>OX401999.1:6628427-9096534 GCA_947859395.1 Eupithecia insigniata | reverse complement strand
TTTAAGTAGCGTTCCGTCCATTAATGGGCGAAAATAATGGGTAATTCAACGCTACCCTAATTCTTTAACATTTTCAGTCATTCGGTTCAAAGATAGAGATAAATAGATAATTTCTTTATCGCACCATACCACTCTTTTTAACTCAGTATGTATGCCAATACTGTAAGTAATTTTCTTTCAAATTTTGTGTGCAGAACGTGTAAAATTTTTTCAAATACATATAACAAAATTTATGTAAGTAGTACATATGAATTTACGTGGCATGCATGAATAAAAACGTATGGGAACTTTATTTTTACAGTTTTATACAAATCTTGACAGAAAATATACATAAAATCATAAAATAATACTAACGATCTTGGTTTATTTAGATGTCTTTGTCTATGGACAGTAGACACATTTTCAGATAAAGTCTTCAAAAGATCATCAATAATTCAAAAGAGTTTTGATGCCAATGGGTCCTTTTTGATGTTGCTATACAACCATACGAAATATAAAACAACGTAAAATGCTATAAAACTAGTAGATACCTGTCACCTACTAGGTTGTAATGTGATATAGATTCGTAGATTACCTATTATAATACCTACTTATGAATGAATTAGAGTTTATTGTCATTTTATTTGTAATCTGTACATATGTATGTATATAGTAGTAAGCTGATACATGTACATGTGAGCAAAAAAAATAAAACTCCAAAAATGACCTTTTTTATTTGTTACCTTTTGAGATTCTTGCACTAGGTACTACTTTTTTATTTATTTTTAATTGCGATAGTTGTTTTAGAAATTGACAAATCGAACGACTTTGGTTTGTAACAACCTTCTTATGTACCTAATCTACACACCAAAGTCGGCGTGCCACCGACACGTTGACAAAACACTGTCGGCTGTCTATTCTATATATTCATACACTCATGGTATAAGAAAACAAGGTATGCTCTTCCGAGACACTATGGTCACGTGGGTGTCGCCAGGCTACGTAATCGACGCCATCGGCGAATGAGAAGACGACTCTGTTTCCTAGTGATACCAGTAACTATCGTAACTCCCCGAGCTCCTTTATGAATCTGATAAAACTATCTGGTTTTGTATTTACCTATTATTTAACACATTTACTTGTATTTAACTAACGCTGTTTTGACTGATTTAACAAACATAATTGGCGATTGTAATTTTTTATTTATTTTTCAATTGATCTTTATCACATTTATTTCCCAACTTCTACATTTTGTTGAAATTGTTTAAATACAGTGGCAACTGGACAGTGACGTCACCTGGCAACATTCCCGGAAGAGGAGACCTGTTTTCTTTGGATCATGCATACACTGAAATGTCGCACCAACCCGCCGGACGTGTCGCTAACTTTGGTGTGCATTCTCGAATACGTCTCATCCAAAGCAATGCGAAAGCAAAGCTTGTATTACAACAATAAGTTCCTGGTTAGTCAAGGTACTTTTATATACTCAAAAAATACCAAAGTTTTTATCAGTACAAGTACTGAGTACTTGTACTGTACTCAGTACTTGTACTGTACTCAGTACTCAGTACTTGTACTGATAAAAATGTAGGTCTCTTTTGATTTGTTCAGACTTGTTTGTGTCATTTGATCAATAACTAATCTAAAAACAAATCTGTTTCAATTACAATAAATTTACTCTCACGTAGAGTGTAATTGGAGACGTTAACGTTTTGTAATTAACCTTTTGAAGATGGTTGGACTACATATATCAATATACTTTGATTTTCGTATATAAAACACGAGTTTTTACTCCCTTGTCTCATTATCGAACGACAACCTTTGTGGCACTGCGGGCGATGGTCTCCCTTTGACGCAGTACATCTTTGTCCCAGGGGTTCGAGGCGTGTATGTACATATGTAATCTATTGTATTAAGTATGACAGTTATCTAGTACCCTTACATAATAAAAGGTCTGATAGATGATGCTGTATGGATTTTACAGCATTATTTATTTATTATATTATTAATGTACTTAGTATAAATATATTTATAAATACTGCACTGTTCCTATTATTCATTAATTTTGATACCGTAGAACAACAAGTTTTTTTTAAATTCTATTCAGTAACTTTTGGAACGGTTTAGTGTTCATGGCTCTTCGTGGCTGATTATTTATCTATTCAAAGTAATTTCTAGTTAGAAGAGTATACTTCAAATTAGAAATTGTGCTCGGTTTCCATGTAGAGGTGTCTTCGATGAAAAGCCCGTACGATTCCGTGCGGATATATAGTGTCCAATCTAATCACGTACTAAAATTGAGACAAGAAAGCGCTTAGAATCGTTAGGAAGCGGTACGAGGCTTCCAGAACATTATTGTCGAGAAGATTATGATAGGTACTGCCAGCTTTCTGGGTATGCGGAAGCACCTGTCTAACCAGGCAGGAACCCCTCAATGCAACTTCTTGTAGCTTACGATTAATGGGATTAATGCTGACTTAATTATACTTGCTGCAAAGCCTGTTAGCCAATAAATTGCATCATGGCATGCCACTTTACTAAATTTTAATAAACTAAATTTTTTTACACCTGCTTATAGAAAAAGCAATTCATAAAGAGCGAGCACTGATTTAACCTTCATGAAACAGTAAAACAAATACTTACATAATTCAAAATTCTGATGCTAGTTTTATGGTTAACGAGTTACTGCTCGGCTTTGCACGCGTTGTTTCTATCGAAATGATTAAAGGTTATTTATATCCCATGGGAACTTTACGGGATAAACATCTTTGTTTGATTCTAGGCTTAGAGCTACACTATGCAAAATTGTTCAATAGTTTCGGCGTGGAGAAGTAATAAATATCTATTCATCCATCCAAACTTTCGCATTTATATCAGTGTGAAGAATTGAGAATCTCTCTCCACAAATACACGAAAACATTTATAGTTCATAGTTAATTTATTTGGTATTGGTATTACAGGTATGTTTACACATAAAATTAAGAACACTGTGATCTGCCATTAAGCATACAAATACATAACTTAGGAATAGAGCAAAAAATCAATAATAATAATAGTGAAGCTTCTAAAAGAAAAGTTCTTTGTAGTTACCTACATACTCTTCACCCGAAAGCAAAAAGAGGGTTCGCCGTAAACAAATACATAAAGACAAGTAACTCCATAAAGCTAGAAATTGTTGTTCAGATCACGCTTAAACCTTTAAAGCAATTTAATTTTCCATACCCCATCTCGAGGCCTATACGCGGAGCTTAGTTGGGCGCACTGGAGTGAAGACAAGAGTGGCTTAACCCCGCCCTTTGTTGTAAAATGTATGTATGAGAGATACAAGCCGATCCCGCGCAGATTCACTTGCAAAAAATTAAATTACCGATATTATAGATTATTAAAGACTAGCTGCTGTCCGCGCCTTTGCACGCTATAAAAAATAGCCTATATGTTATTCCAGGTTCCAAACTATACCCATAACAAATTTCAGCCTAATCGATTCAGTAGTTTTTGCCTGAAAGAGTAACAAATATCCATCCATACATCCATCCTTATAAACTTTGACGTCTACAATATTATAAAGTAGGATTAAAGATTATTGTTAAATATAACAAAAGGTACGCGATATATACCCGATAAATAATCTTTAATCTATTTACTAATCGCGAAAGTTTAAAAAGTTTTCTTATTCTTCCGATTTTCATGAACTATATGAATTGAATTTTTTTCTTTTGGTTAATTATTTTTAGGATTATCGTGTTTTCAAATCATTGTTAAAAATGTTATTGTTAGGTGAGAGGTTAGTATTAAAAAAGTATTACTCCATTCGTGTTGATATTCATAACATCCTTACCGATATTATAAATGCGAAAGTTTGTTTGTTTGTTTGTCATTCCTTCACGCCCTAACTAAGCAACCAATAGACTTGATTTTTGCCATAGACTTAGTTCAAAGGATGGAGATTAACACAACTACTTTTTGTCCTGGTAAAACATCAAATACCCATGAGAGTTGTACGGGAATATTCGTTTTTTGATACGATTAACGTGGGTGAAACTACGGGGAAAAGCTAGTAAAATATAATATAGGACATAGGTACGTGTTATATGCGTAATAGCACGACCACGATCAAAATTTGTTCCTGAAGTGAACCCAAACAAAACAGACGGACTCTAACCAAAAAATCATATTCACAGAAAATTTGGAGCTTACTGTTCTACACTGTATAGATATGGGATCCATGTAACAGGCCATGAACGCACTAACCGTCATAATCTCCCAGCCCGGAGGTATTACGCAGGGCAGTCTACCGTGCCCTGCCGTGCCCTGCCGTACCCTACTTGTGTACTATACAGCGAAACTTCAGCCATTTCCGCACGAATGAGGCATATTAAGTTTGTAGAAGGTTTTTGAACAAGAAAAGCCATGAAAGGCTCGAAATGTTAATGCTGGGAAGCACTCAAACTAAGCGCAGTTGTATGGCAGCCGTTATATTTCTAAAGGGGAATTCACTTAGCATTTGTATTATTTTTATGTTTTGAATAGGTTTTATTTATTGTGTTCTGATTGAAAATTTTAATATTAAAAATATTATTGATATATTTTCAACTTTAACTGGTAAACCTTCCGTAGCAGCGGATTCTATTGCAGCGTATGTATATCCATAATTCAAATTCACTTGCACGTGATAGATTTCCTATAGATTATTTACCCATTAGAAAAAGTTATAAAAGCTCTGGATAAATATAATTTGAACTCCCTTGATATCTACTTTCAACAAAATGTTACTAGAAATCCTAATAGGGTTGAAGAAGCACAATTTAAAACATGAATACTCTTATTCAATAAAACAATCTGCTTAGAGCCCAAATTATAAGAGAAAGAAATATTAAAAAACATTTTAAGGTATATATTGTAAGGTATTATATGAAACTAATTGTTAAGTCACAAGATATATTTTAGATAGGGTCCGGAATACGGAAAATCGTAGAAGAACCAAAGTTACCGACATAGCTCTCAGGATCAGCAGGCTGAAGTGGCGATGGGCAGGCCATATAGCTCGTAGAACCGATAACCGTTGGGGAGTAAAGGTTCTCGAGTGGCGACCGCGATGCAATGCGAAACGGAGTGTGGGAAGACCTCCCACTCGATGGACCGACGGCATCGTAGCGGTTGCAGGGAGTCGTTGGATGGAGGCGGCTCAGGACCGCTAGTCGTGGCGTCGTTTGGGGGAGGCCTATGTTCAGCAGTGGGCGTGTACGGGCTGATGATGATGATGATGAAGATATATTTTATGTAACTGTAAAATACCTAGTTTTTAGTTCAGTCTGGGTCCAAAATTGGTCGTTCTCCGTCTTTTGGACCATATTTAAAGGACATGTCTTCTTAAAAAAATTAGATGTAGGCTAAATAATATACCTCCTTCATAAGAGAAAGAGAGAGAGAGTGATTTTAAAAGCAATGCAGAAAAATCAGAAGACTTTCTGATTTCCTTGAATTTGAATAAACACTTGTTCAACAAAAGATGTTTTCCCTCAAAGGGAAAGCCCAAATCAAATGACTTCACATATTTTTTATTCATATTCAATCCACTTGGGTAAAATTTGCGGGTATTGTCAGGTACTTTGAAAAGGGCTACGCAAGGGGTCGCGCTTAAAAAGTTTTCTCGAGGTATTGTTGCGGTACGGAAAGTGTTTTCTATACTTGGGTTCCTTTCAGGTTAAAGAAATAGGTCGAAAGTGAATATCTTAAGTGGTACGGTCGGTCCGTTCACATGTTGGCTGTATAGGCTGAAAAATATGTCATCAGTCAGGACATTTGCGTTGACTCGGTCAGCATTATGGAAATTTAGCTATTTCCTGGCTCTGCAGTGGTTCTGGACCCCAATAAAAATTCAGTAATGTCCATTGAAGCCATGTTCTAAGTCTGAAGATTAAAATACGCTTGCATACCTTATTTTTTTTTTTCTTTTTTTTTTTTTATTCGGCGAGGAAATTCTTTTACGAATAAACTGGTCTGGGGGGGACCAGAATTATGTGGGACTCGACGCCCTGACAAGGACGTAATACCCACTAAAACCTCTCCGGTGACCCTCTCTCGCCATTTTCGCCGAGCCCCGGGAACTTTTAACCTTCCGCGGCCCGACTGGCATCCCCTCTTCCTCCCATATTTGGCCGGCGAGCCCACCGTTCCACTCACTCGCCGACTCCATTCATCCATCACGTTTCCTCCCCCCGATTGGGACACAGACAGGAGAGACGCAGTTTGAAACGCGAATGTCAACCTCTGTGTCCACATGGGCTTTTCAGTTGCCCCATACTACAAAGTGTGGGTCTCGCATTTACACACCCACTCATACTCTCATTCAAACTTGTTCTTACACGCTTGCATACCTGATTTTCTTGTGTGTGTTTGTTGATTTTTTATAATTTTTAATGTGTAATGTCTGTCAGACGCAAGTTTCAGGTGCTCGACTGCCCCACTGTGCCAACCCTAATCTCTTTTGCTAGTGTGTCGTGCTCCCGTCCAAGCTTTTGTTAAAATCAGTTGTTTCGAAGTTGTAATAATTGCTCTTTCTTGCTTTCATACGCCTATTGGGACTGTTAATTAGTTTTGTCGTTCAAGTAGTAAACGCACACGAGCTGCTTACCGAGTGGAGAATACTCTCAAATGAGAGCGTTTTGTTCGACGGTGTGCAATTCGGAAGTCCCTTTTATTCTGACGTTTTTACGTAATAACCTTGGACTGGTAGGTTTAATAGCGCCCTTTTGCTCTACAACAAATCCTACTAATATTCTGTAAGCGAAAGTTCGTGAAGAGGTTTGGATGATTTGCCTGAATTTTTCATAGATGTTTACCTTAGGCCAAGTATTTTATCTCGAACATAACGCGAGCGAATCCGCTGGCCAAAGCTAGTCAGTAAATATAATAATCAATTGCTTTTCGTCAGTAACGCTAAACCTCAAAAACGGCTGGACCGATTTAAATATTTTTAGGGTTCCGTACCTCAAAAGGAAAAAGGAATCTTGATAGAATCACTTTGTTGTCCGTCTGTCAATTCCCTTTTCACAGAAACGCGTGGAGGATTTAAGGTGTTATAAATATCAAATACCGATGTCCGTAACCTCTTCGAACCGTGATATAAATCAAACTTCTAACTTAGAAGTCCTAAGTCAACGCAATCAAGAGTGCAGCCCGTAATGTCCGAATATTTTTAAATTTTCAAGGGAATCACTTGCACACAAAACCTATAAGGTACTTCCCGATGACCTAGGATCATAGGATCATACAATTTGGCAAGAAGCAAGGACTTATCGCACGAGTAACAGGAAAAATCCGAAAAAGGTAAATTTTTAATTTATTCGCGAAACTAATTACAGATTTTCGCCATGGACCAATACCTATAGGGTGCTTCTCGTTGACCTATAATCATAAATTAGATAAAAAGCAAGGTCTTATAGCACAAGTAAAGGGAAAAATCCATAAAGCGTAAATTTATTCACAGAAAAAATGTATATAGTTTATTCACAGAAAAAATAACAAAGTTATCTCTCTATCACCAAAACCTGTAGCGGTCCTACCTACTTCCCGTTGACTTGGAATCAAGATATTTGGCGAGAACGCCTTATAATTTACAGAACCCTCGGTGCGCGAGTCTGACTCGCACTTGACTTTATTTTTTTTATTGGTTTACTCTAATACAGGCGGGGTTTATAATAAAAAACGGGAAAAAATTGTTCTACATATACAAAGTTCATCATTCATCATCATGTAGTAAACAAAAATTGTCTCTCAAGCTGCCAAAACTTTAGTTCTAGTTTCTACGCTAAAATAATAATAAATTAATTCATTATAACTGCATGAATACATGTGGGTATAATCTGCGTACTTAAATAATGGGATTTAGGATGACGTCGTCTATCTCAGATTGGATTTGAACTGAGCGTGTCAGCGAGTCATCCCATTATGTCTACTGATTCCAAAGCCCAATAACCGAGAAATTAGGTATCTACATATCTATCCAATTTTAAACAAAAAAAAAACAAATAATTTCACAGAACAAGAAAATCTGTTACAAAATATTCTCTTTTGATTAGGCGCCTCTTGAAGTAACTTGCTTTATTTGCAAGCGTAACAAACATACTTAGGTTGTTTTACGACTTTGCCTTGTAAAAGTTTTTTGTTTATTTTATGATGTTGTCGGATAGAATTCCGTCACTTTGTGTAAGCACGCGAGACTCAGATGGGAAGTTTTCACCTTGAGATAGGGACGTTGCAAGGTACATTTTATGTCGACTTGAACGTATTTTACATTAAAATATAAAATTCAATAAGTTAACATAAAAAAGACTAAAAAAGTAAATTTAAATTAAAAAACACAATAAATAGATGCAATAATGTCACTTACAGATTAACATATTAAGGAGCAAGGACTATCTTTTTTTGAGTTGGTCTGTTATATATTATTAACAGATATATCAACAGTTTTAGATTTACTTAGAGCGTTGTACAGCTTTGTGACTCTAGTAAAGGGTGCATTTAGACCCATCCAGACAAGTCTAGGTTAGATTTACACCCGTCCAGATAAAACAGGTTAAACTTCAAAGCTCTGGCCAATGTGTATGGGAGAGAGAATGATAATGAAGTCAGTAAATCAGGGGCTTCAAGGATACCCTTTAATAACTTAAAAATAAATACTACGAGTATATCGAGCATGAGTCTTTGGTCCACTAACGTAGAGATCCCTAAATGCGCCAGTCTGTCCTCGTAGCTCAGCAGCGATTTGCCCAAATTGCAAGAATAAGTCAAGTGCCAAAGGAAGCGCCTCTGAACACTTTCCAGGCATTTTTTATGAACTTCATAGAAAGCACTTCATGCAACACTTCCATAATAATCATCCAATCCGCTGCGCACAAGAGAACTGAAAACTTACAAAAGTATAATCAAGGTTAGGTTAGTTACAAACGAATATAAGTTACAACGGTGACATCAAAAAAGTTGTCGCTCAGCATGATGCACGGTAACGATGAGGCTACTGTGCGCTGGCGCTGGTTTGAGCAACACCGGGTGGAGCAGCAGGCGCAGCAGCATTTGAAATGTCTATTACGAACAGAACGAAACCAAGACACTTGAATCCTTTGGTGGTAATGCTATCAATATGAACATTAAGACAGAGTTTCCTTTCATGTGTAACCCAAAGGTCCCGTACTTCTACAAAACCTGAAGATGAAAATGATTAGGACGGACTTTACTTCAACTCGAAAAATAACACCTAACAGGCTAAAGGTTTCTGCGTCGCTTCTTTACTTTACTCTTCATACCGAAGCGACAGAAATCTAAAAATCACTTTATTTCCATGTTACTGTTTAATTTTAAGAATATTACCTTTACTAAGTTAACCTACATTTATTGTATTTACGGAAGTAAATAATTTTTGATTTGATTTGAGGTTTTTTTCTGTCTGTTCGTTCATCACTTCAAATATAGCCTAGATTCCATTTATATGTATCTGAGAATGTACATAAGTTAATTAGTTTTAAACCTAGATAGTTAGCATTTCGGTGTAAACTGTACGCGACTATCAACTTTTAATAAATAAATGTCTAACTCAGAGTTGCTCGGTACAGAGGAGCGGGCATGCACTGGGCCTCATTGGCACCCTTCGGCTACGGAACCCTAAACTTTACCTATGTACAGCCCTGCCTAAGTACACATAAATTCTTGCGAGGTGACTTACGTAGCGAAGGAGCAATACGAATTAGTTGCAGTTGAGCTCACTAGGGAAGATTAAAAAACTTTTAATGAGATACCTACGCGAGCCTGATATCGAAGAGATACGATGGAAAGATTTTATCTTGGAATCTTTAAGCTTTACATCAAAAGTTTTATATATTTTTATACCTTAGAATTGAATTATTAATTAATTAATATTATCCTATTGGTCGCAGGGAGTCGATGGATGGAGGCGGCTCAGGACCGCTATTTGTGGCGTCGTATGGGGGATGCCTATGTCCAGCAGTGGACGTGTAAGGGCTGATATGATGATACCTAAGAAATTAAAATGATTTATTTTTTCGAACCATCACTAGTTGATTTCTTAGATCTGATTTTGGTACTTACTTACACAGGAAAACAACTTATGTACATACATATGTCGGTAACATATAAACCTAAAATGCCGTAGAGATATATTAAGTTCGCGATTGTCGAATACAAAGTGAATAAGTTAAGTTCGCATATAAGTTCGCGATTGTCGCATACATAGAGAATAAAAATTATCAAAAATATTAAGTTTGCTAAGGGTAACCTTAAACCAACATTATATGTGAATTTGATATTAAAATTATCACACTAACATTTTAAAATGTAAATTAGCAACATTTTGAAGTTTCGCGCGAGTAAATAGAGTAGTCATCTAAACAAAGAAAACTACAATCAAATAATAGAAACAAATGTAGAACTGTTTCCAACCAACTACAGGTAGCTCAACTGGTCCATATCAATACCAGTCGGAAGCGTCCCCAAGATGGTGGCTGCATTGCTGCCGCTGTAATGCTAATGCGCTGCGCCAGATACTCACCAGGTCTCTGGTCATGCGTCGCTTCCACCAGGCGCTCAGATAAATTATTTAAAAACCCGGAGAGCCTCACTACCCAACGGACCTAGGGTCTCGAATCCAAGGGGAGCAAATGCGTAGGCTCTGCTGAGACCTGCATATTTGTGCCTCTTGAGAGTCATCTAAACTATATTCTATGAAATTATTTTTTGTGTGATCACTACTTAAATCTGTTTTGGCAGTAGAAATCTCAAATCAGAATAACAGTTACCCTGCAATCTTAGCCAAATATATCAAAGGCTTAACCCCCCAAGGCGGGTATTTGTATTTATATCTTTATTCTTGTATTTATTGCCAGTAACCGCCATAAAAATGTTGCGAACACACATTTAGTAAGACTAACTGGTCGCACGCGAGACGCATTCCGTGATGATGCTCTATTTAGTTTCCCGTTATTTTATTTTACGCGAAAAATGATGCGGAATATAATAAATTCATAATTTCGCTGTGCGAAAGGTTAGGTGCCGTTTATTCTTGTTATTTTATGGGAGCGAGTATTTGAACGTTTGTTTTTTATGTATAAACACAAACTTGGTCGCGCGAGTTTTAGAGTTATTAGTATTTTACTTTATCACGATATTATCTACTACTAGGTTCATACAGATGTGTGTTAGTTCATACAAGTGTGTGTGTTTTTTTTTTTACTTGGATTACTAGATCTATTCATATCCCGAATCCACTCAGTACATTTTGTGTACCAAGGTAGAGAATATAACTAAGGAAACGAACATATCTACCGATTTCCGCCCTTATAATATTGGTAGGCCGTGGGGCCGCGGCGTACGAATATCGACCCCTCCAACTCAACCCATGGATGTCGTAAGAGCCGACTAAGGGAACCTACCAGAGGAAGTGCAGCAGCTTCCTTCTGAGTTTTTTTCAACACCAACACTGCGATCACCAATCCGCCTGCCAAGCGTCGTGATTATGGCAAATCCCCCCCTACATGGGAGACCGTTCACTCGATGGACCGACGACAGCGTAGCGGTCGCAGGGTGTCGATGGATGGTGGCTCAGGACCGCTATTTGTGGCGTCGTATGGGGGAGTCCTATGTCCAGCTGTGGTCATTTATGGACTGATATGATGAATAGTAGGAGCATTTAGATATGTAGTAAGATTCATATTATTAACACTTTTCATTGCGATGGTTCAAATGAACACTCAGACAAAATTTTCAAAAGAGTGAAAAATTGTGAGAATGTTTCGGGTGTCATTACTTTAGTACTTACCACAGAACAGGGAAATAACGTACCTATAGAATTATATTAATAGGTATATTATATGACTAGCTGCTTTTATAGGGATAAAAAATAGCCTATATGTTATTCCAGGTCCTAAATTATACCCATATCAAATTTCAACCTAATCGGTTCTCTAGTTTTTGCATCCATACAAACTTTGACATTTATAATATTAGTAGAATATTCACCAAATTACATTATATTTCAACAATATCACTTACCAAACAATAACTTACCTGTTCCTAAGGAGGGAATATCAGGAGCGTTCAACAGCCGTGATGATTTATCTCTCGCTCATAAATCTTCGTAGCACCATACTACGTAGCAATCGACGCTACGGTGCTACGGCGTAGCTTATTACGGTTTTTGCTAGTCGATTCAAATGTATTCTTGATCCTATTTTTGCTGCGTATAGGCTACCTTTGCTTGGTTACGAATAAAAAATGAAGTAAGAGGGATGCCACACGGGTGCTGCCGCTGCGCTGCGTCGTCGCTGCGACGTCGCAGTGTTGACGCTCCGTAGTTCTACATACAAATCACGTGCGACGACGCTGTGACGACGCAGGACAGCGCCGTATTGTTTAGAGTATTGTAGGCTGCGTTGCGATGCGTCTTCGCAGCGCTCGTGTGGCACTCATTGCGTTGAAGTGACTGCGTTGCGACGCGACGTCGCAGCGCAGAGGCAGCGACCGTGGGGTATCTCTCGAAATGAAAAAATTAGCGGCAAAAATAATATAAGTCATACAGTCACAATCAACCTGCATGCTTATACTCATATGTAGTTGGGGCGCGTTTAGTGGTTGGTGGCAGTGGGATTAAATTTCGATTAAATATGTTCAGTATAGATAGAATTACTTCCGCTTTTATAATTTGAGTAGGTATTCATATGATTTCCTGCGGTCCACTGAAACCCTTTGTCATCGTGATAATTATCTCGTAGGTAAAAGGTTGCTACAAAATCTTGGCCTAGCATTGGCTCGTTTGCGATGTTTCCAATAAAATGTACACAGGACACAATGCTGTTTGTTCATATACACTATATTAATTACTAGCTGCTCCCCGCGCCTTCGACCGCGTTTTATTGGGATAAAAAATAGCCTACATTGACATATAGGCTATTTTTTATTCCAGTTCCTAAAGTAGCCTATACGATATGCCATACCTTTCAGCCCAATCAGTTCAGTAGTTTTTGCGTAAAAGAGGAAAAAACATCCATACATCCATTCTCACAAACTTTGACATTTATAATATTGGTAGGATTTTAGTCAAATAAAATATAAAATTTTGGGCATATATTGTAAATAGAAGGTAAAATATAATTCGATGAAAGATGAAACCCTGGGGATGGTTCATAACAAAAGAAGATGAACAGATTCATTCCCTCTATTTTATTGAAGCCATCGACATAAAAACTCGGTAATTAATGGGTACGTTTATAAAAACGATACAAATAAAATTATTTTACATTAAAATATATTGATTTTCTGATATTTCGTAGCTGTGCATTGTTGAACGTGTTGTCGTTATAGTTTTTATTATTTTAAAATTTAACGGCTACACCGAACATTATCGGGTGGCAAGCTTATGTAATTATTATTATTTGGGTAGGTATTGTTAATAGTACCTTTTTTTATCCTGAGGGAAATGCTCACGCATATCGTACTGCCACGGGGAGACAGTACGATTATGTGGGAATTTAACCCACTAAAACCCTCAGGGTGTTCCGCTTCTGCCGCTTGTGGTGGGAACACGGGAACGTTTTCTCTTCCGCGAACCCACCGCGGCTGCCCGATATTGGGCCCCTCACTGGGGCGTGTGGAGCACCCCCCTTCGCGACGCACCAGAAACACATGATGCGCCGCGACCACCTCGGAGACCTTACCCTTCCAAATAGGCGCCAGACGACCCCATGTCCAAACGCCCCTAGGTCCCCTTGCGACTGGTCAGTCGAGTGGCCCCGTCGCCTGCCACACGGTCACAGATGATAGGGAGAGCGGCCCTCGCAATACCGACACTGCTCCTCCTCTGTAACCTCACCGCGTCCGCCATCAATCGGTGGCGACCCCGTCAAGGCCGCGGAAGGCAGGGAGAGCGGCGCAACTCTATACCGGCACTACTCTCCCGCCGCGGCCTCCACCTTTCTGCGGCCATGCCGCCCATACGGCACAGCAGCCCGCCTCAGTTAGGGTGCTACAAGCCAAATTCTCAGCGTTACACTCGCTAGTGGAGCGAATCCCTTAGAGTTATCGCAATATCTGCACCATTTCAGCATTGGCAAAGCTTTATCTACAGCTTGTCATAAAGCGCTGAACGGTTAGATAAAACTAAGCTAATGAGCACCCGTTATCCGCATAATTAGCTAACAGTTTTGCATAAAGCTCATTAGCTTAGGGTTCATTACTGTTAGGAACTTTCGATGAAATTCCCGGATAATTAAAAGAGTTTCCGCGAGGATGTGAGCAGTTTCAAAGCGGATTAACAGGAATCAGTTCATTTTTCATTTGTTCTTTTTTCGTTTAATCCTAACTGAACTATTTAGGATAAAAACCTTTTATGTAGGTTAGAAAATATAAGAGCTAGATTCAAAACATAATTTAATTTTTGTTAGACCATTGATGGAGTACTTGTGTTTGTATTGTATTCTTTGTATTTTACCTCTCTCTCTCTCTCTCCGTGCGCAGCATTGGGACAGTGGCTTTATGTTACTTATCCTACTAATATTATAAATGTCAAAGTTTGTATGGATGGATGTATGGGTGTATGGATATTTGTTAATCTTTCACGCAAAAACTACTGAGGTATTGAGGATTAGGGAAATTTGGTATGGGTATAGTTTGGGACCAGGAATACATGCTATTTTTATCCCGATAAAACGCGGGCGAACGCACGGGCAGCAGCTAGTTATTAAAAATAAGAATAACAAAATCTTTATTCGTAGCGGTACAGAATTGTGTGTTACAGTTCTAATTACTCAAAAGCATTACCATAAAAATAGGTATGTAGGTAATTAAATTAAAGAACTATCATCAGCATCATCACGTAGCACTTATCACTACCATACCAAAGTACAATGCTATCCTCCAATTCCGGACCTTCACAGGGTATGCACCATGTGAGTTCCTGGAATGCTTTTATTTATGCTGCTACATCAATCTTAGCTAATCTTCCGAACGCGCTGAGAGAACTGGTTGAATTATTGAACAAATGTGTTCTGGCCAAGGAATTTATATACTAACGGTTCTGGCGAATCGACGTAATCGGCGCGAACAAAATGACTGTCGTATTCTACAATACATCCATCAATTTTAATAATAGTGTCATAACAGCCAGTTGTTGGTATCCTTAAATTAACTAAATAAATAAATAATGCTAGACAATCCACAAAGCGTCATCTAACCCCGAGATACTGATCGCTTATGGAGTTGAAGCTAAATACTTATTTATAAACGCGTTTTCCATTTCAGTTTAGTTTTCCGTTTTTGTTGACACACAAGCAAACAAACTCACGACAAAGCGGGATCTTTCTGTTAAGTAATATCTACAAAACATGTTAAAGTAGACTTGATGTAATTTGTGAATGTTTAATTCAAATTTATTTTATACATGAACTAGCTGACCCGCTCGCGATTTGATTCGCGTGGACTTTAGTAATACCCAGGTACTAATGTTGGTTTCGATGTATACCTCTATGCAAAACTTCAGCCTCATAGCTCCTCTTAGTTCCTGAGATTTCGGGATATGTCATTGAGTCGCCTAACTTTGACTTCACACCATTGAACTTTAGGGCGTGAATTCCTAAAAACCCTGAAACACGTATCTGTTTATTTTAAATCATCTTTCTATGCTACAAATTTTCACAGTCCAACAGTTACGGTTCTGAAGTTATTATAAAAATGACCTTTGACCCTATTAGAATATGAATTTCCAAAAATTATTAGCGGGTGCATACGTCCTAAACGGAACCTCCATACAAAATTTCAACGTCGCATCTCTTGTGGTTGCAGAGATCTCTTGATGAGTCACCCAGTTTACTCTTTTATAAATATAGATAAAGCTATTTAACACTGATAGATATGCATGGGTCATGAATAACATTATGGAGATATCCAGTTTTCTTTTGGATTATAATTCATAGGATTTAGAAGGTCGTCCAAGCCGAATTTTCTGTCACGGCAGTGAGTCTCAACGGAGACTTATTATAACAGTGCACAAATGTATGTATGTATGTATGTATGTATGTGCAAACACAGGTGCACTGTCTCTTAGATGTGATGGAATTTAGGAATGTATTAAATACGGAAACCAAGAAAGCCACATCCAGTGTTTAGCATCTCATCCCTGGTATATAAGACACACATACAGTCAAGAGTTGAGTTTCTAAGAGCACTCGAATTAAACAAACTCTCTAATAAGTTTATGAACCCACATTCAGTACCAATATTATAACAGTGCACAAATGTATGCATGTGCAAACACAGGTCCACTCTTTATTCCCTCACTCTCATAATCAGATGTGATGGAATTTAGGAATGTACATATTTAATACGCAAACCAAGAAAGCCACATCCAGTGTTTAGCATCTCATCCCTGGTATATAAGACACACATACAGTCAAGAGTCGAGTTTCTAAGAGCACTCGAATTAAACAAACTCTCTAATAAATTTATGAACCCACATTCAGTACCAAAGTGGATATTATTTTGTCGTTGAGTCAATTTATCTTGTAAAATTGAGTTTCGCCAGAAATATCACATTATGGAATAAGAAAAGGTTTGTTTAGGATTTCGCTTGATATTGTTGTACCTTACCTTTTGTAATTGTTTACTTACATAGTATGTTTTATAGTATTTTTTGAGTCCATACTTTAATATTCATCACATGACCACTCTGTACTGTTTTATTCATACCTACTAAAATTATATTAACGCAAGTTACTCTTTCTCTCTTTTACCTATTCCTGGCTCAGAGGCTGAACGGGTCCGTTTAGCAAGGAGATCATTCAAGTTAGAATCAGAATCAATAACTTTATTTCTTTAGGCTTACAAAATAAGCACTAAGACAAGTCAAATTTATACTACCCAGATATGTTCATACCTAGGCTACTTTTTATAGCAAAAAGGTAACATTCTCAATCTAATTTTTAGGCACTAGAGTAACTTTAATTGAAGAAGCTGTACACTTTACTTTTTTGTAAGCCGTGCCTTTAAAGTACGGTTTAAGAACAGTTATACATATGTTAACAAAAAGTTTAATTTTAAGCATTTGTTCTTTTCTAAGTGTACATTTATTGTATTTACGGAGTCAGTTAATGTCTTGCTAGTTGAGCTATCTGTAGATTGTTTGCAACAGTCTGCAGCTAACTCAATTGTTCTAATTGTAAATACTAGTTTAATTTGTTTTATTATTTACGGAAATAATAATTTTTGAATTTTGAATTTTGAACCAGCTTGTTGCGAGTTGCCCTTTTTTGCAATAGTTGCCTTGTCTGCATATCGCCTTGGAAATTTACAGCATACCTTCGGTCAACTTTTCGACTTTTGTTCTCTCAGCTCTCAGGTAAGTCAAGTATTTTAACCCCGTTACATCCTTTGTTAGAAGCAAAATCAATATTAAGTACATTGCTTGTTTGGTATGGCCGTCATCATTGTAACGTGAGCGTAAGAGTAGGTATGGTATAAGTCATGATTTTTTTTAAAGTTATAGTAGTTAAGAAAAAATATTACCTGCCAGTGCGTGATTTTACTTCGCACTCAAGATATACATATCTATGAAGTCAGAGTCATTAAGGAAACGAAATTGCGTGAAAGATATCATGAACTCAGGCCTTCAAAGTGATAAATAACGATCATAGTCTGTCCTTAATTTCCAAGATTTTGTCACCTGGGAAAACCCACATCATGTATCAAAACTACGGGTCGCAGATAAGGTTCATTTGCAAGAGTTTAAATTCAAATTGGTTTCAACTTTCCTCTTAACAAGGCGAAACTCGACAACTAGCAAGACATTGCAACTAAAATGTTGATTTACAAGGTTGATTGCGTTACGGAGACGTGACGTGAAAAGTTCTGAGCGTAGCTGAGGCTCCCTTTGATTGGTTCGTCACTTCGGAACATCAGTTCATTCTCATTTATGAACTCTCTTCTAACCGCGACTTTTGCGCGTGATGTACCATGATAAAAAGAAGCCTATAGTTACTTAAGTTATTTCAGATCTAGAATATTATCTCTACAAAATTTCTAATCAGTCCGTTTTACGGCCGACTAACCTTCATCACTAGTGGCGTTGTATCGGGAAAAAATCTCACGGCTTCACATGTTTACGAACTTTCATTTCCTTGATATAAATTTAGTCTTTAAAATAATACTGATTAAAGCAGGAAGAGTACTACTGAGTACTTTTATTGCATTCATGAGAAAATAATAAAAATATTCAATGAAGAATTAAATATAAAATCAATCAGTTAGACTCTTCCACACCCGAGTCTACATCCTAAGATGCATCTCTCGCGACTCCACTCAGACCGGCCAATGAAGGTAAGCAAGAGGTGGGGATCTGGTTCTCTTGCGATGCCAATCCGCAAGCAGAGACTATTATTATTATGTTTCTCATTTCCATGATCACGGGCCATATAGTGACCCGGTCCTTTGGGAGGCATGTGTGGAGCCGAAGCCAACAGCACAGAGGCCCTTTATGAGAATTAATCTTAAGGCGAGAGCTACACATAAAGGATATCATCCTTGGTTGCACAATATGATACACCCGAAGATGATATCCGCCAGGTGTAGAGACTATTGCAAAGGAAAATGAAAATAACAAAAAAGCCATGTTATTGTGGTGAATGGATGGACTGGGTAATTGGGCTATGGGGGAAACTATGGACGCCTGCCATAAACATACTCTCAATACTGTTACGAGCGGCAGACGGTGGCTTGCCGAATGCTGGACGGGTTCCTCAAAATGTTGGCTTAAATGCCGGTAAAGGAACAACATCGGTGCAAACGACTAAGGGGTGTCGAGAGGTGCGGCCCCGATTTCACCATCACGAAGACACGTGAGCGGGCTTCCTCGTTATTACGCCATTAGACACTTCCACCCCCGAGTCTACATCCTAAGATGCATCTCTCGCGACTCCACTCAGACCGGCCAATGAAGGCAAGCAAGAGGTGGGGATCTGGTTCTCTTGGGGTACCACCCCGCAAGCGGAGACGAGAACCAGGAACTTCCCCGGGAGCACTCGGTATACCCGTGGTGTCGCTACTCACCAACAGCTCGCCACAAGCTGCCCTGCAGGTTTATTATTATTATTTTTACTAGGTAACTGTAACTTAATATTTATATTACAAAGAAGTTTTTAGGGTATAGTACGTCAAACAGAAAAAGGAACCCTTATTTTATAGGATCACTTTGTTGTCCGTCTTTCCTTCTGTCCGTCCGTCTGTCACCCCTCTTTTCTCAAGAACGCATAGAGCTATCGAGTTGAAATTAACATCAAATATTTATAATTTCGAATGTAATCACCTACACTTTCTCATATTATTAGCTTCAAGTGACTTGTAGTTACCGTTTGCATGTTCAGAAGATTTGTCTGTTGTCATATAACGTAACAATTGAACATCTTTTTATAGAAAAAGGTCTGCATGTCACACGATTCAAATCTTCGAATACTTTCCATATTTTTGAGAGACAAATCAAAATTGACCTTATTCAAGTCATTTATAGAATTATCAGTGAAGTCAGCCGTAGTATCCATTGCTTGCTCAGTATCATGCGCTTCAGTACTTACGGCAGCTTGCGAATCATGTAAACCGGGTTCTGCCACATCTGAGGTAGTAGCATCATCAGCTCTACAACAATTCATAAAATAACTCAACATTACGTCTTGCGAAATTATTCATTCTATTTTTTTTATCACCTTACCAAGGTCGTGCCCCCCCCCCCCATGTGAGACCATGTTGTGTGATATTGTCGAATGGTTCCTATCATTCCGACTCCTTTTAAGTCGATTTCTGCCACGTCTTTCACGTCACGACGAGTCACTTCAGCGCAGAGCGCCTCCTGATTACCGGCACGTTGACTACGCTTCAACTTTTGGGTATGAGTTCTCCGAAGTCGAGTTTCTCAGTAGTCCAGTATTTTATTCTAATGCTGGACAAGCAATACATACGAGCAGCATTATTTTGAATTTTTCATATAAATAAAATAATATGATATTTAAATTAGAATGTGGATCCTCAGTCGTAACGGACACATCAATATAGAATCCTACCATAATCCACAAGTGGGAATAGCATTTAAAAAGTTCGTGAATTAGTGTAAAAAAATTGCAGCTCAGTAGAGTTTGTCTTTAGAACGAGACGATAAGATTTGAATGAGTGAATTGACAAATATTTGTTAATGTTTTTATTAATTTGTTCATCGATTTTATGGATGAAGTAATGTAGAATCAGTTTTGAACGTTTTAATGTATTTGTAATTATTGCAATTATTGTTCGATTTGTGGTCGCAACAATAGCGCGAACGTAGCGTAAATTAAAGTACATAATTATGTTTTGCGTTGCGTTGGAAAGTTGGATGACATTATTATGACAACATACCTAAGGCTAGATAGGTAATCTATAGATAAAGCCATGTGGATAGAAATATAAGATCGTTAAATTAAGAGATAGAAGAGAAGTAGGTAGGTGTGTTTTTTTAGTTTTCATTGATGACAAAATCTTACATCTGCAAAATTCCGTCAGCAAGACTACGCACCCTAACTTAGTAAAATGTGATTCTACATTCTCTTATCCCGTATCCTGTTCAAAAAACAGCTTAAAAAGAAAAATTCATCCTCACTCAGTCACAAATAAAAACACAAAAACATTGTGGTCAGTTTTCGCGACGAATGCTTTAAACTTTAAGCTGTTTAAAGCATGCACTGCGAGAATGTAACTGGGGACATCGTGTATAGTATAATGCACGGCAGTGTACATGACAACAACGGCAGCGCAACAGTTCAGCATATGTAAGTCTCACCTACTTTCGCCATAGAACAGGTTAAATCAGAATGTGAATGTGGTCAGAATGTGCCTTCAATACAAATAATAGTGACAATATTGACGATGTTAATTCGGATGTCGCCAAAACTAAACTAAATTGGCAGTAGGTGCCTACTAAAAAGATGTTATTTTATTTCTATGGACAAGAGAGGAAGGAATTACTTATAATTAATATCTTATAACTTTTAATTTTAATTCATTCCTCGCTTTCTTAACGATCTAAATAAAATAACAAGAAGTTTAGTTTTGGTGACATCTGACTGAATGGACACCGTCGATATCATAAATAACTAAATAGTATTCTGGACGATTCACACATATTGTCATTATTATTAGCACTGACGGCACATTCTGAGAGCAACAACTAATAATTATTAGTGTTACTATACTGCGTAAGCTCTGGCACTTGGGGAAATCTCAAAGAAATTAAATAGTATCCCAAAAAATTACACATTCGACGGGACTCGAGTCTAACGGGCGGCGGCGCTAGAGTCCGTAGCAAGTCCCAAAGATTTTTGACTCGTCGGGTAGTTGATTATTTGTAGCATTTAGAACATTTTGCAGCATTTATACCTACTATTATCACGATATTTTTCACTGTCGTATTTTTCATTGCTGAAGGTCGTGCCTGTTTTTAAAAGCTTTCATGGAGACTCTGATGAGCCACTTCCACACTCTGTCCTCGGCCTGTCTCAGGGCCTTTCTTATATTAGGTGATAGTTTTTCACAATAGGTATTAAAAAAAAAGGTTGTTATTACCTTTCCAGAAATTAACTTTAAGAGCGTTGAGAAAAAACATTTCATTTAAAATACCTGTAATGACACCCCACCATGAGATACGACGAACGAACGGATATGACGAAACATATGGCCACCACAAGGGATATGGATCCGAAAAAGTCCTCGTGGTTCCTTGGATTCGGAGTAAGTTAAAAAAGGTATATTCACAACTTTGCAGTTTGGCTGTACATTTTCTCAACGCATTGCCAAAACTGTAAACCGTGGATTTATATCGAAAAGTCTGTACTAATTAAACGCCCTGAGCTGCAGAGTTGGCATTGTGTAGTCGACCAACGCTTGTTATATTATTAAGCACTTGCATATTTAACGTGGAGCCATGAAAAGTTTACGAAGAATATTGCAAGTTTGTTATTTTGTTTGTTACTCGCTGGATTCAGTATTAAATCTTTCTGTGGAGATTCTGGAAAGACTGAACTGTTGAGTTACTTACAAGTTTTTGACCTAAGCAGTCTTCGGTACAATATATCATATCATCTTCATCTGCAGCTGGACTTTATTTGAATAATTAATATAAGCCGGGCTATTCCGATGGTTTTCCCTACTGCTGGATGATGTATAACGTTGTGAACGATAGCTGTCACAAATCATTGCCTTTAGGTACCTTCCAGAAGGTGCAGTACTATACTTAACCTTAGCTAGTAGCTAATCTGGCTCCGGCAGCATCAAAAATCATACCTGTCTAGACTATAATTATTTGATTGAAAAATACTCAGAAGGAAGCTGCTGCCCTAGATGGGAGACCATCCACGCGATGGACCGATGACATCGTAGCGGTCGCAGGGAGTCGATGGATGGAGGCAGCTCAGGACCGCTATTTGTGGCGTTGTATGGGGGAGGCCTATGTCCAGCAGTGGACGTGTATGGATGGGCTGATATGTTGTTGTTGTTGTAGTACGAGTATTGTTTAGCCTTCAATTCGAACCTTATTTCTAAAGTTTTCCATACAATAAGCTGAATGCAGTTCGCTATTCCCAGTACACTGAACCAGCGGTTAAGTAAATCCTGAACGAAATCTCTGGTCCTTTGGAAACGTCCGTTGTATCTAGCTTACAATCCAGCTAGCCGAGATCTATTATCGAAGCTGATGCTCGATACTCCAGAGATTACACGGGTTATTGCGACCTTTTCTCACTCACCCTGAAGATTCTCTTGGTCTGTGTCTACATCGACTCAAATGTTGTATAATTATCTTGCACAGTTTCAAGATCTTATTCAAAGTACCTATTCATTGAGTAACAGAGGCTTATTTACATTTGGAGACAACTTTGACTTATTGAATAAAATTTGATGGAATCGTGTTTTCGCCTAACATAGTATTTAGAGTATATCCAAAACCATATATGTATTAATATCAGTAAATCTGTGAAAAGTGCAGTATTTTTGAAGATATACCTTTAGGCTGAAGCTAAGCAAAGTAAGGTAGTCTAAGGTCTAAACAGAAATAAAAACGAGTCATCAGTGAAATGTGTTATGGATCCATTATTTCCCATTATAATGCCGTGAATTGAATGTTTTAAACAAGTTATAATGTAGTCTAGTATCCATCTATCCCAGTTCTGAGGTTCTAAGCTAGTTGTAATCAAGGTTAGCAGTGCCTCGCGTATCGTGTTCATTGGCTCGAAGTGGCTTTACCATACAATGTAAGGTAAAATACACTGGTAATACATCCAATAGTTGTCAATTTTATAGTCCTGGCTGATTGCCAGATTATACTCAGTCGTAACTGCACGCCATTACGACTTCATTTTATATATCAGGCTCTTTAGTGTGAGTTACAGTTTCCGATTTGGTTCGCACTGGTAAAACTCAATTTTAATATGGTACTTTGGCCTTATTTGGCAAGTAAAACTGTTAACTTGAGAGAATTGGATAATTTTTACCGACGATTGGCTCACGTGCAGCGAGATATCATAATGACTGAGCAGTTACTAGCTTTAGTCCCCCTAATCGCACGTATTCGTATTTATAAGCAGCTATACATTACTAAGTAAGGTTTACTTGTTTTTTTTTATTTTTCTTATAATATTAAACAAGTGGTTTTTGCAGATATTATCCCTCATAACTTAGTAAATTACAGGGCTGGATGACCAAGGAGACACTCCAAACATCTAATATTGGGGGTAGCGCGCGCTTAAGACCTCTTAATTTTGTTGTGCGGTTGTTTATATCAAAACTTTTAGTAGGGCTGCCAGGACTAATCTGGCGGGAAGGAATAATCGTTTTGCGACATTAATTTCGAAGTTGATAAGAAATTTCGAATCATTTAATTTGAATGCAGTTTTCATTCAGAATCGTAGACATATATGTATTTGTACCTTCAATGGAAAAAACAAAGTTTAGGCATATAATATACATAAGTCTAAGGAAGACTAGTTTACAGTTTGAGAAGGCAAAGTGTTCTAAAATAGTGCATGTTGTATGATTACATCAGGCAGGCAGTGACCCACCTAAAAATTTTAATTCGGACAACCCTACAGGTAATTTACAACTTGCTTGTGCGCCCAAAATTAAGCTTCAAGCATTTAAAAAAAGTAAATAAAGCTCCGAAGGTTTCTTTCCTAATGGAGGGTCCACGGCATTACGAGCTCTTAACAGGTAACCCTAAAGGATCTTGTAAATCAAATTGTTCTAAAAGAGTATGTATGTGAGCTGAAAGCTGATTCTGTATAATTTATGTGTTTATCCGAACATTGAGGGCGATCGATGCCGATAACGAGATTATTTGCGAACTTCTTGCTTTGTTTATATCAACTTTGGGCTCCCGAATTAATGCTGACGGACGGTTTTCTGACATGATACATACAAAAAAGTCAAACTTTTTTAGCGTGAATACACGTCAAGTCAAGACACTTTTGTTTGAGCTCAAGCTCACCTGATGGTAAGATGTAGCCGAAGATGTATCATGAAGGTCTAGCTAGAAGAAACCTATTCAAATGAACTGTTTTAAGAACTCCATTACCTACATTAATAATAAATTATCTTAGAATCCAACGAAGAACAAAGAAGAAAATGTTTTAATTTTCTTTTGGTATTCTTCATTACGGAAAAATAACATTTATCTAGAGAACTCTTGAAAACTATTATAATGAAACCTCTGAGATTTATGGTGTGTTATTATTGGCAAAGTTTGCAGCTCCCACAATACTTCCAACTCTTAAATGGGACCATTACAATGCAATTCTTCATGCGGCAAGTCTGTAATATTATGCATACGGTCCATTCTACTATTAGAATATTATTCCCTGACTTCTTATATATGTAATATTCATAGAATGTTTAAAACTTAATCTACTAGCTGCTGCCCGCGCCTTCGCCCGCGTTTTATCGGGATAAAAAATAGCCTACATGTGATTCCAGGTCCCAAACTATGCCCATACCAAACTTCAGCACTCATCGGTTCAGTAATTTTTGCGTGAAAGAGGAACAAACATCCATACTCACAAACTTTGACATTTATAATATTAGTAGGATGTATACGTTGATAATCTAAAATCCTGGTCGGTATAATAGGCTTGAATTAAACGGCACAATATTGCATGTCGTCGTGTTACACTCGCTAACACTTCGCTAACACTGGAAGCGAATGCGTTTGACAGTATTAAAAATTAAATGTACAGCATTTATCTTGCATTATTCAAAATGTCGGCCAGAAAAAGTCAGACAGTTACCGCCGTCGTCCGTCTACGTTGTTTACATAAATTGCTGGATAATCCACACAGCATCACCTAGTCCCAAGCAGAGTTTGTGTTATAGGTACTAGATGACTGATACACTTACAATTAATACGATACATAACTAGATAGATATTTTTTTAGTATACATAGAAAATACCCAGAGCACCTGGAACAAATATTTGCAGATCATACATACATTTGTCCAAAGGCGGAAACGAATCCGCAACCTCCTGCGTCGCAGGCGGACCTTCGCCCGCCGCGCCACTTCGCGCATCGGTCATAACAAAAAAAATCTCTTTCTCTGATTGTATCGTTTCTAGTAAATATCGCTGCTCTCGTAGAAATGCCACGTGAATGCAAAAAATCGCGAGATCCGATGCTGAAAATCCGCATTTTTCTTCAAATGCCGACGTTGCTTCTAACGATTTTTAGATGAGCTCGGTTTTTCTGGCTACAAAGTTTTTAGCAAACTGTAATTTTGCTGCAAAGCGAATTTTTACAGTACGATGGTAAATAACGGAGTACGGACTGGTTGTCGGTTTCATACATTTGTTTAACCTATTGCAGTTAGACATGAAAAGAAGGGCAGCAGCTTCCTTCTAAGTATTTTTCAACACCAACACTGCGATCACCAATCCGCCTGCCACACGTGGTGATTATGGAAAAACCCATGGGAGACCATCCACTCGATGGACCGACGACATCGTAGCGGTCACAGGGAGTCGATGTATGAGGCGGCTCAGGACCGCTATAATATATTAAGCTGGGTACTGACCGGCGTTACGAGGTGTAATGTAACTTGTCACACAACGAGCATTCGTGCAGTCAGTACGAGGCATGAAGGCTCTCGCACCGAGCAACGAGACGTATTTTAGCACACGTTATAACATATCATGCTCGCTGCGAATGGTACATTACGCCCCGAAAGACCATTCAATACCCGTCTTTAGATATTATCTGACATGATGCAAGCTTTCACTTGTACACAATAGGGCTGCCAGTCGAATATCTTGCCATGCCAGCCTTAACGACATCATCCGGCGGGCCTTTGTCACTGCTAACGTACCAGTTATTCTCGAACCGAATGGGCTGTTGCGTGATGATGGTAAGAGGCCCGAGACGGTATGAAACTAGTCCCGTGGTAGTTGGGGAGGCCATGTGCCTATGTGAGATACTACATGCGTCGAATACACTTGCGCCTTCCCATCTTCCGATGATATCCGTGAGGGCTAGTAGGTACAGCAGCGGCAGATTTGACCGAGGATCCCAAGAGGCGCAAATATGCAGGTCTTGACAGAGCCTACGATTTTGCTCTTGGAGTCGAGATCATAGTTTAGCTACCTGTAGATTATTTGTAACAGTCTGCAATTAGATTAATGTTTCAATTGCAAATACTAGTTCTAATACCCCATGGGGGAGGTCCATGGACAATTGAAACAATTAATCTAATTGCAGACTGTTACAAATAATCTACAGGTAGCTAAACTGATCCATAACAACACCAGTCGGAAGCATCCCCAAGACGCTGGCTGCATTGTTCAGATGCATGGCAATACTCGTGCGCTGCGCCAGATACTCACCAGCTCTCGGGTCTTCGCATCAACTAGATGCACAGTTTTTTTTTATCCGGAGAGCCTCGTTTCCCCACGATCTAACGGTCTCGACTCCAAGGGTAGCAAAATCGGAGACTCTGTCGAGACCTGCATATTTGTATGGACGTACTATAATTATGTACTATATTTTGGACAATCAACGACAAAAAACAAATAAAAAAATATACTTAAAATTTGTATAAAGGTTGAGTTGCATTTCATCAAGAATCTCCTAAATATTCTGATTGAAAATAACAATGTCAATTTAAGAAACGAGGACACCAGGCCCTTTCTATTTACATTGGATTGAAGAGCAAAGAGAATATAAATAAGAGAACAGAATTATTTTTGTTAGTAAATGTTTATTCATTGAATTGTGAACAAACAACGGAATCTCAGATTTTGGTTTGTATTTTTGAAATGAATTCGATTCCCGTATCGGCTAAATCAATCTACAATTAATGAAGGTACCTATTACTGGCTTTGGAAAATGTTGTTTTAAGTGAAAGCTTTTTATAAAATAAACAGACGTAGGTATTTGTTGGGGAAAATGGACTGTCCTTGGCAGTCCTGTATTTCCGGAGGTGGAGAACTCTGGCAATAAGAAAATGCACTTCGCCATATAGCCTGTCAAGTATGTATGCTATCCCTATGTGTGCTTAGATCTTTAAAACTACGCAAATGGAAGGTACTTAAATTTAATTAGACAAAATTCGTTTGTCCTATACTATACCTAAGTACAACTAGCTGGACGGATTTCCTTTCCAAAATAGCCGTTGGAACGTAATTATGCAAATTATTATCCTTTTAAAATTAAAAATGCGCAAGCAACGCCGAGTAAAAAGAAGCTTAATTTACATGTTAATAGTCGTGAATGGGGTGTTGAAGATTTTATAAAAAGTAACCTTACATCTGTGCTTCAACCAGTTTCAACTAACCGACTTGAACAATTTTTTTTTACAAAAACTTGTTAATTCCGAAGAAAATTTTACTTGAACCATTACTTCAGCTTGCTAATTCTTGGAGCTATAAAACTTTTTAAACTTTCGCGATTGATTAACATATTAAGGATTATTTAGTTTTCCAGTCGCCACGTAACCACGATCGCGGTAAGGCGGTAGAAACGTAGGGGAAAATAAAATAAAGGGTACGCGATACATACCCGATAAATAAATCTTTAATATCTTTGAACTAAGTGGGTAACTTTGGTTCTCTGTTGGATGTAACTATTCGTTACAAATCCTACTTCAAAGAAACTCCGAGGATAGCTGTTTCCATAGCTCACTGAGCGACCTTGAACTGATGTACCAGCCCTACCGTGAGTGTCCACATCTCAGCTCCGTAGGTCATAACGGGAATGAAAACTTTTGTTTTCAAGCATTGATGACGAGAAGACTCGACGTAGTTTCCCAATTGGTGCCCGCCAAGCCTAGCTGGACCCCCTCTTGGATTCGAACCGCTACACCGATTTTCTTGTAACTTATCTAAGTACACTCTCAGTTGAATTCATATGGTTCTTACCTTGCCACATTCAGACGCCCGTCAAACCCACCCCTCTTTTTAAGGGATAAAAAGTGAACTCAGTGACAAGAGTGAACTGGTGTCTTCTAGATCTTCATGATACAACGTCGGCCACATCATCACTTTCCATCAGGTGAGATTGTGGTCAAACGAAAGTCTATATACTATAAAAAAAAATTAAGTAGAGCTAATAAATAAGGATAACAGACTTTGTGTTTTGTTATGATTAAAATAAAACCTTCATAACAAAATTCTGTTCAACTTCCACCTAAAGTCATAATCAACTTAAAGCCTATGGCAACAACACACTTAGCTAAGTAATATTTCTCCTCCAAACGAAAATAACAGTAACAAAGGCAGCGTTGAATTAAATGCATGAATAAACTTCAAACAATATCAACATTAGAATTAGTGTCGGTAAACGTGAAGAATTATATTTAAATACAGTCTACTTTGAGCCCTAAGGGTCAGGGAGCTCCGCAGGTACGAGAGCTTGGGGTAATTAAATAATTTCGCTAGCTAAAAGCTCCCCGGTCCGTGTACTCTCGCTCTAGTAAATATTTTATCGCGACTTATCCAGAGGCCTGTACAGCGCGCTCGTAAACACATAAAATTATAAGCTTGACCACTCCTGACTCTTTCAAGGATATAACCTCTAGATAACATCCAAAATAATAGACAAATTTAAATTAATGACGAGATCGCAGAAAATAATTATAAAAGTCGTAAAATTATTTCGGACTGTCTCCGGTTTATTTTCAAAGTTATGTGTTAACCGATTCGTTGCGGATGGCACGGCAGCCGTGTCATCATTTATTTATGCGTGTAGCGTTAGGCACGTGAGCCGTGTCATTTTGAAATCGATGGTAATTCCTTCAAATTAAGTTTTAGATGGTTTTAGGGAGATCTACCACAGAACAAAACTTTTTTATTTTTAACGTTCATCAAGCTTGTAGCATTCGTTTCTGGATATTGTATTGTTTTTTTTAAAAATAGGGGTCACCAACCTTTTTGAAGATTTTAATGATGAGGATTTTTGTATGATAATATAATTTAAATAAATAATACAAAAAATCGCTTTTTGTATCAGAAATGTGAACGATTTGAGAGAACATTTTTTTTTACATTTTAGGAGAATCGTAGTCCAAAAGACAATTACCGCTACCGAAGTAAGATGTAGTCAACAAATCAGGATAATTGAGTTTGCCGAATACGTCTACAGATGCGGGAGTCTTGATTTCGGCTGTGGTTGTCACTGCTAAGGAGTCCAATAAGCGTTCAGTAGATTCCAAAACAGAGCAGATTCCGATTTGAAAACGACAAAGGACTATGTACAAAATGTTTCTATGTAAAAAAATAATTCGTTGATAAACGAAATCTTAAAACGTAAGCAAACTGTGGATGACGCTAGGATAGCCTAGGCGCTAATGAAATCAGATAATATCTAAAAATGGATTTTGAAATCTGAAATCGGCTAAGTATCGGTTTGCGTTAAAAATCGAAAACGCCCAAGTCAACTACGAAAAATTTTTTTTATTTATTTTATATCTCGCTAAAAATATTTTTTTACCATAGAAAAATACAATAACATATAAAACTAATCTACAGTAAAAAAAATATATCAAAACGGTGGATCACCGGCCGCGAAGCTAGGCTCAAGCGGCTGGTGATTATTAATCTGTTTCTTATTTCCATAATCACGGGCCATACAGTGACCCGGTCCTTTTGGGAGGCAAGCGTGGAGCCGAAGCCAACAGCACAGAGGCTTTATGAGAATTAATCTAAAGGCGAGAGCTACACATAGCGGGTATCATCCTTGGTTGCACAATATGATACACCCGAAGATGATATCCGTCAGGTGTAGAGACTATTGCAAAGGAAAATGAAAATGACATAAAAGCCATGTTATTATGGTGAATGGATGGACTAGGTAATTGGGCTATGGGGGAAACTATGGACGCCTGCCATAAACATACTCTCAATACTGTTACAAGCGGCAGACGGTGGCTTGCTGAATGCTGGATGGGTTCCTCAAAATGTTGGTGTAAATGTTGGCGTAAATGCCGGTAAAGGAACATCATCGGTGCAAACGACTAAGGGGTGTCGAGAGGTTCGGCCCCGATTTCACCATCACAAAGACACGTAAGCGGGCTTCCTCGTTATTACGCCATTAGACACTTCCACCCCCGAGTCTACATCCTAAGATGCATCTCTCGCGACTCCACTCAGACCGGCCAATGAAGGCAAGCAAGACGTGGGGATCTGGTTCTCTTGGTGTACCACTCCGCAAGCGGAGACGAGAACCAGGAACTTCCCCGGGAGCACTCGGTATACCCGTGGTGTCGCTACTCACTAACAGCTCGCCACAAGCTGCCCTGCAGGTTTATTATTATTAATTATTATTATTATTTAAAATGATTCTCTCAATAAATCTAAAATTTTCTGCATCTTTATGTCTGTCATATGGTTTGAAGCGCCGTAGTTCATTTGAAACTAACTGGCCAAAATATTTATATCCATGTACCACTAATTTCAGTAGATAAAGGTTGAGAACACCTTAATTAAAAAAAAACCTATAACCATACATTTCCAAAAATACACTTATTTTTGCACTTTTATCAGATGAAACTACCGTTCCTAACCGTTTACGTTAGATTTCGAATGAAAACTAATAGTTTTATGCTTAGAACGACGTAAAATTGGTAATAACACTGTTTTCTTTTCCGTATTCCGTATGGAAGACACAGGAGCCGTGTCATTTAATCGTATGGCGCTTGGCACGGCAGCCGTGTCACGGTAATTTTATTCAACGCCACAGTTAGAAGTTTGCAAAATTAGACATTGCAACGAATCGGTAGCTTGTAATACATTTAAATATTACTTGATAAAGAATATAAATGACCGTATAAAATAAAATGAGGTAAAGATTCATAGTAAATAGAAGAATTAAACCTAAAGGTTTTTAAGAGACATCAGAAAATATATGATGCATCCAAAAAACAGTTCAACTTCTGCGTCCCCAGAGACCAATTCGTAACGAATTTACCTAAAGTTGGACATTGTAGTTAAATTTAAGTATTCACTTCCCGCAGCAGGGTGTTCAGGCAAACTTCGTAATAAATGTGGCTTGTTTTAACCCGCTGGCGTCCGTTAGGTTAACCTATGCCACGCTAGTATTGTATAGATCGTGTATCATTAATTGATAGGCTTTGTTCATAATCAAAAGTACAAATTAATCCATTTGGGTTAGCGTCCCTCAAATCTCAACGTCATCACATGGAAATGCTCTACCGAGAGTCGCAGAGAAAATTATTCCTACCATATTGGAGTTTCGACGTAGACGGTAGCGCTTTTGTGACGAGTTATTTCCAACGTTAAAATGGTAAGTGTAGTGGAGTGCGATAATATTTACGTATCAATTTATTTAAATATTTTCCTTAGAATCTACCAAAAGTTAGAAAGCAATGCAGCTCAGTCGAAGCGGGAGCGAATCGATACGCACTTCCAATTACGCCATAGATCTCTGCGCGATTTTGCAGATAGTCGTCAAATACTTGTTTGTCCATACCCTTAACAAGTCATAAACTTAATTTGTCAATTTCGCAATTCGTCAAATCCTTTATTTAACTTATCCTACGTCAAAAGCTTAATTTATCATTTTCGCGATTCTTCAATTCAATTATTCGTCAAAACGTGTATACACGTCAAATACGTAATCTATCTAGACATTGTGAGATAAAACACTAAAGTGATAAAACCTAGGTGATAAGCGTAATGCAATCTATTTTTATACAATAAGTGTTTGAATTACGAGCTATTTGAATAATTATTACTTTTTCAATACTGAAAATGTCAGTTACTTAAATTATTTGTAATTTTTCGTGGTAGTTTGAAATTGTTTAATTTCAATTTTGCATTGAAATTTGAAATCATATTTTTATGTTAATTAATATTCCAGAGCAAAAGTGAGACACACATCTTCTGCTTATGAAATGTATGTAGGCATTACGACAACTTCTGTCGCAAAACGCAGGTGATTGCGGGTTTGATTCCCGCCTTCGGATTTACATACATATAAATGTACCATCTACAGGATTTGTCCCGGATGTTCTTCTGGGTGTTTTCTATGTTTAATTAAATAATATCACAATATGTCTTTATTAACAAAGAAAATAACAATAAAATTATATAAACAAATTAAACTAGTATTAAATGTAAATAATATCATCTGTATAATATAATTTACTAATGATATCAGTCATCTAGTACCCATAACACAAGCTCTGGCTTGGGGCAAGATGATGCTGTGTGAATTGTCCAGTATTATTTAAAAAATAAGTTATCCTATGCCCGGAGACGTAGATGCTGACTGCTGAATCCACACACCTGCCACGGCCAATATCTGTAGCAATCTGTAGACAGGTCTGTACCTACGACATGAATAAATCAAGCCAAAACTCACAGGACTTGCAGAAAGGTTGAGTAATACAAAGGTTACAACACAAATAGAAAAGGTTTTGTTGTTTTTGCCGAACGGGACGTTTGTGGGCGCAGAACCAACTTTTTTATTTTACCTCCTGACTTGGAAATATTCTTTATTTAGACTTAACTTTTGTTGTGGACTAAAGTTACTCACATTTTGTTACGGGTAACCAGGAGAGAGGGAGATTTGAGCTGATAAATTAATATAACTTACTTCGTACCACAATATTATCAATATTTTATACTAACAAATGTGTTCGCTCTGCGAGTCGCATTCTAGAACGGCATGTGAATAATAAGAACTTTCAGAATCAATCCATGGTAGCATTTTTCGGGATCGCTAAATTCGAAGTGACGTGATGAAACAAGGTAATTTACCTAGTATCTCGTAAAATTGCCAAGTTGTTGATGGGTGAACGTCGAATGGATCACCTGTGCACATTGATAGGTGGTCCCCATTATTTTGTAAGACAGCAAATTCTTTTTATACTAGAAAGCCCGTCTTGAGAATGCTCATTGGCGAACTTATAATGAAAGACGAGGCGATTAATTAGATAATGGTAATTTTTAGCGTTCCGTACCCAAAGAAAAGAAAATTATTTATTATTAAACACAACACACAAACAAATACTCAGATAAAAAAGACTACTTAAAACCTTACATAACACGGAGACTGGATACTAACCGTTAACTTATAACGTTTTTCCTACATCATGGTCATCAGGTCATCAATTGACGGCCAGGATGTAGGAAAAACGTTCAAACAGATTTATATTTATACTAGCGACCCGCCCCGGCTTCGCACGGGTGCAAAGTATACATATAAACCTTCCTCTTGAATCACTCTATCTATTAAAAAAACCGCATCAAAATCCGTTGCGTGGTTTTAAAGATCTAAGCATATTAGGGATAGATTGACAAACAGCTTTCTTTATACAGAAGCTTATTTCAACTGAATAACATAGATAAATATATCCTAGGGAGCTTAAATTAAGGTTTTCACGGTTAACGCAATTACTATCTTCCTTTCCTTTCGACAGACAATATCATAAAATACGAATATACGCAAAATACAACTATTCTTACTAAACGCATAATACACTTTACGAAGAATACCAACTATCACTGTACGATCATACGCAGAATACCATCTGTAGATTATAGATGTTCGGGTCCTTATCCTACGTTAGGGTAGTATAAAATATTAAATGAAAAAATTAACACTAAAGTAGAAAAAATAAGAAAACGTGGTTGACTTCGTGCCAATTTTATCGTTGTACCGAAAACTCGGATTAACTATGGAAAAAAACTATACTATGTGAAGGCGCACAGCTTTAGAATAATTTACCCTGGCAAATTAAAAGTGTAAGCTCATTTAATATGTTCAAACTTAAATTAGCAACATATCATAAATGATAATTCACTTCTTATTAAATGAACACATTAAATGAGTTAGCTATTGAACGACCACAATGTATCTGTATCTATAACTAAGAACCCTGTATTCGTGTGACATTATATAATTTGTATTTTTGAGAATAAATGAATATTCAATTTATACATATATTTCTTTTCCACTCTCCTATAACAGCCATTAGCTGTGCACACATATGTTCATGTTACAATGTGTTACAACAATTTCTTTGTGTTATCTATCATTTTGGCTAGCATTGTAATGTGTTTTCTGTGTTAAATGTGTTTTCTGTGTTAAATATATCTATCTATACTTATAATAAAACTGTAACAGGTCCAATTCTGTACATTGTGGATATTTTGAAAAAAAAAATTTGGGGCACTCTGTTATCGATACTGATACCAAAAATGTAATTTCTTTCCATCATGTCTGTCTGTCTGTCTGTCTGTATCTTGGCCGCGCATAGCTCCGAAACTACTGAACGTATTGAAATGAAACTTGGCAGGATTTGAGTTCATACTACGAGGAAGGACATAGGATATTTTTATCCCGGATTTCAATAGGATTCCCTTGGGAGAGGGGATGAAAGTAAAATTTGTTGGCTGCGCATAGCGCCGGAACTACTGAATGTATTCAAATGAAACTTGGCAGGATTTGAGACTATACTATGAGGAAGAACATAAAGTACTTTTTATCCCAGATTTCAATAGGGTTCCCTTGGGAGAGGGGATCAATGTTAAATTTGTTGGCTGCGCATAGTGCCGGAACTACTGAATGTATTCAAATGAAACCTGACAGAATTTGAGATCATACTATGATGTAGGACATAGGATACTTTTTATCCCAGATTTCAGTAGGGTTCCTTTGGGAGAGGGGATGAAATTAAAATTACTTGGCTGCTCATAGCGCCGAAACTACTGAAGGTATTCAAATGAAATTTAGCATCATTTAAGATCATATTACAAGAAAGGGCATAAAATACTTTTTATCCCGGAATTCAGAAGGATTCCCTTATGAGAGAGAATGTGAAATTTTGCGCGTTGCAGGATGGCGCGCGGGGCAAGGGCGGTAGAGAGCGATAGCCCCCCATTCTGGGAGGCACTGGCAGTGGGGCCCCAGGCAGTGGGGGCCCCAGAAGTGAGGACCCCAGCAGTAGGGCCCCTCATGCAACCGAACCTTCCCAGTAGCCCCCCACAGTGGGGGGCACCGGCAATGGGGACCCGGAAGTGGGGCCGCCCGCAGATGGGCCCCCGAAGTGGACATTACCCGCAGTGGTAACCCCCACAGTGGGGGCATCGGCAGTGGGGCGCCGGCAGTTGGGCTCTCGGCAGTGGGCCCCCACATTTCCTCGCAGTGGGACCCTCAGTAGCCCCTGCAGTGGGACCCACTCAGTAGGCCACCACAGTGGAGGGCACCGGCAGTGGGGGCCCCCGGCAGTTTGCCCCCGCAGTGGGCCCCCCATATTGCCCAGCAGTGAGACCCTCAGTAGCCCCCCGTAGTGGCCCCCCCGCAGTAGGGTAAAATTTTCTGGCTGCGCATAGCGCTGAAACTACTGAATCTATTCAAATTAAACTTGGCATGATTTAAGTTCATACTACGAGGAAGGTCATGTAATACTTTTTATCCTGGAATTCGTTAAGGTTCCCTTGGGAGTGGGTATGGAAGTGACATTTTTCGGCCTAAAATAGCGCAAAAACTACTGAATGGATTCGAATGATAGCATGATATAAATAAGAGTCCATACCCCAAAAGCCAACCAAATGATTACAAAATTGTTATTAGTGCCGATAAACGACCTACTGGACAGCATCCGGTTGGTACAAAGCTCTCGCTACCAATGATCTTGCCGTCGTCCTGGTAGATCAGCACTGTGACAGGCCGGACATTGTGCTGCGTACCCGGGATGACCGCTTGCAATGCATTGGCGAAACGCACCAGGCATTTGATGCTCTTCAGTCTCTACTCGCTTATATACCTACTGTCGTGGCGAAGACGGATACTACAACTTTGATCTTCGACATGTGAATCCGAAAACTGACGAGACTGGACACTAAAAAGTTTCTGCAATGCAATTCTACGCCTAGATACATTTTACAAATAAGAGAAGGTTGCATTGCTCACCTGCAAAGGTTTCGAGGTTTGTTTAACAGTTTTCTGGCGGACACTTACGCTAAATTTAAAATGGCTGGTGGAAACTTACGCCAAAATTAAAACGAAGCGTTTGGTATATGTCAGAACAGAACTAATGAGAGAACGCTGAGAATTATGTAGATCTGCGAGATGCCATGAATCAAGATAGAAATTGTGAAGATTTAGGATGACTGGTGATTCTTCCTTCCAGTTTTAGAACTGGACAATAGATGTGTAGTGTCCTATTCTCCAGTAGGTACTATCAAAAGCTTTTGTAGCGCATAATATACCTAGGTAAATGTGGAGCTGTGTGACGTCCAGTCAATAAAATCTAGGTATATTTAAATCTATACTATACTACACTAATAAAAATAAAGAAGGTTTGTGTGGTTGTAGCGGGTAATCTCTGAATCTACTGAGCCAATTTCCAAAATCTTTTACTTTTATTGAATTTGTTTAAACACGCATCGTTTAAACCACGTTATTTGCGAGTTTTATAGACTACTAAAATGTTTACCGCCCAACGAAGTGGGCACGGGTCAGCTAGTAAATAAATAAAGTAGGTAATATTCAAACTTGGCAACATGGATTACAAATAAAAAAAACTGAGTGAAATTAGATCGTCTTTAAAGCAATCTGCAACTACGTAAGTGCAACTAAATAAACAAAAATACGCACTGGTACTTGAGATTGATGTTTGCCGACATCTTGCACGAAATGCATCGTCTCACCCGTTTTACTATTCCGTTAGTCTAAGCTCAAGTTCTACATGCACGCATCAGTCGTTTACCTTGTAAGCTATAAGCTAGTTATAACATGCGGGTACGTCCGTGCTGGTAGGAAACACTAGCAAGTATTTAATAAGATCCCAAAATAAAACGAATTCGACGGGACTTGAACCCGCAGCCCTCCTACAGTACGGAATGCGCTAACCAACTGTGCCACGAGATCAAGTGACGTATGTGTCGAAAAACTGGTACTTCCTTTGGACTCAAGCGCCGCTAGCTCTACCTACAGGGGAAACATCTGTTCAATACTTAAGTTATATTTAGTACGATTGACGAGAAATCTCGCGTTGCTTTATTCTGACGACCTCTGTAGCGCGGCGGGTGAAGGTCCTCCTGCAACGCAGGCGGTTGCAGGTTTCATTGCCGCCTCGGGACAAATGCTTGTACGATCAGCAAATATTTGTTTAGAGTGTTCTGGATGTTTTCTACGTATAGTAAAAAATATCCACGTATGTATGTAGTCTTTTATCTTAAGTATATCAGTTATCTTGTACCCCCATAACCCAAGCTTTGCTTAGCTTGGGGCTAGATAATGCTGTGTGAATTGTCCAGCATTATTTAATTATTTATTATTCTAAAGTTTTTGATATTATAGTGTTTAAGCCTCACTCTGGGGGTAATCTAAGAAATCAGAACTACTATTATTATTTCCAGAAGAACTAGGAAGTACGATATTTTTCATATTTGCCGGATGGTCATAACTTAGAATTTGCAGCACCCAACTCTTTCGGGTATCTTAAGAGGCGTGATGTCCACGGAGCGGTAGGCAGGAGCCTTGCAGAATAGTGCACCAAACTGCGGTCCTCGACCCGAATGCTCAGCGTAGGGATTACTCTAAAGATGCGCGACTGTGAATGATTTCATTCGAATTATTCGACTTGACAAATCATTCGAACGATTCGACTGACTAGAGCAAATTAGTAACTAATTTGGTTAGTAGTCGCGCGTCGTTCCATTCGTTCGACTGCCCAAGTCGGCCTTCATTTCATTCGTTATTAGACGTAGATTGGTTGGATTATGATCGTTCGAGTAACAAAGTCGACTCGGAGCCATGAATGACCCATTCGTAGAAGCATTAATAATTACTAATTAGTAGTTGTCATTCGACTTTGAAGATTATTATATTATTAATTTTCAAGTCGAATAAGGAAATTAGTAGTTTTCGATCATTCGAATAGTCAGATAATTCGCAGTCGCGCATCTTTACATTACACCCTAATGATAACCAGCCATTAGAAAAGTCATTTAGATTTTCAGGGAGGGAATTGTCGAGCAATGGACGAGTATATAGGCTGCAGATTATTCACAAAAATCTAAATAATAAGTATTATTTAGATTTCTGTGATATTATTTATCATTGATGTAGACATTTTGCATATTTGTTGAACCAAACCGATTTAACATTTTCGATTTATGTTAATTTTGTCCTAAATCCATGACAACAACATTTATATGGACTGTTTATAATGTATGAATTTCGGCGATAGTGATTCTCCACTTAGATCAGCTTTGGTAGACGAATAATTGAGTATGAGCTAATGATAATGATGATGATGACTCTAACACAAAAATAGTACTCGAATAAGAATTAAATTCGTTCCACTCCTTCTATAAAATTTTCAAAGCTGCAAACTTACAGACATACTTTTGCATCAGCAAATTATAGAATTTCTCCAGAATGCTCTACCGATCCATTTCTAGATTAACATTTTCTACGTCGTCTAGTCTAGGAGGTGTCTTCAAATACGGAATGCATAATTAAACTACGACCTCTGTGGCGTAGCGGTTAAATTGTTGGTTGAATTCCTTTATTATGCACTATTAGTCTACTGCTACTCTGTGAAGTTGTTTGAGAAGAGTCACGATTGAAAATCACTGAGCGATATTGTCAGAAAAAGAAATAGCTAGTTGCTAATTAGAATGTGTTTTATAAATTCGAAATTATAGTCAGAAGTTGTCAGGGGTTGCAGAGAGTCGATGGATGGAGGCGGCTCGGGACCGCTATTTGTGGCGTGCTGTATGGGGGAGGCCTATGTCCAGCAGAGGACGTGAATGGGCCGACATGATGAGTCAAAAGTTGTGATTTTACAAAACCAGCAATGTATCGAGAAAGTTTTCGATAATGGCGATGAGACGCGATTCGAGGCTACACCTGAGAAACATGTTGTGGGTTGATTTGTCACGGAACGATACTATGCCTCATCAGCACAAGACTTCGACTGGTAAACGTGTCTTCCCCGAAACAAAGGGCCGCATCTTATCTTAAAGATAATTTTTATTGGTGCACAAGACACAAGAAAATACAATAATAAAAAGCACTAATCCAAAAGGCTGTCACTTACCATGTGCTGCAGGAGCTCGGGGAGCAACTGCAGCATTGATCTTTTGTGGTCTTCCGTCATTACCATAATTAACTCGCTTGGCAGGCGGATTAGTGATCGCCCAGGAGGTGTTAAAATACACAGAAGGAAGCAGCTTTATCTGGTTGGTTCCCTTAGTAGGCTCTTTAGTACGGCATCCACGGGCTGAGTTGGGCATCAATTCTTACGCCACTAACGCAACAGCCACGAAACAATTTTATTATATGAAGGTACGATTCTATTCTGTGAAATCATCTTTGTATGCGAAATACAAGGAAATGATACAATACAATAGAAAACTTTTTTATTGTACACCACAAAGTTAAATAAAAAACATACACATCAACATGAACAAGGACAAAGGGCGGCCTTAACGCTTAAAAGCGATTTCTTCCAGACAACCTTTGGATGGATAGAAAATTTAATATTTCGGTTTAAAGATGTATATTTCTCATAAACAAAAAAAAATATTAAGAAAGGCAAGGGTGTATACAACTTTAATACAATATAATATCACGATATTAATAAATTAGGATAATATGAGACCTACCACTCAACAGTGGGTAATTCCGGGTCAGAATGGTGATACTGGTTGTGATTTACATATACGGTATCGTCTCACTGATAAATATTATCTTTTAATATTAAACCAAAAACACAACGGATAAAGCGCGACGCAGAAATTCCATTCCCATCTATAAATATCAATCAGTCCAACGAAAAGTTAATACAATAACCGTGTAAAATGTAAATCAAATACGTGGGAATATTTCGTTTCGAATTCCACGAAAAATATGGAAAATGCAGGTGCAATGAATCTGATTTAAATGCAAAGCTCGAGATTGAATCGCGTCGCGTCAGCTCGATCATTTACCGCTTCACCTATTGTTGAGAATCTAAAGTGCTGAATATTAAAATATTATTGTTCCTTTCTTTTCAAAACTCGGTGATGAAAGCTTGCAAACAAAGTAGGTTGCTACTTATTCTGGGCTATTGTTATGGTTCTTTGAACTGTACGCAGAAAGAATTCAGAATGAATTTTAATTACTTAGATTGTTTGCAACAGTCTGCAGTTAGCTCAATTGTTTCAATTGTAAATACTAGTTTAATTTCTTTATATTATTTGATTGTTATTTTCTTTGTCAATAAAGTAAATTACTTTTTATATTGAGTTTCTATAGTGTTAGCAGACCATCCAAACAAATATCTTGATTTTGATTTCGCACCCCGTCCTCAACTATGAACTTAAAATAGTTAAAAAAGTAAAATAGTTTAATATCCTACTAATTCCTACTAATATTATAAATGTAAAAGTTTATATGGATGGATTTATGGATATTTTTTACTCTTTCACGCAAAAAGACTGAACCGATTAGGCTGAAATTTGTTATGTGTATAGTTTGGGACCTGGAATAACTTATAGGTAATTTTTTATCCCGATAAAACGCGGGCGAAGGCGCGGGCAGCAGCTAGTTAATAAATAATGCTGGATAATTCACACAAAAAAACTAAATTGGAGGTTGTAAATGAACGAATACGAGTACCAACATTATTACCTACGTGTTTTAGTGAGCGAAATAACATGATATGATCGCTACCTGAAAACGTAGGTACAATCATTTCGTGTTTGATATAATTAACCAAGAATGATGTATTGCGAGTAATAATTCATTACAATTATGTCGGAATAGTCAGCGGCCTGACCACAGCGGACAAACCTCGGCGGAAACCACTTCTGACGAATTCGCGGCGGCGGCGGTAGCGGTTTTGGTTAGAGCCGTTTCCTGAAACTGCAAAAGGGAGCAAGAATTTTGAATTAAATGATTCTATAAATTATGTTAGAGGCAAATTGATACAATTAAGCCAGAGTAACGTAATGAAAAATATTACCATTGTAACCTACTTATGCTTAGGTGCTAGGGGGTCTAAGCTACCTTCTATTTTACGCGTCTAATGCCTGACAGGTGAAATTCTAGTTTAAGGGTTCAGATTTATAATATATATAATCGGAGTGTCAGTGAATTACCAATAACCCTGTAAAGTAAAGATAAAAGATAAAATTTATTTATTTACCCACAAAATTAAATCACAAGAACAACAAATAAACAGTCTAAAATTAACATATAGAATTCTATTAACTAACAATTATTAAAAAAGGGGGTAAAGAGGGTCCCTATCTCAGCGTTATGCAGTATTGGGCAAATAATTACCCAATACTGCGCTGGTTTTCATTAGGCCCTCGTGGAGTGACGACGGCAGAGTGCCTTACAAGTATATAATTATTATTATTAGGAAGTACATTATAATTATTTAAACACGATACATAAGTTAAGACTAGGATGGTACTTTATATATTTACAAATTGAACATACATAAGAAATCCAAGCATATCCAAAAACATTGTTCACTTAACCAACTGACTTGACTTCTTGCATTCGTGGCTTTGTTTTGCTACGTCACGTCGCGACACTGACAGGAGATTGACATAATCGTAGAGCTGGCAACCCTAATTTACATGTGGTACCAACATGACAAAGAAACGAACGAAAGCTGCGCTGACATCGTTCGTGGCGGCGTTAGCGCGGCATTTTGTCTGCGGTAAGGTGAGTAGAACTACCTCTAACTCTTATAACAGCATCTTCTGGTCCCAAAGTAGTTGCATTGGTAAATAGTAGAGCTTGTGTTAAGGGTAGTTTAGCTAGAACGTGACCGATATACATATGTACCTAAGTACCTTTTACGTAAATACCATCGAGTACATATCCCTTGGCCGTGGGGCTGCGGCGTACGAATATCGACCCCTCCAACTCAACCCGTGGATGTCGTAAGAGCCGACTAAGGGAACGTACCAGAGGAAGGGCAGCAGCTTCCTTCTGTGTATTTTTAAACACCAACACTGCGATCTCCAATCTGCCTGCCAAGCGTGGTGATTATGGCAAATCCCCCCCTATATGGGAGACCATCCACTCGATGGACCGACGACATTGTAGCGGTCGCAGGGAGTCGATGGATGGAGGCGGCTCAGGACCGCTATTTGTGGCGTCGTACGGGGGAGGCCTATGTCCAGCAGTAGACGTGAATGGGCTGATAATGATGATGATGATGACATATACCTTGTACTCCATATACATACCCACCTTACTTGAGGAAAATTTTATTAGGCACCCCATTTATTTAACTCAACGAGTTTCTTTAGTAGGCAACTATAATATCGACTTAGATATCTTATCTAATTTGATTTGGAATTAAAATTTTTACGGTTTTTAATAATTTCAACGCTAAGCTTCAGCGATGCGATTTGTGTTACACGGGAGCGCACCGCTGCACAACGAGCTTTCCTACATCAACGTGTGCATCGGTCAACACTGGTAGCAGATAAACTGTTATCTGACGCGATAAGAACACTTTATTATGACTTTAGTGCCTTGGGAGCTGGGGAAGCCTATTGTGTGGGACGCGACATGTGTCGACACACTTGCGCCTTCCCATCTTTCAAGGACATCCGTGAGGGCTGGTTCGGCGGCAGATTTGGCCGAGGATCCTACGCCTACGCATTTGCTCCCCTTGGAGTCGAAACCCAAGGTCCGTGGGGTACCGAGGCTCTCCGGGTTTTCAAAAAATTATCTGAGCGCCTGGTCGAAGCGACGCGTGACCCGAGAGCTGGTATCTGGCGCAGCGCATTAGCATTGCCATACAGCGGGGCAATGCAGCCAGCGTCTTGGGGACGCTTCCGACTGGTATTGATATGGACCAGTTGAGCTATCTGTAGGTGTAGATTGTTTGCAACAGTCTGCAGTTAGCTCATTTGTTTCAATTGTAAATACTAGTTTAATTTCTTTATATTATTTGATTGTTATTTTCTTTGTCAATAAACGACTTTATTATTACTATGAAACGGGTATTTATCGCGTTGATTTACATATTTAAGTATACCAGTCATCTAGTATCCATAACACAAGCTCTGCTTAGCTTGGGGATAGATGATGCTGTGTGTATTGTCCAGAATTATTATGTATTTATTAATTTTTCGACGTTTCTATACGTTGACACACTATTATGGTCACTGGATGGCCCGTTAAATAGTAATAATATTGTGTTCTGATCGCTTTAGTCTACAAATATTTATCATAAAACTTATCCCTTTTATAGGTAATAGGTCAACAGAACATGCTACCTAAATAATTGATAATTGCATTATGTGTAATGTGACAGTACAGTGGACTCCGTCCGCTCAGTATGCACAGGCAGCCCCAGCACGAAGGTTCGCGGCGTGAATAATCATGAGAGGAATCACCTATATCTCGATTCGTATGAACTCACTTCCTCCGTAACATAAAAAATGATTTATTTTGCTAGGAACGATTTGCCTGAGTGCGGGTATTTTTTGCTCAAAGTAATGAAAGTGAACCTCCGAAAATTTTTGAGGTTCAGATGTTTGCTGATTTAAATTCAAGAAAACATTTAAGTAAAGGGTGTCTCTATATGAGGGCACTTTTTAAATATGCTTAATTTTTTTTGTGCATTTGTCTACTCTGAAATTTGACAGCTGTCACCTATGATTATTCCGATTACTAAAAAAGAACGTTACACAGAAGAAGAACGTGTTATTCGGAATTAAAAAAAACTAAATTTTAACATTTCACAACGCAGCTTTTTCTGTACTCTTTTAGAATATTGACTCATTGGATACAAGGAAACCAAACACAAACCTTGGTCTTGCAAGTAGGTAATAAATAATGCATTAACTAATACCATGGTCAAGTGGTAATAGCATTCATAGCCCAGCATAATCATGCTATGCGACCCGGAAGCGGTTGAGTGGTAACTACAAGGAGTCATACTTCGACCTGTGCGTCGTGGGCACTCAAAGTGCTAAGTAGATTATTATAACGGACGAATTATTGTTACATATTATCAACCGTTACCAAGATGATTCTATTAAATATAATAGGAAAATTTGTTGGTCCTATGTCCTAACTTAAACTTAAAATCTTCTGAAAACGGGGCCAGGTTATTGCCAAGCTGAGCTACATTTTGAAACTAATATCACAGCTGAAGGCTCCACGTTTGACGGCTTAAATCCCCAGGAAGATGAAAAGAGGAAAACTGATTTCAAAAACTCTCCTGGAAATCTTCACTCGGGTACTGAGCTATATCTAATAGAAGGGACTATTAGATATAGCTTAGTAATTTAGAACTAGCTACAAGCAACAACTAGCTGCTAAGCCTCGGGTATATAATACCTAAGTATTATATACCCGAGGCTTAGCACGCGCTACCAGAATAAAAATTAGCCTATGCGTTTTCGGCATTTGGAACTACATATACATACATATGTATGTCCACTTGCGAGCTATAAACTGGAATCACTTCATCGCTGGTTTCTGCAGACCATATTTTACAGTTTCCATGGAATAAACTGAAGATTGGTGTATACCATTTGAAAAGAAATTTTGTTAGCTTTCCAATGGTAAAAATTATTTAAATTTAATTAAGTTTCCTACCTTCATTTAGTGAATTAATACAATAGGTCGAAGTAGTGGATGTTTAAATTAATAAGAAGTAATATGAAAATATCAAATTTTTATTTAAAATCTTTGTTATTTCCCGCTTAATATTTTGTATTGCCTGGCCCTGGCCCTAATGACTGCTTGTAAACGGTTTTTCATTGACCTAATGAGTTTCCTGATGGAATCCTGTGGAATTTCCTACCACTATTCGATAAGAGCAGTTTTTAGGTCTTCTATTGACGCAAGGTCTTATATTGACGCCGGAGCTGGAGATCTTCGTACCCGCCTTTTCAGCTCGTCCCACAGGTGTTCGATAGGGTTCATGTCAGGGCTGACGGTTGGCCAGTCTATTGTGGGAATCCCGACTTCTTCCAGGTACTGTCTAGTCGCACGAGCGGCGAAATTTTCGCCAATAAACCCGGCGTAAGGGAGTACATGGCCCAGCAGAATGTCGTTGATATACCTTTCTGCGGTTAGTCCTCCTAACCGACCTCCACTGGGTACGAATACCAGCTCCGTTTTAGCTTCAATTGAAATCCCCGCCCACATCATACAAGACCCACCCCCATATGCCACTGTTTCCGCTATACAGCATTGTGCGTATCGCTCTCCCGGTCTCCTGTAGACTCTCCGTCGACGGACGCTGCCATGCAGGCACATCCTAGTCTCGTCCGCGAACAAAACTCGGCTCCATTGCTGTATATCCCAATCTAAGTGATCACGAGCAAACTGAAGTCGGGCATGTCGGTGGGCTGTAGACAATTTGGGTCCCGTTGCTGGCCTTTTTGGGGTCAAGTTAGCTTCTTTGAGTCTTCGCCTCACTGTCCACTCGCTGATAGTTCTCCCTCGAACTTCTCCGAGCTCCCGCTGGACGTCAACGCCGGTTAGATGTCGATTTCGGAGAGAAGTGCTGACAATAAATCGGTCATCTCTCGCCGAAGTGCATCGCTGTCGTCCAGATCCTGGTCTTCGGACTAAGTTTCCAGTCTCTCTAAACCTCTTGTATACTTTGGAGAGACACAGGACTGGCTCAGATGAAGCTGTCGAGCGATAGTATGCTGAGAGAACCCTTGCTGGATTAGGGTGACGATTTGAGCGGCTTCTATGGGTGTGGTTTCCATTTTCTTGTAATTCCAGTATTTTTAAGTGACGTGATATATTGGACTGATGACAAAATTGCATAAATTCCCAGTTTTTATAGGGATTCAGGAGTTTGAAAAAAATGATGTTTCGTTACAAAAATGTATGTCTTTTGTTTTCACGTTCCATGACATATGATGAACATTTTTTTCGCTATGATATCGAAAGAGTTTGAAAGCTAATAAAATTATCTTTAAAATAATATACCACAACCTACAGTTTATTGCATGGAAACTGTAAAATATGGTCTGCAAAAACCAGCGATGAAGTGATTCCAGTTTATAGCTCGCAAGTGTATATCAGCTCGTTCTGTTCTTAGTAGTTTTAGACTTGAGGTTCTCACAACTTCTAATTATCATAAACATCCCCCTTATTCTTAATGGTTTGCTAACTTAAAACAGCTGCTAAGCAGTGTTATTTCTCAATCTGACTTATGTCAATAGAAGAAGATAGAGCGAGATTTAGCAATGCTTTAAGTTAGCAGACCATTATGAATAAGGGGAGGTATAAGTAGGAAGCATAAGATGATAGCGATAGTCTTATGTTTTTTCATAGAATTGACAATGAAGCTGACGTCACAAATGTATCGGCACAGTATCAAAACAAAAGACGGTCTTGCTCTGGTTGGTTGAGCTACATACATCAAATATCACTGAATAACTCTAAGTACAAATAGAATCCTATGTTCCTACCTATAGCGTTATTGGTTTGAATAACAGAATAGGTAATGAAATGGGAGACCTTTACGACTCTGGATAACGATCGAGTACAATACCGTTCTCAGCAGGTAGTGTACTTCTATTTTATGGATTGCAGTTTTATGAGAAAATCGTTTAGTTTTCCTGGATTTCTTTGGGTTCCATTTCAAAGCTGTATTGTGTTCCGGATTTAGCTACTTAGTTCTATTGTTATCGGAATTTTTTTTGTATTGAAGGTAGATAAGTTTTTCCAATATCAACCTTTAGAATCTATAAATTAGCTGAAAAATGACTATGAACATAAGATAGGCATTAGTAATACACGAAAACAATCGAACGATGGTCTCTACACTACATCCACAAAGAAGGGTTCTGGTAGTAAACATATTTGACACAGGGATTACTTGACCTCTCGGGCGGAGCGGGTGAAGGCCCGTATGCGACGTAGAATGAAGCGGGTTCGATTCATATTAGCTGAAAAGAGATGCACCTCGGGACAAATATACACACTGTAGTTTATCAGTTATCTAGTAGGTGCATATAAAACAAGCTTTGCTAAATATGTGACTAAATGATGCTCTGTAAAGTATCCATCATTATTTATTATTGAGGTTTGGCAACACTTGCATCAATAACTTATGGATCAGACTCAAGATCAAATAAATAAAGAATACTGGACAATTTCCACAACATTATCTAGCCCCATGATAAGCAGAGCAAAGGTACTGTTATAAATTCAACATTATTCCTAACCGTTTGAAATGAACTTCATAACAATATACAGCAGAGACCATTCCCGACGAGTCGTGATAAAATCACATATTTACTGCGTTTTATCAAAAATTTTATGGCCTGCAGAAAACCTTTTTTTCGCAAACCTGCATGAACAGAATCAGGCGCAGATAAAAGTCACCATCACATAAATTCACATTACCAGTTCAAGTACAGTCCTATAAGTTTATCAGTGCAGTACTTACCTTTATAGCTAATATTTATTGGCTAGGCCACTTCTTAGGTAAAGGCAAATGTTTTTAAGTCCGTGAATCATCAGAGACATCCCATTGTACATTATTATAACTTATCTAGAATTAACTGGGTTTTTCATCACGGTAACGGCTGCTGAAAAAATGTGTGAAATGCCGTGAAGTATCTTGAGCTTAAGCTGAAAAACTTCACTATCATCAGTGTTGATACCATTCACGATGATGAAGAAAATCTTGTTTTAGAGCTTTTTAAACTTTCGCGATTGGTTAAAATACGCGTATTAAAAATATTTTTAAAATAATATAGTAGAAAATATTACAAAAGGTACGCGATAAATACCCGATAAATAATCTTTAATTTCATTATGAATGTAAGCGGGTTAACTACGAACCTAGTTTGTGTTGGAAGACCACCCACGTTTCATCCCTTAACGAGGGACTTCTCAACACAAACTAGGTTCGCAGTTAACCCGCTTACATTCATAAGCGGGTTAACTACGAACCTAGTTTGTGTTGGAAGACCACCAACGTTTCATCTCTTAACAATGGACTTCTCAACACAAACTAGGTTCGTAGTTAACCCGCTTACATTCATAATGAATTCGTCAAACTACGAAAGTTATTATAGTAAAATCTTTAATTTGTTTTTAGAGGTTTTAGAATCTTCCAATAATCCGGTCTGGGGGACACGTAATAGCTTACTTATCTTTTACCGAAACAGAGGATTGTTTATTTGCGATTGGCAAAAGGCACGATGTTACCTAATACCTCGTTACACATGATTTTCCTGAATCAACTTCTTAACACCTTCGTGGCCCGTGACGCACGTGAACGAATCCCTGCTTGTATGGCTGCGGCGGCGGCGCGCCCTTTCGGGTCTCACCGTAAAGGCGGGCAATGATTGCGTTAGAAACGTTTACTTTCATCCATTGTATAAAATAGAACTACATGTACCCAAAGTACCCGGCTCTCCGCATTCCCGGCTATATCCAACCGGTACCAGGCAGCGCATAATTCACTGCACCGCCCGGAACGCTAACAAATGGTTTGCAATCTAATTGAATTATGTCACCTGGACAGTAGGTGCCGCCGCCGCCGTCTCAATTTGGACTAATTTATAACGTAGCGAGCCGTGATGTAGCCAACTGGCTACCCACAGCGACGGATTAACTTTGACTGGCGTAGTTTATCACAAAACTCACGTTTCTAGAAATTATGCAGTCCTAAATTCCTACAGCTTGCCCCGCCCGTCCGAACACACCCTATTGCCCAGTTACTAGACAGTTGTAACATACATAACTATATAGTCAACATAACTAGTTAACATGAGGGCTGGTTCGGCGGCAGAATTTGGCCGAGGATCTCAAGCAATCAAGCAAATATGCAGGTCTCGACAGAGCCTTCGCATTAGCTCCCTTGGCGTCGAGACCCTAGGTCCGTGGTCAAGGTACGTGGCTCTCAAGGTTTAAAAAAAAAAACTAAGTGCCTGGTCGAAGCGACGCGTGACCCGAGAGCTGGTGAGTATCTGACGCAGCGCATTAGCATTGCCATACAGTGGGGCAATGCAGCCAGCGTCTTGGGAACGCTTGCGACTGGTATTTATATGGACCAGTTGAGCTACCTCTAGATTGCTTGCAACAGTCAGCAGTTAGCTCAATTGTTTCAATTGTAAATACTAGTTTAATTTGATTATATTATTTGAAACTTATTTTCTTTTGCAATCTGTATTTTTATCTTCAAAACTAGTAAACTGGTAGTCATTGTTATTTATTATTTATTCATTAATATTATAAAACTGAAAGTAATGATATTTGTCTGTTACCTTTACAGGCCTAGCGGGCTGAACGGATCATAATGAAATTTGGTGAGGAGGCAGATGGTGTCCCGAGGACAGACATAGGATACTTTTTTTCCAAAAGAGCGTGCGAAGAAACGGGCAGAAGCAGAAGTACTAGTAATTAATGTGTTATTTCTATGGGCTTATAAATTTTAGGCCATAAAAATTATTACTTATATTATTCTATATAACAAGCCACCGTCTACATTTGTTCTATCACTTCCTGTTCATCCAAAGGTTTCCTGGCAGGGATCGCACATAGCGATTAGGCCGCCCATTTTACATAAATTTGTATTTGTTATTCACTTGCCTGTGTTCCTATTTTTATCTGGTGTGCCATAAAGAATATTTGTATTGTATTTATTCCAATGAAGTATTATTTATTAAGTATTTTCCTGTTTAATGCCTTTCAAATAAATAAATGTTTCCTAGATAGCATTCTGGTATTTTAAAGCGACGCCTGCAGTTGATCGTTGGTAAAATAATGTGTTGAGCAGCAACAAAGGACGTCGGGCTCGGGCCAACTAACGTCTATTCCTAACTTTGTCGGCGAGTTCACACCGCGCTCGTTTATTGTTATTTTCACTCAAATCCACGAATCGCAACGTCTCTCGTGAGACGTGCTCAGTCGCAACGTCTGACGAAAAGTATTCCCAACGTCTCACGACCTATGGCCATACTACTGATATTTTAAGACACAAAAAATTACAGGGAGTCATTAAAACGAGTCTATTTGCTTAACGTTTGAGTTATGCTTGTTGGAACAGTCGGCTGCACTGATTTGCACTGTAGTTCCATTTCGCTTTAAAATTAACTTACCCAGCGAACGTGTTAACTCTGTGCATAAACGGTATTTAGAGTGACAAGGTACTAATGTTACAATCGGTTCCTAAGGTAATTGAACCCATACGACTTACCTGGAGGGCAATTCTGGTAATATACTCGATAAGTATGGCAAGAACTGTCAAAATATCGAGTAATAAACAAGCGTATTCTCAAAATTTGCAATTCGATATTTATCGAGGATTTTTCTTTGATGAGTTGCTCGATATGTCGCACAAGAATGCAGTTTTTGGCGGTACCCGATATTTATCACATGATATTGTTATCCCGTGATAATGAGTATCACTCGATAAAGTATTACGTGATACGCAGAATTGGCCCCCTGTTTTCAACTGGCATTTCACCAGCTGATAAAAACAGGTTGTTGTTGTTCCAGCGACAACCTGTCAAAGAGTTTGTGCATTACATCGTGCTGGTATAGCGACCAATCAGTCTGCAATCTGCATGATAGGATAATTTACAAAACTGCGTCAGATACCTAGATTTTAAGCACAACCAAAATACATTCCTTTGAAACACTCCAAGTATTAATGCATCTCAATTTTCTGAGCAGGTGAACCAAATGGGACTGAAGCCATAAATTCAGAATTACTCAGTTTCCAATAAAATATTCAGTGCCTCTCATCTACCTTGGCCGAGGATGCTGTCTTCTGTACATAATTTTTGACGCACTATACTTATATAGAGTTGTATTGGTCTTCCATCTCATCGGATTATGAAAGTGAAGGAATAGTGTCCTATGTTGGCGCGTACGCTTATACACTATAAATGTCCTGCGCATGTCTACGCATTGCTAGTTTCCGTTGAATCGAGCCGTTGTCGTGGCTGAAACTCAACTAAAAGGACATAAGGGACCATGGGGGTAGAGAGTTTAACGTTTATGACAAAATGTATGCAATCTTATAAATTTCCAGTTCATTTTAGTGACGTCATCGGTGTAAAACAGTCCACAACTTACGCAATACAAACTTATGATCTCGCATTTTCTCATGAAGTTGGTTCTTGGTCCTTGTATCGGTCGTAGTTATCGACGGCCCTTGCTCTTGAGAGCTATTTCAACTTTAGCCGTTAAGATCACTGAAGATCATACGGTTTTCATACAAACGATTTTGATTAAATTAATCCAGTATCTAGGCGTTCCTCACGTAAAAAGCTTCATTCGGATTATAGGCGGTGTATGTGGTTTTGATAAAATAAACAACAAATTTTACCTATATGGGAGGATCGCGCTAACTCCCAGTATAGCCTGTGGTACAACTATAAGTAGCTAGTAGCGTTAAAGCCTAAACAAAACCTCTATATTATCGAAATAAATAATTTTAAAAAGGTAATGTACTCTACCTAAACTTAGCTTGCCGACAGAAATAAGCATGCATTACAAGAAATGGCCTGGACATAACACAAAGTTTGTACGGACTGGAAGCATAAGTTCAAGCTTGAAACCGGATTCTTGGCCTGAATTAGCTCGCTTCCTTCACTATTTTGTAGACCATTCGGTTTCGTGAAACTCTGCGAGAAAATATAGGGTAACTGAATTTTGGGTCAACCAAGAATGTACCATAGAGCTTTTTAATTAAGTTATACGTATGGACACAAGTTTACCAACACAAAAGATTCGTAATAGCACTAAGATAGCAAAGTACAAGAACCTTACCTACCTACCCATTATTGGAATATGTTTAAAATAAATAAAAAATAGACCGTCAGAACCGATCAACTTAGTACTAAGTAGTGCAAATATTTCCGGATAAAAATATTCGCTACGCATCACTCCGAAGTGAGGATTAAAAAAAAACTTCACTTACAGAAGTTTAAGTTGATTAGTCCGAAATATTCCATTCTGTGTGTTGATGCATGCCTACTAAATAGCCAAAATTATGGCAACACCGCTATTAAGGGATGCAAACGCTAGATGGCACAAACATGTAGTAGTCAGCGGTAACCCGCAAACTAAATTGTGGTTTCGAATGCACAAGATATGTGGTCGATGTTACTAAGTTTAGTTAGGCGCTACATGGGCGGAGCGATTAGCTAAACTATATCAGGAATCACTGCCGATTTATTGCTTCAGTTATCGACGATACTTTGTTGTGAGTGTTTTGGATTTTGATCAACAGTCCTTAGTATGAGTTGGTCATTATTTTACGATGACGAAAAGTCTAATCGATTCTTTCCATACAGTTAGTGCCTTGCAGCGCCTCTACACGGGGTTAAAAAGTTTCAAACAAACATAATTTACAGAAGTTTAAGTAGATCAGTCCAAAATATTCCATTGAATCTATTATTTATGTGTGCTGTTGATGCATGCCTAAAAAATTGCCCAAATTATGGCAACACCGCTATTATAGGATGCAAACGCAAATTTAGATGGAACAAACATTTCGTTGTCAGCGGTAAGCCGCAAACTAAATTGTGGATTAGAATGCACAAGATATGTGGTCGCTGTTACTTAGCTTAGGCGTTACATGGGCAGAGCGATTAGCGAAACTATATCGGGAATCACTGACGATTTATCGCTTCAGTTATCGATGGTACTTTGTTGTACGATTTCGATTAGAGTCCTTAGTATGAGTTGGCGAGCGGTGAGTAGAGCATTATTTTTTATTATACATATCTATAGAAATAGTTAATTTAGGAATGTCATGTTTAAAATCAGTATTGTTGTATAAGGCAAGAATTGAATTGGTTGTATAAGGCAAGCAAGAAGACCATTTATTTACCAATGATCTGTGGTCTATACCCACTAAAACCGCACCATATATTCAGTGGGAAATGTGAATGTGTGTAACGTCGACACTCGCGGTCTTGATTGATATGAAGCGTCGGTTGCGGCTGTACTGGATACTAGAGATTAGCGGTAGCAGGTAATTAGCCAGTTTTCTGGCAAAAGTAATTTGCTATTATTTATTATTATCACTGATAAGGGCCTTCGCCTAAAAGTGGGACAGTATAGACAAGAAACTGGATTCTAACCGTATAATTCTAATATATTTTTAGTAACACCCATTACACAAATTCTGCTTCCTTTTGGGCTAGATGGTGGAGTGAAACTTTAAAGATCCAGCATTATTTATTTATCGATAAAAAATGTCGGTTTGGAATTTGTGAGTGACTGTACTAGATACTACAAATTAGGCAGTGTCGGATAATTAGCCGGTTTCGTGACCAAGGTAATTTGCTGTAATCAGTAGGTATCTTCTTACCTTAGTAAGGTAATACTTAGGTAAGATTTAGATTGGTACGTTCTGAGAAAATTAGATCTGTCAGTACCTATGTATTAGGTGTGTAAGTTCCGAAAACAATATCTAGCTATGTAGGTGTGTAGTATTTTATTCAACGCTTTGAGATTAAATGAAAGGTGAAATTAATAACGGCTAAAAAGAAACCCTTAACATTGGTTCAGGACATTATAAATTATTTTCAATATAATTTGTTTTAACTGAGAAAGAAGACATCAATAAAATATGTATAAGAGGCTGACAAATTAACACCCAACACAGAATATTGCATAGTGGTATGGCAAATACTGCTAAGATAATATTGTTTGGCAAAATAAAAACCGTTTTCGATCCCCCTTGTATTCTATTGTTGGTTGTATTATTAATATTTTATACAATTGTTGTAGCACGTACGTAAAACAATGCAAACAGCAAGCCAACAAGAGCAGGAATGAAAATAAAGCGATGTTTCGGAATTGTTTAGTCCCTATTATTTAGGTGAATAGAATTGAAATTTATTTGTAGATTGAAGCAACTTAATCAAATGACGTCAGAATAATGCCGATGGTGTGAAAAAAAATAACTCGGACAGATATAGGTAAGCATTCGTATAAGAAAACAGGTATGCTCTTCCGAGACACGATGATGGTCACGTGGGTGTCTCCAGGCTACGTCATCGACGCCATCGGCGAATGACTAGTAAGACAATGGTGTCAATTCCGATAAAAATAACTATATATGAATTTGATTCCACTTAAAAAAATTAAGCCGTTCCTGTCTAATCGAATTGAATAAAAAGATTGGCGTAATTTGTCGTGTCTGTTTAATTGATGTGACATATGATTTGATATTATTGTCATTATTTGCTACCTATCATTCTCATTTCGTGCTTGTTCTATAGCATTTACGCTGCTTGCTCCAAGCTTTTATAATTGTTTAGAATACAAAGCACAACAACACTATAACAATAACAAATGTATGAGGACAGTTATGTACCTAATTTATATTATCTATGTGATAGTTTGCAGTTATAACTAGCAGTGACCGTAGACATTTACGATGCTACGGCGTAGCCTCGTAGCACTCTCGTAGTACCGTTCGTAGAGCTCGTAGCAATGTCGTTTTAGAGAGAAATACATAGTTGTGGTAATTGTACTCATTTCATACAATTTGTCCGTTCTTGTTGTCCTTTATATCTTTCAATTTGTTACAAAATAATATTATTTTGTATGGTTTATACCGGCCGAGATATTTTCATTGAAAAAAAAACATTAGATTTGAGATTTACCTACCTTATATTCTTCATATCTTCTAACACAGTTTTCATTTTTATTTATTCATTAGATATTGTTTTTTTTATTTTGGAGCTGGGTGATGTTAGCTTCGCTATAGCATTGTTAGTTATAAAAATCATTAAATTGTCAAATATCTAGCTAGGGTAGTCCGGATTGACAGCCCAGGGCCAGGAGGGATTCGTGCCCCACTGCCAAAAAACTTATGAAAATTGCAATTCTGCTTTGATTACCTCATCATGTAGCCAGAGAAATAAGCTAAATATTTATAAATACTGGATGGTGATTTTCAGATATTTGGTTGCTAGGCAGAGGGGATTGTATTACCACTGGGGCCACTAGCCCTACTTTACCCTCTAAATTTAACTGGAAAAATTAACGTCATTTATTAAATCAGCCACCGTCAGTTCATCCAGCCGAATTGATAATTATGAATATTGACGGAGACTAGAATAGCCTTTTCAGCCCCCCTAGCACGGGGACTGTTCTCTATGATAGAATAGACATTAATGACATCGCATCGTCACACATTGCGTACATTATTGAAGTTGAAGGAATGAATTTCACATAATATACGCATAAGATGACAAAATGACGTAATATTTCTCTATTCTACCATAGACAACAATCCCCGTGCTGCCCCCCCAGCTGAAAATATAATCATACCGGCGCATCAATTATTCAGGACTAGCTGCTACTATATAATATAATAATATATGTAGTAGTAGAACCAGTAATAAATATAGGTATTTATTATAAATAAGGGATGCGATTTCTGATTCTTTATTCTAACTATACGTAATATCAGTACAAGGGCTAGTCACCTTCTATTCATAAAAGTTGTAGCTATATAATTATTTTGCGAAAGGAGCGCGGAAACTAGATGCACGCTTGAAACCATTGCGGTCAATTGGGTTACAATAACCTTTTTTCTTTGTAATCTTTTTCAATAAAGATTACGGAAAGGTTATTGTAGCTTCGAAAAAAACTCTTAATGTAGGTATAATTTTCTCTTTGATTGAAACGTACTTTTTGATTTTGTTTAGAACACAAACGATCGCACTTAATATTTTTTTACATGCAGACCGCATAAAAAATCGCTCTACATACACTTTTACTATAGTTTTTTTTTTCGATTATAGGATAATTTGGAGACACTTTAGCAGTCATGGAAGACGGCGAAAAATGAAATGATTTTAATGAAATGAAATGATTTTATGAATTATGAATGAAATGATTTTAATTCTGAATTTAGACCTATCAACATTAATATCTACCAAGGAGTGGTTTACAATGGATACACTATCATATACATATGTATACATCTACATAGATAATACAGTCGTAGAACAACGTGTTACTTTTAGCTATATTAACTATCTATTCTGCTCTTTCTCTTCTCTCTTCCCACTTGATCTTCTCTCTCTCTCTTCTCTCTTTGGGGTTCATCATTTGAACCCTTTGACCATCAAGGTCATGCATCAGATCATCATAATCCCTCTAGCCTGGGCTCCCATGCATGTGCCAAGTATATAATATAGTGATAAATTAATGCTAAGCTGTAACACAGATCGTTTAGTTACATAATATTTTACAAGAATGGTTGGCACGAAGTATATTTACAGGAACATCTGCATGCTTTAGGTACTGTACACATAATTTTTTGTAAACTATTTGGTTACTCTCTTTATCAGAAAAAATATTACTGTGTAAACTGGCTTCATACCAAGTCTAAATAATCGGAGTTCAACATTCGAATTGGCTACCTCTCAAGATGCACCGATACGCTTTACTTTAAAATTGCTCTTGCATTTCCAATCGGTTTCGAGTGCAACGTTTGAAATGCGGATATTCGAAACCTCATGCTGTCGACATCTCGCCTCGGCTTCAGTTTCTAAATAGGTAACCTTTAATAGCTTGCATTGATTTAGCTCGCTCAATAAGAGTGGTTCCTGAATTTCTGGCTTATGAGCCATAGTGTAATAATAATTAAGTATAGCCAAAAATTATTTACAACAAAAGTTCTAAACTCACGTCACTTCCTGTTATGCGAGAAGAGAGAGACGGGATTGTTGTTCATACGCTGCTCAAAAAACGTTTTTTTTTAACTTCCTTTCTGCAACAGGTGATCGGAGCCCCGAGTCCGGTTGACGATAGCATCGAGACGTGATCGTGTCGTCTCATTTTTTGTGGGATTTGCGCAGTTCCCTGTCCGCATAATAGCGGCTCTGCACCAAATTCTATCGAAAAAAGAGACGTCACGATCACGTCTCAATACTATCGTCAACCGGACTCATCCCTTAGATCTTGCACGAAGACTAGACTGATTTGATAAAAGATATAAACATAGCAGCTAATAAAATTCATTGCCGTTTATATAAGCCTAGGCATGTTTATATCGCCATAGGACAAAAGGTAAACACACACACTTTTAGTATCAGTATTAATAATATAAATCAATAATATAAAGACTTGCGTCTCATAATATCGATACCAACCTTTCAAAACACTGCAGCCACATAAACCCAAAAGCAAACACATAAAATCAGCATGAAGCAACACAAAGGCGGTAATTGAATAACGTTTATTTGTAGCAAATTTATCGTTAGAAACTAACGTGTTAAGCTCCCGTACTAGCACAAAGTGGGTCCGACACTATCCATACAGAATATTCACTCTGAACAACGATATCTATCTCACTCGGTCAATACGTTGACGATCAACTTGCTAGACAGTAGATACATTTTATTTGAACGAAACTCTTTCAAACCTGTTACGGCTTTGCCTAAACAGTGCGTTCCTTTGAAATGAAAAACAAAATAAGTACGGTAATTATCGCCCAAATGCAACATAAAATTGATTTTATTTGTTTATTGAACTAGTACAGAAATTAATTCTAATTACACTAGTTACATTTGATTCGTGAAACGAAACGTATTATTAAACGCAGGTAAAACGATTGCTCTAAAGTGTGCTCTTCTTTCTAATAAAGATGGCACACATCATCATGATTCAATGTCTGAGCATTTAATCTTGGAATAACAGTTGAATCATTCTACTGTAGAGACGCGGACATTTTCGACAATAAATTTTATCAATAAATCTACCAAGTGTAAGTAAACCTTCTGCTGTCTAAACCAATAGCTATTTTGTAGCCCAAGCTATAAATATCGGCAAACTGTGAATTATGGCTTTAGTTGAACACATACAGATTTGTTACGTCTGTTCAGTAACAATGCACCTATATTAGCGGCACTGACAATTCGTGTAGCACTTTGTTGTTGCGCTATCGTGCATCGAACTCGGGGCTTTGTTCAAAGCACGTCGTGATTGGTAATAGACATTGACGAATTATCTTTAAGTTTATTTGGTTTGTTCCGCCCAGAGCCATATTAGACAACTGGTTGTCTACGTAGAAAGACTTTTCCGTGGCAACAACCTCGACAGAACTTTATTTCCATCTACACAACTGTTTGGTTACTTGTTATCTAGATACTTTTGAATATACCTTACGTATATTATTTAAAAATATGTTCTTATTTATAAGCAAAAGCAACCATGCATACCCCATCCCATTATAGGCTAATTTACCATACACCCGAAAATGTATTCACAAAATATTCATGAGTTATATTCCCTTTTAAAGAGTGGCCTCATACGTAACGCGTTAAAATATCGTACAACTTTTCCAAGGAAACTTTCTTCGCTCTTAGCAAAATCGTGAAAAGGGCATCAACTTTTCGTGTCGTATTTTATGGCCAAGGTAACGTAATAATTAAGCGTAGTCATGCCAGTAATATTGCTTATATTTCGTAATACTTGTACGCGGAGTTAATCTGACTCTATAATTTAGGAATCCGTTTTCTTTAATGTCGAATCTGAATCATACCTAAAGAGATCCCTTTTTTGTTACACACTGCATAAGTACGAGTGACTAGCGGCGGCATTTATATTTTGAAAACACCATAAGGACTATCTGTTATATTGAAAACCTACAAATCTATCTACGTTGTATGTAGATAGATTTGTACCTACAAACAGAATACACATCGTAGGCTACGCCGTAGGCCGTAGCATACTACTTCGTAGCTACGAAGCTACGAATAAGAACGGGTGTGACTATTTAAAAACCATTGCTACGTACGTAGCAATGGTTTTTAAAAATAGCAGATAGTAAGTATGGTAGTTTCAAAAACAAGTGGCCCCGCTAGTCACACCTGTACTTATTCGTAACTACGTCGTAGCATGCTACGGCCGACGACGTAGCCTACGGTGTATATTCTGTAATCTGAGTGTATAGATATACAATATTATGACTGTAGTATTTTATAATCTACCTTAATACTCCTTTTATAATGTTTGTAAAGTTCCTAGATAACTGTTGCTACTTGTAAAAACATAAATGGACGAATTCATATTTCAGATTTCAATAACTTTATTTCTTTAGGCTTACATAATAAGCACTTAGACGAGTCAAAATCTATACTATAAACCGCTATAAATATAGTAATTATTTATCAAATAAGAAATAAGGTGTTATTGACTTTCTCTTTACTCAATTTTTCGTGCACTTGTGGAAGACGTGAAAATAATAGTATAGTATAGTATATACATAGTACCTAGTATAATAATAAGACTATTTAAGCGGGTTGACTCCGAACTTTATTTATGTTGGTAGAACGCCAACGTTTCATCCCTTCACGAGGGACATTTCATCCCTCATCTCCTTTTCTGTACAGCAAACATGTTTGCTGTATTAGCTAGGTATGTAGGTACAAGGTGCCTACCTATTTTACGTAACTTTACCTGAAACTTGAATATAAAATTTCAACTTACATTTTTACATCCTAAGATACTTTCCAAATTAAAGCTTCAATAGATCCTAACGAGCCGTAAAAAATATTAAAAGAACACAATCGCGAAATAACAGAGGGTCATTCAACTCACATTTAGTATTCCATCACCAATCAGCGCCCGGGATGCTCAAATACTTCATTAGCTCACTTTGCACCCTTCAACCCCACCTTGGTAAAGTACCGCGTACACTGAAACAACTAAATTTATAACGTGCTAGCAACCCGCCCCGGCTTTGCACGGGTAGTAGAGCATTTTTTTCATCTTTTTAAGAAGAATAATCTCATAATACTAAGTGGGTACATTGTCTTCTGATAATTCTGATTTACGCGGCACACTCCCAGCGGGCATGAGTTTTATGGATATCTCTAAAAATAATCAACTGTATTGACGACCGATGTGGCGCGGCGGGCGGAAGTCCACCTGCGACGCAGGAGGTTGCGGGTTCGATTTCCGCCTTGAGACAAATGTTTGTACTATCTGCAAATATTTGTTTCTGGGTATTTTCTATGTATAGGTAATAAAAAATCTCTCCATGTAATATATTGTAGTATATCAATCATCTAGTACCTACATCACAAGCTTTGCTTAGCTTGGGGCTAAATGATGCTGAATGGATTGTCCAGCATTATTTATTTATCTTTATTTTTGTAACAGACGCGGCGGCGCGCCGCCGCGTCTGTTACGAGCTTATAAATCGACACTTTAAAAATTTTATCCCTATGACTTAGAAACGCGATTTTCGATCCACTGTGCGGCGGCGCGGCGCAGCGCGGGGGAATTAGTTTTGTAATAGGTAGATAGACTTTATAGTGATACTTTCTACTCTAGTGATAAATATTTAGTGTTCTTAGAATTATAGTTACTTTTTTATTTAACTCACTGGCTGTGTACATAGATACATGTACTTATTCGGTCATTTACAGGCGACCTTCAATGAACCCACATGAGGCCACTGGGAATTGTTGATTAAAATTTTTTTTAATTTGCCTGCCCTCCTACCATGAATGCGAGACGTGCCATAAACAAGGTCTTGGCTAGACAAAAATAAAGAAAAACGTAGATATACGTACCACATACAATAACTAAAAAATATTATGTATTTTATATTTTCATACAATGAATTGGGGTGGGGACGATGGTGACATTTTTTTTCATATAGCTCCTATAGGTACGTTACCGTTGCACTTATGGACGAATTGTAATATTTATACATAGAAAAATGTCCATTTCACTACAAAACACACCTTGGTTCCAGCTAACTGGAATACTAACCAAATTATGGGCGATCAAATGAAAATTGACACAACCGTACCCAGTCTACCCTACAATAGCTGTCATAAAATTCAAAGCTATTCCTGCCCAACGCTCACTGTTCTGAACTTTAGATTGATCCTATAGTTCGAACGATATGATACCTAGGTAGGTATTTATTTGAACTAACAGGGCTCGTTTTATTTACAGTGCTCTACACATAGCGCAAACATTGTTTGTTGTGAAGTTGACGGGAGGAGGCTGACGGACTGGGTGGTGGCAGACCAGGAATAAATTGAACCTTACGTAGTACGTAGACAAATGTCCATTTCACTACAAAGCATACTTTGGTTCCAGCTTACTGGAATACTAACAAAATTATGGGCGATCAAATGAAAATTGACACAAATGTACCCAGTCTATCCTACGATTACCTGTCAATAAAATTCAAAGTAATTATTCCTGCCCAACGCTCACTGTTCTGAACTATTGATTGATCCTATAGTTCGAACGATATTATACCTAGGTAGGTATTTATTTGAACTAACAGGGCTCGTTTTATTTACAGTGCTCTACAAATAGCGCAAACATTGTTTGTTGTGAAGTTGACGGGAGGAGGCTGACGGACTGGGTGGTGGCAGACCAGGAATAAATTGAACCTTACGTAGTACGTAGACAAATGTCCATTTCACTACAAAGCATACTTTGGTTCCAGCTTACTGGAATACTTACAAAATTATGGGCGATCAAATGAAAATTGACACAAATGTACCCAGTCTACCCTGCGATTACCTGTCAATAAAATTCAAAGTAATTATTCCTGCCCAACGCTCACTGTTCTGAACTATTGATTGATCCTATAGTTCGAACGATATGATACCTAGGTAGGTATAAATTTAAACAAACACGGCCCGTTTTATTTACAGTGCTCTACACATAGCGCAAACATTGTTTGTTGTGAAGTTGATGGGAGGAGGCTAACGGACTGGGTGTTGGCAGACCAGGAATAAATTTAATCTTATTTATATCGAGATATGCGATAGAGCTTCAGTCAAATTCGAAAGATAACAGTAAAGCCGTGTGTATACAGGGTTTTTGGTATTGGGAATGACATATTTTCACTTCTTCCACTAGTGGACAAAAAATTTAAGTGAAGAGAATATCAATAACACCTTATTTCTTATTTGATAATAATAACTATGTTTATAGTATAAAATATGACTTAAGTGCTTATTTTGTAAGCCTAAAGAAATAAAGTTATTGATTCTCATTCTGATATGGTTTTGGCGAGATGATAATATCATGGGCTACATTTCTCCGGCAGACTCAATATCCTAAGTGTCAGAGTTAAGTAGAGTTTAGTAAGACAGGAGATAAATAAGACGCTGTTTTACTTTGCTTTTACGTGCATAGGCCTTTACGAAGCTCTGATGAACAGGCTGGAAGTAGATTTTGTAAACATTTTAAAAGTTTGGAGACGAGGTATTTCTCCTTGCCTGAGTCTCCTGTCTATGTACTCTAATCAACTTATTTTTATTCTAGAAAAGATTTGACTACTGTAACTTATGTCCTAAATAACACATTGTACCTTGTATAGTCATGTAGAATACCTACCTAATAGACCAACGACCTGTCCTCCATCATCCTGTACGTCAGTGGCAGTCAAAGTGTTAAATGGTCTACGAACTATTATTATCACTTCGACATGTACAATTTAGTTTTGTACAATTTTGCTTGAACATTCCTAATTAAATTTTAGTATGACAACTTAATTTAACCGTTTACCTATTTCCTACCATTTTTTTGTGATCCTATCTAAATCTAACTCATCGGCATTAATACGCCCGTTGCTAGGCCGCAAAGCCTTTTCTCTGTCCACATCTCCCAATCAAATACAGTTGTAATTAGTCCATGACAATAAAACAAATAGGTACCTAGTGTTAACGCAATATCCAGGTAGGTAACTGGTTGTCTCGGCGGAATTTTTTTTTCCATCGAGACCTACATACATCTATACTGAAGCGCAAGGTCAGGGAAAACAGCACTACATCCAAAACAACGTCAAAAAATGCTCAAGAGTTGTACGCCATAAGTGCAGCCGAATGTAAAATGCTTGTAAGCAGAATGCCCCATAGAAATGCTGATGTGATCAATGCAAGGGGTGGGCCTAAATTTTAGTGACATTTGTAATTTTATGTAATTAATTATATTTATTTAGATAACCAATTCGTTTTATTTTTCACGTTAAACACAAAAATGTCAGGAAATTTTAGGGTGCCTAATACTTTTGGCTAAGGCTGTAGTTACCAAACATTTGTGTAGCTGGAAATCAAATTCCGCCGAGGTAACAGGTTGTCCCCGCGGAAAATTCCTTCCACGTAGACAACCAGTTGTCTAGTTTGATTGTCTGGGCGGAAAAAAACAGTACGTACCTACATACATTCATAATAGGTAAGTTCCAAGAGGATTAATTACGCAGATCATCTGAGCGTGCTCGGAGCAATTTAGCGAGTTAGCGTATGTAATAGGTTTACTAGTTTAGAAGGAATGGCAGCCAGTGGTGATCCGATTAGCGAAAATAAGCATAACTCTACTATAACGTGGACGTAGGTATTATTAATTTTTTTAGTAGGTAAGCACTACCAACAGAGGATACACAAAAAAACACATAGTTACCTAACACTAATGTTCCTAGGTACCTAAATAGCCCGGCTACACGCTCAAACATTTGTGCATGCAGATTGCAAAAAACACAGTTTGCGCAAGCAAAATGAGCCATCACATCACGTTCCATCTTGCTTGCGCAAACTGGTTTAAGCCCAGCCACACGCTCCATTTTGCTTGCGCAAACTGTGTTTGTGCATGCCTGTTTGCACAAATGTTTGAGCGTGTAGCCGGGCTATGTGACCCCCAATTTATAATTACAGATAACACATAAAATTGGATTGAGTTGACAAGGCAAAACACGTAGGTACCTACCTACCTAGTACCTACTTACAAACAAAATAAAGGATTTTAAAAATAACCTTATTAAATAAATAAATGAATAATGTTGAACAATTCACACAGCATTATCTAGCCCCAAGCTAAGCAGAGCTTGTGTTATGGGTACTAGATAACTGATATACATAATCCAATATATTACATAGATAGATATTTTTTATTATACATAGAAAAACGACCAGTGTTCTGGTCGTTTTTCTATGTATAATACAAATATTTGCAGATCGTACAAATATTTATCCCGAGGCGGGAATCGAACCCGCAACCTTCTGCGTCGCAGGCGGACCTTCGCCCACCGCGCCGCATCGGTCGTCAAACCAGGTATTATTATGGGGTTGTTGTACATTTGCCACAAAGTAAATAGATGTTTAATTAATTCTTTTGACATGAAATTTTAATTATTGTAAGTCATAACATAACATTCATAACACATTGAATTGTATAAATTTAATTGTAATTCATGTACGTCTGTAAGTGTTATTGGCAATGTATTTCTGTTCTAGCTCTATAAACAAAACAGTTATCGAGTTATTGTACAACCACGGAGTTTATAAAAAAACTAAGGTTTACTTTTATTATTTTGATTTATCAAAGTTAAGCTACAACTCGAGGCTTTATTCTCACATTGTATGCACCGATTCAAAGAGAATACAATACTTGCACCGATTTACTTGGATTTACTATAATATCAATCACACAAGACATAATACCTCCTAGCTGCGCCTAAATCATAGACTTTATACCCTCTATGGCCTAAATCAATCATGAACCAGAATTAAAAGAAAGTTTTAAAATAACGCGGTCACCTTTTAAAGCTAACCTCGGACTTTCAACGAATCAAGATTTCGAACGTCCACAGTATGGTCCATGGTCCACAGTGTGTAAAAAAGTTTTGTAGTGTCACTGTCAATTTGACAAAGATATTTGCTGACCATACCTCGGATGAAGTATTAGAGGATACCGCCAGACACAGTTCTGCGCATGTCCGTTTTTTGTTAGTGTGGTGTTGCAGATTTGTAATAGTGTACGTGACTAGGTATGTGACTTCGCTGTCAAGCCGAACTGGTTTCGACCCAAACTAGTCCGAATCAGGAAAATAAATTTTTATGCCGATTTCATTCCTGATTCGTCCCATATTTCCTCCGCTGTCTATCTCTCTGTTGATCTATCGAGCTTTATTGTATCTCATGATTCGTAAAAGGTAACCTGCATTTTTTGTGTGTATTCCATTTACCGATATAACATATTAACAAAATAAATATTAAAATTAAAGGGAGCTCCACAGGAGTTTTTTGACCATTTTTTGCTCCACTCACGCGATGCAAAAATCTAAAAAAGGGGTTAGGGTTCGCTCCGCTTTCCGTTGCCTTAGTTTCTTTGTCATTTTGGGCAACTGCCGCTATAAAACCTGAAATTTCTTGCTAATCCTTATGTACCAACTTCTGCGTGAACGTAATAAAACAATATTAAAAGTGATTACTTATAGTTCTATGTATTTTGCAAGCCGAATTAATCCACCTTGTCCGCTCCTATTTTTTCGGCCAGTTATAACCTGGGTCTCTTTAAGACAAGAGTGAATAGGTGTCTTCCGGTGGGTACACATGTACGTACATAATCGAGAAACTTGCTCAAGACAAATTTTCGAAGCTAAGCCAACCAAAATGTTCGATTCGAACAAGATTCAAACGTTCATAATTCTTGCTCAATGTTCAAAGCAAAAATGTTTGTACGTGTAGCAACGAGGTCGAGCATGTTAGTTGTGATTGATATTTTTGTGAATGTTAGTGCGCAGCTGTAATGTCGGACTCATTCATTTTCTCGAGATTTTGTGGAAAAATTTATGAATTAATATTATTAATTTATTTAATCAATAATTTTAATTAATTCATAATTTTTTTATTCAGCAAATAATACAGCGTAAGGCATTACGGTAGATTAAAGAAACGATGGCGCGATGAACTAGACATCTTCGATAGAATGTGGGCCCAAACTGGCTCAGAGTCCTAATTCATGATAAGATTTGCCCAACAACGGGACATTACAGGCTAATTGTAATTAAATTAATTGGTAATTTTTTTCCCCGACAGTAAACGTAGCAGGCGATGCCCACTAAACACAACAACGAATCGTCCGATGCTCAAAGAGTTTCAACGCACACTAAACATGTCGTGTGTGTATGTTTATAGATAGCCATGCACGGATGAAACATGGTCATTGAGCATGTACCTACGTACGTGTGTACCCACCATTCTAGACCTTCCTGCCTGATACACCGTCGGCCAAATCGTCACTTTCCATTAGGTGAGATTGTGGTCAAAGAAGGCCTATCAACGTGATAAGACTTATAATTGTATATATGTTGTGTTTGCTCAAAATTTTACATCGATGTCGATGTCATTTTGTAAGACTAAGAATAATATTTTGCAATATATATAAAAAAGGACAGTAAATAAGATAACACCTTACAATATTGTTATATAATGCAAGCGGCTTTGCCCGCATTGATTTAACGTTGCATTTTGAATGATATATACATAGATATATACCTACTGTTAATTTTAAGCATATTGTATAATGTTCGTGCCTTAGTAAAAGAAAACCCTACGAAAAATTTATCTTATAACTAAAATCAAATTACGTAACTTTTGGAACGAAAACTTCCGAAAAAAACCGCCTGGAAATAATTCCAGGTTATTTAAGTTAATTTCTTGTATTATTTCTTTTTCCTCGTATTTTGAGTTGTATAAATTAGTTAAATCCTACGGAAACAATAATGATAAACCAATACTACATGACGCCACAAATAGCGGTCCTGAGCCGCCTCCATCCATCAACTCCGGGGGAGGCCTATGTCCAGCAGTGGACGTGTATGGGCTGATGATGATGAATACTACATGCACGAGAAGTGTGTGAAAGACAATACTTTTCGGAAAGAAATCTCGAAATGGGATGAATCAGGAATGAAATCAGCAATCAATTTTATTTTTCTGTTTGGCCCAGTTTCAGCCGAAACCAGTGGGACGAATGCGGAATAACCAGAAAACTAAATTTGACGGTAAGCACATCACTAGCACAGACGCTAAATTTATCTCATTATTGTAGTGATATTATTTGTATTGTATCCTAGACCCATAGTAACACATGAACTAGATTGTTGAAATGTTGTTACTACAAATTTCTAGTAATAAACATCATTACTTTAGTATATTTTATACTGAGCGAAAAACTTACGCATGTATTGACAAATCCGGGAGTTTTACTCCACCTTTTGTGCTTCTTGAAGGACTGTACACAGCGGAACACGACATATTTTCACATTTTCAACAAAGTTTTGAGTAAAACGCAGTAATTTCATAGAATTTCAATAAAGTTAATCAGTCTGACCACAACTTTAGAGCAAACTATTGTGTCAGCACCTGACACGATTCACACCAACAGTGCAGCATAGCTATACGTACATTATCTATCTCTTTTACTCATAGCTTGGCTCCGTAGGATAGACAAAGATACATGACAACTATGGTGATACATAGATATAAGACCGGAAATGACTTGGCTCCCTCTTCCCTACTCTATGGACCATACTATCAATGTTACTAAATATTTGACTAATGAAAGTTGCCAGTCATTTAAACACTCTCCGTAATGCAGCGTTTCTTATTTTCATTACTCCGTAGATTAGAGGATTTAAAGAAGTATTAGACGGTCTAAGCCAGTCATCCGCAACAGGCGGACCGCGGAAGGTCGAACCTCGGACCACCAAATATTCTTAAATATACCTACAAAATTAAAAAAAAAAAAACGTTTTTTAATTAACTGGCCATATATTCCTACGATTGAAAACCTCGTATAATAAAATCTTAATTATATTAGTTAGTTGTTACCTACCTACTTATTGTAGGATAGCGCGTTTTTTCGTCTCAGTCGGGGTATCTCTCCCGCACCGCACCCAAACAAAGGCATCCGCCACGACAGCCACAAAGTAGTCATTTTGTGTCTAAAATTTCCATAAGTTGATACATCGGCAGAATGGACTGATGTGGCTGCTACTAAGTTGTTCAGTCTTTCAAAGTCTGCACTCCAAATGGTGATAATAGAATTTTTACTTTTTTAGGGAACTAGCTTGATAAAAAACAGTACCTACCGAAAAATCATTTTTTTTCTGGATCTTGATAAAAAAACACATTGAATCTGGACCCCACATAAAACTACTTGCCGACCCCTGGAGGGCAATTTTGGCAATATATCTACTCGATAGATATGGGAAGAACTGTCAAAATATCGAGTGATAAACAAGCGTAAACAGCAATTCGATATTTATCGAGGATGTTTCTTTGATGAGTTGCTCGATATGTTACATGGGAATGCAGTTTTTGGCGGTACTCGATATTTATCAGATGCTATTTTAATTCCGTGATAATGTGTATCACTCGATAAAGTGTTACGTGATACGCAGAATTGGCCCCCTGGTCTAAGCCTTAAAAAATCCAATGACTAGCGAAGTGCAGGGGAATAAAACTTGGACAAGCTGGTAGCACTCAATCAAAAATAGGTTGTCAAACAAATGTCAGTGTCAGTAACTCAAAAAAAAATTATGCAAAATTCAGCATCAGCGATTTCTACGTGATTTTTACTAGATAGATTTAGTTGAATGTCTTAGAAGTATGAATTTTCTATTCATTCTGTGATATCAAAAAACGAAGATGTGTGATAGTGATGACCCGGGGGAGAATGAACCCTTGGGCATGGACCTAACAGGGTTCCTTTTCGGAAACATCGACGAAAGCGGTCAACTCGAGGATGATGGCTTGCTGGACGGTGAATCCAAGCGAATGCTATCCTCATTGTCGCGCTTGGGTCTTGGATCGATGCTTTCTGAAGTTCTCGAAGAGACTGAAGCGGCCAGAGAAGAAGAGGATAAAGGTTTGTTCAGAGATAGTCAGCCAGGTCTCACTCAAGTAAAGTCGTAAATCTTAACAACAAAAAAATTAGGTATAGAGACATAGAATATAACATTGTAAGTAGCCATAAACTTAAGTGGAATCTAGATTTCATTTCTTAAAAGTGGATTCGTAACTTGATGCTAGACAGTGTTTCTAAGCTTAAGTCGTTTTTCAAGCCACAGGGGCAAGTAGGACTTTGTCAGCTGGAGGTGGACAGGATTAATCCGTTGAGAGATGGTTTGAATGGATTATTTACACCATTCTATGGTTCTCTGTTTCAGATTATTCACTAAAAAGCCCATCTGCTATTGATTTCTTTGACATTGATGATGCAGCAGAAGATATAAAAGTAAGGAAATTTTAATTCATCATTTGTTACAGTGTTACAAATATTAGAATAGTTCACAGATTTATATTAAGTAGTATTTAAATTATTGTATGATACAAATTCTTAAGCCATTCTCGAGTGAGGTATTATTTTTGTAAACAACTCAAAGTAATAAAAAAAACAAAATTTCTTTTTTGGCATTGTGCAAAAAATTATTGTGAGCATTATGTATACATTGTCAGAAATTAGATTTTATAATTCAGAAAGCCTATTCCAATTCATCATAATTAAGCACTAGTATCTTGCATTGCATGGTTTTATAGTTTTTTAGAATACATGTATTCTCTTATGTGTGTGTTATTGCTGTTTGTAATTTTTGTTTATCTTTCCGCATTAGGATAAAGTGAAAATTTATCACTTTTTAATTCTACATAATGCTTAGTATTCTTGCACTTAGAAGTATTAGTAAACTTTTTCTAAACTTGTGAAGTTTTTGTTTGTATTTACACATTTGTGAAGTTGCACTGTCATGTAAAATAGTTATTGGCACAGCTGATTGAGATTAACAAATGTAAAAGTAATTTAGCAACTCAATTTAATTAAATTCAAATCTTTTATTTACCTTAAATTCATAAGGAATACTTGGTAAAATTTTAAATCTACAAAGTAACAAAAGTATTATCTTGATCTGTGCCAATAGCTAAAATGGGCTTGTTATTTGTTTGTGTTTGAACATAATGTTCCTTGTTTGAATTTTTTGTCTTTACTAATCTGGGGTGCAGTTCTGAAAAGCCCATATGCCAGATCACTTTTAAATTATCAATTTTAAAAAAAATTGCGCCAATTTTCATTTTTATATTTGTACTCAGGAGGTAAAAAAACGTACTTGTACCAAATTTCAAGTCAATCCAGCATATGGGCTATTCGGAAATTTATTCTTCTGTTAACTTTAAAAACAATTTGAGTGAAGAAAGAAAATTAATTTATTGACACACAAGGGTGAAGAGGGGTTTTTAACAAACTTTGTTGTAATGTCTTGTGTTAACCAATAGGAGGTAGATGTAACTAACCAGGAAGCACAGAGTGAGCCTGCTACGGTGACGGACAATGCACAGATTAAGCAGGAGGATCCATTAGGAGATTGTCCACAGACTGAAGAGGTTGCTAGCTGGAGTGGTGATACTGAATTTGAGACGGTGCAGACAGATGATGGGTATGAGGGTGATATGGAGGGAGATGGAGAGCTTATGCCGCCGCCTGCTACTGTACCGTGAGTGTATATTTTAATCATTCTTCTGCCCGTGCTTTGCATGCATTTATCTGATATAGCAGATATAGAAAGTAGCCTGGATCTTTATCTATTCAGCTGTTTAGGTGTGAACATGTAACAAACCGAGAGGCTATTACTTACTCACACTTAGGTACATTATTAGCATTAATTTTGGTATTATACTCGATTCTAGAGTCTGATTACTGGAAGTAGACCATCTTATGATGTATAATGATCAGTGCGATACCCAGAGATATAAATTTTGTGGAGTAAAATAGAAACAGCCCTATTTGTGCAAAAAATTATAAATACAGTGCTTCACATACATAAAAATAAGTACCACTTAATTTACTATTATTATTTTATATTTAATGTATTTACATTGAGCTTTTGAAAATAAAGAATTTAATGTCTTGGTTGAAATGAACTTTAGTCTTGATAACTACACTCCATTTTAAACATTTAAACTTAAGTTTTTCGTATTAAACATTTAAACCTCGGTTTTGCATTTACAGAAACCAAAAGTTGGATAAAAGTGATAAAGCCCAAAAGAGGCTGGAAACACCTCTAGCTGCTATGCTTCCATCAAAATATGCTAATGTTGATGTAACTGAACTGTTTCCTGACTTCAGGCCTGATAAAGTAAGTGTTTTACCGACCTGCCTGCAAAGCATGCTGTTTAAAGATTATAGTTCCCATAGCAAATCTGTCAGAAACAGAATAGCAACGCCAAACTAATTCCCTATTACAATATATACCTACTGGTCAGCAGCGTAATGACATCGCGTCGCTTCTTTTGTTTCCTCTACTCTGTCCTGACGGCGCGGCAAATGATTTCTATTCCGTTTCTGAGTTTATATGTCGACCATCTTTTGAATATCACAATCAAAGTTAACAGTGGATGACTTTTCCTGTTCATTCAATGCTTGTTATTAACACCGAATTCTAATTCCAGGTCCTACTATTCTCTCGTCTATTTGGCCCCGGCAAACTATCCAGCCTGCCACAAATATGGCGCGGCGTGAAGAAACGTCGCAGACGCAAACGCAGTGGCAGTACTAGCAGTGACACACCACCGTTGAACTCTGAGAACCAAGAAGTGCAGTATGCTAGTGATGACGAGGATAAGTTATTAAGGTAAGGAACTACCTTTCAAAAAGACTGTTGAGGTCCGCGTTAATTCTAACGTGACGTGAAGAAAAGTCGCAAAAGCAGCGGCAGTAGCAGTATTGATACACCATTATTGAACTCTGAATGCTATGAGTTATGCTAGTGATGATGCGGATAGTTGAGGTTAGTTAGAGTATCTATTGTATATAAGCTTCTACCACTGGCTTCACGTGCGTTTTGCCGGGATAAAAAGTCTATGTCTAGGCCCAGAACTTCTGGAACGCTAAATTTCAACAGTATTGGCGTTGTCTCGTGTCGCCTTTAATTAATTCTCCATTTAGTTTAAGAATGTTAAAAGTCAGACATGTCATATCTGTCTAATATTTAAGTTCTTACTCTTTCTTTATTGTTGTAGGCCAATGGAAGAAAACCAGCATGCCTCATCAGACAACTCCCCAATGAACTCAGGCGATAAATCACAAAGACCGGCGCCTGCGCACTGGCGCTTCGGCCCAGCGCAAGTTTGGTACGACATGCTGAATGTGCCCGAGTCCGGCGATGGATTCGATTATGGATTCAAATGCAAGGTAATTAAATTGAATTTTGAACGTCCTAATCATTTGTATCGCAAGAGCGTTTAAATTTTATCTCATTTATTTTTTCCTTTTAGATTTAGTTAGATACACTCAGAAAGTAATATTATAGTCAATAATCAGACGATGAATTTATAATGTCCAATTACAACACCACTTGTAGCAATATAATATGTTGATAGCATATTAAATTAGAAGTATTGGTCTCGTGTTTTGTTATTAAAACAAGTCAGATAGACGTAAGTTCTTAATACTTTTCTCTTAGGCTCCATCACCCGAGCCGGAAAACAAGGAGACAGCGTTAGCAACAATTGAGGGTGCAGAAAGTGCAGAGAGCATGGACAGCGGTTTTCCTGACGACTCGTTCCTAATGGTGTCTCAGCTGCAATGGGAAGATGATGTCATCTGGGATGGCAATGAAATTAAACAGAAGGTACGAAAAAATTGATATTTTTGTGTGATGTCGTTGCTGAATGAACCGATCAGGAACCAGAGGCAGGAAGGGGATTGAAGATAGATTGATTTCAAGTTACATATGGTCACTGTAGACTTGCTTATTTAACCAGAATTAGATTAGAACATACTTATCATTTTAATTTATTTGAGAAGGGGAAAGATGTAGTAGTCTATGGTAGATAAACCATTGTACCAATATAACTCTATGGATAAAACGAGAGACAAGAGCAGATGGTCTATGGCCGCATGAAAAGCAAGATGTCGAAAAAGCACACTTGGAAAAACCAAATAAAAAGTAGAGTAACATGATATTATGTTTCTCTGCTTTTTATTTGGTTTATTTTTTTATTTCAAACATTACAGTTATGTTTAATTCAATCAATGTGATTGTTTAATTTCGCTATGTTCCTTGTCAATGGCAACGAACCATCAGACACTGGTTAGTTATTGTTATCACTAACGGAAAAACGAATGAGCCAAGGTGAAAAAGCATTATCTCCAAATACACAAAACTCAGCAAATTAGCGTGGGTTTTTCTGTAAGAGCCTGCCCACAAAGACACTTGTTTTATTTGTACCTTGCAAAAGATAGTGGTCAAAACTCGGTCCAAATCTCAGACATGACCCTGACAACTTTGTCCATAGCATGTTTCTTCAGTTATTAGCTGACATGCACAATAGGAAAGGTTGGTCAAAGTCGCAGGTCCTATTTGGATCCGAGATTCACTGGACTGGCAGGCTGGCAAAAGCGAGAAAACCCATACACCACAGTGGGTAACCTCGGGCTGGACTGACGGCATAAATCGGGATTAATTAAATAAATAAGTACATGCTTGTTCATCTTTATTTTTTCAGGTGCTAGCTCGGCTGAACAGTAAAAGCAACGCGGCTGGCTGGGTCCCTACTTCCGTGAGTCGAACTGCCCAACAGTTCTCTCATCCTAGACCTCAGCCGCCTACACCACTGCAGGCTGCCAAAAGTGCTGTGTAAGTAACAATTAACAATTTATCGCTAAGGTTTTTATAGTGCTTATGCCCGCACTTTGGATAATCTTAAAGAATTTTAATGATTTCCCAAAAATTTACGACTCCGGCGGGACTTGAACCCGCGACCCTCCTCTGAATACGAGGATGCGCTAACCAACTGCGCCACGGAGGCAAGTACCCGACCTGTCGACCCTGCCTGCCAGTATTCCTGAGAGCTATAAGTCAAGTACCACTTGAGCGAATTCGCAAGCAGAATTTTTAGTATGAGATTTAACCAAACCAAAACGTGAATAACCGTTAAATAACTGTGATCTTCTACAGGGCATCGGCAGTTGCATCGGCCAATGCTTCAGCCAACCCAAACGATGGAGAAGACAACACATGGTATTCCATCTTCCCTGTAGAAAATGAAGAGCTTGTCTATGGTACTTGGGAAGACGAGGTTATTTGGGACGCTGAAAACATGCCTAAGATACCGAAGCCCAAGATACTGACGCTTGATCCAAATGATGAGAATATTATATTGGGGATACCGGATGATGTTGATCCTACGAAAATTACGAGAGGTAAGTATTGATGACGACGGGAAATAAAAACTATCGTCATCATCTCATCATGGTAAGCTCGTGGCAAATAGACATACACTATCATTATCAGGCCCTATCTACCTACTGCCGGGTTTACGCGTCTTCTAATCCTTGCCATTCATTTCGTCTTGAACTGAGAACCTGAGCTGAGGCCATATGAGTAGATAAGAACATGTACGTAGAGCGGAAACTTTCGCCGCGGACCGGCTCAAGGTGGCGGCTACACGTTAAACAGAATACTCTGTCTAACTTAGTCAGGCTGTCGGCGACGCCCGAGAGCCCGACTGAGAAAGACTGAGTATTTTGTCGCGACCTTTGGCCGGTCCGCGGCGGAAGTTTCCACTCTACGTATGTTATTGTTTACTCATATGCTGAGGCCTTGTTTGTTCTTTTTGCAATCAAAGTGCCCAAGCTAAATAATGTCTAGGGTGATAATGGGTTTATCATTCTGAGCGCTCGTGACGTACATGGCTACTTTTCACAACACGATGAGCGGCTGCGCACCCCCAGGTCGAACCAGGCTGCTCCATATAACGCATCCATTGCTAAACCTCATAACATTGTTACAAGGTAAGACGATAGTTCATGCCAACCCTTGTGTGAGTGGCTAAAGTCCATTCGCTTGTTCGCAGTAACCGGCCCGCAACCCAAAGTCAAAATCCCTCACCCACACGTGAAAAAATCAAAGATTCTCCTTGGCAAAGCCGGCGTGATCAACGTATTACAAGAGGACGCTCCGCCGCCGCCGCCGAAATCACCTGACAGAGATCCTTTTAACATTTCTAATGATGTGTAAGTACAAACTTATTTCTACGAGTATGTGGTGATGACGCAACGGCTTCAATCTTTCATGGATACTAATCAATCGGCCTAGGTATTTAACAGAGGCATTCAGCCTTTAGTTGAGGCTTAGAGTGCCGACGATGCACATATGCTGTGCAAGTTAGACGACCTATGTGGCGCTGCATGCGAAGGTCCGTCTGTGACACAAGAGGTCGCGGGTTCGATTCCCGCCTTGGATAATAAAAATAATGTATTGTATTAAGTATATCAGTCATCTTAGTACCCATAACACAAATTCTGGCTTAGCTTGGGGTTAGATGATGGTGGGGTGATAGTCCAGCAAAAAAAAAAGAGATTGCAGTAGCTGTTGCTATAGCCTCGCTGTGAAAGCATTAAAACTAACGGGGTAATTTAACCCACTTTGAATGCATTATTTGAAAGCCCAATAGGTAACTGGGTCTGCTTTCTGGATAGCACATTTTGAAAAAATCTCTTCCCTTCCAGCTTCTACCAACCGAAATCCCAAAATCCGCGACTAAAAGTCGCCGGCGGGCAACTAATCCAGCACAGCACACCGGTAGTGGAACTGCGAGCTCCGTTCATACAAACGCACATGGGTCCGGCGAGACTGCGTGCGTTCCATCGACCGGCAATGAGGAAACTGTCTTATGGACCATTGGCGGCGCCTGGACCGCATCCTGTGCAGCCATTGATCAAGCACATTAAGAAAAAGTTCAAGGTAAAACGTTGTTTTAATTCTTTTTAATGTTATTTTTTTTTATTATATTGCGTAAGCGCTCGCACTCGGGCTTCAGTCACAGGACTCTGCAGTCGTAAATCTTTGGGACACCCTACGGACTCTAGTGACAGATTTTCGACTCGTCGATTACGTCGATACTTAATTTCGTGGCGCAGTTGGTTAGCGCACCGTACTGAGTGAAGATCGAGGGTTAATACCCGCCGAAATCGAAAATTTTTGGGATAACATTTAATTTCTTTGTTATTATAACCCGGACTAACGGATTATTACCGTTCGTCCGGTCATTGCCGAAAGGGCAATGGCGGTTGCAGCATAGTAATTGTTCCTCCCCATCAGCCCGTGGATGTAGTAAGACCAAAATAAGGGATCCTACCAGATGAAGGGCGGCAACAGCTTCCTTCCGTGTATTATTCATCACCTCTACCGCGTTCACTGATCCACTGCTCAACCCCCCCCCCCCCCCCCCCTCCAGTATTTTTATGGTTTTTCTGTTGTCTACAAATTTGCCACAAATTGTAAACAATTTTCTATTATAATTTACAAATGCTAAAATGAGTTGAACCCCTAAAAGGCAATAAGGGGTAGCCATAATCCCCACACTGGGTAAGACGTAGTGTAAACTATACTAAACTATCAAATAAATAAATTTCGAATTGTTACAGCAACGCGAAGCAGAAAGGCTTGCCTCAGGCGGCGGCGACGTTTTCTTCATGAGAACACCAGAAGATCTCAGCGGAAGAGATGGTGAAATTGTACTTGTAGAGTTCTGTGAAGAACATCCACCGCTTATCAGCCAAGTGGGCATGTGTACTAAGATCAAGAATTACTACAAACGGACTGCTACTAAGGTATATAAATTGATAAAACAAGAATGACATCAAGTATCGTACAAGCACACACTGTTTTTGTATCCTTACTTATTATAATTTATGCTACTTGTTTTATTGTTTTGTCAAATGTTTGTATTTAAACAACCCGAGTACTACTGTGTGTTGCTGAAGCAAACGAAAATCTTTATCTATCTTTCTTAATTTCTATTTAAGAAATCATCTGTAAATCTAATAAACCACCTTGTTTTTAGGACAACGGCCCAAAACCACTGAAATACGGCGAAGTAGCGTACGCTCATACGAGCCCCTTCCTCGGTATTTTACCGCCGGGTGCAACCCAACCTGTTGTGGAAAATAACATGTACCGAGCGCCGATTTACGAACATATTATGCCACAAACTGACTTTCTTATTATTAGGACAAGGTAAGAATACCATTAAGTAAATAAAACGATTGATTTCACACGGCGCCATTTAGTTGAAATCTCTGCAAAAGCTTTCCTGATTTTTTACTATCTGTAGAGATGCTGACGTGGAGTTTTCTGCACGCATTTTCGCACCGAGCCCGACTACTTCATTTTCTGTTTTTTGTTGTATAAAGATTGGGATTGAAAATGTCATGCTGTCCCGCTAATGCGGTCATATTTGTCAAATAATAATCTAATACGGGACAGCATTAAATTTTCAATCTTAATCTTTACCTCCACGACTTATATATTATGTAGGTATATCTATAATCTGGATGACATATGGTAAAAGTAAACTAAAAGTATGGAGGCGGCTCAGGACCGCTAATCGTGGCGGGAGGCCTATGTTCAGCAGTGGACTTATACAGGCTGATGATGATGATGATGATGGTAGTAAAAGTTGGCATGCATTCCTTTTTACACGGTAGAATGAACTGGCGAAAGTCAACGTCTGCAAGTCTTATCGCTAGTGAAACTCACTCAGTTCTTGAACAATAGACCTTATTAATTTACGTTATGGTTCATTTTAGGCAATCGTACTACATCCGTGAAGTTGACGCTATATTTGTTGCTGGTCAGGAATGCCCACTTTACGAAGTGCCCGGCCCTAATTCGAAACGGGCTAACAATTTCGTCAGGGATTTCCTACAGGTAGGTATTTTTTTTTTAATATCAAAGACGATCTTTTGAATCAGCTTATTATTGTTAAATTGTATCTGTTTTTATGATTTAACGTCAAATGTCTTGCGTTAGGACAATAAACACAATAATTGAAGATAAATAGAACCCATAAAACTGAGTTTTATGAATTTCGACCCTTGAACTCAGCCCGTGGATTTCGTAAGCGTCGACTAATGCTGGTGAACCAATAGATAATCGGACAATTACGCAGCTTCGTCGGTTAACTTTATTCACAGAAATCTAATAGGGAAGAAGAATAAACATTTCTAAAACTGTGTGCCAATTACACCTACATACAAATATCACGTACACATGGACAATCTATGGGTCGAACTCAGGGACAAGGGGGGCGGGGCATTACAACTGTGGCATTTATAATCTATTCCGATAAATATACTGCCACATTTACATATAAATAAACACAGGTTGTATGTTCTTTATTTTTAAATAAAATACTTGTTTTAATGATTTCATTCCACTGCTTTGCTTAGCATTTAGTTTTATTTTTAAATCTACATAAATTTAACAATATTTAACAAGTATTCGTTAGGTTTTCATGCCTGACATAGTACCTGAAATAAATATATTATTCAGTCTATTTCATATCTATCAAAGGGTTTCTTAAGAATAGATACTAAACCATAAAACTGCAAATAAAACTTCGTCACACACACTTTTAAAACAGCTGGACCCAGGCTGGACCTTGATGCGGCCCTTGAAAAACATACAAGTATATGAAAAGTCAAAACAAAGCAACAATGTTTAAAAAACTGATAAATGTTATTACAGCTACACTATTTAGAAGCGACCTTAGTATATGTTTTAAAGATTATGGACATAGAACAGTTAGTCACACAGTAAAAATCTCCACCCAGTAATCCAAAAACAATTTGAGATATTGTAAGGCACAACAAAACTTACCGATGAAAAGTAATTTCGGGTGTTTTCCAATACGATGCCTTGCCGCACAAAGGTGCACTACACTTCGACATTTATTTCAGTCTTTTTCGTACATATTTCACGAGATTTATATAAAATAAAGAAGTAACAACACGCACAATACTTTCATAATATGACAATTGGCTGACATTTGTCGTTTGTTGCTTAGCAACATGGCATGGCAATTTGCTTCATCTTCAATTTTGTCTATAGGGGAGCGTTGTTACAGTGAAAAGAGGTGAGATAGGCTTATTAATTTTTGGTTAGAGAGAAAGTGACCAAAACATTATTTGATTATTTTCTATGTAATTGTGAAAATATGTTTAGCCTGCTTTAGACGCAGCTAGTATCATGTCTGTGACTTTATTATAAAATCTGTGACTTTGACGTTTAATGTATGAAAACTTGTGTCAAAAATGACAAAACAACTGATTAAAATGTAACCATCTGTTTTTTATCTCGGGTCTTAAGCAGGCAACCAGAGAAAAGTCAGCATATACTATATGTGTATGCAGATGCCCTTTTGGCAGTGGAAGTATGTTTTGATGAGGATACTATTCTGAACTTGGGTGCGCTCTTCACTCTCTGTTCTCTGACGCTCACAAGTTGTGACGCTGTGTTTGTGTACGTAATTGCCTACCATTATTGTCATAAGCGTCCCTATAAAATTATCTTAGAGAACTCGTGTCTTGATAAACCTTATCTCCACTTACCAGAAAACATGTATTTTTTTTGACAAATTAATATCTATCAATCTGTCTACCGTGCATCTAGATTTATCGTCAAAGCCGCTGGGGTACACTTGGCTGGCGAAAGGCACAGAACAGAAGAGGCTTGAAATAATTAAGCTTGATTCCCAGGAGTCGGGCTGAAGTGATGATCATTTACCTCTTTCAGGTGTACATTTATAGATTGTTTTGGAAATCACGTGATAAGCCGCGCCGAATTAAAATGGACGATATAAAGAGGGCGTTCCCATCGCATTCTGAAAGTTCAATCCGTAAACGCTTGAAACTATGTGCGGATTTCAAACGAACGGGGTTGGACTCTAATTGGTACGTAAGACGAGCAAACATTTACTATTTCGTTTCTTACCTTTACATTAAACTTACTATGACAATCGGCAAAAAGAAAAAATACCGATCAATTCAAAAGTGTTTTGTATTGGATTTGTAGCGCTTAATGTTATATAGACCATGCTTTACATGATCTTACTACAAAGCTAATTATTTACTTCTTAAACTAAGTTAACTGGGTCTAAATACCACCGGTCATATCTACCTGTTTTAATTGCATCCAAAATATTCAAAATATATTTTAGTTTAAAATTAGACTTGTATATGATGAAAAATTGCTATTGATTTCTGATCCTATATTATTTTTGAGATTATGTTTTGTGGTAGATATAGAGTGTCGTGATGTGTCCTGGCTTCTAAACGTAATAGCTCACTTAACGAAATTGTAACAAACATTTCACATGTATTTTTAATTGCATTATAGTCGAACACGGACAGACGTGAACGTTTATACAGGGTGAGTCAATTGCATGGGCGCTGGAAGGGTACCTTCAACCTTTCCTTGCAACTCTAAATCTCAAAATTATATTTTTACAATTCATTGATATTTTTTAGAATAAGGTACTCTATAACCAATTCAACTCCCATGCAAATGACTCTGTATAAGCGACGTATTGAATTCTGTGTCTTACAGGTGGGTGATAAAGCCGGATTTCCGACTGCCATCTGAGGAAGAAATTCGAGCTATGGTCTCGCCTGAGCAATGCTGTGCGTACTTTAGTATGGCTGCTGCGGAGCAAAGGCTCAAAGACGCGGGCTATGGAGAAAAGTTTATATTTACTCCGCAGGAAGATGATGATGAGGAATTGCAGTTGAAAATGGATGACGAGGTAGGATATGAAGCAAAATTAACAATAAAGCCCATCACGTCTGTATGTAAAGAATGGTTCATACTTGTTTTCTTGTTCGTTTCCGCAACTCTGCCACATTATGTGATATTGTGCATCAAAGCAAGTAAAAAGTACTATTCGCACGCGTCGTTTTTATAGAAACGTTCAACGGTTAAGGTTTATATACCAAAAAATTATGATTTTATGGGATAAAAAGTAGCCTATTTGTTATTCCGTCGTAGAACGGTGGATTCCTTCAATCCACCACTCGAGACCTATATCCAGAATTTATGAAAGGCCGTGTTATTCCAGGTGTGTTAAATATGCAATTTCAGGATCGGGCTGAAATTTATCACAGGTGTAGGACCTATGAAAATTTTCAGCCCGACCCGTTCAGTAGTTTTGGCGTGAAGAAGTAACAAACATACATCCATTGATCCATACTTTCGCATTCATAATATTAGTGTGATACCCAAAGACTAGTTACTCTTTTAAGTAGCTTGTTCTTAATAAGTTCAATAACTATGTATTTTCAGGTGAAAGTCGCCCCATGGAACACAACACGCGCCTACATCCAAGCTATGCGCGGCAAATGCCTACTCCAACTGACCGGCCCAGCCGATCCGACCGGTTGCGGCGAAGGTATTCCTTTTAATCCTGTTCTATTAACCCTGTATCTCATCGAGATTATCGTGTTATCTTAGACTAAGACACATGGCTTCTCTTGCTAACAGACTTGACTTACCATCAAAAACTCTTAACGATAATATTTGAGCTAGCTATGATTTTTAACAGAGGATTTTTTTATGTCTTAAACGACGACTTGAGATTGTCTCGATCAAATATGATTAGCGTTGGGGTCCTCATCAGCACAAAGGTCCACTGGTGAACTCTCCGAAATAAGGGTGGTTTTTCCATAACAACCATGCAACATTGACAAGCGGATTCGTGATTACAGTGGTGGTGTTCAATACAAAGAAGGAATCTGCTTCCCTTAGTCGGGTTTTACGAGATCCACAAACTTAGTTGGAACGATTCTTACACCGCGACCGTCATGGCCAGCGAGGGTATTAGAGGTATTCGACTCGAAAAAGTCACTTAGAATGAACAACGAAGGAACATGTGCACCATAAGAATCTATACCTAAACTAGACCTTGTTTCTCCGCTTTATGCTGTGTATTACAGTCCACAATTATTTATTTATTATTTATAGGTTTCTCCTACGTCCGTATCCCGAACAAGCCAACACAGCAGCCGAATGAAGAACAACAACCAAAGAGAACTGTGACGGGAACTGACGCTGATCTGAGAAGACTGAGCTTGAATAACGCTAAGGCGTTGCTGAGGAAATTCGGCGTACCGGAGGAAGAGGTAAGTTCAACTCAACCTCTGTGGCGCAGTTTATGAAGGTCCGCATGCTACGCTGAAGGTCGCGGTTCGATTTGATTCTCGATGCGGGACAAATGTTTGTATGGCCTGCAGGTATTTCTGGTACCCATAAGCGGCTGCTCACTTTGGGACCTGATGACCTACATGGGAGACCATCCACTCGATGGACCGACGACATCGTAGCGGTCGCAAGGAGTCGATGGATGGAGGCGGCTCAGGACCGCTATTTGTGGCGTCGTGCGGGGGAGGCCTATCCAGCATCATCCTAGGCCAGCAGTGGACGTGTATGGGCTGATGATGATGATGATGAAATAGGTAAGTATAGAATTTAACCAAAGCAGGTAGGAAAGAGAGCACGAATTTTTACTTAATGCACTTCGTTATACTGTTATTGGTTGCTAGCGTCGAAATTGTCTATGAAACCTATACAGCGCTTCTGGCGGATTGTTTGATACCAAAAATTTCAAGTTTGTTAGTGAACGAAAGGTGACAAAGGCTTGGATCTTAGTGCCATTCTTACTAATATTATAAAAAGATCTGTCGGTTACATTTTCACACCAAAACGGCGGAACTGTTTTTAATCTTTGGCAGGGTGGTAAACATTATCCCGGGAACAGACATAGGCTACTTAAAAAACGTGCGAAGCCGTGGGCAGACGCTTGTATCCTATATTAAAAATTGTTAGATGTCTTAAAAATTACACAGCACAATAATGTTCATAATGTCTGTACAGATCAAGAAACTATCCCGCTGGGAAGTCATAGACGTGGTCCGTACACTATCGACTGAGAAAGCAAAGGCTGGCGAGGAAGGTATGACGAAGTTTTCAAGAGGAAACCGATTCTCAATCGCTGAGCATCAAGAAAGGTATGTTGTTGTTATACTATATGCGTTTATATTAAACTAATGAGAGAGCTTTGGGTTGAGGATATACATAGTAATATAAAATCTGTGTTTGAGCTAAATTCAACTTTATCACTACAAATAAAAGTCATAATTTTCCGAAACTAACCCAAGATTTAATATTTTCTTGAAGTGTAAGACATTTAATGTTCAGGCTCCGCGGTGCGACCCACACAGGGGGCGAGCTAGTTCATCAAGCGCTTGCAGTAATTGTGTCATGGGCACTAAAAGTGCTAATTAATGTTTTTGACAGAAGTTTTTACACTCGTCCTAACGTCAAAGTTAACCGACGAAACTGGTTATCGTCTGATTATCTTTAACAGACACATTTTTATTTAGTCATTATTACAATGGCAGGTCTTAATTCCTTCGTTTCAGGTACAAAGAAGAATGCCAGCGCATATTTGAATTGCAAAACCGAGTATTGCAAAGTACAGAGGTTTTAAGTACGGACGAAGCCGAGAGTTCAGTCAGTGAGGAGTCTGATTTGGAGGAAATGGGAAAGAACATTGAGAATATGCTGGCTAATAAGAAAACTACCGAACAAGTGAGTTTGCTTTAAAATGTTAAATAGGCAATTTCGAAGTATATTCTAATTTTAATACCCGACATGAATTTTTTTTTTAAAAGTCAGGCAACATTATTCTAGTACTTGATGTAAAATACTGAAACACTACGGATCATATAAAATATATACCTAAATCTAACATACATGAAACAAACCTATTGAAAAGGTGGTTTTCAAACAAAAAAACGTACAAAAAAACGAGTGTTCGAACGTATTTCATCAAACATAACTGGTTTGATGAGATTCGTAGTAGCTGTTAAAATATGATGGTGGTTCAAAGAGAAATTGTATTTGACGGTGTTCCAAGTTCCAATTAAGATATTTCCAATCAAATGCTATAATCGTCTATGAACGTCTGCCGTGGGGTCACAGCGCAAGAATCGATCGCTCCATCTTAGCCCGTGAATGTCCTAATAGCCGACTAAGGGGACCTACTAAAGCAAAGGCCGAAGATTCCTGTTTATTTTTCACACCTACACTGCCATCACCAATCCACCTGCAAAGCGTGGTGATTTTGGTAAAACCTTGTTTGGGGTGGTACGTTTAATATTGGTTGTATATGAGCAGACGAGGTTATAATCGTATTACTATATGTTCCTAGAAGCAATAAAGATGATGATCTGACAGACAGTAAATAAAAATCACTAAAATTATGTATTTGCGTAAATTATATGGATGATGAGGATCCATAGATTACAAAATACGTATTATATTTTTTATGTGATCGAGATTAATAATTATTTTGATTTAATAAAATCACAAAATACAGCGATCCGCTATGACAGATTGAACCCCAATCAGAGTATTACACAGCTGTGACGTCATGCCGTCACAATATGTAATCAAAATAAAATAAAATTTGTACTAAAATATTTTTTTTTTTTTAAAGATAAGACCATTTTATTTGCAGAAAGATGTATTATATAATATTATTTTGTATTCAGTATATGTCTAAAAACATCTCGGGAGTAGTTTTTCAAAATCAGTCATCAACCCTATTATTATGTTTTAGCTATCGCTAGAAAGAGAAGAAGCAGAAAGGGCTGAGCTTCGTAAGATGATTTTGGGTGGAACTGAGAAGAAACCACAGATCAACCAGAATGACCCATCGATCAACAGTCAAGGTAAACTGACACACTGGGTATGTATATTGTATTTCTACACTAAAAGTGAGTAAAAAGATAAGCACCATTATAGTTTTTTTGTGTTTCTTCTTCTGAGAGTTATAAAAGTGATCACAGATGGCGCTTTGCTTGCTGTCTTACGTCAAGAAACAAGACTACCTCTATAGGTAGTTATGTAATTTAAATTACCGTTTGTAGTGATTAAAATTCCTCTACTGTGATAATTAGCACTTTGACTTGAAAGCTAAAACTGAAAAAATCATGGCAAATATGCACAAAAATAATTCTTGCTACTTTTAGCAATTTTTATACTGAAATAACTTTAAAACTTAACATAACTTGTCCATGTGCTTATTTTGCCTAAAGAAATAAATATTATTGATTTCTTTTCTAAATTTCCCAACCATATTTTTCAGGTCGAGTACTTCGAATAGTCCGTACATTCCGCAATCCATCCGGTCAGCGCTACACTCGCGTAGAGCTGGTCCGTAAAGCGGCCGTCATCGAAGCGTACGCCAAGATACGTACGACTAAGGATGACGTGTTTATACGACAGTTTGCAACTATGGACGAGACGCAGAAAGAAGAAATGAAGAGGGAGAAGAGAAGGATTCAGGTAAGAGTCACTTTGAGAAAAACTTAAATTACCTACGTTGGAAAGTTAGTTTTAAACGTTTTTTTTTCTAACAGGAGCAACTGCGGCGTATCAAGAGAAACCAGGAGAGGGAAAGACTAGCCGGCAACCCCATTTCATCTGGATTATCTATGTTCCCCAATGAAAACAGTAAGCACATGTTCCTTAGTCTCGATATCATACAATCTTTTAAAGTCTGGGTTGCACTTTTGAGCCCTGTTAGCTGCGCCCGGCAGTGTTATCAGAAAACCAGCGTTGCTCTACTTCTTGTGGAGCGACATAATGCTGAGATGGAATCTATTGGTTCGCTACGTAGAGTCACTTGTTGCTATTTTAAAACTAATTTTCTCAATAGTGCAAGCTGTACATCATAGTGAACCAATAAACAATTTTTTTTTTCTTTCTTTACCCATGGTGAATAATGTTTGTTTTTGAATGATTTGATCATGTCACAGAAAAACTTCACTTTTCCGGGATAAAAATATATTTCAATAAAACATTAGCTAAATTAGTCCAGCCGTTCTCGAATTTTGCAATTCATTTTTATTTATATGTTGTCTATCTGCTGTCTGCGGCTTCGCACGCGCTTTTCAAGAAGCCTATGTCCGTCCCTGGGCTACCATTTACCGCCCTGCCAAATTTTATTAAGATCCGTTCAGCCGCTTAGGCGTGAACAGGTAACAGACAGACAGAGTTACCTTCGAATGAATATGGATATAATATTACGACAGATGTGACGGGGCGGGCAAAGGTCCACCTGCGACACAAGAGGTCGTGAGTTCGATTCCCGCCTTGGGACGATTGTTTGTACGATCTGGGTATTTTTTATGTATAATAAAAATATCTATCGATGTATATTGTATTAAGTATATCAGTCATCTAGTACCCATAACACAAGCAGTGCTTAGCTTGGGGATAAATTATGCTCTATAGATTGTACAGCATTATTCATTATTTATTACACAAATCCTATGTTAACCCTGTGCCTAATAAGTTTAACCTTCCAGGTATGAACTCAATGTCATCATCATCAATGATGGACATGGCTCCCTCCCCCGGCCTGATACCTCTGGGCCAGATCAAACAAGAGCCCGACCTACAAACACCTTCACGAAGACGCAAGCAACTGAAACCTGACTTGAAGTTGAAGGTAAAGAAAAATAAAGTAGGTACTCCCTGAGTAACTACTCTAGATTTAAGTTGCGTATTGATACGAAAGCGATTCTAAATTTGTCGTAGGTTTTGTACAGTTTATGGAATATGCGGTTTTGCTCTAGAGTTTTTAGAGAAAGACTTTGACAAGTCTGTTAGAGAAAGACTGTGACGAGTCTGAGATGTAGCAGCTTTGATTCCCGCTGGGGTAAATGTTTGTAAAATTAGCATGTTTCCTTCGGGCCTCAGTCGTTTCCATTTTTTTAATTAAGAGACAAAAAATATTTTAATTAGTAATTTTACCAATCAATACCTATAATAGAAGCTCTCCTTCCTTTAGGAGCAAAAGATGCTCTGTAAAATCATAATCATATATTATAATTTATGTCATGTTCATTTATGTAACACCATTATTTATTTGAATACTCGAGGTAAAGGCATAGTCGGTGCTTAAAATCTATAATACAAAGCTTGAGTAAAATCCCATATTTTATAAAACTTACAATACGACTACCGTTCATAATAAATTGTACCTGATTTGTTCTAGTAACTATGTTTATCAAATAACCATTACTACGCGAACTTTTGATCTACAGTTTCGTATCAATCCGTCTGTAGTCTAGGCCACGTCAGCAAAAACATCTTAAGGAAACCGTACATCATTTATCCTGTTAATAAAATTGCTGACTGTGTCTAGTTTTAGTCTAAATGATCCCCGGTAGGCAGTTGGTATATATCTGTGTATTAAACCTTCCAAAGAAAGCTATCAGGAGTAAACCAAGTAAGTCTACGGTGGTAGCTCGAATTCGCTTTTGTTTGGCTTGAATTAAAAATATTTAGTAATACCGAAATGCAGTTTTTAACCTTGCGGCACTAACAGCGTTTTAGTGAACCAAGCATGAGCGTAACGAAATAGTAGACTAATAAATAGTAAAACTAAAAAAAAATCGTCTAAAGCATGTGATTTTATAGTTTGCATACGCTAATTAAAATTGGATGTGAGTTTTGCTAGCTAACTGTAGGTTACAACTACAGTCAAAAAATTCATTGATGCTACAAGAAATAAATCCGCAACTATTTATTTTCTTACTCAATTATTGCATGAAAGTTGACACTTTTAATTTATTTACAGTTCTGTGTTGCCCCTCTGTTGCACTATTCATTAGACATTAATAAATTCAATAAATATCAGATAAAAATAATATACACAACTTGTCCTGGCTTTATTAAAACAGAAAAATATCATTTTTTGATACACTTCAATTATATTCTGCACGAAATTCAATGACTGTAATTGCAACCAACTGTTAGAAAAACCGCCCTATTCCAACCTACCTAAGGCACAGTTCATCAATACCTCTGGCGTTATTTGTCCTAGTGCGGCGCATGCGGTCAAGTCGGTCACATGAGGACGAACAAGGCTTGTCCATTATACACCGGGTCTATGGGAGGTGGAAACTCGTCTCCGGTTGAAACTGATCCGGAGCCGCCACAGACAGATCCGGATGAAGATGATCTGGGTTATGTTGATGGAGTTAAGCTTATTATGAATACTTCGAAGATTAAGGTAAGATCTGTTTGCTTCTTATACTACGTTAGGGGTCTTCCATTTATCACGTGAGGCTCGAAAGTGGGGCGTTCGAAAAAAATCACGAAATATCACAAGGACGGAAGGGGGTGTAGTGAGAGATACCACGTGTGATTTTGTCGTTGAACGCGTGATTTTTAAACAACTGGAAATCGGCGAGTGAACTTGTGTCGCCGTTGTCAGGCAACGAATCCCTCTATCTTTATGGACGACCCCTTATCAAATTGTGTTAGGCTCAATTCACATCGGGATGGTCGCGGTTTCCAGAGGCGCGGCGAGCACTTTCAACTTCACTTTTAATTTTAAACTATCTATCCCAGTGTGAATTGAGCCTTAGGCTCGAACAATGGAAACGCTTTTTCAGTGAAAAACGCGTCTTTGTCGAAACTTGTTGTTTCTATTTAGCTATAGTATTTTGCAGATTTTAAGAATATCGTCATGAAATATTTTAACGTCCATTAAGAATTATAACAAGGAATACGTACCAATATCTCGTGTGCAGCATAACTTTCAGTTCGTATAAATAAGTAATACGTAAGCCTTGCTCTTCATATTACTAACCAACTTTCTCCCAGCAGTCAGCGGATGATATACGTCGCCGAGGTAGCGGCCGTCGCGGTAGTGAATTCAGGGAAAGAGGACGAAAGAACCGACGTGGCATCGCCGAGCCTTGTGACTATCTAGTGAAACGACCGGCGGATCGACGTCGCACCGATCCATTGGTCACACTATCGTCACTTCTGGAAGCAGTGCTCAATGATATGAGGCATCTACCCGACGTTCAGCCTTTCTTGTTCCCTGTGAACCCTAGAGTAAGTAATTCTATCAGTATGACGGTATATCTATCCCTGTAATATAATGCAAGTATTAAGTATATAAGTCATCTGTAGCAACCAACACACCTGCTAAACTCATCGCTTCTCTATGACAATGGTTCGTTACAGAATAAAACGTTTTGATGTTCCACATTACATGAAAGAACAACAGATGGAGGGACGCACGTCAAAAGTGTTAAGTTTAAAGACACTCTATCAACTCTTCGTGCAAATAGCACCGCGAGCACTATCTAGAGTATCTTCAATCCAAGGATTTTACGTGACGGTTCTTCGGCGATACCGTCTTCATAGTGGAACGATTGGTTAGCAGAATTGGGCCCCTTGGGGCTAGATGATCCTGTGTGAATATTCCAGTTTTAGGGAAAATCACTGAGGCGATCGGGGACTCACAGAGTCGTCCAACGATAATTTACGGTCACGACACTGGTGGTAACGCGCCCTTAGGTAGATTCTACGCCACTGAATCATGAATTAATATTATAAAAGAGGATAAAAATCAGGGTATTGCAAGGGCTGCTATCGTTTGTTCTCTCCACACAATATAAGTAATTTAGTCATCAATCTAGTCTGGATTTTCTTAGTATGATTTTACGTTTCACTGTCACTAAACCAAATCTTTCCACAGTTGGTCGCTGACTACTATCGCATTGTGGCAAGGCCGATGGACCTACAATCCATCCGAGACAATCTCAGACAGAAGCATTACCAAAGTCGAGAGGAATTCCTAGCCGATGTCAATCAGATCGTCGAGAACTCTACACTTTACAATGGTAAGAAACTTGTACACTTGAAAGTGTTCGAAATATATTTATCGTAGAATTAAACAAAACATGACGGCTTCAAAATAAATCCGAGATAACCTAAGACAGAAGCATCACCAGAGTCGAGAGGAATTCATAGGCGATGTCAATCAGATCGTCGATAACTATACACTTTACAATGGAAGAAACTTTTACACTTAAGTGTTTGAAATATACTATTTATCGTAGAATTAGACAAAAAATTATATAATAGATGGCCTTAAAATCAACCCAAGACAACCTAAAGCAAAAGCTGTGTGTTACCAGAGTCTAGAAAAATTCCTAGCCGATGTCAATCAGATCGTCGAGAACACACTTTACAATGGTAAGAAACTTTTACACTTAAAAGTGTTCGAAATATACCAATTATCGTAGAATTAGACAAAACATTATATAATAGAAGGCCTTAAAATCTTCCCATGACAACCTAAGTCAGAATCGTTACCAGATTCGAGAGGAATCCCTAGCCGATTTCAATCAGATCGTCGAGAACTCTATACTTTACAATGGTAAGCAACTTTTACTCTTGAAGTTGTTCGAAACATACTATTTATCGTAGAATTAGACAAAACACGATGTAATAGACGGGCTCAAAATCAATCCGAGCCAACCGCGAAGCGTTACTATTTTATCGTAGTATACAAAAGATATGATGTAAACGACGCTTTTTCATAAAACGGTCATCGATATGCCTTTTTTGTATTTAAACTGAGACGAAATAAGCTTATATTTCGTCTGAGGCTAAATTAACATAGCCCAAGGCCGTAGTCGATGGCACAAACTTCTAAAATCGAGCCGTATATTATTGTGATGAAAATTCTGTTTTCAATTTTGAAGTTTCAATTTACCGAAGTACTATGACGCGCCTTGTTTTTCTAAAACGAAATCATATGTATCTCATCAATCTACAATAATCTAAAAATATATATTATTAATTAATTATTTAAAAAAATAGTTCAACAGAAAACGAGTCTTATCGCGCAATAAAAATGCTTCTAATTATCAGGTCCAACAAACACACTAACGGTCGCTGCGCAGAGAATGCTTCAAAAGTGCGTGGAGAAACTCGCCGAGAAGGAAGAACAATTAATGAAGTTGGAGAAGCAAATTAACCCACTCCTTGATGACAATGACCAGGTGGCTAAAGGTTTATTTCTATAGTGGGAAGATTTATATTCGTTCATATTATTGCGGTCGTACTCCTAGAGTCAAGGTACACTGAAATCGATAGAATTTGTCAGATATATTGATATTTTTGACCGCTATCTCCATAAGCATGATAAGCTTCACCTTTCACTTCTATGAAAAAGAAAAAATTGTTGTTGTAGTTTTTTATCCTTCAAATTGGGGTTCAGTAACTTTAAAGGTTACCATTAAAATTACTGACTCGTTCTATTTCATTCAAAATCCTTACTAAAAAAGGCTGCTTTTTGCGAAGCTGCAGGTAAAAACTTATTGAATAAAAATAAATTATTTCCTTACTAGGTGGCCCTTTCGTTCATCCTAGAAAATCTCCTGACGACAAAGCTGAAAGTGATGCCTGAAGCATGGCCGTTCCTGAAACCTGTCAACAAGAAACAAGTGAAGGATTACTACAACGTTATAAAAAAGCCTATTGATATGGAAACCATGGGAAAGAAGATCCAAGGTTTGTTTTTATTTGTAGGTTTACTATCAGAATCAGAAAACCTTTTATGTTATTATGACCCAACGAAACAGAAAAGTTCAACATTTTAAAATTAAATAGTACTGAGGAGAGTGAGAAGAGTGTTGCTTCTCTTCACATTAATGTTTAAAGCCATCTGATCTGATAATAATATTTTCGGCATTGATTTGGTCTAATCCCGAAATCCGGGAATTGGAGATAAGGACCGTGACCTGATCAAACTCGCTAGTTGTATGGCGTGTTGCACGTAGCGTTTTATTACTTTCAAGATATGGAGTTGTTTTTTAGTTAACTGAAACGAGCTCCTGTTCCACGAAAGACCGAAATCATGTGCCCTCAAAATGTATAATTTACTGGCCAGTATTCATTATTTTGACTGACCGACATGAGAACCGGGCTATTTAATTTGAACCTTATTCCCCAGCGCACAAATACCACAGTCGCGAAGAGTTTCTCAACGACATTCAACTGCTGGTAGACAACTGTAAAGCGTACAACGGACTGAATTCGCAGTTCACGAGGCAGGCTGAGGCGATCATGAATGTTACTAAGGAGTCACTGGAGCAGGTTAGTCAAAAAAAGTCTTTTTCTGACGACCGTTCTGGTGTCAGTATTAGGTCCGCCTGACACGCAGAAAGTCGCGGGTTCGTTTCCCCATGACCTTTTAACGACCTGTGGCTTAGTGCGCGAAGGTCCGCCTGAGACGCATAAAGTAGCGAGTTTGGCTCCCACCACTCACCACGGGTAACGGTACAGTGTTAGGTCCGCCTGACACACAGAAAGTCGCGGGTTAGTTTTCCCAAGACATTTTAACGACATGTGGCTTAATGCTCGAAGGTCTGCCTGAGACGCATAAAGTAGCAAGTCTGATTCCCACCACGGGTCACGGACCTTTGTGGTACATTGTTAAGTCCGCCTGAGACACAGAAAGTCGCGGGTTTATTTTTCAATGACTTTTTAACGACCTGTGGCTTAGTGGGCGAAGGTCCGCCTGCGACGCATAAACAAGTTTTATTCCCAACACGGGGCAACGACCTTTGTGGTGTCAGTGTTAAGTCCGCCTGACACGCAGAAAGTGGTGGGTTTTATTCCCACCACATTTTTTATCGCGCTAAGCAGCGTGGGACAATATTTTACTGCTTTGGGGCAGTAAGCATCAGATTTGTAACTTTTTGTTTTCTTTGCAGTTTGGTGAACACGTGGCTCAGTTAGAAGCAAACATTGCCAAAGTTCAACAGAAGATGTTGGAGGACGCCGAACATTCTGACATAGGTAATATTTATGATTCTGTTTTCTCTTTCTACTAACAATCAGTAGAGTAAATAGCAAGGTACAAATTATTGATCACACTGTAGTCTAAGGCCAGAAAAGAATGCAGATATAAATAGATAGATGATATTTTATTTTACCACACAACGACGGAAACCAATAAAGATTTTTTTTTAAATAGTCCAAATACAAAGGGCGGTATTAGCGATCTTTTCCAGGCAACCTTGGATGAATTGGACATGAAAGACGGTTATACTATAATAAATAAGTATAATATAAAATAATTATATAAAAAAAATAAAACAATATTTACCCTCGTAGTACATAGATGACCTAGAAACATTAAAATAGATTTCTAAGCCTCAAGCAGGTGTTGGTTTTTCCAACAGAATGTTATCTTTAATTAACCAAGTTAGTCTGTATTTATCCGTACCGATAGCTACATTATTATTATTATTTGAATTGTCTGAAACAAAATGTAACATCAAAGAAATTAAATGATATCCCAAAAAATCTACGATTTCGGCGGGACTTGAAACGCGAAATCTTAAATTCCCCTTTACGGCGCTGGAGCCGGAGGAAGTCCCAAAGATTTTCGACTCATCGGGTACTTGATTTCGTGGCGCAGTAGTTAGCGCAGTTCCGTATTGAAATCGTAAATTTTTGGGATATCCTTTAATTTATTTGAGATTACCCCGGGTGCGAGGGCTTACGCACTATAATAACAAAAACCTTAGAAATGTAATTATTTTCGTAGAAGTGGACGACCGCGATCCGCCGCCGCCATTAAACCCCGATGAAAAGCGCGGTCGCGGCCGCCCGAGGAAACACAAGCCGTCTACATCTGGTGGACCCGACGGTAAGAAAATTTTTCATAAATATTATTTTTGTAGTTATTTAATTTTAATTGGTATGTTTCAAGATTCAAATATGGACACATAATTTATTTTTATATTATGATTAATGTTGTCTGAAATAAACCTATTGAATGAATGATTAACAATATTGGTACTGGCGATGATGTGGCGCGGCGGGTAAATAATACTTATCATAAATACAGGTTAATATAAAATGAAATCTAGCGTTTCTGTACAAACACCTGTAGGCCATTTAGTAATAGGTATCTACCAATGTAACCTCAATAGTATCACAGACGACCGTGTGGCGGGGCGAGCGAAGGTCTGCCTGCGACACAGGAGGTTGCTGGTTCGATTCCTGGCTTTGACAAATGTTTATACGATCTGCAAATATTGTAACGAGTATTTTGGGTATAATATAATGTGTAGTAAAAATAGCTATGTAATATATTGTATTAAGTATATCAGTCATCCCCGTAGTACCCATATCTGAAGCTCTGCGTAGCTGTGTGGTTTGTCCTTGTCCAGCATTATTTATTCATTTTATTTATTGGTAGTCAAAAATCTTCTCATATCAACGCCCCGTTTCACCAAACCAGGAGCAAGAGACAAGCTTTTCCTTGCAAGCAGCAGCGAGGGACACATTGCAAAAGACAGCTTGCAAGCTGTCCCTTGATTTAATCAAATCTGATGTAAGCAGGACAGCATGCTGTCATGATGTTATTTTAAATCCCATTCTTTATCTAAACGACTTAAAGTATTTATTACACACACTCGCTTGGCTATGCCTTGGTGGATAAAATAACATTATTTTTGTGGCGTAGCAAGTATGCTACTATCGTTTGCCCGGAGCGGTACACGCGTTTATAAAAAGTAAAACAGAGTTACTGTGGTATTACTCTAGGTACTCTTTATGCTATTTTTATAAATTTTCATGGAAAAATCTACTTGGATAATCTTCGATACATAATCTGTGGGTTCGATAAATATCGAAGCTCTCGACAGTCCCGTTATTGTTCGAGTAAACAGATTCGCATTACTAATTTAAAAAATCTATCTGTGTGTGTATAAATAAACAGTCTATGAAATATTGCAATATTTCATTCAGTGTTCATTCACACCTGTATACACTTCATAGGCGTGCATGTGTCAAAAGTAAAGTAAACGATTGCCCGCAGTATAATAAGTTTTCCTACTACTTTAGACCTAATCAAACTTGGCTAAACGCTAAACCATAATCTTTATTTTAGGTGGACCACCACGAAAGCGTGGCAGACCAAGAAAGGATCAAAACAGTTTGGCTGATGGTAAGTTTTTCAAGCTTTCAATACTGCATCTTATTTTGAAATGCGTAGAGACTATTTTAATATGTATCTTTTGTTATAGATCTTCAGTATTCAGACAGTGGCAGTTCGGAATTAGAAGAGGTCGAAGCTAATACTGCGGCCGAGGGCTTAGCGTTATCAGTTCGACCTGGTATGTGTGTAAAACTCTAAATACAGCAATGCAATTTGTAAAAGTCAGTCAAATATTGTATACCATTATTGCTTTGTCTTAGCAAGCTCCAATTTATTTAGTTCAAAATTTCCTTTTTCGGAGTACCTATTAGTATGTCTTTGCCAATAATCTAAGAGGGTATTGGAAAATATAGGTACTTACATCCATTCTCGAGCATGCAGGAATAGCCTCTATTCTTCCCAAAATAATATTGCTAATAAATTTCCAAATTATCGAAATGTCCCTTGTTTAGATCTCTTCCACAGTATCTTAGTGAACGAAATAAAAATATAATTATTTTTTCACGTAGATGAAGACAAAATGTGGGGCAACGAGCCATTCGACGCAACTAAGGTCCCGATCAAACGAGAAATGCCGGATGACTTGCCGCCGCCTTCCGAAGACTTTGTGGATCTCGATTCTAACGACTATACCTTCCCGCCCATTGTCAAGGTAAAATATTCGTAATTGCTTAACTTAAGGAAGAAAATGAAGCGTTTATGGCACATGGTTGTCATGGTTTCGTGTATAGCGACAAAGGTCCACTTTTCAAATGTGTTTAAAGTGTAAACAGCGTAATTCAATTATTGAAAATATACACTGTTTAGCAATTGATTATGAAAACCTAATAAAATCTCGTTCGCAGGAGGAGCCAATCGAACCAGACATGCAGTTGGATCCGCCAATGGGAGTACCCCCCGTTGCACAAGAGTACGCGTCTCTGGATTCTGCGCAAGAGTTCCCCACGCAACAGTTCAAGGAAGAACCGCCGGAAAACTGGCAGGTTGGTACATCATTATCAGACCTTAAACGTCCACTGAACATAGACCTCTGCCAAATGGTACACAAAGAGTGATCCTGAGTCACCGCCATCTATCGACTCCTGGTGACTATTACAAAGTGTTATATTGGACACTGGAGAGTAAAAGTTCTCGAGTGGCGACCGCGATTCCCGATGGACGCGTTCGTCCATCCAGAGGTTTATTTCTAAATCCGTTTCGAATTAAATCGCGGTCGCCAGTCGAGAACCTTTACTCCCAAGTGTGAGGTTGGTACATAAAAAATAGTAATATTATAAATTGACGGAACATAAAGATTGCAAAGCGTTTTGAGATAACTATATTATATTGAATCTAATCAAAGAGCCCATGGGAACTCGTTGATGGGTCTCGTTTCCCGTTCATCAACAGTCTTCTGTTTGTCCTGCCAATTACAATCTCGGAGTGAATAGATGTCTTCTAGGCGTTCGTAATACACGGTCGCGTCGGCCACATCGTCGCTATCTTTCGCAGATTGTGGTCTATCGAGTATTTCAACTCCTCTGAAGAACTCTCTCTCCTCTCCTCTTAGTTTTAAACCTTGATAGTAAGCATTTGGGTGTAAACTGTACGCGACTTTCAACTTTTAACAATGTCTAAACATAGATACTGTCTCCTCTGATCTCTCTATAGATCTGAACATATGTATTTCAACTCCTCCATAGAATAAACTCCGATCTGTAGAGTCGATACTCTATATTCATGCGTCTCTTAGGTAGGGTCAACTCGTGCGCTCTTGTGCGATCTGATGCAATCTCATCCATGTGCTTTTAATCAGAGAATATATTTCTTCCAATAAACAATAACTTTCTTACAGCCCGACCCGGCTATTCAAGACGATCTCCAAGTCACGGACAGCGAAGAGGAAACAGAGGACGGAGGTTTGTGGTTTTAGACTGTACTTTATTACAACTACATACATTTATCAAATGTGTAAGCTGATTTAAGTTTATAAGCTTGATGAAATAATTGTTTTGTTTACCGAGATATTTATTAAGGAAATAAAATTATTTGTATAATGAACTTCTTTCAATTTAACTTGTAATTTTTCAGAGTTGCTAGGTAAAAAAATTACGGCTTAGTCTCATAATAATCCTGGTAATATAAAGGAAAGTTTGTGAAGATTAAAAGATAATTTTTGCGCTCTTTTCGCCCTTCACACGATGAGAGGAGCGTCAATAACAACTGATCAGGGCCGGCGAAAATTTTGCATAGCTTTTAGAATAATATGCTGCATAATATTGGTTACACACCTGCCTTGGGTTCTGCAGCCCAGAAATAAATACACGAGTAAATATAACGCAATCTAAGCCTAGCCCACTAGTATCAAAAAAACGCGTGAGAAGCGGTAGGCAGAAGCTTATCAATAGTATTGTGTGTCAAATCACCAAAACTATATTCCCATTCAGAAAACTGCAAAGCTTCTTTCAAATCAGACAAAAATACAAGTGAATAGGAATAGAAACCCGTCGGTACAAATATTTGCTGATCACAAACGGTTGTATCGATACGAATGGAAACGGCGACTTTCTTGTCGCTATACGATACGGTTTAAGCAAGCAGAGTTTGGAAATAGAAACACTTTCTGAAAATTTGAAAGTTTCTTAGAAATTCTAAGAAAAATGTCCTTTTATGTGTAAATATAATTTTTATGGAATAAATTAATGCAAAATATTATTTGATTTTGTAAGTTACTTTGGGCGAAGTGTTCCTATTGGCACATGTCACTTACATGCCGGCCGACTTCATTTTTCAGACTTCAAAATCCGCTATGTGGCTGTTGTAAGACTATTTCCAACGCCCGACGCGTCGACACAAAATGGTGCATTAAAATATGGGCCTAAACTTGTTATCTTTAGATACATGATATAGTCATAGAGAATACAATACTACGAGGATAAAGTCGCAAAATGGCTTCCCACAAGCTTCAAACGAGTAGCACGCGAGCTGCCTGTCATCCGATGCCGTCAATACTTACATCTGTAAAATGCATAGAATCTGTAAATATTACGACAATATTTGATTGCAAATTTTGGTGCATTCCAGTACCTGTGCGACCCACATATGTGACAACCTTAATTATTAATAATCTAAGATCAAGCAGCCTACGTTTTTCACAATAAATCATCTGATTTTTTTTTTAAATTTGCTAATTGTGAATTTGCCAAATTGTTTATCGTAACATTTATATGCATTGTCATCGCGTCTTCAGAGAAAACTGTCAATAACATCACAACACTTCAAACTGCAAAATTGCAATCATCACGAGTTGATTCGGAGCCAATCAAAGTGCCGCGGCGTTGCACTGAATACAAATGAGGCTAGCTCAAATCACTCACATATGTAGGTGCCAATTTAGCGAATTCATCTGTTTGAATAATCAAGTTTTCAGACTGAATTTGATTGTGGCGTGTTTGTGATATCTAGTCTGTTTATAGTCTAACGGCCCGGCCCAGTCCAGTAAATATTGCTGTTTTTCAAATAAATAATGAACTGAATTTAGAAAGACGAAAAATAACATAGCTATAATAAATACTTAGCTTATGTTTCCCATACACCTAAGTAACATATTTGTTGTGAGTTAGAATATAAAGATATAGATCATTTATTGTCAATAGGCACACAAATAACAAATATACTTAATTAGATGCATAGACTAACTTGTCAAGAATCTTAAATACGGTTTTGCTCTAGAGGGGCAATAGTCAATAGATAAACTTAAATAATATGATCCATAAATAATATGATCCTTAAATAATATTTCACTCTAGGTTAGGTGACTTTACGACAGTGTCAGGTAACTTTGTATTGCAATTGAAGTCCAAGTGACTAGTCTTTTTCTAAAAAACTCTTTGATACTATATTTTTATGTTTATATTGCGTTTTGTCAATTAAAAGATTCCTTAGTTCTAAATTAAACCTATTTTCATTTTTAATCAGCTTCAAACCTAATGGGAGCTTATTGTAGAGATTTTGACCCTACTTTATTTTAAAAATAAATTTGTTATGGTAGTTCTACTCAATTTTTTTCGTACAAAAGTCTGTAAAAACTGATCGAATGAAACTAAAATCGGCTTGTTTTAAATTAGAATTACAAGTGTTAGATTGGGCATCCCAGTCTGTCATTTTAATTCCTCCTAAAGCCTCGCCTATGTTTAGATTAGAAAAACTACCCTTGAAAGTCTTATCTATGTAACATTACCTAATCTGTGTATATATTTATAATGTACGAGGTAATTTATCATGATTTGAGTTGTTAGCTTTCCAATATTTCGGCACAGTTTCAACTCAAATCATGGTAAATATCGTGGTAATAACCGTGGTAGTTTGAAAAGTTTTAATGTATGTTATGTATTCACATCGACCTACAAACAGATCGATGCACACCTAGAAATATGTTACCGGTATCTCGCTGTATATTTTTGTTTTTAATAACCAATATCAAAACGGTTAATTGTGTAAAAAGTAGTTATTATAAGAATTTACCACGCCATTCTTCGTTCAACTCTTCAACTATCCTAACTGAAAAATTCCGACACTAAACACGATTGATTAAATTCCGTTCCGTATTATCCTCTCCGTTAGTATGAAAACTAAAGAGCCCTTTATCGGATTTACTCCTCGGATTTCGCTATTAGCATGCACAATTGCAGACATAATAATTTGAATATCAAAATATTCATACACGTTTTCATCGTGCGTCTACGATTCTGTCTACGTTTGCTGAATTGATTAGGAGATTTGCACGTCGTGTGTTCAGATAACAATTTTAGTACAATCAAGAACGCTTTGTTACGCTCTAATATTTTGCTATAAAAAGAAGTTCGGTGAACTGGAGCCCCTCCAAGCCCCTCGTCATTTCAAAGAATGTGATTAGTTTTATCGTTCATTTTAAAGAATGTGATTAGTGTTACTAAAAAGCTCTAAAAATGCTCATACCAAGAAGCTTGAAGTCTGTCAGTCGGCTATGGAGCGAAGCTTGCTTGAAAAAAAAAGAAATTAGGTAAAGTAAGAAACCAAACACTTAGACGAACAAACTAACGAACGAAATGAACTTAAATAGAAGACGTCACACAACTGAAATGGAGTTGGACTGGGCATGCGGCAAGAGGAAAAGACGAATAAAGCAAGACGCTGATGGACTGGTTTCCAAAATATAATAAACCAAATAGAGGTTTACAATTTAAAAGGTGGGAGGACAAGCTGAAAGACTGCAGAAAAAACATGGATAAGGCTGGCGAGATATAAAGTGGAAGGGTTTAGAGGCCTTGGCCTTTGTCCAAAAGAGGGCAAACAGAAGAATATCGATGTCGCAACAATAGTACCTACCTAAGTTTAAACAATAGTATTTAAGTAACAAATATAAATATTTATCTGAAAAAAAGACTTGAAATGAAATGAATATTTTTCAACTTATTTTCTACCTAAATAAATGTATTGACAGTACCATGTCAATATATTTATGAAAAATTGTTGTACACTCATAGAAATATCAATCGCTTCCCTAAAAATTGCGACATACATACATAATGTAAATACTAGAAATAGGAATAAAATCGCTGTGCCCAAAACCAGGCTACACAAGATTAATGAATTTTTTAAAGGGCAATGTATACGCTTCTACAACAAAACTCCTAGCGGGTTGCAAAAATTTTCAATAAATAAATTAAGACAAATTGTTAAACATATTCTTTGTAAAAAGGCTTATTACAAAATATTTGTATTTATTTAAATCATTACTTCTATTCTTACAGGTATGCCCCAATAGCTAGAAGATAAAAAAGCTTGGGACGGATTTGGTCCAACTCTAAAAATAACACCTAACAGGCTAAAGGTTTCGTCTTCGCTTTTTTACTTTAGTCTACATACCGAAGCGACATGTCAGTGTTTATTGATAAAATAATAAGAATCTCAAGGCGTAAATATGCAGGTCTCGACAGTGCCTACGCATTTGCTCCCCTTGGATTCGAGACCCTAGGTCCTAGGGGTACCGAGGCTCCCCGGGTTTTAAAAAAACTATCTGAGCGCCTGGTCGAAACGACGCGTGACCCGAGAGCTTGTGAGTACCTATCTGGCGCAGCGCATTAGCTTTGCCATACAGCGAGGCAATGCAGCCAGCGTCTTGGGGACGCTTCCGACTGGTATTGATATGGACCAGTTAAGCTATCTGTAGATTGCTCAATTGTTTCTGCAGTTAGCTCAATTCTTTCAATGGTAAATACTAGTTTAATTTGTTTATATTATATGTAAATATTTATCTGAAGACAAGGCTTGAAATGAAATTAATATCTTTCAACTAACTTTCTACCTAAACGTGTCGATAATGCTTGAAATTTTTTGTTCGTAAGAGCGTTCCTGAATCAATGAACCATAGGCAAAAGCTTAGTAACGTAATAAACCGTACTAGGTATGAAAAGATAATTTGATGTCTTATTTAGGAATGAAGATAAGCTTCATTTTCGTTCGTTAGAATTTAGGTCGGAATTCGGTTACGGGCCTCAAAATGAAGCCTGCAATTATACAAAAGCTTTGTTACTTCTGATAATTTTCGCTCCTCATTGTAGAATTCCCAGAAAACGGGTTATTTTCAGTATTTATGCCTTCATTCAACATCTTGTAGTTTCTTTACTTGCAGATGTTTCGCCTCCATCATATAAACGAGCGCAGTTAAACACAAACTCACCTAATTAGGTACTAAATCCCAGAGGAACCCTCGTCAAGGATACCCTGGAGCTTATAAAGATCTGAATAATCTACCTTTAGGGAAATATCTGTCTTTTTACAACAGTTCTTAATCTAGGGTCTCGTCTTGGGTCAAATACCTACGAGTAAATACAATGGACCAGCCGCCGATTTAAAAATGTTTTACCTTTTAGCTTCTTTGCGGTTTTGCTTTTGTTTCGACGTTCTGCTCTCAAACAAAGGGTGCTTTATTCCGTTTGAATTTTATGGTTACAGTTAAAACTACCTATAGGGAACACCAATCTACTGTATATGGCACAATTCGACACAGGCTAAGCCATTTATTATCTAACATGGTAGGAATCGATGTGGCTGTAAACCAGTAATTTCATCGTTCGGAACCTTCCTAGATTCAATGGAAAATTATTGTGAACGTTGAAAATTATCGAGCCTATAGTTATTGAAATAGATCAGCGAATCGCGCGGCATCTATGTAGCCGTGCAAAATAAAGTCGAGCTCCATGGTTAAAATAGCAGTCTAATAAAGAGAAGGTCATGGCCTTCTCTTTATTATGAGACAGAAAGTAAAAACTAAACAAGACTGGCCCATACCCTGCCTTTTATCTCCTTTGTTACATTTCTATTATAGGTAATCTAAAAGAAACCCATGTTTGGCGAACGTATTACGGTTTGTCTCTTGCTCGCAAAAAGGTTATTCGCTGGCTTTCTCCGCATTAGATACTTATCTGAATGAATTCAATGTGTTTCCTTTAAGAAAAACCGGCCTGGGAACATATATATTTTTTAAAGCGTTTGGTTCGCGGTTGTATTTTAACCGGAAAAAGGTTAAAATACACCTCTGTTGTGCCTAATGTAATGGGTGGCCAAGGCTGCCTGTCCATTGACGCGGAGAGAGGCAGCGGAGCGGAGAAACGAAGAAATATTAACCAATAGGATTGCATGAACGGAGATTTCATGCAATCCTATTGGTTAATATTTCTTCGTTTCTCCGCTCCGCTGCCTCTCTCCGCGTCAATGGACAGGCAGCCTAAAGCCCTGAGCACTCAGATCCGAGAACAAGAAATGCTGAATTATCAGGAAATCACAAAATCATGATAAATATCTCGATCGATATCTTTGTATTTATGGTAATAAGTACAAACATAATCACAAATGCCTAGTAGCTAGTCCTCCCACGAGTCAAATATAAATCTTCTTTTGCGGGAGTATTCTAGGAAAAATCTTTGATATCTTCTCATTAGTTTAGTAAATTGCCTTACGCCACCAGCTGCTACTACCCATAAGACCGATTTTCTTCAAAGGGATGAGATGAAATTCCTGTTTTTTCCTTTTCGAATAGTAATAAGAATGTACGTCGTAGCTGTACATACGTAGATAGGTATTTCCACATTTCAACGCTTTGGGTCGAGTGTTGTCACAAACCTTTTCTATTTCCGGGCGAGTGACTCCAAATTTCAACACCTCTCTAATCGGCTTTTATCGTTTGAGTAAAAGGTTTAGTCATTGCATTAAATTTGTAATTTTTGGGACGGATTACGACCATCCCGGGTGTGGGAAGCTATTATTATACTTACGTACCTACATTTTGCATAGGTTTTTTGATGTTGTAGTCCAAGGGTAAAACTTAGTTGAGTAGGTTTATTTGCATAGCCAGGGAATTCTTAGAATGTCGAGTCTGGCCCTAGCAAATCATCTCTACTTCTAGGTAACATTGTTAGGGCTCATACATACAGTAGGTATCCGTTTTACAGAATCTGTTTTACTGGATCCGTTTATTTTCCCGTGATGGCATATTAGTAGGAGCAACTTCACACACCTAACAGTATTCCGGATCCAGTAAACGATTTTTTCATGAAAGCAGGGAGAGCGGCGCACCTCAATACCGGCACTCCTCTCCCGCCGCGGCCTCCACCTTTCTGCGGGCATGCCACCCATACGGCACAGCCGCTCGCCTCAGTTGGAGTGCCTCCCATACGACACCACAACCTACTACCGCTCCGACTTGGCTTAGAGGGCAAAACCCAGAGGAGCGGTCCGTCTCGGGGCTGGCCGTGACGCCGTCTGCATTGGCTCGGCCCCATGGGTTCCTCTTAGCTTCGTCGCGGGTGACCAGGCCGCGATTACTAAGCCCCCCGCCACGGCAAGGCGGGAACCCTTTGGGGGGGTATTCACTGACACTGCGTGAACTGCAGGTTCTGGCCATCATCACGAATATTTGTGAAGACGCTAGGACGCTTAATTCTTAAATTTGTTATTGGTAGTAGGTACCCGTCTCCATTCAATAATCGGTCTTTAGAGAAGATTAATTAAAAACTTAACTTAAACGGCTCTGCTTTGAATTAATCCCTATAAAGATTCATAAAAAAACCTAAATGATCACACTAATAACTACTAATGTAATATAAATGCGAAAGTTTTGATGTTGGTTACCGCTTCATACCATAAACTACAGAACGGATCAGGCTGAAATTTTATAAAGATGTAGTTCTGTAAGTACCTGGATTAACATTACTTTTATTCCGGAATAACGCGTGCAAATCGGCGGGCAGACGCTAGTTACCTGCAACATCTCTTGGTTATCATTTTATTTATTGAGGTAAACCACCGCGTTACAATTTCCATTAAAATATGTTCTTATAATACATATAGTATTATTTATTTATATTTTACTGACAATTGCATCTGTTTTTATTTCGGCGGTATGAATCATGTCTGTGTTCTATCAGTATTTACCTAGTAGTTTGCGGGGTTGGTACAGAACATATAAAAGCCACAAGGCTCCAGTCGAAAGGATTCAATCAAAAAGTCATTTGCAGTAACGTTGACGGGCTTTTTCGTGGATTTCGCAATAAGGGAACAAAATTGTCGATAAATGACGGTAAAAAAGTTCGTAAACTCAACATCCTTCTGTTACTTTTCTGATAAGTGAGACTTTCTCCTTTTTCAGATTGCTTGCTAAAATAAACTAAGCATGTGTGTGGAATGTGATGTCGTGTGGTGTGTGAATATGTTTTGTAAGAAGTTGTGAGCAGATTCCTTTCTATTAAGAACTAGCTGCTGACCGCGCCTTCGCCCGCGTTTTATCGGCTATATCCATACCTACCAAATTTCAGCCTAATCGGTTCAGTAGATTTTGCGTGAAAGAGTAACAAATATCCATACATCCATCCATACATACTTTGACATTTAAAATATTGGTAGGATTAGAATCATTTATTTGCTTAAAACATGAGTATTAACATGGTGTGAGCATGCAAATAAGTCAAAATAAAAATTAATTATGACCTAGATGTTTTGCCACTACCTACTGGCGTGAAAATAGGAGAGGGCACACTGCAGATTTGTCATTAATGTGATATGTCTTTTCTAAATAATGTATATAACTAATGTATGTATATGGCCGCGGCGTACGAATATCGACCCCTCCAACTCAACCCGTGGATGTCGTAAGAGCCGACTAAGGGAACCTACCAGAGGAAGGGCAGCAGCTTCCTTCTGAGTATTTTTAAACACAGGAGACCATACACTCGATGGACCGACGACATCGTAGCGGTCGCAGGGAGTCGATGGATGGAGGCGGCTCAGGACCGCTATTTGTGGCGTCGTACGGGGGAGGCTTATGTCCAGCAGTGGACGTGTATGGGCTGATGATGATGATATAACGAAGCGTGTTTAAAAAATTATCAGGTAAACTTAAAATTAATAATACATTCTAATTGGTATGGATATAAAATGAAAATTTGCCAAGCAGAAAATCATTAACACTATAATAACATTTCTCTATGAGAAATGTTATTAAATCGTTAATGATTTTCTGCTTTATATATACCTATCTATTGCTGGTTAGGTCCATGGTTAATACCAATATTGTTTAACTCTTTATGTCTTAATAATGTAAGTTATAAACTATTTTATTTAATTTCTATTTTGAATTTAAGTTTTACATTTATATTATTTTTCATCTTTAATTATTATTTTTATTAGATAATATATTATTACTATTATATAAATTGACTATGTAGGGTAGGTTTTTATTCTTTTGACATGAAATTTTTCCGTATTATTATTATCACATTGAATTGTATCCATTTTATTGTAATTCATGTATGACTAGTGTTATTGGAAAGCTATTTCTGTATTAGATCAATAAATAATAAATAAATAAAAATTAACCAATTACTAGCTATATGAACTATTTAATACATAACTTAGTGTTAAGACATATAAGCGTTTTATTATTTTATTCTTGCGCATTTTAAATTGAACACAATTAATGACGACTCCTCGAACTTCTTTAAACACTTGAGACAGCTTATTTGAGGGTGGTGTTCTTCGAAAGATAAGTGGACTTACTTATCAGCTTCGTCTGTTAACTTTGATGATTAATGTATGCCGAATAATGTATCAAACTTATTCCAAAAACGTTAATTAAAATGTAACTGTCCGATTATCTTTTCAAAGAATACATGCCACAGTAAACAATTTAGAAAATGTTATTCCTATCGCTTTTTTCTGTAGGTACTGACTTTATCTTTGAATACGTCTTATTTATTGCACAATAAATAAAGTATACACTTACGTATCTCATTTCCGTATATTGAGCTATTTCCAGAAACTAATAAAGGATAAGGAAATAAACTAAGCTACATAGCTTGTGTAAATGGCAATTCTTATTTATGAGCAAGACAAAAAACATAAAAGTTTAGTAATAAACATCAACAGCGTCCGGGATCTCAGATCTATTTGATGTTATCTTTTATCGTAGCAACGTAAGGAGAAATCTTAATTCTTATCGTAAACTTGAAGAAGGTACTCGTACAGTAGCATAATATCGCGACTTTTTCTGTACCTGTGGCATTTGTATCTTGTAATACAACGGTATTTTGTCCGTTTTAGAATTTAAATGTGCTCATTCTTCGCTGCGCGTGTATGTTGTGAAAGTTTTCAGTTTTAGTTGATAGGTACCATGGTACCAGGCGTTGATGTAGTCTGTTATCAGTTCAGTTTAGTTTTCTTGTAAATATGTCTTCGTTTAGGTACAAAAAATTTCTTAACGCATTCACTGCCCAGCCTCGCGGGTACGACATGCGACACGCAGAGGTTCGCTGCCTGCAGGAACCGGAGATGGATATGTGCGTCGTGGGCCATGAAAGTGTTTGTCTAAATTCTACATCCGAGTATTATCAAAATCAACAATGATCTCGTACCTATTTAGTTACAAATCTTGAAGTTCTTAGTTCATTTGATGGAAGTCTTTAAAGTTCTTAACAAAATGTTAATTCACCCGTAAGTATGCAATGCTTAAAAAAAACCATACGTAAATTTGATCAGAATTTTATTTAAAATTTCTCTTCTGTGCTTATTATGCAAACTTATTTGTCTAGTTAAGTAGGTAATAACTTGTTAAGGCCAGACAGATGAAAGTAATTTGCCAATTTTTATTTATAAATTGAGTTTCTAATGTCTTTGACTAGCTCTGGCAAGAGCCTACGGTGTACTTGCAGAAGAAATTACTTTTTGTTCAATATTTTGTACAGTCAGTACCTAGCACCTACCTATCTTACCTACATACCCAAGACAATTAAAAAAATTAAGACTGTACAAGTGCGAGAAATTCTAATGTTTTTCCGATTTATTAATTTTCCCTATTTCCCCTATAGCTACTAATAAAATTAAGACAATTTGAAAAAATATATTATGTAAGTAGGTATAGTGTCGCTACGACACTTTATAAAATATTTATTAAATCATGTGAATTTGAAAACAGGAAATCGTTGGTGCAAAAATACAGGCAGGGTCTCATATTTTTTTCTTTATTTGAAAAATAATTCGGTTCGATTGTCTGTAAAAGTAAAGATTGAAAAAATTTAGGTATAATCGAGACCATGACTCCTTTCATGATTTTTCTCTAATTTTCATGGTTTCTCATTTGGCCATCCATTCCCACTTCAATAAGCCGTCCTCTATAGTTGTTCTGTTCTACAACACAAGTTTCTTTATTTTCATTTGTTTTCATACTTTCATTAAACAGCACAGTGAACAAAAGCGAAACGAACAAATCTCAGTTCTTTTGTCCATCGAGAGGGACATGAAAGAATGAGCTTTCGGTTGAATCTAATCCGACCTCTCGTTCCGTCCTATGGACGAATGGTAATTGAATTTGGTTTCCATCCAACATAAAATAACATTCACAACAGTTAGGTACACACCAAGGAAATGTAAATTGTTTTGGGATTTTGGATAGGGAAATTCAACGTGAAGTATAAACTGTAAATATCTACTGCATGATGGTCCTTTAGGTTGATTGAGCACAAATCCTATCCTTATAATATTATAAATGCCAAGGTTTGTATGGATGGATGGATGGATGGATGGATGTATGGATATTTGTTACTCTTTCACACAAAAACTAATGAACCGATTAGGCTGAAATTTGGTATGGGTATTGTTTGGGACCTGGAATAACATAGGCTATTTTTAACCCGATAAAACGCGGGCGAAGGCGCGGGTAGCAGCTAGTGATTAATACATCTACATATTGATATAATAGATGTCTTCAGTTGCAAGTAGACATACAGATTCAGCAGATTCATTTTATTGGTAGAAGAAAATATACATGTCAATCATTTCAAACAGGGAAGGTACAAAAGTTAAAATAAAAAATAAAATGGTACACGTTTGACGACCGGTGTGGCGAGGTGGGCGAAGGTCCGCCTGCGACGCAGGACGTTGCGGGTTCGATTCCCGCCTTAGGACTTTGGATGTTTGTATAATATGCAAATGTTTGTTCCAGGTGTTCTGGGTATTTTCTATGTATAATAAGAAATATGTGACCAATGACGTATTGTATTATGTATATCAGTCATCTAGTACCCATAACATAACATGAGGATGATAATGCTGCGTGGATTGTCCAGCAATATTTATTTATACTAAAATAACAGAAAAAAAGAGTCATCCATAGAGTAGTGTCACTGTGTTTTATTATCACAGACATCTAAGGCGCAGCTAGTGTCATGTCTGTGATTATTGTACATTATGTAGAAACATTATGAGCAAACTAGCTAGACCATTCCTACTTATCTCAAACACTTTAAAACAATATGATTATTCAGTCGTGCTGGCTAACGTTAAGTTTGTGTGGTTGTTTTGAAATGTTCAAAATGTTCGCGACATTGTTGGAAACTTTTTAGACAGAGGCGCGGCTATTGCTAGACTGGGAGAAATATTAGTTTTTGGAATGGGACGCGGGACAGAATACCAGTAAAACTGGAAGATTCATACACTGAAAACTTAAGTTAAATTAATATACTGAATTATTCAGCATTGCACATGTGTGTCTAGATTAGAGGAATGTCCTGACACATTTTATATAAAACGTTAAAAGCGTTTGAAAAAATGTCTCAGCCCACATGTACGATTTCATCGATATCGATAAAGGTTTATCATCGATAACTTTCGAATTGGGTTGAGCCCATTAAACATTCACAATAATTGTTTTTTAAAGTTCTGAATGGATTAAAGTGTCCTGGCATCCTGGCTACGCCCTCCTCTCAAATATGTTAGACCGTCGCCGTTTCACTTGTTGGAATGATATTAACTAATATTTCATGTTCCCGGAACTGTTTTGTTTGGCAAATAGTGGAATTTATAGCAGCCGCGACAAGTTCAGTTATTTCAATTTGTATGCCGCTGTCGTGTTTGTCATTCATGTCAGACGTGACTCTGTTTCTGGACAGATGGTGCGAGGGCGAACTCAATTGTATTTTCTATGAAATTGTAGTATGTTTAGGTTCTCATTTCTAGTTTTCATGATAAATTCTTTATTGTTGGATCATTGCCCGAGTAATCTATCCTTATTTACTCGGTCTAATATAATGACGATTTACAATTTTAATAGTGGATTCCTTAAATAGTTCTCAGAGTACACTTACCCATGAATACGCCACCGTCTGGCTTCTCGTTTTCTTCTAGCCCCAGCGTCAGTATTCCCATTTTCATCAGGAAGATCTCATACCAAAACTTGGCTTAACTTCAAAGCTGCTAGGGATCTGTTGCTCAAAATACTATTATTCTGAGTTATATAGGTAAATAGAGACATGCACCAGAAACCCAGTTGCACCTGAAGCGAAGAAAGGCAACAAGTGCAGACGTTTCCGACACTACTAAACACTTTGTTAGGTACCACTTATGCTGAGTTTACATGATGGCAATCCACTGAACTGGTCCAGTGCTAGCAGACTGGCTTGGACCGTGTAGACATTATTATTTCCATACAAAGGGCAGCCCAACCGATTTCAGTTCAATTGTAACGATAAACGCTTTGAATATTTGTCAACTGGTAACGAATTTTACTGGCGGACATCCTCACGATGAAGCGGTGAAGAGCGGTTCAAAAACACATTTATCTTTTAAGAATTTGTTGGCATTCCATAGCGTTCCTAAAAACTTATCAGTTTAGAAACTTCCTCATAATGCTCTTATTAACTTTTTAACCTACCTTACTAAACTGTTCTGCGTTTAAGCTCTTTGTTATATTTTGTTGGCGAACGTACATTAGGTAGTTACAAACGTTTATGTTTTCGAGACAATTACGTGAATGGCCAGGCGCTGTAGGAATGAGAAGGTACTGAAATAGTCATTCAGTACCTTCTTATTCCTAACATTTTCAATTCAAAAGTTGAGTGGCTAAGATAGAAATGGCAGCAGAGGTTTTGAACTTTGTTGTTTCGTTCCGCTACCGAAAATTTGATGAAACCCTAGAAAATATAGGTTGAACAAAGCCTTTCATTACCTAAATTAAAAAGCGCCTCGGCATTTAATAAACATAATTGAGAGTTCTGGCTTCTAAGTCCATCAAGTTTAAGTTTATTTATTTATTTGAGATACACAAGTACTACAGGGATGTCCACACATCAAATTATGCGCACTGTAATCTGTTGTATTAAGGGAACATATTTTTAATAATTAAGTAATAGAACAAAAATTCATAATAATAGTAATAGCAAAGCTTATAAAGGAAAAATTCTAAGAATTGATGATAATCCAATTTGAAAATTAGTATCAACCATGTCTCTACCGCTACATTTACATAGTAACTAAACTGCATCAAAATATTCATTATGTATAAAATATATTAAACTTTAAAAAAACTTTAAAATGATAATCTTTCCTGATTTAAATATTATGATGTCATTACGTTTCCTTATATCAATCGGTATCATCATATCAGCCCATACACGTCCACTGCTGGGCATAGGCCTCCCCCATACGATGCCACAAATAGCGGTCTTGAGCCACCTCCAGTTGGTTTATTATTATATTATGTAAATTTTGGGTGGCATTACAAAAACATTACAACTAAGAGCTAAAAGAGCTATTATGACGTTATTTATATCCAGTGTTATTATGAAAAAGTGCGAAGATATAGAACAAAATTTAAAAAATGTATATACATACATTTTTCTTCCCTTTCCAATTAGGGCAATCGATTTTGTTGCCAGGTGAAATCAATCAACCCGACCTCTTGAATTTGAGCGCGAAGGCCGAAGTCATCAGTCAAAAGCCTGTATTTTATCAGTATACCTACTTATATCAAAAGCCTCCAATTTATCTCCCTCGGAGTCGGCGCTTGACTACGCGGAGTTGACAGTTCCCTAACTTATCTTAGGCTCAAATGCCTTTTTTATTCCGGTTAGATAATTCCAAGTTTGCATCTGTTACGATTTACCCTTCCGTTATGCTGGCCTGGTTGTAAACTTTTTGTAAGAGCTGTTTATTTAGAATGTTTCCTTTTATCGCGAAATTCGCGAATACTTTGCAAGTTTTGTTACAATATAAATCATGATTCAGCTGATCTTTATCGGGGTGTTTCGTTTGTAATTTATTTGGTTTCGAATATTCGTATTTGATCTCAAATTGTAGAGATTCCTTCAACAGAACCGTATTAAACTTCTAAGATTTAAAGATTTATTTACGACAACAGGTACATACTTAAAATAATTACAAATTAATGAGCTAATTACAAGCATAAACAGACAATCAGTAGGTAATCATTTGAAGGCTAATTAGTTCATTTTAAATTAAATTTATACTTGAAAGTAAGTAGGTACATAACTTATTACAATAACATGAGCTTTAGCAGCCGTGCTAGGTCGAGCCTGTGTTACGGACTGCTAAGTGTTCCTCTACTTATTATAAACGTCGTAGATAGGTAATTTTTTTCCAAACAAAGGTGATATGACAGCTATATATAACTAACGTGCACAATAAATAATAACTAACGTGCAATGAATAAACACCTTTCATTCGTAATGGACCATTATTTGGTGAAAGTTAGAAGCTGTTTTTACTGGTAATAAAAGTAATAAGTATATTTATATTATTCAATAGGTATTATTATTATATTTATCGTAGATAGGTAGCTAACAATAACATGCAATGAGTAGATTTAGATGGACAACTTATTAACTAGAGCTTTTTGTTTGTACAGTAGGTATTGATGAATAATTATTAGTATTATAGACAATATTAATAATATGTATGTATTTTGAAACGTCTGTATTATTTCTCGTGTACTAGTAACTCTTCTGTTTGTTCATACCCGAAGGTAAGTATGAAGCTGTGCAAGACACGTTTAACTTTTGATGAAGTTAGAGGGTAGATCACAATATGTTTACTAATTTTACTATAAAGAAATGCTCCCAAGTAGTATACATGTCTTTTCGGATATTCAGAGTTTACTTTTGCAGGTATTATAATGCGATCCTTTCGTCTTAGACTATTATAGTATGTTCTGTTATACTCATTTTGAGAGTGAGCAATAAGAACCGCTCTCATAATAAATGCTTGCCGTACGGTCAAAACTTTCATTTCAGCAAATAATGTAGATGTAGGATAACGAAAGGGTTTTGAAAGCATAACCTTTAAGACAGCTCTTTGCGACCTCTCAACTCGAATCATATAAGTTTTATAAGTGCCGCCCCATATAGAAACACAATATATTAGAAGAGAGTTGCACAGAGCTAGATAAATAGATTTAAGTAGTTTGAAGGGGAGATGTTTAATCTTTCTGAAAACGACTATGAGTTTACGCACCCTCCCCGTTAATATTCTTGTATGCTCCTTCCAATTCAGTAGATTGTCTACGAGAACCCCTAGATACTTGATAGACGACTCTCTCGAGTACCGAGCAAGTACATAGCTGTGAATTGGATAAATTTGATTTACAATTTGTGTGTACTCTTAATCTTAATGAGAATAAGATATTCAATATCCGTTTAATTAGTACGCATTGTGACATAAATATGGACTTAAAATATATTTTGATTGTACTTTCAAATAGAAGATACCGTCCCTGTAGAAGGAAAACTAAATAACTAACACATTTTGCGAAATCTACTTTATTGCATTTTCATAAAGTCCAATTCAAGCTGCATCTTTCTGTGTTACTAAAGTTTCGGTATCATAATTTATCAAAAAGTTATACGTTAATGAATCGCGCAAGTCGTCAAATATGGAAAAATAGATAAAGGTGAATTTAGATAAAAGTAGCGAAGGAAAAGTAAATAACTCGGCAAAAAATAAATAAGTGACATCATGTTGTCACTATGAAAGCAAGAAAAATCAATAACGCCGTTTATTCAGTTTTCCTTGAACTCATTTATGCTCGACTAGGACCAAATTGCAGTTGTAATAATTAAATAAACTGAATAATTGAATTTTTCCTGTGTCAAATAAAATTTAATCGGTAAATTATTTAACAGTCTACTGAATGTTATTCCTAAAAATTACATCTTTACCTCTAAGAAACATGCATATCAGGTCAGGACATAATCTAACTTATAAATAATATGTGATGATGTATAAAACAAATAAAACCAAAAACTTACAATGAGCGGCCTTATCGCAACATAAACGATTTGTTCCAGGCAACCTGAGAGTTAACGTGTTCAGGATAAGTGGAATAAAATAAAATTGTTTCTACAGTATCAAGCAGCGTAAAAACACGGATCAGGATTCTGAATTTATAAAGTAAATATTCATTGAATAAATTATTTTCAGTTTTTTTCAGCATTTTGAACACAACACATGTTTTGTGACACACACGTTTGGTTAAAAAAGAATTGAAAGTATCAAGACCTATATGAATTTCAGGGAAGTGTTTCATGATTGCTTGTGCGTTTAAGTAAAAAAAGCGGCTATACTTAAGTTAAGATCTGTGCTTTATTCCAAAGCAACCGAAGCGAGCACTTCTCGGTAGCTAAGATCAAGGATCTTTCAACAAAGCATAGCTTTAAACCTCGTTTATTAGTACCGTATACCGCCGTTGGTTCAATAATAATAGCAAGATATAACGGCGAGAAATTGCTCTGTGCTGTTTCAGCCCTTGCGAAGTCAAATCATCATTATCCTTTCTGTGGGTGGAGTCGATGAAATTCAGATATTTTTTTTTGAACTAAAACATCTCTGTTACTCAGTAGTGTGATTGGAAGGAATGTTTTTGTGCCATTTTCCAGTTTTCTGGCTCTGATTTGGCATTGCTTCGATTGGTTGAAAATGCATTGAACGTAGGGCTCTACCGATTCAGTCCTGAATTATCTTGACAGGTTACCGTCAACTGTTGTTTAAGATCTGACCTATTTTACGAGTTTAAAAGATATTTTTTATTCTTCAAACTCTTTACTCGGAAGCTCTTCTTTACTCGGTTAGCAAAGTGATTCTTCAGTTGGGTTAAACCCCAACTTTTGAAGAAACATATCAGTTTTCCTGTAAGTTTAGTGTGGACTCTTTTCCACGTGAAGTTTTAAAATCTAGGTACTACTTTCTTGAACTTTGTAACTATATAACGCGATCTACCAATATCGTGATTACCAGTACGTCTGAATGATCTGCGCAGAGATCTTCCCACTTCTAAGACCAATATGTAAAGTATAAGTAGCTTTTTAGGATGTACGTTTTACCCCGTAGCAATAGTTAATTGGTTTATTTCCAGCTGACAAACACGTATAAATCGCGAAGAATTTTACGCATAATATGCGTAGATGTTCCATCGGCAGATTTACAGTTATGTTTGGGTTGTAGTCCCTTTTCCACCGCGGATCTAAACATCTTGAAGGATTCTCAAACTTTGGCATATGCACAATATTGAAGAGATGGTTTTTTGAAAACTATTTAAATTCAGTTTCGACTATTCGCGCCATAGCGTCACCTGTCATTTAATAATTGTCTTATTTGATTTTATGAAAATAAAACGTCTACCAAAATAATTTTGGCTTTCTAGTGGTTAACTCTTATGATATTCACACACTCAATGAAGAAGAATGATTACTTTTTTGGTTTTGTGTGAAAAATATCTTAATTTTACTAAAATCCTTACTAATGCATAGGATGGTCTTTACATATATAAGTAAATAAATGATAAGATCATAATTTTACTGATGTAGGAAAACTAAATAAGCGCAGTTATCGTTAGCTTTTTGGGCGCCAGTGATCTTAATTGGCGAGACAAAACTGAATAACTAACATGATCAACTAAATAATTGTTCTAAACCTTTAAATTTCGGTGAGGGAGAAATGTATAATTACAATTTTTTTTTCTCTCCAACAAAATATCCTAATTTATTATCATTTAATCTAGTAACAACCTATAACATACCAAAAAACCCACGGTATAATTTGTATGCAAAAAAAAGTTATCGCTATTTTTGTCGCAAAAAAACAGTATATCGTGTTTTTCTCTGGATTTTGGTTTTGTCAGTTATTTAATTTTCCTTCTACAGGGACGATTTATTACTAATATAATACATAGCTACCTACGAAAACCGACTCTACGAGATTATTCTACAGAAAAATGAAGTGCCTTCCTATGTAAGAGCATTAAGTCGACACAAATAGGCTATTTTCCAAATACGTACTTCTGAGAAATGGTAACCCTTAACCGGTTATCTACCTGTGCTCGTTTATAGCGGTTCCGTCAAACTGAAAAAGTTATAGCACCTCAATTACGGAGTCGATCGATCACTACTTTTATTTTAGGGTTCATATCTTAACCGTACAGGACGTCTTTTATTACCTTCTTTTCTACGCTCCTTCAAATTTCGTATACTGTAGAACCTATACGCTTATATGCTTTCGAAAATGTCAGAGTTTATCGCACGTTTCCATGCGAAGTTTTGGGGTCAGGCATAAATCCAAAAGTGGCATCCGACGTCGGTCCTCTAGGTCGTTTTACGACACATTGAAGAGTGTACACGTCCCCTTCTATAGGTACTTATTATAGTTACTTGTAAAGTGTAGGGTATATCTTGTTTATCCGTATTGGAACTAATGATTGGGATTTTGATGCGACATTTCTGTTGATGGGATGAGGGAAAGACAAACTGTATTGTCTATGGGGCGACATTGTGTTGCGGGTTGCTAAGTCATGGTTTATTATGTATTCCACATAGAACCCAATTTACTACAACGAAAATAGCCTGTTAGATATCGCTTTTAAACGATAAGGCTGCCAAATTATCACTTATTTTATTCTGTTTAGGAAGGTAGGTATTTGATTTTTTTTTTAATTTTTTTTATATCTAACTATGATATCTTTTGTATAGGCTCTTTGGGACCTATTTAGCCTCTATACTACCTACATTACATTATCCTTGTGGAATATAAAAGAATTGAGATATTACCCAGAAATCACTACTCTATTGATACCTACTACAAAAGTACAGAACACCTAAAAGCCATAAATCTGTAAAAAGCTACGACTAACGACATGGACTTTTAAACACGTAGCTCCGAAAAGTTGGACGCAAGATTATTGCTAACTTCATAAACTTTGAGTAAGAAAATTCTGAGAGCTTACTTAAAGTTAAAGTCGTTACTTAGCTCGCTACTTGAAATCACGTTCCGCATACATTAAAGTAGTTAATAATGCAAAATGCCTTAATTAAGATAGCTAGGTATGGTACCTACTAAACTACTTGCGAACTATGCAACGAAAACTTAAAGTAAAATGGTATTTGGGAAAAGTTTTGCCAATATTATCAATATTATCAATCATCATCATCATCATTAGCCCGTACACGTCCACTGCTGAACATAGGCCTCCCCCAAACGACGCCACGAATAGCGGTCCTGAACCGCCTCCATCCAACGACTCCTTGCGACCGCTACGATGTCGTCGGTCCATCGAGTGGGAGGTCTTCCCACACTCCGTTTCGCATTGCATCGCGGTCGCCACTCGAGAACCTTTACTCCCCAGCGAAGAATCAATTAAGATTCAATATTATCAATATTGAATCTTAATTGATTCTTACGAGCTTTGACTATGTTCGTAAGTTTAGACTATAGAGTTATTAGAAACTTTTAAAGATTAGACACATTTTAACTACACAATTAAAACAATATTAAATAATGGTGGACGATCCACACAGCGTCATCTAGCTCCAAGCTAAGCAGGGCTTGTGTAATGGGTATCTACTAGATGTACCCATTACACAAGCTCAGATATTTTACATAGATATGCATTTTTTTATAATATACTAGCTGCTGCCCGCGCCTTCGCCCGCGTTTTATCGGGATAAAAATAGCCTATATGTTATTCCAGGTCCCAAACTATACCCATATCAACTTTCAGCCTAATCGGTTCAGTAGTTTTTGCGTGAAAGATTAACAAATATCCATACAAACTTTGACATTTATAATATTAGTAGGATAGGATATAAAATATCCAAAACACCCAAGACAAATATGTGCAGATCGCACAAAACATTTATCCCTAATAGGATTTCGAACCCGCAACCTCTTGCGTCGTCGCAGGCGGATTTTTGGTTGTCAAATTAACTAGATGTCACTAATTTTTCTTGAATAATTTTGAAAAGTCACACGTTCGCTGAAGCGGAGATGAAAATTGATAAAGGTGAGGCTACACTAGGTACGTCTAGTCTAGTCTCACATTTATGATTTTTTATTTTCAGCCAGAAGGATGGTTTGCATGAATGACGATATAAGTACGAAGGATGTATCGAATTTACGCTTTATTTAGATAGTTAAGTGGATAAAGGAAATCCGCTTTTCCGACCCTAATCCAATATCAGGTAGGTGTATGCTTGTTTTTTCCCCAAGTGGCAAAAAATTCTGTGAAAACAGAGAAGGTGTATTTTTACTCTATCAAGTGTATTTCTCAGGTGGAACTACAACCGCTGCGTTTTCGGGGAAAAAGTTGCGGGTTCGATCTGCAAATACATGTCTTTACTGTATAAGAGTATAGAATATAAAATGTTTAATAACAATTCCGGGAAAACCTCGCTTAAGATAAAAAAAAATGCTATTTGCGTGCACCGCCTACCCGCTCCCACAAATTAATATTTTACATTCCTTCTTATATTTTAAGAATTTCCGCAAAGTAACGTCTAAAACTATTATGCAAAATATTATAGTATCCAAATTATAAAGGTATGGATATATAAAGATAAAAAGATAAATCATAAAGGTATTATTCAGCTCTACCCACATTATTTAACCTGAGATAGAGACATAACAATGAAAATAACACGGTCAAAGCAGAGCATCAATTCAGAGCTTTATATTATTGTGCCAAGTATTAATATGGAGGCATTAATCTTGCATTATGCGCAGGCAGTGACTCATAACGTTAAATGGCTTGGAATTGCGATAGTTGGACTTAGTTTACACATTTATATTGTATAGCGGTACAGCAGTGGGTCCTCCGCTTTACATTATCAGATTACCCTCTGGTTAAATTTACCTCATCATCATCATCATATCAGCCCATACACGCCACTGCTGGACATAGGCCTCTCCCATACGACGTCACAAATAGCGGTCCTGAGCCGCCTCCATCCATCGACCCCCTGCGACCGCTACGATGTCGAGGGTCCATCGATTGGATGGTCTCCCAACACTCCGTTTCGCGTTGCATCGTGGCCGCCACTCTAGAACCTTTACTCCCAGTACAGCCTAACAACAATTCTCTGAGCTATGTCGGTGACATTGATTCTTCTACTGATTTCTGTATTCCGAATTCTGTCACGTAGAGAAACACCAAGCATAGCTCTCTCCATAGCCTATACGCATAAAATAAACAAACTCAAGTATAAAAGCCTTTAAAAGGTTCTGAAAAAAAAGCTAAATTCTATTTTGATTTAGCAGGTCATAATAAATAATTCATCATTTTGCTTATATACGAATTTATTTTAATATTATTTTCTAACGCTTTATTTTATTGCTTATTTTTGAACTACGCTCTCTTATCTTGGCTTTTCTCGTGGATTTAGCAAAATATACCTATCTGCAATGAAAACAAAGCTCTTATCTTTGTTTGAACGTTAACAAAGTATACCTACATTAAAGGAATATTATGTCTTTGTTCAATATCACTATTTCGCTCCAGTAAAAATGGGACAATAGGATAATTAAACGCATTTGTATGAAATAACATCCCGAATACGTTTTGAGTTAATACTTGCCCTACCAACTGCTTTCCGGGGTAATAATTCTCTCATTTAAAATTTCTGAAGGAAAAGGATCTTTTGTTTCATTAAAATTAGGTGACAAACGTTCCTTTAAATATAAATGGTTGCTGGGTATGGTTTGTTCAAACAGAATTGCTTGAATTTGGGTGACAGATGGGAAATTGGTAGAAAAACAAAATGAACCCAAACATCGCTACGGCTCAATACCCACGCGGATATAAATTACGAAAGTTCCAAGATATTGGGCACATATGAACGTAGTTCAGCAAAACGAGTCAAGGTTCTTTTCCGCGATCGTAAACAAAAACAATGTTTATTCACGCTCAAATGAATCCAAATTTACGCCCAAACCAGCTTTCACTGGATTATACTAGATTATAGGAAAATGGGAATAAGTTCTCTAGCTGGCCGTACACCAGAGAAAGTTAGTCGTTCGAAAGACAAAGCGATAAATCCGAGCTCGCACTGTGGCAATAAATTAGTTGTTGGCAACACGGAAACTACGCGTATGGTAACACCGGGAATACTGGGTTATTACTAATAAATTATTATTTTAGTAGGGGTCCCTAAGCCCGTTACCAGACGCTTGTACGCAGGTATTTATCTAGAATCTCAGAACAAGGATATATTATGCTAGAACCTGTAGGTATATGTAGAGTAGGTAATAGGTATACTATATATATATATATATATATGTGTATATCATCGCCGAGATAATTTAAGTGCGCTTAGGGTTCAATAGACGTGCCGATAAATCGGGGCGGATTCATATAATTCCATCTGGTCCCTTGCGGTCTAGGGAAAAGCAAGGTTCCCGTAGAGTGGTATGAAAAAACTTGTTAGTCTCCTTATCGCTTCCAATGGGACAGATAAGATTCTTCTTCTTTGTTTCCATGTTTTAAAGCAGTTACGTTCACAACAAGTAAAAAGTACATCGATTATGCCTTGACAATTATTATTTAAAACTCTTTTAAGTAAATAAGAGAGCAACGTGTTCTATGGGTGCGAATACTGTGTGGTGTGAACATATTACAGCTGGCGACATTGCTTTGTGCTACCGTTTTACTAAGCTGGATTTCCCGCTTAAAAATAATATTTAAGTAGAATTAAATCCAAACTTGTAGATAAAATATCAAGTGGATATTGAAAACGGCTGAAAAAGTAAATACCTACCCATGCAAAAGCTAGTACCTATACTCAGGCCAAACTGAATATACAATCTTGGTAAACATTGCGTCCATTCTTAACCTAAAATCACTTTCCTGCTCGATTTTATGTCAGTATTTGCACGACGTGAGTTGTTTTCAAATAACATTGAGAATGGCTGGAGTATAGGCACTATGATTACTGGGCGCCGTAGCAACGGCAGTAGATAATAATTTATCAACTAACATTAATTAAGCGTAACGTACGGAGTAATTATAACAATAAAATTCTAATGTCTCTTTAATATATTTGAGAAACGATGTTTGTTCGAAGATAACGCCAAAACCACTGAAGAGGGTCTCTTCAGCTGTAATATTGCACTTATAAAGATTTGGGCCTGGAATAACATTTAGGCTACTTTTTAACCGACTTCAAAAGGAGGAGGTTCTCAATTCGTCTGTATGTTTTTTTTTGGATGTATGATACGCGATATCTCCGCCAATTATCGACCGATTTAAAAATTCTTTCACTATTGTATAGAAAATGATCCTGAAGGGGTCCTTTTTTCACCAGGGGATTCGTATTTATTCCGCAAAACTTAAAATAAGTGTAAAAGTAAGGGAATTTGAAGCCGGTTTATCGTTTTTTTAAACACGCATATTATTTTTCCAAAAAAAAGCGTAGCCGCGGGCACGAGCATGTCATTAAATAAAGGGGTAGCGTAAGGTACACTGAAAAATCATAAAAACAAGCACCATAATATTCATAATTCTCCGGAACCAACAGAAACGAATGAATAAATCGGATGATTTACTTGTTCCTTTATTACCTCATTCGTACGAGTTATTAGAAAATCACGTTATTTATGCAAAAATAAAATTATGTTTTCCTTTGTTGTTGTTCACTGTTGAATACTGGATTAACTTGTGGTTAATTAATACCTTCCACTACCAGCAACGTAGTTAGAAATAGTTTTGTAATTGTTAGTTAGGAAAGTACAGTATTTAATTTTAATTTATGTTTTATCTGTTTCTCTGAATTCAGAATACAGTGCTGGTTAAAGCCAGGTAAAGCTCGTTAAAAATCAATACATGCGATGTTTGCTCGTAGTCATAGCGAAACGAGGGAGATTGAATGTCGGCCAATAGCGGGCGATATTTACAAAAGCCATGACAACGTTTCGAACGCACCTGTGCCGCAAATATTTGGTCAATACATCCATGAGTTCCGGACGAAACCTTGCACATCCAGTCATGAATCAAGATGCTAAAAAAACTGCCAACAACATGTACGGACGGGTCGCTGCACCGGCTCTCGAGCGATGTCGAGTATACTTCTGCACGGATATGGAAAAGTCCGTCATCATGAGCAACTTTGAACGACGCGGCTGGAACCAGGTCGGACAAGATGACGAATGGAACTTCTACTGGGCATCAACACAGACGTGCAGAAATCTTTTCAGTGTTGATAGCGGATACAGAATGAATGATAATCAAATGATAAACCACTTCCCTAACCACTACGAGCTATCAAGAAAAGATTTGCTCGTGAAAAACATAAAGAGGTATAGAAAGGAGTTGGAGCGAGAGGGTAATCCCCTCGCTGAGAAGGCTGAAGTCAGTGTACACGGCGGGCAAGTCGTCACTCGGTACGTCCACCTAGATTTTGTTCCGGTGACTTTCGTACTACCCGCAGACTACAATATGTTCGTCGAGGAGTACCGCAAATCCCCACAAAGCACGTGGATTATGAAACCGTGCGGAAAGTCTCAAGGCACCGGAATATTTCTGATAAACAAACTCTCAAAATTGAAGAAATGGTCCCGCGAGGCGAAAACTCCTTTTCATCCGCAATTGAGTAAAGAAAGTTACGTTATTTCCCGGTATATAGACAATCCACTGTTGATAGGTGGAAAGAAATTCGATTTACGACTTTACGTGTTGGTCACTTCGTTTCGACCTTTGAAAGCGTATCTTTTTCAACTTGGATTTTGTAGATTTTGTACCGTGAAGTACGACACTAGTGTTACAGAGTTGGACAATATGTATGTGCATCTTACGAACGTTAGCGTGCAAAAACATGGAGGTGATTATAACAATATACACGGAGGTAAAATGACTGTTCAAAATCTTCGCTTGTTTCTGGAGGGGACCAGAGGCAGCGCAGTGACCGAGAAATTATTCGCTGCCATGCAGTGGCTGATTGTGCATTCACTGAAGGCTGTGTCATCCGTCATGGCAAACGACAGGCATTGTTTTGAATGCTATGGCTACGATATTATTATAGACAACCAGTTAAAACCGTGGCTAGTTGAAGTGAACGCTTCGCCTTCCCTAACGTCTACTACTGTAAATGATCGGATACTGAAATACAAGCTTATCGATAACATTTTGTCAGTGGTTTTGCCGCCAGATGGCATGCCAGATGTTCGATGGAATAAAATACCGAGCGCCGACGCTTTGGGGAATTTCGAATTGTTGATTGACGAAGAGCTATTGGAAAAAGATGAACATGGCTCTGGTGGGCGTACCAAGAATAGTAAATTGAAATAGGATTAATCCAAAGGTTCTTATATTTCGACAGAATATTGATGTACCTACCTAAAGAAATGTAGCGCCTTAAAACGTAGTAATTTTAACTTACTAAGTTATTTTATCAAGATTAATCTATCTCTGCTTTAGAATTAAAAACAGGAAACATCAAACAAGTACCACATTAGATTACTTTAACATAAACTTCAAACAGCTTGTTTTATAAACATTGCGACAACGAAAATTTGCATAAAGTGCAGCAAAGAAGTCGCATTTTGCGGCACTTGTGCACATGTCAACATTAGCATTTTAATGTGCCGCGGTGGAAAAATAACTCCACTTTGGCTATTCTATATGCTAAATACTACAACTTCCGGTTAATACAGCAAGTTTTATCCGGGCAACTTGCAGGCCAAAACGGGATAGCTCGTGTTATTTAGTCCTATCTTATCGTGTATCTTTGATCAGTGATCGTACGACCCACATTCGACCCTTGATTTTGACGAGGATAAGCTTAAACCTTTTAAACTGTGAAACTCAAATATGTGTTTGTAACATATTTTATCACACACTTATTGTTATTGTTGTTACTAATTATATTCTATGTTGTTGTTGTTGTTAAATGTAAAAAAACTGTAGTAGGCACTTATTTGTAACTCTGTATTAAACTGTTTACAAAATACCTACTCATACTTAGTAAATCAACGAATTATAGATTTTTATACATTTTACAGTTGTGTACAAAATTTACAGTTTATTTATAGTTCATGTTGTTTATGTTATTTTATTATAGCTCTCTCAAAAGGGTTTATAGGGAATGGCATAATATCCCAAAAAAAAACGAATTCGATGGGACTTAACCCCATTCAAAATAAAGCAATTGGTTAGCACGTCCCGTACTGAGGGAGGGTTGCGGGTTTAAGTCCCTTCGAAATCATTTTTTTACATTATCCAATTTCACGTTGTTTTACTTTGTAATGTATGAGAGGGTTGTCTTCATGCTGTCGTTTGAGTAGAATAGTATAGTAGAGTTTACGTTATGTTAATAGTATTTTACTGTTCATAATAAATTATAACAGAAATCAGACTAAAATAAGGAATTCTTACTATGTTTCGTTATTTTGTACCAGCTAATATTCAGCTGTGGCCTATCTTGCTCGAGTCGGTAACTTTATAATTTCGGGCTTGTAACGACGGACAATTGCCTGCTAACTTTCGAATTGTTTCGCCACACACAGTAGCCTTGCAAATTAAGCGCACTTCAAAAACACTCTGCTAAAATGAAAACTATGTCAGGCTGTGAATATTCTCGTATACTGCGTCCACATTTGGCCGAGACCACATTCAGATGTTATGGTGAGCCTTGACTCGCTCAGGGTGCTATGGTGTTCTCTTAAAGCTAATCAAACGATCAGCTTCGTCGGTTAAGTTTGAAGATTAATGAGTTAAATAAAAAAAACTTCAATTAAAATGTAACCGCCTGATTATGTTCGAGAAGAACCCCTAAGTTTTTATCGTCAAATCAAACAAAACAAACGACAGTTGTGATAACTCGGCATACATTGTGGATTTTGTGGATGAAACAAAACAAAAATGTACTCAGTACCACTCTGCTAATATGAAAACTAGGCCATACCATTAATATCGTGATCTGGGTATTTTCTTTGTAAAATAAAAAAAGATATCTATGTAATATAATATATTATGTATATCAGCCGCTGTGGGGTCGCGGCGTACGAATATCGACCCCTCCAACTCAACCCGTGCATGTCGTAAAAGCCGACTAAGGGAACCTACCAGGGGAAGGGCAGCAGCTTCCTTCTGAGTATTTTTAAACACCAACACTGCGATCACCAATCCGCCTGCCAAGCGTGGTGATTATGGCAAATCCCCCCCTACATAGGAGACCATCCACTCGATGGACCGACGACATCGTAGCGGTCGCAGGGAGTCGATGGATGGAGGCGGCTCAGGACCGCTATTTGTGGCGTCGTACGGGGGAGGCCTATGTCTAGCAGTGGACGTGTATGGGCTGATGATGATGATGATGATGATGATGTATATCAGTCATCTAGTACCGATAACAAAAGCTCTGCTTAGCTTGGGGCTAGATCATGTTGTGTCCAACATTATTTATTTATTTAATATTTACATACAATCCGCGCGTTGTCAAATACAGTAGAACCTTGTCAAAGTAAATGTCCGATTTTGTTTCAGTTCGAAATGGTTCCCTCCCATTCTAATCGCGGAGTCCAAGATACCGTATTGTATAGCTGTAACTATCAGTTAGGCACGTTCAATACTTTTTGCGATATTAGCGTTTCTAGTCACGAGCCGTGTACCCATCGCTTTTATGTAAGAAAAACCTTATACACATATTCTTATCGAACGTTTTGGTTAACGTGTCGGTCTTTCTACATTTTTCTTTGGGTATATATCGCATTTGCACCTAAATATCTACTGAAAAATGAATACTTTCAAGGTCGAAGTTTGGGAGGAGGAAAACCATCCCTTTGAAATACGAGTATATGCTCTACTGCCATGCAAAGCTGGGCGGGTTGCTAGTTTCTTAGACGAGCATTCGTCCTTGTAATTTTGGGACTGCTACATATTCATTTCCTAAAGCTTTCTTACGTAGCAATAAAGAAAGCTTCGAAACTGTAGTTGTATATTTATTAGTAGATAGACAAATCTGGTTGCGGTCGTGGCGTTAGAATTGACCCCTCCATCTCAGCTTTCACAACGTAACTTGCCGCAACAACGCAACTTAACTCATTTAATTTTACCGGCTGTTTCACCCGCGTTTAATTCGAATTTCACATTTCTGGGGGATAAAAAGGTTTTTATTTCCGTAAATCTTCCATGAGAATTTGATATTTTACCATGGCAAAAAGTAGCCTATGTTACTCTCCATCCTTTCAACTAACTCTATGCCAAAAATCAAGTCTATTGGTTGCTTAGTTAGGGCGTGAAGGAAACACACTTTCGTATTTATAATATGAGTAAGGATTAATATGTTAAAATTTGGTAATTGACAGTAATAATTTTTTACCAATAAATTGATTATTCTAATTATTCAGCCGTGGATTTCGAAAGAACCAACTAAGGGGCTAAACCCATCAGAGAAAAGGCAGTAGTTTTCTTCTGTGTGTTTTTAACACCTCGTTTGGGTGAAGCAGGTTTAACGTTCAGATGAGGTTAGACAAATATTCTCGCCCCTACAGATAATATAAAAGAGCCACCAGGTCAACAAGGTTGGAGTTATGCATAAAATGTTGATAACTTTCCTACGCTCCAGCAAGCAAGATAGCCTTTATGAAAAAACGTGAGTGGCTTTAATAGTCATAAAATGTTGTGCAATATTTTTCAAGCCAAATCTTTTTCACTAGTGTTTTTTCAGCAGTATCTATGGCAACCTGGATAAAAAGATGTCTTATTTTATTTATTAGATACTGAACGGTTCCGCTCGACGCTTCATTCGAAATGTTTTAATGTTGCCAGGTAGATTGTCAGATCCAGACGTTTCTATTAGTTCTGTATCTAGAAATGGTCGACTACGCTAAGAGGATGGGTAATAAGTGCAATATCTTATGTACTATACTGCCGACCTTATAAAAAGCGCAATAAATCAGTTTTTTCGGCAAAAAGAGCTGGGTATATACTAGGTAATGTTAGACAAAACGAGATCAATGTTTATTAGCCTGAAAAACTTAACTAGAAAATTATGTTTGTTTAGTGTTGTTAACTTTCTATTTGTGAAAAGTTTAGAAAGCCTGGCCAGTGCCGCACTCGGATATAGTCAAATGGGTGTTCAAATGTTTTACATTTACATATTTAAAAAAAAACTACATTATTGTTGTAGTCCCTTACAATACATACAGCATAAGGGCTATTCATTTGCGTGAAAGTTATGTGAGCAACAGCTCGCGCAACTTTCAGATGGGGAGAATGAGGAATAAACAAAATCTTGGAGCTTTTGCGGTTAATGAAAAATAAATGCATCTTCGAAGCCGATTTTCATAAGCTGCCAGAATCTGTTTTCCCCGAATCTCCTTCTCCCTCGCATAACGATCAGGCCGACGATTTTCGACGATACTTTTACGACTCGTACTAGATTAGTATAGTACATAATGAAGTTGTTCATTCTATGTAGAAAGGCACGATACCTAGCCAGTATTGTATTTACAAAATTCTATATATTGTGACCATAATTTAATTGTATGAATACAATAAATAATGATTAAGACAGAAGGTGATAGAGTTTGCCTTCTGTTTGGATGGCCTGCCCTACTAACGATTGATAAAATTCAGAGTTGTCGCGTCACCGCCCCATTATTAATCACCGCGGTAAATTCACGGAAGAATGTTACATTATGTCAAACGAAAAGTTCCCTTCCCCTTTTGTGTGGATGAATAAACTTGGCGTGATTGCTTCGTTTTGCGTGAATAGAAATACCGGGTGTTTTTAACGCGATATAAAATATTTACCAAGTTTTTATACGCTGCCATTAACAAAATTCTCATCCAAAGGGTTAGTGGACTAAAACCGACATTGTAGGCGAGGGACCCTTATTATATCATGAGCTATGTTTGTATTGATAAATGCTATTTACGTAAATAGCGTGCGCATAAACATAAATATTTTCATGGATGATTGTAGTCTCTGATTAAGATTACGTAAAAACAAATGGAAAATTTTTAACGAAACTAACGAGATCTTGCACTCCTAGCATTCTCGTAGCGGTCTATTGTAGCGCCGTAGCAAGTGCTACGTCAACGTCTACGCGACTACGAACGACGATAAATTAAAGAAAATGTCTTTTCAATCACGAAGTGCAACTGATCCTTCGTTCACGTGGAGTCTTTAAGGACGTTAAGGACTTTATTGATATAAAGTTTGTACCGTACGTTTTTAATTTACTTTACTGGAATCACGCATATATGTAACTAAAACGAAAATCGATCTGTGGGACTCTCTTGCTACGTACTGGTTAGTAAGAAAATTAAATCTCAATGGATCCATTGCGGGTCTAATAAATGGATCTAACGAGAACCATACTTAGTAATGGATTGCGTAATTTGACGAATACCGACTTTTTGTCCCAGATAATCTCGTGCAAATTCGCAGATAGAAGCTGGTACACAATAAAGTAAGGTTACATTAAAACACTTCAAATTCCTCCACATTTCACCATCCACTGCACTATTTTTAAAATGATCGTAGAAAAAGTCCTGACAATATTTCTTTAGTTTTCTCAGAAAACACAAGTTCATCGGAGAATTCATAAAAATATATGTGAGTTTGCTATTCTGTGAACTAATAACAAAGATATTTCAAGATTGTGGAACAATAAAGAAGTTGAGCTTGCAGCGTGGAGTCACGTATAGATTGCGTTAGTTGCAATCAATGTGCTCCCTACTTTAAAATAAGCGCCACTTCTAAAAGATCATCATCTGCAACCACCCACAGCTAGGTAGACGACACACGCAATATCGTCTAGCAATTTTGATGGGCGCCCGACTTTTACAATCATTAAAACATATTTTGAGTGAGATTTCGTAGGTATATTTTCAGAGGAACATAACGAGAGTTGGGAAAATATCGCAATTTTTCATTCACAAAAGTTGTGGCCAAAGTGAAGTGTTTGGTCGAACGATTCAGTTGAACTCTGCTGACCACCAGTAAAAAACGAGCAGCAAATTGACTGTGACAGACAAACTGGGAGAGTGAACAAAATTGTCAGGCTTCCGTTTTTGCCATTTGGCAGTAAAATCTTGAAAGTGTTTTATCAGTCGGTCGACCATTACTTGGTCGTAATCGAAACAACCTGATTGCAAAGTTTAGATATAACACAATAAATTTTGTCGTTCACTTTGTATGCAGCACGCTCAAGTAGATTTTTATTGTATTTTATTTTCATGGTAGAGTGCTCCATAATCCATGGTTAATTTAAAGGTTTCAAACTCTGCAATTTCTCAGATCCGTTGGTTATAAGTTAATGTAAGTTACAAATAATGAACAAAGTTTGGCTCATACGTTTCTAGAACGTTTGAGAACTAGTTTGATATATGCATGAACATGACTGGAAGCTAGAAGGTAGGTTTCCCTATTTCTTCGTAAATCGTTTTGTAAAAGTTAACTCATTGAAAATATTGACAGCCTCTGTTTCTTTCATAAAATTAATTTAATAATCCCAACTTAGGGGTTATTATTATTAGAAAACCGTAAATCACTTTCTATTCTTGCCGGGTTGAAATTGCACCCTTTACGGCTAGATGGCGCCACTAAAAATACGATATATTTTGATTCATTTGTAATTCACATAGGTACATGACACCAGTAATAATTTGTAGGCGCTGCAAAGCCTCCCCAATTGAGTGCAATTTCCGACGGCCCCGGTAGCTTCCGATGCTGACTACGAAGCGAGAAATTCTAGCGACACCTTTGTAGTAAATTATTATATTGATCAAGACAGTTTTGTGAATATAAATTTACGTAACCAGCTAAGAACAATAATTTTCCGATACTACATTTTGGTGTTAGAATCCTAACTAGTATTATAAATGCGAAAGTGTGTTTGTTTGTCCTTCCTTCACGCCCTAACTAAGCAACCAATCGACTTAATTTTTGTTGAAAGGATGGAGAGTAAGATAACCTACTTTTTGTCCTGGTAAAACATTAAATTCCTATGGGAGATTCTATCACCCTAGAAATGTGAAATTCTAATTTAACGCGGGTGAAACTGCAGAGAACTAAATAAATAAAATATTACAAATTTCAAGAAATCGTTGAAACAAAGCTTTAAGCCATAGACCGATGAGCCTTTATCCCAAAGAAAATAATATTTCAAAACTGTTAATAAAATCAACATTTCATTCCCAAATATACCTTGATCGATGAGATATTAAAACCTCACTAATACTTATATTTATCCAGAAGATACCTCAATTATTCAATCGGATGAGTTATTTAGTATATACCAATGCGTAAACTAATAAATTAATTTTCTTTATATCTAAACATAACATACACATTGTACACACATTCATTTTAGGCAATTTCTTCTGAGATACAGGTTTTACCTAGTTCAGGCACACGTATTTTTAGAATTAAGTTATTATTATTCTGTTTCTCATTTCCATGATCACAGGCCATATAGTGACCCGGTCCTTTGGGAGGCATGCGTGGAGCCGAAGCCAACAGCACAGAGGCCCTTTATGAGAATTAATCTAAAGGCGAGAGCTACACATAGCGGGTATCATCCTTGGTTGCACAATATGATACACCCGAAGATGATATCCGCCAGGTGTAGAGACTATTGCAAAGGAAAATGAAAATAATAAAAAAGCCATGATATTGTGGTGAATGGATGGACTGGGTAAATGGGCTATGGGGAAAACTAATGGACGCCTGCTATAAACATACTCTCAATACTGTTACAAGCGGCAGACGGTGGCTTGCCGAATGCTGGATGGGTTCCTCAAAATGTTGGCGTAAATGCCGGTAAAGGAACAACATCGGTGCAAACGACTAAGGGGTGTCGAGAGGTGCGGCCCTGATTTCACCATCACGAAGACACGTGAGCGGGCTTCCTCGTTATTACGCCATTAGACACTTCCACCCACGAGTCTACATCCTAAGATGCATCTCTCGCGACTCCACTCAGACCGGCCAATGAAGGCAAGCAAGAGGTGGGGATCTGGTTCTCTTGGGGTACCACTCCGCAAGCGCTGACGAGAACCAGGAACTTCCCCGGGAGCACTCGGTATACCCGTGGTGTCGCTACTCACCAACAGCTCGCCACAAGCTGCCCTGCAGGTTTATTATTATTATTATTATTCTGATCTTATACATCTGTCTCAAGATATTTTTTTAAATAAATACTTTATTATATTTATTTATTTCATAGGCTGCTAAAAACATATTCCTTTCGACTTTGCCGTAGTCGCGTAAAAATACATAGCAGTTATTTTAAAATATTTTATCGTTCAACCGTAAAGTTTGAATCATGTATTGTGGAAATGCATCGGGACTGCGGAAATAGAGAGGCACGTGCGGTTGAAATACTGCAGCCTTATGGCGACTCTACGCGACGCTGATATTGGCCCGCACCGAAGATATTAGTTGCTTTCCGGTTTATTTTATTGCCTTTGTTGATTAAATTTTCTGCGACGGCTGTGAACAAAACTACTTGAAGTTTTTTTAAAGAATGCTTTAACCACTGGATGATTAAAGGTTAATAATTACGAGTGAAAAATACTGTTGAACATTGAAATTATAATATAATTTACTCAAAAATAGTATAAATTTCTAATTTAGTAATAAACTTATATTTGTTTAATTAGTGGTTTGTATTCATAATAAACTTTTATTTATTGTATATTACATTTCTGGCATCAGTACCGAAAATAGAGTGCCCTCAAAAAAAAACTCAAAATATCTTCAATGTACAGAATTGGACCTGTTACAGTTTTATCATAAGTATATATAATTGAGTGATATAATTGGGACGTATACAATTGGCTGGTATATATGTATATAGCAGTGCGAAATGTCCTGCAATCCCAACCAATTCAGCGCTAAACCATCAAAATAGTGGAAGTGGAAGCCACAATGAATCGTTGTAATCCGGAATGTAATTCCGATCAAGTATTTAACGAAGCCGCAAAGTTACCGAGCTTCAAGTGAGAACATTACTCACAGATCTAAAACTTTCTAATTACAAAACTTTGATAGATTGTTACAAAGAAAATTACAGTCACAGTGAAGGAAAATCCAGTTCATTCCGGACTGTGCTAAAAAAAATGTTTTAGTTCAAGGATTGCATAAAATATCTGTTGGTCAACCATAACCAAGTTTTTCTGCAAATAGTAAAATGTTAGAGCTCATTATGGGGGTACTAACTATTTATATTTAATTAACTATTTACGGGTACCACACACGGTAGTATTTAAGCTGCGCTGCAACGTTGAAAAATCAAAGGTACATAAACGAGAAATATATCCGTAAACATTTTAATTAATTTTAATTACTGTAGGTAAACTTCACCGAAACGTGTGGTAGATATTCTCTTGCGGCGTTCCCATTTTCTCTTTTTGTTATTTTCGTGTATAAAAAGTAATTTGTGGCTTGAGCTTACTTAATATAGAAAAGGTTTAATTTAAACCATCATAGACAAATGGTTTAAACCGCTGGGTTTATTTAGGTACATTTTAAAATTACATTACAATAGAAGCAAATAATCAGAAAACAAAACTTGCTACTCAAACATTTATGAAATGATGCGAAGGGGGTAGTAGAAATGAAACTTTATCTCCACAGTCGAGTTTTATGTTTGTAAATGGAGAAATTTCATAATACAGTGTTGGACCGCAGAACTGGTGCAAAGGAGAATGGCGAGAGTTGAGTTTTGTAATCAAACGTTACCTGAATAAATCATACAACTCTGTTGAATCCAAAAAATGCAATCATAGTTTTCCTATAACACGACATTTAGTAAGTAACCATGGATGCCATTGTAAATAATTAAGCCGCGTAGTCATTGACACTTTTAAAGGTTCCGTAGTGGGTTTTTATACTTTACCATCGGTAAACGTCATTTATATTGCAAATATTTGTGGTGTGGTTGCCGGTGCATCCAATTTACAGCGCAATGCCAACACTCTCACATTCCGATAAACAACACATTATCGGTTGGCAGCAAAGTATCGATATCGCTGCAACCACTCAATACAAATAAAAATTTAAAAGGGTTAACCACTATATTATCCCTATCAGGCGGTACTTGACAGCTTGCAGGCGGAAACTCGGAAAATTCCAACTTAACCGCAATGGACGCATGTTTAATCCGTTTTATTGGGCAAGAATTTCGACAGTGCCATATAAATTCACTAGATAGTTGGAAATATAGGCGACACTTATTTTAAGGCGTTGCGGTAACAGGTATTGTGAGTTTGTCACTCGAATGGCCGTTAAAGTTAGGTAAGCCATTTTGCAGGGTCTTATTAATAGCTTAGAGGTTTTAGATAGGGTGCAGTCTGTCTGTACCACGGTATAATATTCTAAGGTTACCCGCGAAGTTAGATGTAAAGTACTTACTTGAATTTTCTTTATTCATCATCATCATCATCAGCCCATACACTCTTCTACTGTTTCTCTATTAACAAAGAAAATTAGGTACAATCCAATACTAGAAACAAATTAGAACTCATATGTACAATTGAAACAATTAAGCCAACTGCAGACTGTTGCAAACAATCTATAGGTAGCTCAACTGGTCCATATCAATACCAGTCGGAAGTGTCCCCAAAACGCTGGCTGCATTGCTTAGTACTTTCCTATATTTTTAACACAAACTGATTTCAGGATCAGATTTTAAGGATCATGCGAAAAACTCCCGCATGCAATCAATCAGATCAATATTAATCAAATATATTATTTTACTAAATGTTGTATTTATCATTCTCTTCCTCTTTATGAGTACAATACGTCCACTACATAACATGCCTCTCCCAAGTGAGGGATGTTTTGACCCTATACATTATCACCGTTTAAAATACAGTAAAATCTACATTCTCCTTTATAAAATTCTGCGAGTGACTAGACCGTGAATCGCGACGTATAACCGTATTTGCGAAGTTATTACCGAATGCCGAGAACAAACGCGGAAACTTCTGTGAAAGGGTGCCTAATAGAATTACCGAAGGATTCAACGAGTTCAAAATGTTCTCGTAGATCAGCTAATCGAATTTGTTGATCCATTTAAAAATGCTGGCAAGTTAAAGAAGCTTCTGGGTGTAGGTATATACATATTTATTGCTAAGCTCTTGACTTTTAATAGAATGTCATTTTCCTAGAACTTGCCCTGAGAACCTTCACTGAAACTTTATGTTACTAAAAGTAGGCATATTTACCTTCTATCCAAACACTCTGAGGCAATTTAGTAACTGTATTATAATACTAGCTGCCGCCCGCTCTTTCGCCCGCGTTTTATCGGGATGAAAAATAGGATATATGTTATTCCAGGTCCCAAACTTTATTGCAAAAGCATACGAGCATAATTTCAGCCCAATCAGTTCAATAGTTTTTGCGTGAAAGAAGAACAAACATCCGTACATCCATACTCACAAAATATGACATTTATAATATTAGTAGTATGTATTTAGTTGCTCAGATAGTAGAGTTTTGGAATATGACCCACGAGTATCTAAAATATCATTAGAGTCAGTACGAGTACAACAAAATACAGTATAGAGAACCGAAATAGGTACTCGATGTATATATCAGAATGCCTACATAGTGCAACACTGTGCTAACGATATAAAAATAGGTAGTGTTTTTTCTCTACCCAAAGTATTCGTATTCTATGTCCACGAAGCCTCAATTCCTCTCAAAAATCAATACAAAGGTTTGTCTCCCGAGAACAGTTGTTGAGAAATTATTTGTGAAAAAGCGTGGAGAAGCGAAACTTGTAGGAAATTTCTTATTGTCTTAAGTTTCGTTGAAAGCGATGGTGCCTGGAGAATAGCTACAGTTTCAATTGCTTTTGATAACTTGTATACACTTTTTAAAGTAAAATAACAAACACTTGCTTATAAGTAAAAAATAAAATTAAGAGAAACAGTATTCGTAAAAATTAACCGATCATAAAGTCTGGCTATCGAATATTGAGACGGGAAAATTTTGCATACCTACTTTTAAATGGCTCTATATTGAAATGACAACTCGAATTCTACAAAACAAATTGTCGACTGTCTTGTTTTACCATTTAACGAGTCCAAAATTAGAGAAAACTTTAATGCATACGATAAAAAAACTGGACTGAGCGCTTTTTCAGTATCAACTCTTAGTAGCCAGACTCTGGAGGGTGAAATCTTTAGTCCGCGTAAGCTTTTGTTACCAAAGTAATATAAATGGATATTGGTATAAAAGAAAAAGAAACGAACACCTTCCTGTTATTTAAATGCTGACAAGGAAATCAAACAAGGCTTTTGCAATCAAGAGGGTTCTCTCCTCTACGATCCATTAGACAGTACCCCAATTTGTAGTCTCCTCTTCGCACGGCCGGAAAAGGATGAAAATACTTTGTCTACTTACTTTACTTACTTTTGACTGCGGGTTTGCTCGCGTGGCGCCTGTTTAAATTACATCCGAAAAACCAATACATTTCCTTATCCCTCATAATTATAACAAAGGGTCTGCAGCCAGATTTAAGCTTTTGGGATCTCTATCATTTTTAAAGTTGAAATTGTTCCATCGGCATTCGAAAGCAATAAAGGCAAAAGCAAAGGTAATTCATGATTTTTGATGTCTTTCCACAAAACCCAAACAATGAATCGCCTTTGAAACCCCAAAATCCTTCCGTCTGTACGAGTATAAACGCTTAAACTCCATTTCGTCCCCATTATGAGATTTTCCTTCGTTTTCTCATTTGTTTTCACTTAAAACCTCATTCGCTTAAGGTCCGCGTAGGCACGTTTTTGTATGCAATCGTACAGTCATCCTGGCCGAAGGATTATTTTTTCTTTTATATCCTCTGAATTTCAAGTCTCTAAACTCTGCCTTTAGATACTTGAAATTCAGCCTTCAGTCCCGAAACGGTTCTTTTCCATATTTAGATTTCGGGTCAAGAGCACAAACTCTTCACACAAGATTATCGTCATGTTTTTGTACGCGTTCACCTTGTAATGAATAGGAAGCCGGGGTAAAAGGACGGCTCATTAGTTTGTACAGGTATAATAAGGTAGAAAAAGCGAAAAAATTATGAATAAAACTCGAGAACCCGGTTGCTATCTTTCGCAGCTTAAAAACATAGGGCAAGCTAGTCCAATATAAAGAAAAGACTTTGGAAAACACAAAATACCAGTACGTGAGCGTATGGCTGTGTCGAAAATGTCAGGGCAGTAATAGCCCTTATGTAAAAGTACCTATATTATAACCAATGATAAAGTATTCGCCCTCATTTAACTACATTTCTTTATACCTACTTTTTCTGGATTACGTCCAAAAGCTACGTCACTGAAATCAGTTTTTTCATCGGAATACCTACCGACTGCCTAATTGCAGAGAAAATGTAGAACCAGCAAAAATGCGGAAAACCAATTTCTTTTAAACCCCAGCCTGCAGAACAAAGAAAATCGCACAGCAATCTCAGATACTTTTCGCTTATTCACAATTTGATCCCAATTTCCTTTCGAATAAACTTTATTATCTTTCGTGGCAGTTATTTAATTTTCAGCTTAGCAAAGTAGGAATTCGGTATTACCATAACAATAGCAAGATTTGAGAGAACGGTGCTTAATCCTAAACTAACAGGTAACTCAGTAATAAATAACGCAGGTTTAAATATCTGATAAACCTGTGAATTAGAAATTTACTCAGGCAGGGTACGCGTGTGTTTTACCTACCCCTATGATTTATTTTCGCAAGGTTTTTTGAGGGTATAAATGCAGGGGCCTAATTTCACTAAATTAAGCGGTCTACCATAACAATGGTATTGTCTCTGAATTATAACATTTGGACATTTTACCTTTGATGAAAGAAATTACAGAAGAAGGGACGCTTCTATACAAGCGTCAAAGTTGTCAAAGTCGAAACTAATCTATCAATCTTATCGTGCAAATAGCACCGCACGAACTATCTAGAGTTTCTTTCATCTATAGACGATGCGATGATACTTTTGTAAGCAATTGGTTAATAGAATGAGGGTATTGGAATTTTCCTTCTTATTTTCAACTGATGTCGTCGTCTTTCAACATGAAATATTTTAAAATTATAATTCTTGTCAATCTCCTCTCTCCAGTAATAAAATATTGGTTAGTTTGATAGTTGGTTACCGTGCGAACCGTAGTCTGGTTGTACGTAAAGTATAGTACGGTTAAGGGCCAAAATCCATTTTTAGATTTTGATCATCATTGTCAATCCCAGACAGATATAGCGAAATCCAATGGATTCAAAACCTAAATTATACATTCCCGTTTCACGAATATCTGAGTTAATTGAAGTGGATTGCAATTCAGACTTAGTGCCGATGTAGTCTATTTCACTACCACTCGAGTAATCATTGTTGTCGACAAGTTTTTTTATTTTTGAAACCTAGACTTCTGTGTCGAAATATGCTTTCGATAATTAACAATTTTTTGTCTATATAAAAAACACGTTATAACTTTTTTGTGCTATAGACGAAAACAGCAAAGCTCTAAAAAATTTAGCTAATAATACTCCAGGAATTCATAAAAGTGCTTTGATAACTCATTTACCGAAAACGCGTCAGCTGTTTGATTGCTTTCACGATAAAGAGTTCCAGGCCACATAAGCTCATAGATGCATAGATATGCGGGAAAGACATAAATACTCGACCAGTTTACGTACACTAGTAGCATGTCTGTGTTTACCTATTGCGACAATTTAAAGCGGATTTCTGGCAGATTTTTTTTATTGAATTTACAAATTGGGTTATGCTTAATTTATTTCAATGAATACAAAAAAAAAATTATATTATTTCTCTGATTCCGTCAATGATGGATCGATTTCAATGATTTTTTGCTATTGTATAGAGAATAAGATGGTCCCATAATTTTATTCCCGAGCGATTAGTGTTAATCCCGCAAAACTAAAAAAAAGAATGTGTAATATAGGCATTTGAAGTCGGTTTTTTTTAGTTGAATTTTTCAACGATCACTATCTTTGTATTCCGATGCACATGAATGAAACAACATGATGTTCGAAATCTGTTAGATAATAAAGTGCTTTGGGCCTTCCGAGTTAGCTACGTAGGTAGGTAATTGCAGTGAATCTAGAGTTCTCTATCACTCTTGCCTCATCTGCGTTTTTACCTGGCTTGCATTTCGCGGTTGCCATTGAATATTTAGCAGAGCAGAAATAACTATTCATAGAAAACAGTGAAATAGTGAAAATTATTCATTGCCTAAGACAGGTAGATGTGCACAAACACAAAATACATACGAGGCGTAATAACATTCATCGTATAGATTTCTGTGCTCATAGTACAGAATATAAACTTTTGTTTTAGAATAAATCAAGTTTAGATTTTTTCCCAGAATCACAGGAAGTAAAATTTACATTTACAGATACAATAATAATAATACATTATATGCTTTAACCGAGGTCACTGCCCAGCCTCCATAAAATTTGACTTATCTAAGTGCTTATTTTGTAAGCCTAAAGAAATAAAGTTATTGAAATCTGAAATCTTCGGGGGTGGGACGCGCATCGGCTTCGGGGGTGGCGCGCATATGAAATCCTCGGGGTGAAACGCGCATCCTCGCTGGCACCTGCAGGACCCGGAGATGGACATGTGAGTCGTGGGCCATGAAATTGTTAGTTTAGTTTACTCAATGAGTAAGTTTATCGTATTCACTACCCAGCCTCGGCGGTGCGGAACTTTGGGTTCGGGTTGGGTCGTGGGCCATGATAGTTTCCGTGTAGTTTAGTGTTTAGGTAGTTTAGTTTATATGATAATAAAATATTACCTCTCTTTAAAAATGCGCTTTGAGTATGGTTTTCCGTCGGAATATGCTCTTTGAAAATGTGAACCAAATAAAACTGAAGTACCAACCAAGTAAACCCAATTAGTAAGTTAGGTTCGTAAATTAAAAGTACCTAATTGAATTCGAAAAGCTTCTCCCTTGAGTAAGTTTTTTAAGAAATACGTTTCCAAATAAAATTCAACATCAAACATCGAAATGGGAATGTAATTTTTATGGATTTGCAGACATTTGAATTTTACACAGAGCAGAGAAAAATCTCGTGCCTGGTTAAAAATTCGAGCAAAGAAGAAACTATATTAATGGCACAGATATGATACTAGCTGGGCCTAAAGATTAATGGCGATAAATAATAATACATAAAATCTAAAACAATCTAACTCGCTGTCAGCATAAAATTGATAAACGTTCCCAACGCAAACATCTCCAAAAAAGAAAACAAAAAATACTCTAAATGGTTTTTTAACTGAGCGCCTCTAAAAAGCAATGCCTTTCTGTGCTCTACGAAACCTTCCAAAAACATTTCACTCTCATCACTCACCTTCATCAAAATGCTGTCATCCGTTTGATCTTCACGATTGTGTTAGCTCAAGAGTTTCCCAAAGATAAAATCTGCCTTTGATTTACGAATATTATCTCTTTCGAAACTAACACAATTTAGTTCCAGAGTAAATTTGAAAAGAGAAAAAAATGCAAAAACCAAGAGAAATATATTTCTCGCGCCAATATTAATTAAAACTTGAAAAACAACGGAATTGAGTTTGAAGGAAATAAAAACATTTAACTCAATACGAAAAGATGATCGCCAAGTTTTGCTTGCAAACAAAGAAAATATTGAACAAGATTTCCTTGGGGGTTTGGAGTCGCCTTCTCAAAAATTGGATGGAGAACTGAAGACACAAAGGGTTTTATCCCTTCACCTTGCAATGTGCGGCAAAAACCCACGTTCATCGTATGACCATCAATCACTAGTTTTTGCGTATTTAAATTTGAGCGTGAATATCGCTCCACTACCCTGGGGTAGTAATATGAATCGTAGTTGTGTGTAATGGTCGGTTGGTATTTATTATTTATTGCCTTGAGCTACCTTGGGCGTAGATATAATTAATTGACGATTGTTGTGATTCTTGGTTTCTAATAGGTACCATTGAGCTTTACGTTTGATCTACTGTTGTTAAAAATAATCATTAGGGTCAATAATCGTTTTGAAAAAGGAACCTTCTCTCTCGAAACCATAAAGACAAAAAAATCCTTGTGACCCACAGACATGACAAGCTTAGTGACCGTAGATTGAGGATTTTTGCTTGTGACCAAGGAATTTATATACTAACGTAACCTTGTGACTCATTATAGCCCAAAGACTATATCTTATTTTTTTATTTTATCGCCCATTAAATTTTCTAAGTTAGAAGTTTGGTCGGTTTAAAAAGGTCACATAAAAATAGTTTTCTGTCTGCGATAGTCTGTGCCAAAGACGTGATTTTTCTCGTTGCCATAGGGGTAGTCTATGGCAACGAGAAAAATCACGTCTTTGGCATCTGTGCCGTGGAACATAAATAAAGGAAGTATCAGTTATTGTATACTCTTTGACTTCCTTGTCTATTTCATCTCTTTGGTCTATTTCTGACCTGTGCAAATGAGCAAACGTAAATTATAAAATCATTATTTTTTATTATGTAAAAATGTTTACAGTGTTTTTTCACTAAGCAAAACAAAACCTAATCATGACGCAAGAATCTAAAAAGTCCCCGCCCCTCGTACATGGAAAAACAGTGCCTGCAACAGCGGAGAAGAATAAAACTGTAACATATTGCACGGATCTCGAGAAGTCCGTGATTATGAGCAACTTCGAGCGACGCGGATGGCAGCAGGTTGGTCCTGACGACGAGTGGAACATCTACTGGTCCTTTACAACCAACTGCCGAAACATCTTCAGCATCGAAAGCGGCTACAGAATGTGCGACAACCAAATGATAAATCATTTCCCCAACCACTATGAACTGTCGCGCAAAGATTTATTGGTGAAAAATATTAAGAGATATCGAAAAGAACTAGAAAAGGAAGGCAATCCTTTAGCAGAGAAAGTAGAACAGCCGCTTCCTAACGGGCAAACTGTAACACGATATACACATCTGGATTTCATTCCCGTAACATACGTGCTACCCGCTGACTACAATATGTTTGTAGAGGAGTACAGAAAGTCCCCTCAAAGCACTTGGATTATGAAACCCTGTGGTAAATCCCAGGGAGCGGGGATTTTCTTGATAAACAAACTTTCGAAATTGAAAAAGTGGTCTCGCGAAGCGAAAACCCCTTTTACCCAGCTGACTAGCAAAGAGTCGTATGTAATATCGCGCTACATCGATAACCCACTTCTAATAGGCGGTAAAAAGTTTGATCTAAGATTGTATGTCCTGGTGACATCGTTTCGCCCGCTCAAAGCTTATCTATTCCAGCACGGGTTCTGTAGATTCTGCACAGTGAAATATGATACTAGCGTTACGGAATTAGATAACATGTATGTTCACTTGACAAATGTGAGTGTGCAGAAACACGGCGGGGATTATAATAGCCTGCATGGAGGCAAGATGAGCATTCAGAATTTCCGTTTATATTTGGAGGGTACAAAAGGGAGGTCGGTGACCGATAAATTGTTTGCTGAAATGCAGTGGCTCATCGTCCATTCTCTGAAAGCTGTCGCGCCGGTGATGGCGAACGACCGCCATTGTTTTGAGTGTTACGGCTACGATATCATAATAGATAATACGCTCAAGCCGTGGCTTGTCGAAGTGAACGCGTCCCCCTCGCTCCAGTCGACAACGCACAACGATAGAATATTGAAATACAAATTGATAGACAATATTGTGTCTGTTGTTGTGCCACCGGACGGTTTTCCCGACGCCAGATGGAACAAGATCCCAGACGCGGAAGCATTGGGCGATTTCGATTTGTTGATAGACGAAGAGCTTATGGAGGATGCGAGTTGTCGCTATTATTCACGCCACACCAAATTCAGACTATAAATACTTACGTGCTGTATTACTTTATTTATAAGGTTATTGAACTTTCTTGTTTTTTAGCTAAATTATTTGGTATTTAGATATTCGAATTAAAAGTTCAAAGTCAAATAAGCCTTTCACATTTTATTAACCTTTCAACAAAGTACATTTACAAATATTTATATTTTATTGCGGAATTTATTTTCACGACGCTCCGCTTCCTTGTGCATAAAATCTTCGTCGATGAGAATGTCGAAATCCCCTAAAGCCTCTTCCGTAGGCGTTTTGTTCCATCGCGCGTCGGGGATTCCGTCCGGGGGCAAAACGACCGATAACAGATTATCCACCAGCTTATACTTGAGTATCCTGTCGTTAGCCGTCGTCGCTGTCATCGAGGGGGACGCATTCACTTCTATAAGCCACGGTTTTAAGTTATCGTCTATGATTATGTCGTAACCGTAACACTCGAAGCAATGGCGGTCAGTTGACATTACGGGCACGACGGCTTTTAGTGAGTGTACTATCAGCCACTGGATCGCTTCGAAGAGGCGCTCCGTCACTTCCAACCCTCGCGTGCCTTCTAGGTACAGTTTCAGGTTCTGAATTCCAAGCTTGCCGCCGTGCTGACTATTGTAGTCTTCTCCGTTTTTTTGCACGCTCACGTTTGTCAGATGCACATACATGTTGTCGAGCTCAGCTACGCTTGTATCGTACTTCATGGTACAGAAGCGACAAAAGCCGTGCCGAAACATGTAAGCCTTTAAGGGCCGGAACGACGTAACGAGGACGTAAATCCGCAAATCGAATTTCTTACCGCCGATCAAAAGCGGATTATCGATGTACCGCGAAATAACATAAGTATCTTTGGTAGACAGATGGTGCTGTAGATACTTTTTAGATTCGCGGGACCATTTTTTCAGCTTTGAGAGCTTATTAACTAGAAAAATACCGGCACCCTGGGATTTTGCGCATGGTTTTAGGATCCAGGTTGTTTGGGGAAATTTGCGATACTCTTCGACGAATATTTTATAGTCAGAAGGCAGGACGTACGTCAAAGGGATAAAATCCAGATGCAAATAGCGACTGACGACCTGACCGGTCGGCAGTTTCACCTCGGTCTTTTCTCCGAGAGGTTTGTTTGCCTTTTCTAAATCTCTTCTGTATCGTTTTATGTTTTTTACGAGCAAATCTTTTCGTACTAACTCGTAATGGTTTGGGAAGTGGTTGATAATCTGGTTATCGTTGAGGCGATACCCGTTGTCAAAACTGAAAATGGTTCTGCAGTTCAATGTGTTTGACCAATAAACATTCCAGTATTCGTCGGGAGATACATGATGCCATCCGCGTCTAAGGAAATTATTCACCACGATAGAATTATCAAAGTCCGTGCTAAAACTTATATTTTGCTTTGGTTTGCCAATGCCTTCTCCCGGATTACTCACGAAGCGTCCGTGCATATTCAATGATGACTTTTTTGTGCATGATGAAGCCATTTTCTGAAATCATTGAATTAAATCGTATACTAAGTAACTACCGAAATATTAAAACTGTAAAAAAAATAAGCACGTAAATACCTACCTAATACTTACGAAATCTTGACCATCGGGTTTTTTTGGGTTTATTTCGTTTAGTTTTGCCATTTACTCTTTGAGTTTTGGATACGTAGTGGTCAAAGAGAAAACAATACTCAAAGAGAATACAATACTGACACAATACTGACGTAGTGATTTTTTTCGCTTTGTTTTGCTCAGTTTTACCTGACGAAAGAGTCCTTATAGATAGGCAAAGAGAATGCAATACTACCATCAGTGAAGGATGTAAATATTTTGTCGCCAGTAGGCTATTCAAGTTTTGCCGCCTCTACTGACCTCTACAACTAGGTAGGTACACTGTTTATATTTTTTATTTTTTGTCAAAGATATTACAACTTTATCATCTGTACACTATCGTTTTCAGTATATCATGTTAATAGCATAATTGTTTTGTGAACTAGGGGATCGATGTGTCAGTTTCTAGACAATTTTTACACCTATGATTTTGTGTATCCATTTGAAACGGCCTGTAGGTCCCTTTTAAACATATCGCGAGAAATAGTTCCAAAAAATAGCACAAGAAAAATTACAGCAAGCGAAGCGAGCGAGAAATTTTTCTTGTATTTGGTTAGACTTGTTGCGGTGGTTGTCAGAGTTGATCAGATATCAGTCAGGTTTGATGGGATTAGCAATAAAGGCAAGAATGGAAAGATAACGGTAAGCAGAACGAACTGAGAAATATTTGTGTTTTCCGCCAGAGGGTAACAAAATAAAAAGGAAAACATAATACAGGCACAAAAAATTTTGGTTTATTGTTGCGGATGTTCAACATTTTTTATAGCAACCGAATTAACGCCGAGAAAAATGAGCGGCATAACCGTGTGTACCGCACACCCGTTAAATCCGCCCTGGTCATGACAAGATACATATTTATTCCCGCCCCAAAACCAACACGAATAGCTATGCAAATAAGTAGAAAAAAATAGGTGATAAAACATTATGTACTTGAATTGTGTGTTGATTTGATTGTGTGACCTTATACAATTTTAAGAGCATACCAGTTTTTTTATTTCTGTAAGAAAAAAACAAAATGGATCCAATTTGCCGTCTCCTAAAGTTTCCCGCCCTAAGCTCGACCCTACTCAGCCTGCTGGTAAATCCAGTAATGACTATCGTAAATAAAGAGTTTCAAAGACCACACAGTTTTTATTAGTTTCACATCGGTGTCGATGATAGGAATACTATGTACCTCACAAGTACCTCATACGCAAATACTACAAGGAGTTTGAAAAGTAAATAAAGCAATGGTTTGTGTCTGAAAAACGCACAGACGCGTCAGGGGCCCTGAATGCGTAAATAAAGTCATGGTCCACTTACTGTCAAAATAATCCTAGCCAGTCACTGAGCATGTAACCATTATTGCAGCCAATAGCAAATTTCAACTTTGGCTATATCATCGAACGATGATGAAAAATTATTAAAACAACTAAACTCCGCACAGTGTAGACACGTCAATTCTCATTTAAACAGTGCATATTAGCAAACACAGTAATTATGTTGCGAGGCAACGCAAAGGGTTTCTCCAACCCCTGGGTCCCCCACATTTATCGAAGCGAGATCTGCCTACAAACTATACCTATCTCCTATGTAATTATGTATACTATACACTAGCCAAACTCAATGTGAATGTTTGCAAACAAACCACGATACAAAAAACTAAAACTCAATTGCTTGGTGTAAAGTTTCTGTTATAAGTAAGCCATATTTTTCTAAAGGAAGAATCTCAAATCGACAAGTAATGTAAATCTATACTAATATTTTAAAATAAATTTTAAAAGAGGTAAGTTTGTGAGGTTGTAGGGGATAATCTCAAGATATACTAGATTGATTTTGAAAAAAAAAAATATTCCAATAGAAAGCCACGTTATTTGTGAGGCTATATGTTAACAAGTATAATGTTTACCGCCCAACTAAGTAGGCACGGGTCAGCTAGTTGTGTATAAAAAGAAGCGGCAACAGAGTTATTTTTAAGGTTAAGTATGAGTGGTTTATTTACAAACATTCTACATCGGGTTTGGCTAGTATACAGGTGTAAATGACGTCGCTCCGCTCATCTGGAACGCGACACACGTGACGGGCTTTATTTCTTTTGCTCCTATTGATCATATCATGCCAATTATAATGTCTATCTACTGATACAAATTTCATCTTATTGAGTATTCTCATTTAACCAGACGCTGCCCCTCTATTAAGTAGGTACTATAATTTTCACTCATAAAAATGTATGATAAGAGTAACATAAATAAAATAAAATACATTTTTGTAATAGTTTTAGGTACTATAATTGTTTACACCGTAGCGGTACAGCGTAGCTTAATGTAAACTATCCGAGCATATTACGAAAAATAAGCACATTGAACGAGTAAATTTTTAACGACCATAACCTTCTTCTTAGTCGCTACACTCTTGACAGAGTGGTCGTGGTCGTCATATCAGGGAGAGTGGCGCGCTTCACAATCCGGCGCCATTCTTCCCGCACCGCCGCTTTCCTGGACCATAACCTACATATGTAAACCTTATTTTATGTAAAAACCCTGTTCTCAAGTAAGTGACATGTAATAGCTATTTGTCTTTTTGAAAATAAATGATTTTAAAACGTATGTTAAATAGATAGTTTTAAATAGGTAAGGTTTAAGAGGCAGGCCCCAGAGATTAACAATTCCATCTGCTGGATCTGTCACTGTTTATAAGGATTGTTACCTAAACACATTGCAATGTGATTCTCACCTTGGGACAAATGTTTGTACGATCTGCAAATATATGTCTCGGGTGTTCTGGGTATTTTCTATGTATAGTAAAATATATCTATGTCTTTAATGTACTGTAGTTATGTATATCAGTCGCCTAGTACCCTTAACACAAGCTCTGCTTAGCTTGGGGCTAGATGATGTTGTGTGGACTGTCCAACATTATTTATTTATTTATAATGTCATGAGCATGTCATGAGCGTATGTTATGACGTCATCGCATAATCGTGAAAGATAATGGGTAGGACACAGGCTGCTAACACCATGTTGGTAATATCTCAGAATATGAATGTACCAGTGTAATGATAAAACCACTGAACATGTGTGTTATTATTATGTACTACCTGCTGCCCTTAGCTGAATAGCCTGTATGTTATTCCAGGTCCCAAACGATACCCATACCGAATTTCAGCCTAATCGGTTCAGTAGATTTTGCGTGAAAGATTAACAAATATCCATACGTCCATACATACAAACTTTGACATTTATAATATTAGTAGGACAAGGCGTAAAGGAGCCGTCCTAAATAATAAATAAATAATGCTGGACAATCAACACAGCTAAAATATTTTTAGATCGTACAAACATTCGTAAAAATTGCCATTCACCCGGAATAAATATTCTGTAGATCGTACAAACATTTGTCGCAAGGCGGGAATCGAACCCGCAACTTCACGCGTTGCTGGTGGACCTTCGCCTGCCGTGCCACATCGGTCGTCAATGACCGATCTAACTAGGTCCAATCCCTAAACAAGTAAATTGAACAATTTCAATAGGCAGTCGAAATTGAATAAAGTAACGAAGCCATTTTGAAACCTGTTTAATTGCTTTGATGAATTTCCCGGAATTTGTTTTGGGGTTTCAATGTTTTCAAAATGATTCCAGCAAATATCAATACCAAAATAGCTTTACTTGTTTTGTTGCGTTCAGAATCGGAATGGTTATGACAAATATGGCAAGCAAAGCAAAAGGTTGGTCTCATTTTGAAATTAAAATTATGGCGCTCTTACCCGTTTCTCCCCTAATTCAAGCCTTGAACTAAGGGAAAATGGGCCCATCCTCCGATATGTTGTATCTTATTAACAATGCTCAATGCTCGTGGAAAAATATAAAATAATAATACAGATGTATAGAAAAGAAATTCATTGGAATGAATCTAACTGTACTGTGCGGCGTAGACATTAATGATGTTAATGCTTTGCCTGATGTACCCCACCCCGTTCCGTACTAACAATAGTATGTAAGAAATTCAATGTCCTGCTTAGTTTGATACAAATTTTTATATGGACGGACATGTATCTAAATCGCATTATATTTAGAAAGGCAAAATAAATATGTTTTAGACACATATTATGATTAAAAAATTTAAGGGATGAAAAAATCAATAACACCGTACTTCTTATTTAATAATAATAATTACAAAAGCTGTAATATATATAAAGCTTTTTATAGTATTTTGGAATGTCTAAGTGCTTATTTTGTAAATATAAAGTATAACAGTTATTGAAGTCTGATTACAATTGACTTCTCAATTTCATTTGTCCAACCGTTGAAAATTCATTTGTCCAACCGTTGAAAAATGGGGAGAGACCGATCTTTTTATTTTTGGAATTATTTGATCTGTTACCTCGTGACTAACAGGGGGAAAGATAGAACTTATTATATATACCGATAAAAGTTTCATCTGTCCCACCACCGTTACAAAAAGAGGGACTGATCGAATTTTCTTTACCAACTGTCCCTCTAGGGGGACAGACCAGTATGACCAGTGTATTCATCAATTTGCAAATAAAAAAAAATAACACCTCGTTCTTGCAGTCTTAGTTGCCGCGGCGCGCCCGTTCTTCCCCCTTCTTCCTTTATATGAATAACGAAGGTGCACAGCTCCGCTTAAGAAGTCTTACAAATTTTTTACACCCATAAGTTTTCTCTTCAAGTTAAAAATAAATGATTACTACTTGTACTACACAATTAACGTACCTCCTTAATATTTCTACTGATATTTCATCAAAGTCTGCAGGCTAAAAACCTCTTTAGTATGTTTGATGTACACCATCTAAAATGGGAACATAAGTTTCGTATCTGTCTTCATTTTTGCAAACATGTTATGAATAATTGAATACACTTTACGTTCTGAATAACCCGTACTCCGTAAAATATTAATGGAGTGTTCTTTCTACCCAAATCCTATTTTGTGGCCATGAATAAATCCTTACCATTATTACACGAGCTCAGCTAATGTGTACCTAATTGCTTTGAGATAAGGTTACTGCTTTTGATTGCTTGTTTCTTGCTTGTCTCATAACATAACATAACTAATGTAGGTATCTATGTACCTTCCTAAGTTAAAATGGGATACACAAGCAAAAAGCTATAACGACTATTCTTGTATGCTTAGTGTAGTCGTTAGATAACTAATAACCGTATAGCACTATTTTTGTTCCTTTATAGCTAATTGCAATGCTCAGTGTAGTTAATTATAGCTGGGTCTATCTTATAGAGATTATAGAATAGAATAGAATATGATTTATTTAAGGGGTATACATACGTGTGTCTATAAATGTTGCATCATTAAACCACACTAGGTTTGCTTTGTTGCTCACACTCGTCTTATACATTATGTACATACATTTTAATATAATTAAATGGTAAATGCATTTGGATCGCTTCTTAAAATATACGAGATAAAAGATAGAAACCCTATATTCCACAAACCAATATACCTACGCAAGTAACATGTTTTACACCACCTTATAGGTAGGTTAGGTACTTGCCAGAATCAACGTGTTATCATAGTCTGCGTAATATCCTCATTAAGTTATTGAGTTTGTTTTGCTACAGAATGAGTAGGGGATAGCCTGCTGCCTCTTTTTCACTCTGCAGCCTCTCGTGGTAACAATTTTGTTGGATAAATTTGTAGTTTTTATCCATTGACGAGCGTCAATGTTTTTATCGTTAGCTTTTTCTCTGACTCTATGTATAGATAACTAGTCAAAACAGACGCAGCTCTACCATGTCTGTGGTCAAAACACACAGAACAGACAGTTCTTAGAATACACAAACTAAAATCTACAAACTATCTCACTAATACAATAAAGGCGAAAGTTTGATTGATACTCCTTCACCCACCAGACGTCTGGACTTATTTAGATCATATTTGGTACCAGAATATACTGCAGGGTATTTTATATCCTGGATTAAATCATAGGCTATTTGATCCCAGAAAAATGAAGTATTCCCGTAAGATTATCAAATGTTTATCAATCCTTATTATTATGTCCGCGGGGCGCAGCTAGTTGAAAATGATCCAAATATATCCAACTATCCTATCCATCCACGGTTGTCTGGTACAGATCGCTCTTGAGCGATAAGACCGCCACTTGTAACTTAGTTTTAAAGCTGTTTTTTGTATTTTTGCTTTTTATCCATTAAGTGTGCAATATATAATGTTCTTTCTACCGAGAATAAATAATGTTCTATCTATCGAATAGATATATCTAGATCTACGAGTATGTTGCTTATTAATTTACTTCTCATCCTTTAGATATATAACGTTATTTAAGTAGGTACAGTTGATTACATCTGGGGAGCCTAGGCCTACATTGCCTACATTTAATGGCAGGTATATAGAACTATCATAGTATTAACAATAATTACCCATCAAAGGCAAGGGATAATAACTCGCATGACTGGCACTGAATGCATAGAATAATCAGAATAATCAATTTATTGGTAAGAGATAATTTGAATACTTAACTAGCTGCTGCTAGCGGCTTCGCACGCGCTTTTCGTGTACCCTATGTCCGTCCCTGGGATTCCATCTAACTCCCTGCCAAATTTCATTGAGATGCGGTCAGCCGTTTAGGCGTGAAAAGGTAACAGACAGATAGACAGGGTTACTTTCAAATTTATAATACTAACTAATAATATTATAATTTATAACATTATGTAGGTTATAGTAATAAAAATTTCAACCTACAGCTCTGTTAAAATCTCACTCGTAAGATACAAGGTTTTTAACTATATTTTATTCTAACGTTAATTAGGTTAACTTTTTACTATCTATAAATTTTTGTTGTTACGTTTTATTTATAATCTGGGTCAGGATAACAATATTGTTAACACTGTATTGCTAAGTTATTTAAAAAAAAAAAACAGTTTTTATAACGTTAACGGATTTCACTCAAACACAAAGGAATATTAATTCATCAAAGCAATGAGAAATTCAACAATTCAACTACACTTAGGTACTTGTAGGAACGATATAACTACATATATGCAAGAGAGTGAACGTCCGAACAGCGGGACGACTTATAGCAGAATGAGCCGGCCGTCCCTCGTGAGTTCGGCTTATATAGAAAAAGCTATCCATAACCTCAAATCACATGTATCAATATATTCATCGTCAGCCCCACGGTCCTAAATACCTCCTTCTCTAGCTCACAATTCCACCTACCTTTAAAAGTGCTGCTAGAAGAACTTTTTACTTAGCAGTATTAAAAAGAAAATAGTCACTAGTGATTTGAAACGGAGTGCTGAGAAACCATCCACTCGATGACCAACACAACGTAGCGGTCGCCAGGGAGTCGATGGATGGAGGTGGCTCAGGACTGCTTTTTGTCGTGTCGTATGGGGGAGGACTATGTCAAGCAGTGGACGTGTATGGTGCGCTGATATGATGATGATGAGTGATTTTAGTGAGGCAATCCGTGATGAAGGCAGGTGGCATCTGCCTCACCGCATCAGCCTAAACTAGTCCACTGCTGAACATAGGCCTCGAATGATAGCCCCTTATAGGCCCTTATCGTTATGGGGTAAAGTCACATGCGGTATACCGGACGGGGATCGGACGTGCTACTCTTTGCTTAAAATGCCGAAATATTGAGAAACTCTAAACCCCACTTTTACTTAACTCTTATATCTACCAAGGAGTCTGATCTAGGAACTCCCAACTCATCCAAAAGCTCATTTATTCAAAAACCGCGAGACGCAGAGAGTGCGCGAATTTATCTCAAACACTTCGCCGCATCATTTAAACGAGAAAGTTTCTTCGATGGGCTCCAACTTAAGCGTTAAAGATTAAGTTGGCTTTGTTTTCAGACAAACGCTATTTGTGTTGTTGTTAAAGCCTTTGTAAAGGGAGTCTATACTACCCAAAAATATAATTTTGATAGGAATAATATTTTTGGGATTTTACAGATAGGCTAATGTGATAAGGCCCTAATTGGCCTTTTGTTCAGCGAGCTGCGCTTGCGCAAAGCTCGCTGCGAGTGCACAACGAGCGCAGCGAGTTCGCTACGAGCCCGCGCCGAACCAATACCAAGGGCGGGCGGCGCGCAGCAATAAACCTCTTCCCATGCTTTGCTTTCTTCCTATTCGCAGCGGGCTCACTAAGCGCGCGGCGTTTTCGCAGCGTGTTCGCCGTGCGCTCGCTGCGAGCTCGCAGCGAGCTCGCTACGCATTCATCTCGCTTTGGACTCGCTTACAAATCGCCAGTGTGATAGCGCTCTAAGTGCACTTTTTACCAGTTGTTACCAGTTGATTTCAAAATGCACAATCGATCCCATTTACCGTTTACCTACCGCAAAACAGCATTGTTGACATGATGCTATGGTAATTGAGTTTACCAACAGTTAATAATACCTACTTACCATCCTCATAATACTAATGCTTCAGCACTAATATAAAACCTGAAAAAACTTTGTATGGAAATGACATTATCTGGATATCGTAGGTACTCTTCAGGCCCAACATTTGCATTCTCCGAGTGAGTGAAACCCGAATTTGAGTCATTTCGCGATATTACGCAAGTTCATTATGATAACCACGTCGAAGGGTGGTCTAATAAGTTCATTGTGGTGGATTAAATTATAAGGGAACCTTGAATATGAATTATGATTTGGTTCTGCTGACCGAAGGTTATTCAGCGTCCCAAAAAGGGACTAAAATTTATCTGATGGGTGGGCGATTGGGTGTGAAATCGCAATAGTAGCATTAGTTACTTTTTACCACGTATAATTTTAGCCTTAGCTTTAAAGGTGGCTTGTGGGAGCGTGCAAGGTACTAGGTAGATGTTTGATGAAAATCTCTGCAGCCTTTCTTTAAGATTGTTTTTTTTTTTCTTTCCACCCGAGTTTCAGAGCTAAAATGTCGTGCGTTTTCAGTTTCTAAAAAAATTGCTGTTCCGTAATATCTTAGACTCAGTGTTTTATTGAATACCTACCCATCTGTACATGTTTTCAGATCTAGAGTCTATAACTACTGTGTTTCGCAAGAATAATTCGGTACGTAAATAATATATAGGTACACAATATTACATACATATAAAGAATCAGAATCAATAACTTTATGTCTTTAGGCTTACAAAATAAGCACTTATGTGAGACAAGTCAAATTTTATACCATAAACATAGTTATTATCATCTAATAACAAATAAGGTGTTATTGATATTCCTTTCACTTACTTTTTTTATACGCTATATAAATAAGTATAAGTATTATTGTGAGTAGTATATTTTATTATGTTTATAGGTGTATTTATTTGTGTTAATGATAAACATGAATTTGTTAATTGTAATATATTGTTATTATTTTTAGTTTTTTTCTAAGTTTTATAATCTAGCACTACCTACTTAATTGTTATCCACACTACCTAAAGGTTAGTAGGTCTACCTGCTAACCTGTTACATAACATTCTCTAGAATGCTATCTAGCATTAATGCTCGCCTATCTACAACATTTGTGCAATAAAGTAGATACACGATGGTTTTACATAAGATTACACGCCGGAAGGCACTCGCCAGATGAGGTGTAGTTCCCTTGGGCTTCAATAAATTATTTGTCACTTCCTTCCATCTCTTAGGTGTGAAAATGACAATCACATTACATGACGACGTCGACGTCGGCAGACGTGAAACGAAACATATTACACCGTAATAATGGCGCACCATTTATCAGCCAAGCAGTATCTCACACAACTTTCCACATGTTTATCTAGAGTTCTAGAATTATAACGGTGATAGATACGCAACTTGATTCGTGACTCCCTAATAATAAAAATTATCCACGAACACTGAAAATAAGTTTCGATAACCGGAATTCATACGTATTCTGGATGAAAATATTCATAGATTAAACTCGTTTTGCTGGATTAAACGAAACGTATATTTTATTAACCGACTTTAAAAGGAGGAGTTTTTTTATATTTGTTACTCGATCTCCGCCAATTATGAACCGATTTTCTTTATGTATAGAAAAAGATCCCGAAGGGGTCCCATAAATTTTTTATCCCCAGGGGATTAGTATTTATCCCGCAAAACTTAAAATAAGTGTATAAGTAAGGAAATTTGAAGTCGGTTTATCGTTTTTTAATACACGTCATATTATGTGGCCATCACGTTAATAAGTATAATAATGCATATAATATTTTAAAAGCTGGTCCGATCCTTTTTTTGTATATAAGAGGCCTGGATTTGTGACGTCATCGTGTCAGCGTGGAATATTGTTTGAATGAAAAACTAAAGAAAAACGCGTCAGCTTTTAATACACAAAGCTTTTAATGCTTTTTTTGGTACGCAAAAAATGTGAAGTCCCTTATTGTATCAATAGATTTTTTTTATTATTTGAGTTGCTGTTCTACCTTTTTGTATTACCTTATCGACGTATATTCTTCTGTTATTCTTCAAGTCGGTTTCTTTGTGTAAATATCTCTCTTTCTTCATATTTACTTAGTTTTGAGATATGAACAGTATAATTATGTACTTAGGTACCTTTAAGGAGAAGTTTTAGGCTGGTTAATACATATCTAATGATACTTAGTGTTATGGCAATAAGTGTTACTGCAGGATGACTCATCTCGATTGCATACTAAAACGTGCCCGCGCGGGCCATATGCGAATGAATTTATCAATTACGGCAATTCTGCCGCTGTAAACAGTTTTTATACTATGTTAATGGCGGGCGTCTGCAGTCTCCCCCATAGCCCGATTATACAGTCCATCCACCCATTACAATAACGTTATCATTCCTTTCTTTTTTCTTTAGCCTCTGCACCTGGCGGTTATCATCTTCGGCGTATGATATTGTGCTGTGTACCCAAGGATGATCTCCGCTATGTGTAGCCCTCGCCTTTAGATTAATCCTCATAAAGGGACTCTATGCTGTTTGCTTTGGCCCCACGCATGCCTCCCAATAGTGACCCGGTGGTCACTTAATGGCTCGAGATTATAGAAATGAGAAACATATTTATAATATTAATAATTCTGGACAATTCGCAATATAAATGTAAGTCCTTATGTACAAAGCCAGTCAACAACATGTTTTAGGCTTATAAGTCAATTCAATATGAAGGTTCCATCTTGATCCTTCCAGTTTCCGAGTAAAATATTCGAGTTTCTGGCAATATTTCTGAAAATTAATTATGCTATTTTGAAAATATTTAACCTTGGGGCCTTGGGTCGGTTTTAAAAGGCTTCTGGTGATTGGAAAATTATCTTTACAAGCTTGATTAATGTTTACCTTGGATAAAAGCTTTACCTCTTAGTCTAAGTTTATTATGTATTCGGTGTAAGTCTTATAACAAATAAAAATATATTCTATTCTATTCTATTCATACTAGACAGTAGACAACAAAGAAAAGAAGGTGTGACCTGTAAACCAAAACCAACGCAAGACAAAATAGTTTCAAACTGGAAAGGCAGATCTTACGGCGATAGTACCTTGCTTAATTAAATTTTACTGACTTAGAAAATAAAATACATGATTGTTTAAAAAAAAAAATAGGTGAAACGTGATGTTCGTTGATGATGAAACATAATATTTGAAGTGTGAGTCAAGTAACAAAATGGCTCTGCCTCAGCATGGTTTACTAGCAAACTAGCAACCAACGCTGGTCTTCCGTCAGAGCCACTTGCTGGCGTTACGGACTAACTACGCGACGACTAACCTACAAACAAGAAACACATTCACATGAAGAAAACTATTAATATAAATTTAGGTAAAAATAAAAGTATGCTCGCATTGAAATAAAGTGTTAGCTATGACCAATAGAGAGTTTGGGTAGTCAACATCTGCTCACATATTTTTTGTAATGGTTCTTTTTGTTGATAGTACTCTTGATTATGAAACGTTTTCGGTTATCATTGTTGAAAAACTAAAGGAAAATAAATCTAATCAACATATTGATAATACGTTATGCCGATTTAGAGACACTTATTCTGAAGAAACTTCACACGGCACAAGGGCCCAGTAGGTATAGATATTACTTTAAGCCCGCTGACCCTATCCCTCGGTGACCAACTACGGTGCTGTTTTAAAATCTACACCCCTCAGCGGGGAGGATTATCTATTGCACACATAAATCGATATGATCATGTTTCTTGCATGCAGCAAATGCTGAATCTACTCCCTTTGCCTGTTATTGGTAATTTATTTCTGTGTAATTTTCTAGTTTCCGTTAAGTTTCAAGGCAATAAATGTTTTTTTTATATATGTTTTATTATTTATTTATAATATACAGTTCGCTCTCAAAATAAAGAGAATATTTAAGAGCAGGGCTGGTTAGGGCATAGTTAGGCAGGGGGACAATGCACAATACACTCCTATGCGAGATGTCAGTGCAGATCCCAGTTACCCCACTTAGAATTAGAATTAGAAGATACAAAATATTTGTCTCCATAGTTTTGGTCAAACGAAAGTCTATTGACTAAATAAGAAAGTACCCACAATTTTTTCTTTTCGTACGTTGTCGGTGTGCCAAATTACAACTTTCGAGTCTGAGCTAAGGCGCGGTTGGACAGACGGACATGGCGAAACTATATGGGTTTCCTAGTGATTTTGGAACCCTAAAATTATCAGTCAAAGAAAAAGTTTGGTATCGTTTTGTTCCTAAATTGCTTGCACAATACATACCTACTTTATTTCAGTGGTATAAGGCAAAGGAAACGTTCTCTGATTGCTCAATGGAAATGCCTCAAGTATAAAGGAGTTCTAGATTTTCTTCGTCTCCACCTGTTTACCGCATAGCTGAATATTTGTTGAGCCATTTGAAGCCTTAAAATCTTATGATTAGAGATGAAAGAAGGAAACTTGTTTATTCCTTTGTTGATTTCGCTGGTTCCGCAAGAAACGTGAGGTTTTGGAGCTATTGGAATTGATGAGTTGGTTTTAAGTCGACTCCAAAAATAGGAGGTCGTTATGTTCGGCTATTATGTTTTTTATGTATATTCACCGAAAATAATGTTTTTTTCTCTTGTTTATAAAAGGATCCCAAGTTGTTCCCACAAAATAAATTGTATTGGTCCCGCAAAACTTAATAAAATAGTGTAAATGGTGAAGAATGAGAAGTCGGTTTTGAGTTTTTTCAAAAATTATGTTCTTAACTATACGGAAGTACCTACATAAGTACAAGTACTAAGTGTGGGTATTTTTTATTACCTACTAACCAACAATAAGTTGCCGAAATGCCGAGCACGAGGCACGACGTTGGCTGGGTAGCCAACGTCGTGCCTCGTGCTGACCACGGCACCACCCGGTGAAGAGGTGGTCCTCTTGATCACCCAGCCAACCTTGTGCCAAGTTATTTCGAAAATTGACATAGTTCCAGTAACGTCGCCGTTCGACAAGAATTTTTATTCAATTTAACGCCAGCCTATTCGATGAAGAAAAACATTTATTATCATTTTTAATAATAACAGTACCAATACAACAGTTTTAATGAAATATAAACACCGTCCCGCGAAGTTTTGCCCATAAATTTCATTGGATATAAAGAGATAAGTAATAAAAGTTAGGGAAATAATGAAGGCGAATTATGGACATTTATTGTTTCCCGGGGGTCGTATTTTACTAGGTCATTTATTTTACAGTCACATGCACTAAAATGTATAAACTTTAGTACCTTGCGCATAATGGTATAATGCGAATTCAAGTTGATAACGACCGCGTTCGGATTTCGACTGTCTATTGTGCTTTTTTGTATCCCATATTTATCACATCACACCGGCCCACTTGATTATGAGTGGGACCCTTGTTTGCGCACACACTCTTGCATTGTTATAATAAATCCTGCGCACATGACGTCTCCGCTGTGACTGGCTGCCGTGACCGTAATTCGGCTAGAAAAACATTACTGTAATATATATAACTATTAATCGTTAATTTGATACATTTTTAAAGATTACGTTACGTAATAGGAAAATCCACTTACAAGATTTCTACGCCACCATCGTAGCAAGCTACGGCGTAGCAACTGCTACGCTGATCTTCGATGGTATCGCTTATTTCTAGGTCTTGTGCAGTTGTTCTGTACAGGAGAACTGGAACAATTTTTGTCCCGGTAGTACTCTGCACAAGACAACTAGGACAAAATCAGTAATAATTTTACTATGACTTTACTCCACGACTCCATGAAACATTTGCCACCAAGTGTACCTACAACTCAAGGATTTATGTGGCTGCCAAGAAGTGTATAAGTCGAGATCTATTTTGCCGTAGAAGTAAATATACACTTCTTAGAAAAGCCAACACTCCTAAATTGTGGGTCATTCCAAGTAATTAACAGCCTAATCCATTTCTCCACAGGCGATTAAACGGGTGACTACAGATAATTCGTAAAGAAAGTTCAATGTTTCGTATTTGACCCTTTTAATTAAATTCTATTGTAATTTTCTTTATTCTATGGCCTTTTACGGTTCTGAAATTGGGTTCTTTATTGTATTTGCCTAAACCAATTTGCGTGTAAGCTTGGGCCGATTGAAATGTGTGTGCCTAGTAGTACGTTTGAAATAAGTATTATTCCAGTTTAAAATGGATAAGGTTTTTGTAAAAATATCAGGTTATGCATGAAAATCACTTACATTACATTAAATATTCTTAGCCTCTTCCTTACTTACTTGTTTCTGGACTTGTTTCCGCAACTAGGCTACAAGTGGGCTCTTTTTGCGTGTATCGGGTGTGGGCTGTTTAACTGTGTTATATAGAACATTCTGTAGTGGTAAGGCCGTAGCGTGATCGTCTTTTAACTATTTATTTGTAAACCGAGGGTCTTCTAGATTTTTTCCAAGAAGGTGTGTGACGTTGAAGAGATCAGATTATGCTTGTGGGTTCGGTAATATTTTATCTAGCGTCTAACAGACGCTAAAAATCTAGGAGACCCTCGGTATACAAAAAAATAGTTAAAAGACGATCACGCTACGGCCTTACCACTACAGCTGCTAGTCTAACCACCCGAAGCCTTCCAGAAGCCAGCATCTCGCTGACGCCGGTGCATGCCTCCCTAGGCGTTCTTAGTGTGCCGAGGACTACCTCGAACCTGCTAAAGCGTAGTCACTCAAAGACTACACTTTCGCAATTCTACAAGCATATGCGCGGCCGTCTCCTCTGCTTTCGTGCACCCTCTGCATAGAGGGCTGTCCGTGATACCCATATTAAATAGGTGTTTGTTCGTATGTTAAATCAGATCAACCTGGGCGATGACGATAACATTCTAAGGCATTTCTTCTGAATCCTTTCAATGGCAATAATATGAACATCGAAGAAATCTCTGCAAGGGATAAGACTGCCAATTGCAGGATAGGTAAATAGTTTTTAAGACCTTCCTGTACCTGTAACTATAGAAGGTAGCCTCGAGGCTCAAATTGGAACTTAGTATAAAATATGTCGTGTTTTCAGTATTTGTATGAAACAGTATGTCAACTTCCAAAAAAATAATAAACCAACCCACACCAGACTGAATTTCTTTTCCAATTTGAGTTTTGTCAATCTACCCGTTTAAGTGGCTATTCTCAAGCCGTTCGGTAAAAATATACCATAACCATTCGACAATTTTATAGCACGCAATCTCGAAAGTGCAATAATTTTGCTCAGGTGCTAAACGATTGAGCCCGGGTTAGACCGGTAATTTGAATATGAAATACGATAGTTGAACGTCGTTTTCTATGGATTACTTATACTTTCATAGACTGCCGTAGTCAGGTAGTTGGTTCTATGAATGGTAGTTCTATGAGTAAGAAATTACCTACACTTCTGCCAAATTCAATGTGAAATGTTTATAAACAAACCGCCCATATGTAACCTAAAATTCAGTTTATTGATGTGTTTTTTATACGCAACATATGAACATTCCTTGTAGATTTTACTTCATTAAATAATGCAAAAAATCGAATTTGGAGTATAGGCCAGAATCAGAACGAAAAGTTAAATTGACTGGTAAATTAAAAAGAAATTACCTCCCATTTTAGACTCCCGAAAGTCATTTCCACTTTTGCTTCAAGGGCTTTGCAATTTTCCTCCAACAACTTCGCGTGACACAGTTTAAAACCCGCGTCACTGTAACGAATGATTCAATAATAGCCCCTTTCCGTCTGCTCAATCTAGAAGCGACACTTTATTCGATTATGGAAAAGTGCTTGTCTTTTCCGAGAACAGTCCTTAAGGGCCTGGGCACACGGTGAGTTTTTCACGCGTTGTCGACCGACGCGCTATGCGAAACCTTGTGAAAGTATACCTACCTCCCCTGCTACAGCAAAATCACGCTCCAAATGCTACTGACGGTACCCTTAGTGTGTGTATTTTCTGTTTTATCGTCCGAGGTAACGCATGATACGACGGCCCTTTCGTATGTCGTCGTGTGCAAAGACTTTAAGTTTGTGAAAGAGCTTTCATCGGCTCTTAGAAATATTGCAGGGTAAGGGATTATACGTATATGGGTACGTTTACTTTGCTTTTCTTTGCAAAATATACTACTAAGATTTTCTCTGTAAACTAGGAAAACAAAGGATACCTTCTTAGAAACAGAAGCTTAGTTTTAAGGATAAGTAAAGCCTCTCGAGATAAAAATTTCTTTAAGAAACTCGTTTATTCCATATCGGCACGGATTTGTCCATGTCCATTAGCTTAGGTACGAATTAATTTGAAGATTTTCTTCATAAAAACGGCGTGGGTATAAAAACTATATGCATCGATTGGAGAAACTACCCTTTATAACCGACTTCAAAAAAAGGAGGAGGTGCTATGGCGGCTGCAGTGTGTTTTTTATGTTTGTATCGTAGCAGTCGCTGGGAATCAATGGATGGAGGCGGGGCCGCTATTTGTGGGGTTGTATGGGGGAGGCCTATTTCCAGCAGTGGACGTGTTTGGGCGGATATGATGATGTTTGTACGATTTCTCCGTCAATTATGGAACGATTTTGAAAATTCTTTCGTTATTGTATATTTATATAATAATTGGTCCCACAACATTTTTACTTACATGGGATTAGTATTTGTTCCGCAAAATTTAAAAACAGTGTAAAATTAAGGGATTCGTAGTCGGTTTCTTAGTATTTTCAAAACAATCAAATTATTATCCTACTAATATTCTTATATATAACATTTCCATGTCACAAGGTTAGTTACCGTACTCCTCCGAAACGGCTTTACCGATTTTTACCAAATTTTATATGCGTATTCAGGTATCCGATTCTCAGACCTACTGAGGTCTGAGAATCGGCTACTATCTATTTTCCATACCCCTAAGTGATAAGGGTTGAAGGCAAAACAACGTTTGGCGGGTCAGCTAGTTATACATAAATGTCAAAGTTAGTAAGGATGGATGTATGCATATTTTTTACTCTTTCACGCAAAAACTACTGAATTTATTGGGCTGAAATTTGGTATGGGTATAGTTTAGGACCTAAAATAACATATGGGCTATTTTTTATCGTGATAAAACACGGGCGAAGGCGCGAGCAGCAGCTAGTCAGGTATAAAAATACAGCATTGTGGAAGATCATGCAAACCAAAAAATAAACGGACAATTAACGGCTTCGTTGAACGACGAATAACGTAAGTAAAGTTTACAAATTTTTTATTTTAAATTTTCACTGCCTGTTGGGCAGCAGCGGGCCGAAGCGAGTAGGACTGCAATGCAAGATGCACATGTCATTGTCGTCATGTGTAATTGAGTAATGAAAGTGAAAAATGTAATTGCCCAATTACTTTAATGAATGCAACTTAATACAACATTCCTGAAAATAAATAAAAAATAGGACAAGCAACCACTTGAGTATATAAGTCAGTGTTATGTAGCGCAACAAGAATAACGCAACAAGACCAACTCCTTCAAACATAACACACAGCTGCAAAACGCAGTGTATCCCGGGTGTAAAACCACTCGTGTTTGTGTGTTTCGTTCCGACAACACAGACATCTCACTAATTGGACGCAGTTTTGACTGAACTCCTACTGTGTTCGTGTTCAGAACTTTTTAAGCATACGTTTTTTATTCACGAAATAGAAGCAGCCTGTTTTAATGGAATGAAAGTTAGGCCTGAACCAATTTTTATGTAGGCATGTCTAGCTTTTTGCTTTATCCTTTGCTTAGGACACGTTTTACTGGATGAACAGTAGTAGCTTTTATTTTTTACAGAGATCATCAGCGATACTTTACGGATTTGTTACCCCGGTTTCGATTCCCTGTGTGGTGACTTCCCTCGGTATCGACTTCCCTGGGTTTCGACCATGAATTTTCTTAGAATACAGTTAGTGAAGCAAGTGTTTTAGTTTTAAAATAACATTTATTACACTAAGTAACTTCTTTATAGTTTCCATTTATTATTACTTATTAGGTACAATCTACAAATAGGATCGAAAACTTGGAGCGTTGTAGCTTTGACATAAATATTTTGTGAATGACTTCATAAAGATCCATGTAAGTGCAGTCAGATAAACCTGTCTAAAGGTGTTCTACTGATTGGCGTTACGAGACGTGATGTAACGTATTGTAAAGCGAGCGTTCGTGTAGTCAGCATGGAGAAACATGTGATTAAAATGAGCAACAAGACGGATTTTAGCATACAATGTAACGTATCATGCTCGCTACGAATGATACATTATACCTAGACCTGTGTCGATCGTGATCGATCGTATCACAAAGACTCGATCGCGACCCGTGAGTGATCGATCGAATCCCTAGTTTTAAAAGGATTCGATCGTTCAGTCGATCATTCTGGCGTTGATGCTTGTAAAACAAAAGTGAACCTTATGATGTGAAAGTTAAGGTAGTTTTTTCCCCGACAGATACGAATGATCGACCTATTGATTGAATGAATGACAGACTGCATGACAGTCAAAAAACTGAACCTTATGTTGTGACTATTATGGTAGTTTTTCTCGAAAAAAAAAAACCGTGACCCGCGACTTTCAAAACAATCGGGTCTTTCGTTTGATTGATTGAATTTTGAATCATGCTTAATTAGCTTGTAAAAGAAATATGAACCTTATGACGTAACGGTAAGGTAGTTGTTTCCCGATAAATACGAACGATCGAGTCTTTGAGTGAGTCAATCAATTCATTCATGCAATGCAAAACAATGTGAACCTTATGGCGTGACTGGTAAAATAGTTTTTCCCGACAAATACGAACGACCGATCGATCGAACGATAGACTGCACGCACCGGCGCGGCATGGCAGTGGCAAGTCATGGGTCTTCGCGACCCGCGGCCCGCGAAACGATCGAGTCTTTTTAATTCGATCTTTCTGCAAGTTCGATCGTGATCGAACAGGTCTTGAAAAATGATCGATCGACACAGGTCTATACACCGTTCAGTACTCGGTTTAAAGCTCCGTTTTCAGTAAACTGCATGAGCGTAGCGGTGACGTTTAAATTTTAGATGAATTCTTGCTTGTGGCGAGAAGCGTTTCTATTGAAAAAGTCCGCTGTCGACCGCAAACGCACCTTTAGTAATTATTAATATATAAGCCTGGCTAACAAATATATTATTGCAAATTTTCAACACCGTAGAAACTTAATAGTTTACACAGGCAGTCATGATAAAAACATGAAACTCATTTCGGTGGCACGAGACAAAGCGTTACCAACAACCACTTCATTTAAATTATCTGTCAACATTAACCGCCCAGGCGATTCTCTCCTGTACCAAGCCCATCCTAAAAGAAGATAAAAGCTAAAATCCCGTGCACAGAAGTGACTTTAACTTGCTACAGATTAGTTTGCGGGATGGCTTCAAGCTGACAAATAATGGGCTGCAGAGGCACCTCGGCATGAATTTTAATGAGAAGATTCACTCCGATTCCCTTCCAGTCGAATGAATGCTCGAAGCACAAAGGGCTTAGATCGTTTCCGCCTATTGTTTCAGGTAATTCCCCATGTTTTTGTTGTTTCTATTGAATTAGAGTTGTTTGACAATTGGCAGTTATTTATTGGTTTACTTTGGCGGTTCACACAAAAGTAGGCTTTAAGTTATGTATGTATGTATTATAAATCTATATGTATTATCTTGGGTATACTTACAATTGTGTAAAGGTCATATTATTCACCGTTCCCGTTCAATTTGGGTGTGATGCTAAGTGAAGGCTCTCTATTTGGTACTGTAGCGATTTCGCATCGCTGTTGTTTTTTTTTTTTATAAAAATACCTTAGTACCTTAGGTCTTGCAATAAGCAAAGAATTTGTAAGCTAAGGTTGTGGTGTGCCGGCCATACCTCGCGAAGAACCGACAACCAGTAGGGTAAACGTGTTCTTGAGTGGAGACCGCGACTTAACAAACGTAATGTAGGAGACCCTCCGGTCAGGTGCTAGCAGATGATGTATGCGGCAAGCTGAAGACAGGGCACTAAGGTGCTCATTAGGCCCACGTCCAGATGTGGGCTTACATGGGCTGATGAAGACGATGATTCCAAAAGTCGTTCAAATAATAATATGGCGTGTTTTAAAAAACGATAAACTGACGTCAAATTCCGTTACTTTTACACATATTTAAAAAAAAATTATGTGACCAATGGGTCACATAATTTTTTTTTCGGGATCATTTTCTATACAATAGTTAAAGAATTTTCAAAATCAGTCCATAATTGGCAGAGATATCGCGTACAACATATACAAAAAAAACATACAGACAAATTGACAACCACCTCCTTTTGAAGTCGGTTAAAAAAGAAAGAGTTAATATGATGGGATCATTTTGGAGTAAAATTACATTATTTATCATTAAAATGTATGAATTAACCATATTGGATGAGCAAACACCATTATAGCTCACAGTTACCTACTTGAAATTCATATATTTTATTTATGATCTTACGATCAAGGTGACGACCTCTCTGGCGCGGTGGGCGAAGGTCTGTCTACGACGCAGGAGGTTGCGGGTTAGATTCTTGTCTCGGGATTAATGTTTGTACGACATGCAAATATTCCTGGTCGTTTTCTATGTATAATAAAAATATCTACATATTTATGTATTATATTCTATTAAGTACCTAGTACTTAATAGAATATATTACAATATATATTACATAAATATAATAACTCTTGGTAAATAACCCGTAATTAATTTTAGTGTAGATAACTGACCTCTCTACTTTATTGTTGTAAATAACCATGATAGTTTCAAAAGTTTAGATAAACGAATCATGAAAACAGGCAATAAGATTTTTTGTTACGTTTTTAAGCAAATAAGAAATTTTTTTTTCAAAGTACATGTTAAATACTTTGATGGCTTGAGATATTTTCATGCAAAAGCACGAAATTTCGATTGCAAAGTTTAAAAGAAAGAGCTCGACGAAAGTTTAGGGAAAGCTTACAAGTTTGATTTATTGGGTTCGCCGAAAAGCTAGGCATTATACTTACATGAACAGTTTACGAGAAAATACAGTTTTGCATCGTAACAAACCATCACATTAGTGTGATGGTTTATCGAACGAATATTAGTGTGATGGTTGATAATTACGAATTTGTATGGATGGATGGAAGGATGTATGTTTGTTATTTCGTCAAGTTAAAACTACTGAACGAATCTACCTGAAGTTTTTCAGATCTGGAATACTCATAAGCTACTTTTTATCCCACAAATCTGTTCCTGCGGGATAGAAATATCCTTTATAATATTTTCATAGAAACAACGTGTGCGTGAAATAGTTTATGATAATTGTTCGTCTTAAGTCTTGGCAGAGCTATGAATTACTTGGCAAGAGTACAGAGCAGATATGACAAAGAGCAGATCTGAATATCTTTTGTTATTCTGATTATACGCATGTTAATGAAACGTCTAGTCTACGACTTGGATTGGCATTTGGCAGGCTGCTTGTGTTCAAATATGGAGAAGGGCAGTAACGCATCGTAATACGGTTAGATAAGGTCGCTTGTTTGTTGAGGTCATTTTCTATGGCTAATTGACCCGCGAATACTCAAACGCAACTGTTTTCAATGAAAATATTTTAAAAAAATCACGACTTGCGACGTGCTTGAACGCGAATTGCGTTTGAGTATTCGGACGTTACTCTTACGACTCAAATTTTCATATAGCTAAGTCAAACTTTTGTTCTTTTTGAGCGTGTAAAAGTCCTTTTAAACAAAAATAAAGTAAAAAAGTAAGAGACCTTTCAAACTACGAAACTACTTGTGTGTTTGTTTGTGTACTAAACGAGTACACAAACAAACAAACAAACTTTTACCTTTATAATATTATGTGGATATTTTTATATAATAGCGCCCAAAATCCTCTCATTAACAAAATGTATTTGCCCTCATGCCTGTTACCAATTTACAGTCCAGCACAATCTGAAAGGCACTGGCCTCAATACAAACTGACGGTGAAAAATCCCACAACCATTACCCCTAATTACTCGTACCGGGAGTGAAGGTAGGTAGCTTCATTAATTATGACGTCACGGGCTACCCTCAGCTGACAAATTTGTAATGTTCCCGGGAGATTAATGCGCAATTTGAAATATCCGTCATTGTTGTCACACAATACGGAATATGAGAGCGCGCCGATAAATAATCCAATTGGATTACCCTCATTTCTGGTATTCTGAATGTCGTTAATGTTTTGGAGGTATTTTGTCGGTCGAATTTTGGCGTTTAATGTTGGTCATTAGGGGTTACATAATTATACACATTAATAATAAACGTAGCCGACATTGAAGTCGTTCTTGAGGTTAAACTTGATAAAAACTTCATGGAAAATTCCAGCGCTATGACAGGATTTTTCCTGCCATGGATCCATGCCGCTGGTCTTGATGAGTGTTGGAAAGTGTTGAGGTCGTAAGGGTTTCCAAAGAGTGGCAACAGGACTCTATTACTAGCCTTCGATGTCCGACCGTCTGTCCTTCCGTCTGTCAGCTGGGCTGTCTCTCATAAACCAGAACAGGTAGTACATGGGCGAAGAAAAGAATTAGTAGACAATTAAAATTTTCAGTGAATGTTATTTCTATTGCAGCTATATAAAAAAATAATAAAGTTAAAGTACCCCAAATCTCTATAGTTATTATGGAATAATATAAACACATTTTCAATCTTAATCTAGGTACTGCTTGCTTGCTCTTGGAAGGCTTAGACAACATAATAAAGAATACTTTATCATCGGTTTTGAATATCTATTTCGATGACAAGGCATGGTCGCAGGCCTCCCTGCCTGTCAAATTGGGAGGCTTAGGTATCCGCAAAATTTCAAGTGTAGCCCTGCCAGCGTTCTTGTCTTCCGTCTACAGCACTAGTTCTTTAGTGGAAAAATTTTTAAATCCGTCTTTGGTCTCACCTGGAAATTCATTCGAAATTTCGTTCTTAGACGAGGCTCGAATGGCTTGGCATAGTGCTTGCCCTGATGCTGCTCCCCCAAAATCTATTTTGTCCCAACGGCAATGGGACGGGCCTCTGTGTGAGTTGACACGGAATTGTTTGTTACAAACGTGCTCCAGCTCTGCAGATCGTGCCCGTCTCCTGGCGGTTTCTAAATGGGAGTCAGGACATTGGTTGCAAGCACTTCCTTCATATAATACTGGCACTCTATTGGATCCCGTAACTTTCCGTATAGCAACATGTCTTCGGTTGGGTGCAAGGTGTTGCGCGCCTCATCAATGCCAGTGCGGTACTGTTGTCGAACAGCTTGGTCATCACGGATTATCGTGTACTAGGGCTGCCGGTCGGATATCTCGCCATGCCAGCCTTAACGACATCATCCGGCGGGCCTTTGTCACCGCTAACGTACCAGCTATTCTCGAACCGAATGGTCTGTTGCGTGACGATGGTAAGAGGCCTGACGACATGACTTTAGTCCCTTGGGAGCTGGGCAGGCCTATTGTGTGGGACGCTACATGTGTCGACACACTTGCGCCTTCCCATATTTCAAGGACATCCGTGAGGGCTGGTTCGGCGGCAGATTTGGCCGAGGATCTCAAGAGGCGCAAATATGCAGGTCTCGACAGAGCCTACGCATTTGCTCCCCTTGGAGTCGAGACCCTAGGTCCGTGGGGTACCGAGGCTCTCCGGGTTTTCAAAAAATTATCTGAGCGCCTGGTCGAAGCGACGCGTGACCCGAGAGCTGGTGAGTATCTGGCGCAGCGCATTAGCATTGCCATACAGCGGGGCAATGCAGCCTGCGTCTTGGGGACGCTTCCGACTGGTATTGATATGGACCAGTTGAGCTATCTGTAGAATGTTTGCAACAGTCAGCAGTTAGCTCAATTGTTTCAATTGTAAATACTAGTTTAATTTCTTTATATTTTTTGATTGTTATTTTCTTTGTCAATAAAGTTATTACCTATCTAGGTACTAACCTTACAAACTCCTAAGTAACTGAATCTTTGGCTAAATATTCATTAAAAGTACGGTTATTCTGATTCTTTAACATAATAACAGGGAAAGTTGAAGTTGAGAAAACGAAAGTATTTTTATCAAGACTGCTTTTAATATTATGTTACGGGAAAGTTCCTTGCGGTTGAAATCTGCCAACGTTAATTTCCTGGCACGAGTTGACTGCGAGATTTCCTGAGGCTTTTAAATTGTAATGCTATGTAAGCAAGGGGCAATACACGAGCAAATTTGATTCAAAGAAAGCAAACTATGTTAGTTTTAGAAATGTTTATATACTATAGTTTTGGAAAACGGGCATTGACGTAGAATGTTTTCTAGATTTTTGTCTTATGTTATGTGTCATGGATTTGACTAATTTAGTGTATTAAATAACTTTTATATCTGCCGACCAACAGAAGACTACGAGTAAATTGTTGCTATAAGGAAAGGCTTTTGTATTTTTTTCTACGACAAAAAATATTGAACTAATCAGGTTCCCTAAACCATTGAAACACATTTATTATATTTTGCTACACCTACGCTTTGTTTCAGTCTATCTACGAGTATATAAAATAAAGTCGTGCTAGTTACACCACTTGTAACTCGAGAACGGCTGAACCGATTTTAATGATTTTTGATTTGTTGTATTTGTCTCCGTCCGGAATAGGATATAGTTTATAAAAAATAGGGTTCCTCGTAAAAATTAAAATTCTACGGGGGCGAAGCCAGCACAGCTAGGTTCATAAAAATATAGATTTCGGTTAATTTTGCTAGCGAAGGTACGTAAACTTTACCAAAAACAAAACTTATAAACGACGCCGACACATACAATCAACTATTTTCAGACAGTTCCCTAATGTATGAAAATTTAATGGCTCTGAATACCTAGTGGGACAAACTTTTATAATTCTCTATTGCGCCAGAAATTCGTAATGGAGTGGAGCTGGCACTCCGTCCCTACTTTATTTTATGTCGGAAGTTTATGCACTACCTTATTCCAGTCATGGTGCCCAAAATTTGTTGTTATGATGGAGGCAACATATCTACACAAAAAAGCTCTTTGGGTATAATAATAATATATTTTTGTTATATAAAGTTTCTTGAAGAATAGCGAAATGGGAAGATATATAATTCATTCAGATAAAAAACAACATCAGCGAGGCAATGCAGCCACCGTCTTGGGGACGCTTCCAACTGGTATTGATATGGACCAGTTGATCTATCTGTAGATTGTTGGAACAGTCTGCAGTTAACTCAAGTGTTTCAATTGTAAATACTAGTTTAATTTGTTTATATTATTTGATTGTTATTTTCTTTGTCAATAAAGATTAAAAAAAAACAACATTACATACCTTAGATCAGAAGTCTCATACTAAAGACAGAGTTCTCAACTAGTTCCAAGCCAAGAAGACGAGATAAGCAGGCTTTACACTCATATAGAAATATCTATACTCATCAAATTGCCAAATAATATAAACTTCGGATCGTTCCTACAAAGTGATTGGTCTTTACGTATCTACTTACCTAGTGCGGTAGTATCTTAGGACTTATTATTTTAGGACGTCCTGTCCTATACCCTGATTTAGAATCCAAGATATTTTATGTTAACAGAGACATTTATGTATGAAAACTTAACAAAAACTATTAACAGTAACAAAAAACAACAAGGTAACTAGCAAAGTTATCACTGAAAACTAAAACACAACCTTCAACAACGCATACATAATATCACATGTGTAGCAAAATATTTTTAAATTTGAGTTTTAAAACAAACGAGAGATCAATTAAATGACAAAAAATTGTTTCTAGCTTCTGTGGTTAGCTTCAATGACACCAATGTCGTTAAATATATTCCACAAATATTCCTTGGATTTTGTAACCCTTTGTATACAAAAAATATCGAGGTTCGATCGGAGTATAGATTGAAAGCTTTTCTTTTACCCCAATACATACTATAAGCAGCTGTAATATAAGCAGGTTATATATACAGCCTTGGCCGAAAGTATAAAGCACCCTAAAATTTAATGACTTTTTCGTCTTTAAGGTGGAAAATAAAACTAATTTGTTTTCCAAATTACTATATTAACATAAAATTATATAAATCACTAATATTTAGTTGGCCCACCCTTCGCATTGATCACAGCAGCAATTCTTTGGGGCATGCTGTTAACAAGATTTTTACATTCGGCTGCACTTATGGCGTCCCACTCTTGAAATAAAGCATTTTTTAGCGTTGTTTTGGATGTAATGCTATGCTGTTTGACTTTGCGCTTCATAATACCCCAAAGATGCTCGATAGGGTTCAGATCTGGGGACTGCGCCGGCCAATCTAACAAGACAATACTGTTGTTTCGAAACCAGCGCATGGAGGTCGCTGATTTATGACAAGGAGCATTGTCTTGTTGGAATTTGACGCCATCCAAGTTCGTGTCGCCGAAAATGCGCGTAAGCGAAGGTAATAGAGCGGTTTCGAGTACATTTATGTACTTTTCACTGTTCATACGGCCTTCGCAAACGAACATTTTGCCGACACCATCAGCTGCCATGCAGCCCCAGATCATAATGCTACCTCCCCCGTGTTTAACAGTGGAAACCACGCAATCTGGATGATATTCCTCGCCGACGCGCCGCCTCACGAAGGTTACACCCGCAGTTCCGAATACCTGTAACAATTGAAAAAAGTAGAGCTTAAATGTGTGCTCATTATTTTTATGAAAGCCAACTAAAATAATAGTAATCAGTGTTATCGTTTTTATGAAATGGTATAAAAGCTTACCTCAAAGTTTGATTCATCGGACCACACAACATTTGACCAATCCTCCTCCGTGAAGTGTTGGTATCGTAGAGCCCATTCTAAGCGATTTTTTTTGTTATTTTCCGAGAGCCACGGCTTCTTTCTTGCTTTACACCCCTTTAAACCCGCATCTCCAAGCCTTCTTCTTGCCGTTCGAGCACTAATAGGGTATCCACTTTCTTCGGATAGGGCGGCAGCGAGCTCAGAAGAAGTTTTTTTGCGATCCTTCAGAGACTCGCGGATGAGTTTTCTATACTGGCGCTCAGTAGTCACGCGTTTTCTGCCACTCCGTCTTTTATTTGCGTGGGAACCAGTCTCCGCAAACCGTTTAATAGCAGATTGCACTGCGTACCGCGAACATTTCACGAGTTTGGCAATCTCTACTTGAGTCTTTCCTTGTTCATGTAACAACTGAATTTTAATACGTTTTGCGTAGCACAGTTCACTTGTTTTTGGCATTTTCGAAAAAAAGGAATGTTAATTTCACTATTAAATCACACACGGAAGCTTCCTTACGCTACAAATAACAAATGAAGACTGATTTGTATTTTTGAATTTTTTGTGTAAAATACCCATAATTTGAGTTTAGCTCACCAGATGTTTTATGGCCCATAGAAAAATGTTATCTATTGTTTTAATAATCGTTTGAGGGCACCGGCTTGCCCTTTGTTCAAAACATTGCTATTTTTTTTAATGTGTTTTGAGATATGTATGTTTTAGAGGGGTGCTTTATACTTTTGGCCAAGGCTGTATATACTACTTTTCTTCTAATCTCTTCAACTAAGAGTCTATGCCCTTGCTAGAAGTATTATTCCCATTGGAAACGTATCTTGGATGCAGCGCATAGATATTATATTGGAATGTCCATTGTAGTGATATAAAGAATGAGGATTTGTGATAATCGAACACAATGGTCTGGATTTTTAGGGATTTGGCGCTGATCCTTACGTTTTGTATGAAATACTTCACTCGCTATTGTAGTTTTTGAAATGAACACAATAGATTTCAATTTATGAGAAATATTGAAATAGAGTGACAGTATGAAAGGATCTAAGAAAATCTAATAATGCTGTGAGCTTGAAATAGTTTTAGTCGAGACCAAGTATCGCGTTCTTTTTTTGTACGTATTTTTAACTCAAGCATTTTAATTTTTTGTTAGCATATTTTGCCCCTCTTTCAAATATTATATGAAATACCAGAAAAATAAAAGCAGACAAAGTATAATAAATAATATGGACCAGTTGAGCTATCTGTAGATTGTTTGCAACAGTCTGCAGTTAACTCAATTGTTTCAACTGTAAATACTAGTTTAATTTGTTTATATTATTTGATTGTTATTTTCTTTATCAATAAAGACTTTAAATAATAAATAATTTTTGCAGTTACTTGGATTAAAATGAAACTAATTTGTAGACTCAACGGGTATTACATTTAGGTAATTAATGGTGCATATTTTTACGATAAATATTCAGTAGTCTTACGCAATAAATAAATTTGATTAAATCAATAAATAATTAGCCATATTAATATTACAAACTAGTTTCTGCCCGCTGCTTCGCATGCTTTGCTTCTATGGAAACGTTTATTTATTTATATCCCATGGAAACTTTTGGTAGTTTTGGCGTGAAGAAGTAACAATCTCAAATCAATCCATCCATCTAAACATCCAAACTTTCGCATTTATAATATTACTAGGTGCTGCCCGCGCCTTCGCCCGCTTTTTATCGGGATAAAACATAGCGTTTATGTTATTCAGGTCCCAAACTATACCCATACCAAATTTCAGCATAATCGGTTCGTAGTTTTTGCGTGAAAGAGTAACAAATATCCATACATCCATCCATACAAACTTTGATATTTATAATATTATAATTAGTATGATGATTAGTGTGATAAAAAAAAAATTTCTTCTCATCTGCGATCATAAGAAGCGATCCTTTGATGAGCAAATTTGATGTAGATGAGAATCTTTTCAAGGAATTGGTCCAGCGATCAATTCCCCATTGTTTCCTTTTATGTGCGTCGAGCTCTATGATGTGTTGTCTTCGCAGTCTCTTCGGGTAGCTTATAGTGGTCAGTTGTGATACCAGTTGGTTAGGGTGTTGGTTCGTCATTGTTTATTGCTTCATTTCGTCGTTGACGGTGTTCATATCCAGTTCGTTATGTAGCTCAGAGATCATTAGGAACCATGGAGCATTGGATAGGTTTCTTAAATTTATATTTATTTACTGGAAAACCAGAAGCTTTTATACACATCATAACATAGAGAAATATAACCTCATCATCATCATCATCATCAGCCCATACACGTCCACTGCTGGATATAGGCCTCCCCCGTACTACGCCACAAATAGCGGTCCCGAGCCGCCTCCATCCATCGACTCTCTGCGACCGCTACGATGTCGTCAGTCCATCGAGTGGATGGTCTCCCATGTAGTGGATTTGCCATAATCACCACGCTTGGCAGGCGGATTGGTGATCGCAGTGTTGGTGTTTAAAAATACTCAGACGGAAGCTGCTGCCCTTCCTCTGGTAGGTACCCTTAGTCGGCTCTTACGACATCCACGGGTTGAGTTGGAGGGGTCGATATTCGTACACCGCGGCCCCATGGCAAACTATCATCTATCTATCATCTACATCACCTAGCAAGCTTAAATTAAGGTTTTTACGGCTAATTAACATTAATGTAACAAAAGGTAAAAAAATAACGATAGATACCAAACTACGCTTAATCATCATAACTAATTGTATCTCTTTCTTCACCGAAAAATTCACCGCTCAGCCGCCGCCGCCTGGCCGAAGGGACACTTGTGCAAAATAATTCAAGGTCGAATCGCCTACACAGCGCATTAAAGTTGTTGCTTGCTCGCTACAAGAACGAATTTTGTCGATAATTGGTACCAGCATGAGGTACATATGTATGTAGCAGGATTAAATCTGATAGGTGTGGCATTGAATTTTATTCTATGGATCGGGACAGTAGATTTTAAGCAAAAAGGATAAGTCTGCAATTAAACGTCGTTTAGAAAGTGGGAGGATATGGAATTTCTTAGATAATTTGATGTAATTAGTAAAGCTATACGGAATTTTAAGACGGAAGCAGAGATACTTAATTAATTTTATTTGGATACGCTCAATCCTAGTGGTATAAGTATCATAGCGGGGGTTCCAAATTTCAGAGGCGTATTCAAGAATGCTCCTCAAAAGTGCGTTAAAGTATCTTAAATGTCTTAGCATGGTGAAAACAGGATGCACTCCTCATAACAAAACCTAGCCTCGGAGGCTTTGGAAACAATAGCTTGAATGTGCTGGGTCATAATGAATGTGTATGATACACATTCATTATGATTCTCTCTGTGTAGTTGATATGTGATGGATTTATAAGCTGATCCCCACAGCTGTATCGCATACGTCTATATTGGTTTTAGTACCATCTTGTAAACAAGGACCTTGATGTCCAGGCTGAGGACTGAGTTTCAGGCTGAAGACTGAGTTAGAGAGTAGTGTGGTGCAAAAGTAACTCTGTCTGTTACCTTTTCACGATGAAGTGGCTCAACGTATCTCAATGTAAAACAATGAAATAGGTTACATTCCGGAGAAGGGTAAGCTACTTTTGATCCCGGAAAAGCGGCGTGCGAAGTCGTGAGCAGAAGCTACTAATATTATAAATTCGATAGTAATTCTGTCGTCTGTCTGCCTGTTACTTTTTCATGTCTAAACCGCTGAACGGAATTTAATGTAGTTTGGTAGGCAGGTAAACGGTTCTCCGGTCGCGGACGTAGGCTACATGAAAAGTGCGTGCGAAGCCGCCGGCAGAAGCAAGGTATTAATATCGAAGTATTGTCACTTATATATTACTTACGCAAGGAAAGCGTTTACGTACGCCACAACCACACCATAATATTACACTCACACGAAAGTAGAAAACCGATTTAGCGGTAAGCTCACGATGAAAGCTGTCTAAATAAATTCATACTCATGATTTACTGTTCGCTCCTTCAACCAAACGCACGTCAAAAAGGCTTTCGTGTTTACCCTCGAATTATTCAAATGGAGAGAGACGCAGCGTATAGCACCCGTAATATACATACTTGGAAACACATCTTGGGAATTATAATATGTAATACTGAGCTTTGTGACAGTCTTTCTAGGAGTGTTTTATTTTTGTACTTACCTACACAGTTATAATATTACGAAGCTAGCTGTACAAAAGGAGAGCAGATATAAATACAGTACAATAATTGACAATTTACTGTTTTATCATTGTTTTTTCAATATTTATTATTAGTCTATTTATTACTAGTCATAAGTTTTTAAACATGGTCATTATTTTTTTGACCTTAAACCTTACATATCTTCATGATGATTTAGGGATTCCTGAGCTGTAAGATGTTTTGTTAACTTGTGGTTTTAGGTTTCTGAAAAAAATCCTACAACAATTTAGAAAACAAACCATGTTTCCCTCAAAATAAGATTTCTTGTCTTTAGGTACCTAAATAAATAAATCAACAGATTTTAATTAAAAACATATTTTTAAAACTGTAACAATATCTGTTACGGTCCTATTTTGTTGATTTTTCCGAGGAACCACGGTTCTACCCTTTTCTACCCGCAGGTCTTTACCATTATATTGATCTAGATTTGGTATAAATAAGACAAGATACCGAGTGGATGGTTGCCAAATAGACTCGTCCAAACCATTAAAAGATAGGTCCTTATGTAAATTGGTTACGTAATTGGCTATTTGATTGGTTTGTTTCATGTTTCTGTTCAATTTTATCATTTTCTTTTCGCTATTGGCTGTTTCTCGGTTTATTTATCATTTTGTCTTTATGTACCCTTAGAAACATACCTTGAAGGTCTGTGCTAGATAGTTCCTTGTAATTAATGGAATCGACATGTTTGCTTCTATTACAGCGTAATAACACTTAGGTACGTGATGCTCTCTCCAACTCCTACACTCTCATTATTGAGAGTGAAGGAGTGTCTCAGTGTCTGTTCATAAAAATCACCGAGGTATGTAAACACATTTTCGGCCTACCTTACTCTTTTTGGATCAATAAAATATAATTGCTTGAAATAGAGCAATGGAATACAAAATATAGACAAATAATAATTAAAACTCAGGGTTCAGCTTACCTAACGAGATTTGTATTACGTACGCTAGTAAATTTTAAATGAACAATATAAACAATGTTTCCCCTGTAGGTGGAGCACTAACAGTGGCGCTAGAGTCCGTAAGAAGTCACAAAGATTTTCTACTCGTCGTCGGTCACTTGACCTCGTAGCGCAATTCGTAGTGCATTACCGTAATGAGGGAAGTTTCCTGATCAAGTTCAAGTCCCACCGAAGTCAAAAAAAAAATACAGGTAATTATTTGATTTCTAAGGTCAAAATGAAATCTGGTATGCCTAAATTTAGGTAAAGCAATATTGTTAAAAGCATAAACCGCAACTGCCCGTGCGGGCTCAGAATTAAATTGGATATAATTCTGAGCCCGCGCGGGCAGTTGGAGAGTATCTGCGATAGAGAGGTTAAAAAATAAAAAAGGTATTACAATTACAAAACTTTTTTAATTGTAATTATAAAAAATACTCTTTATTGTACACCACAAAGATAAATAAAATACATAGGCAATAACATAAACAAGTACAATGGGCGGCCTTATCGCTTAGAAGCGATTTCTTCCAGGCAACTTACCTAGGTATTACCTTTTTCTAGCTTTTAAGCCGTGGGTTCCGTGGTTCTTATTTGTTAGAATTCAATTTCTCTAACAAAATCTGTTTTAGAACTAAGTGAAAACATCTGATACATTTTAAGTTAATAATTTTAATGGCGACCTAGTTAAGCTCATAACTATGTTAGAGCCAGAGCACAGATTTTAGTAGCTTAGTCTGTACACAGAGATAACACTCAGAATATGAGTTGTTAGATATCTTAGGTACACTTTCTCTTTGATTATTGTCTCTTATCTGGTGGGGGAGAACTTTGAAACGATAATGTAGCTTACTGATTTTGGAGTTTTGGTTATTATTATTACTCAATTCAACGAAAACTTATACGTGCTTATACTTTCATCCATTTATTCGTATTTAGAAATTGGAATAGAAAACGAAGTTTAAAGCTCCATAAAATACTTATGCCCAGTCTTCGTTGGATTTTAGCTAACGAGCACCTACAAAGTAATAGTTGAGGTATGCCTTAAATCTAAGCTTGATTAAGCGCCGCTTTTTCTAACGTTTATTCTTTTATCTCAACGTGAATACTGAATTATTTTACATTAAAAGCGCGGCTCTATCGCGATTTAGATCGTTTAGATTCAATGAAAAAAATCTCTTATTCAGTGTTTCCAAAGCGAGCTACTTTATTATTACAGGCGCTGGTTACATAACGTCGAATCGGCTCGTAGATATTATGGAACTCAGCCAATGCGAATATACCTAGATCCGGAGTGAAAAAACTGAAATAAGCAATGCAGGCTTTACCAGAAATTCTCCATTAACTAATCAGACAGAGGAGAAAGAAAAAGCCAGCATTTTAGTAATGAGCATCGTTTTTTACGAAGATCCAGGAAGGGTCAAGTAAGAGCAATTTACTAAAACCCAGTGATTATAGAAAAAGGGAAGAGGACCCTTCGCCCCGCCGGCATCTGAAAGGCCAAGTCATCTCGTATTCATAATATTTCAAAGAACGTTTTGATCACGGTACCAATGCATATGGTAAATTACCAATGTCCTAATATTAATTGAGTATGTACCTATTGCCTGCAATACCGTGGCAGAGTTCAGAAAAAGTGTTTTTTTTTTTGTTAATTTATTCTCTGTTTGCAAACTATTCTAGTAAGATTTTTTAGTAAACAATGGATCGTCAAAACTAGGCCTGCGGTATTTTAAAACGTAAATAAATAATTCTGGACAATCCACACTTCATCATTCTAGCCCCAGTCTAAGCAGATCTTGTGTTATGGATGGCATAGTACAATTGTATTCATTTATTTCAGATAATTACATCCATATCACATACATATACACAAAATTAAAAAAAAATCTAAATTAAACGACTACCTACTAAAACTAAAATTAGGTAATAGATACATTTAAGTTATTAGAATAGAATAAAATAAGTTAGATTAAATTAAATTATATTGGATTAGATTACATTATATTAAAATGATGCCTAATATTCAATCAGGTATCATACCCGCAAACTGGTGCAACGCATTTTGCTAAATGTGTCCACATGGGAGACAATGCTCGGCCACGGTTTTAAGGATGCTGTTGTGATTAGCCTTCGTTCTGCTCATCAGAGATGCTATTTTTTCCCGTTACAATGCGAATGTAAAAAATTTAAAAAATATAATAGTTAAAGTATGGACAACATAACGCGAGTACCTTCTACTGGGTTTTTGTTATTATAGTCCGTAAGCCTCACACTGGGGATAATTTCTAAGATATTATCCCCAGTGGTAAATTGTTATTGGTAGCGCATCCCGTACTGAGGGAGGGTTGCGGGTTCAAGTCCCGTTGGAGTCGAATTTTTTTTGGGTTATTATTAAAAATACCTCCTACTAAGTATCGAGAAACAAACGCTCTAACAATAGCACACACTTGGGCACTATAATATTATGTATGTCTTACGCACCTGGCCAGTGGCCAATGTGGCCGAGAAATTGACTAGGAGGACATTATAATTTTTATTCTACATTTTAGTTAGTGATGCGTGTACGTACAGTTGGTATGGTATCAATGATTTAGGATAGATTGAATAGATAGACAGATAATGGTTAAACAGCTTTTTCCATTCGTAGAGGATCAAACCCAGTGCTTCTAGGGTTCCAATCTGCATTAGATGGTCCCATAAACTATGCGATATCTTTGAGCTGTGTTCATAATTTAGTTATCATATTCTCATAGAAACCTCATTTATGCAACAATAATATTTTGTCCTTTCATATGTTGTCCATGTAACTTTGGTTAATCTGTATGTCAATAGAATTTCATTATTTACCTACACGACTAATAATTTTTAAATGCCTAGTAGTGTCAAAATGGAGCACCTTATTATTTTTAGAATAATAAACTTTACACACAATATATATATAATGCTTTCATATTATAATATATTACAACCGTTGGGGAGTAAAGGTTCTCGAGTGGTGACCGCGATGCAATGCGAAACGGAGTGTGGGAAGACCTCCCACTCGATGGGCCGATGACATTGAAGCGGTCCCAGGGAGTCGTTGGATGGAGTCGGCTCAGTAGAACAGTTATTCGTGGCGTCGTTCGGGGGAGGCCTATGTTCAGCAGTGGACATATACGGGCTGATGATGAGCTTTCATTATATCATATGTTATACATACCAATCAATCAACCTCTCAAGCCCTGGATATCAGTCAGTATAGTACGTTCGATAAAAAAAAGAGATAAGTTACATATGAAACTTAAAAAGACACCAATAAACAAAGAACTAAGGGATAAATATAATAATTACAGGAATACATGCAACAAATTAATAAAAGATCTAAAAGCTTCATATTATAAAAATAAATTAGAAAAAGAAAAAGGTAATATTAAAGAAACTTGGAAAATTGTAAAAGAAGTGTGTAACTTTAGACAGGTTAAAATGCCTCCTCTAGATCTTCTGAACGTCTGTAATAGCCCCACGGCTTCACTTAATAAAGTCAACCAGTTTTTTACGTCTATCGGTGACAAACTTGCTAGTGAAACTCTGGTTAAACTTGATACAACAGAAATTGATCTGGCTTCTCGGATACCTGTATCTTCTGCTCCTTTAAAGTCTATGTCATTATTACCAACGGATCCGTCAGAGGTTAGATCTATAGTTTTACAACTAAGGTCACATAGTGCGCCTGGGTGGAACAAAATTACAGCAACTCTACTGAAAAAATTCTTACCTTCTCTAGCGGAACCTATTGCTTTCATATGTAATCTTGGTTTCAACACCGGTACATTCCCAGCTTCTTTCAAGAAAGCAATGGTTAGCCCTGTATTTAAGGCAGGTGATAAGAAAAACCCGTCTAACTATAGACCGATCTCACTGTTATCTACACTCTCCAAAATTATGGAAAAACTCATTAATAAAAGACTTATGGTATACCTTGAGAAAAATAACCTCCTTAGTGTCAACCAATATGGTTTCAGACATGGACGCTCCACTGAAGACGCTGTACTAACTCTGACCACACTGATAAAAAAGTACCTAGATAATGGCGACAAGTGTATTGGCGTCTTCTTGGACCTACAGAAGGCGTTTGATACTGTGTCAATCCCTATTCTTTTGTCTAGATTGGAGAGTGTGGGTATTAGAGGGATCGTGCATGACTGGTTTACTGACTACCTATCAGGAAGATCGCAAAGAGTTCGAGTCGATGGACATGTGAGTGAGAGTACTGCGTGTACATTTGGTGTACCTCAGGGTAGTATACTAGGTCCAACACTATTCCTTTTATACATCAATGAACTATGTAGTACTACCCTGACGGGATTAGACCTTCTTATGTTTGCAGATGACACTGTTCTTCTTATACATGACAAAACATGGCCAAAGACTACGCTCTTAGCAGAGAATAATCTTGCAGTTGTAACACATTGGCTAGAAAAAAGTCTCCTAACTTTAAATACCAGCAAAACAAAGTACATGTGTTTTAGTAAAACAAGTTATGGATCTCCTGCTACTGATATAAATCTAAAAATACACACCTATCCCTGCAACATCAACACTGCACGAGAGACGCCATGTCCATGCTCTACTCTTTCCCAGGTTGAGTTAATTAGGTATCTTGGCGTGCTTATTGACGATAAATTGAACTGGAAACAGCACATTACGGCACTTACATCTCGAACAAGGAAGTTGATTTATATCTTTAAAACCTTAAGATCTGTAGCCGATAAAAAACTATGTATCCAAATATATAAGGCATTGTGTGAATGTATTTGTAGATACTGCATCTGTTCCTGGGGTACTGCCGCCAAAACTCACCTCATTGCGGCTGAACGGGCCCAACGGTCTGTCCTAAAGGTCCTCCTGCATCTTCCTTACAGACATTCTACTACAGACGTATACAATACAGCCGATGTGTTTAGTATTAGGAAATTATTTATTTTTGAAACACTTAAGCGCTACCATAAAAAAGTAGTACCCTATTTGCCTGTATCTTCAAAAAGAATATTTCGATGTCCTGTTCCGAAGGTTAAGTCCCGTTTTGCCAATAAACAATATAACTTCATTGCTCCCCAACTCTACAACAAATTAAATAAAGACCTTAAATTAAAATCTATAAAATCGCTAAAATCATTTGAATTTAAAAAAACACTTTTAGATTGGCTTAAAATCTATGATTATGAGGGCATTGAAAAAATGCTCACCGACCTATATTTCTAATTTATACACGCACACTACTTATTTTTCATATTATCTATATCAATTTTATTAGTATTGTTGTCTAAAAATTAATTATCTAATAATTAGAATTATCTTAAGTTATGTATATGTTTTTTTTAAAGTATATCTTATTTTATAGTTCATTTTCTGAAGTTAATGCAAATTTTTAGTTTTTCATTATTATTGTAATTCCACATTAAATTTCTTACATTTTCCTGATTATCTATAAGTAGGTTTTTCATTTTTATTTGTATTTTTAATTTCATTTTTACTTTAGTTATTGTTTTCTTATTTTCTATTCAAAGGCACATTGTATAAACTTTTTTAAGGAGAAGCCTTGGATCCTGAAATACAGCCTAGGCTAGTTCAGGACCCTACGGATTCAATATTGTACTGAAACCCTGTAATTGTGTCCAATAAATGATTATTATTATTATTTTTTTTTTTATACATGTTGATGCCTTCACCACTGGTGAAAGATAGGGCCTGAGAATGCTAAGAGGAACTCCTCTTAGACCGCTTTGCCAGACTCGCCGATAGTTATCGGCGAATCTGTGTTCGAAGAGAAGGCGGTCGATCTTTAGGAGATGATGGCTTGACTAGCTTGAAGCTTGACTGAGTGGATGTAGGTGGTTGAAACATGGTGATAAGTAGTATAGAGACAAAATAAAATATATAAGTAACTCATCATCATCATCATCATCAGCCCATACAGGTCCACTGCTGGACATAGGCCTCCCCCGTACGACGCCACAAATAGCGGTCCTGAGCCGCCTCCATCCATCGACTCCCTGCGACCGCTACGATGTCGTCGGTCCATCGAGTGGATGGTCTCCCATGTAGGGGGGGATTTGCCATAATCACCACGCTTGGCAGGCGGATAAGTTACTAGAAATGACAAAATCAAATGAAACTATGTAATGTAGTAAAATGTTATTATAAGGACAGTACTAATAGTAGAAAAAGGGTGAAATTATACTCAATGAATGACTCTTTTAACTTAAATAAATAAATAAATATGCGTTTATTTCAGAATAAGGGTACACAGGTACATTCCATATCATATGAGATACATACACAAGAGCAAAAAAGATAAAATATAATTCTTTAAGTTATCTGTTTGTACATTCTTCATTATATGCATATGCAAACATATAATAAATAATTTTTATACAGGGAGTCGACTTGGGAAACGAAATTCGAAGTTCTTGATTCGTTTTTGTGCATAACTAACTCTTATGTTACTTGCGTTTGCACGAAAACGAACCAGAAACATTGATTTCCGTTTTCACGAGTACCCAGGTTGAGCATGCTTCGCAAAAACCCACGTGAAAAAGCAGGTTTATAGCACTGCAATCGTATCGGTTGCAGTGACATAAAGGATTAACGAGGATCGTTATGAAAGGACTTTTTTGGCGATAGATACTTGATAGTTTCTCTTTAATGGTGTAAAGCCATTGAGATCGAGTGCTTCTGCGATGAACGGTATCCGATCCTACAGTACCTATATGTTTTTTCGTAGCTGGTTCATAGCGTGTTAATCTACACTGCCACGGCGCCTTTTCATAGCCAGTCCGAAGCTAAATGAATTTCGGGTACCCCTGCATACCTATTCGTGCACGAAATACCCGACGGCATTTTCGCATTCTGTTGACACCGCTTCCAACAAGAATTTTATTTTAGCACTCCCCGACAGGAATCTGGAATTTTTTTCGTTTGAAAAGTGCGACGTATTTTTTGTAACGACTTCGTGTGATACTGGAAGCTCTCATGCATGTTTTTACTGTAACAGTAAACGTAGTTTATTGTGATCTCGTTTTGTAATTTTTCACAGTTTTGTTTAAACTAAGTTTAATTAGACGCGTGACCCGAGAGCTGGTTAGTAAGTCTCGGACTCAGCGCATTAGCATTGCCATACAGCGGGGCATTGCAGCCAGCGTCTTGGAGACGCTTCCGACTGATATTGATATAGACCAGTTGACCGACCTGTAGATAGTTTGCAACAGTCTGCAGTTAGCTCAATGTTTGTAAATAGTTGTTTAATTTGTTTATATTATTTGATTGTTATTTTCTTTGTCAATAAAGATATTAGAACCCAAAATAAAAGTAATTCATGCACTATCTGGTATTTTATCGTACTCTAAACGAAAAAATCGGTTTGTTCCGCCCAGACAACCAAACAGGATGACTGGTTGTTTATGTGGATAGAATTTTCCGCGGGGACAAACAGTTACCTCGATGGAATTTTATTTCCATGTACACAACTGTTAGGAAACTAGCTGTCTCGATGAAAAATTTTCTTTTGCGGAGACAACCATTTACCTGGACGGAATTTTATTTCCATATACATAACGATTTCGTAACAAGCTATCTCGTTTAGTTATCTCGGCGGATAAAACAAAAATATCCCGTTTTATAATTGACATTATATCAAACAAATTAAATAATATCCTAAAAATTTACGACTCCGGCGGGACTTGACCCCACGACCTTCCCCAGAATACGGGACTGCGCTAACCAGTCGAAAATCTTTGGGACTTCCTCACGGACTCTAGCGCCGTTAGCTGCACCTGCAGGTTTGCATTACTTCAATGTTTCCCACATTGATGTTATGCAAACCTGCTCAAAGTCTAAAGTAACATGTAGATCGTTTGAAGAGAAGTATCGCCGTTGCTCAATTCTAAAGTTTTTGTTATTATAGTGCGTAAGCCCTCGCACTCGGGGTAATCTTGAAAGAAATTAAATAATATCCCAAAAATTTACAACTCCACGGGACTTGAACCCGCGACCTTCCCTTGAATACGGGACTGCGCTAACCAACTGCGCCACGGAGACAAGTACCCGACTAGTCAAAAATCTTGGGACTTCCTTATGGACTCTAGCGTCTTTGTATGGTTTAAAATTATCACACTTTTGTACACTTGATCAGCTCTTGCAATACCTACATCGTTCCACCAAACATACTGTCAGAATCAGAATAAAGCATTACCTCTTAATATTGGAAAAAAGCCCAAAACACAAACCATACAAATAAAAAACGAGTTACATTTTTGCAAAGAAAAGCTTACAATCTCTGAAAGAAAGGGAAGTTTGTATACAACTTTTCTGCATATCTCGGCGTAGAAATGAATGTGAGTAAACCTCGGCGTTGTCTTATCTCGGTCACATCAAAACAACGTACCATCTCTATAAATAGCAAGCGCTAAAGTTTTGAAGAGCTTTGTCTTCAGCGCTGCCGGAATAAACTGGGTCTATGTATCGGTCTTGAGATAATAAATATAACGTAAACAAGTCGACTTCTTGCGTAGTTGGTTTTGTACTTACAGCTAAACGTTTATTTCAGATATATTCATTCATTGCATAGACATATTTAACATTATGTCGATGCAATGAATTCTGAATTTTATTATAATATGAATATGCAATTCTTTGTTTCCAAAGAATAGTATTATATTATCTGTGGTTTCCATTAATTATTTAGTAGATAAGTAGGAACTTCTCCAAAAAGCTTTGTGTAATATTTACTTCATGCTGGCAAAATAAGGTTATTAAATGAAGAAGTTCCTATAAAAAACTGATACTTCGTTCCTGCAAGGTTGCCTGGGAGAAACCGCTCTCAAGGATAAGACCGCTTTTTATATTGGTTATTTTTATTTAGATATAAGATTTTTTACCAGAGGAAGGGTAGCAGCTTCCTTCTGAGTATGTTTCAACACCAACACTGCGATCACTAATCCGCCTACCAAGCGTGGTGATTTTGGCAAATCCCCCCCTACATGGGAGACCATCCACTCGATGGACCGACGGCATAGTAGCGGTCGCAGGGAGTCGATGGATGGAGGCGGCTCAGGACCGCTATTTCTGGCGTCGTATGGAGAAGGCCTAGCTGTGGACGTGTATGGGTTGATATGATGAAGATTTTTTATTAATGTAAATTTCGTGTACAATAAGGTGTTCATTCATTTCTTCATTCACTCATTCATTCTTTCCAGGTCGGTGACCTCACACCCCAGTGCAAGCAGTGTATCTATTAATATAGAGTAAGCGTCCCTCAATACGCTAACGCCTGAATAGTCTCTTTTCACTCCAGGAACCTAAGCCTGTGCTAGTCTAGCAATCTAGCAACAATTGTAACTAGAACTAGAATACTAATTACTTAATTACTAATTACTTATTATTTAATTGGAACACTTTTGTTGCCATACAATGCTCCTGTGAGGCATCACCAGCTGGTCTTCTATGTGACAATACTGGTTAACAAAAGCGCCTTCCTTCCAACCTACTAAATTTATAAAGCCTATTATAAAGTTAGTGAAATGTGAATTTTATTTTGTTTTTACCTGTCTTTATTTTACATAAATATATGTTATTTTGTTATCTATCCTATCGTCAAAACTACTGAACAGATCAAGATGAAATTTGGTGGACTTTTAGAACGTAACCTAACTTATAAATTATAGGTTTCTTCACAGACATGATACTAGCTGCGCCTAAAGGGTTTCTTATTATACCAAAAATAGGCGTACAAAACTAAAGGCAGAAGCTAGTTCATGATATATCCACATATTGGTAGAGCTTAGACAATCTAAGCCGGTTAACTTGTCGAAGTGGTAGAGCCATCGCAAACGTTTTTTGATTCTTAATTATCTAAATAACATCGCTAAAAGTGAAAAAAGAAGCTTTTACTTTCGGTGCTATTTATTTTAATTTTTAACTTGACTGTACGACACATCGCTATGTAGACCAACTGAGACTTAGTCAAATATCGATATAGCCGCTTTGCTATTTAGTTGAATCAAGATTTAGGCCAACTACGACTTAGTCCAATCGAGACCTAGTTTTATCAAGATGTCGTGACAAAGCTTCTCGACAAAGTATTGATTCTCATCCTATAAAAATACGGGTCATATTTGCGTGCGAACTGTAGGCGCTAATTGCAATGAAGTTAGTGACAAAGTGACAGCAAGTCAGGGTCTATTGTTTCGGTTGATGAGCGATAAAATCTTTACTTCTAATTGAGGTTTTTATGAACAAGGCTGAGCTACCTGTAGATTTTTTGCAATAGTCTGTAGTTAGCTCAATTGTTTCAATTGTAGGTACATGCTAGTTCTAATTTGTTTCTATTATTTGTTTATAATTTTCTTTGTTAATTGAGGTAAAAATAATTATGTATTATCACCAATATTATTGATCTGTTATTTCCTACGGAAGTTGTTGCGGCAATTAAAAAGACTATATAACAACAAAACCATTTAAACAATATAATATACTCGTAATTTATTTAAAAAAATCTAAAAAATCTTACTGATAACAACTGGACGCAATTTTAAATTTAGTAAATCTAAGGTCGGTCTAAATTGATTTGAACGGAACGAAGAATACCACGGAAATGAAAATTCAATTTGTTCCATCTTTGGAGTAATAATAAGCTAAATATAGAGCAACTTCCTTGTGTAAAAAGGCACTACTTGCTTTGCGACCAACAATATTGTTATCAATATGTCTTATTATTTAACTATCTATTTAACTTATGTATATTGTATTGAGTATGAACATTAATTTAATTACAATAACATAATTATTTATTGTATGTTTACACCACGAAGAAAACATTAAAATTAGACAGAATTTCAAAAGCGTGCAAAGACGCTCTAGTTGCATAAAACTTGCATGAACCAGGCGAATCTAATTGATGTTAGTAATCAGACGTGATCGTGATTTCACCTTTTTCTATAGGATTTGGAACAGCGCCTCTATTTTGCGATCTTCTATCGGAACTACGTAAGTCCCATACAAAATTAAGACATCACGATCACGTTTCGTTACTAATATCAAATAGACTTACCGCATGATCACCCATTTTTAAACTCCACCGTTTCACTGAAAAACAGCCTCTCCAAGCACTTCATTCGTAATTTTGAACTACATAACACTTACCTACATCTTAATAATTTTCGGCGGGACTCGAACCCGCGTCCGTCCGTCTGTACGGGACTGCGCTAATCAATTACTCCATAAAATCAAGTACCCCATGAGTCAATAATCTCTGGGACTTCCTACAGACTCTAGCACTGTTGGCTCCACCTACAGGGGAAACATTGAAGTTTATCCAGTCCTGCTAAAAGTCTACAGTTACATTTAGATCGTTTGATGAGAAGTATCGCTGTTGCTCAAATCTAAAGTTTATGTTATTTGGGATATCATTTAATTTATTTGAGATTACCAAGTGCAAGTGCTTACGGACTTACGGACATAAGCTTTAGGTAAATGAAATGAAAGAAATGAGATTTTTATTTACGTGTAGAATGTTTTTTTTAAATATGTCTTTTTCAAATGATTGTCCTCTTAGTTTTACAAAAATACAGCATTTTTGATACATCACCAATCAGCCTGCCAAGTGTGGTGATTATACAGGAGGAATGTTTGATTGAGCTGATGATTTTCCGCTTTTTAGAAAACCATTCGATGTTATTGGTTCCCGTCTTCTTCGTGATCCAAGCTTTATATTATTACTCCTCTTCGGAGGCTCCGTCAGAACAGACAACAACCGCGCCGTCAGCTGATCCATTCGAAATTTGAATAGATTCGCGAACGCCCGATCCAATTGTTCAAGATTCGAACCAAAGAGGTTTTGTAGGCAGGCTTTTTCCATTTTATATTTCGTAAAATTGAGTTGCTTTACAAGTCTCGAAATAAATAACCTTTTTCTGCTGTCCTGCAGATTTTACGAAAAAAAATATACTGGGTAGCTCTTAAGCTAAGCTGATATCTTTACTTGTACCTGGAAGTAAAGATATTAATTTTACGGTACTTTATTTACCTAAATAAGGTACTTACTCTTTTAAGATGGGTTATAGTTAAAATAAATGTTTGGTTTTTCTTATAATTAGTTGTTCCCTACGTGAAAGCTACATGAAAACAAGATGGTTACGTCGCTGTGTTTGTGTGTTTATTCAAATAAAAAATTATCTTCATTGCTTTTTAAGAGTATCCTAGTGTCTAGGTAAACGTAATTTAAGAGTCGAGGCCTTGGATCCTGAAATACAGCCTAGGCTAGTTCAGGACCCTACGGATTCAATATTGTACTGAAACCCTGTAATTGTGTCCAATAAATGATTATTATTATTTTTTTTTTTTTTATACATGTTGATGCCTTCACCACTGGTGAAAGATAGGGCCTGAGAATGCTAAGAGGAACTCCTCTTAGACCGCTTTGCCAGACTCGCCGATAGTTATCGGCGAATCTGTGTTCGAAGAGAAGGCGGTCGATCTTTAGGAGATGATGGCTTGACTAGCTTGAAGCTTGACTGAGTGGATGTAGGTGGTTGAAACATGGTGATAAGTAGTATAGAGACAAAATAAAATATATAAGTAACTCATCATCATCATCATCATCAGCCCATACAGGTCCACTGCTGGACATAGGCCTCCCCCGTACGACGCCACAAATAGCGGTCCTGAGCCGCCTCCATCCATCGACTCCCTGCGACCGCTACGATGTCGTCGGTCCATCGAGTGGATGGTCTCCCATGTAGGGGGGGATTTGCCATAATCACCACGCTTGGCAGGCGGATAAGTTACTAGAAATGACAAAATCAAATGAAACTATGTAATGTAGTAAAATGTTATTATAAGGACAGTACTAATAGTAGAAAAAGGGTGAAATTATACTCAATGAATGACTCTTTTAACTTAAATAAATAAATAAATATGCGTTTATTTCAGAATAAGGGTACACAGGTACATTCCATATCATATGAGATACATACACAAGAGCAAAAAAGATAAAATATAATTCTTTAAGTTATCTGTTTGTACATTCTTCATTATATGCATATGCAAACATATAATAAATAATTTTTATACAGGGAGTCGACTTGGGAAACGAAATTCGAAGTTCTTGATTCGTTTTTGTGCATAACTAACTCTTATGTTACTTGCGTTTGCACGAAAACGAACCAGAAACATTGATTTCCGTTTTCACGAGTACCCAGGTTGAGCATGCTTCGCAAAAACCCACGTGAAAAAGCAGGTTTATAGCACTGCAATCGTATCGGTTGCAGTGACATAAAGGATTAACGAGGATCGTTATGAAAGGACTTTTTTGGCGATAGATACTTGATAGTTTCTCTTTAATGGTGTAAAGCCATTGAGATCGAGTGCTTCTGCGATGAACGGTATCCGATCCTACAGTACCTATATGTTTTTTCGTAGCTGGTTCATAGCGTGTTAATCTACACTGCCACGGCGCCTTTTCATAGCCAGTCCGAAGCTAAATGAATTTCGGGTACCCCTGCATACCTATTCGTGCACGAAATACCCGACGGCATTTTCGCATTCTGTTGACACCGCTTCCAACAAGAATTTTATTTTAGCACTCCCCGACAGGAATCTGGAATTTTTTTCGTTTGAAAAGTGCGACGTATTTTTTGTAACGACTTCGTGTGATACTGGAAGCTCTCATGCATGTTTTTACTGTAACAGTAAACGTAGTTTATTGTGATCTCGTTTTGTAATTTTTCACAGTTTTGTTTAAACTAAGTTTAATTAGACGCGTGACCCGAGAGCTGGTTAGTAAGTCTCGGACTCAGCGCATTAGCATTGCCATACAGCGGGGCATTGCAGCCAGCGTCTTGGAGACGCTTCCGACTGATATTGATATAGACCAGTTGACCGACCTGTAGATAGTTTGCAACAGTCTGCAGTTAGCTCAATGTTTGTAAATAGTTGTTTAATTTGTTTATATTATTTGATTGTTATTTTCTTTGTCAATAAAGATATTAGAACCCAAAATAAAAGTAATTCATGCACTATCTGGTATTTTATCGTACTCTAAACGAAAAAATCGGTTTGTTCCGCCCAGACAACCAAACAGGATGACTGGTTGTTTATGTGGATAGAATTTTCCGCGGGGACAAACAGTTACCTCGATGGAATTTTATTTCCATGTACACAACTGTTAGGAAACTAGCTGTCTCGATGAAAAATTTTCTTTTGCGGAGACAACCATTTACCTGGACGGAATTTTATTTCCATATACATAACGATTTCGTAACAAGCTATCTCGTTTAGTTATCTCGGCGGATAAAACAAAAATATCCCGTTTTATAATTGACATTATATCAAACAAATTAAATAATATCCTAAAAATTTACGACTCCGGCGGGACTTGACCCCACGACCTTCCCCAGAATACGGGACTGCGCTAACCAGTCGAAAATCTTTGGGACTTCCTCACGGACTCTAGCGCCGTTAGCTGCACCTGCAGGTTTGCATTACTTCAATGTTTCCCACATTGATGTTATGCAAACCTGCTCAAAGTCTAAAGTAACATGTAGATCGTTTGAAGAGAAGTATCGCCGTTGCTCAATTCTAAAGTTTTTGTTATTATAGTGCGTAAGCCCTCGCACTCGGGGTAATCTTGAAAGAAATTAAATAATATCCCAAAAATTTACAACTCCACGGGACTTGAACCCGCGACCTTCCCTTGAATACGGGACTGCGCTAACCAACTGCGCCACGGAGACAAGTACCCGACTAGTCAAAAATCTTGGGACTTCCTTATGGACTCTAGCGTCTTTGTATGGTTTAAAATTATCACACTTTTGTACACTTGATCAGCTCTTGCAATACCTACATCGTTCCACCAAACATACTGTCAGAATCAGAATAAAGCATTACCTCTTAATATTGGAAAAAAGCCCAAAACACAAACCATACAAATAAAAAACGAGTTACATTTTTGCAAAGAAAAGCTTACAATCTCTGAAAGAAAGGGAAGTTTGTATACAACTTTTCTGCATATCTCGGCGTAGAAATGAATGTGAGTAAACCTCGGCGTTGTCTTATCTCGGTCACATCAAAACAACGTACCATCTCTATAAATAGCAAGCGCTAAAGTTTTGAAGAGCTTTGTCTTCAGCGCTGCCGGAATAAACTGGGTCTATGTATCGGTCTTGAGATAATAAATATAACGTAAACAAGTCGACTTCTTGCGTAGTTGGTTTTGTACTTACAGCTAAACGTTTATTTCAGATATATTCATTCATTGCATAGACATATTTAACATTATGTCGATGCAATGAATTCTGAATTTTATTATAATATGAATATGCAATTCTTTGTTTCCAAAGAATAGTATTATATTATCTGTGGTTTCCATTAATTATTTAGTAGATAAGTAGGAACTTCTCCAAAAAGCTTTGTGTAATATTTACTTCATGCTGGCAAAATAAGGTTATTAAATGAAGAAGTTCCTATAAAAAACTGATACTTCGTTCCTGCAAGGTTGCCTGGGAGAAACCGCTCTCAAGGATAAGACCGCTTTTTATATTGGTTATTTTTATTTAGATATAAGATTTTTTACCAGAGGAAGGGTAGCAGCTTCCTTCTGAGTATGTTTCAACACCAACACTGCGATCACTAATCCGCCTACCAAGCGTGGTGATTTTGGCAAATCCCCCCCTACATGGGAGACCATCCACTCGATGGACCGACGGCATAGTAGCGGTCGCAGGGAGTCGATGGATGGAGGCGGCTCAGGACCGCTATTTCTGGCGTCGTATGGAGAAGGCCTAGCTGTGGACGTGTATGGGTTGATATGATGAAGATTTTTTATTAATGTAAATTTCGTGTACAATAAGGTGTTCATTCATTTCTTCATTCACTCATTCATTCTTTCCAGGTCGGTGACCTCACACCCCAGTGCAAGCAGTGTATCTATTAATATAGAGTAAGCGTCCCTCAATACGCTAACGCCTGAATAGTCTCTTTTCACTCCAGGAACCTAAGCCTGTGCTAGTCTAGCAATCTAGCAACAATTGTAACTAGAACTAGAATACTAATTACTTAATTACTAATTACTTATTATTTAATTGGAACACTTTTGTTGCCATACAATGCTCCTGTGAGGCATCACCAGCTGGTCTTCTATGTGACAATACTGGTTAACAAAAGCGCCTTCCTTCCAACCTACTAAATTTATAAAGCCTATTATAAAGTTAGTGAAATGTGAATTTTATTTTGTTTTTACCTGTCTTTATTTTACATAAATATATGTTATTTTGTTATCTATCCTATCGTCAAAACTACTGAACAGATCAAGATGAAATTTGGTGGACTTTTAGAACGTAACCTAACTTATAAATTATAGGTTTCTTCACAGACATGATACTAGCTGCGCCTAAAGGGTTTCTTATTATACCAAAAATAGGCGTACAAAACTAAAGGCAGAAGCTAGTTCATGATATATCCACATATTGGTAGAGCTTAGACAATCTAAGCCGGTTAACTTGTCGAAGTGGTAGAGCCATCGCAAACGTTTTTTGATTCTTAATTATCTAAATAACATCGCTAAAAGTGAAAAAAGAAGCTTTTACTTTCGGTGCTATTTATTTTAATTTTTAACTTGACTGTACGACACATCGCTATGTAGACCAACTGAGACTTAGTCAAATATCGATATAGCCGCTTTGCTATTTAGTTGAATCAAGATTTAGGCCAACTACGACTTAGTCCAATCGAGACCTAGTTTTATCAAGATGTCGTGACAAAGCTTCTCGACAAAGTATTGATTCTCATCCTATAAAAATACGGGTCATATTTGCGTGCGAACTGTAGGCGCTAATTGCAATGAAGTTAGTGACAAAGTGACAGCAAGTCAGGGTCTATTGTTTCGGTTGATGAGCGATAAAATCTTTACTTCTAATTGAGGTTTTTATGAACAAGGCTGAGCTACCTGTAGATTTTTTGCAATAGTCTGTAGTTAGCTCAATTGTTTCAATTGTAGGTACATGCTAGTTCTAATTTGTTTCTATTATTTGTTTATAATTTTCTTTGTTAATTGAGGTAAAAATAATTATGTATTATCACCAATATTATTGATCTGTTATTTCCTACGGAAGTTGTTGCGGCAATTAAAAAGACTATATAACAACAAAACCATTTAAACAATATAATATACTCGTAATTTATTTAAAAAAATCTAAAAAATCTTACTGATAACAACTGGACGCAATTTTAAATTTAGTAAATCTAAGGTCGGTCTAAATTGATTTGAACGGAACGAAGAATACCACGGAAATGAAAATTCAATTTGTTCCATCTTTGGAGTAATAATAAGCTAAATATAGAGCAACTTCCTTGTGTAAAAAGGCACTACTTGCTTTGCGACCAACAATATTGTTATCAATATGTCTTATTATTTAACTATCTATTTAACTTATGTATATTGTATTGAGTATGAACATTAATTTAATTACAATAACATAATTATTTATTGTATGTTTACACCACGAAGAAAACATTAAAATTAGACAGAATTTCAAAAGCGTGCAAAGACGCTCTAGTTGCATAAAACTTGCATGAACCAGGCGAATCTAATTGATGTTAGTAATCAGACGTGATCGTGATTTCACCTTTTTCTATAGGATTTGGAACAGCGCCTCTATTTTGCGATCTTCTATCGGAACTACGTAAGTCCCATACAAAATTAAGACATCACGATCACGTTTCGTTACTAATATCAAATAGACTTACCGCATGATCACCCATTTTTAAACTCCACCGTTTCACTGAAAAACAGCCTCTCCAAGCACTTCATTCGTAATTTTGAACTACATAACACTTACCTACATCTTAATAATTTTCGGCGGGACTCGAACCCGCGTCCGTCCGTCTGTACGGGACTGCGCTAATCAATTACTCCATAAAATCAAGTACCCCATGAGTCAATAATCTCTGGGACTTCCTACAGACTCTAGCACTGTTGGCTCCACCTACAGGGGAAACATTGAAGTTTATCCAGTCCTGCTAAAAGTCTACAGTTACATTTAGATCGTTTGATGAGAAGTATCGCTGTTGCTCAAATCTAAAGTTTATGTTATTTGGGATATCATTTAATTTATTTGAGATTACCAAGTGCAAGTGCTTACGGACTTACGGACATAAGCTTTAGGTAAATGAAATGAAAGAAATGAGATTTTTATTTACGTGTAGAATGTTTTTTTTAAATATGTCTTTTTCAAATGATTGTCCTCTTAGTTTTACAAAAATACAGCATTTTTGATACATCACCAATCAGCCTGCCAAGTGTGGTGATTATACAGGAGGAATGTTTGATTGAGCTGATGATTTTCCGCTTTTTAGAAAACCATTCGATGTTATTGGTTCCCGTCTTCTTCGTGATCCAAGCTTTATATTATTACTCCTCTTCGGAGGCTCCGTCAGAACAGACAACAACCGCGCCGTCAGCTGATCCATTCGAAATTTGAATAGATTCGCGAACGCCCGATCCAATTGTTCAAGATTCGAACCAAAGAGGTTTTGTAGGCAGGCTTTTTCCATTTTATATTTCGTAAAATTGAGTTGCTTTACAAGTCTCGAAATAAATAACCTTTTTCTGCTGTCCTGCAGATTTTACGAAAAAAAATATACTGGGTACCTATTAACACCTTTTTAGCTACAGCTAAGTCCCTTTACAGGGGAAAATCGAAGGTTACGGGTTCGATTCTCGCCTTGGGACAAATGTTAGTACGATCTGCAAATATTTGTTCCGGGTATTCTGGATATTTTTTCAATATATAATAAAAAAAAAACGATCCGTGTTATGTATTGATCAGTCATCTAGTACATACACATAACAAAAGCTCTGCAGAGCTTGGGGCTAGATGATGCTGTGTGGATGATCCAGTATTGTTTATTATTTATTTATTTTAATAGAATTTAAGCTGACTGCTCGAAACACGCATTCGAGCTCAATAAATTTCAAATAGACACTAGTAAATTTCAAATAGGCACTACACAACCACTTGCATCTGTGCATAGGTAATGCAATATCATCCACTGATTGCGTAATTCAGATATAATTAGAGTTTCAAACTCTATTTAGTTGATATTAAGGTATAATGGTTAATGTTGTGGTTGATAAATCAATAATTTGCATTCAACAGCAGGTAGGTATTAATTAGTGAATCGGCAGGTTTCCATTTCAATTATCGGAATTGTTAGACAGTTTAACTATTATACAGGGAGCCACGGAAAGGGCTAAGCCGAACGGGGGTGATTATGGACCCCGAGGAGATCAACTTGTGAATACCGATTTTTTGTACTTAATTTTCTGCAAAATATAAAGATTTTTTTCTTCCTATTCGTGTTTTTTTACACTGCATGTTTATTTACACAATACTATATAATTATTTCGCAAATATTTTTTGCTTTTTTAAAGAAAAAGACGTATTATACCCTGTGTAGTATATATTTACCTAAATACATTGCTCCATCACTATAGAGACTCATGTTTTCTATAATATTTAGCGAAAAAATCTTCCAGGCTTTCATGATCAAAAGTCAACCGTCATCCATAACATCACCTAATAGACACATATTGAACATATCTTTTTAGCTAAAAACCTGTACCTTCTAAAGAAACTTATTCACCCAAGAGCTTTCTATTTAACCTTTGCAACCCACCCCACTTTTCGACCTTCGTTAACCCTGTAATCAAGAGATGGGCTCGGTATTGGTGCATTGAATGGCTGTGTAAATTTGCCGTCGCTCTAAGCATGATGTAGTGCCCACTTAAGAGGACACATTTACTGAGCACTCGTGTGCCGTTGTATTAAGTAGCCGGAACCTACCAGGAAACTATCTATAAACAAAAGCTTACTGACTGACTGAATATTGTCTTGCTCTACGTAGGTATGTATTTTTTCTCTTCGTGGATGACCTATAACTAAGAATACCAATTAGTACTAGCAGTACATAACTCTTAAAATATGTGGTGGTATTATAACGTCAAAGAACTTTTTGTTGAACGCCGCCGCAAGGTTACTTGTCCCTTGATCTTTTATAGGATACATTTCGGTTAATGTCTCCAGGAACTTCATGACCTGATCCCACCATTTCCCAGACTCCACTCCGGGACAAGCAGATGGACAGCACAATACCATCCTTATGTGGTGAATATCCATCCACTCGTACTAAGTGGTTTTCCTCCACCTTCATCATTCGCACCGCTAAGGAATGGAACTTGCTTCTGTTTTTTCCAACCAATTACAATCTGGGTCTCTTTAAAACAAGAAGTCTTCTAGACCTTCTTGCTACACTGCCGGCCACATAGTCCCTTTTCATCAGGTGAGATTGTGGAAAAACGAAGGTCTATTGACTATAAAAAAGTACATTTGAGCAACGATTGAGCTCTTATTTTACATGTGTAGTTTAGACTGCAACAAATCATATAACATCGTACATTTTATCCTCTATGCAGTTCCCATGTAATAGAAATACCATTCAAAAATATTCCAGTTCCATAGAAGCCGCGGGAAGAAACTAGTGTTTCTATAAAATGTGAACTTTTTGATAAAAATTAAATACAGCAAAATGTTAACATGCAATTAACAAGCTAGAAACGATGTTACCTAAATGAAGTAACAGGCGTTTTTTATGTTAACAATACATAAGCAAGTACCTACTACTTGAGCGTCTTGGCAGCGTCTTGCTCTAATTTGTGGTATTACTTGAACCATGTTCCTATCCATTTGGGTAGTACTTAAGTTAATAGATTTCGCAAGATGAGTGGATCGTGAATATTTTATCAAGTGCCTAGCAGGTAGACTCTTAAGCTAAGCTGATATCTTTACTTGTACCTGGAAGTAAAGATATTAATTTTACGGTACTTTATTTACCTAAATAAGGTACTTACTCTTTTAAGATGGGTTATAGTTAAAATAAATGTTTGGTTTTTCTTATAATTAGTTGTTCCCTACGTGAAAGCTACATGAAAACAAGATGGTTACGTCGCTGTGTTTGTGTGTTTATTCAAATAAAAAATTATCTTCATTGCTTTTTAAGAGTATCCTAGTGTCTAGGTAAACGTAATTTAAGAGTCGAGGCACTATTAACCAAAAAATATTTACATGTTTTTGTTAGGATATCATTAATGACACAAATATTACTCTTTTTGTCAATAAATGATATCCTAAGGTTTTTGTTATTATAGTGCGTAAGCCTCACACGGGATAATTTCTAAGAAATTTTAATAAGATCCCAAAAATTTTCGACTTCGACGGGACTTGATCCCGCAACCCTCCCTCAGTACCTACGTGATGCGGGTTCAAGTCCCGTCGAAGTCGAACATTTTTGGGATCTTATTAAAATTTCTGGAAACTTTTCTAAAATTTCTTAGAAATGTTATCCTATTCATATTTTATCCTTTTCTCTCAGGATTCTTATAATAAATGAGTTTTATTATATGCTTGTAATTTCAATATGTGGGACATAAAAAATATCAGCCACGTTATTTATATGAGCTATCTCATCAAAACATTATTAATCAGACTTTTAATCAAAATGTTGTGGCTCTACTTAAGTGATTGAAAAATATTTCCCTCTGCAAATGAAAGCGACTGCCTACTCGGTGTTTCGTTACATAATACCTGGCATATTTCTTCACAGAAATGTCGAGTTTTAAGTATTTCTTTTGAAACCATGAAGTAACGTTCTCAAGTTGTTTTTTTTATCGAATATTTTACATACCATGAAGTACCAAATAAAAAACAAGTAAGGATAAGGTAAATTTATCAATGCTGGCGCGGTCCCCTTTTGTTTGTCGTATACTTGAAAATACGTGACATCAGCGTAAATAATTGTGTGAAAAAACAAATGAAAATCGCGCCAGTTTTGAAAATTTTACCTATATCTAGAACATCAAAAAGTTATTATACTGACGTTTTTGTTTTTTTTTTTATTTCTTTATTTGATCGAATAGGTAAGAAAGGACTATAAGTAAGTAACATAAAAAACACACAGCCAAATTGAGAATCTCCGCCTTTTTTTAAGTACAACAGTAAGTATGACCACCTACGTCTTTTGTGACTTCATCTCTTGGAATAAAAATAAAACAGAAATGAGAGTCGTCTGAAAACGATTAAAAGTTTCTCTATAAAAATAAATTACGTAAAATAGCTTCTTCAGTTTTCTTGGGATGCTATTATGACTTGATTAGATGGAATAGATCTTGAGTTTTCGCTTTTTATTAACCATCTAACTTATTTCATTATCTCTATGAGTAAATTTATATCAGTCTTAACTTAATTGGCCTCTTAATTAGGTACTTACCTCTTACACAAGAGCGTCGTTTTATGGTAAATTTGAAGACAAAATCGTCATGAAACGAAAATAACTTAAAACTTGCGTATCAGTCATTATTATGAAGGAAATCTATGGTTATATTTAATGTTTGGAGTTTTTTGTAGAAGTGGTCTTGCGTTTTTTTTTATAATAACAATTCATACAGCTTTGTATAGCTGAAAGATAAGCAGAGCTTTTGTTATGGGGACTAGATAACGGATATACTCAAAACAATACACATTTTTACATAAAAAACATCCAGTTTATGCAGAACAAACATCTCAAGATAGAAAAAACAAGACAATAATAATACTCTACATCCCACTCCTACTAATATTATTAATATCAAAGTTTGTATGGATGGATGTATGGATATTTGTTACTCTTTCACGCAAAAACTACTGAACGGATTAGGCTGAAATTTGGTATGGGTATAGTTTGGGACCTGAAATAACATATTTGTACAGGCTATTTTTTATCCCGATAAAAAGCGGACGAAGGCGCGGGCAGCAGCTAGTACTATGATATTTATATAACCTATAAATATTATAATAATCTATTACTTTTTAATATTGACATTGTCTAAAATTATTAAACTTACATAATTTTTTTATAAATAATATAAATCATAATTTTGAAGTTTTAAGATAATGCTTCAGAAGCAGTAAAGATACATAGATAATGCTTCAGAAGCAGTGACGACGTTAAGTTGATGTTATATAATTATCATAAACGTAATCTATACTACGGCAAAATTATATATCCATAATACTGAGAGAACTGAAATATAGTGCAGTATACATAAAATAATCCCGATATAAACTATCAAAATCGTTTTCATACCGAGTATTTATGCGTTGGGAAGAAAACGCTTAAAACGGGCCTGCTATAAAATTTTAGACCGATCTCTCGTGTAAAACTGAAAACTCGTAAAATTTTAAGCTCTATCTAACTTTATTTCTTTTCTTAACTTGGATTGATAGATGCACTTACTATCAACATAAAATATTTAATGATTTTCAAGTCCATGATAGATAGATAGATAGATAGAAAACCCTTTATTGTACCACACAACACAAAATACATAGAGAAGGAAAAGTTGACAACAATGAAGTACAAAGGGCGGCCTTATCGCTTTGAGCGATGTTATGTGTGTCCATGTTTACTACTTATTTATTTATTTATTGAGCTAGTACAGACATACAATTCCAATAACACTAGTATTATATGAATTACAATAAAATTTATACAATTCAATTTGATATTACTTACAATAATAATACAAATTTAATATCCAAAGAATTGATAAATTGATAATTGATAAATATAGTCTTTCTTATATGTATATAATATTACCCTACATAGTCAATCAATATCATCATTATCATCGTCATCAGCCCGTAATCGTCCACTGCTGAACAAAGGCCTCCCTTTAACAAACGACGCCACGAATAGCGGTCCTGAGCCGCCTCCATCCAACGACTCCCTGTGACTGCAAAGATGTCGTTGCGTTTTTCCACACTCCGTTTCGCATTGCATCGCGGTCACCACTCGAAAACTTTTACTCCCAATCAATATAAAACCAATTTAAATTATCTAACAACGCCTGCACTTTACAAAATCTTAACTCACTTTGACTAAATAAAATGTATGAAATCACATTATTAAATTTTCTATGGACATCCCTCGCTGGCTCAGATGTCTACTTTAGCCCCGCTTGCTACGCTCTGGACTCTATTCTAGACTCCTTCTCTAGATCAGGATTTAAAATGGGCATATTCAACATAAATCGTTTTGCTCTCATGTTGAACCGATAATTTGTTGTCTGCATTGTTCCACATGATAACCAAAATCGAGTTGCTCTCTGTTTTTGACCAGGAACGAAACCGTTTTTGCGCTAGTGGTTAAAACATCACAGTCACTAAACATAATCTGGGCAAGGCACATCAAAACGTAGCAATAAAAAAACGAGAAAAGCTAAATTATCACCCACCTCGCTGCGTCATAATTTTTCTAATGCCGTCGTCAAATTTTAATGTGATTAAAGATTCACATCAGTCTCAAACCTCTGTGGCACAGTGAGTGAAGTTACAGAAGGTTCTGAGCCCGTGACGGTATGTTAGTTAACTAACATTAACTACCTCATTGATGAAGATGTAGCTAAATCTTCTTTTCTGTTTTTCTAACTTTTGGCGGAGTGGTCGTGGTTATACCTTCTGAAATCGGGATTATTTTGTGTAGGTATATTATTTTAAAATGAATGAATTTAAATGAATATTAGTTTTAATTAATGTATATTGTTTTTGTTTTTTGACCTATTAAAATATTTGCATGCTCATAAAAGTGCACATAAGTAAAACTATGAGAACTTCATTAATTTTAAGATTTGCATTTTGCTACCATACAAATAAAAGATTTGATTTGATTTCTGATGTACGGCCGTTAGTGCGATGCGCCGCCATCGTTCCCAGTTCGTTGCGTTTTGGGGATCATCCATCATGGTGGGCTAAGTAACTAAGGTTATTGAAGGTTTGTATGATCTGAAGTATTTCTTGGGTCTGGTTGTTGAATTACATAATGGTACTTAATGGAATTACTAAATGAATTACTTAGGTATTAACAAAACACCACTCATCTGAAACGAAACACAAGAATAGCTTCTAATAGGTTCCAAGGTAGTGCTATGTGAAATCGTTCAGTAATATATATTTATTATCAGTCAGAGCAGTCTAGTCTAAATAATCTGAATTATAAGTATACAATATCATAGAATCTATGCTTTTCATTCATCTATGCCATAGATAAATGAAAACTGATTCGTCCATGGCAATAGGTACATCTAAAGGTGGGTACCGACCGGCCTTAGGAGCATAATATAACGTGTTATACAGCGTGCGTTCACGAAGTAGGGAAAAGGAGGAGCTCGCAATGAGCAAAGAGACTGATTTTAGCTCACGGAGGCGTAACGTATTATGCTCGCTGCGAATGGTACATTACGTCCTGTAACATCGGTCAGTACCCGGGTTTATATTGAAATTAAGTAAATTATTGTAACAGTAATATTTATTGTTCTGTTCAAATAACGTATCGTATAACAGCCTATATATAGGCTGTTATACGATACGCTATATTAGCGATATTGCCTACATCCATCATATAATTGATAGATGGAAATTCCATTTGCACTGATTTGTAATACATTAGTCGCATTAATATTACGTTGATAACCAAACATACCTAACAGCGGCTGCATTAATTATTACTAATGCACCTATAATTATAGGTATAACTACATTATTCATCGCCCGTCACAAGAGAACATGTCAACTCTGTATATTTAAAAAAAAAAAAACACATATGTAGGTATCTATAGAAAACGGGTATCGTTTACAAGTATCCAACTAATATTATAAATGTCAAAGTTTGTGAGTATGTATGTATGGATGTTTCTTCCTCTTTCACGCAAAAACTACTACTAGGACTTGGAATTACATTATAAGCTATTTTTTATCCCGATAAAATGCGGGCGAAAGCGCGGGCAGCAGCTAGTTAACGAATACATTTGGTAGCCGGTACAGATCTTCGGGCATGGATTACAGTCCCCCTCTCTCTCTCCTCGCATGCCGCAGCTGCAGGTGCTTTCAAAGCTAGTAGCTAGTAAATGATGGTATTTATTTATTATTATTATATGAACGATGAATTGCATGTTTTACCCCACTTCTGAACAAATGCCTGACTTCCCTCCTTTCACACTTCTATTTGATACGTGGCTGTTATTAATTTTCTATCTAGGTACGATATTCCCAAGGCCAGCAACATAAATAAACAATAAAAGATTGTTGGTTTCAACCTAAACAATGTGATAGGTAGAGAATTTCCCTTTTATTCGATATGGACCCGAAATTTCACGCTTGTCGGTTACACTCGCATGAAAAATGATTCGCCAATGGTAATATTAATATCGAGGTGAAACAAATAATATCCTTCAACGACAAAATGGCCAGGGTTACTACGATCTACGCGCAAATTTATCCCCGACCGATTAACTAACAGGTAGGTCAATCCATGCACGGATATAATATAGCAGTCTGACAATAAAATAATCAATACATTGTCACAGATTAGGTAATGTTACTTCCACAGTGTGTTCTAATTTTAGAGCCGAGTTTTTTAATCTACTGAACAATGGCATAGACTTACAATGTGGCGAGCGAAGTGAACCGGGCTTTCATCGACGGATTTTTGAATACCCACCAATTCCTTTAGATCTTGTAAGATAATGAACACAAAATCTGTAATTGAAAATAGATATGCGAACATATTATCTTGACACATGCATGCCTATGAAGTTCTCTAACTGTTTACAATCGAGTGAAGGAAGATTTAATGACATAATGAAATAATACATAGACACCGTTACTTTTGACAAATAGAGATGTGAATCTGTTGATTTTTTATTTTTATCGACTTCGATCTAGTATGTCACGACAATTGTTCTAGATGATTTTTCCATGAAAAACGATTGAGAATGTTATAAACTTTATATGTCAACTAGATTTGACGTACTTTTTATCGCGGTAAACGTGAGCAGAAACAACTAGCAAATAAAACGAAAAAAAATATAGTAACACCTCAACATCATCTTCTACACAACTGCAACAAAATCATACAAATCGTAATCGATAAATGGTGGGAAAATTAACAAACATACGTAATAAGGGTTGCCTGGAAGAGATCCCTTCTAAGTGATAAGGCCGCCCATTGTACATGTTTTATGTAATGTCTATTTTTAACGTTTTCTTCGTGGTGTACAATAAAGAATTTTGTAATTGTAATTATAATAAATAATTACAGCCGAAAATAGAACCTGCTCCGTTCTTCGAAGTGGGATAGTAAAAATCGATTAGATCTTCTTCATAAACAAAATTGATTTTCATAAACAATCTAATCTGATCGGTAAAGAGGATAGGACATGAATAAATGGTTGTCAGTCGAACTGACATAAAAATAATAAGAGCGTGGACATAAATAATAGGCACTCTACATACAGACAGAGGTGGCCAATATAACGATAAAGAGACATTTATTGACACAACAGAGCACAGCACAGAACAAAAAGAAGCAAAATATAAAATAGTATCTTCCTACTTATCTTACATACTAAATACCAAATTGAGAAATAAGCTAGCTTAGCAAGTACCTAGGTAAGTTAGGTAGTGGATACATCGGCTACCGAGTGTGTGCTCTGCGCTGTAGCGCTGTAGCGATGCAGACCAAAGGGTACCACAGCTCTATGGTATATCAAAGGCGCGGCGGCGGCGGATTCATTTTAATCGACATGTTTGTTCCATAAATTTCAAACTTTAAATGTAACATCGTGAACTTATTTAGGATTCTATAAAATAAAGATACCCGTTTTTGTTGACTTGGTATTTGATGTAAGTAAAGGTCACCCAATTTGAAATAAGGTTCTTGAAGGCAGCGAATTCGTTACTTTGATCACACGGCTTGAACCTTGAGGGTACTTTAATAAGTCAGTGTACTATGTTACTTCCATAATAGGGTGTCTAAGGGACGGGTGACTAATTGAAAATAAGGGTAATTGAAAAAGTAGGCACATCATTATCAGATAGTGGGAAGAGGTTTGATATAATATACGAATACATATTTAAAGTTTTTAAAGAGTCATTGATCATCGGTTGCGTTTATGCATTGCTTGCTTATTTATATTTTTTTTACGTTAATAAATTTTTTCTCTTTCTCTCATAAATTTTTATAACTTCAAAAAAGGAGGAGGTTCTATGTACGTTCGACTATATGTATGTTTTTATGTACATATACCGAATTAAATGGTTATTTTGCTGTTGTGTAGAAAAAAACCCCGAGATGGGCCCATAAAATTTTTATTCCCGAGGGACTAGTGTATATTCTAAGGATGGGAGTTATTGGATATTTTTGCTACCGGTTATTAGTTGGGTATTTTGTTTCAATTCCGCTAGTACCAACTGGTACCCAATAACGTTAAAATACTCTATACCTATCCTGATTTCTACCAAGTATTTGGTATTTCTAACCGATTTGGTTAGAAATACCAAATACTTGTTGCAGCTACATAACTTTACGGGTAAACGGTCCGCTAGTACCTATGCGTAGATGATAGTTAGGTAAGTAGGTATAGTTATTGAAGCGTTGGATAGTTATGGCTCACGGTCGCGATGCTCGCTTTGCACAGTTATTCCCTAGCCGTATGCGGATTTTACAATAGCGTTAGATATTTTAGGACCATGCTAACAGGTACTGAGTTAGTTATTGAATACCGGACTCATCTCTAGTATATTCCACAAAACTTAAAAAACAGTGAAAATATTGAGGAATTTGAAGTGGGTTATAGTTTAGTCGAGTCAATCTCTTGTTCCATTGGCCGACAGCAGTAGATAAATGCGCGCACGGTGCCGGCGCCGGCACCGGCAGCCGGTCTAGCCCTTTGGTTAAGTATTACTTGAGGTTCTTGGCTCAAAATAATGTTAGAAAATTGTTCAAACGTTTAACGCTCTACAAACTAAAATCGCTGGAATTCAGTTACTACCTATATAAAACAAGGGATTCAATAAATGAATTCCTACGGTTCTCAGTAAAATCACTCTTTAAAACGATGCCATCGGCTTATCCTGAATCGCACTCGAGTTGTGAAGCGGTAAGCCGAAAGCGGCTCTCGATGCCTCCATGGCGACCCACTCTGACTGTTCAGACAGGAATATTAAACTGAAAGAATAGTGAGAGTATTTACTTATATTAAGCATTCATTTTCATCTATTTATATTAGCATTTCGCCGCGTTTTGGTCTGACAAGCGCTTTAGTAAATAGAATATTACATTATTCATTGAACGTGCGTGTCAAAAATGTAGCAGGGATTTTGAAACACGTGTCAGACTCGGGCAAACGACACGACCTAAATGTGGTTGTAACGCAGCGTACCATGAACTGAGCCGACAACATCGTACAGATATTGGATGTGTTTGTCTGACGCGTGGATCAAAGCGTAGCGTGATCAGGTTTTTGACACGCGTGTCAGTTATGGGAAATGACATGCTATGGTTACTCAGCTATCACTACCAGACAATAATTGCATTGCCGTGTCTCAATGATACTTTCCGTGCGAGTAGGTTAACACTAGGAAGCGGTCGCAGGGGGTCGATGGATGGAGGCGGTTCAGGACCGCTATTTGTGGTGTCGTATGTATGTTGGAGGCCTATGTCGTGCATGGGCTGATATGATGATGATGATGATGATGATGAGGTTAACACTTATAATACATATGTATATATTTACTATTTCCTTGATCACGGGCCATATGGTGACCCGGTCCTTTGGGAGGCAAGCGTGGAGCCGAAGCCAACAGCACAGAGGCCCTTTATGAGAATTAATCTAAAGGTGAGAGCTACACCATAGCGGGTATCATCCTTGGTTGCACAATATGATACACCCGAAGATTATATCCGCCAGGTGTAGAGACTATTGCAAAGAAAAATTAAAATAACAAAAAAAGCCATGTTATTGTGGTGAATGGATGGACTGGGTAATTGGGCTATGGGGGATATTTACTATTATTATTACTAAATTTTAATTAGTTAGTGTATATGGTTTTTATAATCGTTCTAATTAAATAAATAAATTGAAATTGAATATTTATGTATTCTAACTAAGTTCTAATTGGACAAGTTCATTGGCATCCATAATTATTGCCGTAAAAGACAGAATAGCAGGGTCACTTTAACTTTCTTTCTTTTCACTATAAAGTTCAAAATGAAAGTTTTATTGTTTATTTGAAATGGTTCCACCCCATTCTGATCGCGCGCGGAATTTACAAACTTCTTTAGTTTTCCCCTGACCTGGGCTTTCAAGATGAGATGCTACCTTGAGGCGAGGCAACAACACGTCTCCACTTAAAATCTCGTAGGATATACAGTATAGTATCTCTTGAAGCGAATTTGATACTGATTATTTTCGTGAATGCCTAGTTTGTAGATAGGCCCGTACTATGAATGGTTACTCAGTCATATATGTATCTATGCTTGAGCTACGATTATGCCATAGAAAAACGTTACTCAAGCATAGATCAATGACTGAGTAAGCTTTCATAATACGGGCCTCTAATGTAGACCTACATCTACGCTGTAGAGGGTCTACGGCGTAGAGGATCTACGCTGTGTATGGTCTACGCTATAGAGATCGGTAGGTATGCCGTCCCATCGGATTATGCGAGTGAGGGAAAGAGTGCACCAGTGTTGTACACACACTTGTGCACTATAATACATATATCCTGATCATATGGCTACTCTCCATTTAAATTGGCCGCCGTGGTCGAAATTTGGTTAGGTTTATATTACCATCAACTTTTTACCCGACTGCGCAAGAAAGAACAGCCCATGTCCCAGCCCAGTCCCTACAATACATCTAAAGTTTTTTTTTTGTAGTTTTAATAAACATAGCCAGTCAAGTGAACCAGTTACTCTAAAGCTGTGCACCCATTGTCCGGCGCTGTTCAGGCGAATTCCCCACAAGCGGAGTCCTAGGTACCGCCTGCTTAATACCCCTACGCTAATCGGATTGAAGCTATGAACATGTTTGTACATGAACATTGTGCAAGAAGATTTCGTTCAGTGAACCAAATGAAGTAATTGATAACCGATGTGGCACGGCGGGTGAAGGTCCGTTTGCGGGTTCAATTTACGCCTTGGAAAAACGTTTGTACGATGTACAAATATTTTACGGGTGGGGTTATTTATTTAATAGGAAAATCAACAGCTTAAACTAACTAACGTAACACCAGAGAGCCAATTAAAGATCTAAGATAAGATGTTCTAGGTATATTTTATGTATAATAAAAAATATCTATCTATGTATGTATTATATTATGTATACCAGTCATCTAGTACCCATAACACAAGCTCTGCTTAGCTTGGGCTTGATGATGTGTGGATTGTCAAATTTGTTTTTTATTATTATTTATATTGAGAAATAAATAAACCTGGACATTTTCCACTTCATTATCTATATTGGCCCAACGCGAGCAGAGCTTATGTTATTTTACTACAAAAACTATCGTAGTTTGACAAATTCATTATAAATGTTATGAAAGTAATGAAACGTTGGTGTTCCAACACAACGTAGGTTCGTTGTTATCCCGCTTATATAGCGCTTATATAGTAGTGTAGACCTATGTATAATATCTTTATTTTATATACGGAATTCCTCAAGGATCCAATGTCGGCTTTAATTTTTTAGATTTATATTAATAATATAAGCAAAATAGGACTAAAGGGACTCGTTACTTTGTACGCCGACGATACCTGCCTATTCTACTTCGGCCCAAATCTCAGCGAGCTGGTAAAAGATGCACAGGCGGAGTTATTTAAATTTAATATCTGGTGTCAGAGCAACCTAACGACAATCAACGCTAAAAAAACATCGTTTATGATTTTCGCAGCTAAAAATAAAAAAATCCCGCAATTCCTGCCACTTACTATAGGTGGTTCGATGATACATCGCTCGCGCCAAGAGAGGTTCCTAGGTCTAATACTCGACGACCGCCTAAATTGGCAATCTCATATCGAACATGTAAGAACTAAACTAGTCTCACTAACGGGGGCACTGCGTAGATCCGTGGGATGCCTGCCACGTAAAGTTAGAACGACTATCTATAATTCCCTAGCTAAATCACATCTACAATATTTACTGGAAGTATGGGGGACGGCAGCAGTGTCGAATCTAAAATCACTACAAGTATCTCAAAATAAATTAATTAAAGTTCTATACAAATATGACTACCTAGCTAGCACACACGTGATTTACAAAGAAACCAAAATTTTCAATATCAACCAACTATATACTTACCTCACTTTCATTCTTGTTAGGAAAATAGTAACCAATAAAATACATACACAAATCGCACTAACAAAGAAAACCTACACTTACAATTTAAGAAATAAAAATAAGTTAAAATTAGGGAGTCCACAAAACATGGAAAAGGGACAAACTATGGAAAAAGAAACATCCTGTATGAAGGTGCGCAGATTTATAATAACTTACCTGCTAATATTAAAAACTGCTTATCCATGCACATATTTAAGAAACGATTAAAACAATATATTCAAGAAAAAATTTGTTAAACAAACGGTACCTATCGAACAGTCAATGTCAATGTCAAAAACTTAAACTACAATATATAGATAGTAGATACAGATAGTATAGATAGTAGCTTAAGAATATTGTATACCTACATTCTCATTTAAGTGAACTTTGTTCTTTTGAGTAAATAAAATTCTTTAAACTGATATATAAAAATCTCGTGTCATGGTGTTCGTTAGTCGCACTCCTCCGAAGCGGCTTAGTCGACCGAATTTTATATATTTTTAAGCTAAGCCGTGGGTAAATCTATGGGCTAGATTACAATGATTTTCTAGTGTACATAAATTTGTATGCTAGACAAAAATATAAAAAATTAGATTGATAAGAACCTGGCAATACGATGCCAGCCTGGAAGTACCTAAATTTACGTATTCTTTGAGATGTTGTCAACTGTGGAAACACAGCGAGCTCTTAAAAGGCTTAGACAACATAATAAAGAATACTTTATCATCGGTTTTGAATATCTGTTTCGATGACAAGGCATGATCGCAGGCCTCCCTGCTTGTCAAATTGGGAGGCTTAGGTATCCGCAAAATTTCAAGTGTCGCCCTGCCAGCGTTCTTGTCTTCTGTCTACAGCACTAGTTCTTTAGTGGAAAAAAATTTAAAGCCATCTTTGGTATCACCTGGAAATTCATTAAAAATTTCGTTTTTAGACGAGGCTCGAATGGCTTGGCATAGTGCTTGCCCTGATGCTGCTCCCCCAAAATCTCTTTTGTCCCAACGGCAATGGGACGGGCCTCTGTGTGAGTTGACACGGAATTGTTTGTTACAAACGTGCTCCAGCTCTGCAGATCGTGCCCGTCTCCTGGCCGTTTCTAAATGGGAGTCAGGACATTGGTTGCAAGCACTTCCTTCATATAATACTGGCACTTTATTGGATCCCGTAACTTTCCGTATAGCAACATGTCTTCGGTTGGGTGCAAGGTGTTGCGCACCTCATCAATGCCAGTGCGGTACTGTTGTCGAACAGCTTGGTCATCACGGATTATCGTGTACTAGGGCTGCCGGTCGGATTTCTCGCCATGCCAGCCTTAACGACATCATCCGACGGGCCTTTGTCACCGCTAACGTACCAGCTATTCTCGAACCGAATGGTCTGTTGCGTGACGATGGTAAGAGACCCGACGGCATAACTTTAGTCCCTTGGGAGCTGGGGAGGCCTATTGTGTGGGACGCTACATGTGTCGACACACTTGCGCCTTCCCATCTTTCAAGGACATCCGTGAGGGCTGGTTCGGCGGCAGATTTGGCCGAGGATCTCAAGAGGCGCAAATATGCAGGTCTCGACAGAGCCTACGCATTTGCTCCCCTTGGAGTCGAGACCCAAGGTCCGTGGGGTACCGAGGCTCACCGGGTTTTCAAAAAATTATCTGAGCGCCTGGTCGAAGCGACGCGTGACCCGAGAGCTGGTGAGTATCTGGCGCAGCGCATTAGTATTGTCATACAGCGGGGCAATGAAGCCAGCGTCTTGGGGACGCTTCCGACTGGTATTGATATGGACCAGTTGAACTATCTGTAGATTGTTTGCAACAGTCTGCAGTTAGCTCAATTGTTTCAATTGTAAATACTAGTTTAATTTCTTTATATTATTTTCTTTGTCAATAAAGATTTAAGCTAAGTGAGTAGGGCAGATTTTTTTCTATTTTTTTTTTCTACTTTTATTTTATTTTTATATATAATAAATAATAATAATAAATAAATAATGTTGGACAATTCACACAGCATTATCTAGCCCCTAGCTAAGCAGAGCTTGTGTTATGGGTACTAGATAACTGATATACATATACATAGATAGTTTTTTTTTATTATACATAAAATAACGACCAGAACACCCTGAACAAATATTTGCAGATCGTACAAATATTTGTCCCGGCGGACCTTCGCCCACCGCGCCACATCGGTCGTCATATGTACTACATAATATGTAGATAGATCGTACTTCCAGGCAGGCATCGTATTGCCAGGTTCTTATCAATCGAATTTTTTATATTGTTGTCTAGCATACAAATTTATGTACACTAGAAAATTATTGTAATCTAGCCCATAGATTTGCCCAACGATTTTAAATTGATTTGATTAAAAAAAATATAACAAAGTACGTATCCAGCGGCACTTTTCTTATTGTCTCTACTTTAAGGGGAAGACAATTGGTTCATGTGTTTTAAACTGTTATAGTTTAAGTGCTAATTTGAAAGAATCCTCTCAATCACTACACTATCATGAAAAGTTTACTTTATGTGAGTCTTCTTATGTCCGTGTTATCAACCTTCTGCCAACTTGATTTAAATCATCAACAGATATTGTGAGAATTTAATTGAAGTTGCTGAAGGTCACAGAATACTAAAGTTGCTTGTGGTTATTGTAGACATTTAAAACCACAAGTTTAAATGGTAATCTACATTGTATGTGGTTATTAATTATTGATAAAAGCAATCAAACAGTTTTGAACACAAGGTACCACCTGATTATTATTTCAAAGCAGGCCTGTCTCTACACGTGATTGATACTAGACAGTTTCACATAAATAAATTACAATAGTTTAGAAGCTTCTCTTCACTTTCTTACGTCAATTCATGTTCAGTTATCAAGAATTTTCAATCATTATCAATCACAATAAAAAAAAAATATGTAAAGGGTTGACTTTGCCTCATACATTATTCTAAATGAATAGAAAAGAATCAAAAAATATAGTTGCTTTACATATGTTTGAGTTTTTGTAGCTTCATCACTTAAATAAAAACAAAATATGAGAAGATTAGATCAGCATTTAATAATTAATAGGTTGATCTTTAATCATATTGACGAAACTCTTTCTGAAAAATTACGCGTGTATTCAAACTTATGACTTTTCCAAGTGTATTTCGTGACTGTACGTATCATTCAGCGTGTCATAGTACACGAATGAAAAAAGAAATATGACTGTATAATATAAAAGATTAAATAGATAGCATGACGATAAGGCTAAAATGGTACAGCAGACAGCAAAACTGTGTAACAATTATATCACCACGGCAGTCGTTCACGCACATTTTATGCTACCTGCAGGTTGACGTGGGTGCGGAGTAGTACACCGTTAAGCACGTTGGCTAACGTGTGTACCCGGCAACGTATTGCTTTATCACTATATAGGTAATATTATAAAAGCTGTTGCGCGATCCCCTTTTGTTTTTGGTATAGGTATATGTAGGCCTGGATTTGTGACATCAGTATGGAAAGCAAAAGACGCGAAGAGAACTTTTAAAACTTTATCTATACATCAGCTAAGCCCATCTGTTCGTTCTGTCAATTAGTATTAAAAAAACAAAGGAATGACGCAAAAAAAGAGCCACTGGCTCGCAACCTATATCAAACCCTCGCTTTTAATCGATACTGATATCTAGCAGTCAGGAATCCAATTAATTATGGAGGTAGAGGTTAATGTCACGATTAGTAATCAGAACCCTCATTTGACACTTAACGCTGGATTGCCCAGAGGATCAACAATAGAAATATTGTATCAAGATAAAAAAGTCAAACTGAAATACTACCTTTGTGAAAGCTATAAGCTACAAACAAAATTACAATTACGGAATGAAACAAATTAGAAGTCGTATTTAAAATTCCCATAGTTGAGCTTACCACTGTTGCAAACAATCTTCAGATAGCTCAACTGATCCATATCAATACCAATCGGAAGCGTCTCCCTCAACCACTGCCAGCATTGATACACGTTACGAATGTTTCAAGTTATTAGGTAATGCTTGCTAGATTCTTTAGGCGCAGCTCTACCATGTCTGTGGCTAGATTTATCATGAATTGAATTGTTATATTGACAAAAAATGTTTAATTTTACGTCATTGGACCATAATGTGAGGATGTGAAGAATGTAAACCTTAGATTATGGGCCTCTTTTGAATATTAGTAGTTAGGGCCCTTTACGATATACAATTAAAAGATAAAGATAATTTTTATTCGTTTAATATCAAGGTAGTATATCAGCAAAAGTACGAGTATACTGCCAGATAATATTGACAGAATCCAAAAGCATATTTAGATGGGATTCCATTCTAAAGGTAAGGTCAAAAAAATATTTTCATTTGCTCCGGCAAATTGATATTCGTTTGTTCTTTTTATTAGCACAATAGCTAAAATTGCAAGCCATTCCCACCTTTTTTCGTTGTGTGTTGTAATATTCTAGACAACAGTTTTTTTCATGCACTATTTGCCAACAAAGTTTTGCAGTAGTGAATAGCAAACTATGTAAAAGTTTATATAGATTTAAAACTTGCAATTTCTATTGTAGCAGTCCCACGGTTCTTTGTCCATTTGTTCAGTTTGTAAATAACATTTTTTGTTTAAGACGGAAAAATAAAGTAGTTTATATGATATTTAGATACAAATGTTGGTTTTGTTTAGAATTACATAAATTTTGTGCATTATCTGGCAGCCAACGATTTTTTCATAGATTTAAAAATGGTTCTTTTAATAATCCACATGTAGGTCCATTGAGTGGATGGTCTCCCAACACTCCGTTTCGCGTTGCATCGTGGCCGCCACTCGAAAACGTTTACTCCCCAACGGTTATCAGTTCTGCGAGCTATATGTTCTGTCCCCTGTTATGGCATTACTAATTACGTAACCTTTCCCGGATGATTATGAAGGGATTTTATAATTGGGGAATGAAATCTATATCTATCTTATCTCAAGGCACGTTTCACTTTTCTTCATCTTTCTCATTCTCGTTCTCGCCGCTCCTCTGAAACCCTTTTGCTCCAAACACCTGTCCATTCTAGTTCATTCTATGGCAACTCTTTCACTGTCCGGGCTGTACAATTATGGAATGCATTGCCGGTTACTGCAAGGTGTGCAAAGTCACTACCAATTTTTAAGGATATGGTAAAAGAACACTATTTGTCCTGCTGAGACTGAACAGTCACTTGTTTCTTTGTAAGTAGAAAATAGATATATATATATGTATTTATAGGTGTAGGTATAGTTAAATATATATATATATATAGTATATATATAAATGTTTGTATTTGTATGTATGTATTACTATGTATTTTTGTAATTATAGGATGTAGTTGTTTATTTTATTTTTCTACTTAGTACCTTATTAGATGCACACATATTTTACCCCATGTATATCCAATGATCCTATCCATACCAGGTTGTCTGGCAGAGATCGCTCTTGAGCGATAAGACCGCCCATTGTCACTTGTATTGTTTTGTCTCATTTGTAAACTGTTTTCTAGTTTTAAGTGTGCAATAAAGTATTTTCTATCTATCTATCTATGAAAAGAACCGTTCATCAGGGGAGGCAATGTCCAGCAGTGGAATAGTTAATGTAAATAGTGGCTATTGTAGTGTTTTACCTAAACAAAGATGATGAACCAGTTGTTAAACCAACCCGTTAACCAAATCCAACCCGTAAACCCGTTAACCAACCCGTATGATCTATGAAAATCAAGCAATCTGAGTTTGATAAATTCCGCCGGTTAGCTGCGAGGCACTCAGGTGGCAAAGCACCCTTCGTGTCCAACAATATTCAAAACGAGTATTGAACTATTCGTCACATATTAAATTACTTACCCTATACCCGTAACCCCATACAAGATACGAATTGGGGAATTACCTACGCTTCGATGTTCGGATTAGTCACATAAATTATTTAATGAGATTAATAGTAAGAAGGATAAATTTTCGTAGAGCATCCAGTTATGTTCATACCCTGGAATATGAACCGGTGAGTGAGTATAATATTTAGTACTAGGTTTCGTGAATTAAATTTTACGCTTAATCAAGATCCCAATTAAAATTTAGAGTCAATCGGAATTTAAAGTCAATTACAATTACAAAATTCTTTATAGTACACCACGAAGAAAACATTAAAAATAGACATTACATAAAACATGTACAATGGGTGGCCTTATCGCTTAGAAGCGATCACTTCCAGGCAACCTTTCATATTCATACCGTCAATATTCAGGATTCGAAGTTGCATAAATTATCTACTGTATTATATAGTATGAATATTTATATGTATTTCATTAATGTTTAAATGAGATTTCGATACAAAAATATCTGTGTACAGAACGTTACTCAATGCTTCTAGAGCAAATGCATAGTAGAGCAGAAAGTTTCATTCCTAATTCGCCCATGGCGTATTACTTTATTCTATCTCTTGGATTAGGCTGGATGGATTTGATCTATCATTTGTATGGTAATTCTAAGCAGTCTAAGTAGATTAAGTTTCTCTAGTGATAAAGCTTGTTAATACGATTAAAGGATTTGTAGCAATAATATACTTAAAAGTATTGCTACTGTAACCATTGTTTTTAACAAAAAGTTATTATTTAACTTTTATTTGTTCACCAAACGAGTTTAACTATTCAAGCACTATTTTTATAAAATTTTGTAATTTGATTCTCGTGAAAAAACTAAAAGCTGACTTCGTAATCCCTTAATTTTAAAAGTTTTATGGGATGAACACCCTCGGGAGCAAAATTGCTATGAGACCACATTGGGATCATTTTCTAAACATTATTTTTTAAAACAGGTCCGTAATTGACAGAGAAATTACTGTAAATGCAATGTTTTTTTTAGGTACATTTGTCGTTATACAAAAAGTAATATTACTATACTAGCTGCTGCCCACGCCATGGCCCGCGTTTTATCGGGTTAAAAAATAGCCTATATATTATTCCAGGTCCCAAACTATAAACTTACTAAATTTCAGCCTAATCAGTTCAGTAGTTTTTGCGTGAATGAAGAACAATCCACCATTTATCCATTTATAATATTAGTAGGATTATCAAATTAAAATTCAATTAAAAAAATTAAACAAATTATAACCAGTGATTACAATGGAGCTAACTGCAGACTATAATCTCAATAAACAATCTAGAGGTAGCTCAACTGGTCCATATCAAAATCAATCGGAAGTGTCCTCAAGAAGCTGCAGTGCCCCACAAAAAGTTCATTATTTTGTGCTGTGCAGTTACGGTCATTCATTATATATTTATTTTTTCTACTCTGTATTAAAAATATCGGTTTCCCCTTTTTCTACTTATATCAAAACCAGCTCAGGTATAGAGAAAGGTCAGTAGGCCACCATCCGTCTCGGTCGCCCGACAGGTTGCCATTAATAAAGGCCTATAGACACCGTGAGAGGGCTTATGTAAGTAATGGTGACATGAAATTGAACTTGTAATAGAACTTTGTGTTCAACTATAACTTTTCGCTTTAAAGTCCCAAGCTTCATAATTTGAACTTGGTCTACTATTATAGTTTTTTTTAAGCCAACTATGTCATTTATGAATGAAAACACAAAAGCTGATAAAAATAACAAAAAACAATAAGGTAGATATGCTTTGCAAGTAAATCATTGAATACAAAAAACACAGACTTCAAAAACTAATAATGGCAAAAATTGCAAAAATGGCTTTGCGAAAAACTATAGAATTTAAAAAGCACGATAGACTGAATGAAAAAATGAATGATAACTTTGAAACCAAAAATTTGTAGTAAAATATTGTATTTTCCAGCTATTTTCTTTTGATTTGAAACACCATGTTTACAAAAAAGTACCACAAAAATTTAGAATTTCAAATATCAAAGGCACAGATTAAGTAAGAGTACAGAGTAAGTTACTTCGGTTTAGGTATTATAGTGGAAATTAGGACTTTATTTAATTAAATCAAGTACTACTCAATCTCTAAATGGTTAAAATGGCCAGAGTTGTGCACTCGTATAGTATGGAAAACGACTCGCTATTTTTACCTGACTGCATTTTGGTTTAGATCAAAATGTAGAGCTTTGACCCGGACTTTGCACGAGTTTTTACGGTTTTAGAATTTGATTTCTGGAAAGAATATACATTTGCTTATAAAGAAATACAGGATTATCTTAAAGTAACATTCAGAACGGACTTATAATATATCTAGTGTTTAATTTAAAACAAAGGGTACCACAAAGATCCATATTTAAAAAGATTATATACGTAACTTAGCTTTTTACAAGCCCAATGAAAGCAATGAAGCAAAAGTTGTAACAGTCTGCAGTTAGGTCAATTTTATTGTAAATACTATTTCTAATTTGCTTCTATTCCGTTGAATGTATTTTTCTTTGTTAATATTCTGGGATGAAAAGTAGCTTATTATGTTAAAACAGGTTTAGATCGTTACAAAATTTTTGCACTATCCATTCAGTAGGCACTTTAAGCGTTAAATTATCTAGAGGTCTAAGATAAATGAGATTTTACCGATGAAACGAAATAGGGCGCTAGGAAAATCAACAAATCTTCCAAACTTTTCTCAGGAAATTGAAACAATTTCAAATTTTTCTCTAAATTGCAGTAAAAACGCCGTGCCTGCCAGCAGCGAGCACATTTTTACCACTACATAATATTAAATTTAAAAGTAAGTGCAATACATTTACGCTTGCTACATGAAAGTCGTTTCCAATTTGCTGGAGATTGCATCCGTAATTGCGCGTGGTGCACGTTATTTCCGTAACTACCGCCATCTGTGGTCGGAGATTGAAACAACGTGCATGTGTTTATGTTTACATGCATAGGCATGACTTGCTTACCTACGTCACAGATAAATAAATAATGCTGGACTATTTACACAGCATCATCTAGGTCCAAGCTAAGCAGAGCTTGTATTATGGATACTAGATGATTGCTATACCTACATAATACAATACTTTTCACTTCTCTTGCTCAAAAAGTGTATCATAATAGTGTAGCTTAGCGGGCCTAAAACTCGAGTTTCATACCTCGAGGTAAAAAGTATTTTTTCTTTTTAGTTTTTGTCTAAAATCATCAGCCCGTACAAAGCATTCGTTCTCTTACATAAAAACTTGACTTCTTGATGCTCCGTCAATCTTTTTTTTTTTTAAATAGAACCGTCTTGGTGATGTTTTATGAAGGTTGATTCTTCCCTTAACGGTAGAATGCGAACTGTTTCGTTGCGGGTTAAATAGAGATTTAAAAAAAAGATGGTATTGGCGCTAAATCTCTAGAATTTTCTTCATTCCAAATCAAAAACTTTTACGTTTAACTTCCTGACTTTTACTTCCAAATTCTGAACGTGAAAAATGTCATCAAGTGATAGTGAAGATGCTAATATGCAAATGGAAGAAAAGGGCAAAGAAATAATAATGAATCTGTTGCCGACAAAATCACGTGGAATATATGTATTTAAAGAGTTACGAAAATTTTATGAAATGGAGAGATGAGAAACGTGTGGATTCTTTTACAGAAGGGGTTTTTCTCACTTATATTGATGAATTATCGAAAAAATTCAAATCGTCTACTCTTTGGAGCACATATTCAATGTTAAGAATGACCTTACAAACGAAACACGACGTCGATATTAAAAAATATGTAAATTAAACGGCTTTACTGAAGAAATTGTCCACTGTATACAAGGCAAAAAAAATCTAAAGTCTTGACGACACAAGAAATCGAAACATTTTTAAATAACGCTCCAAATAAACAATACTTGGCAACAAAGGTAACCTACTTATGTACTCTACTCAAACTAAATAAATAGATACCTACCTATATACCTAAATTATGTACCTAGGTTATTACGATTATTAACACACTTATTTTTTTGTTCAACAGGTTGCTTTAATTTATGGAATAAGCGGTGCATGCAGAGGAATAGAGCTTGCCAATATAACGCTAGAAGACGTAGAAACGGATACAAACCTACAAGCTGTGAGTCTGCCGAACACAAAAACAAACAAAGAGCGTAAATTTGTCATCAGTGGAGAATACCTTAATATAGTTAAAGCCTATCAGGAGTTACGTCCCACTAAAGTTTCAACGAGAAGATTTTTTCTAAATTATCAAAATGGTAAATGCACAAGGCAAGTCATAGGCAAAAATAAATTTGGTAACATGCCTAAAGATATTGCCACTTATCTAAATTTACCAAATCCGGAACTCTACACGGGCCATTGTTTCCGCAGAACATCCGCGACTCTGTTGGCGGACTCTGGTGCGAATATAACGACATTAAAACGGCACGGTGGATGGAGGTCCGATCAAGTGGCTGAAGGTTATATAGAGGACTCTATACAAAACAAGTATCACGTCACGCAGCGGATTACATTTAATTTTTAATAAAATTTCTGAAAATTTTCTTATTTTGAATTGTTTTATTTTCTCGCAATCGAAGTGAAAAGTAGAGTGTTTTACTCGGGCCATTATAACAACCTCGTATATAATGGGATGGTTTCAGTAATGTGGTTATGTATTACATTGATAGATATTTTTTATTATACCTACATAGAAAATACCCACAGCATCCGAGATAAATATTTGCAGATAAATGCAAACGTTTGTCTAAAGGCGGGAATCGAACCCGCAACTTCTTGCATCGCAGGCCGACTTTCGCCCGACGCGCCACACCGGTCGTCAGATAATATAATATTATATTCATACTAGCTACTCCCCGCGCTTTTGCCCGCGTTTTATTGGGATAAAAATAACCTGTATAATGTTATTTCAGGTCCCAGACTATACCCATACCACAGTCCAATCAGTTCAGTAGCTTTTGCGTGAAAGTGGAACAAACATCCATACATCCCATCCTCACAAGCTTTGACATTTATAATATTAGTAGGATGTCTTCATCATCTCGCATACGTCCACTGCTGAACGAGGGCTTTTTGCCATAATCATCACGCTTGGCACGCTTGGTGGTCGCAGTAGAGGTGTTACACAGAAGGAAGCTGCTGCCATTCCTCTGATAAAATCGACTAAGGAGACTCCCTTAGTCGACTCTGACAACATCCACGTGCTGAGTTGTAGGGGTCAATTCTTACGCAGCGATAGCCAGCCTTCTGTGATGTTTTCCTTTGGTGTTCTGTGTCCAAATCTAAACAAATAGAAAATCTGATCGAAGATCAGAGCCAGCAATTTCTTGGTGGCTCTCCAGCTAGTTGTCGGACCTCACCACTCACCCTTCATAGCACAGTCCACCACGACCGACTGCTCGTACAACGCAACCAGCAAGGAATTATGGCGGCGCATAGCACGAGCAGCCACTTATCATAACCTCATTGGTCACTCACACTAAATCATTTCTTGATATATACGTAGATATTAACAAAAGCTGCTTTCCTATGTATATCGTAGTATAAAATATTAATGAAATCCTTGCTTTTACAAAGAAGAAGAAAGGAATACTTGTACCACCTCAAAAGAAAAATAATAATCTATTAAAATAAGCCTGAACCGGTATTTCATAATATTAAAAAAAAACACCAACTGTGAAAGAAAATTTACAGTCAATTGTTTGACTTCCGTCGATTACGTGACAATAAAACAGGAAACTTCTTTTTACGTGATTTTACTATATTCAATTAATTTTTATCAGATAAAAATAACTAAATAACATATGTATATATGTATTGTGCTTAATAACCAGAAACCTTTCTCTCAGCCTGGTATTATAGTGAAATGAAATCACGATAAACTAATTTACAATACGGGTATTAGTTAATTATAAATAAATTGCTATAAGCTAAGCCAAATTAAGCCTACCGCTTCTGAGATAAACATTAATTTTATTCATTATCTATTCCACCCAACAAATAACCCTTTTGTTGATTCCAATAATTGTAGATAAGTAAACATCTATTGAGTATACAAAGCTCTGTGTTAGAATATAATTAACTTTAGAACTAATAGAAAATGTTTCTTTTGCCGCCGCTGCCGATATAGGAAACTAACTTCTATCACTACTATCATAACAAGCAAGGGTCAATTTTAAATACGTTAAGAAGCAATGAGTGCAAGAGCGAGCCTCTCTGACGTCATACAGTAAAAATTCGTACGGAGGAAAGTCACATGAGCTTTTCAGGCCTTGTAAATTTACAACTTACCTACCCTAATCAACATAATTATGACCTTACTGGTAACTAATTGTTACTAGTCTTAGTTTTTCTAAGTTAGTTTTAAATAGAGTTAGTTATGATATTAGTTACGTAAGTCTGTAAAAGATAATTTCAATTGAAGTTAATATTTCATTTCATATTCTATTTCTGCTCGCGGCTTCCCGTGCATTTTTCCGGGATAAAAAGTGTCATTTATGTATATTAATTTATGTCTAGAAATACCGTCTACCCAAAACTTACGTCCAATGCATTGAGTAGTTCTGGCGTTGTCTTCTGATAAACATCTCGCATCTCAACAAAATTTAGCATTTATATTTTTCGTCGCATAAAAAAAATAACTCAGTCCTCATTTACTGCCTTTGCCTACTTAGATGAATATAAATGTAGAAAGCTAAACACATAACAATATAAACTCTAAAGATGATTGAACTCTAGAGATTCAACTTCTAAAACACACTTTCTGTACGAAGACATCATTTATTTTCAATGGCAAGAGCCATAGAAACCAAGAGCTGACGCTGATTACCTGAAGGTAATCAACGTTTTATAGAATCCATAGCACCTTTTGTGTCGCGAACAATTGCAAAGTTAATATTTCATCGTCAGTAAAATGGTTTTAATGGACACTTTCATTCTGTCAATCAGAAATTAAACTCTGTTTTGTATCAGTAAACTTTGTTTTTCAAAGGCTTTTGAAACAGAATGTTATTAATAAACAAAATATTATTTAGTAAATACCTGATTTTGTAGAATTCACTTGCTTTTGGTTCATGAACCTTTTTTACAATCGATCAGATTTTGATTTCATGTGAAAAGCTTAGGATGTAACGAACGAACATTGATAAATCATAAACTGAATTTAATCCAATATCAACCCTGTTATCTTCTCTGTCATCAAAAAACTTAGTTAGAACCTGAACGTTCCGATTTAAATGAGCGATGCGAAACGGAGTGTAGGAAGACTTCCCACTCGATGGACCGACGACATCGTAGCGGTCGGACGGAGTCGTTGAATGGAGGCGGCTCAGGACCGCTATTCGTGGCGTCGTTTGGGGGAGGCTTATGTTCAGCAGTGGACGTGTACGGGCTGATGATGATGATGACAGTTGAACAAAACGAGTGAAAAATATTAAACTTAATAGACACCCATTTGTAGAGGCTATAGAGAAGCAGTGTACAAAGAAGCTTTCTATTGTTTGAGACCTAGGTTAGAAATCGATAGGCTGAATTAGGCTTATCGAATTGATAGAAAAATACTTTGGTTACTAGACAAAAGCACCTTTCACTATAATAATAACTATTGACGGTTATTTATCCGGTTATTTACCTATATTTAACGACGCTTGAAGTTTACGGTTTACACAATGTCGTTGTCAAGGGATGAGTCTTCCCATTTCAAATTTATTACGGTAGGTAGAGTAGAGAAAATTTACCTACAATTAAAGTAATTTTGATACTGGGTCGCATTTGAACACCCCTTTCTAACAATCCCATTTATCAAAACTGTCCGGTGATAACAAAATTAATAATGTTATCTCTATAAATTAAGTCAAACGGACGCACGGCCAACTTGCCACAGAGATCTTCGCACACTTCGTTCGCTCGATCAATAGTCTCTACCCACCTTAGTTAGAACCCGCACCCGCTATCAATACCTGATTGCATCCCCAATATTTACAGAATACCTACATTGTAATTAGATAGCGCTGCAAATTGTTGGTATCCATTAATATGCAGCATCCTGTCCATGTATGTTTGTTTGTATATTACGAGTATGTTATCCATCCATATTGTGTTCTCTCTTGGACTGCGAGTTGTATTTGGAATACAACTAAACTCATAAACCTCCTCTGTTGGTAGTCGGGTAAATAAGAAGTAACGTCCAAATATCTACAGTGGCGTAGTAGTGTAATAATAATATCGTAGCTTTCGTACGCTTTTGTACCTGACAGTAAGTTAAAACTTTACTGGACTTGTGAAACCTTAAACTTTTCGTTTATGCCATACCCTACTCGAACAATCTATTTCTGGTTGACAAGGGGCTTACGTGATACAGAAATGGATATGTAGCCCTCGTATAACACTCGCGTCAGAATGAGAATACCTCAATCATTCGCAATTACCGAGGTACCTACCTAATTTTAAAACAAAAAACTTACCTACAAGACCCTACTTCACTTTTGAATTCTCTCTCGTTGTACAAAAAGTGAAGAGAAAATCAATAACACCTTGTTTTTTTCATATAATATTTACTATATTTATAACTGTTCATATGTTATAATAGTATAACATTTGACTTGTCTAAGTGCTTATTTTTAAGCCTAAAGAATAAACGTTTTTGATTCTGATTCTCTCCCTCCCACGGTACCGTGTAAAAACCAAACCTCAAATCAATAAACCTGAAATCAAAACATACAAGGGAAAACCAACTTCGAAAAAACACTTCTATGTTATGAAATTTTATATCTTGCAATATTATTATGATCATCAAAATCATAATAAAAAATTCAAGAGCTCGGTCGCTTCACGTAAGTTGGATGAAACTGTGAGGAGCACAGATAAAAAATTAAATATGCACGAGTTTCGTAAATATGTGAAGCACGTCTCCTCCGCATGGATTTCCCCAGTTCCATAATTTGTAAGTATCTTGTTGTTACATATAAAAATCTGAGTTGGCGTAATAACACTTTATTGAAGATTTTTTATTGCAAAAAGGAGGCACTTACTACCAACGTAGCTAACGTACGTTGCTTTAACAAAAAAAAAAGTATTTATGAGAATAAATAATGGCATTATGTTATTCAAGCTCTAACTCTGAAAATTTTCAGCCCAATCTGTTCAGTAGTTTTGACGATGTCTTTGCCCAAATATTTCACAACGGTGCAAACGTTCGACTCAAAATATAAGTAGGATAATGCAAATCATTTGTTTGCCTAAATTATAAGCAAGTCAACATTCAGTCTTAGTAGACCGTTCATCAAAAACACAAAATTACCCTGTATTTAAACAGCAAACAAACTTAAGCCTCCATCAGCATAACCATGTTTTAAAAACTTTTAACATTTGGACTTTCGAAATAGCCCCTGCCATTAAATAAATGGGTAAATGCCATTATGTGTTCAACTTTTTAATTACTTAGAAAAGAAGATTGGTTAACAAATGGATAACATTAATCTAAGCCTGTTTTCCAGAGTTCATTCGAAATTGTAAGTACTCGTTTGTTGTAAGGGAGTGGTAAAATCGTGAACATTGTAGATTACGTTTCAGTTTGGTGGGTACATGTTGGTCGGATTATGGGGGAATGACGACAGTCCAAGGACCAATGATAGTCCATATACTAACGTAAATTCCTTGTGACAATCATATTCATTGTCAAGTATAAACGTCAATCTACAAGATAATAGAAAAGTAAGCTAGCCACTTATGTCAGTAAAGAGGTTTTATACTCGACCTGACAAAAAGTCTCACTTATTTCTGTCACTTATTGGCTGTCAATACATACATACTTGAGTCTGTTTACATTAAGACGAAACGCAAGCATGGCAAATCACTGTCTTTGACCAAATGCTACTTTGGCGAAAATGTCTTGTCTTGACCATACATAACTTTCGCAAAACGAACCTTTGACGAAACGCACCTTTGGCAAAAATTGGGTAATGACGTAAAGTAATTTTGACGATAGGCATAAAACTCTTTTACTAGCTTATGCTTGAACAGGCACAAATGTTAACTGTAATGGCTGATATTAGAACTGCATCAAAGATTCTAGTAGCCTTACTAGACCATTACCATTATTATTAATTTTTTTATAGGTTGCTTGGAAGAAATCGCTTCTGAGCGATAAAGCTGCCCATTGTACCTGTTTATGCTAATATCTGTGTGTTTTATTTGTCTTTGTGGTGTACATAAGTTTTGTAATTGTAATTATTGTTGTACTATTATATTTATTTAGGAGGAAAATGATACGGAGCGCGCCTACGAGAGCGTTCGTCAAACATAAGAGCATCAATACAACCAACGGTGTTAAATTAAAACAAAATGTGTATGGTTTGCTTGTCTACGCTAGGCATTGGCTGACTAGAGTGATAGAATCACGAGAGATGTCCGTAGTTATAAGGTATACTCAAAGGTTTTTAAATTAATACCACGCTTTCGTCACGAGACGGCACGCCAAGACAAGAAGCGCACAATTATTTGATTTGGAGACAAAAGAAAAGCTAATATCACCGATTCTTGTATTACGCAATATACCTAATTCCGGAAACGAAAGCCCACGACATTATTGTGACTGTATCCGGAAGTTAATTGCCTGTTCCTTGTCAAGCTCCGGATTGAGGATGATTTAAGGGCGTCCCCTTACGAATACCTATTAGGTATCTTGACGCTAAGAATAAAATGGGTAGCCTGAATTTTCTCGGATAACTGACACGCTTCCCCTTTGAGATTTAGAAAACTACCAAGTAAAAATAAATTATAGATTGTTTCTTAGATTTTTTTTAATTAAGTATATCAGTCATCTAATACCCATAACACAAGCTCTGCATAGCTTCGAGCTGATGATGTTGTGTGGATTGTCCAGCACTATTTATTTATTTATTTAATTTAACAGACATTATAATTTAAAGTCATATTAAAAATAACTTTATGTTTTTAGGACGATGGAATACTTTACTAACAGCCTAACTCGTACTTTAAATGTCAAACCTTCTCACTCTTGTTCGTCGCACAAAGTTAGAATCTAATTATTTGACTTTCTGAGTCCTTATTTAACATCAGGGTAATTAAAACAAGTGGTTGAGCATAATAAATTGCTTTAATAATAAAGTTTACAAAATAATAAATTGCTCAATAATTATTTAATTTACATTCACATTTAGAAAATTATGTAGTAGAAGGACAGGCGACTAATTAATTTTCTTTTCAGATAATAATTACTTCTATTATTTTAAGTTATATTTATGTAGTCATTATTTCAGCGTCCTGAATTTGGTTAGTCGGTAGAATCGAGAGGTTATCTAGCTAGACGTTAATTTGTTGTATGGGATTTACGTAGTTTAATTTTTGCACGCTATCGGCGCTGTACCAGATCCCGTACAAAATTGGAACGTTTCGATGACGTTTCGATACTACCACAAGACTCAGGGCTCCAGATTAACAAATTGAATCCGACCTATAACGTACTACTTCTTATACATATCAATGAAACTTTAATGTAAAAAGTAATGCAGTAAGACCATAGATAAATGAAAGTAGTTTGTCCGTGGTAAGACTTAAAGTAAGGAGGCAAATTATTATGAGGCTGAATGTCGACTGGCAGGAATTGAAACTTAGCTAAATGTTGCGCCCATAGAGGCTCTACTTATTCGATGAGCCACGACTTCAGTTCATGAAGTCCTCTGATCATTTTTGCATCATCATCGGCCCATACACGTCCACTGCTGGACATAGGCCTCCCCCGTACGACGCCACAAATAGCGGTCCTGAGCCGCCTCCATCCATCCACTCCCTGCGACCGCTACGATGTCGTCGGTCCATCGAGTGGATGGTCTCTCATTTTTGCATTAAAACAACGAAAAAAGTAATTTCAGTAAAAAACATTGTACTGAAATTTTACTAAAAGGCACTCGATTTATACACATTGTTTCGCTTAATTTGTTCAAGCTCAACGAAACATGTTATTGCTTTATTTTTGTGATTCGTTAAAGCGTGTAACTGACAAAAACTAGTAAAAGGAAAATTAAAATTGATTTATGTTACGTGTAACCATTTAGTGAAACAATATTTAAATATCTTATTAATATTGTATCGACTACTATATTAATTTACATAATAGACGCAAAAGAGGCTCCCTTTTGCGTCCATTATGTAAATTAGTATAGAATATGTTCCTTTGTAAATTTTTACAGGAAAAATCTTTAATCATATACTTGGTTTAATTCCGATTTGAAAATTATTTTTCATAAACATGGTAGTTTCAAAATTGTATGTTTATAAATTACATTACCTTATTTAAAAAGTGCCTGACTATGCAATGATGCTTCTCCAGCATTACCCAATAATTTTTCATTTTCTTATATGAACCCTTATTAATTCCTATTAAATATCAAAATCTTGCAGTCCCAGCGGCTGTTTATTCTTGAACGCCACCCTGACTGGTTGCTGGGTCCTCGGTATAATGGAGATTCGCCGGTTGGCAACCGAAGCGGTATCCTCGACCCTCGTTCCGGGCATTATCGAGAACCGCCTGCAATCAACGCGCACTTGTCAAGTTTAATTGGTAGGGAATCGTGCTACGGTTTCAAAGTAGGACGTGGTAGGGGCTATTAGTACTGTATATTGGAAGCTGGTTTGAGCGGGAAACTAGCTTTTGTTTTACATTTACAGCATGCAGGGCAGAATGTATTGGAACAGCCCATGGAATGTTTTTAAAAGCCAGCATTGAAATGACCAATTAATTTTAATACGTTCAATGTGGTTTAGCGTCAAGGTATCTACTTTGATTTATGAAATAAATTCCTACATTATTGATAACTGAACAGAGAATAGTTAAATGGAAACTGATTGCTACATGGCTCCTGAAACACAGTTTTAAACTAGTTCAGGAGCCTATGGACTCACTACTGTGTGTGAAACAAATATATGTCAGTAAAAAAAAATCTAAAGGGGTTTTCTTTTTCATTGACGACACCTAAGAAGATTATGTAGTCGGATTTTAGTTTTTTATTTAAATATATTTTTTAACACCTTTTTGCTGATAACTTGAGAATCGTTAACTTCACAAAAGTTTTAAACGGTTTTGGAAAGTACAAACAAATACCTTTGCAACTACATACAAGCATATTTACTAACATTGGTATTTTCGACCCTTACTTAGACCCAGCTATCTCGTAAGACCCCCATTTTCTGACGTCACATAGCCTATAACCAACGGGCTATTAAGACGAATCATACAACACCTCATTTGTTGAAATCGGACCAGTAGTTTCAGCGCTAAGTGGGAACATAAAAATCGGCTACATAGGGCATCAAACTCATAACCTTCGTCCCTCGGTAGTCGGGTAAAAATTATCGAACCTCGTGCAACATTACACCACAAATTGCACAAGGCTATATTGCTTAGTCATGTATGATTGATTGCATGAATGCATCAGCATTGCCATATGAATCAGTTGAGCTAGATAACTCTAGATTGTTTCCAAAAGTCTGCAGGTAGGTAGCTCAATTGTTTCAATTGTAAATACTAGTTCTATTCTGTTTCTATACCTACTATGATTTTAATTAACTGAATAAATAGTAATATGATTGACTGTTTATAAAAAAATAGTTTTGCTATGTGTTGTTTGAATTGCCACTTCAGTATTTTTAGTCTAAAATAAACGCAATTTCAAAAAGCTTGACAGTGCAGTGTGACTTCAGCCGGTGGCCGCGCCGAACATTTTCTGTCATTTCAAAAAAGTTTCATATCTCAGAGCTCTTTTCTCATACAAAAGAAACAGCCTGTTTACGTCACACTTGATGGTTCCAAGATGGGGACGTTTTTAATTGTTTCTGACTAAACGAATTTTCAATATCTAACTTTATAACAAAAAAGGAAGGCATACTATTTAAAAAAAATCTTGTTTACTTAAAAAGAATGAATATAAGCAATAAAAAATAATCATGATTATTTCCTGTCTTGTCCTGTTTCATTCATAAATTATGGTCGTCCTTATAGAAAGAGACACATCTCCTCTCTTTCAGACCGCGGTTGTTGTATCAGTGAACCTTCCAGTTACGTTAGTGTAAAAATTCCTTGGTACCTACTCTTTCTTTATTGCCGGTAGTTATTGTATACTTGTCTAATCATTGTTTATTGCATTGACATGTTATCATTATTTTTTTGTAAGTACTTTTACTATTCTCAATTTCCTGCAAAATCCTAGACGAAAGTTCTCCAAGCTCACCATCACATTTAATGTGAAATCAACAATGCAATGGAAGTCCTTTTTCCCGACATAGGTATGTAGGTACTTGAGGCAAACTTGTTTCAGAGATAGGTGAAACCATACAAACTTCTGTAACCACTTCAAAACTAGTTATTGCAGGAATTTAATTCAGTCTACTCAGAGTCACACCCCGGGGATTTCGAACAAATTTTGCGTTCTTTTTCCTACAGCTGTAAAGGATAAAGTGGGGTCTTCCAATGTTTGAGGATCAAACTATGGGAATGTTTCGGGGTTCCAATCACCATGAAACGGTCATGTTGTTGATAGATTTTTATGCACAAGTCAGATTTAATGGTTCATAGAGGTGAAGGTGATTTTCTTTTTATACCTAATAAATTTTTAAATATTAGACGAGCTCGAAGAGACCATATTTTTGCAATAATTATTTGAATAACGACTGAAGAACTTTAAGATCTTTCTGATACTACGAAAAGAGCATTTATAAAAAAGAATATTTTTCATGCTATAGGTATTTAAACTATTATTCTATGGAAGCCAAGACAATATTTTATTATTGAAGATTGTACGTAAGGATCATTTTTCAAGGACTAATTTCCCAAAACAAATACCGTTTTGGGAAATTAGCCCACGACATTGTAGGACTATTTTTATACTTTAGTACGAAAAAAAAATACCGTTCTGCACTTGAAGTTGTAAATCAGTATGTGTTATGTATGGTATGTGCTTGGTATGTGTTTTGTATGGTATGTGCTTGGTATGTGTTTTGTATGGTATGTGTTTTGGGATACTAGCCCAGAAAATTGAAGGTCATATCTTCAGATTTAATATAAAAGAAAAATGACCGGTCTGTATTATTATTATCTTCTGTGACTGATACCGGCTATGCAGGGTGCAAGTAGGTTACTGTGCCTAGAAGTATCTCCTTTGCGCCTTAATTGCTTGTAAAATGCAAGTTTACCAGGTTCTAATGCAACTGTTTTAAATATTCTCTGGGAGAATCAATTTTAATTCGTATAACGAGACTTGGAACGAACTGCAATTGTTTCAGTTCATTTATTTGGAAATGTATTTAGCACTTTAATTTGGCCCTGTAAAATGTGAAATTGAAGTGCAGAATCTATTTCCAAATAAATGAACTGAACAACGGGACCGGCATGTTATTTAAATCTAAGTGTAGGAGATAAATATCTATAGATATAAATGTCCCATTGCCACCTAAAGGTGTATGTACTATTTTATTCGATTTTTAACCAATTACGAACGGAGGGGTTATAAATTTTTTACAGAAACCCTTCGTCACTTCTACTTCACCAAAATAAATACCTACAGCTTACGTAATACAAATTCTACCGGCTATCGATCGCCATTCGCATATCTGAATTATTCTGACTTTTACAGAAATATTAGCAACTACAGATTTCTAATATATCAGATTCCCTTTTTTTATCTACAGAGTGTCCAAAACTACAGATACCTGTATCTACCGATTTCCATGTCTACAGATTCCCATCTCTACAAATTCACATTTCTACAGATTCCCATGTCTACATATTTCCAATATATTAGTGACATAGGTTTCTCAAACCGGTCTTACCTTGCCGCTGGTAAAACAGACATCCTCCTGAAAAGATGCTTGGCCTCGGAGCGAAGGTCGTCGTCTTGCATCAGGCTCACCATAGCCTTCTCCCGTTGTTCGAGAGGCGCTTCCGCGGCTAGCACATCGCCTTCTCCTGATACATTCACGCACTGTGAAAAGATAATTATTGAATGAATGAACGAATGAATGATTATATGGAACTAAAAAAATAAAATTATATCAATAAAAACTGTTATATCTAAAGTACAAATAAAATCAATACAAAAAGCGGCCTTATCGCTGAGAGCGATTTTTCCCAGGCAACCTTGCTTAAATAATTTAAATTATTATTAGGAATCAACAAAATATAAGAAGATTTCACACGCCTGCTGGTCAATTCAAATGTAGATAGATAGAAAATGCATTATTGCACACTTTACGAAACAATTAACAATTAAGCAATACAAACAATTTGGAACAAAAAAATAACAATTGGCGGTTATCTCTTACGTGCAATCTCCACCAGACAACCGTAGATGGATAGGATGGTCACCAAGAAAAACTTCGTGGTAAATGTATGTATGTATACGTCGGTGGATACGATTTTAGTCACTCATCGGTTAATTTTCTTTTGATTTTTGTTCATTATCAAAAGCAGTACATCTAGCGAAAATATATGTAAATTGACCAGCTAGATGGGTGGCGCTGGGTCCTATTAATATTATACAGGGCGTCCCACAGTCATGCCACATGGAGGGAAAGTATCTTAAACATTGTATATAGAAAAAATTATTGAAAGAAGAACGTTAATTTGATTTTAAAAACAATTTTAGCTGCATTCAAAGATTTTTGAATTATCGCCTGTCTGAAACGGGAATCAAACCCGCCAAGTTGTTAAATAAAAAAACATCCGTTATTTAACGATACCGATCAAAATGCTCAATCATAAGAATTATTTTTTCCAGACGTGACACTCATGCATGTACCTACAGCGTCCTTGTTTATGTAAGGAACCATAAAAACATCTCTTATAAATATTCTTTATATCGTGGAAATACCCTTCTTTGTCCGTTTTAATATTTTATCGTGTTTATTTCACGGGTAAAATAGGACAATGAAGCCAATGAACCAAAAATATCGCTGTTTCATTTTATTAAAATATTTTCTGCGTGAATAGAGACATCATTGCACAGAAATTGGAATAATCATTTTTATTCACTGTTGCGTAAAAAGAGACTAAAAACCGGGCTAAATGTTGTCTTTTGTCCGGGATGTGTACCTCCGGGAAAAATATTTGGAAGTTTAAAAACTAATTTAATTAAAAATGCACTGGAAAGATTGGTAAAAATATCACACGACGACAGCTTGGTATTTAAGTACGAACATACCTTTACAACCTTTGGTGTTTCAAATGACGTGATTTGCGATTATTTTACACGCTTTACTTAACTCGCTTAACGAAGGCACATCCCTGACTCACACTCGCGCCGAAAGTCGTCGCTGAGCGATTAATAGCATAGAAATTTCCTAAAGTCGGCACTGCGCTATTACCTGTATTGAAAACCTACTGCAAAAGTCGGCAAAGTGCGAAAGTCGGTACTAAGCTCCGAAGTCGCGCCGCCACCTATTTATTCTTATGTTTACGTATACCAAAATAATTTTCAAAAGTCCATTGGCTATTTTGTGATGTTATGTTTTATTAAGCTATTTTTAATGTCTCTTTGATTATTTTATTTTGTTTATATAGAGATGCGAATACAGAGTTTGGTGGCTACCAAGAGCAACTTCGTGATAATATAATAAATGATAATTATTTCAGCTAGTTAGAATCATTTAAATTGACAAGCCGTCTTAGAACAATTTGGAATTATACAAAGTATATTCTTAGTCCTCGGGCTACCTGTTTCAAACTAGATCCACTGTTAAGTTAGACTAAGTTTTGCTTCACCTTAGGACGGTTTCAATTAACTTGGTGCAGTTTTGGAACTTCGTCCATGGATTGCTATTTTATGAACTGTTTCATAAAACCTGGATGACCGAGCTTTGCTCGGTATTTTTTTATAGTTTTTTGGTATATTGTGGACTTGATGTCAATGGCCTTGTCTATGGGTTCATCTACCTTAGAAGAAGTCTAGCTGACAACTTTCCTCCCCCATTGTGACGTCATATCCGAATAAACGCAGTAAATTTAAAAAAAAAAGCTGTCATATATGATATATGAGGGCTTTGTAGCGTCGAAATCTTGTCTATGGGAGTGCCCTATCGATAAAGTTGATTATTGAAAACACGAATAAAAAGATATTTTCTAAAAATTAATCTTTGCTAAATCGATTTATCGCCCACGAAACCCCCTGTATATTAAATTTCATGAAAATCGTTGGAGCCGTTTCCGAGATTCAGGTTATATATATAAAAAAAAAATAAGCCGTGGGGTCGCGGCGTACGAATATCGACCCCTCCAACTCAACCCGTGGATGTCGTAAAAGCCGACTAAGGGAACCTACCAGACGAAGGGCAGCAGCTTCCTTCTGAGTATTTTAAACACCAACACTGCGATCACCAATCCGCCTGCCAAGCGTGGTGATTATGGCAAAGCCCCCCTACATGGGAGACCATCCACTCGATGGACCGACGACATCGTAGCGGTCGCAGGGAGTCGATGGATGGAGGCGGCTCAGGACCGCTATTTGTGACGTCGTACGGGGGAGGCCTATGTCCAGCAGTGGACGTGTATGGGCTGATGATGATGATGATGATAATATACAAATATAAAAGAATTGCTTGTTTAAAGATTCTTCACCTTCATTCAAAACAAAACGCTGCAGCCACAAATAAGCATTGTTTTTACCGAATTTGATCCTTAAAATATAGCGGTCATGTATCATGCAGTTTGGACGGGCATAAATTGGTGCTCGAAGCGCTTTTTAAGATAATAGTACTAAGTAATACTAAGTAACCTTCGTAGAGCAGCAACTAAGTCCAGTGAGCGGCTTAGGCAGAGTACAGATAAGCGTCTCCAAGAATGGAATAAACATTTAACTGATGCTCACAGGCGCACCACGGGCCTACGAGCCACCTTCAACTAAGCCATAGTGATCGCGGCGTAAGAATCCCTCCAACTCAGCTCGTTAATGTTGTAAGAGGCGACGAGGAGAAACTACGAGAAGAAGAGCAGCTACTTCTTTTTCTGTTTTCAATTTTAGCAGTGGACGAGTGCAATCAACGTGCCAGTCTTGGCCACCATTCTTGTAACGTGACCATATAAACATACTCAGCTATTCCTTACCGTGTCAAAGAAAGAAGCAATATCCATAAATCCGCTGGAGCGAGCTATATTTAGTCCCTCAAGCAAGACCACGCGAGCTTCAGGTCGGTTGTTCTGCAGAAGGTGACAGCGAGCCAGCAAGAAGCAGATGTTCAGCTGCCAACCACGGTGGTTGGATTTGCGGGCTCCTGCAAAAAATTATTAAAGTTTTATGCATTTATACATCTTCGGAAAAAGAAAACATTAGGTATGGCAAATCCACCCGTTGCATTCTTTGGGGAGGCCCATTTTCTGCAGGAGACTACTTGAGGCTGATGGATAGATGGATGTAAAAATATTGTAGCAAGTTTGTTCCACTAAGGTTTTTATTTAGGAAAAAATCTACTGAGTAAATTTTATATTTTGAATCGAATAACTGGTCAATAAACGCAGTTTTTATAAACCGCAACTGAGAATTTGAACTACCTATTATCGAGAATTTTCTACGGCTACTGAGAATTTCTTGGGGAAAATCTACAAAAATATGCGGACTTTCAATAACGTTATTGGCGAAAAGCCAAATTAAATGGCTAGTACCCATGAAACAGATCCAGAAAGAGTTATCTCTGAACCTACTTATTTAGTAATTTTATTCAATCACATTCCCGAAAAACTCGTAAAACCGCTTACTTTGCTAGTCAAGTAAATTTTTTTAAATCGTTATTATAAAGTTGCAAGGGGGAAAAGCCCCCTTGCTAATGACATGGAGCTGTCAAGGTGGTCTTGATGGTGTACTAAATAGATTATGTTCCCACCTCCGAGCGTCTTAATAAATGAGTCTCGTGAGCTTGGGAGCGCGTTCCATTATTTAAATGTGTCAGATTTTCCGCAGTGCCCTATCTCTGTAGCAATGGCGTACATAAAATACATAAATGGTTGATAATGCACATCTAGCTGTCAAATAGACTGGCTAATATTTGCAGATCGTAAAAATATTTGTCCTGAAGCGGGAGTCGAACCCGCAATCTCCTGTGTTGCAGGCGGACCTTCGCAGGCCGCGACGCCACAGAGGTTCAATTGTATATACTTGTGTTAATTTGTATACCTTACCTATTTTTTTTGAGTTTATGCCAATACATTAATTTTATACATTTCATACATACATAGATATTGTTTAACATTATGTATAATACACCTAAACCCAGAATAACAAGTAGTTGGTCTCTAGCATTAACGTCGTGACCGTTTTAGTTTCATTCGTCTGTTTCAAGTTGTTCCGGAGTTATGACGGTTTGAAATTCCGAGAGGTAATTGCGCAAAAAATTAAAAGAAAAATCTATAATGAATATAAAATTTCAATTCTTAATTTTTTTCTTTCTCCATAATCTGGAACGGTAAAAGAGATTAGTTATGTTTGTTGTAGAATGCGGTGTACGAATTCGTAGTTAAAATAATATGGCGTATTTTAAAAAACGATAAACCGACTTCAAATTCCCTTACTTTTATACTTATTTTAAGTTTTGCGGGATAAATACTAATTCCCTGGGGATCAAAATTTTATGGGACCCCTTCGGGGTCATTTTCTATACAATAGTGAAAGAATTTTGCAAAATCGGTGCATAATTGGCGGAAATATCGCGTAACATACATACAAAAAACCAACATACAGACGAATTGATAACCTCCTTTTTTTGAAGTCGGCTAAAAACAAATAACAGCTCGATCTAGCCTACATTTCTTAGCTCCGTAGGAATGTCGTAGATACGTATTAAAGTACTACGGTGTAGGTGAGTTCTACTACAAAAATAATAATTTAACTATTGGCTTTTTTATTAAATTTATATTCTTTCACGATATGGAAGGTATTGCATAATGTAACACGTATTTCAGAGATGACAAATCCCTCAAAGACTTTGACGGTCGGTCTCCCGAATAAGGAAATTACTCACATTTTCGTAGGCTATAGAGTTTCATCAAAATAATTTAATGATTGCTGAATTTGAACCAAATAAGTCATGGATACTCAAATATCGCGTAGAGTAATAATCTGTCTAGAGGGGTATGGCAAAGAGCCAAAAAATTACGAGAGTATGTACGGTACGAGCGTCGATGTTTTTCATTAATTTTATGACCAAGATAATTTTTCATGAAAGTGTTACGAGAAATAGCTTACAAATTGCAATATTTATTTTTTGCTCTGCATTTTAATAAAAATTCTGGTTTCTGCGAAATCCATAATATATTATTTTCCTTATTGACATTTGTATTGAATTATTTTAATTTGCTGTAATGACTTTTTCTGCTTCGTTTACTCTTTGTTTTGATTATTGTTTTTTGAATTATTTTTGATTGTATAATGTTGACTACTCTATTGTATTGACCTGTAATAATAGACGCAATGTTTTAAATAAATGCAAATATAAATACAAATTATAAATGTCTAAAGTTTGTGAGAATGGATGGATGGATGTTTGGATGTTTGTTCCTCTTTCACGCCAAAACTACTGATTGGGCTACTTGGTATGGGTATAGTTTGGGACCTGGAATAACTTATACAGGCTGTCTTTCCCCCCGATGAACGCGGGTGAAAGCGGGCTGCAGCTATTTTTTAATAATTTGTTCAAAAACTTGGTTACATGAAACTAATATCTGATACTTAAACCTTTTTATAAAACTCGTGCTTCAAACATTTTGCCTGCCAGTAATATTCTAGTTGACGTTTTCAAATTAAAAATCTTACTTAACTTTAACGAGCCGTGGCCTTCATGTGAAGAAAATTTATAGTAGTCTTTTTAATTGCCATTATTCTGATTAGTAAAAGATCTGATATCAATAGCCCAAATATATATTTTACAAAAAAAGTTCTATAACTTTTTCGTTGGACAGAACATTATGATTATTATTTAAAATTGTATAAACCTCCTTTAAATAAGGCACAGACACGCATCATTGAATTTTTATCGGGACCAAGATCGATGTGTCTTATTATACGGCTAAAAGCATTACTTTCTTGCCTGCGAGGTGCGTAATTCACTCCGGTCTCGGATCAGGAGCTAGTTTGGTGAAATCTACTGTAGGTACATAAAACACATTGGTTTTTTTTTTAAATCCTACTAATAATATAAATTTCAAAGTTTGTAAGTATGGATTTATGGATGTTTGTTCCTCTTTCTCGCAAAAACTACTGAACTGATTGGGCTGAAATTTGGTATGGGTATAATTTGGGACCTGGAAATCTGGAATAACATATATGCTATTTTTTATCCCGATAAAGCGCGGGCAGCAGCTAGTAACAAATACTTCAAAGCATTTAGTGCTTAGCCTCAAGGACTAGCAGATAGACATGTGCGCCGTCAACAACGAACCTGTTTTTTCAGATGATTTGATATGTCTTCGAATATGCTTATGGACATTGTGGTATGTCCTATTGAGCCTATTAAACTAAATGCAAATCTTTATACGAATTTCAAGGTAACCTTACAATTATATAACTAACAGTGGGCTCGATATTCCATCGATTCTAAATGTAATTACTGACACTTAAACGTCCACAAACGTTTGTTGTCTTAAATTGTCTTAATGACAGCATTCTCTATAAGCTATTAGTAATCGATCGTGAATCAGCTAACAGCGCTGTCAGTAAAATGCTTCTTAATTTAGAACGGTTAATTGTGTTAATGCAAACATTAATGTGCAATTATCACTGTATCTAACTGACACTATGTGTCATACATTTAGTCATTAGCCTTTACAGGAAGGTCTTCGTCACGTAGTCATTATAATATCCTACAAGGAAATATTGCGCTTTTTCAACATATATCGAATTATGGGGCGCAACGTTCAGTGCTTTTACTCACAGGTGCCAATACTGACGTACATATGCCGGGACGCCAGCTGATTTAAAACTGACTTTACTACCTTAAATAGATCTTGACATATACTACTGGTGGTGATCAACGAGGGGGGAGTGAAGTAAAATAAAAAAAATGAGTCACGTAGTGCGGGTACGTACCCTAAGATTGTCATTCTCTGCCCAGTTTGCGGTGCAACCGGAGCCAAAGCTACACGCTAGACAACCTAAACATGTGCGTTTTGGGTATCCATTAGTGTCGTGGGCTGTGGGTCGTAGACTATGGAAATGAGATCCTTTTGACGATTTTGGCGGGACTTGAACCGGCGACCTTCCGTCAGTACGGGACTGCGCTAGCCAATTCCGCCACGAAATCAAGTAAATCAAAATCTTTGCGACTTCCTACGGACTCAAGCGCTGCCGTTAGCTCCAACTACAGGGCAAAAATTGAAAAAAATATTTGGGATATCATTTAATTTCTATATCGTAAAAGTTCGACAAAAACCTTTTAAATTAGTTAGCAATGCACTTCTTCGCTGACCGAGCAAAACAAAGACAGTATCCAATGTAAATATAAGGTATATTTTCCTACATTTACCTCTCAGTCCATCCGTTTGTCGCGTCACGCATCAGTCGCCCTCGGATTTATGGCGTACAGTTCAAGTCACACGTTCCTTTGGCACATTAAATTCCACAGAACTAGGTCCCGGTATGGTTAGAAAACTTTATTGAACGTAAACTATAGGTACCTACAGGATGGTTTAAATTCTATTTAGGTATCGCATATGGGTAAAAATATTGCTGTAAATTTTTGATGATGGATTGTTGCATATTTATGCTGGTGTTGTACGGTACGGTAAAGTTCTGATAGTCGCTACAGTGGTGATACTTACTTAATTGGCAAAAGTAGTAACTTCTGAAAATCGCATACAAGTATTAATTGATTAGAAGTTTAGCTTATTTTATAGGCCTAGAAAATCCTACAAAACACGAGAACACATACGAGACTCCTACATACGAGAATCGCAATCAATGGATAGTTAGCCTATCCGAACTTGATTGCGATTTTCTATACGAATCCTTTCTGGCAAAATAATCCGGACTATATTAGTTTTGTTAATAATATATTTGAGAATATGTCCTTCAGAATATTTTTTTCTAAAAGATGTTTATGTTAACATTTTTAAAACCGTATACACACTTACTTAAAAAAGGATGTGCTGTGCAGTAAACTACCCTCCAATATAAAAAATGTAAACTCATTTAATGCATTCAAAACAAAACTAACTCAATATGTGTCACATAATTATTTTTAGATGCATTGGATGGGTATATTACTATACTTACGAAAACGACCTACTTTTATACCTACTTTAGAATAACTTTTTTCTCATGTGTCACTTATGTACATGAGAAAAAAGTTAACTGGGATAATAGGTAATTACTTAGTTCGATTTGGGTTTTCCTCACATCTGTTTTAACTTGGTACCCAATTTATTTATTTATTTTATACTTCATTGCATAAGATTTACATACTAATGGTGGGCATAATGCAGATGGCATTTCTACCTACCAATTCAGAATATACACTGACAACCCACCGGTCTCTCGGTCAGATCAATGGTGGACCTGATTAATGTGAGCCAACATACCACTCCCTTATTTCTATTACAACACTTACTGGCTTTGCTCTATCAGAACTAAAATATTTTCAATCCTTGTGCCACAGAACGCGCGACACCCTGTACTCGTATTTCAGTTCACCTTCAGATCTGAATAAATATGCAGTTTTGCATGAGAATGTTCTATGTGCAGACGTTATGGCACATCAGCTCGATTTGTTACTATATATAGCTTATCTTTACGGCTGTTTTGTAACCTACAGAAGTTATGAAGAAGAAAAATCGGTTGTAAACTACTACCGACTTTTCTTTTAATTTAGTTTGTTTCTGTTTGGTGATATTTAGTGCCTAATTTTGAATTTGCCATAGTTTATCGAGTATTATATACTTATAAAGATGTTTTGACGTACAGAGAAATTTTAAAAATAGTTAAAAATAGTGTCCATAAAATAATTATTTAGGTACGTGCATCTACGGCCTTTTCTCAGAAATGGGATCCGATCTTAAAATAAATGTATTTTAGATAGATGGCGCTAGATGTCACTATAGACCTTTAAGTTACCTTCAAACAATATGACCGGACCTTGGTATGGTTAGAATTAAAAAATTATTAACTTTAATTATTTCGAATATTACAATTAATGTGCCCTAATTGCCAAACAAGTTTGTGAAAAACGTGTGTTTTTTTTATTTGATACACATAGGCATGCGAAAGATTTTTTTTGATAATGCTGGACATTATATTTATAATGCTAAACAAAGCTCGTGTTATGTGTACTATTTGACTGATAAATATACTTAATACAGCAAAATAACAAATAATGCGCAAATATAACCATTGGCAAGTGTAGAGAGCAAACAAAATGGTAAGTTGGTAGGAGTCCGGCAAAACGTTCTTCCGCCCCCAACAAAGGAACGCTGCTATCAATGTGGATGTCACCGTCGGGAAGTAAGATCGTGAGATGTGACATGGATACCATAAGTTCTTACCAGCCTGACACTTCAATGCGTAGTGCCGTGCCTTGAGACTCTGCTTCATGTCAACGTGCAGCCTCGCCAGCTCATGCATGAGGTAGCACTGTTCACTTGCGCGTGAGCTCGACGCTAAGGCACGCTCTAAGGTGCGAAGTCGGAGCCTGTAATGTATGAAAAATTTGGTTAGGTAATACTTTGGAAGAAAATATGTGTGACTTCGGCAATACAAACATAATATGACAAGTGACACTGGTTGTCAGTGTGACGTCAGGTTACGTCAACTCGCTTAGCGTCGAGTTTCAGATATAATTGTAAGCAATATTTATTGAAGGAAGGATCTCAAATCTATAAGCAATTTAAATTAGTACGAAACGTATAAAAAGACGTGGCAAACAGAGTAAAGTTTAGGTTAAGTATGGGAGGTTTGGTGGAAATATCTGATAGATTTAGTCCCTATTAGTAAACAAGATACAATGTCAATTTCTACTGCTATTTGTGGCGACGTATGGGGGAGGCCTATGTCCAGCAATGGACGTGTATAGGCTGATATGATGGTGATGCAATGTTTAAATGTAGGTAACCATAGATAACTTTAAATTCCAATTAGTAAAACATACTTAGCATCTCTAGGCGGCGCCGGAGGCCTGACCCGGAGCACGGAGTCCCGACTCGGCTCCCGCGATACCGCCATGCCGAGGAGGATGAATGCTCTTTTCTCTCTATCCGATTCACTCATAGAATCCCGGACTCGTTTCTGTGAATATTTTTACTGTAGACTTTAGAATATCATTATACAAAATATTGGTCTTTCTAATTACACAATTACAAGTGAGGTCCAAATCATCATCATCGTCAGTCGTTTAGTACCCACTGCTGAGCGTAGACCTCTCTCGATGATTGTCATTCACTTTGTCCTATGCCAGTCTGGGCGACGACGTGCAAATAAGCTTCTGGAGGATAGGTACTGTATGTGTACGTATCTGTAGGTACCTATTATAAACGTACCCTTAAGATTTATGATACCTAAAACCGATAAAATCTTATCAGGAACTTTTTTTTATGGACAATAGACCTATGTTTGACCACAGTCTCACTTGATGGGAAGTGATGATGTGGCCGACGGTGTATCACGGTCTAGAAGATATCTACATATTTACTCTTGTCTTGAAGAAACCCAGATTGATAACTTTATACCAAATTAGCGTATGAAAGTCATTTAGACAATCTTTCCATTAACTAAATTCTAGCCAAATTATATGGATATACGATGTTTATAAATATTGCACTTAAAATTTACTAGTGTACGGATGGCCTCTGTCTTAGGTTAACGTGACTTGGAAAATTATTAAGTTAGTAACGATGCTAGAAATACGACGATGGAAAAAGAATATAACGAACAGAACCTTTTACTGCAATTCAGATTAGTTACACAAGAATCGGATGTAAAAGCATTTTCGGATAGATCCGTAAACGATTTTTGCAGTGTGATTATACGGCAACGAATTTGGCGGAGTAATCCGGGCGTTTCAATCGGTGCGTTGAAAATTACGTTTGAAATGTTTGGAAAGTTTAACTGATGGCTATGGCAAGCTTGGTCGGCAAGTCGGCAAATACGAATTTACGCAACCAAATGGACTACCTTTTACCTATAACGAAATTATTTATGCTTAGTGCACTGATTTCCTTTTTAGCATGACATAACGTAAGCGTGGCATTTTACAAATCTTCAATCATTTTATCCAAAATCAAAGATTGCCCATGATCCGATCCGATTCAACTTTAATTCCGTATTGTGGTTTTTAGGTTTCACTTGAACCCTACAATTTTCTTTTGATACTTAGGTGGTCGAAGGCCTTTGTTACTAATTGTACCGTAGGTACAACATCAACATCGTCTAGGGATATTTCATATTTTCTCAATTTACTCAAAATTTGTTATAAATAACATGCAACATTTATATATTTTTGAAAAACCCGTTTAGTAGACTAGACCTTCGAGTACAATAGAAATATTTTTGTTGTGTAAAATTTTATTCAATAAAAAACAAAATATGAAAAAAATTTACATTTAGGATGTTGTGTTTTTAAAAAAACATGCAAAATTATGCGAAATTTCCTGTTTTTTGCAATTATACGAAAAACCGGTAGTCAGTAAAACCAACCATGACGTTACAAACGGTCTTGCAACGGGTTTTCATGCTTTGAATCAAGTTATCAAAGTCTTGCTGCGGGATATTGTCCCAGGTCCTGCTAAGATGCAAAAAAAGTTGCTCTTCAGTCGCGATGTTTGCAGGAAAATAGTTCATAGCCCTTCTTTGGAGCATGTCCCATGCATGCTCTATGGGGTTTAGGTCTGGCGATTGCGCAGGCCAGTTTAAGACCGACACGTCGTGCTCCTGCAGCCAGCTGGTCACCACTCGCGCTGTGTGCGGACGGGCATTGTCGTGCATGAGCGTAAATTCTTGGCCCATTTGTAGTCGATGGGGGTAGACTATTGGTACTAGCACCTGGTTACGGTATTTTTCAGCAGTCATGGTGTTTCTGATCCAACCGAGATCTGTTCTTCCACCAATACGTATTCCCGCCCAAACCATAACTGTCCCACCGCGGTATGGATGGACTTCCTGAGGGTGTTGCAGACGGCTCTCACGACCAGGAACTCGCCATACACGTACTCTTCTTGAATCGGGATGGAAACCGAATCGGGACTCATCGGTAAACAGCACCGCACACCACTGGTTCTCTTCCTAGAGCAAATGTTCACGAGCCCACTCTAATCTTCGTCCACGATTTCCTCGGCGTAGTGCTGGAGTACGAAGCGGTCTGCGAGCATGAAGGTTGGCTTCATGCAGTCTTCTCCTCACAGTTTGGTCACTCACCAGAAACTGGTGCTCTGACTGGAGCCTTTGAACCAACTGCATTGCCGTAACATTTGGTTGTCTTCTAGCGGAAACTTGCAAAAATCGTCTTTCAGCCACTTCACCGGTAGCACGATAACGTGACCATAACCTTGAGATCACGTTTTGTTTTGTTCCAATCTCCTCAGCAACACTCAGCTGAGTAGCCCCAGCTTGGAGCATACCTACTGCCCTTAACATTTTATCTCTAGTTAAATGGCGCCGCCGCATGATGCATTTAGTAGTATAAAATCGAAATTAATTAATAACGTGTTTTAAAACTTAAATTTTACACAAAAAATTACCATAAACTATGGAAGATAAATTGTAACTTTCGACCTAAGCTATAGCAATGCCGCGCAAATCTTTTGTTTTTTATTCATTTGTTCAAATTCAAATTTGGAATCATTCAAAAAGGCCTAAAAAATAAGGTTTCTTCAAAAGATTTTAAAACCGGCCAGTATTTTTAGAGTTCAAGAACTTTATACAAAATATCCCTAGACGATGTTGATGTGGGTGGGTGCCTCCTACCTAAGTATCAAAAGAAAATGATAAGGACAATAGGTGAACGCTTGTTTAAGAATTTTATGTAGTCGGGTTTTAGTTTTTAACTTTATTTTTTTTTATACCGTTTTGCTAATAGCTTGAGAATTGTTAATCTCGCAAAAGTTTAAAAAACGGTTTTGGAAAGTACAAACTTTGCAACGATACCACACACAAGCATATTTACTAACATTGAAATTTTCGACCTTTTCTTCGACCCCCGCTATCTCGTTAGACCCCCATTTTTATCTGACGTTACATAGCCTATAACCATCGGGCTGTTAAGACGAATCATATGACATCTCATTTGTTGAAATCGGCCCAGTAGTTTCAGCGCTACGAGGGAACATAAAAATCGGCTACATACATACATACATAGGGTGTCAAAATCATAACCCTCTCGTAGTCGGGTAAAAAAGGCCAACGAATCAAAATGAAAATAGTAAAGATATTAAACAAAATACAGACCTGATCCAGAAATGTTTCAGAGACAATATCATACAACTGCTGTAGGAATTTCTCTTTCCCTGGTAGAAGATTCGCCGGCTTCTTTGAAATCTGTTCAATGCCAAATTCAACGGTTTCCAAGCACTGTGCCGTATCACGTTTCTCATGTGCTGCTATAGCGTTCCTGTGAAATTCAATAAACCACTATTTACATGCCAGAAACCAACTTTCAAAACCGCATACCTTACTGTTACGGGAATAATTGAGGGCTTTACATTAGGTAATATATAATTATACCACGAATAAATTTGAACTGAAGAGAAAACCAATAACACCTTATTTCTTATTTGATGATAATTCTGATAATTACTATATTTATAGCTATTTACTTTAAGTATTAAATCTGACTGTGTGGTGCTTAATTTGTTAAAGCGGTTGGCTGCTGCGGTTGAAATTTTGTGACGGTTATGTGCGTCAAAAGCACAGGCGGTTGCTTATTAAACTGGAAAAGTGGCTTGCTGTGCGGTTAACCGCCCCCGCGGTTAACCGCTAGTGCGTAGGATTGCTTGGTCAGACTAAGAATAAAATAAACACTGCTAAGCAACTATGATTTTTACATTCGGGTATTATAATATTGATGAGGAGGTATAACTTATTATATTACTGTTGAGGACGTCATCCATTATTATTCATAAAATATTTTGGTTAGCTCACTTTATAAGGCGTTTGGAGTCCGTAATGTGTTGTGTCTGCGAGTGCTTGATCTTAGCCTGTCTCGACTTCGACAGGCGAGCTCGGGCACCGGCTTCAATAGCTCTTGCTGCATACAGGGGTCGTCTTTCCCGAAGCACTTCCTATAAACGATATACGATGTAAAATGACCCGTAAACCACGTTTATGGTTACCTCGTTGATTTAACTATACGCCCTACCTTGAGCTTTGAAGAAAAGGCGAAAAAATTTTACATTTACCTATTTTATTATTTCCCGCCATTGTTAGTCTGGCCATAACTATTACGGAAAGATTGCTGGCCATAAATAAAAGAGAATAATGCGTGTTATTCATAAGGACTACCTTTTTCCCAAACAAGTTGATAAATCATCAACAAAACACCTGAGCAAAAGTTTTCTATACGAACAACAATGGGTCTTGACCCGTGCAACACCCGAAAACGATCCCGTTCCATTTCCTGACAAGTTCCGTAAAGCATCTCACAAACTATGGACTTATCCAAGCAATTTAGATGATAATATTTATCTAAGCCCTGATAAAGCGGTCTAGGCGAAAAACAGACGAGAGATAAAAGGCCTGCGGCAACTTTGTGAATATGAAACAACCCCAAAAGTTTCTGGCGAAGCGAATTTCTTTGGCACGATGAAGATAAGCCATAAGGAAATCCTGCCGCTGTATAGGCGGTAAATATTTAAAATCCACTTTGTACTGTTTGTTTAAATTTCAATTTCCTTATTGCCTATTCCGTGTAAGTACCGATGAAACATAGGTAAATTTTGTTGAAAAAGATGTTGCATAATACTGGACTTTAAACAGATAGACTTACTTGTCGTTTTTCAATGTCCGCAAGAGCGCTGTTTGCCAGCTCCTGCAATTTCTTAGATCCTTGTTTGTTGGCTGAGGCCAACCGTTCGTCCTTACATAAGGCTGTCAAGAAATATTTGTCGTGTGCCATTCGCTCCAAATACTTGGAGGCCATTAAGCGGGAGATTTGCTCGGCTCTTTGTTTTTCTGCACGGGACATATCTTCGACCTATAAATGAATGAATTACCTATGTACAAGGGGTTGAAATGACTTGAATACTGTACATTTATAAATAGTGAGATTTTATTATATGTATAATACCTGGTTTTAAAGATTATTTATTTACTCGAAGAAAGAGAAACAGGTACCTACTTATAAAGTATCTAATTTAATGTAGTTTGAACACGAGTGTGCTTACCTAACTAAAGTATCGCTTTTGTTAAATAACTGATAAACACGTGTCTAAGGCGTGTCTATGTTTTTGGATGATAGCTTATTAAAAACAAAAGAATAAACAAACTTAACAAAAAAACAAGACAGCTTGCTATAACATCTTACCTACTAGTTTCTGCCCACGGCCTCGCACGCGTTGTTTCTATGGAAACCCAGGTGTTTTTTATCCCATGGGAAATGATTTATGGGATAAAAAGTACTCTATGTTTGATTCTAGGCCTCGAATTACCAGTACACAATTTTAGCCCTATCCGTTCAGTAGTTTTGGTTTATAGAGGTATCAAACGTTCAAATATTCATAAATTTAAACTTTCGCATTTATAATAATATAATAAGTGTGATGTGATTTTAAACGTATAAAGTTCAAGACAGTCTTAATAATAGAAAAGCCAAGGCCAAGAGGAATTTACCTAAAACTAAAAGTTTCACTGCCAGTTATCAAAGATAATTGAAGAAATGGGTAGCTCTACTCGAGCCATTCTCAAAGTATATAGTTTATAATCAACTTACTGGACAAAAATTCTAAATTCTTTTTTGGCATCGATTATGAAAATTAATTGTAAACAACATTGTAGGAAACATGCATTGTAGGAAAGAGATTAAATCGACAAGTAGCGCAACTTCTGTGAAAAAATTAACAGCCTGAAAGCAATTTTAGGTTAAGAATGGGGCAATGTTATCAAACATTGTATGTTTAATTTGGCCAAAGTTAGCTTACTAATTAGGTTACCTGATGTGTGGGTTGTGGTGGTGCCATTCGAGGTTTCCGTTTTGGTCTTGTGTCTTCTTCCTTGTTTGAAACTAATTCGATTCCCCCAAGCAGCGTCGGTACTGAGGCAAAAATCTTCTTCGAGGTATCGCCAATGCATTCCCGGATCTAAACAGTATGTCATTGGCTCAATCAGAATATAGATCTATAACTAAAAACCTTTGTCCGCTACTTTGCACGTGTTTTTCTTGTATAAAAAGTCGTAGCATACATACTTAATGGCATTTCAATTACTAATCACGGGTACCTATTTATCGTGTTTATTTACGTATGTTTCTTAACGTCTTAAGAGATTTACACACTGTTGTGGTCACCGGATGACTGGAGTACTGGAGCTACCGCCTCTGCGAAGCGCGTGTACACATAGTATTTTTCGTAACTACCCTCACTTTAAATGACAGTGTTCTGATCGCTAAAATTTTAATACCTTTAGGCAGTTCTCTTACCGCCGACAATGAACAAGAAGCGAGAAGAGCTAGGAAGTCAGCGAGTTAGAAAGGAGTTGGCGCAGCAGCGGGAAGCGAGTGTTTAGTTAGTACGATATATATATATGTATATATATATATACATATATATATATATCTATCTATAGTATGTTTCTTGAGCGAGAAAATAGCTGACAGCTAGTCAGTCGCTTCTTCGACGGCAGCACGGGGCGTGGGACAACTGCCTTATACGAAATAGTCAATTCAGATGTCACTAAAACTAAAATGATTTGAGAGCATTAAAAGTTATGTCGTCTCATTCCTAACAATCAAGATAAAAAGGACGGCATAATTTTTTTAGTGCTTTCAAATTAGTTTAGTTTGACGGGTAAATTGACACCAGTATCCCCTAGGTTAAATTTCACTACCATCCACTCAGCCGAGGGTCTTGTCTGCCCCGAAACCGAGGCAGGTTATTAAGGAATATAATATTTTACAGAACTTTTGACTAAATGACAGACCTCTTTTTTAGAAATCCATTTATTTAAAACAAATCTAGCAGAAAAGGAAACGTTGTAACATACGAGATTGATGTTTTCTATGTTTCCAAAAGTAAAACTCTTTCTGTAAAAAAATATTTCTGTGAAAATGTATAGGTAGATCAACAGTTGCAGATCTACTAAGTAAAAACGTATTTAAATAAACATTGATTTGTGTGGTGGATCGTTGGTGGACTTGGTTGGTGAGCTCCTAACGAGTTACACCAGATCCAGTCACAGTGTGACACGTTGGGAGTTTTTTTCCCATTGAGTTACACTGTAACTCGTTAAGATCCTTTTTTGTAAAACATAGTTGCAACGTGTTACAGTAACTCGATGGGTAAAAAACTCCCAACGAGTCATACCAATTTCTTTTCCTATAATTAAGCTAAAAATAATATTTACATAATTAGGTTTGTTTTTATAACAGGTAGTTTAATTATCACAAGTAGGTAGGTAAATAAGAAAGTAAACTCAAATTTAGCTGATAGCTTAATACTAGTGTCATTATTTAGGTTATAATATAGCGTATAATACTGAGGTGTTACGTCAGTATTCCTATGCTGAAAAGCGCATAATAACTTCATCATCATCATCAGCCCGTACACGTCCACACATGCTGAACATAGGCCCCAAACGACGCCACGAATCTAATTGTTGCCATCATATGGGGGGGGGGGGGCTTAAATAACTTAAAAATGAGCAAATATTGAAAATAAGTAAATGAAAAGCCTAATTGTAAGTTATAAACTTACCTGGAAGCAATGAACTGTTATTATTACTATAATTTCCTGGACGTAAAAAAATAATGATGTCTATTTCTTCACGAGTTAAGATTGAAATATTTGTTTTATGACGAGTAGTTCAAAACTTTATTGCAGCTTTCAGGCATAAGAGAACGTTCTCACTTAAATGACGAGGAGAAGAAATCGTGTAGAACTTGAACCATTTGAAAGCAGCGGAATTTCTACACGTTATTCCGACAGTCGGAACGTATCCTAATAGCTAAATAGCCAGTTTTCTAAAGAATTTAGATAAATCGCCGTCCAAATTCAAGTGTAAATGCGCGACGTGGATATTTGTGAGCTTTCACACTTATCACGACACGATACTGCTAGAGAATAAGTAAATAAAGATACTCACTAATTTTTTTGTTATATTCGAGACCTTAATTCGACAACAATCTCAGAAGCGGCCTTTTCTCTGTCTTTCCATGCATATTGGGTCTAGTACATACATACATACATGTAGTGATGTTAAAGCTTACTTAAAACACATTTTTAACGTTCCAGAATGCAATTCATGTAATTCATAATTGACTTGCAAATAACATCGCATCGTTACGTATAAAACCCCCTCACCGTCTGCTCAGCTATACGGGCGCATTCAGAAAAGCCGGGCGGGAGTCGCCGCAGCCGCGCGCCTCTGTACGCCAGCACCAACGAGTTCTCGAACGCCCCCTTTTCATATTCAGTGTGCGCCTTGATTTGTAATGCTGTGAGGTTGTCTGGCTCCAACTCTGTGTGAAATTGCCTGGTGATTTTAGTTGGGAAATTGATCGGTTATTTAGCGAAAATCTGTCGCTGTTATAACTTGATGGTTTTCTCGCCATCATCCGTAATAAACCTGCCTCATTGCTCAACAGACTGAGACAGTTTGAGACCTTCTAACACAAGTATTTAAATGAAGGTCTAAATTATAGTGTAAAAAAAATATTGTAAAACTATTACAGACAAAACACAACAGTTAACCCTCTGTTAACTGTTTGTTATAAGCTCATACCTACCTACTTACATATATGCACCTAGATGTATCTAATATCAATTGTAAAGTAAAGTGTACAGTTGTAAAAATTATTGTGTGATCATCACATGATCAGCAGATCAGATCACATCATGCGCCAACAGCCTTTACCAGTTCACAGCTGGTCATACATAGGTCTCCCTTGATAAGTGCCTTTTTTTAATCAATTGGGAGTAATGCCATAACCCCCACTGGGAATGCTGGGTTAGGGATCGTAGCGCTATTATAAGCGCAATAATTTCCCGCCCCTTGGTGCATTTTTCGCATACAGCATCATTTTATTAATAAATGAATTTATAAGATTGATTTTAATTTAAATTAAATTGTTAATTTAGTATCGATGGTACCATATAAATAAATACACATAAAAATTCATTTAGCGCATTTCGAAATCATAATAAATAACTTTTATATTCTGATTACATTACTACAATTTATCAAGACAAAATAAACATTAAAATTCATTTAAAAACGAGTTCAAAATTTAAAATACTATACAATATAATTTAAAATACAATACAATAAGGCTGCCTTAAGCACCACGGTCTCCGACCAGCGCTATGATATGATCTGCTCTACCCATAGCACATGCTGAGTGGAGTTCGATTGTGACAGTTTTTCTTTTTATTTAAGGTTAATTTGCTGTACATAACTCATCTGTTCTGGCAAATAAAAATCTTTTACTTTACAATTCATCAAAATTTAAAGTTAATGTCAAATAAAATTTGTAAAGTTCGATTAAATAAAAAAAATCATCCCTACTTAATATTATTGAAAGTAACTCTGTCTATCTATCTGTCTGTTACCTTTTCACAGCTAAACGGCTGAACGGATCTTAATGAAATTTGTCAGGGAGGTAGATGCTATCCCGGGGACGGACATAGGGTAAATGTAAAAGCGCGTGCGAAGCCACGGGCAGCAGCTAGTATTATATAAATGTTCGAATTTAACCTACCTCACTATTTGATTGATGTGATGATTACCTTACCTAATTAAGTTTAAATAAAAATCTTTTTAGATTATCTTTTAAACATCTCGGAGTGGAATGGTGTATCAGTGCAACAAAATGTACGAGCCTATTTGCTGAACGACGTAGCAGACACAGTAGGTAGTATTTAAAAGTAGCGCAATTGTTTAGTTTCCATACAAAACTGGCTAATTCACGACCCAAACACCAACACGACAGTGGGTACATTTTCTATTGTTGTTGAAGTGAACAATGACTATTTTCTAGCTAATAGGAAAAATGTCTCTTTCCGTGCAGCGCAGTGCTAGTTGAAGCGTAAAAAACGGATACCCAGTGTTAATATACGCTTTATTGACAAAGAAAATAACAATCAAATAATATTAACAAATTAAACTAGTATTTACAATTGAAACAATTGAGCTAACTGCAGACTTTTGCAAACAATCTACAGATAGCTCAACTGGTCCATATCAATACCAGTCGGAAGCGTCCCCAAGACGCTGGTTGCATTGCCTCGCTGTATGGCAATGCTAATGCGCTGCGCCAGATATTCACCAGCTCTCGGGTCACGCGTCGCTTCGACCAGGCGCTCAGATAATTTTTTGAAAACCCGGGGAGCCTAGGTACCCCACGGACCTAGGGTCTCGAAGTGTTAATAGGTTATACGATAAAACGTTTCTTAAACTATTTAAGGATTCATCTGAATTTCCTGCAAAAACGGACCGCAGAGCAGACCAATACAAATGTTTCAGTCTCCGGTGGTCTAGAAAGAGTTTGGCGCTCTTCTATTTCGCGTCGTGGTCTCTTGTTTTAAACTAAAATACTTAGTCTTTCTAAGAAATTTAATAATATCGCAAATATTGTTCGGCATCGACGGGACTTGAACCCGCAACCCCCTCAGTACAGGATGCGCTAACCAATTGCGCCATGAAAAAAACTCTGGGACTTTCTTCAGACTCTAGTGCCGTTAGCTCCACCTATAGGGGACGCACTATAATAACTTCTTCTTGGACTCTAGTCGCGGTCTCCGGTCTCATTAAATTTTAGGATACGACCGTTATTGCCTGCTTCTAAAACAATCCTATTCCATACTCACCAGCCGCTTTAGCCGCGTCTTCCAACGCTCCAGTATAATACGTCGCTTTGGCTCGAGCAGTGCTGCGCCCGAGAAGTGAACGCACATCGGTTTTCTGCGAATAAACTTCATTATCAGGCTGAATTGATACTAGTTCAGGGTTCACTATATGTAACATGCATTTGATTCGAAAAGCATCATTTATGGATCACACAACGAATGTACTATGTCATTTTATAGTAATAGTACATAATGACATATCATTTTATAGCAATAGTATAAAATGACATGGTATCTAGTTTATTGCACCACTAGTACTTATTGTATTATATACGTACATACATATACCATCTCCTTAGGTTTAAAAAAACCTTTTACAGCATAATGCTCGGCAAGAAGGTTTTACAAATTAAGCAAAGAGGCTGTGTAAGATGGTAATCGCAACACAGTACATTTTTATAGGAATTCCATTTTCAAATCTCATTACGTCACACTTTGTTTGAATTGTAAAGACTTTACAGTTCAAGCTATGCAAAACTCCTTGGTGAAACAATCTCTTTTCTTATAAAATGATAAGAATTTTTTTACTGAAAAAAAAAAAACTGTGGAAATTGCGGCATTTCATTTGTGCGACTGTAATAAACTAAAGTTAGAAATTAAAACTGTAATAAACAAGTTTAAAGTGGTAGTTCAGTATGTCAAGTACTTCATCAGATGAAGAACTGGTCCGCACGCCTGATTTCTGTTATCTCGAAGCAGAAGATGTTGTAAAAAATCTTTTAATAAATAATTAATTTTTCTAATAAAAATTACATTTTGTCATACCTAAGTATATAAATGTTTTATTTGCCTCGCCATTATGATGTAAAGTAGAATGCTTACCTCGGTTGCAAGTAGCTATTACACCCTCGAACTATGTTCTCGGGTGCACTCGATCCATTAACGCCCTTTGCGAGCGCTCGCAAGGGCGCGAAATTGGATTGAGTGCTCCCTCGAACTATATTCGCCCTCGCTTCGCTCGGGCGTCTAAATATCTCGGATGCACTCAATCCAATTTAGGGCCCTTTGCGAGCTGAGCTCGCACTGGTGCCAAATTGGATCTTGTTCTGTAATAGCTCCCTTACTACCATTGTGTAACAATCTACTATTATGATGTCTTTTAAATAAATAAATAAAAATATTTTTTATTTTATTTTAATAGTCCCGTACACTCTACCATTATGTAGGTTTTGAGAAAACTTTTAGGATGTCAAAATACAAGTTTAAACGAATTTATAGCTGGCTATATTTATCTCAAATACCGAGATACTTCCAAATTTTGACTAAGATGACTGGGCTAATGAAATTCCCAGTTCTAAGTCAAATAAAGGACAAAGCACATCTGTAAAACACTGCTACCGCACAGCTGCCACGCGCATCCCCGCCTCAAATGTGGCGATTACACGTTGTCAACAATTATAATTGCTAGCAATTGAACATCCCATAGGTATTTTTTATTGTATTTCTTTATTAATCAAAAACTTATTTTATAGCTTATTCTTAATTTAAAATAAACTATAAACCAAAGAAGGTTTACATAGTGTCGGCGGTTACAGCGTGTTGCCACAAATTTAGCATGAAGGTAGGTAGGATGAATACCTAACTTAATAGGCAGTAGAGATGAGTCCGGTATTCAATAACTAACTCAGTACCTGTTAGCATGGTCCTAAAATATCTAACGCTATTGTAAAATCCACAGACTGCTAGGGAATAACTGTGCAAAGCGAGCATTGCGCCTAACCGACCGTGAGCCATAACTACCCAACGCTTCAATACCTATACTTACCTAACTATCATCTACGCATAGGTACTAGCAGACCGTTTACCCGTACAGTTATGTAGCTGTAACAAGTATTTGGTATTTCTAACCAAATCGGTTAGAAATATATTGGGTAGAAATCAGTACAGTTATAGAGTATTGTAACATTATTGGGTACTGTTAGCATGGTCCTAAAATATCTAACGCTATTGTAAAATCCACATACCGCTAGGGAATAACTGTGCAAAGCGAGCATCGCGCCTAACCGACCGTGAGCCATAACTACCCAACGCTTCAATACCTATACTTACCTAACTATCATCTACGCATAGGTACTAGCGGACCGTTCACCCGTACAGTTATGTAGCTGCAACAAGTATTTGGTATTTCTTACCAAATCGGGTAATATTGGGTAGTAGTCAGGACAGTTATAGAGTATTGTAACGTTATTGGGTACCAGTTGGTACTAGCGGTATTGAAACAAAATACCCAACTAATAACCGGCAGCCAATATATCCAATAACTCCCATCCTTAATAGGCAGAGCTTAAGTAGACTATGAACCTACCTCAACTCTGTTACAATACATAAGTTTATGTTGAGTAGTAGTGTGAAAAAGGCATTTAAATCACTGATGTAAAATAAAAACGACTGTTAAACTTCTACGATGCTTGAACTACTTGGGTACTATCTCGACCTAGTAAATAATACTTAGAACTTTGTTCAATTCCCTGAATTTTTCAGAAATTTCTAAAAGATACGGGTACAAAAAATGTTATGGACAAGCTCCATTCTGTAATAAATTTGCGCCAAAACATTCAGATAATATAGTAGCTGGAGATATTAAACATTTGGAAACAACATTAGTGACTCTATAGAAACCTAAGTAAAACAGTTGCCAAACAAAAGCAATAATGATTTTTCAATAACACAAATACGACATCTGTCTGAAAGAAAAATGTTGACCGTAAAAATACTTATTTTTTATAGGTAAGTATTGCCTAACTGAGGTAAGTACTTTTTAATTATTAATATTAACAATGAAAAACTTAAATTTAAACATTAAATAATAAATATGTACAATTAACTGTCTGTAAAGGAAAAGGTTTTACATAATATTCGTCGAGACGAGAGAAGGGAGTAAATTTTTAAAAACCTACAATATACATAGGTCTCTTCAAATGAAGAGATTTCCATTCTCTTAGTACCTGTTAATATTCAACTAGAAGGCACACACCCCTGCGAAATCCGTAAAATTCCTACAAATTAGAATTTCATTCACTTCTCTTGAAATCCACGTTCTGCCTGCGCTAACGAAGAGCAACACAAACATTATTACTGCAGCTTCTAATTGCATATTTGCCAGCAAATGGAGACTCAAGCTGTTTGCTCCTCTGTGAAGTGACGCGATTCTGACGTCAGAACGGACATTAACCGCAGGTTCCGCTATATCTGACGTAGCTTCGCGTTCAAAAATGCTTCGTGCATTAGAGGGCAGAAACTTGAAAAGCTAGTGTTTACTGGTTGCTGTGCTGAGTAATACGAAGCTTTAATATAATATATACTAGCTGCGTGCGGCTTCGCCCCCGTTGAATTTTAATTTTTGCGCGTAACCCTATTTTCTTTATAATCTATTCTATCTGGGCGGAAACAAATCCGTCAAATCAAAAATTATTAAAATCGATTCAGCCATTCTCGAGTTCTAAGTGATGTAACTAACTGGACTTAGTTTTATATAGATGGATGTTGGTATTTTTTATAGTAGTCTTTCGTTTGACCACCCTCACCTGCAGGGGTATTTTAATTCATTCGATTCGTTTCCTATTCAAAAACGTCGGATTCGAATTCGATTCCGGCGGATCTTTAGAACGCTATTTTGATTTAGTTTCGGATCGATGATCGAAAGTATCCGAAGCGAATCCGCGGGTTGAAAGAAATTGTGCATTTACAGAGACAGTTTGTTGACTGACTGTTGTTTAAATTAGTAGAAGTGTCATGAAATGGGAATTTGATGTTTTACTAGGACAAAAAGTACTTTCAAATAACTCTATGCCAAAAATAAATTCGATTGGTTGCTTAGTTAGGGCGTGAAGGAAAAACAAACAAACAAACACACTTTTGCATTTATAATATTAGGATAGAAGAATAGTTTTTTGGAATGTTGTGTATAATGTCTGAGACACCTTCATAATCCCATTTTCCCAGTGCAGTAAAAGGAGAAAACCAGGTCGAAAATATCTTTCATCACAGTACATGCTGCGATAGTGGACTCCTGGATTATTTACCTTTTACGAGCCCCGTAGTTTGCATGACCTGCTACATAAACCTTTGCAAGGTAATTAAAAATAGACTCTAAAGTTTCGAAATACGACTGATATTACAAGAATCACGAGCCATATTATTGTCAAAGACCTTAATTTGTCCGAGGCGACCAAAAGCTTGGCTATCCAATTACAAATAATGAAAGGTCTAATTGTTTTTCGACAGGTTAATTACGAAAGATATTCTAAAGTTTCAGTGTATTTTAGGTAGGTAGCTTTCAATGTAATCAAAGTTAGTTAAACGGATCTGATGTATTTTACTCCAACTGAAGAGTTAAATTCTTTGAATTCCGGTAGGTAACTGCTTTTGAGTAGTTTCTGAGTAAAGGTGGTTTCGTTTTCCCAGAGCTTTACGTAGGTTATCAGTAAAACCATGCTACTATAGATTAAAGGTCACATTCTAAATTGTTATGGAGGAGATCAGAGCCCCATGTCTATTTGACGATAGCATCGAGACGTGATCGTGACGTCTCATATTTGTTTGGAATTTTTGTAGTTTCCTGTCCCAACGATAGAGGCGGTGTACCAAAACCTAGTCCATTTGACGATAGCATCGAGACGTGATCGTAACGTCTCATATTTGTATGGAATTTTTGTAGTTCCCTGTCCCAACGATAGAGGCGGTGTACCAAAACCTAGTCCATTTGACGATAGCATCGAGACGTGATCGTGACGTCTCATATTTGTTTGGAATTTTTGTAGTTTCCTGTCCCAACGATAGAGGCGGTGTACCAAAACCTAGTCCATTTGACGATAGCATCGAGACGTGATCGTAACGTCTCATATTTGTATGGAATTTTTGTAGTTCCCTGTCCCAACGATAGACGCGCTGTACCAAAACCTATGGAAAAATGAGTCGTCACCGTCACGTCGCGATACTAACGTCAAATGGACTCAGGGCTTAGGACAAAACAGTGAATAGACAAAGAAAAATATATTATTTATCTTCCGATCAACCGTCGATACATAGCTACCGATCAAATATAAAGGTGACGACATCAACCCGTCTCCAAATCTGGACACATCTTTAGTAAATTTTCCCAAAGTAAGTAAGTATATTTCCCCCAAAATAGGAAGTTATTAATTAAAAGGTAAAGTAACGAAAGGTACGGTAAAGTAGAGATAGAAGCAGCATAGTATACACTTGCTCCCAGTTCTTAGTATACTTAAAACTACTTACATTCCATCTGAGCGCTTCGTTGTAAGCCTGTATAGCCTTCTCGAACAGTTCCAAGCGTTGTAAGTAATTCCTGACGGCAAATAATAAACTCGTAATGTTCTCGTATTCTCAGAGAAGTGGAAATTGAGTAAAAAAAGCAATCTTGTGTTGGGTAAAGCCATTTGGGGAGAAAAGTTCGTGACACTGTGATATTAGATTTAACTGCGGATTTCCCGGGCCTTCTTATTGTATGTTGCGTGCTTATTTCCTATATTTTCTTGGATTTGTATCGGCTGGCTGCTATAATTAGAGGTAGGGAGATATATAGGTATATCTGATAATGTTTAGGGAAAAAGAGATGCGGATGGCACAGGACCTAACAAAGAAATAGTGAAGAGGTCTGGCTAAATACTAGTCAGAAATGATACATACATAACCTACAATTGAAAAATAGTTTCTTGTAAAATTCCACCAACCATTTGTAGGACTTATGATTTTAAAGCAAAAGAAAATGTTAGTGTAAAAGTTCATTAGTTTCCTCGAATTCTCGCTCCTTCGGTAATTCCAGCAATGAGCATAATTTCCGCCTGAATCACTTAAAAAACCAATTCAAGCCGGTTAAATGCCAAGGCGTAGGTAGCGTTTAAAATTACTCACCCCCTCTCCCTGAAAACATTTACCGCGTTACATATGGGTTTCTCTTCTAATACGTATTTCTTCCTCATAATATCGTCTTTTTGTAGGTAAATGTTATGACAATTGCTTTGCAAAAAAATACTTGTCTTAATACTATCAAGTTTTATCTAGTTGGTCTTGAGTAGGACAAGCATAATTTTGAAATCAAGTTGGCAATAATTTGCATGTTTTTCGTGAATGTTTTTCGTAGAGCTTTCGATATACCTACGCTAGCTTTATTTTTGATATGATACAACACTTTCAGTGTCGAACATGAACAAAAAATTATTATTTCCTGGCGAAATTGTATACAAAAAGATCGTGGAAAAAACAGTTTGTCCATTAATTACGGACGTTTATAACATACTAGCTGCTGCCCGCGCCTTCGCCCGCGTTTTATCGGGTCCCAAACTATACCCATGCCAAATTTCAGCAGTTTTTCCGTGAAAGAGTAACAAATATCCATACATCCATCCATACAAACTTTCACATTTATAAAATTTTAGTAGGATAGGATAAAACGTATACATATTTTTTTCATAAAATCTTTTTCTATGAGCTACATATGGAGTTTTCTGCTAAATTAATAAATGCCATTTCTCTAGAAATTTCTTGCCGTCATGCTGAAGAAAACAGCTCCATCAATGGATTAATCCAGTGGATCAGAGTGTAATCGGTCATCTGGCACTGAATGCCTTTAACTTGATATTTAGGCTAACCGACTGTCGCTATATAATATTTATAAGTGTAAATAACCTTTTGAAATCTTTACTTTAAAGTATTGTTTTAACCCTACGCAAAGCTAGCTTTTAATACAGATTAAATTTTTATTAATAACTAGCCCCCACAAATGGTTATCTAGTTTCTTGTATAGGAGGTTGCTTGTTTATGATTTTGAACAAAAGACAGCATTGTGATAGTTGTTGTTTTGCGGTAGGTAAGGTTCGCTAATTATAAGGACCTAGTGTTGTAGCTAACAATTGCCTTGCTTTTCCTTCTCCATTATCTCGACTTGAAAATTCAAAAAGTTACTACATTTTACATAACAATAGACTAGTTTCTGTCCGCGGCTTCGCACGCATTGTTTATTCGGTATTCGGCATTACTCGACTTTTTTTTATATTCGTCGAATACCGAATATCAGCTAGTATTATTCGGCATTCGGCGAATAGTCGTCTAAAATAAACTTTTAACGAACAAAAAAGAGTTAAAAATAATAAATTTTTATGATTTATTTATTAACAATTTTTATTTTTTTACTATTAAATTAGTTAGGCTTTTTAATTAATATTTAAAATCCAACAGAGGCAGATTGTGGTGCAAAAAAACTATTTTTTCTGCACGTTCGGGAGCAAGTCGGTTTCGCTTTTCCTCATAAACCTGCCTCGGAAAATAGTCTTTCTGAATAAACAGATCTTGCTGGTGTGATTAAGTATCGTTTAGCTAAAATATGTACAAGAAAAGGGTTGCCAGCATTTAAAAATGACAAATTAAATTACTACATTACATATACATATATAGGTACATATGTATAACATGAAACAGATTTCTTTAACTTTATTGTTTTCTTTTACCTTAGAAGAAGTTAGAAATATTTTTAATGTGCCTTATTTATGTCGAATAGTAATGTCGAGTTATTCGACTATTCGCCAAGGTGAATGGTGATTAATCGGTATTCGACTATTCTCTATAACAACTATTCGCGGCAACTCTAATTGTTTCTATTGAAACATATAAACTTATAAAGTTATTCTATCCCATGGGAACTGATTTATGGGATAAGACGTAGCCGTGTTACACCAGGCCTAGAACTACATCTTTGCAAAATCAATTTCAGCCCGATTGTTTCAGTAGTTTTGGCGTGAAGAAGTAACATACATCCATCCAACCATGCATCGTATAAGCTTGCTTAAATCAATAATGTACCAAGTTGAAAATGTTTGACAGCAGACAACTAGGCTTGAGGCGTATTTATCGTCACTGATAAAAGTCACAGGTATAGAAAATTGGCGGTATTTCACAGTGACAGAAACTAAATAATATCTGTGATTGTCTCACAGGCAGTGCCAGTGTCACGAGTGCACGATATTATATCGTTGTTATTTTATTAGGTACCTACGCAATAAATCACTTCAGCTAGATAATATCGCTTCTATAATATCTCTTTGATAGTATCACTAAGTCAGAATGAGACACACCTAGTATTTTATACTAGGAAATTTACATACAATTCAAGAGACAAGCAATAAATATATTATTCAATCACTAAAACAATGAATTTGTACGTGATTGGTAGAAATACTAGCTAGTATTTTGTCACAGATATTTTGAAGTCACAGTAACGTTAGTCACAGGTATCGGATTTTGCCTAATATAACCCAAGACTACAGACAACTCCACTAGGTACGTCAAAATGGTTACCTCTGGAAAGTATTATTTATTTGTGAAATATGTTATTGAGATTCAGAAATGATTATAAGCCCATCCAAAAGTGATTTATGTTTTATTTCAGTATTTCAGATATTACGAGGATAGTCTTCATCGAAACATACAAACTTTCGCATTTCTAATATTACTGTGACTATAATAGGAAGAATGTAAGAGTAGCAAAGGTTCGTACTGTGCTCATTTACAAATCTATGATAAAATCTCTTGTCAAATATATATTTCTCTTGCCGAATTTACGTTGACAAGAGATTGGATCATAGAATGATCAGCGTACTAACAACCAGCCGATAATAGTTGTAGTTAACTAGCAGATGCACATAGTAGGTACCTACAGGTATGATGCTGCTTTTTTTGTAGCTTTATAAGGTTCCGTAACTTTAAAAGGAACCCTTGCAGGATCACTTTGTTGTCCGTCTGTCTGTCAAGCCTATTTTCTCAGAAACGCGTGGAGGTAACCAGTTAAAATTTACATCGAATACTCAAGGTATTCCGGAACTCTGGTACCCCTTGAAGCTGTTATATAAATCAAACTTCTAAGTCAACGCAATCAAAACTTACAGCCGTTTATGCCCGCATATTGTGAACTTATAAGGGCTGACTTTGCTTTTTGACTTGACTAGCAAGGCCTTATAACACAAGTGAAAGGAAAAATCCGAAAACTACAAATTTGTAGTTTATACACAAAAAAGATTGGATTCTTGCAAGGGACTAAAACCTATAGGGTACTTCCCGTTGACCTAGGATATTTGGCAAGAAGCAAGGTCTTACAATTATACGGAACCCACTCAGTGCGCGAGTCCGACTCGCACTTGACGTTTTATTTCTTCAAAATTAAAGCGAATAAAGCATTTTCTTCGAAAAAATAATTCAATTTAAGACATGAGATTGAAAATAAATTTCTGAAGCACGAAAAAACTTGTTTTGCGAAGTTTGAAACGATTTCGCAACCTTATTTCGTCAAGACTAGAAAGCCTGAGAGCTAAGACGAAGTTCAAAGACTGGCAAGTTGGATGGAATCCATTTGCGACACAATAATAATCTTAAGCACAACTAAGTGGTACTAAGCGGATGAAGAAGGTTTCAAAAACTACTTAGCATAGTTGAAGTTTGTTTAGGTTTTAAATCTTCTTTCGATAGAAAAAGTGCTAACTTTTATGTATTTTCAACTTTGATTCAAATATTTTTTATGCATTCGCGATAAATCACACAAAAGACTGTCAATTTCATCATTTACTATCAGTCACATTAATAATGTACTAAGTAGGTACAATATTTAGTAGATTATTAAATTGCTTAATGTCCCGTTCGTCCCACCAGTGGGACGAATGGGATATTAATAGTCTGAATTAAAATTATGTCCCATGCGTCCAACCAATGTAGGCAGTGGGACGAACGGGACATAATTTTAATTCAGACTATTAATATCCCATTCGGGATATCACGTTAAATTGTAAGTAGTTTAATCTGCTTATAAAGCAAAATTAATAACTGTTTTATGAAAGAATTATAAATCTTTAAACAGCAAATAGCTCGAATGTATAATTCGCAGGAACTGCCTGCAAGCGTCCTCATAGGCAAATATGGAGGACTCAACGAAAACTATCAACCAACACTGGAGTATCGAACATCAAGCCACGTCGAACCCAGGATTTTCGAAACTTTGACACGTCGTCTATCCCACCAACTTCCTACCAACTTCTCACCAACAGTTGTGCAAGTTTTTGTCACGGGGGTACCACAGATTGGATAATAGAACTTGAACAGGAATCTGATACTGGAGTCTGTACTTCCTAATTGTATTAGTTCTGGCGTCGATGCCACAAGTAGGTAAATTGGTTGCTAGTTTGATCAAAGCTAGTTTCTGCCCATTTATTCAACATAAAACTAAGTTTAGTTCGGACGAGTTCAAGTTTTCATATAAATACCTAAATAAAATAAATAAATAATGCTAGATAATCTACACAGCATCATATACAGTAACAGTAACCCTTGCCCTTTAAAGGAACAGTATTTTAATAAAGAAATTCAGATACCCGTAACTCACAAAATACAAACTAGGAAAATCACCCAAAATAAAATCATAGTACCCCAGGTCAATAACTTTTATGGACGAAGAACTATAGAATATATGATACCGAAATTAATTAACGATTTGCCACAGAACATCAAAGAAAAACTTAATGATAAAAACTATAAACGTGTGCTCCAAAAATATTATCACGAACAGCTGCTGAGTCGGTGATGCAATTATCAATCTGTGCCGCTAACTGTACAGTTAGTAACAACATAACACACATATATCTACGTACTGATCTAAATATCGTACTTATCGTATACCGTACTTAATAAAATTCAATAACAATATTTATTTACGCGCGTTGATATAAAGTATAAATTATGACCCGTCATTAAAATAACAATACATACCTACTTACATGTCTACCTACAGAAATTATCAGTTGAGTTTTGTTTCTAGAATTATCTTTATCCAAATGTAATATTATGCTAATATAAGTACAATACGAGTGTGAGCACCAATACAAACCGTTGGTTTAATGGTGCAATATTTACTTAAATATGTATACTGTTATAAATAAATAAATATTCTATTCTATTCTATTCTATAGCCCAAAGCTAGTTTTTGTTGTGGATTACTAGTGACCCGCCCCAGCTTCGCACGGGTGCAATGCTGATACTAAATTATACATTTAAAACTTCCTCTTGAATCACTCTATCTATTAAAAAACTCAGACAGCGGGAAGCGACTTCGTTGTGATAAAAAAATATCTAGTAGTATGTCTAATATGACTATATACACATATATATATTTTTATAATACGTAGAAAATACCTAGAACACCCGAGACAAATATTTGGGGATCGTACAAACATTTGTCCCAATGCGATATGAAGTAGGTGGGGTACGATTTCACGGAAGGAGCGATACGTTGTTTGCTTACTTAGAGTTTGGTATAAATAGGACTATATAAAATAAAAAAGCTATTTATTCTACTACCAAATATTAAATTTACAATTGCAATTAACATAAAATTTATTAAGATTATTATTGCATCGAATTATAGGTATAAAACATTATGTCACGTTTAAGTAGAAGTCGCCTGTTTGGCGTAGGCCTCTCCCATGCTTGGCGTAGGCCTCCTCCACATACTCCCCCGTAAATGGGACTACTGAAACTTTATTTGATTAGACCACTGTTCTATTAGGTTCAGGAAAACAAACACGATATGGCGTTTGTGCGTAACAATGTACTGTGTTATTGCTTGGAGTTGTGTTTACAGAGGGTTTGGGTACAAACTGCTCATTATCTGCTGTAGTATGAAACTCATAATCAAAGTACTTTTAGTGGTCATTTTGATATGACCGTGATAACAATGTTGGTGGTATATTGAATTATAATGACCACAAACATGAAAGTTTAAATGGATGTTTAGAAACTTTGTTGAATCTGATACTATTATTTTAGTTGTGTAAAAGGTACTGGTTTAATTTCGAAATTGTTTTAAATATAAGTACTTACCTACCTAGGTACTTATTGTTTTTAATATTCAAATGGCTAGGTACACTATTATAGAACCATCATTAAAACATATTTCTCCAGACTCGATTGAAAACAAAAGAGCCCTCGTTATTCAATCCCAAAACATTATTGAAAGAATAGAATCTATTCTGAACAGGAGCAATTTATCGAGTCCTTAGAATAAATCAGACGAAAATTCATAAAGAATATTTTTATTGGCAGCAAATTGAAAGGAAATTTACGCTTCACAGATTTTTCAATGCCAACTTAGTTCATTAGAACTCAGCGTGCTCGATTTGTTTGAGGAGTGGTCCGTGGTTTGTGCCGATTATGCTTTGATTGTGCGATCTAGTTTTTACAACCCTGTCGTTATTTCACATGATTTTATTGTATGATTTTATTTTATTCATGATTTTATCGTAATATCGAAAAACATGGACCTTACAAAAATGGGATGTACGTAGTGTGAAAAAATTATAATGTCATTGAAAGACCATTTTCACTAAGCATTTTTTGTTATAGGTCAAAATCAAAACGCTTCTCACCTGTTTCTTCTTTAATAACCAAAAATAAACTGGTCAGCAAAATAAAACTGCGCGGTTATACAACCTAAAAACCTACATAAAAGGTTCATAAGATTGAACAGAAATTGCAAGAACGTTTCAATTCACTTTAACATTGTAAGGAGTAGATTTTTCTCGGTGTGATATATTGTTTACGGCACATTTGAGCACAATGCTTTTATTCTGGCGTATTTGTAAAATACGAATAAGTAATGCTGATACTTTTATGTGGTTTTTTAAGTCGAATGTGATTTTGATTTAAGCACATAGGGTACCTTAAAGTAGTAGTCATCATCATATCATCATACCCAAACACGTCCACAGCAGGCCTCCCCCATACGACCCCACAAATAGCGGTCCTGAGCCACCTCTATCCTGCAACCTCTACGATGTCGTTAGTCCATCTAGTTTCCCAACACTCCAAGTAGTTTTGGTACCTAAGTTTAACAAACGGTAGGTATTTAGTGCTCTTTATTGACTGGAAAATTAGGTACATCTAGGGACAGAGAAAACTAAAAGAAAGCTTGGCCTTAGCCTGAAGGCTAGTAGGAGTAGGACAACGTAAACTAAAAAAAAAACAATTGTCAGAATACAGCACAGATACTTCCACTGCTAACCATGTCTCCACCACTTGGCGGGCGGATAAGATTAGAGACCGCAGTGTAAGTGTTAAAATACACTGAAGGAGGCTGCTGCCCTTCCTTTTGTGTGTTCTCTTAGACGACTCTGAAGACATTCACCCTCTGAGTTGAAGGGGTTGATTAAATAGGCCACGACCGCTATGGTTGAAAAAAAATAACTGAAAATACTAAAATGACGACCTTTAGTATCATTGCTCGCAGCCCTTCCAAATTCAGAATGTGCCATCATAAATCATGTGGCTTTTAATTATTCAATATTTTCTACCCGTATTAGTTCAACGCTCCGCTCGCTACCCTTTTCGATCATAACGGTAAAAACAATGATCTTATCACCAAAACAAATCGACTCCTGGGAAGCTAATATGACTTTTTGATTTATTGAGTAGGTAGTACAAACTATGTAGCAGGTTCTTCCTGCGGCTTCAGACATGTTTTAGACTATTTGCTTCCATTGAATACCGATATCCTTGCCCGTTATGAATCTGTTCAGTTGAGGCATGAAAGGTTACAGGCAGTATTTGTTACTTTTATTATGATGGGCAGAAACTTCCCTTCTCTCTTTTTATACGTTTAGGTGTACAGAATCACTGGGATGCCCCAGCAATTTTGTGCGCAGAACTACTGGGACGTTTTGTGTCCCAGTAGTTATGTACAGAACTACTGCGAATAAGCGTACCTACCATTGCAATATAAGAAAATATTTTGGCAAATCGTTTTTTTAATTTACAGTAGGAACTTCACAAAAGTTTTTTAATTGGTCTAAATTTGCTTTCTTCTCATTTTCAGTTCCACTATATACCTCCCTTTAGTAACAATAAAACGTCAAGTGCGAGTTGGACTCGCGCACCGAGGGTTCCGTAATTATACAACCTTGTTTCTTGCCTAATTTCATGATTCTAGGTCAGCGGGATGTAAATACCCTATAGGTATTGATCGCATACAATTTTATTTACCCTAGGTTTGGTCCATGGTGAGAATCAAGTATTATTTTTTTATATCAAGACCTTGTTTCTTGACAAATTGCATAATTCTAGGTCAACTAGACGAGTTCCCTATATATAGGTTTTGTGTGCATGTGATTCCGGTGAAAATTACAAAAAAATTGGGCATAAACGGCTGTAACTTTTGATTGCTTAGACTTAGAAATTTGATTTATATCACGGCTCCAAGAGGTTAAGTAGGTATCTGAGTTAATTTCAACTCGATATCTCCACGCGATACTGAGAAAAGAGGGTTGACAGACGGACGGACAGACGGACGAACGGACGGACAGACAGACAACAAAGTGATCATATAAGGGTTCCGTTTTACCTTTTTAGGTACGGAACCATTATATATAATACTAGCTGACCCGTGCCCACTTCGTTGGACGGTAAACATTTTTAGTAGCCTATAAAACTCGCAAATAACGTGATTTAAACGATGCGTGTTTAAACAAATTCAATAGGTAAACGAATTTTCAAAATTGGCTCAGTAGATTCAGAGATTACCCCCTACAACCACACAAACCTTACTTATTTTTATTAGGGGTATGGACTCGTATTTTATGTCCTTCCTCGTAGTATGAACTCAAATCATGCTAAGTATCATTCGAATCCATTCAGTAGTTTTTGCGCTATTTTAGGCCGAGAAATGTCACTTCCATCCTCATTCCCAAGGGAACCTTAACGAATTCCAGGATAAAAAGTATTACATGACCTTCCTCGTAGTATGAACTTAAACGATGTCAAGTTTCATTTGAATACATTCAGTAGTTTCAGCGCTATTCGCAGCCAAGAAATTTTATTTACTGCGGGGGTGGGACACTATGGGGGGCTACTGGGGGTCCCACTGCGGGGCAATGTGGGGGCCCACTGCGGGGGCAAACTGCCGGGGGCCCCCACTGCCGGTGCTCTCCACTGTGGGGGCCTACTGAGTGGGTCCTAATGCGGGGGTACTACGGGGGGCTACTGTGAGGGTCTGGTTGCGTGAGGGGCCCCACTGCTGGGGTCCCCACTTCTAGGGCCCCCACTACTGGGGTCCCCACTTCTCGGGCCCCCACTGTTTGGGGCCTCACTGCCAGTGCCCCCCACAGTGGGGCTATCGCTCTCTACCGCCCTTGCCCCGCGCGCCATCCTGCAACGCGCAAAAATTCACTTCCATCCTCTCTCATAAGGGAACCCTTCTGAATTCCGGGATAAAAAGTATTTAATGCCCTTTCTTGTAATATGAACTTAAATCATGCTACATTTCATTTGAATACCTTCAGTAATTTCGGCGCTATGCGCAGCCAAGAAATTTTACTTTCATCCTCTCTCCCAAGGGAACCCTTTTGAAATCCGGGATAAAAAGTATCCATGCCCTTCATCATAATATGAACTCAAATCCTGCCAAGTTTCATTTGAATACATTCAGTAGTTTCGGCGCTATGCGCAGCCAACACATTTTACTTTCATCCACTCTCCCAAGGGAACCCTATTGAAATCCGGGATAAAAAGTATCCATGCCTTTCATCATAGTTTGAACTCAAATCCTGCCAAGTTTCATTTGAATACATTCAGTAGTTTCGGCGCTATGCGCAGCCAACACATTTTACTTTCATCCCCTCTCCCAAGGGAACCCTATTGAAATCCGGGATAAAAAGTATCAATGTCCTTCATCATAGTATGAACTCAAATCCTGCCAAGTTTCATTTGAACACATTCAGTAGTTCCGGCGCTATGCGCAACCAACAAATTTTACTTTCATGCCCTCTCCCAAGGGAACCTTATTGAAATCCGGGATAAAAAGTATACTATGTCCTTCCTAGTAGTATGAGCTCAAATCCTGCCAAGTTTTATTTTAATAAGTTCAGTAGTTTGGAGCTATGCGCGGCCAAGATACAGACAGACAAACAGACATGATGGAAAAAAAAATCATTTTTGGCATCAGTATAGATAATAGAGCACCAAAAAAATTTTTCAAAATATCTTCAATGTACAGAATTGGACCTGTTACAGTTTTATTATAAGTATAGATATATATAGATTTTGAAACACTCGTATCATCATAAAAAGTGCGCGTTGCGTCACGCGGCGTCTCGTGCCTCGGTGAGTTGACCCTAACATTTTCATCCGTGATTTTCACAGTCAAAAGCCTATGTAATGTCTTATAGAATGGTCCATAGAGTGCACCTAACTAAAGACTCTAGGTTTGAAAGGGTAGACTTAATAGGACGCATTTGTCCGGCCCGGCGTGAAAAGGGCCCATTGGTTGGACATAATGTGAATCCCTAACGAGGTATGTGTAGAACCTTAGAGGCGTTTGTTTACTTTACTAACAGAGCACTCCTTAAACATCTACTCATAGTCTACTCAGACGCCCATTGTGGGAATGCTTCTTTCATAATATAAAAGAGTAGCTTCTCCCCGCGACTTATCACGCGTTTTCCGGGTGGCCTTAACTTCATTAAATAATGCTGGACAACCCACACAGCATTATCTAGTCCCAAGCTAAGTAGAGCTTGTGATATGGGTAGTAGGTACTAGGTGAGATGATGCAAGTGTCGCAACTCAACAAAATGAACCAGTTTCACTTCGCTCGCTGTACTTCGGCCCGCGTGATATTCGATCACACGGTTATTCCAGGTATAGAACAACAAAATTGCATCCGATTGAGGAAAAAGCCATTCCGTAAGTAGTTTCGGCGTGAAGTGAAGATGTAAAAATATCGAAACTTTAGCATTAGCAACATTACCATACTTACTGTGACTTTTTTCCACTAAAATTAAACCAAATCTAGCCGCCTCAATTAGAAATAAGAAGTACCTACTTTTAGGCGAGAAGAGTTAGTGTACCTATCCCTGAAAGTAACTACCTATCAAATCCGTGATGCGTATAATGTATGTAGAGTCCGGGATACAGGAATCCGTAGAAGAACCAACAAAAACCAACAATTGAAACAATTGAGCTAACTGCCGTCCGTAAAATCCGTAGAAGAACATAAGTTACCGACGTAGCTCTCAGAATTAGCCAGGCTGAAGTGGCGATGGGCGGGCCATATAGCTCGTAGAACCGATAACCGTTGTTGGGGAGTAAAGGTTCTCGAGTGGCAACCGCGTGCAATGCGAAACGGAGTGCGGGAAGACCTCCCACTCGGAGTCGGTGTCGTCGGATGAACCGACGACATTGTAGCGGTCGCAGGGAGTCGTTGGATGGAGACGGCTCAGGATCACTATTCGTGGCGTCGTGAGGGGAGGCCCGTGTATACGGGCTGGTGGTGACTGATGATGATTGCATATAACTACGTATTCCTTTAATTTTTTGATACCCAGGCAAGTCGCTGAAAATACATTATTGCATAAATTACGAAAAGCCCAAATCAAGTTCAAAGGCTTGCCACTAGTGGTCCACTTAGGAGCAACCATTACTCGGCTTGTCTAAAGCGTTGCCTTCTAAAACATGTAAGATATAGAATATTCTTTTATTCTTTATTGCACACCTTTTAAGTGTATGGGTACATAAGTTGGTACATTATTTTTTTTCAATAACTTTGTTTTTTTTTTAATAAGACTTTTAGCTTAATCTTTCATTAAGATAACAAAAAGGTAACTTACTTATTACGGAACTCTAATACTATGACAAGTGTAAGCATTTTATGTTTAAGAATAAAACTTACAAAGTTATAAATTAACATAAGCTTCCACATATAAATTATATGGGTGCCTACCATTCTGCATAGGGCTTTAAAAACTTAAATAAGTTTACCGATTTTATAATGATCAACTAAAACTATTTCTGAAAATACATATTTTGTAATGCTTCCAAGCATTATGAAACTGTAAAGCTTACATTTAGTCAACCAAACATTTTTTATTATAAATAAATCTAAACTATTACGTAACTTATTTTAATGCACCTAAAGCCGGGTACTAACCGGTGTTGCTTGCGTAATGTCGATACATTATCATATATACATATGTTACACAGCGAGCTTTCGTGCAGTCAGTACGGGGAAAATAGGTACATTACATCTTTTGCAGCGAGCATGTTACGCCCCCCGTCGCTGCGTCGTGTGCTAAAATCCGTCTCGTTGCTCTTTGCGATCACCTTTTCCCCGTACTGACTGAAAGCTCGCTTTGTAACACGTTGCATTATGCTCCGTAACACCAAGCAGTACCCAACTTTAGACGCAACATACAAAAATTGGTAAAGGTATTTGTGGTTAGCGTCGTGTAACAAAAATATTAAAACATTTTAGTTGTATAGTTTCTTGCTACCTTCTTAAGAAATATTTAACTTTAAACTTAATCTTTCATTAAGATAACAAAAAACTTACTTATACTTACTCTCTAATACTATGACAAGTATAAGCATTTCATGTTGATGAAGAAAACTTAAGTATAATAATATAACATAGGCTTAAGTTATAACATTAACTTAAGTTATAATAATATACATAGAAATAATATGGGTAGGCACCTACATATATTATTTCTATGTGAAGCTTATTCCAGGAATGGTATGCACCATTCATTATAGGACCTTAAAAACTTAAATAAGTAGGTATATACCGATTTTATAATGTTCAACGAACAAGAAGAAGAAACTATATAACATCAAAAAATTGAATTTATATAGTTTCTTGCTACCTTCTTAAGAAATATTTATACTTAGATATCTGCGCTCTCGTTGGTAGGTAGGTACAGTCAAAATAAAAATTTAGCGCGCTGCTTTACGCATTTCATCGTTCACAGCTTTTTTATAATCTTGTTCAGCTGCTCTTATAAGCGCTTCCTCATCCATGCCACCTTCGAAAACATTGTGCTCCGAGTGTTCCTCTTCCATTTTAATTAACTTCATACGAATTTCTTTAACTCGATTCTCTAATATATGCTCTCTGCGCATTTCTCTTTCGTAAGTCTGAACCATAAGAGCTTTATCGCAATCTGCGGACATGACTAGATTATCGGATAAAGACAGAACGGTCAGCACCCCACTGGCATCCCCGAGAGCGATCAAGCGCCCTTCATTGTGTGCCTTTATTTGCAAAAGGGGGCTTTTAGAAACGGTCATATTAATCACAGGTTCATGGGTTTTTCTTAGAAGATCCCAATAAGAGAACTTACCATCTTCACTGCCAGTCATGTAGGAGGAAAATCTTTGAGGTGCCCAAATGGCATCGCATATTTGCCTCCGATTTGGTTTTCCAGTTATGATTGGGGAAGATTGCACATCGTCGCTCCAAATGTTAACAGACCAGTCTCCACATGTGATGAACATCTTAGTAGTACAAGGGCTACGGTGCAGAGCCTTTACGGGACCATGATGCGCCTTATACACAGCACTCATCGTCTCATTCTGAGTTTTACCTTTTCTGTTAACATTAATCACAAAGCCCGTGTCAGTGCCGCACAAGAACCGTGTTGGTAGCTGTTTATCGAATTGTAAACAACTTATTCCTTCTGAGTTAGCCAAACTTGATCGTTCTTCAGGTGGTATTCTAATGGACATAACAAGTAATTCTGTTGGATTCGAAAGATTACGGACATCCCACCACATGCATGAACCATCCGTTGAACCAGTGAAAAACTCTGTATTCGATCGATAATTCATATATTGCAACGATGTGACGGGATCGCGGTGAGCTAGGTGCATCGGACTCTTAATAACTGGCTTAATATCTTCTCGAAGATCAAACAAACATACTGTCCCATCTTCTAGCCCTCCGACTACTATGCTCGGAGACAAAAGGGTACAAGCCACCTGCCAACAAGCTGTTGGAGGTTCAAATATACACGCTGGACAATTTGAATTCTCCAATTGCCAAATGTAGCACGTAAAAATCTTATTTTTAGGACCAACCACTGGAAACTTTTTATTGCAGTAAGATACCACAAGCTTAGGATCATCTTCCACGGTCCAATCGCAGCAGGAGACTGGTCTTTTGTAAAAGTCGACGTAAGTATTGTTGATGTGCAACGACGACTTTTCCACAGGGGTAATAGGAGCTATTTCCTTAAAGTACATTTGGAACATGTCGATGCCGTTGTTCTGATTTATGCAACGTTCAAACTTCGGGTAAGTTTTCATTACAGCGTTAACGTAGTTATCATCGCGTTCTTCACGCCTACGATACCTACCGGTTTGTTCTTCATCTGTGTGCTGAACATCCTTAGGCCAGCCTCCTTCTGCGTGGTTTATCCCTTGATTATTGAGGATGATTCCCTTGGTGTTGATGACATGCTCTGATTGAGGAAGCGTGGCTTGAGAGCTCTGATGTATTGGATTGCGAAGAGTGTACAATCTTTGTTCAAATCGGTCAGAGCTGATTGAATCAAGCAATTGTGGTTGAGTTACATAAAATAACGGCTGTCTGCCGAAATCTTTGCGCAGTTTTGAGTAGACCTTTTCCATTATAATTACCAATGAGTATACCGTAAAAATAATGACTTACTCAATAACTGAGTCCTCGTCAGTATTGTATTCTCTTTGAACTGAGGAGACAAGTTCTATGCAATATGCAATGCAAAGAGAATACAACAAAGAGAATACAATACGAATACAATACTGACATGTAATTCATTAGTATTCTCTTTGACCACTCCGTTCGTTATAAGTAGCGTACTTTAGGCGCAATGCTAGTATCATGTCTGTGACAAAGAGAATACAATACTTACGAGGAGTCTGTGTGGCGCACACAGAATAAACATTTCTAAAACTATTTGTGCCAATGAGCGGTTTTCGATTTGAATTTTTATAAAGAAAACAAATTTATTCCATATATCTCAATAGGTGGCAGCGGGCGTCAACTGGAAATTAGGGTATGTCAATGTCAAATAAAAACTTGAAAAAGTTTGTTTTCCTTTCACTTGGCATTGGCATTACCCTAATTTCCAGTTGACGCCCTGCCATCTATCGAGCTATTTAGAACTAATTTTTAATTTTTTATTGTAAATCGAATACCCCTCATTACACCTACATACAAATATCACGTACACATGGACAATCTATGGGCCGAACTCAGGGATAAGGGGGCGGGGGCATTACAACTGTGACATTATAATCTATTCCGATATACTGCCACATTTACAAATAAATAAACACAGGTTGTATGTTCTTTATTTTTAAACCAAATACTTGTTTTAATGATTTATTTCCGTTGAATTGGTTTGCTAAGCATTAAGTTTTATTATTAAATTAGCATAAAATTTAACAATAGCCTAAATCAATAAATGCAAATAAGCAAAATCGTGTTCGTCACTGGTCTTAAAATCACAAAAATAAATAATTCGATTATTAAGCTATATATACATAATCAATTAATCACACTAATAAAGTGTATTTCCTTTAATCTGTTCTTCTTTTTCCAATTTATTCAGTTCATGTTTACCAACCAAGTATTCGTTTGGTTTTCATGCTGTGGAAACCTGAAAAATGTTAATATTGTTAAATAAATATATTATTCAGTCTATTTGATACCTATCAAAGGGTTTCTCAAGAATGGATACCAAACCATAAAACTGCAAATAAAACTTCGTCACACACACTTCTAAAACAGCTAGACCCAGGCTGGACCTAGATGCGGCCCTTGAAAGTCATACAAGTATATGAAAAGTCAAAACAAAGCAACAAAGTTTAAAAAACTGATAAATATTATTACAGGACTATTTATAAGCGACCTTAGTACATGTTTTACGAGATCCTGGACATAGAACAGTTAGTCACTGTATAAATAATGCCGAATAATCGCTAAATATCCACACAGAAATCCAAAAACAATTTGAGATATTGTAAGGCACAACAAAACTTACCGATGAAAAGGAATTTCAGGTGTTTTCCAATCGAATGCCTTGCCGCACAAAGGTGCACTACACTTCGCCATTTATTTCAGTCTTTTTCGAACATATGTCACAAGATTTATATAAAATAAAGAAGTAACAACACGCACAATACTTTCATAACATGACAATTGGCTGACATTTGCAGACATTTGCCGTTTGTTGCTTAGCAACAAATCATGGAAATTTGCCTCATCTTCAATTTTTGTCTATGGTGAGTTAGCGTTGTTACAGTAAAAAGAGGTGAGATAGGCTTATTCATTTTTAGTTAGAGAGAAAGTGACCAAAATTTATTTGATTCTTGTCTATGTAATGAGGGGTTTTCGATTTACAATAAAAAAATAAAAATTAGTTCAAAATATCTCGATAGATGGCAGGGCGTCCACTGGAAATTAGAGTAATGCCAATGCCAAGTGAAAGGAAAACAAACTTTTTCAAGTTTTTATTTGACATTGACATACCCTTATTTCCAGTTGACGGCCCCTGCCACCTATTGAGATATTTGGAACTTTTTTTTTTATAAAATTGCAAATCGAAAACCGCTCATTATGAAAATATGTTCGGTCTGCTTTGTGGTGAGGCGCAGCTAGTATCATGTCTGTGGTAGCGTAGCGTTACATTCTCTTTGGTTATATATTAGTAAAGAGAACGTTACTATATAAATTCCTTGAAAGAGAATAAATTACTTCTTCTTTTTCTTCATCTTTTTAGGCGTTTAGTTAAAATAATTAAAAATTTTTTTTTAAGTTTTGTAATTACCTCATTTGTGATTTATTGTACGTTTGACTATGTATTTAAATGTATCCTACTTGACATTTTGCATGTAAAACGAAATAAGGTTGGAGACTATCACACTTCCCTCACCACCGCGGTAAGTGTAACAGTAAGCATTTTTTTTTTTGTATTGTCTGTGGTCTCTGTGAAATTCGATGAGCTGTTAAGAAATATCAACGTATGTTATGATCTATTTTTATGTAATGAACGTTCTTTTTTGTATAGCAAAGGATTTATATCTTCATGGGGCACGTGCAACAGATTTTAGAGAAAAAGTGATGTGACACGATATAATTATGTTACACTTGCCTCATCATGTATGTAGTTGGAAAAGAAACTCAGAAGTTTTTTTTATTAGAACATTTTTTTAAGTGCCCTTACTACTGCTCTTGCCCTTGCCGTGTGGTGCCGGCCTAGAATATGCACCACCCCACCTCTTCCCGCGGGTATCGTAAGAGGCGAGTAAGGGTTATACACCGGGGAGCGGGCAGCAGCGCCCCCTGTAGAACGGACCAACTACCAAAACTGCGATCGCCAACCCGCCTGCCAGGCGTGGCGATTATGGCAAACCCCCCCTAAAACATGACAGGCACAAATAAAAATCGGCCCCCAGTTCCCGGCGGCACCGGCTATGGTAGCGGCCAAGAAAGTGGCGGGGCAAGGGGTGCTAAGAATCCCCGGCAGATACCAGGCTACCACCACAAACGGAGTCCCTGGCAACCTACAACACACGTACACTGCGGACTGACGAAAAGTTAACCGAACTTGAGGAAGAGTTGAGCAAGTTACGATAGGATATAATCGAGTTACCTGAAGTCCAACGACAGGGAGAGGACTCGATAACCCTGAAATCCGGTCATTTGCTCTACTTCCGGGAGGGCGACCAACAGTCCCAAGGTGGTGTCGGATTTATCGTTTACAAGTCTCTCGTAAACAACGTCGTGCAGATCGACAGTGTGTCGGCAAGGGTGGCGTACCTTATACTCGGAATAACCAAATTCGCTGAAGGTCATACAGGTCTACGCCCCGACCTCGACCCCCAACGATGATGAGGTGGAGACTATGATGAGGACATTTCCAGAGCCATGCATATCACCAAAACTCATTACACCGTTGTTATGGGAGACTTCAACGCGAAACTAGGGAAACGGAACGACGATGTGCTGAGAGTGGGAAACTTTGGTTTCGGACGGCGAAACTACCGGGGACACTTACTGGCCGGCTTCATGGAGAAGGAGGGACTCTACATGATGAACTCCTTCTTCAGGAAAAGGGCACACAGAAAGTGAACCTGGATGAGCCCAGATGCTGCGACCAAAAATGAGATAGACTTCATCATGTCGACTAAAAAGCAAATATTCAATGATGTCTCTGTGATCAACGCGGTTAAGACCGGAAGCGATCACCGCATTGTGAGAGGCACATTGAATATCAACACTAAGCTTGAAAGATCTCGGCTGATGAAGTCCACGCTCCGCCCAGCACAGAACCAGATCCAGAACCCCGAAAGCTCAAGCTCGAGCTTCAAAACCGTTTCGAATGCCTGGCAAGCGTTGAATCCGTGAACGATTATAACGACGGGTTTGTGCAGACTCTCCTTACGACAGGGTCTAAGTTCTATAAGGCCCAACGTATAAATAGAACTAAGAAACTCTCTGACCATACCCTCAAGCTCATGGAGGACAAATGGGAACTAAACTTGCAGTCTTCAGCGGGTGCGTCAGAATACCGGCGGCTCAATAGACAAATCTCAAAATCACTGAAACGCGACCTACGCCAATACAACACCAACCGTATTAAGGAGGCTATTGAGCGGAACAAAGGCTCTAAAGTGTTCGCGAGGGATTTGTCGATTGGGCAAAGCCAACTGACGAGACTGAAGACCAATGACGGCAAGATTATCTCGTCGAAACCCGAGCTTCTGAGGGAGGTAGAGAGGTTCTATGGACAGCTGTACACGTCGGTGCAAAAACCCGTCCCTAGTTCGGCAAAAGACCCAAGAGCTAGACTTACCCGGCATTACACCGATGATATCCCGGACGTCAGCCTGGTACGAAATTAGTATGGCCCTTAAACAGCTCAAGAACAACAAGGCACCGGGGGAGGACGGAATCACCTCTGAGCTTCTGAAGGCGGGTGGACAACCGATCCTTAAGGCCCTTCAACAGCTGTTCAATTCCGTCACGCTACATAAAATTCTTGTTTATGGTGCTAAAATAATAGAATCATTGACTTTATCGGTTGAAATGCTGTTTGAACAAGCGGCTGAATTGCGAAACAAGTACGTATTTATTTTTAATTTTGTTAATTTCGTATAATTTCTTCATTAAATTGTGGAAAGAACACGATGTACTGACGAAATGATAGGGAAAAAATGTTTCAAGAAAAATCTGTCAGTGAGGCTGCAATGTTTGACCTGTTCCACAGAGCATAAGTTTCATCCGACTTGGTAATTTCAGATTAAAACGTAAACATAAAACAAAAATAGCCCCATTACCAATAGCAGCCAGTATATTGTATCTGTATCTGTATTTGTATCTATTGAAACCTATTGGTGAAAATAACATCCTAATGGATGGTGATACGTCAGATGACCACGACGGGCTTAATTTAGTCCTTCGGAATGAAGACGAAAATACTTGGAAATAAATCCATTTTTTAACTCGTTTGATCGGGATAAAAATATCCGGATATGGGAGTGACAACCCTAACGAAAACAGAAAATTGCTGTTAACTTCTAAATAACGCGGAGTTAGATTATGGTTTTAATACTATAAATAAAGATAGGTTTAATCAATCGTTTAGTATATAAATTATGATCTAATACGGCATTAAAGTGGATAAAAATAATTAAAAAAGATAAATGATAAAAGTATTATTATTTAATAATCTATTCACAGTAGAAAGTCAAAAACTTGTTTGATGGTCTGTTATTATGTGTATGACCATTGTATATACATAAAACTTAAATAAATAGCCCTGTTCTTTTTATTTAATTTATTTTGTATATTTTATGATGCGGATAAAAGGGGACTTTGTTTTTTTTTTTTTTAAAAAAAACTACATGGTCTATCGATGCCGGAGTTTTACTCTAGTGCTTATGATGATAAAAACTATTGGTTTTCGTTATAATATTGAGATGAAACAAAATTGGGGTTTATTTTACACTGTCCAGTGATGACATATGGCACTGAAACATGGTCCTTCACTATGGGCCTCGTCAGAAAGCTCAAGGTCGCACAGAGAGCAATCGAGAGGGCTATGCTCGGAGTCTCTCTGCGAGATCGAATCAGAAATGAGGAGATCCGCAGAACTAAGGTAACCGACATAGCTCTCAGAGTTGCGAAACTCAAGTGGCAGTAGGCAGGGCACATAGCTCGTAGGACCGACGGCCGCTGGGGCCGCAAGGCTCTAGAGTGGCGACCACGTACCGGAAAGCGCGGCGTGGGTAGACCCCCCACGCGATGGACCGACGACCTAGTGAAGGTCGCGGGAAATCGCTGGATGCGGGCAGCGCAAAATCGGTCATTGTGGAGATCTTTAGGGGAGGCCTATGTCCAGCAGTGGACGTCGATCGGCTAATATGATGACTACTGCTCTGGATAGGTTATTTACCGTGGTTAAGTATTAGTTGGTTTAAGAAGACCGTAAACTTTCGAAGCCAATCAGGGGATCAGCGCCGACATACGCTCGAGACTATTTGTATTTTTTTTTTAAATTGTCTAAATATCAAAAATAAAATAAAAATTTTAGTCTTATTCATTGGCCAAATCTTGCAGTTTCTCAAAATTTTAAATTTTTACTCTTATTTCAAAACGTTATTTGGCAAAAATTTCAAAATAATAATCAATAAATTTTAAGTCACCTAAGAATCATATTTTTCCTTTAAATACTTAAAATTTTATTTTAAATTTTGAACTTAAAAAATACGCTGTCCATTACTAGTTAATTTTGTATCAAAGATATGGTATTTTCATACAAGAGGATCGGGGTAAGCGTGACACTGTCACACTTCGACATCTTAGGTTTTAAGCGAGGTAAGTGTAACTATAGACATATTTTTTTTCTCCTAAATCTCCATACACAATACTACACTACAATACACTAATGTGTATCACAAGGAATTTATAGCTAGTATCATGTCTGTGGAATTTATATACTTACGTAACTTAGGCTCAGCGCAAATGGACCACCGACCACAGCCACCGGTGGCTGTCGCGTGCTACCATCACATTTGTAACAGTGTCAGACGCCAGTGGCCGCCACCGGCTACACGTATGCGACGCTTCTATACAAAATATATGAAAAAGTATGTTAAGTGGCTGTCGCTGGTCACCAGTGGCTGTGGTCGGTGGCTCGTTTGCGCGGAGCCTTAGTATACACATTCCTTGGTGTAACAGCGTTCGTATTTCACAGAATATTGAGCTTTAAATCATAGAAACCTAGAATTTGTTTTTTCTAAATCTATAACAGAAACATAACCTGTGATATTATATTACACTCCAAGTACAGATATTAGTTTTTGTCATTCACCTTTAAACTCGTTGAAAATAATATTAATTAATATTTTTTTGCATTTGTATTTTGTATGGTACTAATTAGTCTTGGGTTATACTAGGCAAAATCCGATACCTGTGACGTACGTAACTGTGACTTCAAAATATCTGTGTCAAATACCTGAGATAAAATACTAGCTAGTATTTCTACCAATCACGTACAAATTCATTGTTTTTCTGATTGAATAATATATTTATTGTAGCGATGACTAAGTAGCAGTTCAAAAAGTCATCTGAGCGCCTGATCGAAGCGACGCGTGACCCGAGAGCTGGTGAGTATCTGGCGCAGCGCATTAGCATTGCCATACAGCGGGGCAATGCAGCCAGCGTCTTGGGGACGCTTCCGATTGGTATTGATATGGACCAGTTGAGCAATCTGTAGATTGTTTGCAACAGTTTGCAGTTAGCTCAATTGTTTCAATTGTAAATACTAGTTAATTTCTTTATATTATTTGATTGTTATTTTCTTTGTCAATAAAGACTTTATGTCCTTTATTTTAGTAGCAGTAGCATGTTGATTAACCGACTAAATGTAAATGGTATTTGCTTCAACAACTTTGATACATTGTGGTATATATTTCAAATTTCCAAGTATAAAATACTAGGTGTGTCTTATTCTGACTAAGTGATATTATCAAAGAGAGAATATAGAAGCGATATTACCTAGCTGAAGCGATTTATTGCGTAAGTACCTAATAAAATATCAACGATATAATATCGTACACTCGTGACACTGGCACTACCTGTGGAACAGTCACAGATATATTTAGTTTCTATCACTGTGATATACCGCCAATTTTCTATATCTGTGACTTTTATCAGTGACGATAAATACGCCTCAACCCTAGTACTAATCAGTACTTTTTTACTAAATATAAGCCTGTACTGTAGCTATGGCATAGACATCGTAGAGCTACGCCTAAAGCAGACCGAACATATTTTCACAATTACATAGACAAGAATCAAATAAATTTTGGTCACTTTCTCTCTAACTAAAAATGAATAAGCCTATCTCACCTCTTTTTACTGTAACAAGGCTAACTCACCATAGACAAAAATTGAAGATGAGGCAAATTTCCATGATTTGTTGCTAAGCAACAAACGGCAAATGTCTGCAAATGTCAGCCAATTGTCATGTTATGAAAGTATTGTACGTGTTGTTACTTCTTTATCTATACTTATAATAAAACTGTAACAGGTCCAATTCTGTACATTGAACATATTTTGAAAATTTTTCTTTGATGGCACTCTATTATCGATAATGATGCCAAAAATGTAATTTTTTTCCATCATGTCTGTCTGTCTGTCTATATCTTGGCCGCGCATAGCTTCGAAACTACTGAACGTATTCAAATGAAACTTGGCAGGATTTGAGTTCATACTACGAGGAAGGACACAGGATACTATTTATCCCGGATTTCCATAGGGTTCCCTTGGGAGAGGGGATGAAAGTAAAATTTCTTGGCTGCGCGTAGCGCCGAAACTACTGAACGAATTGAAATGAAACTTGGCAGAATTTTAGATCATACTATAATGTAGGACATAAGATAGTTTTTATCCCAGATTTCAATAGGGTTCCCTTGGGATAGGGGATGAAAATAATTTTTTTTGGCTGCGCGTAGCGCCGAGACTACTAAATGTATTGGCGTGATTTAAGTTCATATTACGAGAAAGGGCATAGAATACTTTAAATCCCGGATTTCAATAGGGTTTCCTTGGGAGAGGGGATGAAAGTAAAATTTGTTGGCTGCGCATAGCGCCGAAACTACTGAATGTATTCAAATGAAACTTGGCAGGATTTGAGTTCATACTATGATGAAGGACATGGATACTTTTTATCTCGGATTTTAATAGGGTTTCCTTGAGAGAGGGGATGAAAGAAAAAATTCGTGGCTGCGCATAGCGCTGAAACTACTGAAGGTATTCAAATAAAACTTAGCGTGATTTAAGTTCATATTACGAAAAAGGGCATGAAATACTTTTCATCCCAAATTTTAATAGAGTTCCCTTGGGAGAGGTGACGAAAGTAAAATTTTTTGACTGCGCGTAGCGCCGAAACTACTATATATATTCAAATGAAACTTAGCAGGATTTGAGTTCATACTATGAAAAAGGACATAGAATACTTTTAATCCCGGATTTCAATAGGGTTTCCTTGGGAGAGGGGATGAAAGTAAAATTTGTTGGCTGCGCATAGCGCCGAAACTACTAAATGTATTCAAATGAAACTTGGCAGGATTTGAGTTCATACTATGATGAAGGACATGGATACTTTTTATCCCGGATTTTAATGGGGTTCCCTTGGGAGAGGGGATGAAAGTAAAATTTCTTGGCTGCGCATAGCGCTGAAACTACCGAAGGTATTCCAATGGAATTTAGCATCATTTAAGTTCATATTACAAGAAAGGGCATAAAATACTTTTTATCCCGGAATTCAGAAGGATTCCCTTATGAGAGAAGAAGTGAAATTTTGCGCGTTGCAGGATGGCGCGCGGGGCAAGGGCGGTAGAGAGCGATAGCCCCAATTGTGAGGGGCACTGGCAGTGGGGGCCCAGAAGTGAGGACCCCAGCAGTAGGGCCCCTCACGCAACCGGACCTTCCCAGTAGCCCACAGTGGGGGGCCCCGGAAATGGGGGCCGCCGGCAGTGGGGCTCTCGGCAATGGGCCCCCACATTTCCTCGCAGTGGGACCTTCAGTAGCCCCCCGCAGTACCCCCCGCAGTGGGACCCACTCAGTAGGCCCCCACAGTGGAGTGCACTGGCAATGGGGGCCCCCGGCAGTTTGCCCCCGCAGTGGGCCCCCCGTACCACTACGGGGGGCTACTGGGGGGCTACTAAATTTTACCCTATTGCGGGGGGGACACACCCCCCCCCCCCACAATAGGGTAAAATTTATTGGCTGTGCATAGCGCTGAAACTACTGAATGTATTCAAATGAAACTTGGCATGATTTAAGTTCATACTACGAGGAAGGTCATGTAATACTTTTTATCCTGGAATTCGTTAAGGTTCCCTTAGGAGTGGGGAAGTGACATTTCTCGGCCTAAAATAGCGCAAAAACTACTGAATGGATTCGAATGATACTTATCAAGATTTGAGTTCATACTACGAGGAAGGACATAAAATAGTCCATACCCCAAAAGCCAACAAAATGATTACAAAATTGTTATTAGTGCCGATAAACGACCTACTGGACAGCATCCGGTTGTTACAAAGCTCTCGCTACCAATGATGTTGCCGTCGTCCTGGTAGATCAGCACTTTGACAGGCCGGACATTGTGCTGCGTACCCGGGATGACCGCTTGCAATGCATTGGCAAAACGCACCAGGCATTTGATGCTCTTCAGTCTCTACTCGCTTATATACCTACTGTCGTGGCGAAGACGGATACCACTTTGATCTTCGACATGTAAATCCGAAAACAGACGAGACTGGACACTAAAAAGTTTCTGCAATGCAAGTCTACGCCTAGATACATTTTACCAATAAGAGAAGGTTGCATTGCTCACCTGCAAAGGTTTCGAGGTTTGTTTAACCGTTTTCTGGTGGTTAAAATGGCTGGTGTACACTTACGCCAAAATTAAAACGAAGCGATTGGTATACATCAGAACAGAACTAATGAGAGAAGACTGCGCGCTGAGAATTATGTAGATCTGCGAGACGCCATGAATCAAGATAGAAATTGTGAAGATTTAGAACGACTGGTGATTCTTCCTTCCAGTTTGAGAACTAGACAATAGATGTGTAGTGCCCTATTCTCCAGTAGGTACTATCAAAAGCTTTTGAAGCGCATAATATACCTAGGTAAATGTGGAGCTGTGTGACGTCCAGTCAATAAAATCTAGGTATATTTAAATCTACACTATACTACACTAATAAAAATAAGTAAGGTTTGTTTGTGTGATTGTAAGCAAAATGGCTCAGTAGATTCAGAGATTATCCCCATCTCTGAATCTACTGAGCCAATTTGGAAAATTCTTTTACCTATTGAATTTATTTAAACACGCATCATTTAAACCACGTTATTTATGAGTTTTATAGACTACTAAAAATGTTTACCGCCCAATGAAGTGGGCACGGGTCAGCTAGTTTAAGAATAAAACTTAATGCTAAGCAAAGCAATTCAGCGGAAAGAAATCATTAAAACATGTATTTTGTTTAAAAATAAAGAACATACAACCTGTGTTTATTTATTTGTAGATGTGGCAGTATATTTATCGGAATAGATTATTATGCCACAGTTGTAATGCCCCCGCCTCATTGTCCCTGAGTTCGGCCCATAGATTGTCCATGTATACGTGATATTTGTATGTAGGTGTAATTGGCACTAATAGTTTTAGAAATGTGGATTCTGCTTCCCTATTAGAATTCTGTGAGCTATGGTTATTATCATTATACCTAGGTCAAACGACAAAAAGGTTTTACTGCAAGTCTGCCAAAAATTATCAGCTCCTCGCGCTTTTGGAACAATAATTTTAATAAACGGTCATTATGCGTTTCGCCACCTATTCAAACCCTATCATAACCACAGACATGGTAGAGCTGCGCTGTGCTAATTATAACCGTTCATGTGTGGCGGCCAAATAGTGTTAATTAGTGCAACTTAGTATGTCATGTAGTTAGTCATCTTAAATCCAAATTTATGTGGTATAGGATTGTCACCTACATAATCCGGAGGTAGAAGAAGAATTCCGATTGCAATGAAACTTCATAGTTTATGTACGCTCATAAATTAGCACCTTTTTGTTACTGTGCCCGTATAAAAACTTAACGTTTTTATCCCAAGGGACTCACCCTACTGCTTAGCAGCTGTTTTAAGTTAGCAGACCATAATGAATAAGAGGTAATGTTAATTTCACTATTTGTCATTTTCATATAAAAAGTATTCCAGGCGTAATGTTACCTGCATGCAAAATTTCTGCCCGATCCGTTCAGTAGTTTAGGCGTGAAGAGTTAACAAATAACCAAAATTTCGCATTTATAATATCATCATCGCCGTGGGGCCGCGGCGTACGAATATCGACCCCTCCAACTCAACCCGTGGATGTCGTAAGAGCCGACTAAGGGAACCTACCAGAGGAAGGGCAGCAGCTTCCTTCTGAGTATTTTTTAAACACCAACACTGCGATCACCAATCCGCCTGCCAAGCGTAGTGATTATGACAAATCCCCCCCTACATGGGAGACCATCCACACGATGGACCGACGACATCGTAGCGGTCGCAGAGAGTCGATGGATGGAGGCGGCTCGGGACCGCTATTTGTGGCGTCGTACGGGGGAGGCCTATGTCCAGCAGTGAACGTGTATGGGCTGATGATCATGATGATGAATATCATCATCATATCAGCAGATCGACGTCCACTGCTGGATATAGGCCTCCCCTAAGGATTTCCACAACGACCGATTTTGCGCTGCCCGCATCCAGCGATTTCCCGCGACCTTCACTAGGTCGTCGGTCCATCGCGTGGGGGGTCTACCCACGCCGCGCTTTCCGGTACGTGGTCGCCACTCTAGAGCCGTGCGGCCCCAGCGGCTGTCGGTCCTACGAGCTATGTGCCCTGCCCACTGCCACTTAAGTTTCGCAACTCTGAGAGCTATGTCGGTTACCTTGGTTCTTCTGCGGATCTCCTCATTTCTGATTCGATCTCGCAGAGAGACTCCGAGCATAGCCCTCTCCATTGCTCTCTGTGCGACCTTGAGCTTTCTGACGAGGCCCATAGTGAAGGACCATGTTTCAGTGCCATATGTCATCACTGGCAATACACACTGGTCGAAGACTTCCGTCTTGAGACACTGCGGTAAGTGAGACGAAAAGAAATTTATAATATATTATAAGTAAATATAAATCTTTTGCACCAACCAAACACATACCATGTGAGCATAGCCGCAGGGCAAAGCTATACTATCAGTCTACAATCAGGTGAAAATAAGTACCCATGTTTACGTATAAAAATAGAAAAGATATATTTATAATAATCAGATATTAATGTATACACGTGTAAAGAAAATAATATTCATTAGTATGTACATATGTGTCCATTGTGTACTATTAAGATAGATCTAAGAATGTTTAGCTTTAGAAGGTTTGGGCTAAATAAAATTTTCAAATAACGTACAAACTGAGGATGATAATTGTATTTTGAAGAATTATTTCTTATTTTTCGGCAATACTTTTTCGTATAAAACAGTTGCAATGCCGGAATTTCCACACCTGTCTATTTTAATAGCCTTCACTTCATTTATAGGTTCTTTGTACGTGATCATCACGCAACTACCGTCTTGACTCAAAATTGAGTTGGTTATGTTCACAGGGTTTCCCACAACCTCTTCAGCAATTTGGAAATACTGCTCTGGTGTTATCTCTCCGCTCTTGAAATGCCTGTGTTTTAAGTAGTGGTACGTCGCAGCGTCGTCGCTGAAGAAACCTGGTTGGCACTTTTGGTTCAATGGAGCCACTTCGGATTTTAATTTATTGTACCGCTGGTTTAGCTCCTGAAAACCTTCGTCATTTTGGAATTGATTCAGAGCTTTTTGTTTGTGGAATTCAACTCTTTTTCCTTCGATACCACGGTTTTTGTCGAAAGTCGATTGCTTAAAACCGGGTTGTTCTTTTACTTGAGCTAAGTCGCTCTGATAGCTTGTTTCGAACGCTCTAGCAGTATCATTGAGATCTTGCACTAGATACTCAGCAAAAATTATAAAATCTTTAGTGGTGGTACATCCCCTTGATTTCGCAAATTCAGTTGCCATTTCGAGGATGGTTGCATTGTCATTCATAGTGTTCTCGAGAACAACTCTTAAGCGATCTACCTCGTGAGGAGTCGCATTAGCAAAAATTTTTTTACCTCCAACGACGATGTCACTTGCGTTTTCTTTTCCATACATCTGACAAAGTTTTTTCATAGTCTCTTCTCTCATGCTTTCGAATGCTATTTGATGCTCTTTACAAAATACTTTCATTTGTTCATGAAACTGTTTGTTGGTCATAGAACCGTTGGCAAAGTTTTTTGTAGAATCAAATATTACTTGCCGGGATGCAGCTGGAATTTCTAATAGTTTAAGGGGATGAATTTTGAGATTTTTGTTTACTTCCAACATTCCTTTAAATCCATCAGGCGTCAGTTTTACCTGAAAATAACAATTCTCTTAATCATGCTCACGGAAGAATAGATAAAGAAACAAAAAAAGTATAAATACCTACCTTGTGATTTGCTACGTTTTTGTCAGACATCATTTCATACAGATCTTTAGAATTTTCGATACGATTTAGTTGTTTTACGACCTTAGCGTTTCCGTGCATTTCGTCAGGGCCACGCAGTTTACCAGTTTGTTTATTGAACAACTTTTTGGCATCTTTACTAAGACCTTTTCTATGCGTGTTTATGACATCGTGTTGAACTTCTTTGATTATAGTGCCAGCAGTCTTAAAGTTAACAGCTGCATTTGTAAAGAATAAAATTGATGCACTAAACTGGAACACGTCTAATGGCGTGAGCTCATTTCTTTCACTTTTGTCGATTAGAACTGCTAAGCCATGTACGATACCTATTCCATTGACTGTCAAACTTCCTGTCTGTACTATAATAAAGGCGATTCGGCCAGCTTTACCCATTACTTCACCAGCTCTTGCTGCATTTGTCATAGATGCTATCATCTGGCCCTGTGCAAAACCAAGACTCGACCCAATAATTGATAACCAACATGATCTAGCATCAGCATCAGTCAAACCAATGCTTTGACTGTGAGATGCACGATCAATCAAAGCGTATGTAGACCTGGAGACTCCATACGCACTTGTCGATACTCCAGCAATTGCAGTAGCAGCCATTATCGGACCAGCGATAGGAACTGTGCAGAGAGCCGCTACTCCTACGCCAGTGGCGGTGATCGTAACAACCGTCGACACGCTGTCAAAAATACTAAACACTCTACTAATGAAGTCACAGGCTGGAGAAGTGCCGAATTTAATACAAACTTCATTGTTGATTTCGCTGGTTTCATACAACCCATCAGTAGGATAGCAGTAGATACATTTTTCAAGAGTGTTGTTAGTCAAGTAATCCCTCCAGCTAGAATATTTTCTAGCACCGGTATCCACGAAAACACATTTGGATGAACGTTCATTATCTCGTTTAGCTTTGAATACTGGAACAGTGTAGCGTTTATCGAAGACCTTCATAACTACAAAAATGCAAGCAAAGTGGATATTTCTATGATTGAAATTTAAATTCTCAACCAGTTGATCGCATATTTTTTCAATAACATCTAGTTGTTCCTTGACATAGCCCGTGTTCCTGTTATCACTGGATGGTGTTTCACTCGGTGGTCCGTAGATACCAAATCCAACTTTCCTACGTAATATATTCCATTCCCATTTTTCAATGACATCCCATTCTCTATCTCCAAGTAGATCGCAATACTCTTGTTGTGACATCCGTGCTTCTTTCTTAAATTCTCTAACATCCTCAGCATCCCAATTTACCATTTTGAAATACTATTCGAAAAACCACCAGTGAGTTGAAGGTAGTTTTGCGATTTCCTCTTGAAGACTGGGAGTACGTTTGCTATCGTCAGAGTAACAATCAAATTCCACTGTTCTAAGTCGCTCGTCAAGACCATCAACGTTTTCTCTCTCAAAGAATTCTTTGAGTGTTTCCTCCAAATTATCAGATTTCTCGTCAGTGCGAGCAGGAAATTCACTGAATTTGTCGATTATAAACTGGAGTCCAGATCGTTGGATTCTAACTGAGTCTACGCTTTGTGATGAGAATGAACTCTGAAGAATAGACAGATTGTAACCCAACCCTTGCAATGCCGCTGGGACGATAGGCCCTATGGTATGTTTTTCTTCGGAAGTAAAAGCTATGTTTGATGTTCCTGCTATAAAAACCGCGTACAAAAGATCTTCAGCAGCTGATGATATCTTTTCAAAATCTGATTTGCTGTTAAATGAACTCTTTCCTAGGATATTCAAGCCTTCGACGATGCTTTTAACAATCTTGCAACGATCCGTCATCCTGAAAGAAAAAAAATATTTCAAGAATTTAAATAGAATAGGCTCTAGTGCTATAAGATTGAATTCAGTTAATGCTAATTATACATGGAATTAAATTTATTGGTATTTATTTAAAATATTTGGTCAGCTGGAAAAGTCAGCAAAAAATATTTGGACAACAGTATAATGATTTGGTCGGCTGCAAAATATAAACCATCGGCAATACTTGGTCGGTAACTAAATAATTTTTGATCATTATATTAAATATAGCTGTTTGATCCGCAAAAATTATGTTTTTGTCAGCAGAAATAATTATTTGATCGGCAGTATTATATTTTCGGTATGCAGAAAAAAACCTTAGTGCTACGTCTAGGTGGCGTGTGGGAGAAACATAAATAAACACACAAATTCGCAATTTTAGTGTTAAATTTAGAAACTTATGTATTTTATGTATGTAAAACCGTAAAATATGAACAAAAAGATTTTTAAAGATGTTCCCCCCCTTACTGAAAGTTTAATTGATACCCATTATAAATAAATTTATTGAAAAACTAGGCATTTTTTTGTACCTAATTCAGAAATTACAATTCCGTAGCGCAAAACAGTAACTTCTTAATAGCTAAAGAAATACCCACTATTTAAATGAGCCTATAAAGGTAAGTACCATGGTATAAGAAAACAAGGTATGATCTTCCGGGAGTGTCGCCAGGTGATGTCACTGTCCAGTTGCCACTTCATTTCAACAAAATGTAGAAGGTGGGAAACACATGTGGTAAAAGTCAATTGAAAAATCAATAAACAAATTACAATCGTCAATTATACTTGGTAGACTGATCGAGTCAATGTGATAAATATTTGGTAAATACAAAACCACATAGTTTTATCAGATTCATTCAGGAGTTCGGGGAGTTACGATTGGACGCTAGTGGTAACACCAGGAAACAGAGTCGTCTTCTTAGTCGATGGCGACGATTACGTAGCCTGGCGACACCCACGTGACCATCGTGTCTTGGAAGAGCATACCTGTTTTCTTATACCATGGTAAGTACCAGAGATCGACTGATGAGTTCTCTTCATATATATAGGTCCTTCAATCCGTTTGTCATATCGAAAAAAAAATCCTTTCTCTATGGATAGGTGCAAAGTACAAGTATGCAAAAGTACTAGATTAATAAATAATACATTATATAATGCTGGACAATCCATATAGCATCTAGCCCCTAGCTAAGCAATGCTTGTGTTATGGGTAGGTACTCGATAACTAATATACATAATACAATACATTTCATAGATGCTCGGAGATATTAACAGAAAATACCCAGAACACAGGGAAGAAATATTTCCTGATCGTACAAACATTTGTCCGAAGGCGGGAATGGAACTCGCAACCTCCTACGTCGCAGGTCTTCTCCTGCCGTGCCACATCGATCAGATTGACACTATGTAGCTAACTAATATAATATGTTGACGTTTATAAATATGTAATAATTGTCATTGTAGGAATTTGAATTTTATCGATTAATGTATTTTTTTTTTCAAAATAATATTTAACTAAATTTTTTCATATGCCAATAAATCGACGGCGCGGGTAAAACCACGCTCAACTCGCTGTATAATAAGTTTTGTCTAAAAGTATTTTCTGGGTCTATCGATATTTTGTTTTATGTTGCTTATTTATATTTTTTGGCTAACAAAATGTTTTGGACATCGCTGAAAAATTTTGGTTAAAATCTATGTATACTAAATGACGCAAGTTCATAATTGTACTCCGAGATTTTGTATTCTTTGCGTAATATGGAGGGTACAGCAGAACCAACATTTAGAATTAAAGAAATAAAATATATTTCTTTAAAATAATATGACAATATTCGAGAGCACTGCCTGTCGGCAATATCCGTAAGCAATCAATAGGAACGAGTGAAGCAGCAGGTTAGAGGAGGCCTATGTTCTATAAGGACAACCCAGAAGAATAAATAAAACTTACCACTTACATTTTAATTAGATAAAAACAAAAATATATATAGTATAAGTTATAAAATATCATGCATGCAGATTTCATAATTATCTATTATTAGGTTATTATTAAGTTATATTCAAATCATTTTAATATATATCCAATTACAAGTTTATTTCAATTAATGGTTCGTAAGAAATGTGAATTAAACTCAACGGCTGTATTATTATTATTATTTCCATGATCACGGGCCATATAGTGACCCGGTCCTTTGGGAGGCATGCGTGGAGCCGAAGCCAACAGCACAGAGGCCCTTTATGAGAATTAATCTAAAGGCGAGAGCTACACATAGCGGGTATCATCCTTAGTTGCACAATATGATACACCCGAAGATGATATCCGCCAGGTATAGAGACCCGATTTCACCATCAGGAAGACACGTGAGCGGGCTTCCTCGTTATTACGCCATTAGACACTTCCACCCCCGAGTCTACATCCTAAGTTGCATCTCTCGCGACTCCACTCAGACCGGCCAATGAAGGCAAGCAAGAGGTGGGGATCTGGTTCTCTTGGGGTACCACTCCGCAAGCGGAGACGAGAACCAGGAACTTCCCCGGGAGCACTCGGTATACCCTCTAATATAATATTATTATTATATTATTTATGCATAATCTCACTCTTGCTGCTACTCTCAGATAAGTAACGTAACTACCTTCTTATTGATAAGTCTATATTTACAATGTTCATCATCTTACGAGACCTTATTCAAGTACCTATTGTACCAGGTTAGGATCGCTATGCTATCAAATGCCAATAAAACACAGATTTCGTTCATACACGCACGTCCACTCAGCCCGTCACCCCAAGCCGAATGCTGGCGCGCACTATCTTTAATACTCAGAATAGTACATCTACCTTTTACAATAAACAAAACAAAGTGTTTGCAACCTTTTTACAAACATTATTCTTAAAACTAAGATGATTACAGACACATAAATATCATCTGGAAGTTGTTACACCATCGTAGTGATTTACATAACAATAGCAACTTTTTTAGGCAAGCCGGTTACAATAACACTTACACTATTAGGTACGATAATTATTAATTTACTTAATAGGTACCTTCATCTATTATTAATTGATATTTGCTTTGTTGATCTACATGTTCATATGTTTTTTGATTACTGTGATACTATACACATCTAAATCGAATCTTAGCAAAATGGCACATGATTTATTAAATTTGAATAATATACCTTATTATCACTACCATAATATTAGGATTTATTATAAGACTCTTTATACCTAAATCACAACAGAAATTGATTTCAGACTATTTAGATATATCTGTTGTTAGGCATTTCTTTGTCATCGCTTTTATCACTGATGTTTATTTTCAGAACCTTTCCCATTGACCATCCATGCGTTTTAGGTGAACTAACGTTTTGACGAAGTCGTTGGCGTGTTAGTATCATTTTCAACTTCTATTCTATATCACTTCCAACCAGAACATAGGCTGCTTGATCTTAGCTTCAAACCTTGTAGACAACTCGTATAGTATATCATTGAATGGAGCAAACTGTACGTTTCATCTTCTTTCTCTCCAACAACATTGATAGATGCTATGACTTCAATCTTTCTATCTGCATATATTCCCTTCTGTTTCATTTCAGTACCTTTGTTTTTAGTTTCGAGATAAAACTAGCAAATATTCTAACACATACGGCCTCTTTAACTCTTAATTAACATCTTAGTATGTTTATTCTTAGTAGTTCTGGCAGATATTTATATCTGTGACAGAGTGGGGAGTACTATTTTACATAGTCAAATTTTTTTATAGTTCGGTTCTGCAGTAGGATTTTCCGGACTGCATAGACGATTTTTAAAACTTCACGGTTTTGTCTCGTCTCTTTGCCCTTCTGCTGAAGCCAGTAAGGTAATACTAACAACTAAATATCCACAGACATCGTAGAGCTACGCCAAATATCTTAAATCCGAATGCTTTGCAAAATATGTAGTATAAACTACCTGCGTATTTGATCTGTTGACCATTATAAGCAGTTAGACTAAGGAAATATTTCTTTAAGCAAATATGGGAAGCTTAAATTAATTCAGTAATTTTAAAATTCTTTATCGCTTCCTCGATAGTCTTCAATGACGAGCAAACTGTGATGAGGCAGTGAACAGGGAGAGCCAATGTTCGCCTACTCATTGAATTAGATGGGTTTGGTGTGAAGACCAGTACAATTTTTACAAGTCAATACCAAACATTACCATAAACAATTATGTCTTTTTTACCCATTCAATACCCAACCACGGCAATGAATTGGCTATTAAATGTATAATTTATTTGATCTATTGCATAATTTATTTATGTTTAATTTATTTAGTATTTGTAAGTATTTTAACCTTACGCGATCTGAACACATTATTATTAATTATTCACGGGTAACGTCGGGAAAAATAGGTAAATAAACGCGATAAATACCCGTGAATAATCATTAATAATTTATTTCTTTACTCTTAATATAATTACTGTAAGCTATTTAAAACTTTTAGCATTTCAGTTCAGACTATTCGATAGTTCAAAAGGTTATTAAGTTTATATCCACTAGTTGATGTGTTGTGAAAGTGTGTTTTTTGACTATCGAAACTTTTCTAATTCGTTAATTTGTTATGCAATACGATTTACTAAATACTTATTTAAAGTATGTACCATCCGTAAATATATTTATATTTTACTCTTATCAAAAGACATAAGACTGTATAACCAGTTGGTTATTGTTTTTGTAGTTCATTTGGTACCTCCCAGATTACATACAACTGAAAATCTGCGTTGAGAGAAACCTCTAGGTCTGGTCTCCCAACAATAACGGCCAAATACTATACCATCTACATAAGAGGACCACATTTTAGAGGATCTACATAGACCATTGTCTATGATCATTCATATATATCATGGTTACGTTAGTATAATGCATAAATTCCTTGATATCATGTCAGTAATCATTGACCTAATCACTGACAAAGCAACCAAAAATAGATTTGCAACAACGTATTTTAGAAATTTGGCATAATTTGGATATAAATAAATTTACATTCTGTATTTCAATCTTTTGATATATGTAGTGTGTTTTTTTGCTATTAGAATTATATATGTAAGTTCGTAAGTATTTTCTTAACCCTGTAAGTGCATTTATCCTCAATAAAAAGATAAATTGTTTTGTATTGGTGAAAAATACCTATGTCTTGTTTATCACACTTCACCACCTATTTTTTTTCTCTACGCGAGACCTGGCCGCGTTAGCCCACTCCTGTTCAAAAGCGTTACCCTCTGCGAGAGGTGTTGTATATCATATATACGTTGCACTGTAATAAAATGTAGCTAGACCTCGCTTCCATTTTTTTCTAGCGTATGCTCATTGAATCTGGATCGCACCCGCCACCCAAAAACTCTTAAGGTAATAGTACCATTTTTTGAGACTAACTGTACCAAGGACAGTTCTTTTTTGTAGGTATCGCTCCGATTTTCACCGAAACTACCTCTTGTTGTACATATGTTTTTTAATTATTATTTATTTATTGAATCTTAACCCGAGAACTGGTGAGTATCTGCACAGCAGGGCAATGCAGCATGCAGTTTGTATTATATTGCAGCCAGCACATAAATTCTTCTGTGGCAGCCAGCGTCTGTGGGACGCTTCCGATTGGTATTGATTTGAATCAGTTGAGCCGCTTGTTTACAACATTCTGCAGCTGGCTCAACCGCCTCAATTATAAATACTAGGTATAATTTGTCTCTATTCTTTAATTTTAATTTTCTTTGTCATAATAGTATTAAGTAGATACCTATAATAATAACCATCTGTTAAATATTTTAATAACCAACCAAATAATATTATATACCTCCTCCTCATGATTTGGTATGTGATCAGCCAAACCAGACTAAACTGCTTTGGAACTTTTCTTTATTGTTATTTTGATTAGATTTTTTTAAAGAATATATTTATACTAGTTTTATAAAAATAGTTCATTATTATATTCATAATCTAACGAAATAGTACCGTGGAGTTACATCGATCTACCGTACTTTTATGTTTTATTTTGGTGAAAAACACGTACTCACGCACATTGTGCAATGGTTTTTATTTTGGAAGGCAGGAACCGCTAATTTGTTTGAAGTCCTCTACTATCAGTAGATGATATCATGTTGGGAGTTTTGTAGGTACCGTCCGGTTTGGACTACCTCTTATTTGATTTCAGATTTCAATAACTTTATTATTTCTTTAGGCTTACAAAATAAGCATTTATAAAAGTTTAATTTTATACGTTAAAACTTTTATCGCCCAAGACGCACATAAACATCTGGAGATGTATGAGGCGGCGGCGGCGCGCCCCGTCCTGTTAGTGAATGCGTTAAACCGCTTTATAATATATAGTAATAATAATTAATGATTAGATCTTGTAGGAACCGTTCGTTTGAACTACCTCTTACCATGGTGGATTTTGTGGGTACTGTTCGTTTGAACTACCTCTTATCATGATCGATTCTGTAGGTACCGTTCGTTTGAACTACCTACCTCTTATCATGATGGATTTTGTAGGTACCGTTCGTTTGAACTACCTCTTATCATGATCTATTCTGTAGGTACCGTTCGTTTGAACTACGTCTTATCATGATGGATTTTGTAGGTACCGTTCGTTTGAACTACCTCTTATCATGATCGATTCTGTAGGTACCGTTCGTTTGAACTACCTCTTATCATGATGGATTTTGTAGGTACCAACCGACCTTTGTCACACTCAACTGTGTCGCAAACAAATTAGTAATAGATATTTATACCTACTTGTACGTAGGCAGACCTAAGAAGGTATACTAAGTTAATAATTCAAGCAAGTCGCTGAATACAATTTGTTTCAAATATATAGTGACAATAATATACCTAAAATTATAAATTTACTATGTAGGTAGTTGTTAAGTTACTTGTAAATTTACCTCAGACCAACATAGATTTGATAACAAGTTCATTTGTATCTCACAAACCCATTTTGAGGGTAGGTAAACTTTTTACAAAACATTTTCCGTATTAAAATAACGCTCATTGCGCAGTCATTTATTTGTGTCGGTATATATGATACAGAACATATATAGTACCCATATTTACACAGTATTTTTTACGACTGTGTAGTGACCAGGATAGGCGATTTTCTAACAGGTACTTACAATATTACGATGCGATTGTCTATTACCAAAACTTGTTTGCAACTCAGATTAGATCGTCAGTTTACCTTTTTTTCTATTTATTGGAATTATTGGCACTTGTTAGTCACTGGCAGGATCGCCACTTGTACCAGGTTAGGATCGCTATGCTATCAAATGCCAATAAAACACAGATTTCGGTCATACACGAACGTCCACTCAGCCCGTCACCCCGAGCCGAATGCTCGCGCGCACTATCTTTAATACTCAGAATAGTACACCTATCACTGATAAGAAATTCCTGGGACTTATAATGATAAGAATTTTCTAAGTATCTACTATCTACATAATGGAACTTATCTAGAACTTATCTTAAGCATCCTTCTAATGAGTGTAAAATTTCTGTATTGTTTTCTTCTTATCTGTCCTTAGACTAGTAAAAACAGGTAGGACCATCGATATATATGTACTATTATCTCGATGGGTAGGACTGTTTCATGAGGATGAGGATCGAATACTTACTAGGAACATCTGATTGTGGACAATGTATGTAGATTTATCTTTAAAATATCATAAAATCTATGTAGTAGAAAGTATTATCAGTTATCTGGTACCCATTAGTTAGGTGCACAAGATCTGCTTAGCTTGAGGCTAGGCAGTAAGTAAGCAAGTAGGTAGGTACAATTTCATATCGGTGTTACATAAAATATCCTTTGGTAAAAAAAGTCTATAATATTTTCTTACCTACGTTGTAACTGACACAAATCACAATAAATGGTTGGTGGAGAGTAGACGATGCGGGTTGTGTCTCACTTAGTCGCTCGGAGGTTTGATTCCAGTGTTGCCGGCAGTCAAACGCAAAAAGGTCCGATCCGAACGCAAATATGGTCCGAATTATGACAAAAAGGTCCGTTTTTGCATTTTGTACAAATATATTAAATAGCGGGGATATGAAGTATTTCTTATGTATTTTACTGTATGCTGCTTTATCTATGAGAATTTCAATAAATTTCACTTATATTTGGATACATTTTACTACAAAGATATCGATAGAATAACCTGAAAATCGAGAGACAAGGTATATTTAAAGTGAATGTGACTGAGATAAAAAAATCGTTATTATTGTGACTTAGGTATTAGAAATATCATTGAATTGTACCTTGTAATTGTACGCAGAATTGCCAAACGATTAACCGAAAAAACGATTAACCGACTGATATTACGGCGGTTTTTCACCGGTTTTTTTTTTGTCAAAATAACCGTATTTTCGGTTTTTTTAATGAGTAATAAATTTCAAATTTATTTCAAATTTATTTCAAACTACTACACCTTGCAGACTTTATTTAAAACGACCATAACAATATCTTATCCACCTAAATATTTTACAACAATTTATGCGTTATCTATACAAAAAAACAAACAAACACCTCGGAAAACTTTGGACCGCATAAAAAATCGTTACTGAATGTTGTCGTCATGCAAATAAGGTATTATTATTAACTGAGTAAAGCAATATAGCGACGGCAGCGTTGCATAGGCGCATTGGGCGCCACCGTCGCGTCGCTCGCTGTGGTTTACTACGGTAAGCGGTCGAACTTTTCGTTTAAACTGGCAAACAGTGTGGCCAACGTAGGTGATTTATCGCCACTGAGGCAACACACGATTAGAATCGGCGATGAAAAAATCTGAAAGGCGACTGGTTGCCTTTTAGGCTACTTCCGGGACAAGCCATTAAAAATAGCCGAAGCACAAAAGCTTATAATAAAAATCATAGTCACCTAGTCCTGTTAGGTCTGTGTCTGTGAATAAAGAAATCGAGATTTTTTGTCCCTTTGCTTTGTAACGCCTTCTTTAAGATATTCTGCGCATGTACAAAGTCATTTAAAAGATAGCAAAGCGATGAAAAATATGTAAAGCATTAAAATAATATCCGTTAGACACAGGATGCTGGGCAGCACCAATAGTTTGTTAAGGATTCTGGCAGACAGACATTACAGTAGCCTGAAAAGGCACTGGATATCAAGTCTAATGAACCCTTATGCTAAACAAGTTTATTATATAAATTAAATTAATTCTATGATATATTTCCTAGTATGTATGTGTGTGTATTATAAACTTTCTAAGATTTGATACCTATGGATGTAATTGTCTGAATTAATAAACGTTTTATTTTTTATTATTGCAATAAGTGCGAAACGACCCGCACACGGATGGTTCCGTACCATCTCATATAACTATTTCGCAAAAGGAACCTTTAAAAAACGGTTTAATTATTCGAAAAAAGTACTTGTACAAGTACTGACTTCGCCCAACGAGGTCGTCGTGTAAATATGGTGATCGGTATAGGCGTTAGGAGTCTAACGCCCGATAAGTAATTATATTATTTTTATATATTTTTTAATCGCGGCAATACACATCCTGTCAATATTTCAGTTGTCTACCTTTTATAGTTCATGAGATGTAGCCCGCGGATGAACGGACGTACACTAAACGTGAACTTTATTTGAGTAAGAGTGAAACAAACAGTCTTATTACTACTAAATAAGAGAGGGAATAAAACTTAGTAGTTTTTAAGACTGATTTATTGTAAAGTTTTAAGATATCTATTTTGTTGATTTTTATAGCTTTATTTGAGTAAGTTAGAGTTTTAATACTACCATAGACGAAATAATTAATAAAAAATATTGATCCTTCACCTATGATACTACCGAATCAAAAAGTTAATTTCACTTAGTAACTTTTATGACTGATCTATCATAATGTTTTCGAATAACTATATTGTTAATTTTTATAACTTTATTTGAGCAAGAGTGTTTATTTTTGTTTATGTTAATTTTATTGGTGATGGCATATCAAAATAATAAGTTCATTTTATTCAAATTTTATGGTTTTATTTTGTCCCTATTTGTGACTTATGTTAAAAAACCGGTTTAACCGGTTGACCGAAATATAAAAACCGAAAAACCAGTTTTGTTAAACAACCCGGTTTTTACATGCCCTAGTAAGTACCCAGTATAATGTATGAAGGTAAGTTGAGGTTGGTTCGTATGTGCACATGCTGTTAAAACTGGTTTAATAAATGCTGAAAGCAACAATAAATAAAACACTAGGATCTATCTAATGATATTCTATATAAACTGGATCTATCCACTTACCTATATTATCTCCCTAAGTCACGCAATAACATTCAACCACGTATGATGTTATGCCTTTAGTCAGTTTTGCCTTTAGTTTTACTAATACATCTATGTTCCTTGCTAGCTAGTACTCATAAAATTTATTCATATTTCAAACGATAGTGAAACGTGAATTTGCAAAATCTTACAGTCCACGATTCCATTCATTCACCGCAAAAAGATGAAGAGACCAAAGAACCGAAAAATTAACCTCCTTATAAAATTAGTGGTCCTTCCTCCTCCTTCAAAAAGGATTGAGGAAGATTAAGGATTTGTCCTACTGGACATACTATAGCCTATTGGGCCATACTTCCTGGCCTTTTTCGTAAGTACTGGGTGATGTTTTTTCAAATCTTAAGGTATGTACTTAAGGTATGACTACCCTTTGGATAGGCGTTTTGGTCCGAAAAGGTCCGCAAATACTCATGGTCCGCAAAAGGTCCGCAGAGGCAGAAAAAAGTCCGAAACGGACCAAAATGGTCCGCACCGGCAACGCTGTTTGATTCTGACATTTCTGACTGGCGTGCGTCACGTGCGTGCTTGCTTTTTTATTTTGTTGGACTGGATAGCGAGCATTCGAAACATATCTACATCTCTGTCTTGCGTATAATTTTTTCGCTCGCACATGTAGCCGGCTAAACACTGTTTATTTTGATTATGCTCATGCGCAACGTAAAACAAATAGAGCGCCCGCCGTGTGTGTGATTCATACTTGATCAACGCCTCTTACAGTGAAGTCACTGACTGACCGGCGATAAATTTTATGGTGTACCTACGTGCCGCCGCCGCCACCGCCGCCCGAGCCACCCGCCGCCGCCGCCATGGCAACAGAGCGATGCTTTATCCTCCTTGGTCAATGTTGGTGCATGGAAGCTTGGATTTAATTTGTTATTTTTTGCACGGGTGACTGTCTCAGCTGAGCACACCCACGATGTTGTTGTTCGAATTTTATTGCTCAGTTGTTCGAAATCGAATATACGGAAAGGGTCGGACGAAGGTGTATAAAACATGTTGATGTCAAAATATAAAAAAATTATGATGTTATCGTATCCTATTAATAATTCTCTACTCATGACATTTTGGCTGTAAGTGCCACGTTTATTGAATAAATTGAGAAAACACTTTTTTTTTCATTGTTTTGTATGAAAATAAATATTAGAAAATTCATATCTTCTCATTGCTGTATGTTTGCCAGACCAGCGCAGTTTCTTTTTCGATAGGACATGAATGCTGTTGACCAGTAGCGTTACCAGGCTTGCGGCGGTGGCGCGGCGGGCGCAAATGGCGCCTCGCCCTGGTAAAGCTAGGTCAGGGTAGGGTAGGGCAGCACGTCCCTATAAGAGCCACCACTGAAGCAACACAAATGAAATTAGTTTGATTTTAGAACTCTCAACCAAACTACATATGAATAATGGACATACATTATTCATATGTATGGATTAGATAGATGCACCTAATTAAGGATGATCGTTTCGTGTTGAATTTAATTTTTTTATAACGTTTTCTATTTTTTCTGCCTTTTCAATGGAATTAAACCACAATTTAAACTAGCTAATCTTAACCTATAATTCTATGAACCTATGATAAAACCAACTTCATTATTTAAATCTTATTTTGGGTGAATTTGGGAAAATATTGATTTTTAACGGAAAATCTCTTTATTTCCAAAAATACTAATTTCCGCTACTTTGAATCCTTGTACACAGCAGAAAAAAATCATAAATAAACTTCAATCTCGCGCCAACATGAAACAATTCAGGTTGTTTCGTGTTGGTGCGTGAAATAACTTCAACCTCCTGTTTCATGTTAAGTATTCTGCCCAAGTTGGTTGCGACTCTGATCTACAGTTAAAGAGCAAACAAAAAAATAAACTGCTATTTATTTTGCAGGCACTACCTTGTCATAGGCGGCGTGATAAATTGCTTGGCTCCTAAGAGACTAAAACATGTCCATGAAAAATTTATGTGTGGATGCGAGTGGGCCAGCGATTTATTTTTTCACGTTCAGATAATGTCGGCTGTTGCAAGCAAGATGAACACCATATTAAAACTGTCAGGACTTGAAATTGGTAGTTGTTATTTTTAACCAGGCCTCGTAAACAGAGGTCCACAAATTCACCATAGGTTATGGATTTGCGCCAGAGCCTGCCAAAGCTTTTTGAATAAAGTTGGTGCGTTATTTGCCGAGATATTTATTTATTTATTTTGCTATCCTAATACATACAATGTGAGAGGTCTTAAATATTTCACTTAGAGGCTAGGTATTAGGAGCCCTTAGGGCGCCATGCAACTTGAAAGGTACTAATTTTAACTATCACATTAAAGCTTAATTTTATAAATATTGCACATTATTCAGTACTACCTACAGCTAATCACTTATGTATCACAAGTTGTGATTTTGGTCCAAAATGTATCAATAATAAAATGTAATAATGTTAATACTAATCTAATGTATCATCCATAAATTCTTTAATTGAGTAATATGTTTTAATTAGGAGTAGATTTTTTTATTTGTTTTTTAAAGTAATTATAATTTATATATTATAAATGTAATAAGTAATGTGTAATGTAGTAATGATATAGGCATGAAATAAAAACTTCTAATAATTATATAGTCTACTTTTTATCTCATGGGATAGGAATACCTTTACCTAAACGTTTCCGTAGAAAAAACGGGTGCCAAGCTGCGGGCAGATATTAGTAGCACAAGAAAAGTCAAAAAGTCAAATATTCTTTATTTCCGTAAATACAATAAATGTACACTTACAATAGGTCAAATTGTTAAAATTAAACACTGACATGGAAATAAAGTGATATTTGGATTTCGGTCGCTTCAGTGTGTAGTAGACTAAGTAAAGAAGCGAAGAAGAAACCTTTAACCTGACATGTGTTATTTTTCGAGTTGGAGCATAATCCGTCCCAAGCATTTTTATCTTCTACATAGTCTGATATTTTGTAATAAGCCTTTTTACAAAGGATATGTTTGACAATTTGTTTGAATTTATTCATTGAACATTTTTGCAACTCTTTAGGAGTTTTGTTGTAGAAGCGTATAGAGGTACATTGCCCTTTAAAAGATACATTAATCTTGTGTAACCTAGTTTTGGGCACAGCGACTTTATTCTTATTTCTTGTATTTACATTATGTATGTCGCAACACCGATCGTTTTTAAACCTTAGGTCATCTAAATTGAAAAAACTCCGTCGTCGAAGGCAAAAATGAAGGTCTGTCAGCAATTCTGCATTAGCGTAGCTCCCAAACGGATCAACCGATTTAGATTTTTTTGTGTGAATGGCAACGTTAACCTATGTGTTCTTCCAATATAAATAATTAGTCGTGTTTTAAAAAGAGATATGTTTATTTTTTATCGTTTATCGACTTCAAATTTCCTTAATTTAACACTGTTTTTAAGTTTTGTGGGAAAAATACCAATCGCCTGGGAATAATATTTTTATGAGACCACCTCGAGATCATTTTCATTGTAGAATAGTGAGAATATTTTCAAAATCGGTCTAATAAAGTCATTGGCGTAACATGTACATGTTACGCGATATTTCCGCGAGGATGTACGTATGTACATACAAACAAACATACAGTCGAATTGATAACGATTCAAATTTGAATTATGTGATTCTATTATTTTAATTGTAATTTTAATCAAATAGAGTCCTAAAATATTTTTGTGTAGTTAGTGCTTTGGTTTAGACTGTAAACTAGCTACCTTTTTTGAATAAATAAATATAAATCTAATAACCTCCTCCTTTTTTGAATTCGGTGAAAAACAGTGCGGTGCGGCCATTCAAGTGTTATCAATGTTATCATGGTCAGAGTAAAATCGTCATGTCAGGGGTGTGCAAACTTAGCACAGTCCGATAAGTGTAGCTACTTGAACCATATACTTTTTTATCAGCCCCATCATTTATGGCGCAATTTTTGTCCTTATACCTACCTAGTTTTTATATGAAGAACCATCTTGAAGAAAAACACGGAAGCATCTCAATCAACCCCAGGGTTATTTGTGTTTGTTATCCCTCGGGTCGAGGGTGTCTGCCTGATCTAAGTGCAAACTCGTCAGCACCTTGTGTAAACAGCTTTATTTGCATGACGGTGTCCGAAGACCTGAGCAAACAGTAATATCCGGGTTCGAAGGGCACTGGAGGGCCGGATCTACGCGGATTGGGCAAATTCGTAGTTCTGCCCACAGTGGTACCGTTTATACTGACATCTGGGTGCTTCGGTAGGTAGGAACCTTCGAAGTGGGTAGATAGATAAGACTAAACAAATAGGAATTCCTCACTACAGTAGCGGTACAAACGCGTGGTTATGAAAGCAATAAACGATAAAAATAATAAAAATCTATTCCAGTTCTTCGAAATACCTATGTGTATCAATCTTCTTTCAGATATTTTATGACAACAAAGACATTTATGAATGAAACCTTAACAAAAACTAATAACAATAACAAGGTAGCAGCAAAGTTATCAATAAAAACTAAAACACAAACTTCAACAACGCATAATCACACTTGTGTAGCAAAAAAGGTTTAAATTTGTCTTCGAGAGCGAACGAGAAATCAATTAAATGATGAATGAAAGCTTTCAAAACCAAAATTTTTTTCGAGCTTCTGTGCTTTGCTTCGATGATAAGTACCAATGTCGTTAAATATTTTCCACCAATATTCCTTGGGTTAGGTAAAACATTTGTATACAAAAAATACCCAGGTTTTTGAATCGGGCCTGTAGTTCCTGTTTTATTTATTTTCACCTTGTATTTCCATCTTCCTTTCGTGCAGATTTCAGATTCAGGTTGCTTTAATAAAATTGTTTTAGGTACTGGTGAAGTGAAAACAAAGTGAAATTACAAGCGTATGAAAACAAGTCTAACTTATTTGACTTCAAAATAGATTCATAATATGAACTCCCTTTAGCCAAATAGGTAAATCTTTTCCACAAACAAAACAACCGCGACCTCAGCTAAACTTTTCAATCGATCATGGTGTCACTTAGGTGTAATGATAATTTATCATCTGTAAGCACTCCGCTAAATGACAGGTTTTCTCAGTATCGCCAGCTCTTTGAGGCATTTTTAAAGAAGAATACAGCCAATTTACATTAAGCTAGATAAATTCGCACAGTAGGGACCACCTAAGCGATTGTGTTTGTCACGTAGTATAAGTAATAACTTATAGATATTATCGGTGTGCAAATATATTCAGCTCCCTTTAGATAGTGTTAGGTATCTATTCAAGGAATTGAGTACACAAATAACTGTGAAACAGATAGGATAGGCATTGTCTTATCACACTGTGCCGCAGCGCTGCACCGGCCGGCGCCGTCAAAAAAAAAAACAGCCAGGTGCCAGTCCGTCTCGCACACGATGGGGTCGATAGGCACATAGGCACTGAAAATGTCATCAAGCTAAATAAAAAAAATAAGTATCTAGTTCTTTAGGACACTTGAAACGCAGTATGTCAGAACATCCATGACGCGATCCTAATTAAGGGGTCCACCCCTTAATTAGGATCCCGTTTTCACCCAATGGGTACGGAACCCTAAAATAAAAGATGCGATGTGATGTCAGGTTAAAACATACACAGATCGGCTCAACTTAAGGCGACTATGACGAACAGAGTTAAAAACCATCACCAGACAGTTCTTATATATGTACTATGAGGGTTATAAATAATTTGATAAATCAATAATAATTACTAATCATGTGAAATTAACGCGCAATATAATACGGAAATCTTTATTCCGGATTTTACACACTAAACAATAGAAGACACAAAGTAAACGACATATCTTTCATTAGCAGGCTGAAGTGGCGATGGGCAGCCCATATACCTCGCCGAAACAATAACGGCTAGGGAGTAAAGATGGCAAGTGGCGACCGGGATGCAATGCCAAAGAGAGTGTGGGAAGACCTTCCACTCGATGGACCGATGACATTGTAGCGATCGCAGGCAATCGATGGATGGAGGCGACTCTAAACTGCTATTCGTGGCGTCGTCGTTTGGGGGAGGCCTATGTTCAGTAGTAGACGTATATGAGCTGATAATGATCTATTAACTGTAGAGTTACGTACATGAAAACTTAACTACATGACGACTGCGGAGTCGTCATGTAGATAAGTTTTCTAGATTTCGTAGCAGGTAGCGTATACCATTTTGAATCTGACAGATAAAAAAAACCATACAGACGATTTGAGAACCTCCTCCTTTTGAAATCGGTTAAAAACAAAAGTAAATTAGTCGTTTGTAGATATTTAGATAAAGGAGTTGAGCACAAACCTATTAATTCTGATCAAAGGTTCATCAAAAGATCTGTATCTCTTGAGGTCAATTAGCGTTGTTAATTGGGCTTTCAGCAGCTAATGGTTATTTGGTTCTCTATCTGATAAATCATCTACCTACTGTACACAGACCTTCCCACGGCTCCTCTATTATATGATACAACGTGGCTTTGCCTTAATAACGTTACATAGATAGCGGTACACCAATTATTATGAAATCCTCATTGAAAAGGAAGACATACCGAAGCGCCTCTTGGTCTAAAATCTGTTACTAAGTGCATTCTTCATTATCATTATCAGCCGTTTAGTACCTATTCTCAGCTGTACACAGGACTCCGTCCATACTTGCCATTCACCTTAGTCCTGCGCCAATGTCGGCCTCGTGCGTGCAACCCACGTTCTTTTGGATGTCGTCGACCCATATCGCGTCGGTGGACGTCCTGTTCCATTACCTCGTAAGGCAGCGAGAGCAAGAGAGCTCAACTGTCACACAACACGAAAATGAGCATTCAAATAATATGGGCTTAAAATTCTTTACATTTCGATACATTCTACTAATCCTACTTAATATTATAATGTCAAAGTTTGTAAGGATGGATGTATGGATATTTTTTACTCTTTCACGCAAAAACTACTGACCTGATTGGGCTGAAATTTGGAATAGGTATAGTTTGGGACCTGGAATTATATATATTTTTACCCCAGTAAAACGCGTGCAAAGGCGCGGGCAGCAGCTAATTTTACATAAAATAGCAGGCAGCGGGTGGGCCAATCGCTTGTAGCTTGCGGTAAGCAAACTGTAAAATGTATCTAAAGATCATGAGTCTATATTTGTATGCTTATTATTGTGCCCTGCGGTACCTACCTGAATGTATCTGCTAAGCTTAGGATTATCCTTCTGTAATTGCGAGCTTGAATCACAGACTGCTGGGTCATTCAAGCTCGAGATCACAGACTGCTGGGTATTAGGTCCGTATTCCTTTTTCTTACACAATTATGTATTGTGCTTCTCGCATCCAAGTGGTGAGTGCCTATATCCTGCGAATTTGATGACATCAACCTTTCTTTGCGAGGGGATTACCCTGATTTCTATGGTCTAATCTTGGCCACCACTCTGTCAAGGTTTAGAGTCCAAAATAGATAAAAATGCTGTTAGATAAAAAAGCAATGTTTTGGTACATTGCTTGCAACTTACGTTATACATAAATCATATTATTTCGGTTATGAATCAGTTAGAATAAAAAAAAAAAACTGTACAATTTCATTTTAATTATAACAGTGTCTCAATGGAATTGGTAACAATTTGATCTACTTAGCAAATGGTTCGATCACTTAACTAAAAATAACAATCAAATAATATAAACAAATTAAACTAGTATTTACAATTGACATATTTTGATGAAGCTACAAAGAACAATCAATAGGCAGCAGTTTTCACAAAAAAAATAGAACTTAACGTTCCAAAAACAATATGTAAGTTAGCATGAAATTTAAATAAATAGATTTTCTGCCAATAAAATCCCGATGACTTATTATTTTTTTTACTATGTACATATTCAAGATTAGTTATTTTTTTTTTCAATTTACCCAAAATGTACAAGGTAAAGTAGACCAGACATCTACTAGGCCCACAATATTAGGCGTTTTTAATAACGGTAGGCACCTAATATTTACGCTGTAAAATATTAAACCAATTTATATACGCGAAGGTTTAGCATAGAATATTTATCGTCCGCCGAGCTCACAATGTTTATCGAAGGTATACATTTTATATAGACCATTAGACCATTTTATCACAAAATATTAAGACGAACACAATAAAAGAACCTACTCAATGCCAATTTTCTTCAAAATTAAAACAGCGAAAAACGGCTAGGGGCCAGCCATCAGCCATTCTTCCTACACACAGACTTCCTTCTTAAAGATATTACAGGAAGCTCAACTATAAATTGCTATAAAATTAAAATTGTTGTATTTAAATAATAAATTAATGCTAGACATTATAACACAGTTCATACCGAATTAGTTTTTCTATCAGTAGGTCGATTCTGATGTATTTCGTGGGCTCAAACTATTTACCGCTCAGTGGTTCATTTACTTTGAATTTTTTTTGTTGTTATCAAAATGCGTTGCAGCCAATCAGCGGTGAAAGTAGCATGATTGATACACTCACGCATACACCAGAATCGACTAGCTGCTATATGTATGTATAACATATTATACAAAATTTGCATATAACCTGCGTACCTGCTTAAAAATTTTCAATTAAATTCTGATCTGATCTGAGCAGAACAGGATGAAAGATAACAAACATCATCCGCTATCCTATTCTTCAAGTAGGTACACAGGCTATAGCAATAAATAGAAACAAAATAAGAAAAGTCTTCTAACCTCGTGATCAGCCGTCTGTTGTCTCCTGAAAGCGTACCTTTCGTGACGATATTACAGCTGTAAGCAGAGAGGGCGCAACATTAATATTTTTGCGTTCCTTTTAGAATCAACGTTCATAAAACAATTAATTCGACCCCTTGTTGGTCCCGCTTCGTCTACAAAATATTGTTATACGAAACAATAACCTTTGAGCTATCTCACTGCTGAAACCGCCACCACGACGTTCCTTCTACTTTTGCTTTTACTGAGCTTTACAATTCTATAGCTAAACTTATGTTTCTCGCTATTATTAATTGTGATTTCATTATTTATTTGTGTATTGTATTTTTTAGCTGGTTTATTCTTCACTTTGATCCATCGGTCGTTTTTCCAGTCATATTTCTTTCCCATTGCTAGTAAGATATCTTGAAATGTGGGCCAGTCGGTAGCTTTATATTTATTCGAATTGTTGTGAACGATGCCTGTATCTGTTACCGATTCAGTGGATCTCGTTACGTATGTTCCTGAGCCAACAAAAGGAAAGGTATCTTTCTCTGTATTATCGGAATTCTTTATATCTGTATTGCGGTCCAATAAATTGGTCAAATATTTGGAATGTATTCTTTCCACGTTACCGCCTCTATGCCATCCGTTTGGGTATTCATCGTAGAAGTTATCCATCTCTCGCTCCAGTTTTTCTGAAAATAAAACACTGTTATAAGATTTTCTTTTGTGCTACATATCGCTTTCTTTGAATTATTGATATGTAGGTAGGTATTCCATTAATCAATTATGTAAAACATTTTTTTGCCCGCGCCTTCGCACGCGTTGTTTATAAAACACTGTTCTAGGATTTTCTTTTGTGCTACATAATCGCTTTCTTTGAATTATTGATATGTTAGTTGGTAGTTCATTAATTAATCAATTATGTAAAACTATTGGTTTTCCCGCGCCTTCACACGCTTTGTTTCTATTAATTTTTATCCCGTGGGAATTGGGGGATGAGTCTACAAGACATGATAGTGACGTTTCATTTTTATATGGGATTTGCGTAGTTCCACGTCCACACGATAGAGGCACTGTACTAAAATGTATGGAAAAAGGCGACATCACGATCACGTCTCGTTACTAACGTCAAATACACTCACCTGCCTTATTTATGGGATTAATAGAAGCTCTTATATGTGTTATTTCAAGTTTAGACCTATATTTATGCGAAATTTCAACTCAATCTGTTTAGTAGTTGGTGGTTTTGGCATGGAGAAGTAACAAACGTCAACAATTCATCCAACTTTAGAATTCATATTAATTGTGACGTACGAAGGTTTACATAATGTGTTCGTGTAAAATATAATATCAGACTATGCAAATCTTCATGAAGATTAAAAGACTTTAAAAGAGTCCTTTTATATATTTTACCTGTAATCTTCTTATACATCTCAAGATCGTGTTGTAGATTCTCTTTGTCCCGTTCTTTCCACCGTCCATCGCCTTGATCTGTTGGGGATAAATTAAAAACCTGTATAGACCTTTCCTCACAAATCTTCCAAAGGTTGAACGCCTCAGGATTCCATTTTCAATGAGCGTGGAACAAATTTATGTCGATTGAATCTCTGCGGGAGGAGCTATATTTTTTCGCTGTTTCGAGTGTGTTATTTTGAAACCTGAGAGTGAGTTACTAGCTTTATTGGAAACTACCGGATGCACGGCTGAGACCAATTCAAAGTGTTTTACGACGCTTGCTGGTGTTGCAAGTTTTTAACAACATTGTATTGTGCTTTGTTTATGTTTATAGCATTGTTTTATGCTCCATATGTTACCGGGTCGCATGTTGCACTGGCATTCTCGTTTGCTTTTTCTATTATTTCATTCCCGGTAAGTTAAATGACAAATGAAAATGGCTTCCTTAGCCGACCTACTTGTCTAACGCTAATGCATTAAAAAACGCTACGTATGATTATGTACCTCTTTAATATGCCTGTCAATAATATGGCGTGTTTTAAAAAACGATTAACCGACTTGAAATTCCCTTACATTTACATTTTCACTTATTTTAAGTTTTGCGGGATAAATACTAATCTCCTGGTGATATTTTTTTACGGGATCTTTTTCTATACTGTATAATAGTGAAATAATTTTCAAAATCGGTCCGTAATTGGCGGAGATAACGCGTAACAGACATAAACAAGAAAAAAAAACATACAGACGAATTGAGAACCTCCTTTTTAAGTCAGTTAAATAATAATAAATGTTAAGAAAAAATAACAGAGTCGAATCAATATTTTTTATAAACAAAGTTGATTGTTATAAAAAATCGAATCGGTAAAGCATTAGGACATATTTGGTTGGCAGTCAAACACAGAAAGGTAATAAATGTGCGGAATGACTATAGGTGCAGTATGCAAAGCCAAGGGTCACCGATCAGTTCCACCTCATTTGCTATTTCCAATGATCTCTCATAAATTATACTGTTTTAATTTTACGTCGGTACAAAACTATATTTCACGTTAATTAGGAAAAGTAATTAGCGGCAGGAACTGACCTATACAGACACTCAGCATTATGAGGTAGCACACGGAGGGCATTGAACTTTTCGCCATCAGGTGTTACAGTCAATGAAATCTGAAACAAATGATAATAAACTTTATGACGTGCGGGTAAGGTATCGATACTAATAATATTAAAAATTCGGAAGTCTGTCCGTCTGTTACTGATCTTAATAAGGCAAGTATAGAACGGTATAGAATACGGGCTCTAGGATTAGGTACGGATATAGACTACTTAAAAAATGCGAGCATAGCTGCGGGCAGAAACTAGTTTACTATAAAGTAGGGACAAAGGAAAGGACAGATTTGTTTTTTTCGTCCGACGACCAGACGAAAAAACAAATCTGTCCTTTTCATCTGGTCTAGCATCGTTGAAGAATAAAGAAGAACGATATAGTTAGTTAAGAGCGGTATAGAAGGAAGAACGGCATTGTTGAAGAAGAAGGAAGAACGGTATTTTTTAAAGAAGAAGAAAAATATTACTTTGGAAAATTCTTAGTGAAAGCAAATAGGGAACAAATAGCACTTGGTTAAAAACTTCCGTCATAACAGTTTTCCAAGTGATGAAAAATTTTAAACTTTCGCAATTTTTAGATGTTTGTCCTCTGCGAGACTGTTAAAATTAGATTTATGAAAATTTTCCTCTCACGAAGGGGAGGTTGGAACGATGTGGTGACTTTTTAATACTTTTTTATATTCCTCCATTTTTTTCTTTTATAAAAACGTTGCGGCCATTACGATGCCATTATACGCACCTGCCACATGCCTTTTAATTTTCTCTTTGCTGGTTTTTTATATTTTTAGGTGACTTACGAGTATATTATGACGAAAAAATATAAAACCATTATGACCTTTTTAGTTGTTTTTCAGATAAGAAATTAGTACTATAGTGGGTAGACATTTTTATATATAAATATACATAAATTGTTTTATAAAAATACAATTAATTTAATTTCTATCATCGATCTAGTACCCATAAATAACACAAGCTAGATGATACGTTATGGATTGTCCAGCATTATTAATTTATTTTATGTCCTAAGTATAGTAGCTTCCTGTATGCCACATAGGTAGGTAAAGTTGGTCAGTAGATATGGTAGTGTTTTTCTCTGACAATAAATTACGTACGGTGATTTTCACGATTTTTCAACTTTCCCTCCTCCTCTGTGAGATATCGTGAGATTTTACTCGACGTAGTCCAAATTCATTTAAAAAACACGAAATTAATTAATTATATTATACAGAGGTAGACTCTGCTTGAACTACCCAGTCCATAGACTTATGAACTTTTTACGTTCAGAAATAATGTTATGTTAAAAAAGTTATATTCCATGGTATGGGTCGTTCAAAAATATTGTAATCAAAGTGAAAGTAGGGTTCCGTTTTGAAAATAATTATCTATAAAGTACTAGTCTACTCACTCTTGACTTAACTATATCTTTGGCTGTATATCTTGAACCGTAATACATCTAATGTGTACAATTATTGCCGCTTCGTCAAATAATTTTTATCATTAAAGGCCTTCGAGAAGTTATAGATTGTCTAAGTTAAGGGTCCATAGTTCCATACCAAATTGAGCAACGATCACCGAAATTAAGCAACGTCGGGCGTGGTTAGTGCTCAGAAGGGTGACAGGGTAATACTGGCTTTTTGCTTTTTATAGTCAAAATCAATATTTTAAGGCTCCTTTTGAAAAATAGTTATGTACGATGGTACAGAACCCTCAGTGTGCGAGTCAATTTGCACTTTGCCGGTTTATTTTGGATGTTTCTGCAATAAGCAATGAACCCCTCTACCAGGGAACGAAATGTACAGAAACTCCATTGCAGGTACTGCGCGGAAAATGGGGGATAATGGAACTGATAAAACAAAAAGATAGCGAGCGCAAAAACGTGATTAAAAAGGGTAAGAGTCAAACATGATAGAGGATCGAATCGCGTCAACCTCGAAATGGCGTTAATGGTGGAACCATTACTATTTCATCGGTAGGTAAATTCATGCCAACCTTTGGATAGTGCCTAGAATTTTACTGGTGGGCTATTCTAACTCGATCGAAAAGTTTCCGTGACTCGGAATCTGTCACAAATCCACGTTTTATTCCTTGTACAGCGCAGAGAATATTAAAAACCGCTAAAATATTTTAATTTCGCGCTGATTTGTGTCAGATTCTGAGTCACGGAAACTTTGTGATCGAGTTAGAAAGCCCTGCTGGTCTGTGGAAGTGCACACAGTGCGCACTGCCCTATACTCAGTTTTAGAATTCAGAATCAATAACTTTATTTCTTTAGGCTTACAAAATAAGCACTTAGTGATTCAAGATATTTTATGTAACTGTACTTACGAGAGACGAATGAAACGAAGAATGATCACTGTCCGAAACTAAAAATTGTTTCGAGCTTTTGCGAGTTGCTCCGATTATACTAGTTCTTATTATAAAGTTTTTTGCTGAACCTTTGGTAGCAAAAAATATCTATGATTCTAGAATTGACTATAACCAGTACCTAATCTGAGCCATGGCCGAGTGTCGCATGAAGTTTACATTTTTTAATTAAACTTCGCGTAGTATATTACAGTCAAATACTTATTAGAAACGAATGAGAACTAGTATTTACAATTGAAACAATTGAACTAACTGCAGACTGTTGCAAAAAATCTACAGGTAGCTCAACTCGTCCATATCAATACCAGTCGGAAGCGTCCCCAAGATGCTGGCTGCATTGCCTCGCTCTATGGCAATGCTAATGCGCTGCGCCAGATTCTCATCAGCTCGCACGCGTCGCTTCGACCAGGCGATCAGATAATTTTTTGAAAACCCGGAGAGCCTCGCTATCCCATGACTCGACTTCAAGGGGAACAAATGCGTAGGCTCTATCAAGACCTGTATATTTGCGCCTCTTGAGATCCATTAAAATTAAACGATAATCTGACTACAGTCGTCAGATTATCGTTTAATCCTTGCCAGGAATTATTCTGAGAGCTGCATTGATGTAGAAATTAGGTAGGGAAGATTTAGGTAATGGGGATCACTTAAGAGGGAATTCAAATAGAAACAAAATAATAATAGAACCATCTATTGCTTTCACTATATTTTTTTTACTTTTTTAACTATTATTCAGATCAAGTTCTTTCACTAAAGTTTATTATTGTAGGAACGGTAATCAATGTCAATAAAAAGCAGTTTTATCACCATTGTCTACATATGTATATGGAGGTATGTCTGTGATCCCAGAGTAAAGAGCTTTTCAAAGACTGCCACTGCCGCCGTCTTTGATGCCTCATGAAATACATATTATATACTAGCTGCTGCCCGCGCCTTCACCCACGTTTTACCGGGATGAAAATAGCCTATATGTTATTCCAGGTCCCAAACTATACCCATAACAAATTTCAGCTTAGTCGGTTTAGTAGTTTTTGCGTGAATGAGTAACAAATATCCATACATGCATCCTTACAAACTCTTGTATGCTATTTCAAATAATATCTAGCCTGATCCATAGATTTCATGGCCTGTGCCCAGGGTTTATCAGATGGAAGAACCAAGGATTTCACATGGCTTTACGGTACCTAGTGCTCAACTCGTATAAAATTGTTTGAATAGAAATAATGACTGGCTGAATGCAAAAAAAAGAATTCCATATTTTTTAAATAAAATCATTTCAATTTAGAATTTCAAGCCAAAGCATACAATGGTCAGTTGATAGAAAGAGCTAGTTCTAATTACTTCCAGTTTCATAGGACTTAGGTAGGTACAGCCTAAATTATTATTATTTTTATTTATGAACTTGCCAAAATCGCTTTATGTAACTGAAAATATCGAATCTAAACTGCCCATAAAAGCTAACACAAAACAAAACCACGTTGCGGCCGGACGCGACATCGATACTCCAATTGAAGGAAAATGTTGATAAATAGCTAAATTTTTTTGTTTTGACGTTGCGATGTCTGGACGTTGGAGTTTGCGTCTCTTTCTAAACTTTGTTCTAGAATCCAAGATATTTTATGTCAACAAAGACATTATGTAATCTTTACAAAAACTGATGACAGTAACAGAAAACAGAAAGGTATTAAAAAAATGTAATCTCTAAAAACAAATCGAAATCTTGGAGGACACGCTGTGACAAGGTGCAACTATGAATTTGTAAACAGACGAGAGACAAATGAAATTATAAATGATAACTTTCAAACCAAAACATTTTTCTATCTTCTGTAATTTGCTTCGATGATTCCTCCATAGTAGTAAAATATTTTAGAACAATCCTTTTTCAGTTTTGTTACCTTTTTATTAACAAAATAGTGCCTTAAATTCTATATAGTATAAATATCAATTCTCTGTTAGTAGCATCTATATTCGTAATATGCATCTATACTAATATTATAAAGAGGAAAGATTTGATTGTTTGCATTGAATAGGCTCCGAAACTACTGAACCGTTTTGAAAAATGCTTTCACTGTTGGGAAGCTAAGCTATCCCCGGGTGACATAGACTATATTCCATTTTCAAAAAAATTGGGTTTTTGTTAAATACTCGTGCGACGCCGGGGCGGCCCGCTAGTCTATCAATAATCTACTTGCTGCGTGGGCTACTTAGTACCAACACTACCAACCCAATGCTTACTTGTGTACCTACCTAATATTCACTTGTTTATTCTGTCTAAGTGCTATCTAGTAGGTACTAAGTAGTCTTTTACTTCTGTATTAAAGTTTGTTTGTAAAACATTATTTTATAAGACACGACGTCTAATAAAATAATTTTCTGTCTTTCTTTCACTACGAATAATAAAAATACACAGGCAAATCTGTAGTTCTATTCGTAAATCAGTCTGTCTGATACCTTTTTGTACAGCAACGGGATATAATGCATCCGAGAAATCGTAATAATGTTACCAATTGTCTCAAAAAAAAAAAATAGTTTAAAACTAAAACCCGACTACATAAAAGTCTTAAACAAGCGTTCACCTATTGTCCTTATCATTTTCTTTTGATACTTAGGTAGTCGGAGGCCTTTGTTACTAATTGTACCGTAGGTATATGGGGTGGGTGCCACCGACTACCACTTTTTTCGGCCATTAATTAATGGCCTAAAAAATAAATTCCAAGCTTTTAGCTTTCAAAATTATGATACTTCTATACAACTTTTCAACCCCTCTTTCAGTTGAAAGAGGGGTTGAAAAGTTGTAAGTTGTAAAGGTGGTAAAGTTGTCGAAATAAGGGTTGTAAGCAGTTGCTTACAACCCTTATTTCGCATTAAAAAGTAGCCTATGTCCTTTAGGCTCTAAAGTATCTGTGTGACAAATTTCATTTAAATCGGTTCAGTAGTTTTGGCGTGAAAACGTGACAGACAGACAGACTGAGTTACTTTCGCATTTATAATATTAGTTTAGTAAGGATAATTAAATCACCTATCTTTAATTAATAACATGGGAAGTAAATAATTATTTGCGTCCCTATGTTATTCGAGATGGTGATTAATTTATGAAACAATTGCGTAATATACGCTCTCGTGTCCAAAAATCTCGTAGAATAATCAGTGTCAGATTTTTTCAGAATTTTCCTATTTTCTGGGAAACTCATTTTGCTTTACGACACATAAAATGAAAATTTATTAACATTAAAATATAACCCTAACGTCCGCTTACGTACCTAATTGGGCGGTTTCGTGGGATTTTATCACTCAGACGACATTTGTAGCGATTACGTATATTAAAATCCAGTTGCTTTAGTTTACCACCATACCACATGAATAAAATATTATTTAAGCCCATGATTTATTTTTAACAATTCAACACCAAAGACCCTAAATAGAAATTCAAAACGGGCAAACCTTCGTCAGAACTGGAACTGGAGCACACACATAAACCAACTGTCAAGTCGAAACTGAAAATAAATCAAACTTCTTCCACAAAACTTTACTCAGCTTTGATACGAACTTAACAAAGCGAAAACCATCACGCGTGCAACCACCTCGGAATCCCGGCTAAGACTGAACAGCAAACTGGCTTTCGCCGTTTTCCTCGCTTATCATCGTCAACCCTTTGCGAGCTTTCTCAGCGAAGCGAATACATTGCTTTGCGGCTATGGAAGTTTATCATACTCAGCGTAAAAAAACTGCAATGTACTACAAATACGTGAAGGTCATGGTTCAGCCCCTATTTGAGTAAGAGGCTGGTCTCCCCAACTTACCCCTTCTATGCTAGAACTTGTGTTGCATGTCGACGAGGTGAGCTTTTCAATCAGATGTGCCTGGTTTTAATTCCTACGCCATAAACTTTATGCTACTTTTGTGATGGTTGAAATAGGGTAATTAAAACGTGCTAGAGCGTTTATGCTTCTTTGAATACTTTGGTAATATTTTGATGATGAGGCACATAATTATAAATGCGAAAATTTGGATGTATGGATGGATGTATGTTACCTCTTCAAGCCATAACTATTGAACAAATGGGGCAAAATTTTTTCATAGATGTTGTTCTAGGCCTGAAATAAAACATAGGCTAAAAATATATTATATATATAGGATTAAAACATAGGCGTTTTATCGCATAAATCAGTTCCTATGGGATAGAAATAACTTTTAAACGTTTTCATAGAAACAACGCGCGCGAAGCCGCGGGTAGAAACAAGTAATTGATAAAGCAGGCAAAGACGCTGCCTGCTTTATCAATTACTTGTTTCACCCGCGGGGATGTTTCGGCGGTATTGAAGTGGATCAGTTTAGCTACCTCTAAATTACTCGCAATAGTCTGGAGTTACCTCAACTAGTTTTTGGCACAGATTAAAATAACAGTAAGTATTTTCGTAAGTTCTAAACTCAGTAAATTTGTGCTCAGTTTAAGGCCCGGACTCCACCAAAACGGAGGTGTGCGGAGATATTCGAAGCGGAGACGAGAATCAGCTCAATCTCAGCGAAGCACAGCTCAAATCTTCGCTACGATGATCCCGCCATACAAATAATGATAAATCTCGCTCGGTGGTATCCACTGAAGCTGAGCGGAGACAAGATAACGATCTTCTATTGGTTGTTTAAAAACTCGTCTCCACCACATCTCCTCTCGTCTCCACCTCGTCCGGGCCTATAACAAATTGAAATGAAATGAAATTGAAAAAGTATATAAAGCACGACACAAGATAGGAAACACTAAACTAAGAAATTTCGATATAGTAAAATAGTAGTATACAAATGAAATCAAAATTCAACTAAGGCCATGTTTAATAAATATCACTTCTGTTACTAGCGGGGTAATTGGGTTAGGTACGATTAAATACCTAGGTAAATTTGAATTTATAATTCTTGTTACCTTTTTTAAATCACGCTTTCAGAATACCTTTAAATTTTACTCCTGAAACTTATTTCTCGCTTTTAATAATTTTTCGAAACACAATGACTGCTAGCAAACTTTGACCTTTAAAAACCGTAAATTAATTAAAAATATTAACACAAATTAAAAGTAAATTCAATTAGCTTTTATATCACTACCCTAAGCGAATTTCACGCTTGCCTTCCCCGTTGACCTTTTCTGTGTTTGACCTGCTTTTAGAGTCATTAACTGTTTTTGTTTACAAAAATGTCCAAAGTCTACCCTCGGTAGAAACGTAGAAACCTTCCCTTTATAAGTGTTTTGTCATTTGGCTGGTATCTATTACGACAAAGGCAACTTTGACAGGAAAGGAGGAACGATATTTAACAGATCATAGAGCAAGAATGGTAATAATCTAGTATTCAAAGTGTGGTAGGTATGCATTTTATCGGGGTAGGAAAATTATGATATCATATTATTAATATAATATTTATATAATATTTTTAGGGCGTGCGACCAAAAATAAATAGGGTTGTTAGATAGATTTCAGTAGTGAAAATAACAATTTAATTGAACTTGTATCTTACATAATAATAAATAAATAATGCTAGAAAATCCACACAGCATCATCTAGCCTCAAGCTAAGTAGAGCTTGTGTTTTGGGTATCTGATGACTGATATACATACCTATATAATACAATACATTACATAGATATTTTTATTATACCTATCCACATATAGGTAAATACCCTGACTAACCGGAGTAAATATTTGTCCCAAGGCAGGATCGAACCCGCAACCTCCCGGACCTTCGTCCGCAGCGCCACATCGGTCGTCAACTTATAAATTTGACTTTGAATAGAATTACAGATGCAAAGAATTATCTTTTTCAATTGTGTTTTAGATTATGGAGCCATATAAAGCAAAATATGGGCTAACATTTTGCGAATAAAGCTCTAGTCTTTTCATTTTAGGGATGAGCGGCTTTATGTCTGATTCTTTGTGTGAATGAGCACAATTGTTGCCACATAAAGGACGAAAATATACGCCCCTAGGTATTCGTACCTGATTATCTTGTTGTAACCGTATATTATCTTGTTGTAGCTGAACAAGGGCGTATTTTATGTGCCTAGTGGGAGTTGGAATTAAGTTTAGCCTACAAGGGCTACAATAGCGTGTTGATGGACACATTTGACTTGTCTAAGTGCTTATTTTGTAAGCCTAAAGAAATAAAGTTATTGATTCTGATTCTGATTACCTAATTAGCAATTTAACCAGATGAGGACTGTTTTTGGCATGTTTGGAGTTGGGCCAATTTATTGAAACAGAGATGTAAGTTTATGATTGAACGATAGGGGGAGACGTAGACACAGTTTTTAATGATCTAAAAATCATCACAGATGAATTTCGGCAAATAGGTTTATACCTAAATTTTTCAAAGTGCGAGCTTTTTATTTCGGACTCTTGTGTAGACAAAAACAGTATCATAATAAAATTCAATAGTTTGGCTCCAAACATTACAGTAGATAAATGTTCACTTCGCCTCCTTGGTTCACCAATTTTTGATGAGTCTTTTCAGTCATTTGTAGATGAGAAAATTCAAAATTTGAACAAAACCTCGGACAGACTTCTCAAAATTAATAGCCATATGGCTTTTACAATTATTCGGTTTTGCTTGTTTGTACCTAAATTTACGTATTCTTTGAGATGTTGTCAACTGTGGAAACACAGCGAGCTTTTAGAAGGCTTAGACAACATAATAAAGAATACTTTATCATCGGTTTTGAATATCTGTTTCGATGACAAGGCATGGTCGCAGGCCTCCCTGCCTGTCAAATTGGGAGGCTTAGGTATCCGCAAAATTTCAAGTGTCGCCTTGCCAGCGTTCTTGTCTTCTGTCTACAGCACTAGTTCTTTAGTGGGAAAAATTTAAAAGCCGTCTTTTGTCTCACCTGGAAATTCATTCAAAATTTCGTTTGTAGACGAGGCTCGAATGGCTTGGCATAGTGCTTGCCCTGATGCTGCTCCCCCAAAATCTCTTTTGTCCCAACGGCAATGGGACGGGCCTCTGTGTGAGTTGACACGGAATTGTTTGTTACAAACGTGCTCCAGCTCTGCAGATCGTGCCCGTCTCCTGGCCGTTTCTAAATGGGAGTCAGGACATATTAGACTATTCTCGAACCGAATGGTCTGTTGCGTGACGATGGTAAGAGGCCCGATGGCATGACTTTAGTCCATTGGGAGCTGGGGAGGCCTATTGTGTGGGACGCTACATGTGTCGACACACTTCCTCCGACATCCGTGAGGGCTGGTTCGGCGACAGATTTGGCCGAGGATCTCATAAGGCGCAAATATGCAGGTCTCGACAGAGCCTACGCATTTGCTCCCCTTGGAGTCGAGACCCTAGGTCCGTGGGGTACCGAGGCACTCCGGATTTTCAAAAAAATATCTGAGCGCCTGGTCGAAGCGACGCGTGACCCGAGAGCTGGTGAGTATCTGGCGCAGCGCATTAGCATTGCCATATAGCGGGGCAATGCAGCCAGCGTCTTGGGGACGCTTCCGACTGGTATTGATATGGACCAGTTGAGCTATCTGTAGATTGTTTGCAACAGTCTGCAGTTAGCTCAATTGTTTCAATTGTAAATACTAATTTAATTTCTTTATATTATTTGATTGTTATTTTGTTTGTGAATAAAGACTTTATGTCCCAGTTTATGATTAGGGTGTTTTTCGAATATTTGATTTGATACCACACAAATGGTGACGATTCGTCTTTTTTAGTAAATTTTTAAAAAATGCAAAAATAATTGATGACTTTACTTTGAATTATTATAATAAACAGCTGCACTGATTTTCATCGGTAAAAAAAATGTTCGGTTAAGTAAAATATACAAAAAAAAAAAAAAAACTGTATGGCAGCTGTGATAAACATAACATACACAAGCAAAAAACCCCATCTGTTATTTAATTTAAATAAAATTGCGTCACTTTTCAAAAATACATTTTATATCTATTATATATAGAAAAATTCGTTTGTCCAATCTCACCTGATGGATGAAGATCAAAATGATGTTCAATTTCAATAAGTACGCCTTGTTTTTCCTGCCCATCGTAGATATCTCATTTCAAAACAATACCATACATCATAGATAACCAAATTTACCGAACGACACGATAGCATAAAATATTGTCGAATGCGGGCTAGCTAACGAAAAGCTATTTTCGTAGATCGTTAATCAGTCGTTCGTGCGGAAAACTGATAAGACCTTTCGCCAATTAACTTAATGGTGATTCTTTCTCTGACCTTCTGAGACCGTCGACAGAGTAGATTGTCCCGAAATAGACGTACAAGGGTTTGGATCCAGCTTTTAAGAGTTCGTGATTCTAGATTAATATTAACTGCGAGAGACTCATTTAAAGCATATGTTCTTCAAAAAGATAATCATAAACATTTAGACGTGGTCGTCGGCCCTAAAAACTCCCCACAACGGTATCGCCGCGACATTGAACGTCCACACCAAACTGGCGGGGCGGCGGCGCAGCGGCATCAGATGGCTATGCACATCGATGTGGAAAATGAACGACAACACCCATATCTCATTTCTTGACAGAAGTTTTTATATAATATATGTACATACAATAAACCTGACGTCAAACCTAAACGACGATGCTGATTAAAGGTCAGATTATCTTTTGGTGAACACCAAAACCTAAGTTTATTTTTAATAACTTTCGAAGGAGTGACGCACACACTGTATCATTTAAAATTACCATCTTTTTAATGAAATTAGGTAAATTAAATCTTAGTCTTTAAATTTATATCACAAAACTATTCATTTGATCGTGATTGAATGGAAGAGCGTTCCATTCAATCACGATCAAATGAAGAGGTAATCATTAACTTGCTAAATGTTATGCGATATTTTTTTTGTTTAGTAGTTATTTTGCCGAGTGAACCTGCATCGAATAAAGCCCATGTGTGCTCTGTGTTCCTTACTTCATAAATTCTTGTTAAGAAACCTAAAACTAAACTCATTTTCCTATTATATTTATTTATTTCGAGTCTAGAAGTTACAATTCCTCTGGTTCCACATATGTCACGGGTATATGGTTACTGTTCAGTGCTCTGCGACTTCGTGATCTATAGCGTAGTCTGTGTCATATGTTTACTTTTATAGTGCTCATAGGCTCGACTTAATCTTGCGTTTTATCTATGTAACCTTCTGCAAATATCCTGTGAATTGCTAGCACTCAGTATATAACCTAAATTATTTCCGGCTTTTATCTATCCTTGGATACTAAACAATAACTAGCTCCGGCCCCTAGTTTTGTATCTATGCAATTAGCTAGATTCGTTCAGATGGAGTAAGATAACAAACATAATATCCATCCAGTAATTTGGATTTTATGAATATCTCTCTAGATTTTTATTATTATCCTTATTGACAAAGAAAATAACAATCAAATAATATAAACAAATTAAACTAGTATTTACAATTGAAACAATTGAGTTAACTGCAGACTGTTGAAAACAATCTACAGATAGCTCTAGAAATTCATATAGAATACTTAATTACATCACACACTGTTTGAGTTTCAGGAGTATGAAAGTGAGAATTTCATATAAAAATCAAAGTGTTTTAATTGTTTTAGACCTTACAGGACTTGGAAACGTCACGTACAATTCATAAAAAATCTGTTCCGAACTAAGCAAAGCGAGTTGTGAAAAGTAGAGTTACGGAAGTAAGAAAATGTGTTACAAAAAAGCAATTCTGTAAGCAAAAGGAAACGACGAAATTAAACCTCCGAACTAAATAGCACAACAATTGGCCTACACATAAAACAACGCCTAAGGGAAAAAGAAATACGGAAAACTAGTTGGAAAACATATGTAACAAGAGGGGTGTTTTTGGATTATACCAAGACCGACGTGACTACTTACAAATAACTTAATAATGTAGTGACTAGCAATTCCCGTTAAATTCTTGTTAATCTTGAAACGTTTTCGCAAATTAATGTGCAAAAATAATAGGCTGACTAAAGGGCGCTTTTTCCAAACTGCTTTCAAATAGCGTAGACTCTGCATAATATTTTGTATGAGCTATCATATGGACTGATGATGATGGAACTATGCAACGTACATGGACATCATAAGTACTTACGTACAATTTCTATTTTTTTTTAGCAGCGTGATAGATTTGACATGATACATCCCATGGATCTACACTGAAAACAGTTAAAAAAAATTGCTTATTGGTAAATAGCATCATTGAATCAGCTTATCATTACGTTTTTATAACTCATCAACTTTGGCCTATTTTATTTACATAATCGTTTGTTACAAACGTGCTCCTGCAGATCGTGCCCGTCTCCTGGCCGTTTCTAAATGGGAATCAGGACATTGGTTGCAAGCACATTGGTTGCAAGCTCATCAATGCCAGTGCGGTACTCTTGGCGAACAGCTTGGTCATCACGGATTATGGTGTACTAGGGCTGCCGGTCGGATATCTCGCCATGCCAGCCTTAACGACATCATCCGACGGGCCTTTGTCACCGCTAACGTACCAGCTATTCTCGAACCGAATGGTCTGTTGCATGATGATGGTAAGAGGCCCGACGGCAAGACTTTAGTCCCTTGGGAGCTGGGGAGGCCTATTGTGTGGGACGCTACATGTGTCGACACACTTGCGCCTTCCCATCTTTCAAGGACATCCGTGAGGGCTGGTTCGGCGGCAGATTTGGCCGAGGATCTCATAAGGCGCAAATATGCAGGTCTCGACAGAGCCTACGCATTTGCTCCCTTTGAAGTCGAAACCCTAGGTCCGTGGGGTACCGAGGCTCTCCGGGTTTCCAAAAAATTATCTGAGCGCCTGGTCGAAGCGACGCGTGACCCGAGAGCTGGTGAGTATCTGGCGCAGCGCATTAGCATTGCCATATAGCGGGGCAATGCAGCCAGCGTCTTGGGGACGCTTTCGACTGGTATTGATATGGACCAGTTGAGCTTTCTGTAGATTGTTTGCAACAGTCTGCAGTTAGCTCAATTGTTTCAATTGTAAATTAGTATTTACAATCAAATAATATAAAGAAATTAAACTAGTGTTTAATTTCTTTATATTATTTGATTGTTATTTTCTTTGTCAATAATTTAAATAATCTAGAAAACATGAATTGTAAGTGGTATCAATCTGCCTAGGAGTCAGCCGAGTACTAACTTGCATGGCTGAATAGATCTATTCGAGAGCTACATCAATGGCCGCATTTTGTACATTATAAACGTACCCGTTTATTTTATACTTATCTTTTTTATTTTTTATTTTATTTGAAAAACAAACTGTTTAACAGTAATGGTTGGAACTTATGGGTAACTTAAGCCAAGCAGTTTCCGCTTATAGATAATCAATATGTAATGTGTCCATAAAAATTTAAAATCAGTAAAAACCACAACTAACAATAGAAACAAAACAATAATACGGATCAAAACAGTAACTGGTAAATAAAATATTATTAAATAGATATATAATAATATTATAGTACAATACATTTGAGCCAATCAAATCAAGACCAACACAGAATATTGTAAATTTAGTAAGGTAATAGTTATAAAACATTTAATTGGCAAAGAAAGACTTGTAAACCTGGATTTTTATGTAACAACTAGGTACAATATTATACTATAATAAACCATCCAAAGAACAAACGTAAAGATAATTATTTTCGTAAGTTGGGTATAAATCTCAAATGTTTTCAGTCTGTGACCAAAATAAATGAGTTGTGAAATTACAACACTCACTTGGGACATAATTTAGAATCAACGAGCATCACATTTTCGTGACTTGCGTCGCAATATATGAATTAAATACAACCGTTTTACAACAGAAATTAAAATTCGGTAGTCACTTGAATATATTGTAAGCCAGCATTGTTGCCAAAATGATGTTCATTCATGTTGGCAGATACATGACGACCGATGTGCCGCGGCGGGCCACATCGGTCCCCATCCCTTTGATATATAACAAAACAATTCAAGGTGGTATATTCCTTTTTAAAAGATCAAAAAAAGTCCGTATGGCATATATGTCTTTTAAGGATGGCTAACTAAATCCATTCTATCATAATAATATGCTCTAATACCCGTGCGATGCTGGAGCAGGTTTCTAGTGAAATACAAAAAAAATACTCGTCTGGTCGATGTGACGCGTGACCCGAGAGCTGATGAGTAACTAGAGCAGCGCATCAGCACTGCCATACAGCGGGGCAATAAATAAAATAAATAAATAAAGATAAAAATCTTTTATTTCGAACAACAGAATCCATAATTTGTTAGTGAATAGACGGGCACATATAATTAGGGTTAGTTATTTGACAAGGTACTAAATACTAAACTACATTAAATATTTAGTAGATCACTGCAATGCAGCCAGCGTCTTGTGAACGCTTCCGACTGGTGTTGATAGACCAGTTGAGCTACGTGTAGATTGATTGCAAAAGTCTGCAGTTGGCTCATCATCATCAGCCCGTATACTTCTACTGCTGAACATAGGCCTCCCCCACGAATAACGGTCCTGAGCCGCCTCCATCGAACGACTCCCTGCGACCGCTACGATGTAGTCGGTCCATCGAGTGGGAGGTCATCCCACACTCCGTTTCGCATAGCATCGCGGTCGCCACTCGAGAACCTTTACTCCCCAACGGTTATGGGTTCTACGTGCTATATGGCCTGCCCATCGCCACTTCAGCCTGCTAATTCTGAGAGCTATGTCGGTAACTTTGGTTCTTCTACGGATTTAAGGGACGGCAGTTGGCTCAATTGTTCCAATTGTAACTACTAGTTCTAATTTGTTTATCCCATTGATTCTACAAAAATACAACTTATAATTTAACTAACAAAACAAATTAAAAGTTCTCTACAGTAACTTCCGTATTTATCTCCAGGGTCCAAACAAAATGAATGTCTTTGTTGGAGTGAATTATAACACTTTCTATTGTAAAGTTAATTAGTAACGAAACAGACTTTTATCCTCTGGGTAGCGTAAGATTAGCATAAGTAAATTCGATATAGACAGAGGCGGAGCAAGGGCCATAGAAAGGCATGGACTATATTTTTTAAGCTCATTTAATCATTTATTTTGGATTCCCGATTTTTTAGTCGGTGTATGTTTAATAGCTGCCGTTCTAGCGTTCTAGTCAATTGAAGTTACGAATACTTAATGCTAGGCAGCATGGCAGCCATATTTTTACACAACTAACATACTATGTTTGTATTATTATGAAAAAATACAAGTCATGCCATAAATAGTTCCACTCTGTTTTGTATCCTCAACAAGTTTGGCCATCGGGTCTAACGATCACTAATCAGCAACATAAAGCTTGTCGCAAGCATTTCAAGGATCCACATAATCACAAGACATCTCATTAAGCTGGTCGGAATTGTATGAGTGGCTATAACTTTTAAGGTCATCGCCTCACTTCTTTTGTTTTTTACATTCTATGCTTGACCGCAGTTAAAAGCGCCCTTTGAATACGACCCTGTACTTTAACCCCCAAAACCCTCTATAGACCCGTTCTAATTCAAATCGCGTCGGAATATCCAACGAGTACTGTTACGTTTTTATTCCGTTTCGAATAAAATGCAGAACCATTTGAATAATTGCCAAGAAACCCCTTCAAAGTGTGAAACACTTATTTAAATCGCTACGACGACGAAGTTCCAATAAGTACGGAGTTCGGGATACTCTCAAAGAGACTTTATTCGATGCCTTTATTGCAAGTTTAATGAATTGTACTTGTTCTGAGCTGGTTGAATTCGGTATACGGGAGATCCCAATCTTCTTTATTTACATTTACCCTATATTTATATAGTTCTCGACATCAATTTCGATAACGGGAACCCTAGATATCACGGATTGTCATTTCTATCATGAGCCCTAATATAGCTCACCAGATCTAACTAGGTCTTAGTCTTGAGGAAAACCACCTCAAGAGCAATACTCCGAGTCAAGAACCTATAGATAGTTCAATAGTTCTATAATAAATAACAAGATGTTACAATGTTGATATACAAATCTATGTTGATATAAAACGCCAATTAAGAAAAGAGAGGCCCAAGCCTTCCTAAACATATACCTATAACTCCGCAGGCCACCTCTACTACCGTACGTGTCGTAGAGTAACCTATATAATTATTATATGTAAGTAGCTACTTACATCATAATAGTTATCAGAGCATAATTTATTATTTACACTATATTTTATTTTACTTGTATAACAAAACCCACCATCTTCAAGATTTCGCCTGTTTCAATTTTATCCTTTGTATTAAACTGGATTAAAACACGTACTGTTTTACTTAAATTTGACTTTGTTGCATAGACTAGACCTGTCTTTAGAAATTACTTTTGTGTTGTAGTTCAGCGTCTCATCCTAAGTTTTTTGTAATTTGTCTAGAAACGCAATCATCTCATGTCATCTGTACCTTGTATTTGTCAATCCTTGCTGTAGCTTAAGTTTTTTATTTTATTGTTATAGTTTGCTTGTTTTGTGTCTTATGTGTTATCTTCTGTAACGTCACCAAACGGTTGTGTCGGAAGACCAGCGTTGGTTGTGACGTGTTTGCAACTAACTCATGCTGAGACAGAGACCAATTTATGACTCAAGGCAAAAATTTGGCTGTATTGTCTTTTATTTTTAATACATTGTTAATTGTTTTTGTTAATTGAGTTACAAATAAAACATTCTTATTCTTATATTGATTCTAATCGTGGCAAGCTTAAGATAAAGAGTTATGGCGCTCATAGGGGAGGCCTATGTCCGCAGTGGACATAGGACTAATATAGGCTGATGGCAATAATGATGATGAGTTAGTTGGTTTTCTCCTACGTATAAGAAAGTAGTAACTTAAAAGAGAAAAAATAAATAAATAATGCTGGACAATCTACACAGCATCATCTAGCCCCGAGCTAAGCAGAGCTTGTGTTATGGGTACTAGATGACTGATGTACTTAATAGAATATAATCTTTATTAACAAAAAAATTACAATATAATAATAGAAAAAAATTAGAACTAGTACATTATGTATTTACAGTTGAATTAATTAAACTAACTGTAGACTGTTACAAACAATACTTAATAGAATGCATTTCACAGATACAATATTAAGATATTTTTTTATTTTACACATAAAATACCCAGAACATCTGGAACAAATATTTGCAGACCGTACAAACATTTGTCCTCCTGCGTCAGGTGGACTTTCGCCCGCCGCGCTAAATCAGTCGTCGTATATGGCGTAGCCTTTATGTGAGAGAGAATTTTCGAAGCCTCAGTAGAAATCAGTTGTAAATACTTACTATTATAAACGTGAAAGATTGTATGTATGGATGTTTGTTACTCTTTCCCGCAAAAACGACTGAATGGATTATAATGAAACTTAAAAATAATATAGCTTATACATCAGAATAACAAATAGTCTACAATTTATAAAGATACTAGTACCATACTAGTACTAGTAAAACAATAAATTCAATTTATAAAGTACACGTATTTTTCATTTGAAAAGTTGTAAGTAATATTCATCCCTCGAAAGTTGCTCAATAATCGCCCGTGTAAAATCACAGTTAAACTTTTTACAAAGTTTCTTGTATCAGTTCAGTTCCGACTTGGGCTTCGATTGGCGCTGTAATGACGTCACAGTTGTTGGAACGAACGACTTTTTCATTGCGGTTTCGGTTTTAATTAAACTACCGTGGTTGTGAAGAGAGTTTAAACGGCTGGTTTTGTTTATATTTCCACTCGGACACTTTTGTTCTTGACTATTAAATAATTATGGAAAATCCACCCAACATCATCTAGACCAGTAAATATAGCTTGTACAATGGTATTTTTATAACTGATGAAAATAATACAATAGATATCGTTTTTTTTTATTCTTTAAAATATAAAGAAAGCACTCAAACCCGGAGCAAATATCTGCAGAAACGAATCCGCATCTTCTGCCGCTACTAATGTCGTCAAAGTCGAAGCTTAAACGTAAACTTTGTGGTCGTGGCTATATGATGAAAAATAAGACAGATAAATTATTTATATATTACTGTTACAGGAATTCGATTTCTGATTTAAATAATCAGAAAAAAAAACATAAATTATGAAAAATAAACCTGACCAGAGAGCTATTAAGTGCCATACTAATATTATAAATCTGAAAGGAACTCTGTCTGTCTGTTACTTTTTTACCCCTTAACGGCTGAATGGATCTCAATAAAATTTGGCAGGGAGGTAGAGTGTCGGAGAAGGGCATAGGCTTATTTATATCTCGATCAGATCGTATCGCGGAAAAGGCTTATTTTTATCCCAGAAAAGCGCGTACGAAGCCGTGGGCAGAAGGTAGTAGTCTAATTCAGAAATGATGAAGATTACTTTAAAAATACCTATGTAATTATGGAAGCGTCTACTCAGATTCGTGGACAGCTCGTAGCACCGGTAGCTCTTGAGTGCTACATTGCTACGAACTGGCTACGGTGCTACGAACTGTCTACGAGACCTACAAACGCTACGAGTTCTCAAGTCACATCGAATGGAAGCGTCCGGCAGCGACGTGATAATCAATTTCAGTGTCAAACTGGTGTAAAATATTTTTGATCGGAGTGAGCCGTAAGTGAACGAAGATCTCCGTAGCAGCTTGGGTGATTTGGTTGTATGGTGCGCGCTCAACGGACCCCCCTTATTTGGGTCTCTAAGAAATCAGATGATTGAAACTAAAACGGTCACGATTGTATTGTTAGGGGCTATTTCTTTTAGTTACAACTTAACTACATAGATACATAATGTAGATAAGATCAGTATAGCGATACTATCGCTTAAAAAAGCTCTTAGCGCGACCGCGCGGGTTTAATCAGCGGTTCAGCCAGCGGCGGCGACGCGCCCGGCCGCTTTCATCCCGTTTTATATTGAGCATTAGTATCAAATTGTTTTTTTACTAGTTTGACCTACCAGTTAAGGCTTTCATTTTGAAAGTTTGAATCAGTGATTCTTGTCTGAGCTATGATTATATTCTGATTGAGTGAGCGACTGAATGAGAACCGCATTGATGTTGTGATGAGCATAGATTAATCGATATTAACTATTTAATGTTTATTTAGTTTTGCTAAAGTAATAATATTATTTCTTAACATCATATTGCTATTTGCCTGTGTGTTATGACGCACCATTAGCTATTCTTAAATACACATAGATAGATTTGCAAACTTTTTTAATAATATAACTTGCATCAAAAGCCATTTCGCTTGAATAACATAATTTAGCTTGAATAACATCGATCTTTAAGTCTGTGCTCTGGTCTCAGTATTAATCAATCTACAAGGCACCTACATACTGCGTAGCTTGGGATTAGAGAGTCGATTACAATTTATTTGAATCTCCCATTTGAATCGTTTGCTATTTATTTTATTTACGTTATGTAGATGTTTTGGTCTATGTGCCTGGTGGTATACCACCAATTACCTGAAAAATTAAGAGATGCCGCTTTCTCCAACATATTCAAGCACCGACATGGCTGCTAGAGAAGGTGTTCTACAGCTTCACTGAATTCCTAGGGTTGTCTGATCTGTAGAATGCAATACCAAATAAACTTCATCTCTTCATAGTGGATAGGAATATTTCAACCAGTGAAATAATTTTGGATATAATTTAACATTAATTTAATTGAAGCGACGATAATAACCAAGAATTGTGATAATAAAATAGTAATTTGTTATGTTAGATGTAATTATCAAATTAGAACTTATAATTATTGCAATTGAAACAATTGAGCCAGCTGCAGACTGTTGCAGACAGTCTATAGGTGACTCAACTAGTCCATATCGGTTGTTAAGTATCTTAGATGTTAAGAATATTAAGTATTGACATACTTTCATACATGTAAGTATTGACATACTTTCATACATGTAAGTATTCACATACTTTCATACATGTAAGTGTTCACATACTTGCATGTGTACAATATTTATAAACATATACTTAGAATTTTTTCTTAAGTCTATACTTATCAATTTACACGTCAAATAGCTTCATAGCTATTTGACTTAAATTATCATTTATAAGTAAGATTTTCTGATTATTTCGGAGTTTTTAATCATAATAAAGTAATTGATGGTAGGTTTTGTCTTAAATTCAGAATTCTTTATATCTAAAAGTTGCCTGAAAGAGATCGCTTCTAATCGCTAAGGGTGCCGATCATACTGGTCTTATGTAATATCTCTTTGTAATGTTGTTTATTTGTTGTACAAGAAAGAATTAGTGTATTGTATATTATTGTTTGGTTCCAGGGAACAATTATAATCATTCGGAACAGTATGACGAACAATTCTTTAATTTTTTTACAACTAGCGACCCGCCCCGGTTTCGCACAGGTGCAATGCTGATACTAAATTAAACCTTCTTCTAAACCTTTCTCTTGAATCATTCTATCTATTTTTTAAAACCGCGTAAAAATCCGTTGCGTAGTTTTAAAGATCTAAACATATCTACATACATAGGGACAGTCAGCATGAAGCGACCTTGTTTTATACTACATATATTTTCAATTAAAGAAATGCAACACATTATGCCACCTACCAGAGGAAGGGCAGCAGCTTCCTTCTGAGTATTTTTAAAAACCAACACTGCGATCACCAATCCGCCTGCCAAGCGTGGTGATTATGGCAAATCCCCCCCTACATGGGAGACTATCCACTCGATGGACCGATGACATCGTAGCGGTCGCAGGGAGTCGATGGATGGAGGCGGCTCAGGACCGCTATTTGTGGCGTCGTACGGGGGAGGCCTATGTCCAGCAGTGGACGTGTATGGGCTGATGATGATGAAGATGAACACATTATTTGATGAACTCATTGAATAGTTTTTTTCTAACGAAGACCTAAATATTAAAACCAACCCTCATTGAAGTACCTATAGCACGATCGAGTTTAATTTTTATTTAATTATCGCATCATTCTAACCGTCTACATTCATGATCAAAAGAACCCTGCGGTAAAAGCCCGAGAGAAAGACTTTCTACGGTCCATCGCCTCTGAATTATAAACAGCTGAGTTGGATTTTTCAAAGGTGAATACCTTTTATTCTTATTTACTTTTCGCAGAACCTTTACAAATAATGGTACTTCAGAATACAGGCCCACTTTATCCCGTATACGTTCCTACAAAGTATGTATACTTTTCAGCACATACACCGCCACTGCTGGATATTCCTTCCACAAGGAAAAAACCTCACCTGGTAACCATGCTTGGCTGCCTCGTTGGTCTAGCGGTCAGCTTGTTCAACCGCGCAGATAATGAGGTCCTGGGTTAATATCCCGGGTCGGGTCAATAGTTGTTATTAGGGTTTTTCTAGCAAAGAAAAATTCACAGCAGCAGCCCAGAGTCAGGAAGTTGGCAGTGTTACACCCTCGTGCCACGAAAAGCACGTTAAGCCGTAGGTCCCGCGCCTAACCTCTCTCCGGTCGTTTCGGTCTGCCGTCCCATCGGATTGTGAGGAAATAGAAAGTGCACCTGTGTTTGCGCAAACACTTGTGCACTATATACATATATCCTGCGCACCTGGCTAGTCTCCTTTGAGACCGGCCGCTAGGGCTGAAATTCGGCTAAGAGAGCAACATCATCATCAAGCTTAGCAGGTGGACTGGTGGTTGTAGTGCTGTCCTTCTCTGGATCCCTTTGTCAACATCTACGGGCTGAGTTGGAGGGTAATATATTTTTTTTTACTTTTGTAACTGATTGTACAAAACTACTTCAATATTTTGATGCTGTCCGAAACGTCGGTAAATAATTTATTATAAATTTAAAGTGACATTTCGGACAGAGTGTCCGAATATTTTGTGTCCCAAATGTCGGCAAGCCGGGTTTATACTTACGCCGCTACGGCACGGTAGTTATATTTTTTTATTTATTTGATGCATTAAGGTCCATTAGAAGATAATAAAATTATTGGTAGGATCAACATGTTTGTAACAACATGTAGGATCAACATCTACTTCAGAAACATACATATACACATTCCCATCAGCATCTCTAGCCCCAAGCTCTGCTTGCTTGTCTTATGGGTACTAGATAACTGATATACTCAATACAATGTATAATAATATACATTTTTATTATACATAGAAAATACCCAGAACAGAATAGACAACTTAGTGACACTTGCAAATAAGAAAAATATAGTTAAAAACTAAAACCCGACTACATAAATGTCTTAAACAAGCGTTCATTTATTGTCCTTATCATTTTCTTTTGATACTTAGGTAGTCGGAGGCCTTTGTTACTAATTGCACCGTAGGTATATGGGGTGGGTGCCTCCTACCTAAGTATCAAAAGAAAATTATAAGGACAATAGGTGAACACTTGTTTAAGACTTTTATTTAGTCGGGTTTTCGTTTTAAACTATATATTTTTTTCGACACCTTTTTGCTAATAGTTCGAATCGTTAACCTCACAAAAGTTTGAGAAACGGTTTCGTAAAGTACAAACAAAGACCTTTGCAATGATACCACACACGAGCATATTTACTAACATTGAGATTTTCGACCCTTACTTAGACCCCCGCTATCTCGTTGGATCCCCATTTTTATCTGACGTCACATAGCCTATAACCATCGGGCTATTAAGACGAATCATATGACACCTCATTTGTTGAAATCGGACCAGTAGTTTCAGCGCTACGAGGGAACATAAAAATCGGCTACATACATATGTACATACATACATACATAGGGTGTCAAAATCATAACCCTCTCGTAGTCGGGTAATTATCAAGCAGAAATATTTGATTGTTTGTTTGCATTGAAAAAGCCCCGAAACTACTGAACCGATTTGAAAAATTCTTTCACTAAACTATCCCCGGGTGACATAGGTAGGCTATATTATGTTCAAAAATTATAAGGATCTTGAAATTTTTGTTAAATACCCGTGCGAAGCTGGAGCGCGCCGCTAGTTTTTAATAAAATAGCTATGCCCGTAGCTTCAGCCACGTAGTTTTTTTGCCAGCCCTTATTGGTTCAATCAAAAGTTTGATGATTATTCTGCTTTCGGGATGGAGACAAATCCACCAAATCAAAGATCATTAAAATCGATCTAGCCGTTTTTTATTTTTAAGTAGTGTAACTAACCCGACTTTGTTTTTTAAATATAGATTGACGTAATTGAGAGAGATATTAGAATGTTTATAGAAATACCTGGTGCTGTTTTCACGCTACCAAACAGCTCCATTAGCAATGCGTCTGTAGTGCGTCATTTCTTATTTTATCAGGCAATAAGAAACACGAAACACGAACAGTTTTATATATTTAGTAAGCGAATTTGACACGAACTTTGCCTATTTTTTCAATAAAACTTGCTTGTAGCCACAAAAATTAGGAACGTCAATATCTTTGTATTAGTAATTCAAAGTAAACTGTCAGCACCAAATGGTGAAACAACATCCTCATCAGCGGTTACAATAATGGTTAGATGTAAGGGAAATCGCCCCAATATTGGAAAACTATCTGTTTCTGCGGCTTCACTCGTATAAAATTCACAGTTTCATTAGTTTTCATTATTATTTACGGAACACATATTATTACATTTTGTAACAAAAATCTATATTTAATTTAAAGCAACAAGCTATTCATTCTCTGACTAAGGTACTCCTTATAAAAATCAGCTATCTGCCAGTAAACGTTCTGATGATATCAGTCCAGCCTCTTCGGAATTTCCACAAAGTAATCAAAATTTTATTAGTTTTCTTTTTGTAGATCTGGGTACCGTACTTGGACTGGAAAACTTTTTTAAATGGTCAAAATTCATATGAACGTACATATATACAAGCTGTTATTTTGACATAACAAACAGACCCTTCTATTTTATTTATTTACTTATATAGGTCCGAGAATAGTTGCATATATGTATGTATAAATAGGCTACCATTTTGAAGCTCCATCGCTTGAGAGAAAGTGAATAGAGATTTGCGAAGATACCTTTTAGTTCCTTTAGAACTTAAGAACTGTTTGATCTGAGAGGTTTATCTTTGATGACATTATTGTGCTTATTGAATGTCCACCCTAGTGGCGTAAGACACCCCCCCACCCCCCCCGGGTGTCGGTCCGCCCTGGGTACCTAGCTTTGAAGGGTTCCATTGTGTGTCAGTGCTCTTGGCACCTCTCGGGGTGACAACGGAAGCTCATACGCACAGCCAGATCATAAAAATGTCGTTATATCTTTTTTGTCTTCTAGGTTGTTCTTACTACGTTACGAACAAGGTAAGGTCATCGAAAGAACGGATCGGCCATCCTTAGTTTTGTGCAATGCGATGCCATCCGTCAACTTTGTTAGTTTTTCAAAGTAGACCTGTGCAGCCCTTATCGGCCAACGAGTGGACGGTTAAATACTACGCTTTACAAGATGGACCTTTAAATGTTACCATTCCGAAGCACTGCCAGGCTTAAGTAGGTACTTGGCAAACACCTGAAACTAACAGTTCCAAAACAAATACCTATTTTCTACATAAGTACCGTGTGACCAGGTACCCGAAACTTAACAGATTTGTGGAAACGTGGAGTGGTAGTTACAACAGCTGCCAAACCACACAACTCTCTGAAAGTTCGCAAGAGGAATTTACTGGCCTTGAGTAGTTTTGAACAGTTTTCAACCATTTTCAATTTTGTTTTTTTTTAGCCTTTTAAGATAGCATGGGTTGATCCAGAAAATGAAAATCTCGGCGTGGAATATCGTAATCGACTCTTATAGTTAATTTCGAACAGGTTTTCAACAAATCAATACTTTTTCAGGTTGTTCTATTGTAGTTTGGCAAACTGATTTTCTTTCCGAAAATCTTATTCTAGGCATCAAATCGTCTTCAATCCCTTGCAAAGTTCATAAACAATTTGATTTTGTGCTGCTTCTCCACTTTTTTTGCTATTGAAATTGATTTTAGCAAAAGTATTTAATAAATATTGCTGAAACAATTCCCAGAGCATCATCTAGCCCCAAGCTAAGCAGAGCTCGTGTTATGTTATGGGTAATTGGGTACTAGATAACTATACTTAATACATTATACTTCATAGATAGATATTTTTTATTATATAAAGCATATTATTGGTTCTTAATTGAAAACGATACCCTAAAAAGCAGCGATGTGTACTTCAAAACTCATCAAACCAAGCATGTTTGTAAGTCACAGAAAAATGGACAAACACGCCCCATTACTCACTGCAAAACGTACCTTCTTTCCTGATCACATGGTTAAAAATCGCCTGATCTTAAAATATTAATGAACATAATTTTTGTAACACAAAGAAAACGCCGTCCTGGCGAACAAAAAGAGAATGATGACTCTACCTTATCTCAGTGTACCTCGTTTGTTTCAACAGATGTTGACTATACATCACAAGCGTTTTGGAAAGCTTTTGCGGATTTATTGGCACGATGAAGTAAACACATAAATACACCTGTTTTTTTAACTAGGGTACAAGATGGGCCATGATGAGGTGAACTATCGTAGGACATTCTTCTTTGGTCATTTTGTTTATGTATTTATTTATTTATTGCATACATGTCCAATATAAGACAATATAAGAGAGTATCAACATGAGCCCTGTAAGGGCGTTGCAACATTCAGAGTTCTTACATATAAAATAAATGTTTACAGTAATCATTTAGTCTTTTAAGTAATAATAATACTAGGATTCCTATTTACAGGTTTTGTCGCTAATAAATTCGATCACTGTATAACAACATTTGCGTACACGAAATAACTTTAACCTAGTTTTAAAAATATTGTCTGCAGGCAATTTGTTATAAATAGTAACTAGCCTAGAATCTGGACTCTTACTTACTATTGTTAGGGTACTAGGTGGTTTTATTATTACCGTTATGTCCATTGTACTTTTCATTTTGTTCAGATTTTGATTTAAGCATATGCCTGTTCTTTCTTACAAATAGAGAAGCTTGCAGTATGTACATACATACTGCAAGCTTCTCTATTTGTAAGAAAGGGCATTCTGACCCTCCCCTGTATATACATATATACAGGGGAGGGTCAGAATGCCCTTTTCAAGGAAATGCGGCTCACAGCTGTCACGCGTTGGCATATTTACCAAAATTCCTATGCGTTTTTTCTATAAGATAAATAAATCGATTACATTCACACATTCACCCCATACAATAATACCATATTTAAATGCCGAGAAAGCTTGGGCATAATAGGCCGAAAGGGCAGTTTTGTAGTTTGTGTGTGGTTTGAGAATACTGAGCGCATAGACAAATCTAGATAACTTTGTTTTTTCATTTTCTTACAAGTTCTTGTCCAATGTGATTCCAAGTAATATCATTCGGTTCGTCTAAACTAGAGGCCAGTTTGTAGAAGAAAGACGAAGCTACTCTACCTCTGAGCAATTAGGGCTCACTTTAACTTAGTTATTCACGAGCGAAAGAGCTAGCAAAATTATTCGTTCTGGTTATATAAGTATTCCGAATCTTACGACATCAAAAAACGCGCATTTTGAAGCATTAGTTTTTCGATTTGTACTTATATAATTTAACATCCTATAAACTGGTGTGCCAGTAAAGAAACAATTACCAACTGTTAACAATTTTAAGAGATAATTATCTCATGTACGTTGAATATCCCCATTTGTTCAGGTTATGTAATTAAGTTGGCACCTAATATTGAATGTTTACACCTGAGTAACATGTAAAACCTGCGAACACATATTATTATTATTTATAATAAAAAATATTCATCTATGTTCAACGACCGATGTGGTGCGGCGGGCGAAGGTCCGCCTGAGACGGAGGTAGCGTAGGTAGGTTTGATTCCCGCCTTGGGACAAATGCATTGATATTTTTCAGTGTCAAGTTTAAATTATATTCTTTTTAGATATAATACATCATCATCATCATCAGCCCATACACGTCCACTGCTGGACATAGGCCTCCCCCATACGACGTCACAAATAACGGTCCTGAGCCGCCTCCATCCATCGACTCCCTGCGACCGCTAAGATGTCGTCAGTCCATCGAGTGGATGGTCTCCCATGTAGGGGGGGATTTGCCATAATCACCACGCTTGGCAGGCGGATTGGTGTTCGCAGTGTTGGTGTTTAAAAATACTCAGAAGGAAGCTGCTGCCCTTCCTCTGGTAGGTTCCCTTAGTCGGCTTTTACGACATCCACAGGTTGAGTTGGAGGGGTCGATATTCCTACGCCGCGACCCCACGGCTTAGATATAATACAAAGGTGATAAATATAACCGTATTAGACATATAAGTCTTGTGAAACATGCTAGTGGTTTCTTTTTCACTTCTTCCGCTAGTGGACAAAAGATTGAAGTGAAGAGAATATCAATAACACTTTATTTCTTATTTGATACCTAATAATTTATGGTTTGGAGTTATATCTGTCTATTGGCTTAACTTGTAAGCCTAAAGAAATAAAGGTAACTTCTGAGTTCTGATTTCATTATTCCCAATTCCCAATATGTTAGATAGCATTGTAAGGTAGGCAATTCCATTATTATATTTAAAAAGATAAAAGGTAGGTAGGTAAAGCCCACGATTCTAACAAACGCGTAACTTGAGTATTACTTCAGTATTTATTTAGATGGTTTAGATAGTTGTATTGTATTATTTGTATTATTGTTCATAGAATAGAATCTTTATTCTATTCTTATTTATATTTTAGCCGCACCAGTGATGCGGTAGTAAAATTATTTCATCATCATCATCATCATCATCATCAGCCCGTACACGTCCACTGCTGAACATAGGCCTCCCCCAAACGACGCCACGAATAGCGGTCCCGAGCCGCCTCCATCCAACGACTCCCTGCGACCGCTACGATGTCGTCGGTCCATCGAGTGGGAGGTCTTCCCACACTCCGTTTCGCATTGCATCGCGGTCGCCACTCGAGAACCTTTACTCCCCAGCGGTTATCGGTTCTACGAGCTATATGGCCTGCCCATCGCCATTTCAGCCTGCTGATTCTGAGAGCTATGTCGGTAACTTTGGTTCTTCTACGAATTTCCGTATTCCGGACCCTATCGCGTAGAGAAACTCTGAGCATAGCTCTCTCCATAGCTCGCTGGGTGACTTTGAGCTTATGCACAAGGCCTATAGTGAGCGACCACGTCTCGGATCCGTAAGTCATCACTGGTAGCACACATTGGTTAAAGACTTTAGTCTTGAGGCTCTGCGGTATCTGTGACGAGAAGATATTGCGCAGTTTCCCGAACGCTGCCCATCCGAGTTGGATTCGTCGGCTGACCTCTTTATCGAAGTTGGATTTACCTAGTTGGACCATTTGGCCTAGGTAGACATAATGATCAACAACTTCGATAACATCGTTCCCCACATTGACCGGTAAGGGTGCGACATGGGCATTAGACATGTAGTAAAATTATTTAACTAAATATAATTTAGTTTAAGTAGTAGTAAAAAAATAAAAATAAAATAAAAAGAGCTTTCTTTCATATCACACACATAGCGAAAAAAAAAATCATTTGAAAATCCATTCATAATAAAAAAAATATACGATTAAAATTAGAAACAGAAGAATCATTAAATTGATAAGAAATTTTTAAATATGTATACATTGACACAATGTATACATATTTAAGGGAAGGGAAAGATGTAGTATAATATAGTAAGAGGCTGGGGGTAGATAAATGTTACATCTACCCACAAATACATGATTAATTAATAAACGAGTGTTCATTCAGCAAGACTTCTTTCACTACAATATCTACCACTAAAAGACAAGGCACCACAACAGTTTACAAGTCATACTGTTAGTTTATCGTAAACTTTTATATTCTTGCGTTCGTTGCTTTAAATATAAACTGCCTTCATTGGTTTTCCCTTTGACAGTCAGGGTGACCTTATATTGCCTCTTGAAAGTAGCTCTATTGTTCAGGCAAAATGTTCCCCACGGTAACGTTTTGTAAAGGAGGCATTGAGGATTTAGTTGAATCTTCAAAAATGTGGGTTAATGACAAAGGCCATTGTTTGTTTTTGCTGTCTACTGGCAACGTTTTTTTTTTCTAGGCTTACTTATCTCAATTTCGGTGTTTTTTAATTCTTAAGTTTCGTTAAGGTTGAGGCTCGCACATACAACACCGCGACCTCACGACACAAAAAGGAACATTAAAATATGGGCTTAATTAATGTTTAGATACATTTTACAGTGTCCAAATGACTTACCGCAAGCAAGTTGTCAGTTTCTGAGACGAGTTAGGTTAATCCTATATTTGAATGCATTCCGTCCCATTTTCGTGCAATCAAACAAAACAAGTCCTAACACTGTGACAACAGAATTTTTTAGTACAATCTTTTAAGGTTCAGAAAATTTTTAAAAATTTAAGAAACTCGTTTTTGGACGCCATTTTATAATAAACGAAAAATTTATTTGCAAAACCAGTGATGATAGAAAAATCTATATCAGCCCATACACGTCCACTGCTGGACATAGGCCACCCCCGTACGATACCACAAATAGCGGTCCTGAGCCGCCTCCATCCATCGACTCCCTGCGACCGCTACGATGCCGTCGGTCCATCGAGTGGATGGTCTCCCATATCGGGGGGATTTGCCTCTTAATTTTGATAGAAAAATAACGATTGATAATTCCTAAAAATACTTTGTTTATTAAAAGGATCGGGAATCGCCTGACACCAACTCTTAGTCAAGGATTATTCTTCCTTATTGTTAACTGGTAGTACCAACCTTTAGGTAAAATAAATTCATAAAATAACAAATAATGCCCTCAAATCTACATAGCATCATCTAGCCCCATACGCAAGCAAATCTTGTGTTATGGGTAAATATATAATGGGTATACTACATAACTGATATCCTACTAATATAAATGTCAAAAGTTTGCATGGATGGATGTATGGATGCATGGATATTTGTTACTCTTTCACGTAAAAACTACCGAACTGATTAGGCTGAAATTTGGTATGGGTATAGTTTGGGACCTGGAATAACATATAAGCTATTTTTTATCCTGATAAAACGCGGGCGAAGGCGCGGGCACCAGCTAATACTTTAAAAGTAAAAGTTTTATTACATAGTTTTTTTTTTCATATGTATATAGAACACACCCAGGGACCGAATTACACGAAATTAATAGCTTCGCCATATTAATGGTATCGTCTCAGAATGACACATTATGGTATTTTAGCTTTGATGAAAGAAACCACAGAGAGGGACGCGTGTCAAAAGTGTCGAAGTTGAAACCAATCTATCAATCTCTACTAGCAAATAGCACCGCACGCACTATCTAGTTTCTTTATCCATGGATGATTCTGTGACAATGCTATTGACAAAGTATAAATAAATAAATAAATAATGCTGGACAATTCACACAACATAATCTAGCCCCAATTTAAGCATAGCTTGTGTTATGCGTACAAGATAACTGATATACATAATACAATATATAGATAATTTGTATTATACATAGAAACCCTGAACAAATATCTGCAGATTGTACAAATATTTGTCCCGAGGCGGGAATCGAACCCGCAACCTCCTGCGTCGCAGGCGGACCTTCGCCCACCGCACCACAGAGGTCGTCAGTATAGCGATTGGTTTGCAGAATTCGGGGAAAACAAATATCTACAGATCGTTCAAACATCGGAATCGAACCCGCAACCTCCTACGTCAAGTGAGCTTCACCCAGTGCGCAACTGAATGCAAAACAAATATCTACAGATCGTTCAAACATCGGAATCGAACCTGCAACCTCCTACGTCAAGTGAGCCTCGTCCACAGCACCACTGAGGTCGTCGAAATACGAGTAGGTATTTCAGTATTCCGATTCAATCTGTACCATGAGTGAGAACAATAAGCCTGTTCGCACGGTCGTGATTGAGTTCTGTCATACATCGGATATTCGTTAAGACACGTCCACATGGATAAACGGATCTCTTTTGATCAATCTATTATGTACATAAAATATTTAGAAGGAAAATAAACATTAGAGGAATACCTCGGCAGTGACATATTACCTACAGTCATTTTGGGAAATGCAAAAAGTTATCGATTATTTCATCCACAAAATATCGCGTGAGCATTGCAGTGGTAGATTGATAGAAAATACTATTGCACACCTAAATTGAAGATAGAAAAAATACAACAAATTAAATTAAAAACTAAGTGACATCTGGCGGTCTTATAGCTAGAAAGCGATCTCTACCATGGGCGCATAGGAGCGGTAAGCAGGAATTCTCCCATTTGGTCCACAATGGAATCAATTCAGATGACTGACGACGTCAGTTCAGTTGGTCCCTTTCATAACGATCTAAATAAAAACAAGGCCATCATTTTTTGTGCTAATTAGTTTAGTTTAGGCAACATCTAAATTGACACCACTATTAAATTTAAAAAAAAGGATAGAGCAGCTAATCTGCGTACCTATGTTGCTATGTGAACATAGCCTTACTTTGCTACCGGCCCAATCGCATCGAGTGATTCAAATGGGACTTCGTTGCCGAATATACCAGACAAACCGGTATTTCGATTGACGAGTGAAAAAGAAAACACGTTTTATCAATTATAGTTTCGTACGAGTACTGTCACCGCTTGATTTTGATGGTTTAAGGTGGATTTATATCTTCAGACATTGAGCGTTACATGAACGTATCAGACACGTGCCGTAGCAGACAAAAAAATATTCTTCCATACAGTGTGTATGAAATTATTCATATCTATCGTAAGACGGCCACGCAGACACCGGCAGACGCTGTCAGACACGGACCGTGCCCGGCCAGCATTCGCGGATAGAATATATTGTCTGCGCGGTTCATGTCGCTACGTGTCTGTGGCTACCTGCTGGGCAATGTGAATAGAGCAGGCAAGGAATTTATATACTAAGTTACGTTAGTACGTAGTACGTATAGTTACGAGACCAGGACGGTGACAGATGACATTTGCCATTGATGTACTACGTACTAGATTTGACGCAAACACTAATGTTCTTCGACTGAACTGTACTGCAATCCGTACACCTTACTTTAGTGTGGCTTCGACATCCACGCAGCGTGGGCACGTATGGAGCCGCGCTATTATGAAAATCCTATGTTAAGTGTGAATCTGGACGTAAATAACGAGAAATACCAATTCAGTAGTAGAGTAGGTAAAATTAGTTGTTGTATTATGTAAATAAATAAGTAATAAAATCGTAATACCGCAACAGATAGAAATTATTCTTCGTAAATATTACGTATTACTATCATAGACTAAAACATGTTGATGTTCCATTTAAACCGGTTGTTGGAAAAATATGTGATTGATGTATGTATGGGATGACAGACATGTCGCGGTGTTTTTAGAAAGTGTGCTAAAACACCGCGTGAATGTCGAAACCACACTAAAGGTAAGATGTACTGATTGCAGTACAGTTCAGTCAAAGAAAATGAGTGTTTGCATCGACAAACCTAGTGCGTACTACATATAAATCAATGGATGCCGGACGGTGTCTGTCGTTGTCTGACGCGGCACGCTTCTGTTACGTTAGATGTGAATAAACAGTGTCGGTCGGTGGCTGCCACGGCACGTGCCTGATACTCTCCATGCTAGATGCTTGCGGAGATATAAACGGATCTTTACATGATTAATGGATGCAGTCCGTATAGTTTATGATGTCTTTGTCTGAAACTACATTTTTACATCTTGACAATGTTTCGATAGTATTTCTTTGAAAACTGAAAAATATATAGCTATTTGAGACCTCCTGGAGGGAAATTCTGGCAATATATACATACATATCTAATAAATATGGCAAGAATTGTCAAAATATCGATTGATTGCTTCGTAGCAAACAAGCGTATTCTCAAAATTTGTAATTCGATATTTATCGAGGGGGTTTTCTTTCATGAGTTGCTCGATAAGTTGCAAGAGTATGCAGTTTTTGGCGGTACGCAGAATGGTCCACATGGGGATGCAGTCTCGACAAAGATAGCGATCGCACGGCGACCGACATAGGTCGCAAAGTCTTTCGGTCACATTTTAAGGATTTTTGAAAGTCTCCACAGGAATCAAGTTTCAAACGAATCGAAAAATATATATTTTCGTAAATACAATAGATTTACACTATGAAAAGGACAAATTCCTTAAATTAAAATACATCAACCATCGGAACTATCGATTTTTGTCGCAACCGTACTGAAAACAACTATCAACTTTACGATGTTTCGAATGTGATTGCGAGCAAATTAGACAGCCCGATAAGTATGTAGCGAAAGGTCGGTAATCATTATCTATTTTACTTCAATTGCGGGTAGTCAAAAATAATAATGCGTTCGAACTTCATTTATCCGCTCTATGATTGCGGTTTTTTGATAAGTTTGCGACGTCTCAAGGTTTTGCACTTTTTCTTGGTCGAAGATTTGTATTTAGCAAAAACATCGGTATATCAAGCAAATGTTCGTTAAAACTATGTATGTCGATGTCGAGACTGCACCCCCAGGACTTAGATTAGCGTATTCGAGAGTTATTTAAAAACCAGTTGAGCTATCTGTAGATTGTTTGCAACAGTCTGCAGTTAGCTCAATTGTTTCAATTGTAAATACTAGTTTAATTTGTTTATATTATTTGATTGTTATTTTCTTTAAACACTATATAAGGCCTCACATCAAATTACTACTATATACTAAACTATTTATGGGGTGTTCTGTTGCTAAATCTGTTTAATTTAACTAATTTGATCGCACTAAAAGTGTCTAAAGTCCTTATATTTCGTTCGTATGTCAAGTACATTTTTTACCCGGGGCTATTTATCGAATCGCTTATTTAATAAAATCTTGAACGTTTCTTCTTTACTGTCAGAATAAAAGAAAAATACCAACTCGCCGTATAAATAGAACAATGCTGGATATTAAATAATGCAATTTCAGAAAAGAATGGTACCCAAGCACCTGCTATATACATCACGAACAAGTTTTTTGTTCTTTGTTTATATTCAATTCATTTCTCCGTGAATACTGCAGTTAGGTAGGTACATAACTAGTACCAAGAACACAGTTTCTATAAGCCTTTTTCATTAATTAAAACTTAGCCTGAGTTAGAATGCCTATTATAATGAACTTTGCCCTTTGTCCGTTTGCTTTGAGCTTGAATGAAGTTCGTATAGCGAAAGTCTATATAGATACGTAGTACTTCTGACACGAACAATAATATGAAGAAGAAAGGCCATTATTGGTGGCAACTTTACGTAAAATTTCAACAAGAAATACAGGGTGTTTGGTATTGGGACTGAAATAATTTTTTGGGGAGTCGTCGGGGGGCGTCCCGAGTTACATTTCTCAGGTACTACTACTGTACTAAGTTTCGCCGCCCCGTTGTTCGCGGACCAAATTTTGTATCCTGCGGACCACGGTAGGTAGGTAGGCAACACCGCTTTAGATAATTTGATATTTTGTAGTTAGCCTTTTTACAAAGGATATGTTTGACAATTTGTTTGAATTTATTTATTGATAAATTTTGCAACTCACTTGGAGTCTCGTTTTGTTGTAACTGAAAAACTTAAAAATAAACTAAATTCTATATGACATTTAGTTTTTTTTTTTTTTTTTACACAGATTTTGACTTTGAATCCTCATAAGTTTTTTGGGGTCGATTCCCGCCTCGGGACAAATGTTTGTACGATGTGCAAATATTTGTTAAGGGTGTACTGGATGTTTTCTATGTAAAAAAATCTATCTATGTAGTCTATTATAATAGATATATCAGTTATCTAGTACCCATACCCCAAGCTCTGCTTAGCTTAGGGCTATATGTGTGAATTGTCCAGCATTATTTATTTATTTATTTCAACAAAACGTAAAAGTTGGGAAACAAATGTGATGGGTCAATTGAAAAAAATTACAAAATAACAATATCGATCAGTCATAACAGCGTTAGTTAAACACGAGTCAATGTGATAAATAATTGGTAAATACAAAACCACATATGTACCTAGTTTTATCAGATTTATATAGGTACGGGTAATACAAGGAAATCGGAGACTTATGATTTTACGCTACTGGTTACACCAGAAAACCATATATGTCTTCTCATTCGCCGATGGCGTCGATGACGTAGACTTGTGCCACCCACGTGACCATCGTGTCTCGGAAGACCATACCTTATATTTTTATACCATGACCATACCTGTCATAAACAACTCTTTCTAGAAAATATAGCTACAAACTTACTTCAAATAAAATTCGATATGACGTATTTTAATTTAACTAAGTGGCCTATTTGAAAGTGAGGTCGCCTTTCATGTTTTAATTCTAAGAATTTTTCGTCGTCTGATAAAATGACTCCGCTTTTATGTTATAATTGCAACCAGGGGCCCTATTCTGCTAAATTAATTGCTTCACTATGACTATGGTATCGGCATAGAATGACATTTTCTGGCAGTACGTAGTATCACTACATAATTATTATAAAACAAAGTCCTCCGCCGCGTCTGTCTGTCTTTCTGTCTGTCTGTTCGCGATATACTCAAAAACTACTGAACGGATTCTCATGCGGTTTTCACCAATCGATAGTGTGATTCATGAGGAAGGTTTCAGTATATAATTCGTCAAGGTTTTGTGTAAATTGGTTGAAATATAACATATATTTGTAGAAAGGGTCGGAAAAACTCAAGCCGCTTTCATCGAAAATTTTGTCCATAGACAGCGTTTTCGCTCCATAGACTTCATTCATAGAGAGATCTAGGGGTATAATACCTCTATGTTACATACAGAGTGAAAGTCGGAGGTTTTATTATTCCACAAAACTGAATTATGGTACCTAAACCATAATTTTTGGAAGTGTCGGAAAAAGCCAAGTCGCCTGGGAGCTTTTATCAAAAACGCTGCCTAATCCCTTTGAGATAGTTATAACAAAACAATGCATGGTGGGATATTCTTATTAGTCCACGCGGGCGGGCCTAGTATCAGAAGTCCGATGATTTAGTCCTATGGTCGGACTGATGAGACTAAAAAGTCTCATCAGTCCGATGATGCTGATCAAATACAGATCATCGGACTACTAAGCCTTTTAGTCCGATATTTACACATTTCGACTTTCCCAAAAAAAAGAAATGCATTAACTTTAGTTTATGTTTTCCAATGTAAAGCTATTTTATACAAGAAAATAGGTATTCCTATTTTTCCACCAGTGAACTGCATCTGTGTGAGTTTCTTTAATAAATTTATCATTTTTTATGTTCCCTTTGCCAGGAAATGACAAGAAATAACAAAAATGATAGTAAATGCCAAAAATGACAGGAAATAACAAAAATGATAGGAAATGTACATTACATACATGTGATACAGGTGCAAAGAGAAGGGATGCTGCAGCGCTTGAACTTGACCCTGAAGACAGTCTCTGATTGGGCGAAGCCAATCGGGTCAATTTCAATGCCTCGAAAACGCAAGCTTGCCTCTTCCCTGCAAAAAAGAGTCCGTTTAGCCAGATTCCCGTTTTCCGGAATGTACCGGTACCTATAAAGGATCAACTGGAACTCCTCGGTGTCACTCTTACACCAACTCTCAACTTCGGAATCTTCATCGAGTCAAAGGCTAAAACAGCAGCCATGAAGCTAGGAATCCTTAACAAAGGTAAGCGATACGTAGCCGCGGGCGGGTCAGCTAGTCTTATATAAAAGAATCTACAAAAGACACAAGACACTTTGGACGTGCATCCTTCACGCACGTCCCAAGCAAGAGTCAAGTTTGAAACCATTCTATCAATATCTGCATAAACATAGCACCGCATGCACTATCTGGAGTTTCTTTAATGTAACGTGACGATTCTGCGAAGGCTAGGTTAACCATTGTATACGTATATACCATATTATGTACTTGCTTGACGACCTCTGTGGCGCGGTGGGCGAAGGTCCGCCTGCGACGCAGGAGGTTGCGGGCTCGATTCCCGCCTCAGGACAAATATTTGTACGATCTGCAGATAGTTGTTCAGGGTGTTCTGGTCGTTTTCTATGTATAATAAAAATTATTTATATATTTAATATATTGTATTATGTATATCAGTTATCTGGTACACATAACACAGGCTCTGCTTAGCTTGGGGCTAGATAATGTTGTGTGAATTGTCCAGCATTATTTATTTATTGTGATGCCTGAAATAAATGATTATTTAATTATTTATTGATAAAGTGAAGCGGTTGTTGAACAGAATCGGGCTTCAAGTTATTTCCTGGAATCACCAGACCTTATATTTTTAACAATTTTGTAGATAATGACGAGCCTTTCCAATTATAATTTGGAGAATATTTCTGAATTAAAATGTGAATAGAGATGATGAGCAGCAACATGTATCTACGATTTAAGATAAAAACTACAAAAGGCTTAGAGCCAACGACCGCCAGACCTTCGTCATTTTATTAATGAGAAGCCTTGCCAATTATAAATTTAAGTGACATAGTCATGTTGACAAAACTCCTTTTAAATAAATAAAGAGAAAAATAAAACCACAGGTTATTAGACCAAGCATGGCAACATACTATCGTTCCTATTACCGATGTGGCGTTGCGGGCGAAGGTCCACCTGCAACGCAGGAGGTTGCGGGTTCGATTCCCGCGTTGGGACAAATGTTAGTACGATCTGCAAATATTTGTTCCGGGTGTATGTATTTTCTATGTACATATAATAAAAAATATCTATATGTATGTATTATATTACGTACATCTGTCATCTCGTAACCATAACATAAGCTCTGCTTTGCTTGGGGTTAGATAAATTATGATGCTCTGTGGATTGTCCAATATTATTTTAGTTATGACGTTGGGAGGTTTAGGTGTCCGTGAAAGTTCTAGTGTATACTCCCAGCTTTTTCTGTGTCAGTTCTTTTTTATAATGTTTTTTTAATAATTTTTATGACGGTAAGTAACGATGCGGGCGAATATGTATGTATAACGAAGATACAAACTCTCGTTTTGAAGGGACTCAGGTTATAGTTGGCCGGAAAAATAGTAGCAGGCAGCGAGTTCCATTTCTCTCCCTTAAATGGTCTCTTCTTTAACTACTTAATTGTTATCCACACTACCCAAAGGTTAGCAGGTAGAGAATGCTATCTAGCATTATGCTCACCTATATAAAACATTTCATCTCATCTTTAACAGTACGAATGACAAAGATGAAGGAGAATTCACGGTATTATAGATCTTATTCAAAACATTTTGGCTCAATGTATACATTATTGAAAATACAATTGAAATTACAGGTCTCGATCATGATTCATGGAAAATAGCCTGCTCTGACACTAATCTGTTAGTCCTTTTTTCTCAGAGACTGTGGGATGAACGAATATTATTTGCGTTGGTAAAGAAAAATCTCATTAACACGTCTACCAGGGCATCTTCTCTTTCGAAAACTTTAATAAGACTCGATAAATATACTTTATACCTTCATAAGTGCTATATTCCTATGTATCTATTCCTTGACTCCTTCTCAAATAATCAGCAGATGTCACCAAGTGAGATAAGTTGACTTTCCCGCCACTTTGTAGAAACTATTCGGCCGCCATCTGTCACCCGTGACTTTGCAAACGATCCAAGTTCATGCGACATATAGCTGGAATAAAGCTGTTTTTACATTCTCCACGTTACTTCTTCTAAGATGCAAGCGACAGTGTTGTAGGGTAGCCATAAACGGGCATGAACAAACATCCAAGGTACCACATTAGATGGAAAATTAATGGAAAATGAACTGAACCCAAGGCACAGAGGTAAGTATGCCTAGTCTAATAAGATTTTTTCGAATTGCCTAAAACGATTAGTGCCAAATAGCTCGATGATGGAGTTTATTGCCAATATACACAGACATGATAATAGCTGCGCCTAAGCAATATGTCAAGCTGAAAGAACACAAACCTTATATGTATCAAGTAACTGAAATTCGAATGGACAAATAAAATAACTTCTTTATAAATGAAAGAAGGGGTTAATTCGACGGGTTCATGAGTTTCAGGAGATACTCACAAAAATAATTCAACATTGAACCTTCTTACTTTGTGCTGCCAGCGCATTGTATATACTATCTCTATTGAACAACTTGGAACTCATAGTCATAAAAAACATTATTGGATGCCAAATGGAAAACCTCTCCCTAGGAGAGCAAGACGATGGGTGATGGGAAATTCTATTTTTTTTCTATATTTTAGAAAATTTCATTTAGTACCTACTATTCTGTCCGTTATCCGTTTTAGATTTAGGTTTAAAGAATATTTATTTCTCAAAAAGAAACAGATTTCACTTATCTTTGAAACATCTTAAAGTACCTATTAAATAAAACTTCGAGCTCTTATATTGGTTCAACTTTTTTATTGGAACAATAAAGACGGTGAACCCTTAACCGACGTGATGAAAAATAGTATTCTGAGATGCGAAATCATTTAATAATGAACTCAAAACTTTATTCTTTAACAGTATATTTTCCTTTACCTCGAGCTGGGTATCTCATCATGCATCTCCCGAAGCTTCTTGGAAATGAGCAATAAATAACCGAAGCACAGAGCGTCAAAACGAAGAGTTATGAGAAATTCGACGCACAAGAATTATAGGTATTCTTACAAACGAAAGAGAGTAATCTATTAGATACCTACACCTATCTCGAACCTCTAACTTAATGCAAAAATTTCATAAAAATACGTGTTTTTAATATTTTCTGCATTTTATGAGCCGGGAAATCGTTTCGCGACAAAAGCGGGCTGAAGATCGAACGAACACCTTGAGAAGTAATCGTTTGTTTGATGTTGTACGTATCCATTATGTGAAAATATACATTACCAGCTATGGGCTAGTTGATGCTGTGTGGATTGTCCAGCATTATTTATTTTATTTTATTACAAGCTGCAACGCGCGGTTTCACCCACGTTCAATTCGACTTCACATTTCTAGGGGGATAAAAGTATTTTACCAGCAAATCTCCCATGAGAATTTGATATTTTAATAGGACAAAAAGTAGCCTATGTTACTCTCCATTCTTTCAATGAACTATAAAAAATTGGTTGATTAGTTAGGACGTGAAGGAAGGACAAACAAACAAACACACTTTCGCACTTACAATGTTAGTTAGGATTACAGTGTACTTGTGGCAATCACAAATAGGCATGGCCGCTGTGAGAATAAAGCCACCATAAGCAAATAAAAAAATAGGAGTACAGTGACAGTCGACAGATTAGAAGGTTCTCTTACACATAACGAAATCATGTTGCAAAAGTTACTTTAGTAACTTAGTAACATTGAGATAAAGGTAAGGTAATCACTACATTTAAAAAAAATGTATTGTTCACCTTAAACACACGTGAAACCAATCATCTATTGTTGATGTCCACAAAAAATAATCATTAGGTATATGGAAAAGCCCATATTTTGCAGAGACAAATAGCGGTCCTCCACACAACACGTCAGAACAACGATTTATTACGAGAAATTCGAGAATTATCCGAGTTAAATCAGGTAAAGTAAAGCATCTAAATAAGGTAGGTATCTAGGGAATTGACCCAGTTTTGTTGAGAAGTACGTAGGTACTATGACATTATAAATAAGATACCTACTTATATTATGTAGAGAACAACCTCTTTTTGGGTTCCATAGTGAAGCTGTGAGTAAATTTATCTCTTCTTTTTACAGATCTCTAAAGTGACACACTTTGCAAAAAGAGTACAGCAGGGTAAGCATGGGTCAGATGGTCCTCGGGAAAGTTAGCTTGATATTTTTACTGTGAAATCACATTCTTATTAGAAACATTTTCCTACGATATCACACCTATGCGACAGTTAGTCAAATAAAAAAATTAATAAATTTAAAATTATTTTTTCTCTTGCATTTTATTTTTTTATGCTTTGTTTTGCAAGCGCTAGATACACTAAAGACGTATTAAACAAGGTACTTTTAAGTCTTCGCAGATGTTTATATATAATAAGGTCACAAATTAAAAATTTTGAAAAATGAAATTATCACTTATTTTAAAAGACACTATCACTATATTTTTTTATAAATGACCCCTACGATAATCTATAACATATATTTTTTTCAAAATTTTAGTTTGGGTAGAACAGTGTTAAAAATTATATTTTTACTCATACTATATACATACTCTTTGGGGGCGAGTCTATTTGAAGTTAGTATTGCGACGTAATCTTTACGTCTCATTTTTGTATGGGATTTGCGTAATTCCGTGTCCGCTAGATAGAGGCGCTGTACGAAAAAAAAGAGCCGTCACGATCACATCTCGTTACTATCTAACGTCAAATAGACTCACCCCCACAAATGGTTATTTGTTAATAATGTTGCCTCACATGGTTTGTAGAAATCATACTAATATTGCGATTTTATTTTTTACATTCGATCCTTATTATTCGAAAATCACACGGAACGCTTTCGGACTCCAAATATAAATTCCAAGCATGCATCGGATGGGACCTACGAGTAACTTAGCCGCACGTTTTGTGAGACTTTTTACAAGAACCAATACCTTATACCTTTTGAAAAGAAATTTGTTTCCTTATTTACAAGAAAGTGGAGTGCCAATTCAGCCTGTGAAACATATCTGGAGTAGAGTTTCGGTCACGTACAACTGCGATCTTTTATCTCCGTTTGCAAGATGGATTGGTGCTTTTAAAATAACATTCGTACCTTGCCTACGTATAATAGTTAAACACCTGTTTTCTCGAGCTTGAAAAATTCTGAACGAATATTTTGATAATTCTCCCAGTTGGCCAGAATGAGTCATTCAATAACCGATGTTACGCGAATAAATAAATAATGCTGGACAATTCACACAGCATTATCTAGCCCCAAGCTAAGCAGAGCTTGTGTTATGTTATGGGTAGTAGATTACCTACTGATATACTTAATATCATACAATACATAGATAGATATTTTTACTATACATAAAAAACGTTCTGAATACCCTGGAAAAATATTTGCAGAACGTATAAACATTTGTCCCGAGGCGGGAATCGAACCCGCAACCTCCTGCGTCGCTGACTGACCTTCATCCACCGTGCCACAGAGATCATCGAGTCAATACAACAATCAATTAAATGGTCGTAAAACAAGCATACAAACAAATAAAAGCAAATAATATTTTTTAGAGAGAATATAATATACCTAATCACATCTTTTATCAGTAGGTGCAATGTGAGTAAAGAAGAAAGAAAGAAAATATATTTATTTGGCCATGCCTACATAACACACATACAACACGACAAATTACAGACAATGGGAAAGTACAAGAAACATACATATTTATACATGAAGAAAATAGATAGGAATAGTGTTACATAGGGGCCAAAAAGGTCCCTGTCTCAGCATGAGTCTCGCATTTAAAAAAATACTTCTTCCTATGATTTTAGTGAATATCCGTCTACTTCAGCCATTTTAGTTGCATGAAAATATAGGCACATAATAGTGGTCACGGAAAAATATGACCATCGAAAGCGCGACTAAACGTATGTGCTTTTAGAATTTTTTGTCGGTGACGTTGGGATTTACACGATTAAATCAATGGAATTCTCTTTGGCCGTGATTTGTTGCACGTTGGGGAAAAGTTATAACTACGAATGTTTGCTGTATGTATAGAAAATAAATAGTTTACCCGTAAAACACATAAGTGCAGGTGGAATTTTATCGAGAGAAAGGAACCGTCTACCCTACTTGCACGTGCCAGAATTTGTTCATTACCCAACTTTCGTCTGTAATTTTTGAATTTATAAAGTACGAGTAAAATGTTTGTTCTATTTTAATCTAGCCTAAAGGACAACGATAGTCGCGTTGTCCTGTCCGAGATCCCGTAAAGAAAAGCACGTGCAGTTTTTCTCAAATTTTCGGCCAAGTTTCCCAATTTTTCTTTTTGTAAGAACCGTGCTCTGAATATTACGAAAATAATCTATATTATTTATAAAGCTGTGTGTTATAAAGTGAGTTGTCAAGAAATCTGTAAATTACAGTATTTTGCATGGAGTTTCCTTTTAGGATGTAAGCACCAGCTAATAACGGATTTTTGGAAATTTGTTTTAAAATGGGCTTAACGTCATTTTTATAATTACTTCAGAACCATAACTGTTGGCTCGTCAAAATTTGTAGCATAGAAATATGACTTAAAATAAACGGACACGTGTTTCAGGGTTTTTGAAATTAACACCTAAAGGTCAATGGTATGGAGTCAAAGTTAGGCGACTCACTGATATGTCACGAAATCTCAGGAACTAGAAGAGCTACCAGGATTATGTTTTGCATGGAGGTTTCTTTTAAGACGTAGGCTACGAGGCTGAAATTTTGTTTTTAGTTTACATGGAAACCAACATTACTTGGGGTTATTAATAATGTCCACGCGAATGAAATCACGGGTGGGTTAGCTAGTTAAATATATAACCAAATACATTTATTTCGTTAAGCCGCGTTTAGATGTTCGTAAGTACCTTGTTTTTTTTTCAATATGTTACCAGTGTTTCAGACACTATTAATACCCCAAGTAATGTTGGTTTCCATGTAAACTAAAAACACTTAGTGTACAAACACCAATTACGTTAACGTATTGCAGCAATAAGAGCTTCCTCAGAATTAGGTGTGTTGGGTTAAAACGATTGAGTGAGAATGAGCCAAAGCATCCGCCATTTATAAGGTCGATGCCTCATGAATTAGTAAAGTTGGAAAGGAATACCACCTGGAGGGGGGACATTGCCACCGTGTAGCTAAGGCCCTTGCAGACCTTTTCTTCGTAATCCATAGGTTTTCGTATGTAGAGGTTAAAATGTAGAGTAAGGCCAATAAATACAAGACTTTAAGTAGAGCTGGTAGAGCTTGGAATACTGAACATATGTTGTTTGTTTTCTTAATTTTGCTAACGACATTTAATATAGGTAAGTTCCTAAGTGTATCTGCCAGATAATACATGCAAATATTTTCCCTGCGTGTGGTGAAAATAAAAATTTTACAGCCAATTGTTCGTACGTTGATCATCTCTACAATTAATGAATCAATAATCAAATCTCTTTTGAACGTCAATTCAGCGAGAGATTTAATCAGCGTACACAAAATCGGCCATTTGTCGCAGCGACTTTACCCAAAACACAACAAGAAATCGTCCGAATAATGTGTAAATTCCCTAATTTTTCCCCCTTGGTACTCCCCTTGACATATGGACGTGCTTATCCCTCGAAACTGCTGCAATATTGGATCCAATCCACGATAGAAACTGAGACGCACCTGACGGTTCCAATAACTCATAATAATCGAGTCATTGATTATTATTTATTCTACTTATACTATTATTCTACTAGGAACTTACTTTGATTTCGAGGCTACACTGCTTAGAATAATTGCAAGCATTCATTCAACAAAGCAATTTTTTACTCGGCTTAGAATCATTAGTGTTTTGTATTCGGATATAAACTACCCACCTACAAATAGAACTGTCAATCTAGAGTGAAGTGTCTTCTAGATCTTAATGATACACCGTCGGCTACATCGTCACTTTCCACTGGGTGAGATTGTGGTCAAACGAAAACAAAATTGATCCAAAGATAATCCAAAGAAAAATAAAGCAAATGAAACGATAATATCTAACTAACCGCTGCAATTAATTTACCCCTCTTGCCCCTTTCGCACAAGGATAATTAAATTGCTAATCAAATTTAAAATTGACATATTGTATGGTTTGAAAATTCGCTTATCACATTTTAGCTACTTAAATCATTACACAAGCGTACCTAAAACTGTGTCGCAGTAGGTAATGGCTATGACTAAAGGTTAGTTAAAAACCGAGACGTGACGCGACGCGACACTGCGCGCAACTTTTAACATAATGATTCAAAATAAAATTTTATTTACCCCACAAAAAGGTTATGACAAATTTTATTAACATTATACGAAAATTCCCTACCGCGCCGCGCCGCGTCTCGAAATGAGTCGCGGCGCGGAGCAGGGCGAAGCCTTGCTGCGCAGCGAGACGTCGCGTCGGTCGTCGCGTGATGCACTTTTTATGATAGTGATTCAAAATATAACTTCGGTTATGTTCGGTTACTTACACAAAAATATACAAATTTTATTGACATAATATGAAAACTCCCCGCAGCGTCGCGCTACGCCGCCGAGCTCGTCTCTCGAGATGCCTCGCGTCGTGTCGCATCTCGGTGTGAGCTGACCCAAAAATAATATAAATTACAATATATCTCGAGAATTTCAGGTTTCAGGCATTGCGCCGCCACTAAGTCTGTACATACAAGTATATTCATTATTCATAGCAACTAAGCATATGCATGCAGTACCATCATATCAGCCCATACACGTCCACTGCAGAACATGGTCCTCCCCAATACGACGCCACAAAAAGCGATCCCGAGCCGCCTCCATCCATCGACTCCCTGCGACCGCTGTGCAGTATATTCATAATATACTCGTTGAAAACTGAAGACATTTAGAAACGAAATACTGATTCAACTTATGAAAGTCCAAACTATTATTTTTCCATTCCAATTTCGCCTTGTCGTTTTTCCAGGATGTCAGTTGGTACCATATTGAATATGACACTCTTATTGAAATGATATCAAGTGGAAAAGTTACCTATCTTTTTCTGCAAATTGAGTAGAACTTTTGAATTTTTTTACATATTTATTTTGTATGTTCGTGTCCTACCTATGAACATTGTATGTGTATTTACTGAAGAAAAATTTATAATTTTATGTAGGTAAACCTACCATTTTATATTTATACGGTAAAATTACCATTAAATGCTTATAAAATAATAACAATACCTACCTATCCTACATATGCAGTGAGCTAAATAATTTTGTTTATATTATTTTTATTTACATTACCTTAATATCTCCGTATTCAAGATCAGGAAAATAATATATCTACGTCCTTTCCTTCTTACTGAAAGTAGTAGTCAAGTATTGTCCAGCGATGTTTTCCTTGTTGAACAATGACAATATAGGTATATCTACATGTAATAATGTAAGTTGTATCTTACAGGTTCATGTATCTTGATACTATCAACAAAGAATCGATTTTACTAAACATTTTCTTTAACCAGCTGTTTACTTAGTCGGTACCCTATTTCCATTTGTTCAATGATCAGTCGAAGTACCTGTAGATTTTTTAACAGTTTACAGTTAGCTCAATTGTTTCAATTTTAAATACTAGTTTTAATTTGATTGTCAATAGTACATGCATTGTTGATTGACTTATAGTGTATCTTATCATTAACAGTGTATCTTATTTTGCGATAGTGATAAGTGAAGATAAGATAAATGACGCCGTCTACATAACATACTCATTAATAGAGCGATTACATAGAATAAGTGTAAGCAATCCTCGCTTTGTAAATTGCCGATCATTCGGCAAATTATTATGTATATTTAACATATGTTTTTTTTCTTGCGGTATCGTGGACCCCAAAGTTCGTGGTTGTAACAGTTGTCATGGTCGGCAATGTAGTTAGGCAAATAAAGGATTGCGTATATGTACTTATTACTTAGGTATGACATGGTTTCTTGTTTGTCCTATCTCCGTAACATACAGAACTGTTAAAATAGTGTAGCCTTAGAGGTTTCTGTGTGTATTTATACTAGGGTTTCTGTTTTCTCAACCTTTTTTTATTCTTGAATTTCGAGAATTCTCGAGCCTAATTTTTCGAGTTTTCTCGGGTTTCGAGTATTTTATAAAAACTATTATATTGTGCGCAAAATTAATTTAATATATATATATATATATATTGCTCCATTATTATAGTAGTTAACTTTTATTGTGGTACACAATCAATCAACAATCAACGATTACAATCTTGTTACAAAGAAACAAAAACTTAAATTTTCTTACAAACAAACCAACTAAAAGTAAAATCTTCTTACAAAAACAAAACAAACATGTAAGTTTTCTTATATAATAATCATGAAAGTAAGGATATTACAATTAGCATTCCTACTTATTGGTAGAATATAATGAATCTTTACATAAATTACGACCTTATTATGTATGCAAATAATATATGACTATGAAAATCACATGAAAGTTAACTAAATACTCTACTGTCAGGAGTAGTAATCACATTTTCCAGTATTTTAATCAGTCATACATCGTGTACTAATTATTTTTGATAGACATCATTTCTTACAAATTATATCAGACTAAAAATAAAAAAAACAACAAATTACAAATAATTGGTACAATTTAATTATTGTAATTGGTACAATAATTAAGTACCTAACTTATTTTCTTCTGAGGAAATAAGCTTTCAAGAATAGAACGAGCACGGGACGAGGACGATATTACGCAGCAAAAATAGCCACAAACCGCGCCTGGCTTGTAGTGCGCAAACAAAAATTAGTGACTCGAGAATTCTCAGGTCTTAGTCATTTTTTTCGTCTCGAACTTAGCCAAGTTTCTCGGGCTTCTTGAGATTTCTCGAGCTCGAGCAGAAACTCTAATTTATACCAACGCCGCTGTGTCATTTACATAAAACCAACACAGCGTTTCATACAATGGCTTATAGCACACGCATTTCGCATCACTGTTACTGGAATTTATATTTCATATTAATTGTGTTTTCAGTTGTGTTTATTCATTATATTTATACAAACTTAATTTTTATTAGAAGTGGTTTTATAAATCATAATCATGAATTCTTGGAAGCAAGTGACGTTGGAACTCACAGTGAACCCTTTCAGTTTTCAGGAGTGGATCCGCGAAGATTTTTAAATATTTTTAGACATTTCAAAATAAATGAGTATTTGAAAAACACTAGGCGTGAGAGTTGGGTGAAAACTTTTTATGACCATCGTAAAGTAAGTTCCGTAATAATTCCGAATAAGGTTTTTAAATTAAGTAAAGAGTAGAAAATCATAACCTCGTTTGAAGAAAATATATGTATCTGTGACATCGCTTGTTGGGTTCGACTTCACAGTGAACAGCTAAGTTGTAATGCAAAGTATAATGCCAAGGGTACCTAAAAAGGAAAAAGGAACCCTTGGATCATTTCGTTGCCCATCAGTCTGTCTGTATCTAAGTATCTCTGTCTAAATATCAAGAGCCTAGTCCCAAGAACGCTTGGAGGGAGTTGAAATTAATATAATTATACCAGGATATTAATTTCAACATCAGGCCTGCAGTCCCTTGACTATAAAAAATTAAAAACACTTGGTGCACGAGAGCCATACACGCTTGATTGGTTTTATTTTGCTTGTAAACAATCTCTAGTAGGTATAATAATAGGTCATAATGGATCACAGTGTTTATTTTAATGGTCTCAGAATGTGATAAGAAGTATTGTTTTATATATAAAATCTCCGACAAAAACATTGGACTGGGTCCAACTTCCACAAATGTTAATATCTGAAAAGAGTTTTTGAAAATTAACAATGTTTTTCAATATTTACTGTCGTTGATCAATTATAATTGGTACCTAACATTATTATTTTTATTATAATGATTTTGCAATGTAACGATTGTATTTTTAGGCATGGAATACATCGAAATTAGGCGCAATATTATTCAAAAATGAACCGTACCCAGTTCTTGATATTGATCAAGCTAATAAAACGTTCGTTATATTGATTTACAAAAACTGGAAGTTTCTTCAGAGCAGACATGTTTATAACTTTGGAAAAACAAGGTTTGTACACATTGATATAATCATTTTAGGAATCTGTATCCATCTATTAATATATAAATAATTTTTTTCTAAAGATAACTTCATGCAAGGGAAAAAATTCAACTCCGATGGTGCCCCATCCAAACCGCCTTCAAAGATTTTATTAGTTCCCATCCGAATGGTTTTTTTATTAATAAAGGGATCAATGAACTACCTATGAGATGGCAATAGTGCATAGATAGCAATCGTACATACTTTGATTAATTAAATATTTTATATATAAAAAATTGACTTCCTGTTCTTCTTATACAAAACGCCAATTTCATATGTAATGAAATGACCTAAATATTTATTTCGCTTATTTTGAAATTTTCAAGGGAATCACTAAAAACTGGGTTACTTTGTTCCCGTTGACTTAGAATCTTGAAATTTGGCAAGAAGTACGGTATAGCACAAGTAAAGGAAGAATAACGTAATATGTTCGTCAATTTCTCCGTCAAGTATGAACCGATTTTGAAAATTCTTTCGCCATTGTATAGAAAATGATCCTGAGATGGTCTCTTAAAAATGTTTGCCGAGGAATCAGTATTTGCAAAACATAAAAACAGTGTTAAATTAAAGGATTCGAAGTCGGTTTTAGTTTTTTCAAAACAAACAAATAATTTTTAAACAGTTTTAGTTCTTTATTGATTTGTATTCAAATAAAGATAAGGATACATTTACATTGTACATACAATTACCAATCTACGTATTTGTGGGCACTGTGCCTGTGTGCGTGTGGGTGTCGATTTTTTCTGCTCACTAGTTTGTAGGGAAACCTCGGTTTGCAACTTGAACTTGACGTTTTATTGTAACCGACGTCGAAAAACGGAGTAGGTTCTGTGTTCGGTTATATGTAGGTTTTTTAATATGTATTTGATCCATTCCATTATTCCATTGTAGACCAGTTTTGATAGAGTTTGCGCTATTAATAGGTATGGGATACTTCTAAGATGGTTCCATCAAAATTGTATAGTCGAGGGATTAGTTTTTAACCCGCTTCAATAAAAAAAAACCACGAGAAACTTAGGAATTAGTCGGTATTTTTTTTTCAAAACGGTTAAATATTTTGTATTGTACTAAGAATGCTTAAAGTATACGAGTAGTCTTCATTAGGAGAGTTTCTTCATGTTATCTTATCAAACTGACACAAGGACAACACAAGGGGTTGTGTTGTCCATACGAAGAAAATTATATTTTTTTCAGCTAAGTCATTCATTAGATAAGTAACAAATATGTCAAATAACTATTTGTTTATTTTTAGAACAATTTTATAACCTTTTTTTTGAAGTGAAATAAAAACTTTATTGACGAAGAAAATAACAATCAAATAATATAGACAAATTGAACTAGTATTTACAATTGAGTTTAAAATTGAGCAAACAATCTACAGGTAGCTCAACCGATCCATATCAATACCAGTCGGAGGCAATGCAGCCAACATATACAGCGGGCTGTATGGCAATGTTAATGCGCTGCGCCAGATACTCACCAGCTCCGGGTCACGCGTCGCTTCGACCAGGCGCTCAGATAATTTTTTGAAAACCCGGAGAGCCTCGGTACCCCACGGACCTAGGGTCTCGACTCCAAGTGGAGCAAATGCGTAGGCTCTGTCGAGAGCTGCATATTTGCGCCTTTTAAGATCCTTGGCCAAATCTGCCACCGAACCAGCCCTCACGGAGGTCCTCGAAAGATGGGAAGGCGCAAGTGTGTCGACAGAAGTAGCGTCCCACACAATAGGCCTCCCCAGCTCCCAAGAGACTAATGTCATGCCGTCGGCCCTTTTACCATCGTCACGCAACAGACCATTCAGATTTTATAAACTAGCTTTCCCGCGGCTTGCACGCCTCTTTCAGGCATAAAAACCTGTATGGTGTTCCAGTTTCAGAACTACGACGATATACGGAATCACTTCATGGTATAAAAAAAACTCGCTTCCCACTGTCGGTCCCTATATAATGCTTAGATCTTTAAAACTACGCAACGGTTTTTGATGCGGTTTTTTTTATATAGAGTGTTTCAAGAGGAAGGTTTATATGTTTATTTTGCACCCATGCAAAGCCGGGGCGGGTTGACAGTACTACATAAACGAAATTTTAGCATTTTCCGTTCAGTGGTTTTGTTTGACGTGAAGAAGTAACAAACATCATCCATCCAAATTCCATACAAATGACATTCATTTTTAACCGACTTCAAAATGAGGTGGTTCTCAATTCGTCTGTATGCTTTTTTTATTTATGTTTCGCGATATCTCCGCCAAATTATGGACCGATTTTGAAAATTCTTTTACTATTGTATATAAAATGATTCTGAGGTGGTCCCATTTATCCCCGGGAGATTAATATTTATCCCGCAAAACTTAAAAATAGTATATAAGGAAACTTGAAGTCGGTTTATCGTTTTTTAAAACACGCCGTATTATTCCACCAAGATTTTCTGTTTATTGAATCAGAGTAATCGTTGAATGTGATTGTATACTTAGCTGAAGATTGCTAGTTTTTAATATTTCGTCATTTAATTTTCAGAAAAAACCCGTTAGAATCATGTAGCGTTAGAAACTGCATATTTACCGGAAACGATACTGATTTGACCACAGCTGATGCAGTTATAATCCACCTTTTTAGCAGTGGGAAGATACCTAATATAAATGAACGGAAAACACATCAAAGGTGGATATTTTTGGACGATGAAGCACCAACAAACATAATTTCAGTCGACAACAGAAAGGTGAAACTTTCAGAGATGCACAACGTTTTTAACTGGTCGATGACATACAGGTACTCATTCATACAACACACATAAATTCTTTTAAGACTTACCCATTTCAGTAAGCAAGAGAAAGTTTAAGCTTGCAGAGATGCACAACCTTTTACTGGTCGATGACACGAGCACCCGAGCACCCTTTAATAGGTACAGTACATATAAATCTACTTACTCTTTATTTCATAATATATGTAAATATACTCTTTATTGTCCCCAATCAAAAATTACATACAGGAACAGTTAGTGGGCGGATTTAATATCAGTACCTATGTATGTATGTTCTGTATTCTCTCTAAGCGGCTCAAAGAATTTTGATTAAAGTTAGAAAGGAGTTACCGTTTGTCCGCCGCTGCCACCAGACAGAAACATCACTGATAACGAGATGACGGCGACGAAGCAGCAATACATATATTTACGTGCATTTATTATGGCCGCCTGTCCAACGTACGCCCGTCACCCGAGCGCCGTCACTGGCCGCCGAAGATATGAGTAATTCGGCCCGACCGATAGAACTCGGCCCGAAATTGTGACGGACCGATATTTTGTAGTAAGCCTCACCTTCATTGTCGGCGATGATCGTTACTCGTATGATCGTCTGTTATCGGCAAAGTGATCGTCACGATTATCGTGCAAGCTACGAAACTTCTCGTTAAGCTGCCACCACTTGCCATGAAGTACATAAAACGCTCCTTTTTGTATCGTTCAGGTATTAGCGGATAAATCCAATTTTTTTCGTCGTCTCCACCTTGTGATTAACGAAAGCAGAAGAAGGTGTCGCCGGTTCAACCTAGCCATTCCTCTAACGCGACTACCACGAACGACAGCTACAACAAACTGAACCACCGAGATCGTCGCGGTGGACACTCTCGATCGCCGTCACGCCATCTTGAACTCGGCCCTAAAATAATTTCGTTATTGGTAACATCCCGGTGGTGCGATAGCGGTGGGCAAACGATCGACATCACTATCACATCTTGTCACACGATCACATCTTGTACTTGAATCGAAAAATGTAGTAAACTAGTTCTACATCGTAAAGACTACATCGTAAAGACTTTAAAATTAATTGAATATTCTTTCAGAACTATTTCTGATGTCCCTGTTCCATATGGTCGAACGGTGCCTCTAAAAGTGTCAAAAGTCGGAAACCTAACAGATATTATTCCCAACTGGGCTATGAAAAGAAACGACGTCTTGGCTGCCATACTGATATCCAACTGTCGTGTGTCTTACAGGATGATAACCCTAAAGACAATGCAAACATACCTAAACGACAGAATGCATGTGCATGGAGCTTGTGCTGAAAAAGAAGAGTTCAAGAAAAGGTAAAGATGGCTTAAATTTCCTGCCTATTATAATAATGACTTTGTTGCAATCATGTCGAAACCGTTAAATATCAGTTGCAAGAATAGGTAAATTTTTGATTCGACTCTTTTTATATAACCTATACTAGCTGGCCCAGCAGACGTTGTTCTGTTATTCATGTCAAACAAACGACAGTTATTTCAAACGTGTTAAGCAAAGAGTGTATATAACGCTGGGGCTAAGGTTACATTAAAAAAGTTTATAATAAAGGCAGTCGTTAAGTTTTCATAAATTTCTGCGCTATTTTTCTAATTTTTTTAACGTAAGAACCTTCTACGATGTTTTAGAAAACATTTAAAAAAAGATGAATTAAATCGGTAAAGCCGTTCTCCAGTTATAAGTGGACCAAGCGAAATATGGGTTCATTTTTATATATGTATATAGAATATAAATGAGATATATATATATATATATATATATAAGTAATTATTTATGAATGTAAGCGGGTTAACTACGAACCTTGTTTGTGCTGGAAGAACACCAACGTTTCACGAGAAATTTCTTCAGGGTGAGCGAGTTTCTAATCGGGGGCGTTCCGCATCCCCTGCTACCTAAGACCATAAGAGATGAAACGTTAGAGTTCTTCCAACACAAACTAGGTTCGTAGTTAACCTGTTCATAGTGATTTTTTCAAGTTTTTATAATAAAATCTATAACTACTAATTGACGTGATCCTGCATGAAACTATCGTCGTGCCGTAAGGAGGGCTACAACACAAACTCTGCTCAGTTTTGGGCTTAGTAGGCTGTCTGATTTGTTCAACTTTTTTTATTTTATTTATTTATGAGTTCCACGGCACAAAACCAGTGGTTAAATTCAGGTTGCGGATGATGATGATTCTACTATGCAGATGTAGACAAAAAGGATTGTGAATAAATTAAAAAAGTTTCATTTATTCCGGAAAAAACTAAAAGATTCTAAAAAGTTCGTTTTCATAATTCATACTGCACTCATGGACAAAAGCGGAACGCAAAAATACGGAGGCAAATCTCTCCACTATAAGGCTCTCTTCAAAATGTCACACTGAGCGTATCTTTCTTCGGGTCGTCTCAAGACTTTGGTCCTTCCATCAACTGCCTTGTGACTGAATGTGGAGTCATTAGTAAAAAGAGTACTTCTTCCCAATCATTATCATCCCAATTCAGATGCGAACGAGCAAAGCTGGGCTTAGCTACTCGATGACCTGTGATGAGCAATGGGCCTCTGGCCGGCAAGTATGCCCTTGACTAGCTGCCATAAGTCTCCTTCTTATCGTTTTGATGCTTACTGTTGTACAGGAAATTCGACAAGTGTCTGTTACACTTGTCGAATTTCCTGTAGCTTTTTTCGTACCTCGGAACGAAGTCGAAGTGAACACTACTTACAATCAATCTGTCGTCCCTCTCTGTTGTTACTCTTTTGCAAGCTAGTCCGGTACGTCTGCTATACTTTTTAGACTGCTGGTATCGTTTAGCGTTGCGAAAAATCACAGACTTGGGAACAAGAAAATATCTTATGTAGAACAACCTTATTTTTGCGTTCCTCTTTGTCCATAAGTGTAAATTTATTGATTAGGTACTAAATAAAAGTTTTTTTCAGCTGTCCTGGGCACTATAGAGCTGATTGCGAAGAGATGACAAAATACCTCTTTTACATTGTCTTAGAAAATACGAAATGCAAGGAATATATGACAGAGAAACTATTCCATAATGCCTATTCTAGAGGAGCCATACCCGTCATTCAAGGCCCCAGTATAAAAGACTGCGAGGAACTACTCCCTCCGAACTCTTATCTACACTTTGATAATTTTACAACGATACAACATTTAGTTCAGAAAATTGTAAACATTAGCAAGAGCAAGGAAAGTCTACTATATTACCACCAATGGAGGTATCATTATGATATACGCAATGAACATGGGTATTTTGGATCGAAGTCATACCATTTGTGCCGAGTATGTGAAGCCATGAATTACAATGATAAAAGTACGTCTGTCTATAGTGAAAATGATCTAGAAAAGTATATGGATAACAAAAAATTGTGTAGGCTATAAGTACCTGAGTCAAAAATGTATGATAAATATTTTGAATACAGGAGACAAAAAAAAAATCTGCTAATTCTGATGAGCAAAAATATTTTCATTCTTACCTTCTTTTATTTTTAGAATACTGTACAGTAATATTTTAAGTAGGCAGGTCAGTTACTCAATTTTGCTGAACGAAAAGTCACTTTAGTGTTGATGCAATGTACTAAAAGAACAATTTTTATCAGATAAGTATCTAAGTATTTTTTCCTATTTTTACTTAATAAAAATATTAGAATAAAAAAATATTAAGTAACAATTCCTCGTATAACTTACTCTGATAGTATTCATCAAAGTTGTCAACTAGTTTCGTCTCTCCACGAGACATCTTCAGGACACCACAATACTCTGATCTACTGACTACCTTGACATTGAGATTGCCAAGCAACACCGACAGCGTCCAGCCAATGACTCCGAACTTCTCGCGCCGGCCAGTCCAGCCAATGGTGTTGCCATTCCGAGCTGGACTTGGCGCGAGGAGCCGCAACATCACTGGTATTCTATCAGAGTAGGTTATACGCAAAAAATATTACATTGAGTTTCAATAACTGTAATAATGTAAATATAAATATCAATTAATAATTTATTCTGGTTTTTATTTTCCTCGAAGGTAGTATAAACCACTATGTATCACTCGGCAGAAAGTGCAATTCCTACCTCGTGTGTTTTAAGGCAAGGCTCAAATAACACACTCGATAGGAATTGGGCACTTTCTCGCCTAGGTGAACAAGGTACTATTATTTCACTTGTGAGCAAAAACCGATTTTGCTCACTGTTTTTGAGCAGCAAAGTCACCGTTTTCGAGCTAGAGTGGTGAAAATATTGATAGAGTTTATGGATGTCGTAAGAGGCGACTAAGACAACCAACCAGAAAAAGCTAACCTGGCCGAAACCGAAACAGAAACCGAACCTTCGGTCGGAATCTTCTAATAGTTTCATAACTAATAGTTTCATAGTAAAACGCGGTTAAACAAAGGGACACTTTAAGTTAAGAAGGGAAGAGCGTGGTGAACCTATTCTACCTCCATAGACTATAATGTATAAGCGTAAATAAGCATAAATACCTATTTATGCTTGTGTGAAAATATATGTGCATGAACCCAAGGTATTTATGTTACGTTAGTATACAGGGGTATACTAACGTAACATATAACGTAACATACCAACGTTCCCACGTCCATATCCTTGATTGAGAGAAGAATTGAAGATTGAGCCTTTTGATCGGTATCGTAAAATTACGAGTGCTTTTTTTTTTATTTGGCGGGGTCGATTCTCATTTCATACAGGCGATAGTTAAAAAATCTTTGAATTCAGTTTAAATTGTTTTTAATATCAAAATGAAGTCTTCTTTCAGTAAACATTTCTATCTATAATATTTAACGTACTTTCCTTGATGTGGCATGTCCGTGGGACAATCTGTATAAATTCCTTGCCTGAACCCGTAGACAGCCGAAGTAACATTACCTAATCTGTGACTGAGCATTGGGTAAGCAAAAATCCTCCGTCTACGCCTGAACCATAAACCGCTTGTCATATTTGACATCTGTCTCTATCTTAATAAAGTAATGTTGACAAAAGTAAATAAAAGTAATTCGTTTTATTAAATAGATATCCATTATGGCCATATCTATATACAGAACTGATAAAATAATGTTAACTCTGAGGTTTCATTATACGTAGAATACCAAAGTCACGGTGTCATTAATATAAAACCAACTCAGTGCTCTATACAATACAATGGCCTATACCACGCGCATTTCACCTCACTGTTACTGGGATTTATATTTCATAATTTTTGTGTATTCAGTTTTATTTATTTATTATATTCATGCAAACTCATTTTTTGGTTATATAAATCGAAATCATGAAACTCACGGTGAACCCTTTCAGTTTACAGTAGCGAATATGCTTATTGATCTGCTTAGATTTTTAGATATTTTTAGATATTTCAAAATAAATGATTATTGGAAGAACATTGAGCATGATAGTTTGGTGAAATCTTTTTATGACAATCGTAAAGTAAGTTCCGTAATATTTCTGCATTTATCATCGGTTTAAAGCAGCAACGATTATAATCTGTGAGTTAAAGAAGTACATAGTTAAAGATTGTAAAATTATAAAGACGTTTGAAGAAAATATACCTCTGACATCACTTGTTCACACAAGGCCTACTCACAGTGAACAGCTAAGTTTTAGTGCAAATCAAAATGCCAATATTCAGGTTTTCATATCTGAAAAATAATGAACCCTTATTGGATAGCTTCGTTGTCCATCTGTCTGTATGTACGTCTGTCTGTCTGCATGTCAAGGGTCTAATTCTATTTCTCAAAGCTCTATTTCTCTTTCTTCATATGGAACGCATATTAGAATTGAAATAAATATCAACTACTTAGGTCTGCAATCTCTTGGAGCCCTAAAAAATCAGAACTCTTGGTGCACGAGTGCAATTTGAACATGACCAGTTTTATTTTGCTTGTAAAGAATCTGAAGTAGATAAGAACCTATCGGATCACATCGTACATTTTTATGGTCTTAGAATTAAATAAGCAAGGTTTCGTTCCGGGTATAAGATTATTGCATTTGTTTTAATGGACTCTACGACAAAATGACATTGAACTGGGTCTATCGTCCAAAAAAAGTTTAAGGAGCACACTAAATTGCGTTGTTATAATACTATTTTGCCGGTATTTATCGTCATTTACCTATTTTTCCCGACGTTTCAACAGGTTATATATACTGTCGTTGCCACAGAATGACTTGAGTGCTGGAGCTACCGCCTCGGCAAAGTGGGGGCAGCATAATTTGTAACTACCCTCACTTGGTTTTCTTCATTTCTTCACTTGGACAAGTACACTTGGCTACAAGAACTAGATTCCACAAGGCAGAGAGTCCGATACCGTCATTTAAAATTATGAGATTTCTTAATTTCAATCCCTTCTCGAACTCTCTTGAAGCCTTTCATGACAGATGACTTTTGTGTAATTCTATACAGTCATTGGGTCCCGTCTACTAACATGCGTAGCCATTCTCGACTTGTTTTTTGTCGATTTTTGACAGCTGCTACGAGTATGTGTTCCTTAACATGTTCCGCGACCGTGCGTTCAGTCTAGCATTTATGATGTGGGAACACAGAATCGATCTTGTCGAAGACTCGAGGAATTTACAAACGCACTACTTCTTGTATTTGTATTTGTATTCTTCTGGTGTTCGAAGTCGCTTCGCCATCTTCGTGCGTGAAGTGTAGACTGTAAATGGACTTGACCGAAAACTTGCTAAGAATTTTTTCTTATTTTGTCGGTCACCCCTTTCCCAAAAGATACAAACACCGGCTGTCTTGTTACTTTTTGTTGATTGGCCTTCGGCCATTTGGGCGATCCATATACGCTCTTCTGGCTGCCCGATCCTCCCCCATTCGGACTACATGCCCGAGCCATCAGAGTCTTGAGGATTTGGTTTCTCCTATAATGTTCGGCTCGGACACGAGATCTTCTATTTCTTAGTTTTTGAGAAGTCTCCAGCTGCCATCCTCCCGCTAAATGTGTTCCAGAATTTCACATTACACTACCAATTGATGTAGAGCTTCTGTGCATCTAAGCGCTTTTGGACTCGGATCTGTATCTCCTCTTCCCTTTAATTGGTATCAGCTACTAAGCAACCAAGGTATTTGAATTTATCAACGCCTTTATACGAGGTGTCTCCAACCGTAAGGTCTTTTCTGCATATTCGGTTGTTTTTGTATAGCTTTATGTGTAGGTACTCCGTTTTTTCTTTGTTAATTTGAAGGCCAACTTTTACAACTTGTACCTGTAAGCTGCGGGCCACCATTCGAACGTCGTTCTCCCTATTTTTAAGAAGGGCCAGGTCATCTGCTTACCCAATAATTCGGTGTACGGCGGACTCCGATGTTTCACTCAATGGGCTGCTGTTCCGTTTCCCCGATTATTTTGATCAGTTCGGGATTTCATTGCCTTTCCTTCATATTCGAAAGATCAATGGGCGGACCATCGATTCCAGGGGCTTTATTATTTTTTAGCCTTGAGATAGCTCTTGTTATCTCATTGAAAGATAGTGGTGGCACTGTTTCGTTGTTACAATCCGCTGCTTTGGCTCTAGAATGGATTGCTGGACAATTAAGCAGATCTTTAAATTAATTGAGCCATAATGTTCTTCTGCTCTTCAGGTTTGAATACGAAGTTCCCTTCATCATCTTTGAGAGCTTGTGCTGACGGCTGGTAGCCTTTTTTTGTCTCTCTTACCTCACGGTAAAAGAACCTGGGCTCAGACGCTTTAATTAATGATTCTATTCCGGCTACGAGATCTTCTAGATAATTGCGTTTAGCTTGTCTTAAGAGGTTTCTCATGTCATGTTATTATCAATGCTGCATTCTCCTTGCCCGGACCATCTAAGTTCTTGTAGTGCAGCAATCGGTATTTTGTACCTCTGTAATTCTTTACTCAGTTGGTCCATGGGCCTGGGTCGTAATAAACTTCTAACATTCCATGATGCAATTCTCAAGTACATTAAAACATGCATGTAGCCATCGGTTTTGAAATCGGATCGTTTATTTCTCTGTGTCGGCTTCGTAACGTCGTTGTTTTTAAGGGGGCGGGTTGTTAGCCCACCGCTTAACCCGCTGTAATGCTGGAGGACCACACCCTTCGTTGGTCAGAGAATCCATCGGACTTAGACAGTAGCTACGCTACTGTCTGGCTGTCTATCTAAATATGTATCATAATATGTACCTATTGTTAAGTATATTTTACTGATACCTACCTACTACAATGTCTATGTTTGTTTTTTTGTCTTGTGCTGTCTATGTTTGTGAATCAAATAAACAATATATCTATCTATCTATCTGTGCTACCGACCATTCCCCCATCCACCACCCGGGGGACGCCCCTCTACGCCATCAGTGATCCGCGAGGCAAGGATGATTAGCAATATTTATTTGTCGTTGAGTAACTTTATATAGCCTACATTATTATTTTAATTGCAAAGCCTTTGTATAATAATAATTTAATTTTTTAGGACTGGAATACATCGAAATTGGGAGCAATAATGTTCAAAAATGAACCTTACCCAGTTCTTAATATTGAACAAACGAATAAAACGTTTGTTATATTACTTTACGAAAAATGGTCGCTTTTTAAGCGCAGACACATTTACAACTTTGGAAAGGCAAGGTCTGTACACGAATATCATTTACTCGAAGACGAAAAAAAAAGAAGAGGGTCTATGTTAGGACCCCCGCAGAAATAAAATACAGCGACTCTCGGGTCAAACTCTGCAGTTAATGGCAGAGAGGAGCGAAATGAGGCAGACAAATCGACATACGGTGCGCTCAAAAAACAGATATCGAAGTTTATGCGATCCAATTTGCACGCATACAATACCAATTGTATTGTGAGCGCAATAGAGCGGAACAAGGGCACCAAATTGTTTGCAAGAAATATGTCTCTTGGGCAGAGCCAGTTGACGAAGCTGAAGACCGATAGCAGCAGCATCATTTCCTCCGTTTTACGGACAGCTTTACACCTCATCGCAACACCCTGCAAAAAAAACGGCAGGCGATGCAAGAGCCCGTTTAACCCGACACTATAACGAAGATATGCCGGACGTCAGCCATTACGAGATAAGGACGGCTCTCAAATAGCTTAAAAACAACAAGGCACCGGGAGACGACGGAATAAGCTTCTGAAAGCGGGTGGATCACCAGTACTTAAAGTCCTTCAGAGGCTGTTCAGCTCCGACATTCTCGAGGGACCAATGCCAGAGGCGTGGAACAGGAGCATGGTGGTACTGTTCTATAAAAAGGGTGACAAAGTCCTTCTAAAGAACTATAGGCCCATTTCACTGCTGAGCCACGTCTGTAAGCTGTTTTCGAGAGTTATCACCAACCGTCTCTCTTGAAGGTTTAATGACTTCCAGCCTCCCGAACAAGCCCGGTTTCGAAAAGGATTTAGAACCGTAGACCACATCCTTACGCACCGGCAGATTATACAGAAGATAGAGGAGTATAATCGGCCGTTATGTCTAGCGTTTGTGGACTACGAGAAAGCATTTGATTCAGTCGAAACTTGGGCAGTGCTACAGTGTCTCCAGCCCAGCGGTGCCAAATAGACTACCAGTATATCCAAGCGTTGAAGTGTTTGTACAGTAAGGCCACTATGTCAATTCGTCTCCAAGACCAAAGCACTAATCCGGTCCCACTGCAAAAAGGGATGAGACAGGGAGACGTTATCTCTCCGAAACTGTTCACCTCTGTATTGAAGGATATTTTTAAGCTTTTGGACTGAAACGGATATGGCATCAATATCAACGGCGATTACATCACACACCTTCGGTTTGCTGACGACATAGTCATGGCAGAATCGCTTGAGGACCTTAGCATGATGCTCAGAGACCTCAACACCGTTTCCCGACAAGTGGGTCTAAAAATGAACATGGGTAAGACAACAAACGGTCTATGTTAGGAACGATGTTATCGAAGTTGTTGATCATTATGTCTACCTAGGCAAAATGGTCCATCTAGGTAAATCCAACTTCGATAAAGAGGTCAGTCGACGAATCCAACTCGGATGGGCAGCGTTCGGGAAATTCGCAATATCTCCTCATCACAGATACCGCAGTCTCAAGACGAAAGTCTATAACTAATCTGAATTACCCGTGATGACTTACGGATCTGAGACGGGGTCACTGACTATAGGCCTTGCGAATAAACTCAAAGTCACCCAGCGAGCTATGGAGAGAGCTATGCTAGGAGTTTCTCTACGCGATAGGATCCGGAAAACAGAAATCCGTAGAAGAACTAAAGTTGCCGACATAGCTTTCAGAATTAGCAGGCTGAAGTGGCGATGGGCAGGCCATATAGCTCGTAGAACCGATAACCGTTGAGGAGTAAAGGTTCTCGAGTGGTGACCGCGATGCAATGCGAAAAGGAATGTGGGAAGACCTCCCACTCGATTGACCGACGACATTGTAGCGGTCGCAGGGAGTCGATGGATGGAGGCGGCTTAGGACCGCTATTCGTGGCGTCGTTTGGGGGAGGCCTATGTTCAGCATTGTGATTGCATCGAAGATGGTACACAGTCCTCATTATGGAAGTTTGTCCATCTTATCAAAGTTTAGGTCCCACTTCTGTCCAAAAATTTTTTTTTATATTTTACTGCTCAGCAACAACAATAAGGTATAGGTATAGTAGTGATTTTTAAAACGATTTAATAAATTATTTTTTTCATGCAGCTTTGCATGCTGTTTCGGGATAAAAAGTTAAATGTATGTATCAAAATTTCAGCCCAATTTGTTCAGTAGTGTTGACGCAAAGAGGTAACAGACATCCATCCACCTATTCATCTTTCCATCCTTCTCACATTATCAACAACGAGTCTGACAATTTATATAAGTATACACATAGATACCTAGCTGAAGATTGGAAGTTATTACGATTTTAATTGTTAATTTTCAGTAAAAATCCGTTACAATCATGCAGCGTGAGAAACTGCATATTTACCGGAAACAGTACTTATTTGACAACAGCTGATGCAGTAATAATCCACCTTTTAGGCAATAGGAATATCCCTCAGACAAATGGACGAAAGCCACATCAAAGGTGGATATTTTTAGATGATGAAGCACCAAAAGAAACAATCATAGTGGGCAAGGGAGGGCTGAAATTTTCAAAGATGCACAACCTTTTTAATTGGTCGATGACATACAGGTATAATACAATACAAATAAATGCATTTTAAGGCTCACCAATTTCAGTAGGCACGAGAAAGTTGATACTTGCAGAGATGCACAACGTTTCAAAAATAAAATGAAGACAATAGACGACTTTACTATCGGTATTTGGTAAGTAGATATGTGTGTTCTGTGTTCTCTCTAAACGGCTCAACGAATCCCGATTATATTGGGAAAGAAGACAGATTGTATCCTATTAGGCTGTGCTATTAGCATCAATAAAAACACCTTGTTGTTGTCTATAATGGACGATGCGTTGAGCTGTCAAAGTCAAAATGTCAGAAAAAAGGGATCGTAAAATAGCCAGTGCCCTGGCGAGCACAAAGAAAAAGATATTAAAATACGTATATTATGGATAAAAACGGTACTAAGGCAATTAGAATTATTATTTAAATAGGGTAAGGTATACAGTAATCATTAAAGTACTCTTTTTGTGCGATATTCGTGTTCTCATCTGATAATCCTATTAATCTCTTTTAAAAAATAAGGCAAGCATTTATTTCCTGCACGCAACTAATAAATTTCACAATAAATAAATTTCATTTCTTTTCAACTCATAGAAGGTAGGTACATCATTATGATTGCTGGGTAGGTGTCGCCTTGTGTACGCCCATTCCACCTTAGCGGCTATCACTACCAGGTCTGTGTTTGAGCGAGCCCGCAATCTGTGCACCAGTATCGATAGGTACAGTTAAATATACCTAGCGTTCATGTCACGCAGTCACCATATAAAACATATACAAATTCTTGATAAAATAACTGAAATGAGCTAAACGCTGTGTATCATCTGAATATCGAGCTTTGAAGGACTAAAGCACTAAAGTTCATTCATCATCTGGCTAACAGAGCTGTAATAGGTACTTGTTTATGAGTACAAAATGCTTTTATGCAGGAGATACTCAGCTTGTCGTACAATTATTCAAAACAAATCTGTTACGTTGCTATTACACAGCTATTAGTTTTATAATTTTGTGCCCAAATTGCTTTAATAACGTCTGAGTAAGCGCCAAATCAGTTATTAATGGTTGTCTTATTCAGCAATTAGTTTTCTATAACTGTTGTTAAACAAAACTTACTCAGACGGTTTGTGCTGGCTGGGGAGAGGTGGCAGCGATTGCTCATGGTTGTATGGAAACAGTCGAGCAGCTGCCGCCGCAAACATCCCTGAGGCGCTGCAATAGCGGGGCATCCCCGCAACGCTCGAAGTCCATTGTTGCTCTGAACCCGAATGGCGACTCCAAATTAGTTTGCGACATCGTAAAGAATGTAAGATTAATTTGAATATCCTTTCAGAACGATTTCTGATGTCCCTGTTCCATATGGTCGAACGGTGCCTCTAAAAATGTCAAAATTCGGAAACCTAACAGATATTATTCCCAACTGGTCTATAAAAAGAAACGACGTCTTGGCTGCCATACTGATATCCAACTGCAACAATTTGTTATACAGGATGACAACCCTAATGACGATGCAAAAATACCTAAAGGATAGAATGCATGTGCATGGGGAGTGTGCTGAAAAAAATAAATTCAAGGAAAGGTAATGATGGATTTTGTTTAGTGCGTAAGGCCTCACACCGGATAATTTCTAACGAACGCTCTAGCGCCGCGGGGCGGTGCTAGAGCCGTTGTTAAGAAAAGAGAATGATGCTGCATTAATTATTCAGTATTATTTATTTATTTACAGGTTATTTATAGGTAGGTACTCAGCAATATGTAAATTCAGGTTATGGACGATAATGAGTCTTCTATGCAGATGTAGATCGTGACATTTTATTAGCTTCTTTCATGCCAAACCCGAAACTTTTAAAAATTCGTTTTTTAAATTCGTATTATCTACAATTCTTTAGTACAATATAATATTTTTTTTAGCTGTCCTGGACACTTTCATCGTGATTGTAAAGTGATGGCAAAATACCACTTTTACATTGTCTTAGAAAATACAAAATGCAAGGAATATATGACAGAGAAGCTATTCCAGCATGCCTATGCTAGAGGAGCCATACCCGTCATTCAAGGCCCCAGTTTAACAGACTGCGAAGAACTACTCCCTCCGAACTCTTATCTACACTTTGATAATTTCACAACAATACAACATTTAGTTCAGAAAATGATAAAGATTAGCAGGAGTGAGGAAAATCTACTCTTTTACCACCAATGGAGGTATCATTTTGATATACGCAATGAACATGGGTATTTCGGATCGAAGTCATACCATTTGTGCCGAGTATGTGAAGCCATGAATTACAATGATAAAAGTACGTCAGTCTATAGTGAAAATGATCTTGAAAAATACATGAATAAATATCAGCTGTGTAGACTATCGGTACCTAAGATGTACTAGGCTACCTATTAGATTAGTTAGGTTTAAAGATATATTTATTCTCAAAAAAGACATAGTCACTTACATGAGAATAGTAGTTTAGCTTAGTGTAAAAAAATAATAAAAGTAAACAGAAGTTGTTGTTCGGTCTGTAGGTAGTTATTACAGTTTTGAGTTAAAAGATAGGTAGGTAGGTACAAAAAAAGGGGAAAGTTTTAAACACATTACAAATTAGTTAAAATATAAATTAACAATTTTATATTATTGGCCAATTTTCTTTAACAAAACTAGCAAGTTCCGTTTTGAAGGTATCAATTGAGCTAACATTTTTCAAAGTTTTGGGTAGTTTATTATAAAGTTCATCCTTCAAAGGTAATTTCTTTTGCCGTAATTCGTTCTGACTTTGGGCAAAATAAGATAACTAGCTCGGCGAGTATTACGTTTTGTCACTTGCTTTGATTTTAAGAACGATATGTTAATATGAATGGAATTTTTGGTGATTTTACGGACTAGAATGCATGAATTATTGATGTACATTTGATTAATACTCGTTAGATTTGTTTCTTCGTAAATAGTTTCGGTAGGTGTAAGGTAGTATAGTGAAAAAATAGTTTGATTATTTTATTTTGTAGAACTTGCAGGACAGCTTGTTTAGTTTTGGCGGCGTTACCCCAAATTTCTATAAGGTATAGCAGATGTGGTTTTACGAGTGAGTTGTATATTGTGTAGCGCGTTTGGCGTGAATTTTACCCGACTTATTAGATTATTTACCCGAGTTAAAAATGTATGATAAATATTATGAATATGAAATGTATTATGAATATACAGGGTTTCCCAGAAATGGTGGATCACCTGCACGTGCGTGTGCGGGGGAGGGGTGGGACTCCACATCCCAAAAAAAATCTATTCCCAACAGTCCGGGGTCTACAGCATTTTTTGTAAAATTTAGATATATCTTAGTTCTCCTCACATTTGTGAGCATCACGTCCGCTATATGAGGCCTAGTTCGGTCTTTTTTCTTTTAACGTGTTCCTTATGAATGGTATTCCTAAATTACCTTTAAATAATCTCAACTACTTAGGCTAGTAGTCAACTAAAAATACATTTTATTTCTGAATTTTATTGAGCAAAATTTTCTTTCTGACCGTCTTTTATTTTAAAATCGAATACCTACAGTACAGGAACATTTTTAGGTAGGTAGGTAGGTATTACGAGTTAATTTTCTGAACGAAAAGTAATTTTAGTGTAGATGCACTGAAAGAACATTTTTTTTTCAGTATTGCGATTCGCTAATTCGTTTTTTTTTTACAAAAGCTTTTGTGTGTATAATGAAATAAACTATAATGAATCTGAATATTAGTTTTATTTAATTCTGAAGTAAAAGAATGTAAAAGATTCCAAATTGTTTTATAAAATCAAATTATTTAGACATGCATGTTGCTCTTGGTAGAAAAACAAGTAAACTAAAGCTGAAACTAAATTTAAACCTAAAGCGTTGAAAGAAGAAGCTGTGAGACCAAACAAGCGTAATTTGAGTGGTGAGTCGCTTAGTAATAAGTCCAAAAGTCCTGGGGCCTAATTCTGCTAACCAATTACTTCACAATGACGATAGTATAGATAAAAGAAACTACAGTTGGAGGGATGCGCGTCGAATGTCAAGGTGGAACCCATTTTATCAATCTCTCCGAGCAAATAGCTTTGAATGCACTGTTAGAGTTTCTACGACTTTACGGCTATAGATTGTCATAGTAAAGCTGGTTGCCAATTGGGCTTATGTTGTTTCCCCGCGATTTTTATAGTCAATAAACTTTCGTTTGACCGCCATCTCACAAATAATAATTTATTTCGTCGATTTCAGGAATAACACGTCACATTGTTTTAATTACGTACAGTCACGTAATTCAATAATGAAAAATCCAAATAATTCAATTACTAAATGAAATTAAATATCAATAAAAATATAAGAGTAAAAAAAAACTCAATAAAAACAAACATATACGGATTATCTACAGCTAGATAATTACATTCAGTCAGTTTTACAGGCTAAGAATTCCTCATAGCTGTAAAAGCTGTGTGTGAGCCAGTGGTTTAGCTTGTTTTTAAAGCATGTCAAACTAGTTCTATTCTATTCTATTCTAGTTGCCTTTGTAACAATTTCAGGAAGACTGATGTACACTGTCGGTGCCATTATACGAGTTAACTTCCCAGACATCGCGAGAGTACGCGGTAGGGTGGTGAGCTTGTCCGCTCGCCGAGTATTATACCTGTGAACCTCGCTATTCCTAGACCTGGAACCCTGCACTGATTTTACCGACCTGATTTTGCTACACGGAGTGCTGGAGAACCCCAATGTTTAAGAACGTATTTTTTTTTAAATACAACTTAAAAATTACACTCGTTTGGTTGTTAGCTTTACTACATCAATGTACATTTAACAGCTTGATTCTTGCTTTCGTAACAGAAAACCGCTATTAAGCACTACACAATAATAGATTGTTTTACAAGGGACTAAACCATCCCATTATATACGAGGTTGTTATACTCCCGAGCGTAGCGAGGGAGGATGACAAGACCGAGTTATAATGGGTGGTTTTGCCCCGAGTAAAACACTCTACTTTTCACTTCGATTGCGAGAAAATAAAACAATTCAAAATTAGATAATTTTCAGAAATTTTATTAAAAATTTAATGTGCAGTTAGAGCAATTTTGAATGTTTAGTGATATGTTTTTCCCGGGCAATTTTATTTCGGTTCTCTGTGATTGGGATGTGATAATATTTTGAGTTGATTGTTGTGGAGTAAAAGTTGGAGAGACTCGACTCATGCTTGAGTTTCCTGCATTATTAAGATCTGAGTGCGGCTTCAGCTGAGTTTACATATTCATCCAATCCCGCGATGTAGATGCTTGGGGTTCTGTAATGTTTGGTAGAATATTGATTCCTTCCGTCCACTCCGAATCCGCTGCGTGACGTGATACTTGTTTTGTATAGAGTCCTCTATATAACCTTCAGCCACTTGATCGGACCTCCATCCACCGTGCCGTTTTAATGTCGTTATATTCGCACCAGAGTCCGCCAACAGAGTCGCGGATGTTCTGCGGAAACAATGGCACGTGTAGTTCCGGATTTGGTAAATTTAGATAAGTGGCAATATCTTTAGGCATGTTACCAAATTTATTTTTGCCTATGACTTGCCTTGTGCATTTACCATTTTGATAATTTAGAAAAAATCTTCTCGTTGAAACATTAGTGGGACGTAACTCCTGATAGGCTTTAACTATATTAAGGTATTCTCCACTGATGACAAATTTACGCTCTTTGTTTGTTTTCGTGTTCGGCAGACTCACAGCTTGTAGGTTTGTATCCGTTTCTACGTCTTCTAGCTTTATATTGGCAAGCTCTATTCCTCTGCATGCACCGCTGATTCCATAAATTAAAGCAACCTGTTGAACAAAAAAATATGTGTGTTAATAATCGTAATAACCTAGGTACATAATTTAGGTATGTAGGTAGGTTTCTATTTATTTAGTTTGAGTAGAGTACATAAGTAGGTTACCTTTGTTGCCAAGTATTGTTTATTTGGAGCGTTATTTAAAAATGTTTCGATTTCTTGTGTCGTCAAGACTTTAAATTTTTTTGCCTTGTATCCAGTGGACAATTTCTTCAGTAAAGCCGTTAAATTTACATATTTTTTAATATCGACGTCGTGTTTCGTTTGTAAGGTCATTCTTAACATTGAATATGTGCTCCAAAGAGTCGACGATAAGAATCCACACGTTTCTCATCTCTCCATTTCATAAAATTTTCGTAAGTCTTTAAATATATTCCACGTGATTTTGTCAGCAACAGATTCATAATTATTTCTTTGCCCTTTTCTTCCATTTGCATATCGCAAAGCATCAGCAACAAGCATCTTCACTATCACTTGATGACATTTTTCACGTTCACAATTTGGAAGTAAAAGTCAGGAAGTTAAACGTAAAAGTTTGTGATTTGGAATGAAGAAAATTCTAGAGATTTAGCGCCAATACCATCTTTTTTTTTAAATCTCTATTTAACCCGCAACGAAACAGTTCGCATTCTACCGTGAAGGGAAGAATCAACCTTCATAAAACATTACCAAGATGTATCTATTTTCAAAAAAAAAGATTGACGGAGCACCAAGAAGTCGAGTTTTTATATAAGAGAACGAATACTTTGTACGGGCTGATGATTTTAGACAAAAGTTAAAAAGAAAACATACTTTTAGCCCGAGGTATTAAACTCGAGTTTTAGGCCCGCTAAGCTACACTATTATGATACACTTTTTGAGCAAGAGAAGTGAAAAATACATTTTAAACGAGATCCTGAAATAATCTGAGGTTGATTAATGGCCATCTCCTGACGGTTCGTTTGATGAATTAGCCGCATATTCGATTGAATTTGATCTGAGGCATGGCATCGTAGATAAAGCAAAATTTTAATTGTGACATAGTATAAATACCTTTTGACTTTGACCCACCATCGAGGGATAACGAATGCGATAAGGCAAGACCAACAAGTTTTGACCATCTTACAGCTTTTTACCCAACCTTAGAAGCCAAGTAAGATCTGTAGCTACAGAATACATTGTGATATAAAAGCTGAAATTATGAGATTGGATGGGTTGTTTTGGTATTTCTAATGGGGAACAGGAGAAAACAAGACCATTTACGTCGTGTGTGTGTAACATACGCACGCGTATTTCATTCTCCCCCAAAATGAGATAATGGTAAGCGTAAGCAGGCCTGTTTCATTTAGAACAAAATGATAAAGGCGTAGTTGAGTGTAATAACTAGTGATGTAATAAAGTAAAGCAGGTAATTTTACTACAAACATGTAAATACGTAACATATTATTGTATAGCCATATATACAAAAATATGTTATTTACTCGGGCAGTACCTATGTATGTATGTATGTTCATGAAATATTTGGAAATTGATAGATTAAGATAAGCCGTGGGGCCGCGGCGTACGAATATCGACCCCTTCAACTCAACCCGTGGATGTCGTAAGAGCCGACTAAGGGAACCTACCAGAGGAAGGGCAGCAGCTTCCTTCTGAGTATTTTTAAAAACCAACACTGCGATCACCAATCCGCCTGCCAAGCGTGGTGATTATGGCAAATCCCCCCCTACATGGGAGACCATCCACTCGATGGACCGATGACATCGTAGTGGTCGCAGGGAGTCGATGGATGGAGGCGGCTCAGGATCGCTATTTGTGGCGTCGTACGGGGGAGGCCTATGTCCAGCAGTGGACGTGTATGAGCTGATGATGATGATGATGATGAGATTAAGATATAAATATATTATTAGATTTGCCCTGAGTTCGGGTTGCGAGTTCGGTTTGACCACTGATGTCATCAGGTAAGATTGTGGTCAAACGAAGGTCTGTCGACTATAAATAATATGGCGTGTTTTAAAAAACGATAAACCGACTTCAAATTCCCTTACTTTGACACTTATTTTAAATTTTCGTGATAAATACTTATCCCCTGGGGATAAAATTTTAATGGGACTCGACCCTATGGAATTTACCCCCTCAGGATAATTTTCTATACAATAGTGAGAAATAATTTTCACAATCGGTCCATAATTGGCGGAGATATCCCGAAACAAACATAAAACTTGACTTAATCTTTGCTTCATCTCTACAGCATATTGCTAAGCACGGCCAATGTTCAGCTGATTCCTTCTCCTACCATGACGTTATCTTTCTGTCCTATAAACTACGCCCTCCTAAACATAAACACAAAACTCTACTTCAGCGCAATTTTAGTGGTATGAATCTTGAAAAGCTCAAATCAGATGCATCCAAAGTAGACTGGTCTTCGGTGACGGCGGTCGATACGATCGACGATAAGCTGGCAGCCTTTAACAATACGCTAATTGGTTTATATGATGTTCATGCACCAATCCGCTTGGTCAAAATAAAGCAACTGCCGGCACCGTGGATCACGGACGAAATAAAGTCCCTCATGCACAAGAAGGCAGTTGCCAGAGCGAGATTCAAACGATGTGCTAACGACATTAACAAAGAAAAGTATCATCTCGCCAGGAATCGCTGCAATAGAATGTGTAGGGACGCTCAACGCCGCTATATTCATTCTTCACTCTCCAATGCCGATCCAGCTAAAGCCTGGAAATTTTTAAGAACCTTGGGAATTGGCAAGGCACGTCAAGATGCGTGTAATTCAAACATTAATATTGATTCTCTTAACGTTCACTTTTCGTCGACATCCAACATGGATATAGATGTCAAAACTAGCACTCTCAACTATCTTTCTTCCTTGCCTGTTCCAGATTATCCTATGTTCAACTTATGTCCATTCGCCGCATGTGATGTTAAGAAGAGCATTTTGTCCATGTCCTCTAACGCCATGGGAGGTGATAATATCGGCCGTAGTATGATAATTCCTGTTATTGAAGAAATACTGCCAATTATATGTCACCTCCTTAACTATTCCGTCGCCACTGAGACCGTTCCGACAGTGTGGAAGGAAGCTTATATTATTCCTCTCCCTAAAATACCTAAGGCCTCCACATTTTCGGATTTCAGGCCTATATCTATTCTACCTTTCCTTTCCAAGGTCCTTGAGCGTCTTGTTCATGGCCAACTCAGTTTCTTCCTTTCTTCTAATAATCTTCTCAATCCCCTCCAGTCCGGTTTCCGTCCCGGTCACAGTACTACTACAGCCCTTGTAAAAATAACTGATGATATCCGATCGGCAATGGAAAACGGACATCTTACTGTACTTACATTACTTGACTTCAGCAATGCCTTCAACACTGTTGACTTCGATATTCTCCTTGGACTAATGCGCTCTATTAACATATCTCCATCGGCGACTGGTTGGTTTCGCAGTTATCTGCAGGGGCGCCGGCAACGAATCCGCGCTGACGACTCTTTCTCGTCTTGGAGCAACACATCCGCTGGTGTCCCGCAAGGTGGCGTGTTATCTCCACTTTTATTCGCATTATTTATTAATTCTATCTCTCTTCAATTAACTTCTTCCTGCCATCTCTATGCAGACGATCTCCAGATTTACACACAAGCCCCACTGCTAGATCTGGCCAGCGCAATTCACCGCACGAATAGCGATCTTACCTGCATTCGTGATTGGAGCGTGGCCTACGGTCTCCGGGTTAACCCCGCCAAAACACAGGCTATAATCATTGGTAGCTCGCGTACTTCTGCTAAAATTGACTGGTCGACACTCCCTAACATCGAATTTAACAACGTAACTGTTCCTTTTAGCAGAAGTGTTAAAAACTTGGGAATTCTGATCGATAGCGATATGAGTTGGGTTCCACAAACGGATGCGGTGAGTCGTAAGATCTTTGCCTCCGCCGCCTCACTCAGAAGACTCCGTAACTTCCTGCCTACTGCCACTAAAATTGTACTCGCTCAATCTCTTATCCTTCCCATTCTTGACTATGCCGACGTCTGCTATCTTGATCTTACTGAGGAGCAGCTTAACAAGATAGAACGACTCCAAAACGTATGTATACGTTTTGTTTTTGGCTTACGGAAATATGACCATGTTTCGGAGTTCCGCACTAAACTTAAATGGCTTCCTGTCCGTCTCCGCAGAAATGCCCATATCCTTTCTCTTCTTCATAACATTCTCTTTAACCCTGTAACTCCCGTCTATTTAAAGGAACGCTTTGAATTCCTCCACAATTCTCATCCTAATCCTTCTCGTGTCCTCCGGTCGTCAGAAAATCTGGTATTAAATATACCACCTCACCGAACCAGTTTTTACGACAAATCCTTCTCTATCCAGGCCATAAGGTTGTGGAATGCACTGCCTGAATCCATTCGAAAATCAGCATCATTACCGGTTTTCAAAGCTCGTGTCAAGGAAATTTTCCTCTTAGAAAATAAATAGGTATCTATTTATGTATATTGCACCTACATTTATATATTTAGTTAAGTTGCTATAGACAATATACATATATCCTCTGTTGTTAGATATTTATAATGTTATTTATTCCTGCCACTTTTAGATACACCCCTGCCTTTCTTAAATTCGTATAATTCTTTCCATCCAAAGGTTGCCTGGAAGAGATCGCTTCTAAGCGATAAGGCCGCCCATTGTACATGTTTTATGTAATGTCTATTTTTAATGTTTTCTTCGTGGTGTACAATAAAGAATTTTGTAATTGTAATTGTAAAACCTCCTTTTGAAGTCGTTTAAAAACAGGGTTTTTTTTACTCAATGGGTTTGAGGTCATGGACGTCTCTTTTTTTATGGAATATGTGTAGTTCCCTGTCCACTCGGTAGAGGTGCTCTATACCAACCCATAGAAAAATTAGAAATGAGTCGTCTTGACACTATTAAACCGAACTCAGGGCTCTGAATCTGATACTCTCTCTCTTTTGAATTACGATAACAAACGGCAGGATTCAGGAAAAAACTTATCTTCGGACTCTAGGAGTTTTCTCATACTTCACCATTTCGTTCGTCCTTAGTGTTTCGTGTCGTCTGCGAAATGACCTAGCTATGGAGTCTACGGTGGTTGGTGTTATTTCGTCAATTTTGTTTCGATCTAGTTACGAAGAAGGCACGTCACTAAGCAATAACAAACAAGCATCTGGTCGCCGTTGTCTACCACTTAGGTCTCTGATTACAAACAACGAAACATTAATTATGTTTTTGCTTCGAAAGATACCAATGTAATTTAGGTGCCCCCCGTTTTTGGAAGAAACAAATGTTCCTAATAAGTTGCGAGATGGCCCTTGTTTGTTGGGTTGGGTCGAAATGTTATCAATTTTGGAAAATGTCCTTTTATTAGTTTAGTAATTGAGTTAGGTGTGATGTTGTTGCTTATTTCCGAGAAGGAGCGTTAAGTTTTAATTTAATGAATGATTAGGAAATTTCCATATTCTTTTCGGATAACTACATTCCACGTAATGTTTTTTTTTTCTATTTAAAATTGTAATTTTACTTGTGAAACATTAATTATTTTTTTGTTTATAGGCATCTATGATACCAATGAACTTAGACTTGTTGATGGAGCGATTAAAACTATAAATATTGTAAGGCAAAGTTTAGCAGCCAATCATGCGAAAGCTAGCTCTATTTGTTCATTTATACAGGTGGCTTTTTGAGATGGAAGTGGATGGCCAAATCCGAATCGATAAGAGCTGGAGAAAAGTCGTGAAAAGAGGTGACTCTTTTTTTGTGTGTGTGGTGACCTTGATTTACAAGAAAACAATAACTACATAAGTAACTATTCAGATAGTTTTATATTATACTTACCTTTAGTTTTGCAGGAAATAGTAGTTGCTGATATATTTGCAAGGAAATGCAAAATGAAAATAAAAGGAAACGCTCTACCAAGCATCAATGTGAAATTTTTTAATAATCTTATTGAACAAGTAGTGATTGTCGCTATAGCCAGGGGGCCTACTCGGAAAAGGAAAATCGAAGTTTCTTTTTCGTTTTTGTGCAAAAACCACTCTTATGTCGCTTGCATAAGATAAGCGTTTGCACGAAAAATAATCAGAAACTTCGATTTCGTTTTTACGAGTATAGGCCCAGGATTAGCCTGTGTTTGAATGGGGCTTGTTTTATCGAGGATAAACCCCATTCATGCTTGTTGATATACAAAAGTCATTAAGAATATGTATTTTTAATGACTTTTGTATATCAACAAGCCGAATGACTTTGATGCTAAATCTGTCTTCGGGTAGCCTATCTACCGAAGATTAGGCAAAAAATAAAGGTCACACGATTTCGTGCCCTAAACTCTACCCTGAACATTGATTGGCATTTCAATTTGGGTCGAGCAGTATCTAGAGGGCGGTAATGCGTGGATTCACGATACGAATCATTCGAAGCGAGCAGAAAAAGCTTGATTTTTTTTCTGAATAGTACTCGTAACTTACAATCTGATCCAATTTGCTTGACGGTCTGATGTTTTGCGGTCCAGAACGAGTGGAAAAGTTTTTGCGTGAGTTATTTTGTAACAGGTATTGTAGGTTTTTTTGAAAACAGACTGACAATAGGTAATCGTACGTTTGTTGTAAACCTATAAGCTGGCCATGCTACGTATAAATACAACCGTTGGTATTACGTCTTACTACGGCTTAGTAGAGCCGTCCCCTGTATGGTTGTACTTTTTCATAAAGGGTATCACCCCTTTATGTCTCCCTATCTGTCATGCATACTATTCATCATGTAGAATGTAAAACTGACATTTTCACTGAGCCAACAGCACCCGAATTGGTAATTACGTATACTACGTACAGCCATTATAGCAATGAAGAGTAATTACTATGGGAAGAGTGATTTACATGCAATGTGTTACTATTAATATTGCGTGTCAAAAATAATTTATTGGAAAGCTCACTGATTTTGATCATGCGGCGTTCGACTGAGAGAATATTTTAACTTTTGGTTCAAAATTAAATGAATCGTATTTATAATCAGGATTAAGGGGCTTAGACATAATAAAATAGTTTTTTTTTTTAACTGAATAGAGATAAAAGTACTTATTAAACTTACAACAAAATATTCTGCCAGCCAAAGTTACCTTTTATTATATTCATAGAACGAGAGTCGCATTGGTTAGGGTTATAAAATCCCTGAGCTCTGAGTGACTACTACGATAATCCCCACGTGATTATGTTTTAGCTTATGCTATTCAGAATCAGACAAGTCAAATTTTATACTATAAACAGTTATAAAAGCTTATTATTAACAAAAAAGAAGGTGTTATTGATTTGCTCTTCACTTAATTTTTTTGCTTGAAGAAGTGAAAAAGAAACCACTAGTACATTTACGAGTATTACTTATGTGTCTAATAAATACATGTTTATTTTGTCTATCTAAATCTAGATTTAATGCGATTTAGATTCAATGTCAATATTTATATAAAGCTAAAGGTTTTCTTACATTCTGTTGTCAATGCGGGATGGAGCGACATCTAGCCAAGCATTAACATCATTGATGTAATCATCTATGGAGTATTCAAACCGAATGCCCTGAAAACCCCCTTTGTCCATTTAATGCCTGTGATGCATGACCGCAGTGTAACGCTCTAATCCCAATTCCCAATAATAAAGGATCGACCACAATCCAAAAGCCGGCAATTTAGGATAATTCATTCATACCGAAACCAGAAAATTTCATTTATGTAGGTATTTTCACCTTTTTGGGGCTTATGATGGCGTATTTTATGGGGTGACGCACAATATTTTACCTTTGAATACAAAATAGTACGTACTTAATGTAAATTAATGTTTATTATGTACCTACTTATCAATTATATTTTTTTATATGATATTCTCCGTTCACCTTGGTTGCCTGGAAGAAATCAAAGCAAATTAAAACTTTAAGCGATAAGACCGCCAATTTCAATGCCTTAATAAGTTTATTAATGTACCTACTGAATGTTTTATAATGCTATGAAATAAAGTATTATCTATCTATTCATTTATTTCATTTATTTTCTGGTTCTGCTTACATTGGGGGAACTTTCATAAACTACCTATTCTGGGGCTTGATGATCGTGTGTGAAATTTCTAGAGCCCTGAATTTGGTAACTCGATACTATAGGTAGATATAGTCTCGACACCGAGACGTTCTCAATAAATACAAGAAATCTAGTCTTAGCTTTATTCGAGCGTTCGAAGTTCAAAATCCTCCTGATCTAATAAATGTGAAAGTTTGTGTGATGTTTCTTACCACGTATCTCCGTAACTACTTAACTTATTTAGATGTAATTTGGTATTTAGATAGTTTAAGTTTTGAAATAACACATAGTCTAACTTTATTTTGAAAAAATATAGTTAAAAACTAAAACCCGACTACATAAAAGTCGTCTTAAACAAGCGTTCACCTATTGTCCATCGCATTTTCTTTTGATACTTAGGTGGTCGGAGGCCTTTTATAGAGGGAAGTCCCGTAACGCCGGACGGCACCCAGCTTCGGACAAGCGTACTATCTCGGAAAGTCACAACACGTTCGATTCAAAAACGATTGAATGGGACGCGGGAGCGCATTTTGATACCAGGCCCCGAGACGCGGTGTGCGACGTACTTAATTAATAAATAAATATATTTTATTCGAATCTCCTTTTTTTATTGTCAAAAAACCTTAGGTGTCCGCCACTAGGGGACTTCCCCTACATATTATACCCTAGGTATACGGGGCGGGTGCCTCCGACTACCTAAGTATCAAAAGAAAATGCGATGGACAATAGGTGAACGCTTGTTTAAGACGACTTTTATGTAGTCGGGTTTTAGTTTTTAACTATATTTTTTTTACACCTTTTTGCTAATAGTTTGAGAATCGTTAACCTCACAAAAACGGTTTCGGAAAGTACAAACAAAGACCTTTGCAACGATACCACACACGAGTATATTTACTAACATTGAGATTTTCGACCCTTTCTTAGACCCTCGCTATCTCGTTAGAGCCCCATTTTTATCTGACGTCACATAGCCTATAACCATCGGGCTATTAAGACGAATCATAGGACACCTCATTTGTTGAAATCTGACCAGTAGTTTCAGCGCTACGTGGGAACAAAAAAATCGGCTACATACATACATACATACGTATGTATTAGGATGTCAAAATCATAACCCTCGTCGTAGTCGGGTAAAAATTTACATCTGAGGGGGTTAAAAATTGTAGGAAAGTTTGTATGGAAAATTATTATTCCTTGGTTTGATTCACTCAAAACTTAGTATAAATAAACAACAAAGTAAATAAATAAACAATTAATTTTGAATTTTTACGAAAATCTGCCTTTGACGGGGTTAAACATGGTAGTAAATTTATTGTGTAAGATTTTATTCCTTGGTTCGATTCGCTCAGAACTCGATACAAATCCTACTAGTATAATACATGTGAAGGTCTGTGTGAATGTTTGATACAACATCATATCAGCCCATACACGTCCACTGCTGAACATAAACCTCCCCCATACGCCGCCACAAATAGCGGTCCTGAGCCGCCTCCATCCATCGACTCCCTGCGACCGCTATGATGTTGTCGGTCCATCGAGTGGGTGATCTCCCATGTAGGGGGGGTTTTGCCATAATCACCACGCTTGGCAGGCGGATTGATGCTCGCAGTGGTGGTATTGAAAAGTACTCAGAAGGAAGCTGCTGCCCTTCGTCTGGTAGATTCCCTTAGTCAGCTCTTACGACATCCACGGGTTGAGTTGGAGGGTCGATATTCGTACGCCGCGGCCCCACGGCCAATAGTATGATACCACGTATCTCCATAACTACTTCACTTATTTATTTCACGCCAGTGAAGCCGCGGGGCGTAGTTTACTCAAAATATATAACAAATTGCTTATTCTTGAGACGGTCATAACTTTTTAAGGAGAGTACCGTAGTAGGGACCTCAATGTTGTGAATGGATTGGTCAATTTTATAGCCCAATAGATTTACCAAGAGCCTTTTGTTTGAATCGCCAAGTGGTTATTGATGATTTATAAAGCTCTCAACTAAATTGCCTATCATTTATTTGGGTATTGAATTGAGAGATTTACTTTCTTTACTAAATAAAATTTTATTGCAGCAATAAAAATGGCTTAGATTTTATCTAAGCACTCACTTTAATTTCGAAACAATTTTAACAAGAAATGCTCATGTAGGTACTTTACCTAGTTCTATCGAAATATATACTATACAGAATATGTTTAGATATATAGAAGTACTAGCTGCGTCCCGCGGCTTTGCCAGCCTATCCAGTCTTGAGCGAATCGAACCAAGGAATAAAATCTTTGATACTTTTACGACCCTGTTTAACCCTCTCGAAGGAAGATTTTAAGAAAAAATACATGATTCGTTATTTACTTTGTAGTTTATTTAGACCGAGTTTTGAGTGAATCGAACCACTTAATAATCCATACAAATTTTACCAACATTTTTAACCCACTACGAGGTTATTTTTTCAAAATAAGATTAGCCTTTGTGTTATTCTCGAACATAAACTGTCTACATCATAATCATCAGCCCGTGTACGTCCACTGCTGAACATAGGCCTCCCCCAAAAAAGTCACGAATCTAATTGTTGCCATCATATTGAAGGGGGGGAATGCCATAATACCATGCGGATTGGTGATCGCAGTAAGGAGTTGGTAATACACAGTAGGAAGCTGCTGCCCTTCCTCTGGTAGGTTCCCTTAGTCGGCTCTTACGACAACCACGGGTTGAGTTGGAGGGGTCGATATTTTACGCGGCGGCCCCACGGCAGACTATCTACACACCAAATTTCAATTATTTAAGTTAAGTAGGTAGTTACAGAGATACTTGGTAACAAACATACACACAAACTTTCTCATTTATTATATTAGTAGGATTGTTACACAGACAGTTACGGATCGTATCGGCTACTACAATATATCATTGTATACAATTGGCGTGTTTTAAAAACAATAAACCGAGTCTGAACCTACCTATGAGTTACGCCCGTTGCCATGAAAACTGCTTATGTGATAATTTGATTGTCTTCAAAAACCTAATAATCGACATAGAAAGTTGTTGTAAAAGGGAACTTTTTCACTGTTTTTAAGTTTTTCGTGAGTGATAAAATAGGATCATTATATGTATATAGATCATTCTGGATCGTTTTCTATAAAATAAAGAATACATTTTCAAAATCGGTCTATAATTAGCGGAAATATCGGGAATAAAATACTTACCTACCCAAAAAAACAATATACTCGTACAGACGAATTTAGAACCAACTCCTTTTTAGAAGTCGGTTAAAAATTATGGTAGACCCGCCCCGGTTCGCTCGGGTATTATGCCTACATGATTTATAACCTAAGATATAATGGGTAGGTATAGTTATCTATCCTTAAAAGATAGATAGGTATATGCCATCGCGGACTTTTTTGTAGATCTTTAAAAGAGGATTAGCCCACCTTGAATTGTTTTGTTATAATGTATCTCAAAGGGATTAGACAGCGTTTTCGATGAAAGCTCCAAGGCGGCTTCACTTTTTCGACACTTCCTTATCTTTATACTTTATATTTCAACCAATTTACATAAACCTTGACCACAAAAAAACTCTGTCGATTAGTGAAAATTGCATGAAAATCCGTTCAGTAGTTTTTGAGTTTATCGCTAACAGACAGACAGACGCGGCGGAGGACTTTGTTTTATAATATTTAATGATTATAGAAACAACTATGCACACATGAACATGAACCCTGAAAACTACTCTTTTTTGGGCAGTGGCGTAAAAAAACATTCCATTATAATAATGCTATTTGGAGTCAAAGGTCTCTAAAAGCATCTGGCAACAGATGCCCGAGAAAGGCAAATTAGCCGCTTCTCTTAATAAACTTCTTTGGTAGTAGTTTTAATTAATACTTAGGACTTTACTACTCTGGTCGGTGTTCAGGCATCTGGGACCAACATTTATTGTCGGGCATGTTTAGTAAACATAATTAACCCGGCGCCAATGACGTGAAAAAAATTACGTAGATAATGACGCCGGATCATGGTGACCCGAAGTTTTTCAGCATTTTTTTTATAAAATTATATAATATCAGCCTACTTTAACTATGTATGTACTAGTAAGTGTTATTGATTACACAATTAAATAAAAAAATACAGATTATTCATAAAATCAATTTTATTAATGTTTTTATCAAAACATATGCAAAATCTACTTTGAAAACACAACTTGTTTAATTATTCAAATACTACGTCTTTCTAAAAATGTACTAAAATGACAATACAAATTCTTATTCATTATTATACAGATCAAATGCACGAATGAACATCAATTTAACTTACAATTAGTCTTCAGCTTCTTCATACCTACTATAGTGGAACTGCTATCACGCCATTGATGAAGCTGAAACTTAAACTATTTTTCCTTTTACACGTGTATATCCCTACACAGGGAGTTTCACACTGATTTCACAAGCGGTAAGGATGGAGGGATACTGTCTCCAGCTACTAGAACTTTCAAAACCACAGAGCGCCGAAAATAATAATATGGCCGTTTTAAATCACCTCGGGCACAGATTATATAATACGGGTCGGGTCAATATGACCCAGCGTCATTGGCGCCGGGTTAAGTACTTTACAAAAATGGTTTATCTTGTACATAATGACTAACATCTTTGAGTTTAAGGTAATGGAAAAAAATCTAGATCATGTTTTTGTCTAGTTATGTACATACTTTACTATGTTGTTTTTCGGATAGGAGAAAAAACCTTGATATATCTATTTTTTGGCTTTTATATAAATAAATACATAAATAATGCTAGACAATCCACACAGCATCATCTAGCCCCAAGCTAAGCAGAGCTTGTGTTATCGTTACTAGATGACTGATATACATAATACAATACATTACATAGTTTTTTTTATATAGAAATCGTCACAAGCAGGCCTTTGCCCTGCTGCGCCATATCGGTCGTCGTAATAGATAGATAGAAAGATAGAAAATTCTTTATTGCACACTTATTGATAAGAAACAGAAATACAAAAAAAGACAATTTTAAAACTAAGTTACAAGTGGCGGTCTTATCGCTCGAGAGCGATCTCTACCAGACAACCGTGGATGGATAGGATTGTTGGATAGTACTAGGGGATCTGTGTGCTAGTATAGATTTAATAAATAAAAATCCTCATAATAAATATTATGCCTAAAATAAACTACATATATAAATTTATATATATATATATTTACTTATATACATAGGGACACAGGTATGCGTTCAATGACAACAGCCTAAATAGTAATATGCTGGTGAGCGTAAAATCTATGATTTTTTATTTTATCCCGTTTGTATAACCATACTAGCTGCTACCCGTGGCTTCACACGCGCTTTTCATGTACCCTACGTCCGGCCCCGGTATACCATCTACCTCTCTGCCAAATTTCATTCAAGATCCGTTCAGCCGTTTAGGCGTGAGTGGCTATTGGATAGGCACACGATATCTCTCGAAACCGTAAGTAGAGTTGTGGGAACCTTCCCACAACACTACTTACGGTTTCGAGAATGCTACTAAACCACTTTGCGCCATTAAGTAAGGAAGGGTTCTAAGTTACGACTTGAGAGCCTCGTACCCTATGGTAAACAGTACAACTACTAACTCCAAGGGACCCAAAACATAGTTTCACATCGTCTGTATTGGTTTGCTGGTTAACCGTATTATTAAAGACTTGCTCCTGCTCGCGGCTTTGTACACGTTTTTTTTTTTTCTTCAGAAAAGTAACTTTTATGCAATGTAGTGCGACGTTATGAACTACATTTAAGCAAATTTCATTCAGTAGTTTTGGCATAAAGAGTCAAATATTTATCCAAAGTTCCGCTTCCGCATATGACCTAGTGTCTTCACAAACTTATTCGTGATGCGGGCAGAACCAGTGTGTATATATGTGTGTATGTACATACATATGTATGTAGTTCACACAGTGTTGGTAAATTATCAGTAATAGAATTTGTATATGTTACTTTATTACTTTGGTCTCACATCAGATTAGGTTATAAGCATGCCCCATCGAGTACATACTAATCTATTAGGTATATAGTGTTAGCTAGTGAAATTTAATTTTGATCACATTTTTATTTTTATTTTAATTTCATACCATCGATTTTATTATCTGAAAATAAATACAATACAATATACCTACAATACAAAATGCAACTCGATGGCATGTCCTGTCCCTAGATCTTAGTTTATTATATTTAATATAATGTATTACTATACATATATGTGTAAATTTTTGGTATTTGTATAAGGATTCGTTTTTCACCTTGGTCGCCTGGAATAAATCGCTTTAAGTGATAAGGCCGCCAATTCCATTACCTTTCTAATAGGATAAGTTTAATTAACTACTACTGAATGTTTTATAAGGCTGTGACCTAGAGATTTATCTATCTATATGGTGCTATAGGTAAATCGTTACGTAAGCGGCTTTGTTTCCAAACTTTAAAACCCTATTACGCTATTACATAACCGCAATAATTGTACTATGGAAGATTGAATTTTATTGATTCCTTTGCTACGTGTCGAGTTCACAAATCTAGACATTCTAATTACTTACATACCTAGTACCTACTATAAAGTTGAATTGGAACTGATTTTGTGTTTGGGATGGGATTACGCTGGAGGCGTATTTATCGTCACTGATAAAAGTCACAGATATAGAAAATTGGCGGTATGTCACAGTGACAGAAACTAAATATATCTGTGACTGTCACACAGGCATGGCAGTACTAGTGTCAAGAGTGCACGATATTATATCGTTTTATTTTATTAGGTACCTACGAAATAAATCGCTTCTATATTCTCTCTTTGATAATATCACTAAGTCAGAATGAGACACACCTAGTATTTTATACTTGGAAATTAGAAATGTATACCGCAATGTAACAAAGTAGTAGTTACTACGTCATACGGGATTGGTAGAAATACTAGCTGGTATTTTGTCACAGATATTTTGAAGTCACGGTAACGTAAGTCACAGGTATCGGAGTTTGCCTAGTATGACCCAAAACTAGATGGGATACGTAATATTTTAATATGATCATTATAGAAAGTTAGTCGTTCCATGTTCCTTATTGCTCGGCAGGATGACACTCGCAAGGCTTCAAGGGAGCTCAGACAAATGCTATACGTTTGCGCACGTCAGGGGCAAAAAAAAGGAACAATGGTAACAAAGTTTGTTTTATCTGGCTACAGTTGCAGTGTAACAAAATTCAGGGACAACCATCGGGATTCTTCTCATAATGTTATTAGAAAGCAAAAGAAGATAAACTGTGGGCATTTTATGTCATGTCACCCTAGATAGATAGATAGAAAACTCTTTATTGTACCACACAAACACAAAATACATACAGAAGGAATAGTTAACAGCAATGAAGTACAAAAGGCGGCCTTATCGCGTTGAGCCCTATAACTATTAAACTTACACACGTGGGTAGGTGGTACCTACTTAGAATTTAAGGAATTAATTAAATTAAAAAAGTGTGCTTACCTAATGATAATTTATCAGACTAATACTATAAATGCTAAAGTTTGGATGTTTGTTACTTCTTCATGTGAAAACTACTCACAGCTCGGGCTGGAATTTTGTATAGTTAGTTAGTTCTAGGTCTAGAATAATAATTTTTAATCGAATAATTTGTTCCCATGGGATCGAAATACCTACCTTTAAAATTTTACCATATAAACAACGCGTGCGAAGCCGCGGGCAGAAACTAGTACCTATTATAAATTCAAAAGTTTGGATCTATGGATGTTTGTTACCTATTCACGTCAAATTACTGAACGTATTGGCTGAAATTTTGCATACAGGGGCCCAATTCTGCGTATCACGTGATACTTTATCGAGTGATACCTACTACTCATTATCACGGGATAAAAATATCATGTCATAAATATCGAGTATAGCTAAAAACTGCATTCTCGTGCGACTTATCGAGCAACTCATCAAAGAAAATCGATAAATATCAAATTGCAGATTTTGAGCTTACGCTTGTTTATCACCACTCGATATTTTAACAGTTCTTGCCATATTTATCGAGCAGATATATTGCCAGAATTGCCATCCAGGTAATTCTCATCCTGGAAGCAAATATGGGCTAAAAAAACAACGTACAGACGACTTGAGAACCTCCTCCTTTTGAAGTCGGTTAACAATAAGCTTTACACGTTTCCATAAAAACAATGCGTTTGAAGCCGCGGACAGAAATTAATTGCCTTGGTATAGGTAACTTAAAGTACGTACCAAACTAAACATTCATGGCTGGAAAGAAAAAATAAACTAACTTTGATAGTAACGGCTCAAAATCATATACCTACGTAGAATATTACTAGCTGACCCGGCAGTCGTCGTTTGGCCATCGACCACTGAGGGTTGAAGATTCTTACAGTACTAATATCGCTATTAAAATTAGGGGTAGGTGTTAGAAAGGTGAAAATTTATGGTTATAATAAAAATAAATATTGAAATAATAAATATAAAAATTGCTATACGAAAAATAAAAAATTGGGTTCATACACCCTTATCACTTATAATGGTATGAAAAATAGTTAAAAACCTATTCTAAGACCTACCGAATATACACACAAAATTTCATATAAATCGGTCAAGGCTTTCGGAGGAGTTTGATTTGGTTACAAACACTGTGACACGAGATTTTTATATGTATAAAGATATATAGATACCTACCCTCCTAGCCGCGAATGATTCAACATAACATAAAAAGTTTTCCCGATGAAAATAGAAACATTTTGAGTTTGCCGTAGGTTTGGTTTAACGGGATGTTGTAGTACTGGTAAAGGTTTTTTTGCCACTTTTTCGAATTGAAATGCAGTTGTGACTGTGAAGCGTAGCCGTAACAAGGGAGCGCACGTACGTGCAGAATTCTGATGCGCTCCATTTGCATTGCAGATATGCTATCTAGTGTACGACGACGGACAGGATTTAGCACTACCCGATAACATAGTGGCAACACTTATGTAGTTGTGTTAGGTTCTATACGCTATAATATAGAGCCTATGTAGCTTTAAAGGCATGATACAAGCACCTTACAACCAGGTACCTTTGTTCAGGTCTGCTGGGTGTTATGTGATTAAAATGTATGGACGTTGCGTTGCCAGAGGTTTATTTTTCATTATTTTAGATACTTATAGCCAGTTTATTTGACATTATTAGGATAATATATTTTTTCAAATTAAAATTCTGATCTTGTTCTTTCAATATGTCATAAATAAATGATAAATTACCTATTTTGAAAGTTCCGATATTATCATTATCATCACGTAAAATTGGAAGATACTGTAAATATAGATAGGCGATAAGGCTGCTCCACAGTTGTTAACTTTTGCTGCTTCATCGTTTGTAACTTATGTATTGCAAAAGGTTGTCTGGCAGAGATCGCTCATAGCGATAAAGCCACCCAATGTACATAATTCTGTATTTGTGTTTTCCTTTCCTGTGTTTATGTTTTATCTGGTGTGAAATTTAGAATATTTGTGTTATTAATATATTTATTTTTAAAACAATACATATTTAGTCATTTATATTCAAATTTTGTATTTGTATAGCGTAATCCCGATTTTAAAATGACGTAGAGTTTGTTGAATTGTCATCATCGTCATCATCAGTCATTGTAGTCATCATAGAGTCATGTTCAGCTTCTGGGTCAGGTACCAACCTAGTACCTACCTTACCTATGGTCAAAGTTTAGGTAATATTACTTCTATGGTGGCAAGAACACAACTACACATTGGATTTAAACCATGTTTCAAAAGTTATGACAAAACATTTCTGGCACAATTTTATTGCTTTTTGCCTGGGCAGATAATTTATGGGCCAGCTGTACGTTTTACTACTTTGTACCTAAAGTACGTAGGTAACTTAACTACCCATACCCATGGCTTGAGCTATAAAGTGACCGCCTACAATGCGTAGCTTAGACGGTTAGTTTATATCCGAGCCCGCAAAGGTACCAATATTTTTACTTGTTTACGCATTGTAATTAAATTGTAATTTTGAAAGCACATGCTCGCAATCAATAGCTCTATATGTTTTCATTATAATTAAACTAGCCTCTCTCCGTGGTTTCGCAGGATTATTTTCGGCTTATTAAAATATAAATAAATAAATAATGCTGGAGAATCCACACAGCATCATCTAGCTAGCCCCAAAATTGTCAAACTCATTACCCCCCTTCGTTGGTAGTCGAGTAAAAACTAAAACCCGACTACGTAAAAAGTCCTAAACGAGCGTTCACCGATTGTCCTTATTATTTTATTTTCATAGTTAGGTAGTCGGAGGCCATTAGATACCAGGGCTACAGCGGGAACAAACGCCTCCGACTATCTAAGTCAGTACCCGACTACGTAAAAGTCTAAAACAAGCGTTCACTGGAACGCTTGTTTTAGACTTTTACGTAGTCGTATATAATATTTTTTTACCGCATTTTTCCGAACCTAACTTGACCGTGACAAATCCGGGTGTTTGTACTGATAGTGTGGACGAAATTTGTCACGCGTACAAATGTTACGATCAGTTATACGTCTTATACTCCCTACAAAATATCAATCTATGAAAGTACGCTTGAACATTTTACGTACTACCCGTCACAAATGTGGACGGTGTTTTGGTTTTATCATGGTCAAATGACACGGGTCACGGGCCGATCCATCCACAGTCGGTCTTTTTCAAAGGATGTTCGGTACTGTCTCGGTGTGCGGGAGACGTCCACATTGCAATTTTTGACAATTGTGTACCTACAAGCTCGCGTGTCATCACGCTGGTACCTACACGGGATTGATGGATCTGGCAAATGCATGGCGTGACAAGAAAACAACTGCTCCCGCCCGCACCTGCAAAATAGCATCCATCGCCAGATCGACCGTGTAGCGCCAGCTCTGATGTTCGATCGGATGCAAGCCTTCAGCCGTCCACACTATCCGTAACAAGTACGTACGCGATGATGTCACGGAGTCCGGTTTGTCGAAATTTCACAAATGTGGACGCACCTGTAGAGGCCACTGAGGAATATCCACCGGGGGCGGGCAGCAGAGCCCCCAGTAGAACAACAAACTGCGATTTCAACCCGCATGCCCAGCGTGGGCATTATCTCCCTCCCCCTACAATATAAAAACCAATAAGGCGTTTATCAGGGAGAGGCCTGGGTCCAGCAGTGAACCAGTTTATGCTGTAGAGGTAGAGAGGTAAAATAATTTTCTTGCACAAACAACAAGAGTAAATTATAAACTAGACAAACAATAGAAAACTAGTTGAGTAGATTAAAAACGAACAATTTGCTCCGTAACTGGCGAAACAATGCTTATGCCAAGTTATGAAATCCTCGTAAAACTCAATATCGACCATTATTCTTGAATAACAACTACGGGCATAGCAAATAATTACGACCAAAGCTGATTCACTCAAATCAAGCCGGGCTAGGGGCTCACAAAATACAACAAACATTTTGTTGTATTTTGTGGGGTTTTTATATAAACTTAATGCTATTATTTGCAAGGATTTTTTATACTAACGTAATTATTTGTCAAGTTTAATTTACTTTTGTTTGTTGTTTATGAAACTAATTATCTTAGGTAGGTACCTCTCTACCTCTACTTCCACCATAATTTCGCAACAATTCTCGGCTTGAGAGGCATTAGGGCGGATATCAAGTTACGGCCAAAATGACTTTTTTGCAAAGTGGTGCTTAGTTTTTCTTTCTCTTTCTTACAAACTTACAATTACATTTCTATCTTAACTCTCATTAAAAACTATCTCTTATTAAAAACTAGGCATGTGCATTTGGTCGGATCTAAGGACTATCAGAAAATTATGTGAAGCATAAGAACTTTTATTAAGATATAATTTTATGCACCTAATGGTAAAATATTTTTTGGATACGTATCTCAGTTACAACCATTATGCTTCTAAATTTTTTTCTCCCACATTCCATACGTATCAACACATAAGTCTTTCTGCCTCTAAATAAATTCACAATGATGGTACGCAACATTAGATGCAACCTTATGCTTCAAATATTTTATCAAGATCACTGCTCGGAAAATTAAATAAATAAATAAATAATCCTGGACAATTCACACAGCATTATCTAGCCCCAAGCTAAGCAGAGCTTGTGTTATGGGTACTAGATAACTGATATACATACATAATACAATATATTACATAGATAGATATTTTTTATTATACATAGAAAAACGACCAGAACACCCTGAACAAATATTTGCAGATCGTACAAATATTTGTCCCGAGGCGGGAATCGAACCCGCAACCTCCTGCGTCGCAGGTGGACCTTCGCCCACTGCGCCACATCGGTCGTCAATCCATAATTACTTAAGACCATATGCTTCTAACAAGATATCTTTTTGTCGTTCAATTGATGTAATTATCTGTAAATAGTTCGTTTGCTTCTAAACAAATGCAAGAAAATGATCCCGAACGTATCAACATCGTCGGCAGCGCAGCGGGGCGCAGCCAGCCAAAGACAGGGTGTTGTAAGGGCGGGTTAACTACGAAAATTTATATCAAACAACAAGTGCTTGCAACGAGTGTGGTGTGAGTGAACTTACCGGCCGGCCGGCCATTGAGTAAATTTTAAATTGTATATTGATAAGTTTTGATAAATGTGAAAAACTACGTAATAATTAGTTCTAGTATTTGTGTACAATACGGTATGATGTAGGACTAGCGATGGAGGATAAAGATAAAGTAAGTACCTAAAATAATTTTTCCGTTGCAACCATTCGGTTGCAAAGATTTGACCTTTTCTGGCGTGGATATTTTATAAAAAGACTCAGAAGTAAGGCCTACTTCTAGGTAGGTACTACCATTATACCGCATGATTACTATATTATTTATATAATGTTTGAATTGTTTTTTTTTTCAGTGCAAAATGTGTTATCAAGAACTTTTTGCAAAACGCCCAATGCTTTCTGAACTTAGAAATAGTCTGCATAGAATAGTCTCGCAGTCGCGCTGTTAAAAGCGACGTCAATAAGACGGTTAATTGTTCATAGCATTCCAACATTTCAAAGCAAAAAATATCACAGACTAAACTTATCTATAAATCAAGGTCTTAACAAACCATTGATATCTAGGTATTTAATGTACCAACCTAAAGCAGGATGGGTTCGGCTTCAATTTATAATAAGTACCTAGTAATTAAGACAACGGTGTATGCTTTCAGATAAGTTAGCGAAGCAACCAGCTCGTTCAGAATGGAGAAAGGAAGATTTAGAAAAAGAAAATCATAACAAAGCAGCGGAAGAAAGATATAACTTAAAAAAGATCAGACAAAACAGACGCATTGAATAGTTCAGGAAAGAAAAAAGTGTTGACGTTTGATTTGTAAAACTGCTTGGCGACACCCAATTTGCCAAATTGCAAATCTTTCTACTTACGAAAACTCTGGACTTTGAATTTGACAATCTATGATGCAACAAGTAATGACGCTACAAATGTTATTTGGGCAGAAAATATAACCGGAAGAGGAGGAAATGAAATAGCTTCCTGTCTTATTCGTTGGGCAGAAGCGAACAGAAGTAACTTAGAAGCTGTTTAAGAGTTGACATAATGGTCAGATAATTGTGCTGGCTAAAATCTAAATTTGATGATTGTTATGGCATATTTTTTTTATCGAAACTAGAGCCAAACACCCTGCCTCACAAAGATTCGTGTAGCAAAAGGCATCAGAAAGAACATAGCTCGTTTGACAAGAAGAGGATAAGCTTGACTCAAAGAACACCAAAATTTGCCAAAACCATAAAATTCAGCTCTCAACACTTCTTTAGTTTCTCTTGTAGTTTTAGTAGTAACATCGATACAGAATGAAGCGAGCAGTTTTGCACAGATTTCCGCTTCTAAAAGTCATCAATCACAAATTTATGCTGAAGAGACACATGGAAGTTGATCAAATACATTCACAAATAGAGAGAAAGAAAAAACAGCTGAAAACAATGGAAATTGCTATACCCCGAGACTAGTCCTAGTTTATACGAACATGTGGAGGTAGAAAAGTATTTGACATGGAACTTCAGCATGTCAAAGATGCACATCTTAGCATAAAAGGGGTGGACCATTCGTTACTTGGAAGAAGAGACGGCAATGTATTCAAAATATCGGATTGTGTATGGCTGCAACTGAAAGCTTAGGATAATATTTTATAAAAATGACTTTTCCCAAGAAACTTTTCTTGAAATATCATTGGTACGCAATGCTTCAAGGGGTATAGTCTTCCCCGATCACCTACTCGTATTGAGAAAAAATTTGAAGCCGATATCCACTGCAAAATATAACGATTTAATCACACTTTTGCAGTGGGTACCGGCAGAGTTCCACAATTATTATAAAAATCTGATACGTTCCGAAAATGCATCTGACTTCCCCGAAGCTGATTAAAGTACGTACGACCTACGTAGTTAAGACGCATCTGAATAAAAATTCAACCGATACCGATACTTATTGTTTCATTTGTTATGTATATTTACAACCTTTTATCACAATACATAATATAACATAATACTAATGTATTTAGAAGCAATAACGAATATTCATAGATGAGAGTTTATCTTTACTACTTCGATGTTGAGGCATAACGTCGGATCACGAGATACAATTCAAGTGTAAAGGCAGAAATCGCAGGCATAAAGTCGAATCCTTCATACACCCACCGATATTAAGCTTAATGCAAGGAATTTACAGGCATAAGGTCGCATAATGCCAATTTTATGAAAAATCTATTAATAGATTTTTTTTAACAGTGGTACAGTATTATTAATAAAAAATTAAGATATAGTATCCTGTTAGACACAAAAAAATACAAAAATTCAAGCCTTGATACTGTAGTAATTATGGCCAAATTAGTGTGACATTTATGTTTAGCTCTCCTGAAAAATTACAAAATCATATGTCCGCCCTTATGCATCTGGAGCGGAGAATAATTTTAGTCTAGTAGGTAGGCAGGCTACAAAATAATACTGAAATACAACCTACCTACTATACTAAATATAGTAGGTAGGTTGTATTTTAGTCTTTTTTAGTTTTCTCATTTGTCCTCAGTCTCTCCTCTATTCAGAATAAACATTTTATAATTTTTACGGCTCTACGGTAACCTTTTTTCGAATTTAACCCACTATAATCCAGCAGTCCACTTTAAAGTTTCTCCTTACCATTCATTGTTTTAATTCCTTCCAAGCTTAACTACAGCACAGATTAGGTGCTTAATGTTATCTACTTCACCTACAGTAGGTAACTAAGGTTAGTGTTAAACAGTACGTCAAATTAGTATCGTAACAATAGACTCCTAATACTCTCACACAACAACATAACTACGGCTTAGCTGCTGCTACGGCTTAGCTGCTACGGCTTAGCTGCTACGGCTTAGCTGCTACGGCTTAGCTGCTACGGCTAACCTACTTGCTACGGTGTAGCAGCTATTTCGTAGAGGTTACGCCGTAAATGAACGGAACGTGTTAAGTTGGTCTTCCCAAAAGCAAGAACCACAGTCTTCATGATGCCGAAGGATATTAGAAAAGTTTTGAACCAGGTGTTTGAATTTCCTATGCCAAGGCAGGTATCCCTCGGGAACTCGAAACTTGAAAGTAAGAGCAATTTCGAGAGTTGCTATAACGAATGCGCGCTTGTTGGGAAGTTCATAAATACCAGTTTAATGCCCTTTTGCCGCAAAATTGATAGGCGCGCGTGTAAATCGATAAAACCGATTAATATGACATAGGAACCATCCGTCCTACACATTTAAAAAATAGTTTTAAGAAGGTACATTTAAGGGGATGGTTACACAATTTTTACTCGCTTTCTTTTGCAAGTGGTTAGGTAAGTAAGCGCCGCTTTTGATTGAATAGGTTTAAAAAAACGCTGCATGAAAATGTTTGTTCCAGAAAGCTTACCATGGATTTTAACATATAACGTAACACATAACGTAACGCGTTATCAGCTTTATTTGCGCTAATTTTAACGAGAATAACGCGCTAGGTTAATTTATCTAGTCTCTCACTATAATCGAGTTTTTACTCTATGGTTCCTGGTTTATATTATTTCGGTGATTTTTCGTAAGTATTTGTATGCTCTTTGTATTTTTCTCATGTTTTTCAGGGTAAGCAAAAATCCTCAATCTACGTGTTATTTTTTCTCACTCGATTCTCGCGTTCCAGAGTGATCCAGATGACTGACTATGTTATTTGCGTTCCGTTCCGCAGCTTTTTGAAGGCTGATTTGCTAACTATTTTGTTCGTCCAATTTGGAATTAGCTGTCATTGTCAATAATTTAAATCTGACAGTGTTACTGTCAGATTCTAACTGCTGCTGGTCGGTCGCATTTGAATCATTCAATGTCCAAGTGCTGCCAGCTTACTAACTTCAGCACTAGATCTGGCACTTTATCACAGCCTTATCTGAAATAAAATAACATACTAAATAAATAATGCTGGACAATTCACACAAGATTATCTAGCCCCAAGCTTATTAAATAACTGATATACTTAATATAATACACTACATAGATAGATAGATATTTTTTTATCATACATAGAAAACGTCCAGAACATCCTAAAAAAATATTTGCAGATCGTACAAACATTTGTCCCGAGGCAGGAATCGAACCCGCAACCTCCTGCATCGCAGGCGGACTTTCGCCCACCACGCCCCACAGAGGTCGTCATACTAAATACTCCAACAGCTTTGTAGCTCTGGGGCCGGCAGCGGTCATCATCTAGGACGCTTTTGTTCACCAATTTTTTTATGAGGTTTTTCATTCATTTGTGGATGAATAGATTCAAAATTCGTATATTCGTTCAAAATAGAAAAGATCAACAAAACTTTGGAGACTGCTTTTACAATCAATCGCTAATGCCTGTTTGAACCTAAATTTCCATATTCTTTATGTTATTGGATATTATTATCTTGTCATGCTAGCGTTGTGTGGCAGAATCGCCACTTTTGAGATCGTCACATTGGTCACCCTGCCTGCCGCCCACGACGCTAGTTTTGTTTCTATGGGTTTTTCTCAAAGATTTTAGTTTCTTTTTATTTTTATGTAGGTACCCTGTGGATTCTTCCGTATTTCTTGCGGGTTTGTAATCGCGTAGGAATAGGAAACCTGGACATTTCGATCTAAATAACCGTAAGACCGTGTCCAAGTCGATTGCGTATGGTGGTCTGTTTTTGGTAAACATTGTGTAAGGAAGGATTGGAATTACGTAGTTTAGCTACGAAACCACCTGGGTGCCCGAAAAACGTGCAATAATGCTAAAAACAGGTTAGTATGTACTGATGATAATTGGTTTGGCTTACCCGCTTTATACGATGAGAGATTTGTTGTGATCAATAAATTCATGTGATCAGAGGGGCAAGTCTGGCAAGGCGTGATCGTGGCGTCGACGCCACGATCACGCCTTGCGACTGTTGGTAGTCCGGTAGCTATCGTGGACGTGTCGAGTAGCTATCGAGCAGAGACGTAAGGAAAAGGTTCTTATCTGAAACGCACCTCATTTACGAACCACTGATGTTCACCACCTGACGACTCAAAGGCTGGAATAAGACATTTATTTGCTTATTTTATTGTATAACAAAATGAGTTGCCTATAAATTGTTCGTTTTTTTATTATATCGGTTTTCCTACATGTTATAATAACAAAATAAATAAGCGATTTTAGCGCCATTTTTGAGTAAAATAAAGAACTTCGCGGTCTATGAACCTAGGGGGTAGTTATAGTTACATTGCTAATAAATGGCGTTAGAGTCGCGATTCTTCAAAAGTATTATTTATGCCTTATTTTACGTGCTTACGTATTATTTATCACTTTATAACACTCCGACTAAAGTAAGGTAGATACCACAAATCGATTTATCACTAAACATGGGTCACAGGTAGGTAGTGTAGGTATTTGTTTAGGTACCAATGTAGTAACCTAAAAATTCTTAAAAAATGTGTTTTAGCTACTGTTATAAGGACAAAAATTAAAATCTAAGTAATAAAACAGTCTATTATAATTAAGGTAGGCATGGATCATGTGTGGAGGATCCACCATGTAAGATTGTAGCATCTACGAATTATAGCTAATTCAACAAACTCTAAAATAGGGTAATTCTTAGAAAACTAGCAGGGTTAAAATTATGCAAAAATAATAAAGATAATAAACTATACTAAATCTTCATTTGAAATCAAGCGTAGCAATTTATTTTCTAATTTTCACTATGAATAATGCAACATTTTACAAAATATTATGTTCTGATTGACCATAGAGAAAAAATATATTCACATCAATTCTTGCTACTAAAAATATGATAATCGTTTTGTGATATTATTTATACTTCTTAACGGTTTTATACTATTTTAAATATAAATATAATCTTTACATTAGTAACGTCAGCATCATTCGGACTCACAATTCTGTAATTTTCCTAGAGATTTGGACGTCTCCTCACGTTAGTAACGTAAAGCGATCGAAAGCGTAGTTCCACGTACGCACGATAGAGGCGCTGTACCAAATTGTATGGAAAAAGGAGATGTCACGATCACGTCTCATTACCAAATTCCGGCCAGACTCACGCTACAGTATTTGTCGTGAAGAGAAGTTTACTGCTGGTTCTATTATCTGTAGCTGTGCACTGCATACAGTGCTTTTTGCGTTTTCACAAAAGATACTTCTTTTATTACCTGCATAAAACGGACCTACCTCTTTTGTTTCAGAGAAACCAACTCCAATGGATCTGGACTTGAATCTTCCACAAGATCAGAGTCAAAATCTACTAGAAAATGAGAATATTGTTGGTAATAACAATGAATGCATGCCCATCGGTTTGTCACCTGTGCAAATACAACAAGAATATTTTGAGAACTTGGGAGACACAGATTGGGTTAAGTAAGTATTATTCATATGTGTAAGAGAATTCAATAGTTTTTTAGTAACCAAGATTTAAAAACGGCACTACTAACAATTGGAAATAGGAACGCAGGCAGAGGTCTTGATGAGGATTAATAATCACCGATATTATGTCTGGTGTTGATAAAATTCAGAATGAACCATGGGCTTGTACCAAACTTTATTATCATCACAGACAAAATAGGTGCTGATCAATACTTGAGATCCATGCTCACATTACTTATAGTCCAATTCCAGATTTGACGACCTCTACAGCGCAGCAGGCAGAGCCTTTCACCTGCAATGCAGGAGGGGGCCTGCATTGCGGGTTTGATTCCCACCTCAAGACAAATGCTTGTACATTATGTAGATGTTTGTTCCGGGAGTTTTTTATCTATAATAAAAAACCTATCTTTGTAGTGTATTGTAATAAGTATATCAGTTATCTAGTACCCTTACTCAAGCTCTGCTTAGCTTAGGGCTAGATGATGGTGTGTAAATTGTCCAGCATGATTTATTTATTTATAGATATAACTTCAACCATATGTCAATTATGCATACGGAAAACAATTATACTCAGCAGTGTTTGGTTAAAGAGATTGATTGTGCTTTTACAGCACTTAAGCTAAGCCAGTATCAAATAGTAAGTAGGAAATATTGCCAGAGCTAAGCAACAAAATGTGTAAAACATAGCCAATAGGATTGCTAAGATAGATACATTTAGTAAGCCTAGCATTCCACCATTTAAACATTTTTAATATTCTTATCATGTAGCATGTATGTAGGTAAACTGATGGAAAAATACCCTGAATAATAATCAACACCATAAAACCTATGAAGTCACTGTTTACTCTTATCTTACTAATATGGACATTGAATGAGTCATAACTAAATCAATGCAAATTGATTTGTAAAACAGTCAGCTGCACTAAATAAAGTAGCCAACTACATAGGAGATTTGAACTGCCATGGAATGAAATAAAGTACTCCACAAGATTTAACTGACATGTATCATCCAATCACTATTAAGCCCATCACAGGCATAGCTATAATATAGTAGTATAAATCATAGCAAGGCATAGCGCAATATATTCTCTTTACAAATTTTTGAGTGATAGCACATGCAGCTATAATTTATATTTCTATGATGTCACCAAGCTATATGTAATTGCTTGTATTGCTTGCTTTATAGCTACGTCTGTGATGGGCTTAAGACAAACTGAAAAGTGGGCCCAAAGTTCGAATTAAAGTGCCTATGGTCCTTTTAGTTGGTGCCTTGTTAATAGTGAACATACGTTTTTGTGCCAATGCCAATTTTGTCCCAGTGCTAGGACAAAAGAATATTCCAATATTAATAGTTACCTACATCACTAACTTTTCAGATATGAGAAAAGCAATAGAAACTACTTACTGCAAAACATAGCCTTTGCACTATTTGGAAGCCCAAGCTGTGAGGGTAATCTTACAGAAGTGATTGGTGATCAAAATGCACACCTACAAGGCTACACATCGCGGCAACAAGAACAGGTCATGAAGGTTTATGAGAAAATATGTGAACAAAGTAAGGAAGGATATCATGCTGTGGCATAAAATCAAATTCATAAATGAAGAATTATTTATTCAATTATTTAAGGACAAAAGGTTTAACAAAAGAGTATCTAATAATAACTAATTTTCTAAATGTTATACTCTCCAGAAATATTGATAATTCTGTGGTTATACCTAGATACTTGTGCCTGAACTAGGTAAAACATGTAAATGCAGTAGAGTTGTTTATAAATAGAAATAATTAAATAATATTGGACAATTCACACAGCATGTCAATGTTGGTGCTTATTTCAGTTGCCTCAATTAGAATTAAATTAAACTTAGTGTTCTGAGTTTAAACCACCCAAAAACAAAAAAATTGCTCCTAATTGTATCCAGAGAGGTTAGGTACTATAGAGTGGTTTTTTTTCTTTTGTCATAAATACCTTATTCTCCCTAAAAATACAGTCATTTAATACCTACCAATAATAAAAAGAAATTAGAACTAGTATTTACAATTGAGACAATTGAGCTAAACACACTCTTACAAACAATCTGCAGGTAGCTCAACTGTAGTTAACCAGAATGCATACAAACACAATATTTTGTTGTAATAGCCTTGATTTTTCAGGTAAATATTCATACAACAACGATGACATTATTATGTCAGTATTACTCATTGTATGCGCTCGACCAAGACCACTAAAGTTTTACCAAATACAGCCATCCGACTACTGGATGGACTTGCATGAACGAAGTGATATAGATATCTGGTGTACTGCTGTGTTTAGAATAAGAAAGTGCATACCTACTACTGTTGGAGGTAAGTTAAATACATTTAAACTTAAGGCGAATTATAAGGGGAAAAGACGAAACCGACGTCTTTTTCGAACAAGTATTTGACGAAAATATAGATCGTGGACCTTTGAAATTTATATATCCGGTAACACATATCTTAAAGTATTATGTGCCGGTTTCAAATGCTTGCCGGTAGTTATAGTAAGCACTCAGAAATAGTTTAGAGAAACAATATCTTCAGGTGAATGAGCACACTTTTTGGCGGTATGTCTTATTCGTTTACTACCAAACTCAGTATAGTTATTTATGTAGCTCGTATGCTTCAATTGCCGGTCCATTTGTTTTGAAATAAACTCAAAATAAGAAGTTTTAACGAAAAAACTATTTGCGCCTACTAAAACGTCTCTCTCCCACGAACGATTGCTCGCAAAATTTGATTAGGCAATGTTAGTAGTGACCGAGCGGGGGCGCGCGCCCGTGGTGACATGCCGCGCGCTAGGCGAAGACGCGACGTTGCGAGCTTGCTAGCGGTGGCCGGCTGTACGTGCCGGCTCGAGTGCGAGGTTGCCAGACCAAACAAAACAATCGTGCCGTCGTCGTCGTCGTTGTCGCAGCCGTCACGCGTTTTTCTTTTTGCATTATCATGCCTACATAATATCATCTGAAGCAGTTTCAAAAATAATGAAGTACCTACGTAATTGATTTTCTAAAATTCTGTGTTGTGTTTTGTCTTTAGTATTTCTTCTAGAGTTGTGTTTTAGTGAAACAATAAGAATATGGGAAATAAACAAGGGCTGAAACACCTGTACCTACCATGCTACCTATATCCGAGGGCCGCCAAACACGAACTACTCGGGCAGTTAGCCATTGATCAACATACACGGACTGCTCGCGCAGTTATAGTCGACAGCTTGAAGCTGCCATTGATAACTGCTTGGAGGAGTTGATAACAACAGCTCGAGAAGCGTGCTAGCGCGGGAAGGGCGCGGGAGGTGGAATGAAGAGCGCGGGCGGAAGTAACTGCGCCAGAGCATTCAACAGCTCGAGCAGTCTGTGTATGCCTGGCGACTGCTTGACCGCACGATCTTCCGAAGCCGTTCAACTGCTCGAGTGGTTCCGTGTATGTGTGTATGAATGACTGCTCCAAGCAGTCCGTGTAGTACCCGTGTAGTATGGTTGGTATGGTGGCCCTAATAAATAATAATTGCTTAGTCCCCTAGTCAAGTTCTCAGGCATAGTCTAATATCGATGCATCGATGCATAGAGTAGTGCCGTTACAGAGACTTATTAGCATCGTGTTTCAATACCAACTTTTTACACACGCAACCGAAGTAACATTACCTAATCTGTGGCGCAACTTTTACCTAAGTACCTAATAATTATGTATCTTACGGCCGAATACTCAAACGCAACTCAGATGTAAGCACGTCTTATGTCGCAATATTTTGACAGTTTTCAATGAAAATCTGTCAAAAAATCGTCACTTGAGTCGTGCTTAGATCTGAGATTCGTTTGAGTATTCGGGGGTTAGGTACCTACTAATTATTGACGTAATTATTATAATATATATATATGTATATGGCTGAAGTGGCGATGGGCAGACCATATAGCTCGTAGAACCGATAACCGTTGGGAAGTAAAAAAGTTCTCGAGTGGCGACCGCGATGCAATGCTAAACGGAGCGTGGGAAAACCTCCCACTTGATGGACCGACGACATCGTAGCGGTCGCAGGGAGTCGTTGGATGGAGGCGGCTCAGGACCGCTATTCGTGACGTCGTTTGGTGGAGGCCTATGTTCAGCAGTGGACGTGTACGGGCTGACGATGATGATATATATATATATATATATATATATATAAGAGTAGACAAAAATTGTATGAACTGTATAGTGAAAAACAAAACAATTTTAGCCAGGAGTTCAAAGATAATTAACAAATCACTCAAAAATATTTAGAAAAGTTTGTCAAATCAAATTATATTAGCTCAAAAGTTAAAAACAGTGAAAATGTAATAAAATAACGAACGTATTGCACCAGATCTAGCTTTTATTTTCAATGAATCTATTGATTGTGGCGTTTTTCCTGATTTGATGAAACATAGTAAGATAATCCCACTATTTAAATCGGGTAGTAGGTCTGACCCCACTAACTTTAGACCGATATCAGTACTGCCTACATTCAGCAAAGTTTTTGAAAAACTTATTTTACATCAATTGCTTAGGCATTTCAATGGCAATGACCTGCTACATCGTAAGCAATTCGGGTTTACTCGCGGCAGGTTAACTACTGACGCCGTGTAGAGTTGGTATCGCATATTTTTGATGCTTGGGAGAAGTCGCAAGCAAGATGCTTTAGGTGTTTTTTACGACTTGTCAAAAGCATTCGATTGTGTACACCATGGAACATTAATCAGGAAACTACATCACTATGGAATAAATGACACCTCTTTGGATCTTCTTACTACTTATTTGAGTTACAGGATACAAAGGGTTGACGCAAATGGGAAACGGTCTTCGGGATCCGTAGTTACAATGGGTGTACCGCAGGGATCTATCCTCGGTCCTTTCCTATTTTTGGTTTATATTAACGACCTGCCATCTCGTTAAAAATAATCACGAGATTGTGTTGTTTGCTTATGATACTTCCTTAATTTTCAAGATGATTAGACAAAACACAAATTATGACGGTGTAAACAATACAATATCAAAAGTAGTCCATTGGTTTAATGTAAATAATCTTTTACCAAAACTAAATGCATTAGATTTATTCTACCAAATGTAAAACTAGTAAAGTCTGATATAAACGTAAAAGGAGAAACTTTAGACATTGTAGACAGTACCGTATTCTTAGGAATTACTTTAGACAGTAAACTTCAATGGGGCCCACACATAGATAAACTATCGAAGTGACTTAGTTCTGCAGCATATGCAGTCAAAAAAATCCGTCATCTTACAGACGTTGATACTTCTAGACTTGTCTATTTCAGCTACTTCCATAGTATTATGTCTTATGGCATATTACTGTGGGGGAACTAGAGAATCCCTGCGTGATAAATTCAAAGAAATACATAAATATAATGACCGTACCATATCAATATATTTATGAAAACTTATTGTACACTCATAGAAATATTGATCGATTCCCTAAAAATTGCGACATACATAATGTAAATAATAGAAATAAGAATAAACTCGCTTTGCCCAAAACTAGGCTGCACAAGATTAGTGTATCTTTTAAAGGGCAATGTATACGTTTCTACAACAAATCTCTGAGTGACTGAGTTGCAAAAATTATCAATAAATAAATTCAAACAAACTATCAAACATATCCTTTGTAAAAAGGCTTATTACAAAATATCAGATTATCTTGAGGATAAAAAAGCATGGGACGACTTTTGCTCCAACTCGAAATCTAACAACCTAACAAGGTAAAGGTTTCTTGTTCGCTTCTTTACTTTACCTTAAAAAGATTGAAGTGAACAAAAAAGTGATCACTTTATTTCCCTGTTTTACTTATGTAATTTAATTTTGTGACGTGTCCAACTGTCCAAGTGTCCTATAAGGTCTAAAGGAAATAAATCACTTTGATATTTGATCGTGGAGGGGTAGGTAAGTATGTTTTTTTTTGCGAAAATGTATAGAGGGATTTTATGGGACCTAGGGAAAATTCCGACTTTTCGAGATTTCCCCCCTTCTTCCCCCCCTCTAGTGCGGCTCCCAAGCAGAGCCATATTATTATTTTTTTATGGGGATTTTATAGAATAATTTGGAATGCGATAAAATTTTTGCCCACTTGCCAACAAAAAATCCCTCCTTTTGAGATTGCTCCCAGATGCCGATGTGATAGAGGAGTATCGATTGCGGGACCGTATAGAGGGTTTCTACTCAAATTGGAAAAAATCACCCCACTTTCCCCAAAAAAAAACTCCCCTCTTTTTGTATCTCCCAAGCGAAGTGACTTGAAAGAAAATATTTTGTTGGGTCTTGTAGAGGATCAAAATAATTTCGAAAACAAAATGTTTCCCCCCTGGCCCTTTGACCACCCTTTTTAATAAAAAACTCAAACTCAACAAAGCTTTTTTCCTATATACCTTTTTTCCTATATTTGGATACCATGTTATGTATTTTTCTTATTATTACATAGTTTACCTTTCTATCAAATAATAATAATAAATATATAAAAATTCATCAATATTAATAAAAACTTCAACAAAAATAAATTTAATAATATTTGTTTTACATACTAAAAAACTATTAGCCGCCTGCAGTTTAGGTATCATCACACGCTGTCCTTCAGATAAAAACAAGATATTTTGTGTAGTAATGTTTTAATCCTAAGCCTACCTATATTCATATACATCATATAATATTTTTAGACAATTATTATTCCTTTGGTCAGTTTCTCTCAAGGGGTATCTCTGATCATCATTACTCTGTGTACTGTGTGTACGTATGTACTACACTAGTGCGCGCCATCTAACTGCAGTGGAGGACACCGCGCGCGCGTTTTGCTTGCTCCCTAGATGGCGCGTGGTATCCCCGCTAGGCTGCCAAATGCCCAAGGTCATTTGCCTTTGTATACGCCTTAAGAAAATGTAATAATAATTTTTATTGTATTATTTTAAATTGAATTAATCGAATTTAAATTTTTATTGACTTAATCCAGATTTTATTGAGACTTATGTGATATTTGCACCTATTTTTAATTGCATTAATTAATTAGTGTAAGTAGTTGTATGACCCTTGTAATAAAATAAATAAATAAATAATAACATTCCAAAAAAATAGACTTCGATGGGAATTTAACCCGCAGCCAGTACGGGATGCGCTAACCAATTGCGCCACGAGGTCAAGTGACGTAGGAGTTGAAAAACTCGGGACCTTCGGACAAAAGCGTCAGACACATTAGGACATGTTTGAGGCAGATTTTTTTTTGTAACTACTTTAATTGTTGGAACCTAACCTTTCTAACGGGATATTCCCAATGACAACGCAACGCAATCTTTGCCGTGGAGAAGAATCAAACAATCAAAAATCAGCGGTAGGCCAGTGTAATTGGATGATTCCGCTCCGCTCAGCGTCAGGGGAAACGCAGCCTTAATCGATAGTTTCGTTATGGCGCGTGATTCAAATTTTTGCTCGTGTAGAATGATTTCAGCGTTCTCTTAAAAAATTAGACAAAACAATAAACTCTAACTACGCTAGGCTTGTAAAGCCTGTGTTATAGACAAAAATATGCGATCCCATCCCTCATTACAATGACCCTGATTTTATACGGATATATTTCAAAATCTAATAATAATATACAATAACTAAGTAAGTAATGGGTGTGTGTGAAGGAGTTAATAATTCATTCCCTATCTATCCATTGAAATTACGTATTTTTAAATCGCAAATACCCTTGTACTGTGAATTTATCCATGTCCTGTCTAGCATAATACTTCATTGTGTCTGTCAGCTAATCAGTTCACATAAAGACTGCTCAACCATAAGAATATAATTGATCTATTGATAACTGAAGTAGCATAAATCTTATCTTGGTGACTAAGCGCGTCAAGCATGTTCTCCGAAGCAAGAGTTCCGGACTTTTTGCCATCAAATCAAAGACTTTTATTTGTATCTAAACATAAGTACAATTAAATTTACCATTACTTAACTAAATACAGGTGTATAAGGTATTGGTCTTAATCTTATTGTTGTTTAAGCTACAAAATGGTCCCAACTCAGCTTATGCAGGTGTTAAAATCTACGCTGGTTTTCTGTTGCAAAACAAAATAAATAAAATGAAAGTATTCGATCTCGAGTAGCGTCGTTCTGGAGAAGGCTGAATCGCTCTGGTAATAGCATACTGAGAGCATAGACAAATAAAACACAAATTAGTCTATGCTGAGGGATATCTCTGACACGATGTACGTGTGTGTGTGTCAATAACCCAATATTCCAGTATTGGGAAGTATATCCATTATCCTGTGTATATGTACTCGTATATGATGGTGATACACAGAAAAACTCCAGCCATCACCATCATATACGAGTACATATACACAGGATAATGGATATACTTCCATCCATTATCCTGTGTATATGTACTCGTATATGATGGTGATACACAGAAAACCTCCAGCCATCACCATCATATACGAGTACATATACACAGGATAATGGATATACTTCCATCCATTATCCTGTGTATATGTACTCGTATATGATGGTGATACACAGAAAAACTCCAGCCATCACCATCATATACGAGTACATATACACAGGATAATGGATATACTTCCATCCATTATCCTGTGTATATGTACTCGTATATGATGATACACAGTGATACACAGAAAAACTCAGTCCATACACGTCTACTGCTGGACATAGGCCTCCCCCATACGACGCCACAAATTATTCACTATTTTGTTCGTGTATATTTATTGAAATTGTTTTGATATGGGTCCTTAATATTGTAATAAGCCTGAACTAAACGAATTTTATTTTACTTATGTACCTATTAAATTTTAACTAGCTCTTTTGGATACGAGTAACAACATGAATCTTTGCAGGCACGTGGTATTTGCCTTGTTACTTGTAGAAATTATAATTTCTAATAAGCTTTTACGTTTTTCAGCAAAATCTTGCAAAGTGTACATAGACAACAACGCAAGGGTGTACCATGACTGGAACTCGTATTTGGAGAACAACACACAATCGAAATGTGTCCTTATTGTGCCTCAGTATGGCGAGTACAATGGGACTATTATTGAGGTAATTTCTACTTATTTGACTACTACCTTCTGCCCGCGGCTTCGCGCGCATATTCTCTGTGGCGCAAAAGTAATGTCATAATGTGAATGTGTTTTGGTGTGTATCGCTTCATGGCTTGTTGTCAACCAATTCTGTATCTGTCTGCAACATAGACACAGATATCAAAGCACAATCCCACATGTGTAATCACACATGTGACGCCATTTGCAAAAAATAATGAGATATTCACATTATGACATCTCTTGCGTCACCCGGTATATAGACGCACTTTTCTCGGACAAAAAGTAGCTTAATGTCCTTTTCGGGATAATTATTATCTATAAGTCCCTGTCAAATATCTTAAGATGAGTTCAGTAGTTTCGTCGTGAGAAGGTAACAGACAGACAATAAATAAATGAAATAAATAATCATTCATAATAATTAACAATAAATGAAATGAAATGAAAAAAATAACTTTCGAATTTATAATATTAGTATGGATGGATGTAGCACCTTTCAATATCAAGAACTGGGCTACTGGACCTTTTCAAAGAAACCTTTACCCCCTTATTCATAACTAGCGAGCCCACCCCGGCTTCGCACGGGTTGTAGAGCATATTATGCCTGCATGTTTTGTCTGTCGTAGGATTGCATCAGGTTGATGCTTAGAATACGTGCATTAGATTTAAACTAAATCTTTAATAAAGGAATATTCCCCCTAGCTAGCCTAAGTTAGCAAACCATTATGAATAAAGAGGTTTGTCAATAATTTTCGTAAAAGATACATATCGCATACAAAATTTCTGTTTGCAATATTTGCTAGCGATGCCGACGACGCGAGACGACGAGTTAGACTCCATAACCATGAGGCCTCTATGCACCCATTTTTATTGTGAAGGTTATTTGAACAAGGGGGAATAAATCTTCAAGTGTAGTAGTTTGAATAAATGTCTCACCTAATAAACGAAATGTTATATTTTTAGGGTGAAGAGATGTTCGCAGTGAAACTGTCAGTGGTTCCTTCCCCATCTCTGGGTTTGAAAGCACGAGTCCTCAGCACAGTCGACACAGCCAGTACCGTCGCCTCGATTGGAGCTATTGGTGTTTTAGGTATGTTTAGGTATGAATTTACATAAAATAAGAATTACCTACGAAAAACGATACCTACATAAGGCACGCATCACAAATGTATAACAAATGGACTGGAAGAGGCCTATGTCGCAAGACACGCTAAAAATGTTAAGTGGTAGTAATAAGTAACTTAAGAATTATTTCAATAAATACACTTACAATAAATAGGTATGAATTTCTAACGTTTAATATATTCGAATACCGCAGAGCTTCTAAAACGAAAGTGTTCAACCAATGTATGTATATTACCAGTGACATAACCTATGGATCTGAGATGTCGTCGCTGCCTATGTTGATATCGTCGTAGCGACGTCGTAGAGACTATACATGTACGCAGTACATAAAGAGTGTGGACATCGGCATAGCCACATTCCACAGGGAAAGCAGAAGTCAAGATATAGCAACGAGATCAAATTACAGACTACCTATAAATAAAAACGTATATTAAAGGGCATAAGTGTGTAGTGTTTTTGTAATGTTTTTGTTAATCTGAATGTTTGCCTCCCACACATTTCCTTGGCCTAGGCATTTGAGATAACGCAATACAATTGGTACACCAACCGTAAATTTACCGTATCTAGCGCCATCTAGAGTTGTACAATCTCAGTCTTTCTTTTAGGTGTGGCAGCATTCACCCCAGTTGGGCCCATAGTTTTGGCGGGCGCCGCAGTTGCGACGGTTACAACGGGACTATATGGTCTTGTGCGCTCCTCGCTCCATTTGCGTGATCGAAGTGTACATGAACAAGTATGTAACCATTATAACCACTCATATTTAATTCGTATTTACTATGATGGCTTCGGCTTCAGAATAGGGATGATGACAGTAACAATAATCACAAATTATGTAATTACCGAATTATACCTGAGCCATAAATTACAAAACAAGTATTATATTTTATGTTTTGATCGAGATTAATTATTATTTTGATGAAATAAACCTATAAAATATATCAATCCGCCATGGACACGTTGAACACCAATCAGAGAATACATAACTGTGACGTCATGCCGTCACAATATGTAATGTAAAGGCAAAAAATTACTGGTAAAGCTTCTCTTGAAAATATTATGATCCGTCTGTATCATCAGATGTTCGTGCATCTATGACGTCATAAACAGAAACCACCTGTATTGTAGCTTTTTTGAGCGAAATTGAATATGCATTTTTAATAGCTGTATTTTTTTGATCGGTACTCGTTTTGAACTTGAAAAGATTTTAAAACGCTTTTACGTACTTTTAAGAGTTTACTGTGTGAGATTAAATCAGTATGAGCCGATTAATTACGTACATCCTATCCGGTTGTACTAAATAAAATAAATAAATAATGTTGAACAATGCACTCAGCATCATCTAGTCCCAATCTAAGAAGAGCTTGTGTTATGAGTACTAGATGATTTATATACCTACATAATACAATATAGTACATAGATAGTTTTTTTATAAAACATAGAAATACCCAGAACACCCGGTACAAATATTTGCAAATCGTACAAACATTTGTCCCAAGGCGGGGATCGAACCTGCAAACTCCTGCGTCGCATGCGGACCTTCGCCCTCCGCCTCACATCCATCGTCTAATTTAGTAATATCTGCATGCTTTACAGTATATTTTTTTATTAATCGTGTTATTTGGTAATACAACTAGTGAGCATATTCTACAATATCGAATTTCATTAGAGTTGTTCAAGAACTTTTGTTCTACAAAAATGATCTTTGTCCATAGAGTATCAGTCCAACGGATTCAGAAGCCAGAGGAAGTTGGCTGAACATAGCGGCATCTAGCGTGGGTCTCGCTGCGGGGGCAGCCAGCAGCTTACTGTCTCGATCTGCGGCCGCTGGCACTAACTTAACTAAGGTATTTAGCAGTTTACCGTCTCTATCTGCGGCCGCTGACACTAACTTACCTAAGGTAATTAGTGCAAACTTTACGAAAGCCTATGTGAAGTTAGCTGCAGAAATATGACGTCTTATGAACTGAAATGAGAAGTTCAAAGTCTCAAAACTATACCCAATCAGTTCAGTAGTTTTTTGCGTGAAAGAGGAACAAACATCCATTAATCCATCCTTACAAACTTTGACATTTATAATATTAGTAGGATGAAGTTCATGAAATAAAGTCTATTTTAAACAGAAATACTCTGTAACAATGGTTGACTCATTATACCAACCCAATGCTACCCAACTCACATAGTAAAAGTTTAACATAAGAATATTCTCCACAGACTGGACAAGCGCTAGCGGTGTCGGTGGAAGTTTTACGGCATGCGAACATCGTCACAGGTGGCGTAGGCGTCGTCAACAGTCTGGTTCATATTATTTTGAAGGTAATCCTATAATGTGTCTTTGGTTATCTATGTTTCTTTGTTTATAATCCACCGACGCAAAAAGTAGAGTCCACGCCCTTGCAGTTTGCAAAGACGTTCACTCCACAGCACGCTAATAATGGCAGGCGTCCACAGTCTCCCCCATAGCCCGATTACCCAGTCCAATCATCACAATAACCTGGGATTTTTTTATTCCTTTAATTTTCCTTTGCAATTATCTCTACACCTAGCGGATATCATCATCGAATGTACCATATTGTGCAACCAAGGATGATGCCCGCTACGTGTAGCTCTCGCCTTTAGATTAACTATCATAAAGGGCCTCTGTGCTGTTGACTTCGGCTTCGCGCATGCCTCCCAAAGGACCGGGTCACTATATGGCCCGAGATCAGGGAAATGAGAAACACATAATAATAATAATTTATATTGCAACGTAAGAAAAGTAGATTATGGTAAAAACTAATATAAGGCCGATATAAATAAATAACTTATAGAATAGACCATATATAAAATACCAAACAAATCGAAATATAACTAACATAAGGTGTCTGTATGTGGTATCGTAGGTTTTGATCTGAAGGGCGAGTCTATTTGACGTTAGTAACGAGACGTGATCGTGACGTCTCTTTTTTTCCATATAATTTGCTACAGCGCACCTATCGTGCGGACGTGGAACTACGAAAATCCCATATAAATATGAAACGTCACGATCACGTCTCGTTACTAACGTCAAATAGAGAAAATAGAGGGAAAATAGATCTCCCTAATATATATATGTATAATATAAAAAAGCTCCCTTTCTAATAATAAAAATAAAAACCATAATAGTCAGATTTTGGTTCAGTACACAAAAAACGTCTCGTAACTGAATCTCTACTCGAGTAAATTTTTTTAAAACTAAATAAAAAAATTTAATCGTTTCCAATTTGTATAGATCATCTAGAATAATGTTCTAATAATTTATTTCCAGTACCGAAACCACGGCGAGAAACCAACGAACCTAGAGCTGTTCCAATTTACAGCAGCGACGTTGTTCTTCTGTAATGCTGTTATGACGAACCGCACTGCGCAAAACATCATAGAGGACGCCCAGGCGAAAACCATCAACGAGTATCGCACGACGCTTAGGAGCAATCGTCATAGGTTTGTGTCTTTTTGTTTTGTTCAATAGCAAAATATTAGGATTAAAAATATTTAGTTACAATTCCGCGTAAAAACTTCTATGATGAGATTTAAAAAAACGAACTTACATCGCCCACCCACAAATTGAAATGCCATGTAATCGGAGAAGGTAAAAAACAGACCGCCGCAACATAAAATTACCAAGTCAGGTACTCTCCAACTTAAGCACAAAGACAACTTATTCGTAGAAGAAATAAAAGCAGCCAAGTGCGAGTTGACTCGCACACGGAGCGTACGGATACGTAATTACTATTTTGAAAAAATATAAAAATGGTAAAAAGCCATCATGCTGTGGTCACCCATCCAAGCACTGACCGCACTCGACGTTGCTTCGGTAATCGGTACGGTACTCAACTCAGTCCCGTTGGTCCCAATGGGGTCCCGTTTTCACCCTTTGGGAACATTTAAAACCATACCATCCGCACAACCAAAACATCCATCAAAGTAATTCTTCAACTAGTTTCGTGTCTCCAGTAGACATCATCAGTACACCACAATACTCAACTTTCAGTTTCAGTTTATTTATTGTGCCATAGAAAAATAGAGAACACTTGGAATTGTCAAATTTAAGTACATAAGGAATTATAAGAGTCGTATTTTGTAGAGCGGTCGACGCTCTGTTGCAAAACTCATCCCACAAACGGCAACAATGTTGTTTCAACATGTTGCTTTCCACACAATCTCCTGTTGTTGAACAGATATAAATTCTCCTTAATAACCAGGCTATTGAAATAAAATTATAAAATAAGATATGAGATATGACTTTGATACTGATCGTGAGAGTGCCAAGCAACAACGAATTACATTTTGCGCGCGAATTGCATTTGTTGAATCTCATCAGAGACGGTTTTATGCGGAATTATTACAAAATATTTTTATCCGTATAATATTTTGCAATGAATTTCCGCAACGTAACTCCTGAAACAGGCATTATATATAGCACACAAACGAATAAATTTGCTGTACCCATTCTTATCGATGGAAATAAAACGGATGGCATAATTTTAGGCAATAGCCCACTATCTGCGCGACATGACTGACTCTGCTAAATAGACTAAATAACGCAGCCACAATCATCAGTTGCAAATAAAGAGTGGCTTCGATGTCGTTGGCCACCGCAGTGTGGCCGCAGTATCTTGTCGGTGTCTTGATTCGTATGCAAACTGACAAACATACAAAGCCTACTTACGTTTAAATAATATGGCGAGTTTTAAAAAAGGATAAACTGACTTCAATTTCCCTTACTTTTACACTTATTTTAAGTTTTGCGGGATAAATACTAATCCCCTGGAGATAAAAATTTTATGGGACCCCCGCGTGATCATTTTCTATACAGTGAAAAGTTTGGTATATAGTGAAAGAATTTTCAAAATCTTACCATAATTGGCGGAGATATCGCGTAACATACATACAAAAAAAAAAACATATAGAAGAATTGAGAAACTTTTGAAGTCGGTTAAAAAAGTAAGAATATTATAATAAGGGCTGGGTTAACATCGCGGTTGAAACACCACCTTTAAGAGCGTATAAAATAAAAATAAATAAAATAAAAAGTTTGTTTATTCAGAGGTCCATTATAAGTAAGCACATACACCAAACATTACAATAAAATAGAAATAAAATAAAAATTAGGATAAAATTAATTTACTTCATGTCACACTATATAGAGGTATGCAGCCATTCAACAAAATCCCAACCCAAGGAGCCTAAAGAGTTAGGACCCTGTTGAAAGACTAAAATTAAATACATAGATAGATCTAGACAGCTTGAAGTAACCATTCTATGCTTATTAGTAACTTTACTTTGAAAGGCGATTAACAAAAAAATATTTTACAGAAAAATGTTCGACAAAATCAGCGCTGAATCAAGAAGAGTTCAAGGCACCGTTCAAGGCAATACCGAAGTTATCAGAGGGATAAAGAACATCCTCGACAAAGATCATTACTTCACCGACGTGCTCAGAATCAACAAAGACTTAAACCAGCACAAACTGAGGATATCCATGACTTCCGACGGCAATGTTAACCTAAACGCTCAGCATAAGTTTAGCCCTTCTGAGCTGTATAGTATAGGGAAAGAAGGGCGCTCACAACTGTTTAGCCAGCTAGGTCCAGCTGATTTGAGCGCCCAGAACGTTTCGACTCGCGTCACCCCGACAGCAATTGCTGGTAGATACGTTGACAACGAAGACGAAGGCAACGGTATGCTAGTGAACATCCATCCTGGTGAAATTATACGCATCGGTCAACTTCTAATAAGAGTCAGTTCTTCAGGCGCGGAGAACGTAGCTCTTATGCTCGAAAACCTAAGCCAGGATATCTACGCTAACTTGATGACGGTATCATTTAATGTTATGTCTCAGTTGATACCCGATGATATTGCTAGGCTTAGGTTGCTGAGTCCGGATGATGATCTTATTGTTCAAATAGTCAAATTCGTGTTTAATTACATGAAACATAAGCGGCCTTTGGGTGATCCGTCCCGGGATACTGACAACGGTATTATCGTTGTATTGAAAGAGTTTTTCCAAGATGGCATGGTAAGGCAGGATACTGTATTGGTTTTGAAGGAACGTTTACTAGCATGGATAAATGAGGAGGCGGAACGCAGAAGGGAACAGTTCCCAAATAGGAAATTTGTTATTTGTGAGGGCTGTCGGGGAGTCAGATATGCTTAATTTAAAGTATGGAAGGAATTAGCCATGAGTACAAAATGCCATTCTACTCTTTATTATACAAAAATCACGGTATAGCGCAGCGAATTAGTCTAATGTTAGATAAAACCACATAAATTTAAAGGAACGTAGCTGTTTATATATGCACATTTACAAAATTTCTTAACTCACTTTATTATTCTACAATTTGCAAAAGTCAAATAAAATCTAAATACATATCAAAAATACACTTTAACTAAGCATGGCGTCATGGTTCCTAAATGTGATTGAAAATGTACCAAAAATGTAGACTGGTGATTGTTTTTTAGATATATTTGTTATCGTTGAATTGAAATAATGCTTTTTTGTTAGTTTTTGTCCATGGCCTAACAAATTAAACTTAGCAATTAGCGTATGCCACGTATGTAGTGCCTCAGGGGACGAATTCTGCCGACTAATCGCTTTATTATGACAATGGTCCATGGATGAAAGAAACTCTAGATAGTGCGTGCGGTGCTATTTGCCCGGAAAGCTTGATAGAATGATGGTTTTAAACTTGACACTTTTGGCAAGCGTCCCTCCATCCGTAGTTTCTTTCATCAATGGTAAAATGCTAAAATGTGTCATTCTGAGACGATACCACTGTTATGATGAATCGATTAATTTTGTAGAATTGGACCCCAGTCTTCGTTATTCGGAACGATTCTTCAACGGAATCATTATGTGAACTCAAATAAAAGTTCATAATAGTTTTTTCCTAAAATCTATGTATTTCGTAGACTCCGTTAGTCTAGTATTTTTATTAATACGTAAAAGAAGGCCAAGTGGCATACTTATGTTGGTTATTCTAAGAAATGCGCTCATCGCCTTATATGATATCAAGCAAGCACTGTGATAAGAAACACTGGTCTGGAAGATTAGATTATAATGTTATTTATATTAGTCGTATTTGATCTGGATTTTGTGATAGAAAATTCGATACACATTTTTATATCTAAAAATTTTCTTCCTTCCAGTAATCATAATACTATTAAAGTTTTTAAATAATAATAAACATAACATAAAAGCCAATAATTCGTTATGAATGTGAGCGGGTTAACTACGAACCTAGTTTGTGTTGGAAGAACACCAACATTTCATGATGAGTGATCATCAGAGTGAGTGCGTTTCTAGACGCGCGCGCTTTGTTTTCTTCCAACACAAACTACATACATATGTAGGTAGAAAACACTATTATACAGATTTAGATTACATATTTCAATAACTTTATTTCTTTAGGCTTACAAAATAAGCACGCACTTAGACAAGTCAAATTGTATACTGTTTTATACAGAGTGATTCATGACACATGGATCAAATGAAGCGTGATGAGGCCCAACATGCGTAGATCTGACCACCATGCATGTTCCCCACTTTGCATCGTTTAACAGATATTCGTTACCCTTTAATTTTGCCAATCGCCTAAAAACTGCCCAATCCATGAAAACCAATACCTACCGAACAAAGACAGGAAACTAATACAAACAGAAGAATATTCTAGGTTCGTAGTAAACCTGCTTACATTCATAATATATACTTCAAATTACGGTAGTTTTTATAGCTAAAATATTATTTTTGTTTGATCTACATAGTGCCTTAAAACGAGTTGCAAATAATTATTATTAAAATTTATGAGTAATTTGTACTTAAATAGCATGCTATTATAAATTTATATAAGTCTGATATTTATATAATGTCTTCAAAACTACCTGTAGATAGGTACTGCACATGAATAATTTAAGAAAATTGTATACTTAGTTATGTTTAGATATATTGCTTGCAAATTCGTTATAAAGCACACCAATATTATAAATAAAGTAATAATTATGATGTATATTTTTAATAAATATTTATGTTATCATTTTAAAGATATATTTACTGGAGTGCTTATTCCCTATAGATTAACCGATCAAAATAAATAGGAACGTATCCATCAATTGTGTCGATTAGGGGGATAGATTCTTGTTGGCGCGAGATATTTTTTACATGCTCTTAATATTTTCTGCGTTAACACTTGAGGCGCGGCAGGAGAAGGTCCGCCTGCGAGCATAAGGTTGCAGGATCGATTCCCGCAAATGTTCGTACGATCTGCAAATATTTGTTGCGGGCTTTCTGGGTATTTTCTATGTATGACAAAAAATATATATTTTGTAACTTTTTTGTTTGTGGTTGTAATGCCACAAAATATGTTGTGCTGTAATGCCACAAAATATGCTTGTGCTGTATTCTTCAATGTATACTTAGCCTACTATAATATTATAAATATAAAAGTTTCTAAGGATGTATAGAAATTTGTTACTCTATCACGCAAAAACTACTGAACCGATTAGGCTGAAATTTGGTATGGGAACCTATAGTTTGACGTGGAATAACTTAATGGGTTATTTTGTATCCCGATAAAACGCGTGCAAAGGCGCGGGCAGCAGCTAGTTCTAAATAAATTACTTGACACAATTAACAACAATTAACTTTACAAATAAAGATACTGATGAAGTTAAAAGGAGACAAATTCTAAATGCATTTGAAAAAAAAAACAATTCGTTCTAGTTGTGTATTAAGTCAGCCCCAATACCAGACACCCTGTGTATACGTGGTAGGTACTCAGAATTATGTAGAACACTACTTTTTATACAAGACAAGTCCCCGAATACTCAAACACAATGAAAATTTTTAATGAAAATCTGTTATGAAATCGTTATTTGTGACATGCTCAAATCAAGATTCATCCTCCTCGATCATCCTACAAAATTTTGATAGGATTTGCTTGCGACGATAACGTTATCGTCCGAGATATTCTGCCCAAGGTCAATCAAAGAAAGATGTAACTGTATGTCCTACTGGGTACGGGGCTATTATAGATATTCTCAGTCACTACTGGTAGCCGTAATTTCAACAGAGAATGAACGTTAAAAAAATCATCATTATCACGTTCAGTCGTTCTGCTACATTCCGGAAATGCCACTTGCACGGTGTGTAGCGCCTTTATTTTTGTCTATGGTTGGGAAAATCCCCTCTACGGTAGAGGATTCACCGATTTTTAAACAGGACGTGTTTTGTGTGGATTGGATTATTCATTTTCTGATTGGTATTCGTTCGAGTGGGTTGTGTGTATAAAGTGAAGTTCAACAAACTAAAAATAGCCCGTCAGTCTGATTGCAAGCTTTTTCTATAGGTAAGTTAACTCTTGCCTACTACCTAGTGTTCAGGAATTTAGGGAATATTTTGACCCAGAAACTGATATCTGCCAATGAACGTCTGTTTCTGTTTCCTACTGAAATTCATTACGAGGTTTCTTTTTGGATCATGAATCAGCTAGATTTACTTCTTAAATCTTAAATTTAATTAAGGATATTGATAATTTTAGTCACGATCGTTTTTTTTTGATTCCGTTCTGCAATTTTTATCAAACCACAGCGCTAATTAATTTCGAGAGTGAGAACTTGGTATGGCCTTGAATTGAAATGCACTGCTCATGCGTTGTGCATGCAAATGGCGTTCATTGTTAGCAGACCGATAAATACCTCTTATATACTGAAATACGTTTGAAGTACATTTCTATGAATACAGAACTATTATAAAACTAGAATATTTCGGTAAAATGAAAATGGCGAGGCGTTTTAGGTATACTTATAAAAACAAAAAGTTTAATCATAGGTATTACAAAACTGAATGAGGTACCTTAGTTTCGAGATTGGAACCTGCCAGAGGGGCCAGCCAACGGTGGCACTCTAGGTACACCTACTGCGTGTTATACCTCTGCATTATACAGGTTGGAGTTCTTGGACGGGGCAGTAAGAGGGCACCGTAAAATGGTCTTAGGAGATTATCCATTATTTTTTAGAAGTTTAAGGAGAATACATTTTCATCCCATACTCAGATTTTCGAAAATCGTACAGATAGCAAAATATGTGCATTTTACATGAAAACTTTTTTTATGCCAATTAATTCTGTTTCTCTTATAAAAAACTTCCGTTGGATCTGAGACCAAAAAGTCAGAAATCGCAAAAAAATAAACGTTTCTCATAAACGTTTCCCCACGACAATAATATCATACAGTCCTCATCGACGTAAAGTTGCTTGAATAAATAAATCTATACATATATCTTTGTGATGTAGGTAAAAACTTAGGTAAGAATAAATTAAAGAAAAGATTTATGGGAATCAAAGATTGAAATAGGTAAGTAATGAATACTGAATACCTACCTAGGTTTTGCTAGTAAATTTCACTGATATAGTGTACCTACTTACGATAATAATCTTTTGTTATGTATCTACCTACTTAATTCTTTTACTTACTTATTTAGTGACCTAAAATATGCTTATCAGTTACAGATAATGGCAGAGGCGATTATTGATAAGGAAGATCGCAAAATGTCTGCGGAAGAAATTCAACAGGCGTTTTACGAGACCATCGGCGATTTTGACTGGGAATTGTAAGAACCTATTGCTCAGGCACTTATGGCACTAATTCTATGCTGCATATAGGCTTACATACCTATTTTGGTCTGCTGTCTTCAACTCTAACTGTTTAGTTTAGGTAGCCTAGGTACAAAACCCAACTAGTGGAGCGCTACGGCAAGATCTGCCAAAGCACTGGTGGCCTAATAAAGCCGTTTTTGTCAGGTACTTTACTTTACTCAAAAATGATCGTAAATGTGATCAATATTTTGGCATTAACATTGCTAACAGTAACATTGCTGGAGAGTTTGAGCCACCAGCTATTTCCATTATTGTCGAGTTTTGTTCCAGGTCTTTAATTATTTACAAAGAACTGATTTTATTTATTTTTGTTCTAGTTTAGATGGACTATGGATAATTTTTATTTTTACTATTTTAATTACTCTCATTGTTGAGTAAAGCACAATATATGCCTAGGTCCGCAACGACTGTATACTGCTAGCCACACTATCATGGCCTCAAACTAAGCTTTATGAGCTCTCTGCCTTCAAGCTTGGTGATCATTGCAGCCCTTGCCGTCCGTACTACAAGGGCCTCGACCAATAAATAAAAAAATGCTGTTCACCAATACCAGGCACACCGACAACAAGCAGGCCATTTATTGGATGTCTAGGGCTCAAGACCGTTTAGAGTGGAGACGATTGGAGGAGGCCTACATCCAGAAATGGATCCATTAGAGGCCACAATGATGACGATGACCAGGCACAACACAAACAACGCGTCTATCAATAGTTAAATATCTATAGGTAACTACAATATTTTTTTACCTATTTCAGATTCGAAAAGAATGACCGTAAACATCTATTGCAGAAAATAGCCATAGCTCTATGTGGACCCCCATCTAAAGAAGGCAATTTGATGCCAATGTTGGAAGGAAATGAACTGAAAAGAAACGAATTGAAACTGCAGGGGTATAGTGTGAGGGAAGAAGAGACGTGCTTGAAAGTTTTTAAGAAGATTTGTGAACAAGGTTGGTCCTTCTTTTTATTTTGTGGCATTTTGTTGCCCGCTCCCCCCTTAACGGCAATGTTTCTCCAAACATTGACCTTCAAACGTTTCCAAAAAATCAACGCGTGCGAAAGAAGTTGAAAAAAAAAGAAAAAAACCTCCAACATTTATGTAACACTAGCTGCTGCCCGCGCCTTCGCCTGCGTTTTATCGGGATAAAAAATCCCAAACTATACCCATAACAAATTTCAGCAAAAACTACTGAACCGATTAGTTCAGTAGTTTTTGCGTAAAAAAGTAACAAATATCCATACATCCATCCTTACAAACATTGAAATTTATAATAATTAGTAGGAGTAGGAAGTAGGATACAATAAAATACAAGAGGATACAAACCTAATAAATAGCAACTTATACGAACAGAATCTGATCTAAGCCGAACAAGGGGATATCGCCTCATACCACACCCGCGGGAGTAGGCGTGGTGTCAGTTCTAAGCCGACTCCACATTGTCATGTCACGTGAAGTTCTTCTTGACCTTGGCGTTATGATCAATCGAACTTAGACCACAATAAACTAGTCTTAAAAGGTTACGGTAAAACAAAAAAGAGGGTGGTCTCCCTTTGTCTCAACCTCATCTTTTAAAACGTGTCACCGACGCACATCTGGTTGGAACTGCTGTTGCTCGCCCTTCAGTTCATATCAAGCCTCAGCGGTAGGACTACCGCTGAGGCTTGATAGTGAATTTGTTGGGCAGCAATATAAATATGTAAAGTATATTCCAACTTCTGCGAGTCTCAGAGGACAAGTTTCTATTGAACCTATTTCCGATCTTCTATTGTTTTTCCTTTGTTGCTATCCATATCGCTGCTATTACCAGAGGAGTTAACTGGCACAATTGTCTTTTGTTTTTTCAAAGCCCTCATTATCCACGCTGCTGTTGTCACAAATCCAGGCCTCCAGAATAGGAAAAACAAAAGAGAATCGCGCCAGCTTTTAATAATTTACATATACCTACATACTTGTTAACTAATGTTATTCTTGTATTTTCCAGCTAGCTACTCTCACAACGGCGAAAACGTGTTCATATCCATATTGAGAATTCTTTTAGTTACGCCGAAAGAAATAGGGTTCTTCAAAAAAACTCCACAAGACCACTGGGACAATTTACATTTGAAGAGAGGGGATGATGTGACCATATGTGTGTTCCACGTGTTTTGTGTAAGAAGGTGTGTCTCCATGAGCTCTGACAGTGAGTATTAAATCTATGTATAATTATTAAACAAACAAATGACCCTTTGGGGCCTCCCAAATATTCTATTTCACACAGTCTTACCTCAAAAACAGATGAAAGGACAAACATAAAACAAAATTCACTATAAACTGACTTCAAAAAGGAGGCGGTTCTCAATTCCACTGTATGTTTATTATTTTATGTATATTACGGGATATTTCAGCCAAATTATGGATCGATTTAGAAAACTATTTCACTATTGTATAGAAAATGATCCCGAGGTGGTCCCATGCCAATTTTATCCCCAATGGTTTAGTATTTATCCCGCAAAACTTAAAAACAGTGAAAAAGTAAGGCATTCGAAGTCGATTATTATCATCGAGAATTTGAAGTCGGTTTATCGTTTTTTTATAATACGCCAAATTATTATTTGGTATTTTTGGACATATAAGATAATTTTACTTAATTTCGACACTCCCACCGACAATTTGATTTTCCATAACAGAACACAACATTAACATGCAGAACAGCCATTATTTTTTTATTATAACAGAACGTAAGCTGTTTGATACTAGGACACCATATAAAGAATAGACGAGGCACCACCCCCAAAATCTATTCTTATTTCCGTTCTGGAACGGCTGGACTGCACGGATTGGTTCACTTGGTCCTCAGTCCAGACAACATTAAAAAAAACTGTCTTGTATTAACTACAGCTGACCCGACAGACGTTGTCCTATCATTTAAGCCAAACAACTGACAGTTATTTCAAACGTGCTTAGCAAAATTTATAAAAAAGTTTATAAAATTTTCTAACTTTCTGCGCAATTCTCTTTTTTTTTTCAATTTTATGTTTTCCTTCTACTATGTGTTAGAAACTTTATAAAAAAAGATGAATGATATCGGTAAAGCCGTTCTCAAGTTATAACTTGAGAACGCTATAGCGTGACCAGGAGAAATAGGGGTTGATTTTTATAATTATATATATCATTTTCTATTCATGATTTTAATTAAATTAATATAAATTATAAAGTGAAATTTATGTGTCAATTGTTTTAGCCAAAAGCTGTCGCATCTACATAGACCACGATGGCAGAGTCTACAAAACCTGGCAAGGCTACTTGGAAGAAAACCTCTTGCCAAAGGGCATAATGGTTGTCCCTGAAAACGGCGAATACAGAGGCTCTATATCTATCAGGGTAAGAATCTTTTTTGGAGACTATGTTAACGTTGCAAAACTAGATGGCGTTACTAACTTAAGTGTAATTTGGAAAGAGGCGTTTACCAAAAAAGAAAATCCTCTATTTATATCTACATACGAACGAAAAGATGGCGTGGATTTTTAACGGAGAAGAGATAGCTTGTCAATGAGACGTCATCTCCAACTCCGAAAAAGCTCGGTCTATCCCATCGACTTCATACGGCGGCGGCCCCACGAAAAAAAGAGTCTTTTCAACTTGTTCCAATATTTTTTGACCAAAAGAAAACACCTCATTGATTGCTAAGATATAATATATAAGTAAACGTACTGACATATATGTATAAGTAAACGTACTGACATATATATGTAGGTATTCGTCTAAATACATCGTGGCGATCATTTCATTCAGCCATGGGGCCGCGGCGTACGAATATCGACCCCTCCAACTCAACCCGTGGATGTCGTAAAAGCCGACTAAGGGAACCTACCAGAGGAAGGGCAGCAGCTTCCTTCTGAGTACTTTTAAACACCAACACTGCGATCACCAATCCGCCTGCCAAGCGTGGTGATTATGGCAAATCCCCCCCTACATGGGAGACCATCCACTCGATGGACCGACGACATCGTAGCGGTCGCAGGGAGTCGATGGATGGAGGCGGCTCAGGACCGCTATTTGTGGCGTCGTACGGGGGAGGTCTATGTCCAGCAGTGGACGTGTATGGGCTGATGATGATGATCATTTCATATCTAAAACAATTATATTTCATATTTCTTTTATTTTATTTATATTGCTTACATTTATACTGCTTAGATCTAGGTAGGTAGGTAGCTTATGTCAGTAGGTACATGCACCCTGTAAGGGCACTGCAAAACAGTTCATGTCTAATAACATTATTAAAATATAAGCTTATAGATGATTGTTTATTCCATTCCATAGGTGTCCTATTAGGTATTATGTATATTATAGATGATAGTTTATTCAATACAGTCAAATGCATTTTCTTTTTAACCAGGAGATCACAAGCGAAAAGGATATTGATAACTTTCAAGAGCTTAAAGTTAAACTCACTGTGCTTACATCGCCAGCCTTGGGTCTTGGAGCTAAGATCCTGAATGCAGCTGACATCACTTCTACAGGTACAAGTCTTAAATTTGTAATACCTATTGATATTTAATATAGTATGTAGGAAAAATATATAAATTTAGGGTACATTTAAATATTTTTTCCTACATATTCGAAGCCATGAGGCAAGAGCCTATCTAATCAAGTGAAAAAGATCGATAGAATAGATAGAGGCTCCAAATAATTCATTAGCTATAGGTAATCTTCGTAATGTGAACGGGGAAGAATTTTTAGGTTTTTAGTATTTTTGATATTGATAAGAGATGTCCTCCCAATATCAAAAATATCGAAATACTAGCTTCTGTCTACCTTCGCACGCTTTCTGGATAAAAATAATTAAATCCTAACATAGGGTGCGCATGAATGCTCTAGACTAGAATAACCACCAACAGTTAGAGATGGATTTATCGTGAGGCATACACTATCAGCCCATACCACAAAGACTCGTCATCATGATGACCTTTCTGCCAAGAACGCTACGAATGATAATTTTATGTACCTACCTCTAATAAAAATTTCTGCTCAATTCGATCTAAAGAATTTGCGTGAAGACGTAACAAAGATCCATACTTTCGCATTTATAATATACATAATAGCCCGGCCACACGCTCCATTTTACTTGCGCAAACTGGTTTGAGGCCGGCCACACGTTCCATCTTGCTTGCGCAAACTGTGTTTGTGCAGGCCTGTTTGCACAAATGTTTGAGCGAGTAGCCGGGCTGATGATTTGCATCGTCCTACTAATATTATAAATGTCAAAGTTTGTATGGATGGATGTATGGATATTTGTTACCCTTTCACGCAAAAATTACTGAACAGATTAGGCTGAAATTTGGTATGGGTATAGTTTGGGACCTGGATAACATATAGCCTATTTTTTTATACCGATAAAACGTGGGTGAAGGCGCGGGCAGCAGCTAGTTATTAAATATATTCTTCCTACTCAGCGGCAAATATCGGTGCACTGGGCGCATTAATCGGAGCCGCATTCGCTGCCCCCGTGGTCGCGCCATTTTTGATCGCCGGCGCAGTCACTACGGGCGTCGCCACCGGAATATACGCTATAGTGCGCTCTTCTATCAATTTAGCTGACAGGGATAAACATGAACAGGTGAATACCACTCACACAATTCATCATCATCAGACAATAGACGTCCATTGCTGGACATTATGTGCGTCTAGCGCCATGGTCTATCGCTTAATGAGCGCCATAGGGTCCTGTCTTCAGTTTGCCGCATCCATAGACATTTAGGTACCCTCTTCCTTAGAAACCTCTCATCTTTAGGCTGTAGTCAGAGTTTTCCCCCATTTTTCTATGACTTTTTCTCATTCTGACTTATGCCAACAGAAAAAACAAGCTCTTCATAGCCAGAGATGATAATGAGGAAGGGAAGGGGTTTTTTGCTTGACGCCAATAACGCAAGCGGATTCCACGATACACGATACAAATTTTCGTAATGTTTTCTGAGGCGGGCGCAAAGGAAAGTTATCCCTGACTTCTTACGCTCCACAATCCCCATCCGCGATGCGTCGTCACTCAGGCAGAGACCGTACTTATTAACTTCTAAGCTTCCAGGATAAAATGCACAGACTAACTTTTAATTTACTATACATATTAGATTGTTACAAAATGCTCCTTTCAATTTCTAAATTAATATCCTGGCAGAATTTGTGGGTTTATTAGAATAGTGTGGGTGGACTGAAATTTCCCTGATGTACGTTATAGCATAGATTAAAGACCACTAGTTTATTTCGTCCATGGTTATAGGTATGTACATTATAATAGTTCCAAATCTTCAGTCTATTTTGTTATAATCGAATTTAAAACTAAAGACTGTGTTCTATAATTTAATTTTAATGCTCATCTATAAATATTTTTAAAGACGAACACATAAGACTACAAGTCATAATTGTTCGTCTTTAACGAGTGGTATTTATTGTATGGGGCAGCGTCAGAACTCACTACCAAACCACAAGTTATTTTCAGAATAACTTATATTGGTAACGAGAGCCCTAAATAAATTTTATGCAGTGTTTTATTTTTATTTTTATTTAAATGTTTTTTATTTGTTATGCAATGCACAATTTTTAATTTTAATATATTTTTCAGGAGATCGGCTTGGATAACGCTGAGGCACGAGGCATGTGGATTAATATCATTATCTCAACTTTCGGAATTTCGTTCAGTGCTGCTGCAAAGTTGGTCGCTTGGGCTGCAGCTTCTGGAACCAATATTAAGGTACCTATCCTTAGGTAACTAAATACTTTATACAGTTTTTTATTTACATTGTACATATCACTGGACGATCCATCTTCTACTAGCCCCAAAGTCAACAGAGCTTGTGTTATGGGTACTAGATGACTGATATACTTAACACAATATATACATTACATAGATAGATATTTTTTATTATACATAAAAAACATCCACACACACGGTACAAACATTTGTATGAATCGAACCCACAACCTGCTGCGTCGCAGGCGCACCTTCGCCCACCACGTTACATCGGTCGTCAAATCCTACCAACCTTTAACGATATTATATCTATTTATCATCATAATTCACCGTAACGGAATCCTTTTATAAATTATATTGTACTGTTTATCTAACATAACACGTGATCGATTTTTTACCGACTTCCAAAAAAGGAAGAGGTTCTATGTTCAGCTTTATTTTTAACCGACTTCAAAAGAAGGAGGTTATCAATTTGTCTGTATGTATTTTTTTTAATTCTTTCACTTTTGTATAGAAAACGATCCCGAAGGGGTCCCATAATTTTTTTATACCCAGACATCCAAATACTAATCACGTATTTATCCAGCAAAACTTAAAATAAGTGTAAAAGTAAGGTAATTTGAAGTCGGTTTATCGTTTTTTAAAACACGCCATATTATTTTATGTATATTCGTCGATTTCTCCGATTTTTATGATTCTTTTGCTATTGTATAGATATATGTATAATGATCCCGAGGGATTCGTATTTATCCCCCAAAACTAAAAAAACAGTGTAAAATTGAGGGATTCAAAGTCGGTTTTCAGTGTTATAAACATTTAAATTATAATTAGGAATTACCCGTTTCAAAACGATCAAATTATGTTACCAGTTAAGAACTTAAAACTACCCTAAATAAGAGGCCAAAACAGCTTTCGAAAAAGCTTTTATTGAATGTCACAGACGATTTTGAATTCTATAGGTTCCTTTACTAAGCTTCGATTGCCTTTTACAGATTCTTATGAACGCCCTCACGTTTTTGAGGTATAGCAACATGGCAACTGGTTTCGTTGCTGTCGCAAACAATTTGGTTGACATGATTCACAAGGTAAGAAAGGGTACCTATGTACCTAGCTGCCCTAAAGTTGGTTGATTTTCTCCTACTCTGTAACTAATAGTCATGCATGATATGTAATGTATGGGTGAAGAGAGAGACAGAAAGAAAGCGCATTCATAGGTATAAAAATATCTGCGTAATAGAATAGGAAAATGTCTCATGCTGTCCTGCACAGTTCGAATACGATCTGAGCGGGACAGCGTGAACTATGACGTCATTCTCAATCCTATTCCATAAGTACAAAACACCTACACAAGTTTTTTATTCGTGTGTGTGAAAAAACGTATTTGAAAATTTCTTTGCAAATAGCTGCTCCCCGCGGTTTCACCCGCGTTAAATTCGAACTTCGCGTTTCAAGGGGGATAAAAAGGTATTTTTTTCCGTAAATCTCCGATGGGAATTTGATGTTTTACCAAATAGTTGTCTATGTTACTCTCCATCCTTATAACTAACCATGCCAAAAATCTAGTCGATTGTTAACTTAGTTAGGGCGTGAACGTCGGAAAAACAAACACACTTTCGTAATTTATAATATTAGTTAGCATTTGATTGCTAATTCTAAATAATATTTGGAATTTCCACCTAGTTGAACGCACAGACATGATACTAGCTGTGGTTGAACGTCAGTTGTTTTTTTTTTTTATTCAATAGACTTTCGTTTGACCTCAATATCACTTGATGGAAAGTGACGATGTGTCCGACGGTGTAGCACGAAGGTCTAAAAACCTCTTCACTATTGTTTTGAAAAGTCCCAGGTGTAATTAGCTAAAAAACAATAGCAGACAGATCAAAATAGACATTTCAAATAAAAAAAAATCCGTCAGAGCTGAATTTTGGTAGATACCTTGGGTACACCCGTAGAAATAAAATGCCAAAAATCCCCATGGATCTCATAAGTGCTAAAAAGTTATTCAAGGTCAAAGGTCAATATTTTCGTTTTTTTCTCAAAATCGGTAAGTTTTATCAAAAATATAGCCCAGACAAAAATTGAAGACTATAAAATTATCTACATATATTAGAAATGGTGAATCTTAGGGAACACAATTTTGTAGATATTTTTATAATCTAGAATTTTTGTCTGGGCTATAGTTTTGATAAAACTTACCGTTTTTGAGAAAAATCTAACAACCCGAAAATGTTAACCTTTGACCTTGAATAACTTTTCTTGCACACATGGGATTGAGGGACTTTTGGCACCTTATTTCTACTGATGTACCCAAGGTATCTACCAAAATTCAGCTCTGACGGATTTTTTTACCAAAATTCAGCTACATATGTCGGAATTTTGGTTATGAATAAATAAATAATAAGTAAATAATGTTGGACAATGTACACAGCATCATCTAGCCCCAAGCTAAGCAGAGCTTGTTTTATGGGTACTAGATGACTGATATACTTAATACAATATATAACATCGATAAAAAAAAATATACATAGAAAATACCCAAAACACCCCGCGACAAATATTTGCAGATCGTACAAACATTTGTCAAAGGCGGGAATCGAAGCCGCAACCTTCTGCGTCGCAGGCGGACTTTCGCCCGCCGCGCCACATCGGTCATCATTTGCTCAATATGTATTTGTATGTCTATTTTGATCAGACTTTTAACAATTTTTCGTTTTCCTTTTCCGTTTCAGTACAAAAAATACAAGGAGACACCGAATGCTCTAGAGTTATTCCAGTTCACTACGTCATGTTTATTCCTCGGTATCGGAGTGATGTCCAATGCGACGGCCCAAGAGATCGTTCAGGACGCGCAAGCCAACACTATCAATGAAGCTAGGGATGCACTAACTAGTAATGCGAAAAGGTAAGGTAGCTCTCATATTATATACTAGCTGCTGCTCGCGCCTACGCCCGCGTTATATAGTGATAAAAAAAATGCCTAAATGTTATTCCAGGTCCCAAACTATATCTTTGATATTTGTTTATATCATGTATAATTATGTATATTGAATTATCAAATTTCAGCCCAATCAGTTCAGTAGTTTTTGCGTGAAAGAGTAACAAATATCCATACATCCATCCATACTAACTTTGACATTTATAATATTAGTAGGATATTACAAGCTTTTATTTAACTTACTATGTATGTATGTTTGTTCGGGTGGAATCTTGCAACCCAATTTTAGACCTTATCTTCAACCGATAGAGCTGACATTTGGCATAAGTACTTATGTAAGTTTGGTGACAATGCAATGTCATGGTACCATCGAGCTGGTCTGATAATGGAAACCGAAGGCGGCCATAAGAACTCCTAAACGAAATTAACCACGTCAAGTTTGTGTTCGTTGGATTTGTCTTTCCAAACACTTTGGCCGTAAATGACACATATTGTTTTTGTATTTACGAAAAGTTTATTAAATATTATTTGAAATTTCACCTTGCAAATATTATTTGAAATTCTCACACCCTACAAAATAAGGCTAACGCCTCCCAGATTGAATCCTGACTCAGCTATAAGTATTTTGAGGTTAAAATACTGTCGAACTATCAAGCAAATTTTGGCAAAATCCCTCTTATTTGTATCCGATGAAACAGCGCAAGCTATTTTCTCTTTTTATTTATGCCATTGTATTTTTATAGTACATACGGCTTTGAAGTATATAGATATGATATAGGTGTACATACATACGTCCTTGCTGAGGCAGAGGCCATTTTGTAAAGTTCGCGGTTACATTTAAATGTATTTTTCGCTATTATGTCGTTTTAATTTATGTAAGTCTAACGGCACAAATAAATCTATTTTATTCTTATTATTTTTTCTGAGTTTTGACTCAGAAAAATACGTCTTTGCTGAGGCAGAGGCCATTTTGTGACGTTCGCGCATACATTTAGGTAAATGTATTTTTCGCTATTATGTCGCTATATTTAATTTGTGTAAAGGAGGTATATAAGTCTGACGGCACAAATAAATCAATTTTATTCTTATTAGTTTTTCTGAGTGTGTACTCAGAAAAAAATTGGTGATGCCCATATCACCTCGTAGTTGGAGGGATCTCGTTCTCAATAGTTTACTCATATAAAATATAGTGTTCCCAGAAGTCATTCTCAACTTTTTTTACAGGAAAGCTTTTGACAAAGTCACTGCCGAGAATCGAAGGACCCTCGGCACTATCAACGGAAACGCCGAAACAATAAGAGGGCTTAAAGTCATCACAGACAAGAACGATTTCTTCGCAAAACTAGCGCGAATAAACAAAGACATGAACAAGAATAAAGTGCGAGTATCACTGACTTCTGATGGTACTACTCTGATCAACAGCAAGCATGAAGTAAGCCTCCCTCAACTCTACGAAATGGGAAAAGGCGGTAGGAATGAACTTTTCTCTAAACTCGGTCCAGCAGACACGTCCATTAAAAACGCACCAACTAGAATATACGCATCTACTTGTAGTGCGTCTCCATCTACTCTGGTCGGTAAGAAGCTAGTGATTGATGTTGGCGTTCAGGACGTGATTGCTATAACCCAATTTCTTTTCAAACTGTCTAAAGTGGATAAAGAATTTGTTGCTGAGATCTTATCACAAATCAGCGCTGAAATCCATAACGCTTTTCTTATGATCTGTGTTCGAGTTGCATCTGACTTGCTACCAGGGGATCCTCATATGTCAGCTCGCGTGGTATACTTTGTATTCGACTACATAAGGTCGAAAGTAGACGAATGCGACTACGAAAATGATCACATATTCTTTGTAATCCTCAAGACTTGGATAAAAAACGGTAGAGTTGATAAACATGTGATAGAGATGTTGCAAAAAAAATTCATGGAGAACCTTTCCAAACGTGAACAAATCGGAGCTTTTCATAACGATACCAATAATTACGATTACGTTCAGGAATTTAGGAAACGTTACAAGCAGTTTATGACATTGCGAGCAGGCGAAGTGGTTTCTATTGGATCGCACAAAATCGTAGTGAAAGCATCTACGGTTGAAATGCTTGAAGAGTGGTTGGTGGACTACACTCAAGAACAGAGTGACGTTCTCCTAGAATTCATTCTCAAAGTGGTCCACACATTAACAGCAGAAGATGTGAAGTCCCTAATCTTGATAAATCCTGATGAAGATGTGATTATGAGGGTCGCTTATTATCTGTTTATGGTGACCGATGTTCCGGTGTTAGTTGTAGAGTTTTTGGAATTAGGTGTGAGAATTGAGACTGCTCGTCAATTTCAAGTAAGGTTACTTGAATGGATGCGTTATCAAAAACAAAGCATTAGGAAACATAAAATCTGTGATTCGTGCAAAGGCTTGTTGTTTAAGTTTTAAGTGAGAGCGAAGCTATACATAATGTAAATGAATTTAAGTATTATTTTTCTCGATCATAATCTCTATCGTTAGGTAATCATTTTACAATTTTTATAAATATATTTTTAAGTCAAAAAGCAATAAGTAGGTATTCTGTACAGTCTGCTGCGAAATATGTATACACTGCAACAAAACATTGTCAAGTTTTCAATTTTACTAAATAGTGAGTGAATAGTTTCTTATCTATTCTATAATGTCCTACTGCTGGGCAAAAGTTTCACCCAAACTCTTTCAATAATAGCGTTTGTGGGCCAGATCCCACCAATCTACACAGATTGCGTCGAAATCGTCTCGCCAGCGTCTCCTATGCCGGCTCGGCGTCATTGTCCGTCCTCAGGCACCCACTATGTGTCGATCCGAGCCTAGGGGGGCTCGGATGCATGCGGCTCGCGTACCCCGCCCAGTTCCACTTGAGTCTGAAAGACTTGTCTCTAAAGTCCGCAATTCCAGTTTTGGTAGCGTAATGTGCCGGAGTCGCTCGATCATCTTTACTCCAAGCACGTTACACTCCATTGCTCGTTGCCAGACCTTGAGTTGGGATTTTTGAGATTAAGTCAACGACCACCTTTTTGGTCCATAGGTCCACAGGCAAAATTCACGAGACGATGAGCTTCCGCTTAGGTTTCCCTTCGTAAGCTCCTTCATGGAGCGTTGGCCAAGGACGGGAATTGTTCTCTATGGTAGGATTTGAAAATAATGGCATCGTCATTATTCAAGTAATGAATTTCAAATAGTTTATGCATTCTATGGCAAAATGACGTAATTTTTCCCTATTCTACCCGAGACGATAATCCCCGTGCTTTCCCTACAGTAATTCTTCCAGGCGTTTTCGATCCTACGACTGCATCTCTTTGTCCTGCTTGTTTTCGGAGGTAACTATCTGGCCCAAGTAAATGTACTCATCGACGTATTTTGGTGTAAGTATAGTTATTATAGTTATTTACTAGCTGACCCGGCAAACGTTGTTTTGCCTTCAACCCTTATCATTTAGGGGTATGGAAAATAGATAGTAGCCGATTCTCAGACCTACTGAATACGCATATAAAATTTGGTAAAAATCGGTAAAGCCGTTTCGGAGGGAGTACGGTAACTAACATTGTGACTAGCTGACCCGCCAAACGTTGTTTTGCCTTCAACCCTTATATCACTTAGGGGTATGGAAAATAGATAGTAGCCGATTCTCAGACCTACTGAATATGCATATAAAATTTGGTAAAAATCGGTAAAGCCGTTTCGGACGAGTACGGTAACTAACATTGTGACATGGAAATTTTATATATATGTACCGCATTCTGACAATTACGATGACTACTTATTTCGAAAAATGTGAGTGTGGACTTTAATTTGAAAAGTTCCGAGTAAATAAAAAAAAAATTGGAGTGTATGTATATGTAGGTGTAGCCTCGAACCACCTATCATAGCGCCCGTTAATGGGCGGAACGCTACTTCCAAAAATGACTAACCTCGTTTCGCCCATTAGCGAACACTTTCACGATACATTGCTGGTTTTGTAAAATTAAAACGTCTAGATACATATCTGAGCAGCTGACTGTACTAACAATTTTACTGTTCCTATATCCAGTGCCTTAGATAAAGAGATCTATATTTTAGTAGAACTAGTATTATATAATCTGTGGTAGAACATAAAATTTCTTGTGCGGTTTTTTGGATTGGCTTTTGCCTAATATTTAATAGGTACCTAATTATTTACATAATAACACCAGCTATTGGTTTACTGTATTTATTTTATAAGAAACTGCATGAATAAACTATTGTTCAAATTCTATCATAATGTTTTTCTTTTCATTCTCCGCTTGTACTTCCGATGGATTGTACTCGAAGAATTTAGCGATGAAATACCTTTTAAAAAGAAAATATACATATGATTAGAAAATTACAAAAATCTCAAAGCCTCATTTTATTACATTAATTCCAAATTACGGAATTATTATTACCTATTAATAAAGTTCAGAGTTCAAGTACCGTCGAACTCGATTTTTTTAAGGATATTAAATTTCTTAGTAATTATATTGAGAGTCTGGGGGCTTACACGCTATAAAAGGTACAAATATATACAAAAAATACAAATATATTCAAGAAATAACAAAAGTCGTTTTTAATTGTTATTTTATGTACTCGTATGTATCTAACATAACGCTGTCCTGATCTAAATCAGCTTTACACTGACGGTTGTTAATGATTTGATGATTTAGCCCTAAATACTCAAACGCATCTCAGAATTAAGCAGGTCTGAAATGAATTGTTTTTGACATATATTCGTTGAACGTCAGAAAACCATGACTTGAAAAGTGCTTAAATCCGAGATTATTCGGGAGTTAATTCGTTTAAAATTAAGACATGGGAAGCTAAACCAGCACTATCATTAGATTTTCTCGATCAAATAATTAAAAAACTGATGAGATTTTTGATAAATCCATTGTTTATCGTAATGAGCCAAATCAATAAAGGCATCAAAATTTGTATCACTTCTCTACTCACTTTAAAAATCACTAAATTATCCGGACAATATTAGACTCAATTTCATCAAAATTTGTTAGTTAATTTTGGCGCTGGATAGGCTTAGTACTTAGGTACTATTTTTGAATGGCTGGTAGAAAATGCCTTCGGCCAAATTGTTTGCAATTATAAAATAATGGAAGCAAACTCACCAGACGAGTATCTCCACGGTAATAAGCAGAGAGGCAGCAGCGGTGTCCACAGCTACCCTGATGGGATCGCTGTTGCCTCGCAGCACCGCAGCCAGAATGTGGTCGCCGGCGTCGGAGGCGGCCTCCAGAGCCGCCACGAGCAGCGCCGGCGCAGCCAGCCAGCGCGCGCCGCGCCGCCACCATGATTGCTAAACCAGGTAATGCACTATTTTAAACCGACTTCAAAAAAAAGTAAAAACGTACACAAATACTGTATGTATGTTTGTAGGTATGTATGTTTTTTACTTTTTTTTGTGTGTATTTATGATTGTCGATTTCTCCGTCACTTAGGACCGATTTTGATGGTTCGTTTACTATTGTATAGAAAATGATACCAAGATGGTTCCATACCAATTTTTTTTTTCCTAGGGATCAGTATTTGTCGCGCAAAACTTATAGAATAGTGTAAATATTAATTGATGTCTTGGAGTTGGAATTTGAAGTCTGTTTTTAGTACTTTTCAAAACAATTAAAATATTACTAGCCATAAGCAAAGGCTTAAGTACTGTTAGACCTTACAACCCTGGGTCTACACTGTTCAATCTTGCTATATTTGTCCTGAAATCTACGTCTGGGTCTGCAGCGTCGATCTCAAGCTGGATCAGATGGCCGCTCAGTGCCTGCCTTTACCCGCATTGTATCTTGGCATAAAGTTGTCGTCACCAGCCTAATTCTCGTACCTGCGACCCTGGCTTAGACCGCATTTTTTTTATAGTATATAGACCTTCGTTTGACCACAATCTCACCTGATGAAAAGTGATGATGAGGCCGATGTTGAGGCCGACGAAACCGGTAGCTGATAGGTTGACAACGATACCGAAGGTTATGGGTAGTCGATATTCAAAAGTCGGAGGAAACCTCTACCAAATGGGTACCCAAAAATATGGAACAGGACTACAAATCGGTACTTATGAGCCTCAAGACGAAAACCAATCTATGTTACCAGTAATGATTTATGGATTCGAGACGTGGTCACTGACTATAGGCCGTGTGCATAAGCTCAAAGTCACTCAGTGAGCTATGGAGAGAGCTATGCTCGGAGTTTCTCTACGCGATAGAATCCGGAATACAGAAATCCGTAGAAGAACCAAAGTTACCGACATCGACGACGGTCTCAGAATTAGCAGGCTGAAGTGGTGATGGACAGGCCATATAGCGCGTAAAACCGATAACCACTGGGGAATCAATGTTCTCGAGTGGCGAGACCTCGAGTGTGGGAAGACCTTCCACGATGGACCGACGACATTGTAGCGGTCGCAGAGACGTTGGATCGAGGCGGCTAAGGACCGCTATTCGGGGCATCGTTTGGGCTCCCCTATGCTCCCCTATGCCTATGTTCAGCTGGTTTAGCAGTGGACGTAGACGGGCTGATGATGATGACTTAAGTAATTTCATGAACAAATAGTTATTACCTTTGACATGACAGCTACAAGTAGAAGCAAGGAGGTAGCCGCGGTGATGAACGCGCTAAGTTTTCCGTAACCCATCACCATACGAATCGTTGGCTTTGTTATTCTGAAAATGATTAAGTTTAAAGAATTGGAATTAAGATGTATTGCATAGCATCCCTTTTCAAAACAAAATGTCAATTATCTGAAGAAAAAAAAAATATTGAACCAGACACTTCCTCTTTTAAAACTTCACTTAGATCATTATAAGTAGGCAAGCCTGCAAAGCGCAGTGTTTATTAAACAAAAACAACTCTCCTTTTTAAGTACGTACCTATTTAGAGAAGTGGACTATTACTTAATTCATAAATGGTTAAATAAAATAATACATGATTTTCGCATCGCCAGCAGCAGAACCACACAATCAACATTTAATGGACGAACTAACATTATTTACAAAATCAGCTGTTATGTTAGTAGAAATAGAAAGGTTTATTTGTAACTTAGACACATACAATTTATAAAAAAAAGAATTATTTTTAATTTTGTAATTTATTTATTTGGTATGAACAAAAACATATACAGCTAAGATACAATGGAACACTGGAAAAGCGCATAAGTTTTAAACTGTGTCGCACATCCCAGCGCCCAAACTCGGGATACGAGCCAAATCACCAAACGGAAAGCATAGTTTAATATTATTTTAATACAATGGGTAAATTAATATAATATTTTTGTTTGGTGAAATCGGGCTCTAGGAGATCTGACGTTCATATAAAACAATATTACCTAATCTATTATTAAACAATGCTATGAAAAAAATTAAACAGAATTTATAACTAAAATGTATGTGTGTGTATGTGTGGAGCTCCTGAGGACACCGGTCTCATAAGAGTCCGGGCAACAGGAGCTACCAGTGTTTGTGTGTGTGTAAGTGTGTAAGCGCGTATTTGTGTGTGAAGCCCCTGAGGACACCGATCTCATGAGAGTCCGGAAAGAACATGGAAAAGAAAACAGTTTTCTAGAGTCACAAAACGGTCCCTGATTGGCCGGTTGTGAACTTAACCATCCATGTCTTTCTATCAGTTTACCGTATCAATATCCATTTCATGATACGTCCATAAAATGTTTAATGTGTGGCGTGTTTCGATGCCGGTGATGCACTCATCCGGGGCCGTGGGGTCGCGGCGTACGAATAACGACCCCTCCAACTCAACCCGTGGATGTCGTAAAAGCCGACTAAGGGAACCTACCAGAGGAAAGGCAGCAGCTTCCTTCTGAGTATTTTTCAACAACAACACTGCGTTCGTTCACCAATCCGCCTGCCATATTATTATTTTAGATTATGGCAAATCCCCAAATACATGGGAGACCATCCACTCGATGGACGAACGACGTCGTAGCGGTCGAAGGGAGTCGATGGATGGAGGCGGCTCAGTACCGCTATTTGTGGTGTCGTATGGGGGAGGCCTATGTCCAGCAGTGGACGTGTATGGGCTGATATGATGATGATGCACTCATGCTTGAGTATAATAATCTAAGATTTCGGTAGGTACTTACATTAACTCTTTGTGTGCGAATTGTAGAGCAAACTCGACTTTGTCGTTCCAACAGCATCCTATAGCTAGCCAAGGTTTCAACAGAGAAAACATAGCCATACTTTGAATGATCCCTAGCGATAATCAACTTATGAATTAATGTAACTTACATGGTGCTAACTTTTCTTGTTAATTTTAATGTGTACCTATTTCTTCCCAGAAATAGGGAACCTATGGTCTCAAAGAAATTAAATAATAACCCAAAAATCTACGACGCGGACTTGAACCCGCGACCTTCCCCAGAATACGGGACTGCGCTAACCAACTGCGCCACGGAAGCAAGTACCCGACCCGTCTTTTTTGGGATATTATTTAATTTCTTTGAGATTACCCCGTGCGGCCTTAAGCACTATAATAACAAAAACCTATTAATGGTCAGCTTAGTGCTCAGTACTTTGTTTATTTAGAGAGTGTTGAAGATGTTTGCCCATTTATTAATAAATAAATGAACTATGTACTATAAACTAAAATTTAAAATAAATAGCTAACCGCCTTGCAAAGCTGACATTATTTAGCTTCTGCGCTACATGGTCGTCGTCCAACTCGAGTTCCACAGGCTGCGAGGCGAAGGCGCAAGCTGACATGGAAACCCCTAGTAAAGCCACCAGGAGAGCGCGAAGTTTCATCCGAACGCCTTCCGATGTCTCCAATGCATCTTTGAACTGAGAAACATAGCTCTTTACATCCAACTTCACTCAATCAACACTTTCATTGCCAACGACGTACCAGAGTACTATTGTCGTCTCTTAGCCTATTCTAGAGTAGGTAGGGGAGCGGAGGTATTACCGTACAGCGGTCAATTTCGTACACAAGTTTATTAGGAAGGAAACGAGATACTTGCGTTTTTCTGTGTTGCATTTCTTCGTTTTGTGTAGTCTTACTTCCTCACAAGCTGTTACGTCAGTCTGGGCTGCGACACCGGTAAATGGGTCACAAAGTGATTTCAATTTCGTACACTAACATTAAATATGTACTTATGTACACGGAAAATTATATAATTAAATAATGTGCGTTTTATAAATTAATTCATACTAAATTGATTATGAGAAGCTCTTTTATTTTCGCTTTTTGTGTCAAAATCACCTGTACGAAATTATAAGAACAGATGTATGGAATTACACGCAAGTGTCGGGCAACTCCGAACAAGACAAATTTTAAATTATTATTATTTTATTCGCCGACGGAAAGTTTAATTGAAACATGATTTTACTCACACAAAACTCAATAAATTTAAGGTATCTTGGTGCATAATAGTTGGCTTTATACTCAACAGATTCGAAGAAAATGATGTTTGAAGTTAGGTGTACGGCAATACCCTCCGCTCCCCTACTATAAGCTCCAAAATAATAAGTGCTAAGCTGAAAAAAATTTTGGTAAGTAGGTACTTACTGTATGGCTTTCATGTTTCTCCCGGAGATTAAACAAAGTAAGGCTATCGGTTTCCATGTTGAATTTAGTTTAGTAAAAGGCAAATCACATTGTAATGGAACTATTACACTATAATTTAATGCTCATGGAGCATCCTATATGTTAGTTGGGTTTATATTACATTGCACTGCACAAATAGAATACAATTGGCACTGCCATAGATGACTACTAATAAATCAGGCCACTGCACAGCATTTTTGCTAAGTTGATAACTGAAAAACTGACGGTTTTATTGTCATGGCTGACAAAGGTTGTCTATATTGACTTTTAAGATACAAATAGGTTAAGTAAAATGCAAATAGGTTTCACTATTTTAATTTAACTAAAGAGTTACTATAGGTTTGGAGCACTTGTACTAATAATGCACGTCGCGTCGTTGGTTTGGAGGTATTTTTTTCGCATAACTTATTTTCTTCATCTAAAGACAGATATTTATTTCTGTTTGGTGAAATTGGCTACTTATAAACCTTAGTGGGCCGTGGGGCCGCGGCATACGAATATCGACCCCTCCAACTCAACCCGTGGATGTCGTAAGAGCCGACTAAGGGAACCTACAGAGGAAGGGCGGCAGCTTCCTTCTGAGTATTTTTCAACACCAACACTGCGATCAATCCAATCCGCCTGCCAAGCGTGGCGGGATGGACCGACGACATCGTGGCGGTCGCGGGGAGTCGATGGATGGAGGCGGCTCGGGGCCGCTATTTGCATCGATTCCCTGCGACCGCTACGATGTCGTCGGTCCATCGAGTGGATGGTCTACCAACACTTAGTTTCGCGTTGCATCGTGGCCACCAGTCGAGAAGCTTTACTCCCCAGCGGTTATCAGTTCTGCGAGCTATATGACTGCCACATCAGCCTACTAATTCTGAGAGCTATGTCGGTGACTTTGGTCCCTCTACGGATTTCCGTATTCCGGATTCTGTCACGTAGAGAAACACCAAGCATAGCTCTCTCCATAGCCCGCTGAGCGACTCTGAGCTTATATTGTTTCCATTGTATTTTAGCTATATTGTGTTCTTTTTTTCATTCCATAAATACAAAATAATAAACTTTAAAATGTCTGCAATAGCAGCGCGGCTCAACTAAAAATTTAATTTATGGCATCATATTATGATACCATAGGCGGCTCAGGACCGCTATTTGTGGCGTCGTACGGGGGAGGCCTATGTCCAGCAGTGGACGTGTATGGGCTGATGATGATGATGATGATTATGATACCTAACATCAAGCAGCCTACGTGTATGTACATACAATTTGACAGAACTTATGACTATACAGAGTGTTTGGTGTTGGGACCGACATAATTTTTTGAGGAGCCCCGGGAGGGTTAAATTTCTCTAGTAGAGTCAATGTCTGGAGTGTCACGAAAGCACGTTAAACTGGTGACCGTTAACCATCCTGAGCCTGACCTATCCTCGGCCTTGTCTGCTACCGTCCCATCTGATTATGTAAGTGAAGGAATGGTGTACATAGATACATCTATGTTTGCGCTCTTTGCGCACACACTTGTGGACTATATACTATATAATATTATTTCCAGCGCAAATGGCTTGACTCCGTTGAGAATAACCGCTGTAGTCGAAATTTGGCTAGGGTGCATCCTAGAGGGACTTTTTTTATAATGAAAAATTTAGTATGATTCTTTATGAAAAGTGTAGTTTAAAAGTTAAACGTATAACAGTATTATTCATAATAGTCTGCTAACTTAAAGCATTGCTAATTATCACTCTGTCTTCTTCTATTGACATACGTCAGAGTAAGAAATAACACTGCTTAGCAGCTGTTTTAAGGTAGCAGACCATTATGAATAAAGGGGTTAGTCTTTTAAATCGATTATTAACGTAAAAGTATATTCATAAATCACAAATACACAAAAATCTTCGAAAAACACAGAACTCTTGGGACCAGTTGAATGCCATCACAATAATTGCGAATATCTTTTGTCCAAAAGTCTTCAGGTTGACGTGTGTCAGTTGGAAGAAAACGTTGAGAATCTTCACGAAAGTAACGAGGATTTGCCAAGCCAGGTGTGGCAGGAACAATGCTGGGTTCTCCTGAAGAACGGGAAGAGATTTTATGAAATACTTCTTAATTCTTCTTCATCAAATTCACTAGACACGAATATTATATGTATGTAGATATATGCAAAATTTGGATATTAAGATATTTGAACCTTTTTTACCTCAGCACGCCAAAACAACTGAACGTATTCAGCTGAAATTTCGCAAAGTTCTAGTTCTAGACTTAAATAACATATAGGCAGGCTTCCGCAAGTGGAAGAAAGTAATTTGTAAGTTGGTTTTCATTATTTGGTTTTGTAGAGCCTTTTTGTAAAAGGTTTAATAATTTTGAGCCGACATGTTGTACTGCCGGAGCTTATTCTGTTAAACTATGTATTATTGTCACCTGCTGTGTTTTCAAACGCCGTCGGAAGAAAAGTTTTTGTTGATATTTTTCATGAAACTAACTAATTTCTTTATTGACAAAGAAAATAACAATCAAATAATATAAAGAAATTAAACTAGTATTTACAATTGAAAAAATTGAGCTAACTGCAGACTGTTGCAAACAATCTACAGATAGCTCAACTGGTCCATATTACCAATACTCATTTCTTACAGCTTATTGTCATAAAAAAAAGCTTTTTCCTAAACCCAACAATTATCACACTAATATTATAAATGCAACAGTTTGGATGTATGGACGGATGTTTGTTACCTCTTCACGCCTAAACTACTGAACGGATCGGGCTGAAATTTGGCATACAGGTAGGTAACTCTATGCCTGGACTTACATAGGCTTATTATTTTTTTATTCTATACTTATTATCAAATTTTTATCCCATAAATTAGTTCCCATGAGATAAAGATTCCCTTTAAACTTTTCCATAGAAACAATGGGTGCGAAGCCGGGGGCAGACTTTGTTTTTACATCATTTGCTCTTTCTAAATTGATCTACTATTTCAGATATTGTAAAAGTAAAAAGATTTTTATTTGCCAGAACAGATGAGTACTATACAGAAAAGAAAATCTACATTAACAGTAAATAAAAAGAAAAACTGACAAAATAGGACTCCATTCAGCATGTGCTATGGTCGAGCAGATCATACCATAGCGCTGGTGTTCCGTGGAGACTGTGGTGCTTAAGGCAGCCTTATACATATGTACGTACAACAAAGAATAAAAATAATATGTAAATTTAAATACCGCCAATTTTCACATTTCTTTTTTGTTTCAAATTGTTTGTAAACTGTTTTGTTAAGTGTGCAATAAAGTATTTTATATCTATCTATCTAAAACTAAAACTATGAAAATATTATATATGATATAAATATATAATATAAATTATGGAATTGTGGCTCATAAGCACCTAAAATCAACTAAATCATCAAAATTATTTTTTTCTTAACTTACTGTGGAACAGCCTACCAACAGGCAAGCATATTGAACCACTCCCATAGAAGTGGCTATAATATTCAGATCATGTAACACCATGACTTCATTCCTCGCGTGATGCTTCTCATTGGGCACCTCTCCTAGGTGTTTCCGTAAATGATTTACGTTTATAAACTAGGAAAAACCATATTTTTTATGTTAGTGGGAATGAAGAATTTGAGAGAGGCAGCCCAGTTGTGGGACAGAATGGGCTGGTGAAAAAAGTAGGATGGTTTGCTATGGTTAGGGATTTGACCATGAAAAGAATAATATTAAATGACATCTCAAAAATTTACGATTTCGACGGGACCCGCGATACTTGATTTCGTGGCGCAGTTTGTTAGCGCAGTCCCGTACTGAGGGAAAGTCGCAGGTTCAACTCCTGCCGAAATCGCTTTTAGATATCATTTAATTTGTTTGAGATTACTCCAAGTGGGGAGGCCTACGTCCAGCTGTGGACGTGTATGGGCTGATATGATGATGATGATACTCCAAGTACGAGGGCTTACGGGCTTTAATAAGTTTTAATAAGTTAATAAGTTTTTTCTGTAACTGACTGAAAGTATGTGCAGAATATTCTGAAAACTAGGTACCTTACCTACAATGCTGGTTAGGTATTTTATACAAATTATTGCTAAGGTATTCCGCTAGTACATAAATCATCCTTCGTGGATGATGTAGGTAAATCCCATTGATGATGGTGATGATTCCGGATGATTTTGTGGGTACAAAGTTTTAATAGATATTACTTACAAATCCAGCTGTCCCATAAAAGTAGATGTAGAATAGGCTAAAAGTAAAAATTGGATTGTCGCAGAGTATTATAGATTCTCTGAAGTAGGGTTTTATCACGGGGTTGAGTAGCTTGTTGAAAGGAAGTTTCATTTCAATGTTGGGGATAGTCTTTCTAAGATCACAGTCTACGTTCTAAGATAAACGTTCAGTTTCTCAGGATCTAGTCATTTATGATGTAGCAGCCGGTGATAAATCTCTGCTGAACAGAAACTCTACATCATCAAGAAATGATTCGATCAATCCATTCTTAGTGTTGTATTTTAAATCGTCCGTACATGCGAGATGGCATGGAAATAATAAATGATGTTATGGGTTGGTTTCTAAAACGAATTGCGCAGTGGTAAAAATATGTTTTACGGCTATTCTCATTGAAAAAAATGTTTTACAAAAAAATACAAATAAAAACACTCAAAATGACAAAATGACAGGGAAAGTCAAAGAGAATACAATGTCAGTATTGTATTCTCTTTGTACAATACTGGGGGAAGTAATTCCATACATTTACATATTGTCGTAGACAGGGTAAGCATAAATCCTCCGTCTACGATTTATTGTATTCTCTTTGAAAGTAATGGCCAAAGAGTAAAGTAATATAATGCCAATGTTAAAATCTCAGATGGCTTAAAGGTATGGGCACGGGCATCTGAGTAAAAAAAAATCTCAATCTACGGGGCAGCTACGGGGCATGTAGTTAGGATAATAGGGTAACCAAATACAAGATTATTATTTTATAATTAGTTAGGATAATACAATATTCTAATTCTAAGAATCTTGTATTATCCTTCTTTTTCTTCTTCTTTTAGCTTTGGCAACTACGTGCCTTTAAGCCGTCTGAGATTTTGACATTGTCATTGTATTACTTTACTCTTTGGCCATGACTTTACCCCATACCATAGGGATTTTTTATTCTTAATTTTTAAGGGACTTTGAGTCATTGGAATGACTAAATCAGCCCCGAACCATAAGGTTATTGGGTGAATTTGGGTATTGGGTGAATTCCTCCGTCGACACCGTAGAAAAAAAATCTATATAGATCTATGGGCGATACTCACCACCTCCATTTCTGGGGAACATTTTGATGTTCAAGATGTACTTAAGTCGATGCAGATCAAGGTACGCTTAAAGATAAATATTAGATATCTACTATACTACGTCCGTGCACTTGTTTTCTTTGACTTAATGATTACCTATTATTAGTTATGTTGCTACCTATTATTAGTAGATATTTGATCATTTATCATTAATAGTAATTTTTTGGCTGCCCAATATGTCTGGATTGAACTCCAGACTCTGGAGTCAACTCAACCATGCTTTGGGCCACTGTTTAAGCCCAACCATTATTCATTCACTCCAGTTTTTCGCAAGTAGCAAATTGAAATACCTTCTCACCTTGACACGGTCGTACGCTAACTCATCGTATCGTAACAATAACATAAAGCAATGCGTTGATACGTGAGTCTCTGAGACGAATTGATGTTGATTCAACAAAATTACATCGTAAAATGTAAACGTGCTCGTAATAAGGTACATAAAACTACTGTTTTACTCACGGACTGACAATAATACACAGTAACAGTTAGTGATAATTTTACCATCATTGAGACGGTCGATACCTAATTAATTTCATTATTGTGAGCCAGGTACTCATATTTCGACTGTGGTTATAATTCTACTCAAGATTTGAAAGTGATTAGACCGCTTTTATGGTAGGGATTCGATCGTTAAGATCAAGTGCGGGTAGTTACGACAACGCCGATTTGCATCAGTATCTCTCTTCAGTCCACAGAAACCTAGCAATTGTAAGTACTGTTTTGTGCACTTTAAAACATTAAACAGGGAAGACCGGTAAGTCTATTGTTAAACTCATCATCATCATATCAGCCGATACACGTCCACTGCTGGACATAGGCCTCCCCCATATGCCACAAATAGCGGTCCTGAGCCGCCTCCCTCCATCGACTCCCTGCGACCGCTACGATGTCGTCGGTCCATCGAGTGGATGGTCTCCCATGTTGGGGGGGTTGCCATAATCACCACGCTTGCCACCAAAAAAGTTGGTTAAAAGTTGTTGGCAAATTATTTTTTCTAAAGTCGTACATAATACGTCAATTATTATTGACGTTGTAATCTATTTTGGAAGTTTTTTAAGCTTTGTTTATCTTTATCTTTGGAGTCTTTTAGTAGGTCATTCAATAAATATTAGTTAAGTGTCTTAGAAAAACTTCTTTCTAAGATTGAAGCTTGGACTCAGAAGCACCATAAGTAAGTGCTTCTAAGTCCAATCTGATGGTACGGCTTTATCTTACTTCCTTAGGGTATACTACTTCCTGATGGTCCCACACCAATCGATTGATTGTCGATCGACGGCATCGACTGATGGCGGATTGGATTAGTCGATGTTGACGATAGTTTCTACTGCACCTGTGGCATCGATCGACGCCGACGATAGTTCAATTGGTTAGTCGACTGGTGTCCGCATAATTTTCATCTAGGAAAATAAATTGGTATGACTCCTTGGGATTTTTATCTCCCATTGAGTCGCACTGTTACTCGTTGCAACTTTTTTTTATAGAAGAGTTTCTAACGTGTTACTATTTTAGTCGATGGGAAAAAAATCCTAACGCGTTACACCAGATCCAGTCATAGCGTAACTCCTTGGGATTTTTTTCCCATACCCGCCAGCCGATCAACCACAGATACCACACCAATCAATCGACGTCGATCGATTGATGTGGTAACACCCTTACATCTTTAAATCAAAAATGTTAGATATTGTTTTAAAAGTTCTCCCTCCCTTACCTTTACGAATTTCGAAATTCGTAATGTAAAAACTCCTCACTGAAGTCACAGGCGTTCCACTTGTGATTTTATGTGACTAATACAGTCATATCGAATACAATCATTGATAGGTGTACTCGAACCTAATGTGTTAAAAACCGTTTCATAAAAGATTGAATTTTTCAGAAAATTCAATATTCCGTTTAGTGATTCAGTAGTAGAGCGGTGTTTTAGAAGCCAGCATTTTTTTTTTTAACTTGAGAGTCATTGAATTAAGAAGACTTAAATATATAAGGAGGGCAATTACTAAACGTAAGTACCTATAGAGGCTCTTAATCAGACTGGACTTTGAAAGCTGGCATGATTCTTTTTTGTTTTTGATATACTGGAAACCTGGATGTATGGATTTCATATACGTCAACGTGGATAATTGTATGAAAAAATTACAAAACAAACGCGCCAGCTCTCTAAAATTTATCTACACAGGGTGCAACAAAATATTTGTACTAACCCAAAAGGGGGTGTTTCTGGACCCCCAGGGAAGGAACTTTTGTTCTTTTTTGAATTTCGAACATATCTTGTTTTTATTTAGAGAAATTTTTTTTAATTTCGTTTTATTTTATTTGTATTGTTACATTATTGTTATCGTTTTGAAATTTTCAAGGATTTGCATCATATTTTTGTAAAATTTTCACGACAAAACACGTTGTAAACAATGGTTTTGCTGAAAAATTAAGCACAAAACATTTGTGAAATATATTAAAATGCAAAAGAACATGTAAAAGAACACAAACACAAAGCAAAACAAAAAAACATTTTTTTTTTTTCGAAAAATGAACAAAATATTTGAAATGTAAACCAACATTATTCACAAGGAGAACCCCTCAGAATCCAGAATAACCCACTTTCGGCTTATTAGGTACACATATTTCAGGGCACCCTGTACATAAACTTGTAATTAAAAGGCAAAAGTTTATGATGAGTGTTTATGCACGTACGGACCTACACCAGGACTGAACAGATCGGGAAAAAATTCTGCGCTGAGCCGCTGATGCTCTTAATCACTATCACTCACAGAGCTATCACTACATAGTATAAAACAGTCGCTTCCCGCTGTCTGTTTGTCCCTATGGATTCTTAGATCTTTCAAACTACGCAACGGATTCTGATGCGGTTTTTTTTTATAGATAAGAGTGATTCAAGAGGAAGTTTTATATGTATAATTTAGTAGCAGTATTGCACCCGTGCAAAGCCGTGGCGGGTCGCTAGTCTCCAATAATATTAGGTACATCAGTGGCGCATCGGATGAAGACCTGCCTTCGGAGAAGGTCCCAGGTGCAATTCCCACCGCGGCCAAATGTTTTTGCTATCCTACTAATATTATAAATGTCAAAGTTTGTATGGATGGATGTATGGATATTTGTTACTCTTTCACGCAAAAACTACTGAACCGATTGGGCTGAAATTTGATATGGGTATAGTTTGGGACCTGGAATAACATATATTTTTATCCCGATAAAACGCAGGCGAAGGCGCGGACATCAGCTAGTTTATAATATTGGTATCACGGAAACACCCGTGCAAAGCCGATATACATATAATAATTATATGTATATCGACTTTGCACGGGTGTTTCCGTGATAATTATTATATTCTATCTATGTAGACATATCTACCTAAGTAGATCCTTTCCTATCTAAAAACTATTTTCTTAAAATTCGTATAATACCTTATTTTGCATATTTGTCTCTATAATTTGTCATAATGGCATTGCACTCTTTGTTGCACTCTGCATTGTCCATGTTCTTTTGTTGTTTTATTTATCAAAAAACATTTCTGCACACTACAGGTGTTCAAGCCTGTTAACTTATTATTTGCAACGGTAATATTTATTTAAATAATGTAGGTGACTCATATAAGTTAATGTATTGTCACTCTACTTAATTGCAACTATAAATGGAGGGTAGCGGCTTTTGTATGTGGTTATTTTTTATTCATATTTAAAGGCATTTAAATAGCCTGTAAAGGATCTCGAGTGGCAAACACGATGCAATGCAATACCCGATGGACTGACGACATTGTACCGGTCGAAGGGAGTCTTTGGAAAGAGGTGGCTCAAGACCTTTTGGGGCTTATGTTCAGCAGTGGTCGTATATGAGCTGATGATGATGATAAAAAACACTCAACTGAGTTTTTGGAGAACTCCTTTTGGGATCAAATTAGGCTTCCTACAATTTCACTGGCTCCTTAATAGGTATCTGATATTCATGGTATAGCTTAGACTCTTAAGTTTGTAACAAGGAGGCGGTCTATACCTATGCAGACTGTTAAGTAAGAAGTTACATGGAGTGATGCTTTCGAAGCCTATTTCGGTAACTACGGCTCAGCGACTGTGTGGAAGCTCTTCTATCCTTTAGTTTTTTTTACTCAATAGACCATAGTTTGACGACAATCTCACCTGCTGGAAAGTGACAGTGTAGACGATGGTGTGTCAGAAACTTCTAAAAGACACCTATTCACTCTTTTCTTGTAGAGCCAGGCTGCATCGGCCAGAAAAACTGAGTTAGTTTACAGATGCATCCTCTCATGTTCAAGGCGTTACCGCTAAATAAATAAATATTATAGTCTGATTTTCTGCCATACTGGTTTATATCATTTCAGTAAATTCAATGGGAAGTAATGACTGAGCAATACCCGTTGTTGTTGGAAGAATCCGATGAGGAGAAATTCGCGCCTCGGTTCCAGCGGCGCCGATTCTCCGGGTTCAAAGGACGAGCCAAGTTACAAGTGAAGGGGGCTGCAGCTATCATGAGACGCTGGCCGGGTGGGTTTCCTCTATTGTTATTTGGATTCTATGTCTACTCGAGGATGGAGTTTCCCTCTAAGCCGACGGTACCAGAGAATTAATGAAAAAATTACCCCCCATCGTTCCTTTGTGAAAAAAAAATTATGAGCCGCTTCGCAGGTTACATGTTAAATCGATAACGGTAGTAGGTAAATATTACCTTTGTACTAGGTGTTATTTCAACAAGTAAAACAAACATAAAGTAAGAAGGTACCTTGCCAAGTTTAATTACAATCGTTCCGAAGTTACAGCGTTGAGTGGTTGCACACATCTTCACTCGTAGAGAGGTAGGTATTTTCGCCTTAGTTATTATTTTCTAAGTGGCAACGTTATCGGCAGTTTGCTCTTGGTGCAGTGCAATGGGTGTAGAATAACGATTTTTATGTCTATGCAGAGAAGATTGAAATTTTTTTCTGCCTCTGCTTCCGATGAATGTTTAGTATCTAGTCGTGTATTAAGTCTGATTTTATCTTCCTTTTCAGAACACTGGTCGTCTGTAATAACCTACTGGTGGGTCGGCTTTGGTATGATTGCTTTAACTACTTTAGTCATTTACAATACCCTGTTCACGATCGGTATGGCAGACACAGCAAATACAAGGCCAAATAAATATGGCAACTACAAACCCATCATGTATGAAACTGAACCATTACCAGACATATTCATGCATGTGTTTTTACACAATGGAGACGAAAATTATAATGAGTATTTGCCGTACATAAAGAAATTGGCAAATAAACACAAAGAACTTACGTTTAATCTCATCATTATAACAAACGACACGATCGAAGAAGGTATGAATAACTACCTCGATGAAACTAATAACAATAATGCTCTAAATTCACTCTGGTCTTCTAATATCAATTATGACAACATAGCTTCTCTAAAAGGTAATATAAACGTATTGCACGCGTCTTTGTCAACTTACTTAGATTATTCACCTTTGAGGGAGTATTGGAAAGAGATATCAGAAGATTTAATACCATTTCTTGTGCGAGCTGTATCAGTATGGGAAAAAGGTGGCATAGCTTTTAATCCCATAATACTGACACCAAAATCTCCACACGGTGCTTACATGGATAAATTGACTAAAATAATAAAAAAATTAAGATTAACTAAAAAAGTTACAATCCCTGAGCAAAAAACAACACCATCTAAAACAACAAAAATATCTCCAAGGGTTAATAACATTCGTGATATTATTAATGACTTGGACCACAATAATTCAGACGATGATCCTTTCGAAGAAGTCCTGCATGCAGAAGAATCTATAATGAATATAGCCGCTGACACGGAAATAATACCATTCAGAAAATATGACATAACTACAGAAAAACAAAAAAAATTAAATCCTAAACACATTTTGGGAAAAATTGCAGGTACCGAAAAAAATAACAACAAATCGACGAGGACTTCAAAACGTATCGACGATAGTAATGAAAGTCAAACGAAGCTTTTACCATTATTTTTACAATATCTCTTTAACAATAAAAATATTAATTTAAATAATGCAACTCAGTCAATCGAAAAACGTAGCACAAGAACAAGCCAAACTGAAACGCATAAAAATGAAGACAGTAATGATCTACTCAGGACAAATTTCTGGAGCGACCTCAAATTGTCAGATGCTTATAAGCCTATGATCATTAGTGCTGAAGGAATACTAAATTCTACTATAACTCCTAGCACAAAAACTACTGATCAAGATGATAAGATATTTGAGCTGAGTGTTGATTTGAAAGGAAATTTAATCGCTACCGGAACACCCTGCCATGCGTTTATTGGAAATGTGTTTATGGATGCGATTCACCACAGTGAAAAAGATACTTTAACTGATTTTGTCATCAAGGAACTTTCTATCTTCTGTAAAGGACTTTTCACGTCTTGCCTAGGAATCGATGTTATTTTAGTTTAATTATTACTATTGTTTTGTATACTTATGTTTTTCGGATCTCTTAACTCTAGCTAGGATATTTTTTCTTGCTGTTATTAATTTTTACTTACTTTTGACTGCACTGAACACTTGCAGTTTGTCACATTAATGCCACTTACCTACTCATTTTCTGTTACCTTTTTGTAAGGAAGTGAGAAATACAATTTTTACATTTTTATTTTTATTTTATTTACTAAAAATCGTGTCCGAAATGCTATTTAACAGCAATACCATTTCGTTCACAAGTGAAATAGGTAGGTATATAAAGTTATGGCATATTTTATTAGATAGCGAGCAAATTGTCTCTATGCAAATCGACTAGATTCTTTATTTTCTGCGGATGATTTTATTGAGTTGTTTACGAATTTAGACTTGGATTTCTTATTGATTTTGTATAAAAGAAGTTTTTTGATAGAAACAATGCCGTTAAATAAAACTAAAATAACTTAAGACACATTAAAACCTTAGCTTATCGATGTACTAGGATGATGACATAGTCTCTTCATAATGATAAAATGTTATACGCATTATTGCACAAGTCACGCACACAAACTATCACAAATTCAGCTATACCTATCTTATTATTTTATTAGGCTAAGTTCACATGATTAAAAGATAAAATTTTATTAGGGAGTGTAGATGACAAGCGCTAACGCGCGTTGCGAGTACTCGTCACTACTAGTCAGTCTGGTAAGACTGCATTTACTCGTAGTATTGCGCGGACGTCCGTCGTCCGAAGCTATCGCATAGAAATCAACGATTGCGTTTAGTAGTAATGCACGGCCTGCGGAGCGGCCGCACATGCGAGGACCATCTTTCGAGTGCGTTCGTACTCCGTGCTACGGACGTCCGCATGCGGTCGCGCGAGGCATCTAATATTATACGCGTTTAGTGCTCTGCGGAAGCAGAATCTGTCCGGACGGATATGCGTACTGCCGCAAACCAAACAACAATGGTCGCGGCGAAATGTTTTGTCGTAATTTCTCAATTTCGAATATAAACTATGAAATTCTCCATCGAGTAACCTATTTACAATTATTGGGTGGATATGGTACCTCTTTTATTCTCTTTTTTATGCAATCGTCATAAAGTAGTATGCAGAAATTACCGCATTTAAAAACGGATACATTCTGTGTGCGACTATACTCGTTCACGCCGTATGATGATCCGTGGAGCACTAAATGGTCAACACTGGCACTGCGTAGCTCCACGCGGACATCCGGGCGGACCTTCCGCGTAACATTAAAGGCAACCTTAAAAATATGTACATGAAAACGCGATGATGGAAGCGCGCTTTCATCTGAATAGCAAACGGTTACATTGATATCAAAGCGCGCGTCAACGCACGATCGCCTGCATCTTTATTTTATAATAAAATTATAGAGAGTTTATCCCTGAGTCCTGCGTTGACGCGTAAACGTGCGCGTATGTGAACCGTTGTTAGGTAAATACCAGAATGTCTAGAATCACGATTTGAAAACGCGCGTCAAAACTTTCTCATCCGAACGACTTAGAATGCAATATTTTTTCTATCGATGGGTATATTCCACCTCCCAGTCCAGTCATTACTAGATCGTTTACAGTCTCTTATATTTCTACCGAGTTCACATCGCTTGCTGATAGCCCAGAAGAGGAATCCTTCAGGACACTGATGAACGTAGCCTCTAATTTTTCCGGATTTACTTTTTTCGCATTTCAGGAAACCATTTGAGCATTCTACATTTTTTTCAAAAGCATAGTACCCTTCTTTTGGACATGATTTGCTTTCTTTGTCAACAGTTATCTGAAAAAATAAACAATATCATGGATTATTACGTATATTAAGATTTTTTTATTTAATGCGAGTAATTAATTGTATACTTACAGGCTCTTTAGAGTCCCTATGTAGGCGTTTGAATTTATGACGTCTCGCCATTTCGCCATCACACTTTTTATCAGCCTCTTTCTCTTCAACGCATTTTGTTTGACTTTCATCATAAATTGTTTCATTTGGACATTTGAAAGTAGCAATATTTACTTCATGAGTATCTTCATCTTCTTTACATTGATAAAACATATTACAATATTTAGGATGTCTTTTGAATGATGTAGGACAAACTAAAAGATATTGATCATCTTCAGTCTCTGGGCATTCTTTATCAGATGATGATGATTCTGTAGATTCTTGTTTACCTTCTGTTGTACTTGATTGTTCTATAGTAGAACCCTCTGTTGTTCTGTCAGTATTCGAAGAATCGGTTTGCTCCGTAGATTCTTGAGTCGTTGTTTGTGCTGGAGTTGTTTGCTCACTAGTTGTATTTTCTATAGTCGTTTGTTCACTTGTTGTAGATTCTTGTGTTATTTGTTCACTTGTGGTTGATTCTTGAGTTGTTTGTTCACTAGTCGATTGTTGAGTCGTAGTTTGTTCACTGGTTGATGATTGTTGTGTAGTTGTTTTTTCACTTGTAGTAGATTCTTCAGTCGTAGTTTTTTCACTTGTTGTTGATTGTTGGGTCGTAGTTTGTCTACTTGTTGTTGATTGTTCTGTTGTCGTTTTATCAACTGTCGCCGATTGATGAGTTGTAGTTTCTTCTTGCTCCGTGGTAGTCTGTTCGTTTGTTGTACTTTCTTGTGTCGTAGTTGATTCTTCTGTGGTAGTTTCTTCTTGTTTTTGCGTGGTCCCTTCGGAAGTTTCACTTTGAGATTGAGTTTGGCTGCAATCACGCGGCGGGTACACAGATTCTTCATGGTTACATGTATCTAAAGCTGGATCCCAGATAGTACCTTCTCCACATTCGAAGTGGTATATTGAAAATCGTTTACCATCGCTATCCCAGTCGACACATCTATAGAACTTCTTACAGTCATTCGGATTAGGATAATACCCAGCTTTATCACATTTAATATCTTTACTACTGTCTGGCTTTTTAGATGATTCTTCTTGAGAACAATTTGACGATGATTGTGTACTATTGTCGGATGTGCTAGAAGATGATGTTGATTCTGGGGAACTAGTTGTACTACTAGTTGATGACCCTGTTGATGAAGATTGACCGTCTACTCCACCCTCTCCAATGGATCCACAGGACGGGTTGTTAACATCCCGAGGATGATTACAATTAGTTATATCTTGGTCCCATATTGTTCCTTCACCACATGTAAAGTCGTATTTTGTAAATCCTCCTTTTCCGTCATCAACACACCTATAAAACTTTTTGCAATCTTTGCTATCTCCATAATAGCCTTCAGACTCGCATTTGTCTTTACTTCCAGTATTGGATCCTGACCCTAACTCTTCACTTGATTCTGATGATGAGGTGGTTCCCTTTGTGGTACTTGACGAGCCTTCTGTTGTTTGCGATACTTCTTCATCTTTCATTGTTTGTTGCGTTTGGTTGTCTTCTTTATTATTTTCTGAACAACTTTCTACTTCGTTGATATGATTACAAGTCTCAATGCTTGAATCCCATGCTGTCCCTTCTCCACAGTTAAAGTCATATTTAGTATAACTACCATCACCATTATCAACACAGCGATAAAAATTTCTGCAGTCGTTTTTGTTTCCAAAGTACCCTTCTGATGTACATTTATCGGACTCGGTATATGAAGGCTGTTTAGTTGTTTGATCAGGATACTCGTCATCTTCCTTATTTTGCGTCTGATTTTCAGAATTTGTAGACGTACTCACTGTGGTTGACGATGATGATGTTCCACTATCTTGTGGTTTTATAGATGTCTCGGTTTGCTGACTGCAGGCAGATTGACCGTTATCATGGTCACATGTTTGTATTTCTTGCACCCATACTGTACCTAGTCCGCAGGAAAACTCATATCTTGTGTAACCTCCGTCTCCATTGTTAACACATCGAACAAACTTTTTACAATCATTTGAGTGAGGGAAAAAGCCTTCTGAAGTACATTCATCAGTAGATAAAGGTGATTCTGTTTTATCTATCTCTTGTGTATGAGAACTTGTGGAAGATGAAGTAGTACCATCTGATGGAGATTTACTTGTTGTAGTTTGCGACTGTGAACTGCTCTCCTCGGTAGATGATGCGCTATTCAAACAAGTTTTGTCATCCGATTCATGATCGCAAGCTACTATTTCTTGATTCCAAACTGTACCATCGCCGCAAGTGAAATCATATTTTGTGTAACCACCTTTGCCGTCATCAACGCATCTATAAAATCTCTTACAGTTAGATGGATCACCGTAGAACCCTTCTGATTCGCATTTACCAAAGGACTGTTGTGTCTGTTGTGGTTTTAGAGTCTGTTGGGATTCTTCTTTGTCAGGCGTCGATGTTGGTGTATTTTTATTTGTAGTTGTTTCCGCAATCATTTCATCATTGATCTGGCTGGCTATAGTCGTAGATTGATAGTTCTGACCGCAGGGCCGATCTGGTGATGGGTGATCACATGCAGTAATTTTTTGATTCCATGTTGTTCCTTCACCACATGTAAATTCGTACTTTGTAAAGCCACCTTGACCATCATCAACGCATCGAATAAACTTCTTGCAATCAATCGAACTACCGTAAAATCCTTCGCTTTCGCAATATCCTTCAATAACTTCATTTACAGTGAGATTTCCGGCTGTCGAAGTACTCTTTTCAGTAGTTTGCTGAGTTGGCTTTTGATTTTCCGTTTCTGTTGCGCTTGTGGTGCTTTCTGTACTTTCACTGTTACCGTGTGAATTGTCAATTCCAATTGCGCAATTTTTAACAGCCCAGGCATGATTGCAAGCCAAAATGCTATCATCCCAAACAGTTCCTTCACCACAACTAAATTGATAACGGTCATAACCTCCATTGTTATTCTCAACACATCTATAAAATTTCTTACAGTCATTTTTATCACCAATAAAACCACCTCTGGTACATTCTTGATCTGTTGCGATCACTTCATTTTTGACTGTTGTTGAGGTTGTATGTTGGGTCGTAAAGCTATTTTCGTTGTTTTCAGTCGTAGGTTCATTATCTTTGTCTTCGTCTTGCAAAATTGGCGGTTTTGAAGTATTCGAGTCAGATGTTGTAGTGGGATCACCACTTCCACCACATTTTTCTACCGCCCATTCATGATTGCAAGCTTCTATTTTAGAATCCCATACAGTTCCTTCTCCACACGTAAAGTCAAAGCGAGTGTATGTTCCATCGCCATTATCTGCACATCGATAAAACTTTTTACAGTTTTGATTGTCACCCATAAATCCACTTTGTTTGCATTTATTGTTTATATTTGGTAGTGTATTTGTTGTTGTAGACATGGAGCCTTCAGTAGTTGTAGAACGAATGGGTTCATCGGTATTCTCGGTAGTTTTATCAACAGGTCTTGCTGTAGATGTCGCAGTTACTTCATATGTTGCAGTTGTACTTGGTTCAGAAGATTGACTGCCTTGATTTGTACCTCCGCTTCCACCACAACTTCTGACTGCCCAGGCATGATTACAAGCTTCTATATTTGTGTCCCAAACTGTACCCTCACCGCATATGAATTCATATCTAGTATATCCTCCCATCCCATTATCAACGCATCTATAAAACTTTTTACAATTATTGGCATCGCCCATAAATCCACTAGATTTGCACTCATTACTGTTGTTGGGTTCATTTTGAGTTACTTTTGTCGTCTGATATTGAGGAACCTTTGTTGTTTGATACTGATGTTTCTTTGTAGTAGTAGTGGCTGTTTCGTCTGGATTCCCATGTCCTACGTCATTATCATCGATGTCTGTTTCAGAACTTTCTTGCGTACTCTGAGTTGCCTTCTGCGTTGTCGTTGTTAATTTTTCATTGTATGTTGTTGATTGCACAGTGCTTGAAGATGGTGAATCAGAATGACTTTGACCGCTACATTCTTTCACAGCCCATGCATGGTTACAGGCATCTATACTCTGGTCCCAAACTGTTCCTTCGCCGCATTTATATTCATATTTGGTATAACTGCCTCTACCATTATCAACACATCTATAGAACTTTTTGCAGTCGTTAGAATCACCTATAAATCCACTTTCAGAGCATTGATTGTTTTGGTTAGATGATGTGCTTTGCGTCGTCTCTTGGATTTGCGTTTGCGATTGACTTGAATCTTGTGAGTGATCTATCTGTAGTTGTGTTTGCACTCCTTTAGTTCCATAGTCGATCTGTGTCTGAGTTTGACTAACAGCAGAACTGTGGGCTATTTGTGTTTGATTTTGTTTGGTTTCTGAAACTTTATTTTGTACTTTGCGATCGCCATAGTGGATTTGAGTTTGATTCTGAACAACTTGATCGCTGTGGCTAATCTGTGTTTGTGTTTGCGTTACTTTAGAACCGTGACTTATTTGCAACTGCTGTTGAATTGTTTTTATTTTTTGTCCAAACCCAAAAGAAGTAGAAGTGGAAATTGGCGTTGTTTCCGGAGCAGTGGAAGCTGTGGTAATTATGGATGGTTCTGTAGATATAAACTTGTTAACAAGTGGCAAACTCCTGCCACATTTACTTCTTTTAACGGCCCATGGGTGATTGCAGCTCTGAATTTGTTCATCCCATATAGTTGCCTCACTACAAAAGAATTCATATCTTAAAAATCCACCTCTCTGATTTCCGACACATCTATAAAATTTTCTGCAGTTATCCATGTCTCCTGTGAAGCCATCATCGCTACAAATATCATTATTCTTCGAAATCGATACTTTTGGATGTGATGTTGTTTTTTTCCAATTGAATTCTTTTTTATTATTTGTCCAAGAAGTGTTTTCGGGCTCAAAGAAATTGTACCCTTGGTTTTGTTTTGTTGTATCTGATAAGTAGTTTGCTAACGTAAAAGGGGATAAGTAGATTGTGGTTTCTAAAGGCATCTTAGTTGTAGCACTTGCAAGCCAGGTGGTTTCAGCTTTTGTGACTTTACCTTTGACGGTGGATTGCTGGAAAACTGGTTTATTAGCATTGATGGGTATAGGCAGTTCTTTATTTATTTCTATGTCGTTGACTAGTGCAGAATCGGTGGTTATAGCGGGCATCATTCCACCACATTCAGTTCGCCTTGTACTTCTTGGGTGGTTGCAAGTCTCCAAGTCTGGATCATAAACTGTCCCTGGAGCACATTGATACTGAAAACGTAAAATACGTTTTAATAAACTTTAGATGAAGGAAGATCAGGCAGTCGAGAAGGCGCATTTTGGAAATCTAAAATGTAAGTCGCGCTTATTCCTAACGATGAAAAGTATTATGAATGAGAATGAGAGTATTTTATTTGTAACTCAATCAACAAAAACATTAAACAATGATTTAACAATAAAAGACAAAACTGTCAAATTTTTGTCTTGAGTCACAAATCGCTGTCTGTCTCAGCATGAGACAGCATTCTTATCAGAGTTTCACGAGTATCAGAGCATTGACATTTACAACATCATCCATTATTTATCTACTAGCTGCGCCCCGCGGCTTCGTTCGCGTATCGAGCTTTGAGCGAATCCAACCAAGGAATAAAATCTTTAATAATAACTCTACGAAATACGTGAGTAATTATTTACTTTGTAGTTTATTTTTAACGAGTTTTGAGTGAATCAAACAGAGGAATAATAATTTTGCATACAAACTTTACCACCATTTTTAATCCATTTAGAGGTTAATTTCACAAAATTAGATTAGCGTATGTTTTATTCTAGAACTTATACTATATACATACCAAATTTCCTTTAAATAAGTAAGTAGTTACGGAGATACGTGGTAACAAAAGTTTACACAAATTTTCACATTTATTCTATTAGTAGGATTTCTACCGGCATAGGCCAAGATTCACTTTGTGCCGATTCGCCCCGTGAACACAATCGCTGTGATGCGTTGGAAATGTATAGAAATAAATACTCGATGATAAATCTGTACCTACTACATAACTATGTTGAGAAATTGCGAATGTTTAAAAATTGCTAGTACTTTAACTTACGCGAAATACGTTGAGTTTTCCATTCCTTTCTTTCACACATCGATAGAAGGAGGCACAGCTATGTGGATCAGCTTTATACCCTTCACTGTTGCATAAATATGGTTCTGGATGATTTCCAGAGTATACTTTAACTATCCTTCCGCTAACTCGAGGTACTCTATGTTCGTTTGTTGCGGAATCTGTAAGGTAATGATTTTAAATAGTTAGGTATCTAGTACTACCATTCGTATGATAATAAGACACTGTGTCTTAATGGTATGAATTACATTTTCAGTGCTCATGATGCACATATGCATTTCGTAACAACGGCAGACCTTGTAGGTTGCACCGCGGCGGCTGTGATGCAGGAGTTGCGGGTACGATTCCGAATCACTTCTGACAGGTAAGAATATTGTGCAAAATGCAGCATTTATTTCCTATAAATATTTTATGGATATTTGTATTCAAGTGATAAACTAAGTGAGTGAGTATGAAGTTTGAGTCGCTGACTTCCATCCGGTGAGATTGTGGTCATACGAAGGTCTATTGATTGTAAAAAAAATGGATCTGATCCAAATAAAAAGTAGTCGGCAGCATACACTTAAGATTTTTTCACACATCCTAAGCCTAATTCAGACAGTTCATTGTAAAAAGTTTACTTGAATACGCACCGTTGTCTGAGTCAGCTAAGGCACCTGACGATAGAAGAAGCAGTGGTAACCAGAATGTTGTAAACCTATCCATGTTGACACTTGAAGATTACAGAACCATAATCACACCTGGAACAAAAGAAAAAAGCTTAAATTTGTTAACCTCTTATGTTGATAATTATGGTAAGGGTTAGCCCGCACTGCGAAATCACGCCGAGCGATATTTTTTCGGGTGTTGTATGGTATTTATATCGCGCTGTTTATTTTGGAAAAGCCATCCACTCCATGGACCGATGATATCGTAGCGGTCGGAGGGAGTCGATGGATAGAGGCGGATCAGGGCTGCTATTTGTTGATACCGATGTCGATGACCGTTGATACCGATGTCGAGGACCGATGACGGTCCATCGAGTGGATGGGGAGACCATCCACTCGATGGTGTGTAGGGGGGATTTGCCATAATCACCACGCTTGGCAGGCGGATTGGTGATCGCAGTGTTGGTCTTGAAAAATACTCAGAAGGAAGCTGCTGCTCCTCCTCTGGTAGGTTCCCTCAGTCGGCTCTTACGACATCCACGAGTTGAGTTGGAGGGGTCGATATACGTACGCCGCGGCCCCACGGCCAACGGTACTGGGGTACTTGACTGTTATACATAATAATATGTGTACAATACATTAAATAGATAGATATTTTTTATTATTTAAATATTTGCATAAAACAATATCTATCTAATATTAGCTAGGTATCTATAATACTTCTTAGGCCTACCATAGAACGTGTAAAATTATATTCTCTTCGTCATCAATAAGTACGACGAATTCAATTTTGCTCTAAATTGTATTTATTTGTAAGCATCGCGATGATTTGAATAGGCAGTTATAGTTTATTGTGAAATTTATGCGAATGGAGTTGTAGCCGTTGTAGGTCAAGATCAAGATTCGCGAGTCATCGATCTGAAATCGGAAACCGGTTAGGTTGATAACTATTTAGATTTCTTACATAACAAAAATGCTTAGTCTACAAAAAGTTTAATGTAAACTAATTAATTTCTGAAAAAAAAGCGCTGAATAAAAGTGGATGGACTGCTGAAAAAATAAACACACTTGATATCTCACTACAAAGTGATAGATACTACTTGATTTTTCTGAACACCCCCCGGCTTCCGCTTTCGAGCCTCACATAATTAATGGACCCCTAGGTACGTGTTTTATACCTTTTAAAACAATGCCAGCCAATAATTATAAACTCTACTACATTGTAAACACTACATAAAAATTAAAGCCTTGCCTACAGCACGCATTTAAAAATAGCTACGAACTTAAATGAATAAAACCTGCAGCCATTTTTCAGCCAAGACGAAATATGCAAAAATGCTTTTTGTATTTTAATTGGCTCGGACTTCAATTACAAACTCAATACTTCATCTTATTTGTAGCTTCTAAATGCAAAGCAATGATTTAAAATGCAAAAATAAGATTTGCGCTGTTACGTTTGCACTTGCACACTCTTCCTTTTGTAGGGCACACATTACTTTCCTCTTGAGGGTACAATTTATGAAACACTTTATTATGATTTAAAATGTAACGGGACTCGAAATCATGCTGATTTTCAATTAATTATTTATACTTTTGTGTAAATTACAGTGATTTGTCAATGGGGTCGCAAATGTGTAGGTAGAGCCATAAAAATCAATTTTGTTGGTGAAAGGTGACTGGATTGTTATTAAATATTTTAACTGTAATTGCGTATTAACTTTTGAATATTTCTATGGTTTTCTTTCGGGTTTACTTGTGTTTTTGAAAATGTAGGCTCTACCACAGGATTCAAAAGCCTCTGTTATCTACATAACTGGAATACATTTTTGAGATATTTAGGTGATAGATAACAGTCCGTTTCAATATAAGTATGTAAATAATAGGTAACATGAAAATACAAGTCTACCTTCTTAATCCATAACTATTTCTCACCAGCTATGTAATGTACATAATTTTATACAATATACAGGTTACCCAGTTAACTAAAGAAAATAAACTCTTACTCATATATACGCAACTTAGTACATATAAAAAGGGAAAAGAGGGCAAATTACTGACGCTCGTTCTCTCATTCCCTAAGAATTTCAGACTATAGATACGGGCAATTTTCTAAAGGTCACGTGTGAACAACCGCCTTAAGCCAGAGACGGCCTCAGGGTTATAAACATTGGGGATATATACCCCTTTTTACGGATTTTTGTCGACAAGAATTTATATATCCGTATAAATATATATACTAGAATGTATTAAAGAGTAAAAAGGTCGAGATCGGTGGGCTGAAGAAATTATCGTACCTACATAAATGATGCGTCCACATTGAAGCAACAGGATGAAATTAGGTGAATCTATGTATGTGTATATATTGGTGTAAATCTTTTCGGGCTTCATTTTAGGATATCAATGTTTTATTATATATTTATTATGTAAAGCAGTGATTTACCAATAAAGAAAATAAAAATAAAAAAAGCCGGGTTAGTTACACCATTCGTAACTCAAAACGATTTTAATGGTCTTCGTTTTATTGGATTTTTCTCCGTCTGGCATAGCAGAATAACCATGAAATAATTAGGGTTCAGAATAAGATTAAATGTCTACGCGGGCTAAGCTGTGGGTACAGTTCGTAGTTTACATAGGAACATGGCCTCTTATCTTCTAATAAGGAATATTGCTAAGCAAACATTCCTACACTATGATACTTAAAGCCTCTTCGTTATCCTCGCTTTGGTGTGTAGAGCCTAAGATATTTACACCAATTATTTCTAAACAATGCTGGTATGCAGATCGGTTTCTTTTCAACTGTTTCTAATAAAAATTTGCCGTTTAGTTGGCAGGTCCTTTCCTAATAGCCTAATATTTGCATGCCCTCCTCACCCAATCCTAACTACGACCGCAACAAAACCTTCACACAGATCAACTTTACTTCTCTGGTTCATTGGCATTGATAATTACATGAAGATGTTGCAAATAAAATAAAACACAGACTCTGTCTTTTTTTATCGGGAATGTAGCCTGCTATTACTAGAAGTACCTGCAGATTACGACTCGTATCGTAGCTTGTGTTATAAGAACGTAGATTTTATTTTATTTTAGTTGGCAAATTAACAGTAGGTACATAATTCTTGAAATTATAGAACTTAAAATAAACACAAACTAAAATAATTTCCAGTATGATAGATTTACAAATATTTTGTAGGTTTGCAACCGAAAGAGAGCTAATGCAGTCAAATCAACTTAATCAAAGGATGGGGTATTTGTAAAGAGAGCTTATGCAGACCAATCAACCGACGAGGGGCAGAGTGGAGTTCCCTATTCTGAGGCGATGGATAATTTTTTCTTGATGTTACTTTATTTTTTCAATTTTTGAAGTGGGAATGTCACATTGAAAACATGAATGGTACTTAGAGGAATTTAGTCATTCGACCTGACCGGACTTTGTGTAGGTCGTTTGTCTAAAAGTCCCTTATTTGTATTTTATAGGACACGGGCATCCTTATCATCAACACCCGTTTAGCACCCATTGCTGAGCAAATGCCTCTCTCCATCACTTCGATCCTCAATTATCATGAATGTCAATTCCTACAAAAATTTCTGTCTTGATATAAATTTTTGTAAAGTTTATAAACTGGTTCACAAACATTTCAGACGTCTGACTTAGAATGACGTGACTATAAATATTTCTGTGTCTTTCATAAAGATGGAAATAAAAGGGATGGCATAATTTATGGTGATTTTTAATTAGTTTCATTAAGGCGACTTCTGAATTGATAACATTCATGTATTTAATTCTCTAGTAAAGTTTTACGGTGCCGTCCCTTTCTTAACAATGTAGGTAAATAAAAAGGATCGCATAATTTTTCAGTGCTTGCTAATTCGTTTATTTTAGGCGACATCTGAATTGACAACATTCATGTATTTAATTATCTATTAAAGTTTTGCAGTGCCATCCCTTTCATAACGATGGAAATAAAAAGGAGGCATAATTATTATTCCTTTTTAGTTGGTTCAGTTTATTTAGGCGATATCTGAACTGACATTCATGTATTTAATTTTCTGATCTTGATCTTCAGTTTGTAGAGAAGTCTACTCTTATTACCAGAACATTGCTCCTTGCATAACAAGAACCAGTGAATTGTTTATGGGAATGCAATAGCAATAACAACTGGTTTCCCATGAAGATTCCCTTTCCAGTGGATGTGGTCTGGCAACATTCTTGCGGTTGACGATTGGCTCCTGATAATGTCTACGAATAAATTGGCTGAATTCAATGCTCCCAAAGTATAAAATAGACTGTTCGTAGAGTTGGCCTTTATTTTCATCGAGAATATAGTCCTTCTTTGACCACAATCTCATCTTATGATAAGTATCATGGTTGCCGATGATGTATCACGAAGGTTTAGAAGACACATATTCACTCTTGTCATTGAAGAGACTCAGGTTGTAGTTGGCCGTAAAAACAGAAGCAGGCAGCGAGTTCCTAACCTTAGCGGTACCGAATGATAAAGGAAGAGGAGTATGTACCGCTTTGTATGAGTGGAAGGAATATCCACAAAGTACGGTATGCGCCGTACGTCTGCTTGTTCTGGAGCGAAAGGGAGATGATACCAAAAGTTGCATTGACAACACGATTTCAAAAACTATCTTACATTTGCACAAGCTTTCCACAGACTGTAAAAGCGAATACTATGTATACTAAATTGTATCTAAGTATCTCACATATTTAGTAAGTATCTATGAATAGTTATTAACTTTGCGTCGAAAACATATATGTATAACAAAGAAAATTACAATCAAATAATAGAAACAAGTTAGAACTAGTATAATTGAAACAATTAAGCTAACTGCAGAATGTTGCAAAGGGTAGCTCAACTGCTCCATATGAATACCAGTCGGAAGCGTCCCCAAGACGCTGGCTGCATTGCCCCACTGTATGGCAATACTAATGCGCTGCGCCAGATACTCACCAGCTCTCGGGTCACGCGTCGCTTCGAACAGGGCTCCGATAATATTTTAAAAACCCGGAGAGCCTCGGTACCTCACAGACTCGGTCTCGATTGCAAAGGGAGCAAATAGCGCAATCACTTATTTTGCCCACTACTAAGTATTAAAAGCCCCTCTTTATTTATCTTTATTTAAACCACCTACAAGTGATACCTACGCATGAACACATTCAATTTACTATATGAAATCTAACCGTAGGTCTTATCTAATTATCAAGCTACTAGCTGCTACCCGCGCCTTCGCCCGCGTTTTATCGGGATAAAAATAGCCTTTAGATTATTCCAGGTCCAAAACTATACCAATATCTAATTTCACCCAGTTCAGGGGTTGCGGTTCAGTAGTTTTTGCGTGAAAGAGTAACAAATATCCATACATCCATCCATACAAACTTTGACATTTATAATATTAGTAGGATTTTTGTATTAGTACACAAAATTATTTCCAAAATTTATATTAAATCTCACCCCAAAAACCTAGACATCCATATCCCACATCTACTTATAAATTAGATAGGTTATGTATGTACATTCTAAGTGGTTTGATAATAAGGAAAAAAAAACAACTTTAACAATGTCAGTCGACATAAACCCCTAACAGATATTTCATGAATATAATAGGACCCTCTCATCGTAAATCTAATATGGGCAAGGAGCTGTAAGATAAAACTGTCTCAGAAATCCTGCTTAGGTATACCTGGAGAACTAGTCTCTGACAAAGCAGTGAACGTGGGTTTTACGCGGCAATTTCCATCGAAAATTTATCTAATAACGCGAAGAGACCAATAAGCTCCCTGTGTACCTTAGGTATAGACAGTTCAACGTATAGTTGCACCATATATCGTAAATCAAATATAAGGGGCTGTAAGATAAAACTGTCAAAGAAATCCTGCTCAGGTACACCTGGAGAACTAGTCTCTGATAAAGCAGTTAGCGTGGGTTTTACGTGGCAATTTCTATCGAAAATTTATATAATAACGTGAAGAGACTGATAAGCTCCCTGTGTACCTTAGGTATAGTCAGAGGGTCTACTCGGAAAAGGAAAATCGAAGTTTCTTTTTCGTTTTCGCGCAAAACCAACTCTTATGTCGCTTGCATAAGATTAGCGTTTGCACGAAAAATAATCAGAAACTTCGATTTAGTTTTTACGAGTACGGCCCCAGGTATAGTTCAACGTATAGTTGCATCATATAGTTATATAAATTTAAAAAACATATAACCGAACTGAGAAAATCCTTCTTTTTTGAAGTTGTTTAATAAAACAGCAAACGCTTAATTTGTATATTCAAATCATATCATCTCTTTCATCGTTTCATCATCGAAGTGATGGGTCATCAACTCAACTTACTTGCTTTTCACGAGACTTCTCTAGACGAAAGACAGAATTACTTCGCTTTTATTAACTGACTTTGAAAAAAGAGGAGGGTCTATGTTCGGCTGTATTTAAATCTTTTAATATTTGTATGGATACATAAGTTGGGATTATTATAACTAACGGGTATTTATCCCTTTTATTTACCATTTTTTCCAAGTTCAGGTTTACACATTGTCGAACGTCGGAAAAAATACGTAAATAAGCTATCTACTACCTACTATCTTATATACTTACGTATAAAATAATAGTTATATTCAGGTGTTCAAATCACGTAAGCTCAAAAAAATTAAGTTGTGATTCCTACGTAGTAGTTTGTAAAGCCAATACCTACTATATGTAATTTAAAAGTTCAAATATGTAGGTAGTTTTCAAACAAACGCAGACCACAAGTTATAAGCCTGCGGTGGCCTAGCAAAAAACGCATCGCAAATCTTGATTATTTCCGTGTTAATATCCTGTGATGGACAGACAGTAGTCATCACTAAGTTATTGTATTGTAATTGTATAGCGTAACAGGCGTGAAATTGGCGTATCTAAAGCTTTTAAAAAACTTGATAACTTCTTCCGGTTGTAGACAAAATTGAAGTGAGGCAAAATTTTGATAAAATCAGAGTCTGCGCTCCGAGTCAATTTTACGATAGTATCGACGTGATCGTAACGACTAATTTTTCCATAGGTTTTAGTACAGCAGCGCCTCTATCGTGCGGACAGGAAACTACGCAAATCCAATACAACTATAAGACGTCACGGCGATCACGTCTCGAAACTGTCGACAAATGGGCTCGGGGCTCTGATGATGTCCTAATTTTCAGGAATAGGGTACTTATCGGTACCAACAAATTCAATCGGTTGTGGGTTGAATGCTTGATGATTTTTGTCGTAGTCAAAATGTTCAATTAATTGTATTATTGACGCCCTCTGTAGCGTAGCGGGCAAAAATTTCGACTGTGGGGCGCAGGAGGGTTCGATTTGGGAATCGAACCCTCCTGCGCCCCACAGTCGAAATTATGGTGGAGGAATTTTGGTACAAGGATTTGTACCGCGGTGGGCCGCGGGAGAAATCCTTGTATGATGCAGATATTTGTTTCAGGTCTAATGTAAGATACATACATACATGTATTATAAACATCTCCATAAATGTATATATAATCCGTTATCTAATAAAATAACACAAGTTTTGCTAGATGATGCGGTGAGGATTGTCCAGCTTATGTTTAATTTTTTTTAGGTATCCTCAGTAAATAGAGAGTCCCATATGATCCATCGCATTAACAATAAAATTTTAACATAAAAAAATTATTTCTACAAAAGTACTTAACAATTTTTTTGTTTACTTTATCAATTTCAAAAGACTTTAATTGTACGAGTACTGCGAGTGACCGAACAGCCTGAACAAGTGTTCTAGTTCACGGCCAAGGCTACGGGTACCGGCCGCAACCTTACAAATGTGCTACCTGTAGGCCTAAGATGTACCATGAAAGTAGTCGCGCGCGCGACGACTATTTTTGTCGTCGTCAGTTGTTTTCTCATTTACTCTAAGATGCGCGCCACGAAAGACATAATACTCGTTGTCGAGTAGTCCTTCTCGGGATAAACTAACCTTCATAGTTTTCACCTTTTTATTGGTAGTTTGAACATTTTCGGTGGTAGAATGGACTTTGTAGCTTTCTTAGACTGTTTACCGTCGAAGAAAGCCAGAAAACAAAAAAAAAGGCGGGGAAGGGCTTGGTACTAACTTTCATATTCTAGAATATTATAGATATTATAAGTAGTAGTTGGCAAAGCACTTACTAAAATATATACTAAAATAACATACTAACCGCAAAACATTTGAATGTAGCGCGCAATGTGAATCGAGCTTCCCTTCGTATCGCACTCGATATGAATCGATTTGACCTACGATTATATCACTACTAATATGATCGAAAACCAAATCGAGGTTCCTAATTCCTGGCTTGCCTCGCACCTTAGAGGATAAACAGGTGACCACATTCAAAAACAAGTACCTAGTAGGGACCTACTCTGTCAACTCTTTGCCACATAAGCGTGCACGTGCACCTAATGAACGTACTTGTACGTTCATTAGGGTTCCTTTCCTACATTGATAAGGTAGGTATAGTTTGACTCGCACATATCGTGTTGTGTGTGTGTTATGTAGGCAAGGCCAAATAAATATATTTTCTTTCTTCTTTCACACAAAATCAACACAATGGAACATTTTCCGTAGATTGACAGAAAACAAGAGTTTACATAGATTTAGTTAGCACTAGCAACCCGCCCCGGCTTCGCACGGGTAATACAGCATATTATTATTATGATATTTTCTGATGCGCCAGCCATACCCGCAGAAATTCAAAATCGAGAGGGTCCCAAACATCTCTTATACATACGTTTTCTTTGTATTTTTCAGTATTTTCTATCATTATATTATACACCGCCAATAAATAATATTGATACGGGACCGCCATGAACAACAAAATTCGAAGAAAAAATTCTAGAAAAATTTCTCTTTTCTCGTGGTCAAATTGAAAGATGACATTATTCTCGCGATTAACTGTCAAAAGTAGAGTAATCTTTGGCGCGCATCTTAGCTTTTGACGAGAAAGGTTACCACAGATAAGATATACATTCACTAAAATCGTTCACGTGATGAGAAGTGACGACTAAATGGTGCTGCATGCTAGCATCGGTCGACAAATCGAGATGCCGCCATTTTTCGCGAGAAAATGAGACGAGAGAGATATCTCGTGGCGCGCATCCTAGCCCCACTGGGTGCTACGAATTTGATTATATCAACAAACTGGCAGATTTTTCCATTTTTTTTCCATAGATCAAATCTTTCATTTCCTAAGGTAGTAGCCAAACAATAAATATACACTCAGCGACAAATTTAGAGGAACGCAAAGGTAGAAAGACATAAAATATTTTCTTGTTCCCGGGTCTGAGATTTTTCGTAATGTTAAACGATACCGACAGACTAGCCTAGAGGATATATCCGGCGTACAGGACAAACTCGCAAAAGAGTAAAAACAGAGAGGGACGGCAGATTTATTGTGAGCAGTTTTCGCTTCAAATTGTTCCGAGGTACGAAAAAAGCTACAGTAAGTTCGACAAGTGTAGCAGTTAGCACCAAAACGATAAGAAAGAGAGTTAAGGCTAGGGGCCCAATGCTCACCACAGGTCATCGAGTAGCTCGGTCCAGCTTTGCTCATTCGCATCTAATTGGGATGTTGATGATTGGGGAGAAGTACACTCTACTAATGACTTCAGATTCTGTCAGAAGGCAGTTGATGGAACGACCAAAGTATGGAGACGGCTCGGAAAAACATACGCTCAGTGTAACATTGTTGGAAGAGAGCCTTATACTGGAGAGATTTGCCTCCATTTTTTGCGTTCCGCTTCCATGAGTGTATTATCTGTATATAAATAGGTATATCGGACATCTAGTACCCATAACACAAGCTCTGCCTCCAAGCCAATATATGTTTTATAATAAAATAAACATAATTTTTTTCTCTCACAAAGGTTATACAGAAAGTTATGTAATATGTAATGATAATAGATGCCGTGTGGATTGTCTAGCATTATTTATTTATTGTTAATTTAAAATACGATACGCTTTTTGTAAACTTACCCAAATAGAGTCATCAAATTGATGATTATACCTACCTAATGCCTATACCCATATTTATTTTCTGTGATTAGGTAGGCCATTTACAAACATTCAAACACATAAGCAAAATTATTGCGAGCTGTGATATAATTTTGATGAATCGTGATTTTTTGCGCTGCGGCACCAGATAACCACAAAGCATAGGTATTTACCTCGTGTAATTACTACAATTATAAATGTATGGACGTATAATAACAGTTCTAATTATGCCGGATGTGACCTATTTATTAACATATCTAAGGATTACTTCACTATTTATAGGATTTATAGTTAGAGCATCATTAACCGCATTGACCGCTGTGGCGCGGCGGATGAAGTTCCACCAGCGACGCAGGTGGTTGTGGATTAGATTCCGGGACGAATTTTTTACGATCTGCAAACATTTCTTCCGGGTGTTCTGGATATTTTCCGTGTAAGGATCTTATGTCTTTAACTTACCACTACGTCTCTCTTAGTCTTACTTCTACTAGAGTTACATTAGAGTGGGCTTCTCCTTAAGGCTCACTGCTACCTTAAAATTTACGAGTATTTACGAGTATACAGTGAGATAAGATTATTATTGAAGTGTTGGGAGACCATCCACTCGGACCGACGACATTGTAGCGGTCGCAGGGAGTCGATGGATGGAAGCGGCTCAGGACCGCTATTTGTAGCGTCGTATGGGGGAGGGCTATGACGAGCAGTGGACGTGTATGGGCTTATTTGATGATGATGAAGTTTATTATTTACATTGCCCACTACTGGGCTTCTCCAAAGGTCGTCACATATGTAATTCAGCGCTAAATAAAATAAATTACACCATTACACAATAATTAAATGCTGCATCCTATAACATCGAAATGATTGCAGTTATTATTTAGAATTTATGCAGGCCTGAGAGTCTTTACAGAACAATTATAAAACAAAATACTTCATGCTAGTTATTAAAAATTAACTTACCCTGTTTGAAGTTATATTTTAGAGCAGTTTTTTAATACTTCTACAAAAACTTAATTATAGCACAAGAGAGGAAGACCAGATTTTTATAGCATCTTAAAATGTTTCCGGATTTAAGAACTTTATGACTGGTACAAAAATAAATAAACATTTTTTGTACCACTCCTTAACAGAATCAAGGCATAAACTAGCTATAGCCCGCGGATTCGTGCGCGTGAACCTTTGATGAAAAGTATTTATGACTCATAATAGTAATCACGAAGATAACATACTCCAAAATACAAGATATGTATTTTATGCATGTGTTATGGTTTATTAAAACTACTGTCGGCAGATCCAGCACGCAAGCATAGGAGGACGACCGATGTAGCGTGGTGGGCAAAGGTCCGCCCTGCGACGCAGGAGGTTGCGAATTCGATTACCGCCTTCTTATTTGTAAATATTCGTTCCGGGTATCCTGGGTATTCTCTATGCACGTAATACGTACATACCAATCCTATCCATCTAAAAGTTGCCTGGAAGATATCGTTGTTAGCGATAAGGCCGCTTATTGTGTCACACTATCTCAGAAGGCAGTTGATGGAACGACTAAAGTATGGAGACGATCCAGAGAAAGATACGCTCAGTGTAAAATTGTGGGAAGAGAGCCTTAAAGTGGAAGATATTTGCCTCCATTTTTTGCGTTCCGCTAAATTTGTCGATGAGAGTAGTTAGTAATGTTTAAGTGTTTCATTTATTGATGGTGCTATAAAGTAATATTCTATTCTAATACGAGTATTTAATATCAGTCATTTACACTTAACACAAACTCAGCTTAGCTTTGGGCTTAGTGATTCTGTAGGGATTATCCAGCATTATTTATTTATTAACAGGAAAACAAACCGTATTTCCAAGATTTATAAGAATTTACCACTTCATTCTCATTTCATTCCATCTCGCCTTGACCGGAAAATTGGCTGCCCATCAAGCAGCAGGATCCATGCGAACCTTATCACGACTCCTAGCCACGCCGGAGCGATCAGATGACCTCACTGGGTACGTATTGGATAATTTGAAATGCGTTGCTTGCTTGCTAATTATCCGGGGATCTAAGTCCTTTACCTTAAGGGGCTACCCCGACCCAAATCAGCGTCGCACCTATTTTATCGTATTATTACGTTAAACTAAGGAATTTTCAAAAATTTCTTGGCCCGTTTGTGGTACCTATACAACATAAGCTTATTTTTAATACCTCTGTAATAGGTTTATATTGTATAGCTTAGGAGGAGATGCGAAAACCGTGTTTGGTGACCAAAAAGTGCAACTTCGCATCTCCTCCTAAACTAAACAAAATAAAACTATAACAGAGGCATTTAAAAAATCTTATGCTAGGTATCACAAACTGGCCAAGGGATTTGTGAAAATCCCTTTACTTAATGTAATAATACGATAAAATAGGTGGCGGCGCTAGTTGGCTCAGGGAACAGCCTTAAATAAAACTTCGCAAGTTATGAGTTTAGTCGTTTATTGTTTATTGCGAGTGATGCAACCAAATTTCATCGGTCGTTCTCGCTATCGTCTACCTGACTTTTTCAAATTATTTATGCCACTTAAGACAACGCTTTACTAATAATCTGATATGATATCAAGCGCCGAGATACTTAGCAAGGAATCCAACAGTTATTTTTGTAAGAAATAAATCATCAAATTATTATGAACATTATTCATTCGCACGCACGTTTACTTACATGAAGTCTTTTTTTATAGTCGATAGACCTTCATTTGACCACAGTCTAACCTGATGGAAAGTGACGATGTGGCCGAATCACGAAGGTCAAAAAGACACCTATTCACTCTTGGCTTGAAGAGACCCAGATTGTAATTGGCCGAGAAAACAGAGGCAGGCAGCGAAGAAGGTAGTTCAGTTCAGAAGATAGACTGAACTTAGGTAAATTCGATTTCGGAAGGTAAACATTATTATTGACAAAGATGATAATCTACTGGGTAACTACTATGAACTGTATCTACTTAGAGGTAGGTTCTTACAGTTAAAGTTAACTAGCCCCATAAATAAAATTTGGTCTATGCCTAGCCCAAATTTGGGCAACTAACTACAGCACTTTGTCATGCCTGGGCCGTAGATATCATAAAAGCCTACTAAGGGAAGCTACCAGAGGAAGTGGAGCTGCTTGTTATTAAAGATTCATAGATTTGGAATCTATTTTTTACATAACACCTTAATAACACCTGCCCTAAACGCCCACTACGTTATGTGTGCTATTGAAGGTCCTATTATATGCCAAGAGCTTGCTCTGCCCCTGATTTTCCATATCCCGGTTTCACATGTCATGATCCTGAGTCCGATAAACCCACTAAATCTTTCCTACTTATGTATTTTATCAAAATCTAGGCAAATATAATCCGATACATTTAACCTTCGTCACACTCCGTAATGCCCAATAAATCAATGCCCTGCAATTGGTGTTTAGAACACTTTAGATTGTTGTCTGACCATCCGGCGATTCAGCGTGTTGTGCAACCGATATCTCTATCTAGAAGCAGCTTTCTTATTGTTTCGACTTAATTATGTAGGATGTGGATGTGACTTCTGAATCTAGTTCAATGGCATGTCTGTAGATTTCAAGGGAATCTAATATAAATCTAGACCATCACTATATATTATGAAACAAAGTCCTCCGTCGCATCTTCTTCAAACAAACTATCAAACATATCCTTTGTAAAAAGGCTTATTACAAAATATCAGATTATCTAGAGGATAAAAAAGCATGTGCGACTTTAGCTCCAACTCGAAAACGAACAACCTAACAATAGGTTTCTCGTTCGCTTCTTTACTTTACCTTAAAAAGATTCAAGTGAACAAAAAATCAAAGTGATCACTTTATTTCCCTATTTTACTTATGTAATTTTAATTTTGTGACGTGTCCAAGTGTCCTTAAGGTCTAAAGGAAATAAAGCACTTTGATATTTGATTTGATATCTGTTTGTTCGCAATAAACTCAAAAACGTCTAAACGAATTTTCATGCGGTTTACTAATCGATAGAATGATTAATGAGGAAGCGTTAGGTATACAATTTGTCAAGGTTTTGTGTAAATTGGATAAAATATAACGATAATTGTTGGAATTGTCGGAAAAAGTCAACAAGCCGCATGGGAACTTTCATAGAAAACGCTGCCTAATCCCTTTGAGATATATGATCTAGTACCTAACCGTGTGAAGCCGGGGCGGGTTGCTAGTCTAGATCATTTAAATCTAGACCATTTACTTGTATAAGAGAACTGGAATGTACGTCTGACTAACCTAACCTGGAAAATCTCCCGCTCAACCTGTAAAACGCAACTCCGGTAAAACTGTAAAACCTGTAACACTCCCCCCTACATGGGAGACCATCCACTCGATGGACCGACGACATCGTAGCGGTCGCAGAGTCGATGGATGGAGGCGGCTCAGGACCGCTATTTGTGGCGTCGTACGGGGGAGGCCTATGTCCAGCAGTGGACGTGTTTGGGCTGATGATGATAATGATGATGAAACCTGTAAAGAACCTTGTTCCGAAATCTGAACGTTGACTTGTGATATTTTGTGTCAATTTTAATTAGTCCTTATGTTTCTGTTGTTCATTTATTTTATTTGTTCTGTGTAATCTTACTAATATTATAAATGTCAAAGTTTGTGAGTATGGATGTATGGATGTTTGTTCCTCTTTCACGCAAAAATTATTCAACTAATTGCGCTGAAATTTTGTATGAGTATAGGATTGGGACCTGGAATAACATAGGCTATTTTTTATCCTGATAAAACGCGGGCGAATGCGCGAGCAGGAGCTAGTTTTAGATTATATGTGTATATACTTTAAAAAAATATGTACATAATATAATCGGTTATACCATTCAGTTTTACGTATATACATACTAGATGTTTCCGACGAGTTGGTAAAGTTAAAAAAACGGACTCAATTTAAGCTCAACTTGAATACGATATCTTTGTTTCCTTGCGTGATGCTGTTTTTGAGGGAAAATTTTAAATGCCTTGTTCCCGTAAGCTACGTTTTGAGCAGGCAAGATGTCTTACAACCCAAGTTTGTTTAGGTATAAGGTTCGCTCCGAAAATATGTCCTAAATTCCCAAACTCTACTTTTATTACAAACTCTGAAGTTATCCAAAATTCCAAATTTTACTCTGGAAGTTACCATCATAATATACTTAATACTACCAAACATATTTAAGTATAACTGTTTATCATTAAGTTTTATTTAGTTACAGTTTGAATACTAATTTTCGGCTGTTAATGATCCTTCAAAAACAGTTTTAATTGTTGGGTCAAAAAACTTGAATCACAGTTTGATTTCCAAGTCCAACTTAAATCATTAGATAAATAATAATTATTACAACGGAATCGCTATCCTACAAAGTTCACTAGTATAATCTAGTATAATGGTGAAGAATCCTACTAATTATTATAAATGTCAAAGTTTGTAAGGATGGATGTACATATGTATGTATGAATAGATATTTGTTACTCTTTCACGCAAAAACTACTTAACCGATTAGGCTTAAATTTGGTATGGGTATATTTTGGGACCTGGAATAACATATAGGCTATTCTTTATCTTGATAAAACTAGGGCAAAGGCGCGAGCAGCACCTAGTATTATAAATGTAAAAGTTTGTAAGAATGGATGTTTGTTCCTCATTCACGCAAAAGCTACTAAGCTGATTGGGCTGAAATTTGGTACGGGTATAGTATGGGACCTAGGATAGGACCAAAGGATGACGAAAAAATCAACGGAAAAACAGAAAATACATACAGACTTACAGACGAACGTAATTTCCTCCTTTTTTCGAAGTCGGTTAAAATACTGCTTATATTATACAGCATACATTTTAGTTACAATTAGAAATTTTCAGCAGTCGACAACGGCGTGTGATGATGATGATTAATCATTATTTGTTATTAATTTTAATCGCGTGATCAAATTGCATCGTACGATCCAGCTCGAGAACCTTTTTATGGTTTAATAACTGTTAAGGATCTCAGTCTCTTCTTTTCAATTATATTCATCATTTTAGCGTAATTTCGTATGATAATTTAGATTTGTATAAAAACGTTAGGTTGGTGCACTTAACCGTAAATTATGACATCACTGAAAAACACTTTGATGATTTATTCGAGGCAAAAACAAAAAGTAGAATTTAATGAAAAGGAGTAAGTGCACCCTTTTCATTAAATCTTACTTTTTTTAGGTTTTGCCTCGAATCAAAAAACCCAATGTAAAGTATATACTTAAGTTAAGTACCTATAATTTAAGTACTTTGCTCTGTCTTTGTATTATTCTGAATTAATTAGGTATTTGCTTTCATAAAATATTATTTTATATTAATAAAAAGCTAAATTAATATTATTTTTCGTTTTGCGCGTCGTCGGTGTCTAAGTATAGTGTATGGTGAGAACCTAAGATTAATCTATCCAGTATTATCAAGGAAGTTATGAAAGCTATCATATAATTTTTATCATAATAAGTCAGGAAGGGAAAGATTTACTCAAACCTAGGAGAAAAATGGAGGGTTCTATGTTCGGCTAGATGTATGTTTTATATACCTATCCGTCGATTTCTCCGTCGTTTATTTACCAATTAGGATGATTATTTTGCTTAAAGGTCCCATAAAAAAATTTGAAGATCCGCCAGTGACACAGTAACCCACAGGGTCCGGTGTCACTGGCGGAAATTCGCCCGCCGCCGCGCCACACCCAGTCGTCAGTTAACCAAGAGCTGCTGTTAAACACCCGTTCATTTCAAGTTGAAGTCAGGCCATGCAATCCAAAAACATAATTACAACGAGATCGGTATCAAGCATACGTTTATAATGAGGATGTTTTGTTTCGTGGTACTTAGGCATGTTATGACTAACAACGAACGTTTTTTTGTCTCATCGCCCGCTTTTCTTTTGTTTGTTGGATTGGATCTGAATACGTGAATAAGGTAGCACCTATAAAAGAACCCACTATGGCGCTCATTAGCGGAAGCCTATGGCCAGGCCAGCCTAATATAGGCTGGTGATGATGATGATCAATAATCATCCACCGTTGGTTGTTACGTGTTTACATCATCATCATGATTCTTTACTCGACTACGAGAGGGTTATGATTTTGACACCCTATGTATGTATGTATGTATGTAGCCGATTTTTATGTTCCCTCGTAGCGCTGAAACTACTAATCCGATTTCAACAAATGAGGTGTCCTATGATTCGTCTTAATATCCCGATGGTTATAGGCTATGTGACGTCAAATAAAAATCGGGGTCTAACGAGATAGCGGGGGTCGAAGAATGGGTCGAAAATTTCAATGTTAGTAAATATGATTGTGTGTGGTATCGTTGCAAAGGTCTTTGTTTGTACTTTCCAAAACCGTTTTTCAAACTTTTGTGAGATTAACGATTCTCAAGCTATTAGCAAAAAGGTATAAAAAAAATATAGTGAAAAACTAAAACCCGACTACATAAAAGTCTTAAACAAGCACCTATTGTCCTTATCATTTTCTTTTGATAGTTAGGTAGTCGGAGGCCTTTCTTACTAATTGTACCGTAGGTATATGGGGTGAGTGCCTCCGACTACCTAAGTATCAAAAGAAAATGATAAGGACAATAGGTGAACGCTTGTTTAAGACTTTTATGTAGTCCAGTTTCAGTTTTTAACTATATTTTTTTATGATGAGTGTTCAGAAAAGAACATTATCATTACGATTAAATCCTATCCTACAAATATTATAAATGTCAAAGTTTGTATGGATCGATGTATGGATGTATGGATATTTCACGCAAAAACTACTGACCCGATTAGGCTGAAATTTGGTATGGGTATAGTTTGGGACCTGGAATAACATATAGGCTATTTTTTATCCCGATAAAACGCGGGCAAAGGCGCGGCAAGCAGCTAGTCAGAAATAAATCTCTAGCAAATGTAGATGTCGTATGATACCATCTTAGAATTCATTCAGGCACCAACCCAACTGTCCCCGCGGGTGTGGTCAGTCCAGCGACCCCAGGAACTACATTTATGAGCAGGAGCAACAAATGGTTGAGTAACATTTTTTGATAAGTGGCTGAACGCACGTAACTGGTCTTATTTGGGTGATTACTCGCTTATGACAGCGCACGAGATGCCACTAATCCGGCAGCAGAGCTCTTGGAGAACAGATTCACCACCGAATTTCGTAGTTCACTGGTGAATCTGTCCAGGCATCTGGCAGGCTCAGCGTGCTTATGGCACCCCCTAATGAGAACCAATAGCCAAGAACTAACAAGACGTTCATTAAGGGGATGCCCAGGGGACTGGTAAAGGATTTTCGTAAGCGAGCGGCGATAAACGCAATAGATAAGTCAGAGGAAGTCTGAAATCTTGTATCGAAACAATAGGTACGCGTTAAAGGTTTACGAAAATCTATATTGTTTTTTTTGTAAAATAATTGTTAATGTTGACGACCGTTGTAGCGCGGCGAGCGAAGGTCCGTCTGCGACGCAGAAGGTTGTGGGTTCGATTCCCGCCTTGGAACAAATATTCGTAGGATCTGCAAATATTTGTCTCGGATGTTCTGGGTATTTACTAGGTATGATAAAAAAAATGTTTTTGTTGATAGTTACGTATAAAATATTCTCATTCTCAATCACGTTAATATTGTAAACGCCGTAAACTCCTTAGCTAATTCCTGAAAATCTAATCCGAAGTCTCACACGATTTCAATTCTTTAACCAACGCTGCACTAAAATCATTTCTAATCTTCGACATTTCTTGCACACAACGGTAAGAAACATAACACATTGAAGAAACATATTGAAATTGAACCCCATAATCACTGTGGAATGGCATTGTTTCGAGATTGTATCGAGATATGTCGAGTGACGATCTCTGTGATCTCCACCATTCGATAATAATCTCTACCACGTAATATGTAGGTGTAAGCAGGTTCCTAAGTAGTACCACGCCTAGACATTGTCTGTTATACGATCTTTGTTGGCTCACTGTTACATTATAAATACCCTTGCTCGCTTTAAGTCAGACTGTATAAGGCAGATTCTGGTATTGACTGATTCGCCCCCTCGCTACAAGAAGTACCCACAGTAAAAGGAAAATATGATAGGTATGGTTGTATATCACCTAATGGGGTATCATAAACATAGAAGAACAGGTTGTTTTTTCATTATTCGGAAGCACATGAGTTTTTTATCACGATTGAACTTCAACACTCCTAAATACTTTAAAAAGTAGGTACTCCTAGTACTTTAAAAAGTAGGTACTCCTAGTACTTCACGAAGTACTCCTACTACTTTACGAAGTACTCCTACTACTTTACGAAGTACTCCTAGTACTTTACGAAGTACTCCTAGTACTTTATGAAGAACTCCTAGTACTTTTAGTAGGTAGTATTTACAACAAATAGGCACCTGCCTACCTAAATCGCTTAGGTACATATATGTACTTGTACATGCCTACTTTCGAGTAGGTAGGGATTTCATTCTCGTTGATTTGTTGGTTATTATTATAAAATTTTAGACGTTCATTTTAGATCTTGAACTACGGTTTACATAGTGGTGCTATAAGCTTGCTTAACGTTTGAAAAAGAAAAATCGTTCACGGAAATTTCACCCAACACTCAAGAGAATATGCGGATAAATTTAGACAAACTGAAACTCTGAAAACTAAGTTCAGTGACCTACCTAACATTATAAATGTGTTTAAAAACCGTTGTTCAAACACACTTGTAAAGTGTTAATTTGTGAGCAAGATTAGACGTTAACAAATAATGCAAATAACGTAACAAAACTAGTACTTTGCTAAAATTACCAAGACAATATAGTTTTTAAAAAATCTGGAGCTGTAAGAATAATATGGCGTGTTTTAAAAAACGATAAACCGACTTAAAATTCCCTTACCCTTACCCTTTTACACTCATTTTAAGTTTTGCGGGATAAATACCTTTTCAGGATCATTTTCTATACAATAGTGAAAGAATTTTCAAAATCGGTCCATAATTGGCGGAGATATAGCGTAACATACATACAAAAAAATGTACAGACGAATTGAGAACTTCCTTTTAAAGTCGGTTAAAAACTAAAATCGGTATTCTGTTACATTAACAAAACAAAAAAAAAGACATAAGAATTTTAAGAATTCCTGAACAAAGTTAAACATGACTTTGCAAAAACTATAATCGTTAAGTATGCAAATTTTAACTTTGTACGTGCATTTTGATACGATATTATTACTCACATAATTCAGTCGATCCAGTTTTAATCAGGTTATTAATCTACGTACAGTCATGGACTTAGCAAAAAAGTGTTTTAATATTTTATGGGCGGTAACGTCTCTTCTACTGACAGACAAAAGTCCGCTTTTTCATTCATATATAAAACTAGCAACCTGCCCCGGCTTCGCACGGGTATAAGAGCATATTAAGACTGCCTGTTGTATAACCTAAGATAAAATGGATATGGTAAGCTATCTTTAAGAGATATGTATGTCATCGCGGATTTTTTTGTAGATCTTTAAAAGAGAAATATCTCACCTTGAATTGTTTTGTTATATCTCAATGGGATTAGGGTGCGTTTTCGATGAATGCTCTCAGGCCGTTTGACCTTTTCCGACAGTTCCAACAAGTATCGTTATATTTCAACCAATTTACCCAAAACCATGAAAAATCACATACCTAAACCTTCTATCGATTGGTGAAAACCACATGAAGATCCATTTAGTAGTTGAGTTTATCGCAAACAGACAGACAGACAGGCAGACGCGGCGGAGGACTTTGTTTTATAGTATGTAGTGATATCATTATTGTAATGAATTAAGATTTATTTTGATAATATTTTAAGATTTTTTCTTATGTAGAGGAGGCAGAGGTCACTTTTTGACCGATTTCGAAAAAAGGAGCAGGTTCTATGTTTGGCTATATTTATATGTTTTTTTCTTTATGGCTGTCGCCGTCTTTTATGGAGTGATTTGGATGATTATTTTGCAGTCGTATAGAAGATGATTCCGAGATGGTCTCGAAAAGTAATTTTATTCCCGAAGAATTGGTAACTCTTTATCCTGAAAAGCTTAAAAATAATTTAAAACTAAGGGATTCGAAGTTGGTTAGTTTTTTTGAAACAATCAAATTATTGTTTTTTACTTATATATCACATCAACATCGTCTAGGGATATTTTGTATAAAGTTCTTGAACTCTAAAAATACTGGCCGGTTTTAAAATCTTTTGAAGAAACCTTATTTTTTAGGCCTTTTTGAATGATTCCAAATTTGAATTTGAACAAATGAATAAAAAACAAAAGATTTGCGCGGCATTGCTATAGCGAAGGTCGAAAGTTACAATTTATCTTCCATAGTTTATGGTAATGTTTTGTGTCAAATTGAAGTTTTAAAACACGTTATTAATTAATTTCGATTTTATACTACTAAATGCATCATGCGGCGGCGCCATTTAGCTAGAGATAAAATGTTAGGGCAGTAGGTATGCTCCAAGCTGGGGCTACTCAGCTAAGTGTTGCTGAGGAGATTGGAACAAAACAAAACGTGATCTCAAGGTTATGGTCACGTTATCGTGCTACCGGTGAAGTGGCTGAAAGACACCCAGGCGAGAAGTGCATAACCACCCAGCGACAAGACCGATTTTTGCAAGTTTCCGCTAGAAGACAACCAAATGTTACGGCAATGCAGTTGGTTCAAAGGCTCCAGTCAGAGCACCAGTTGCTGGTGAGTGACCAAACTGTGAAGAGAAGACTGCATGAAGCCAACCTTCATGCTCGCAGACCGCTTCGTACTCCAGCACTACGCCGAGGAAATCGTGGACGAAGATTAGAGTGGGCTCTTGAACATTTGCTCTGGGAAGAGAACCAGTGGTCTGCGGTGCTGTTTACCGATGATTCCCGATTCGGTTTCGATCCCGATTCAAGAAGAGTACGTGTATGCCGAGTTCCTGGTCGTGAGAGCCGTCTGCAACACCCTCAGGAAGTCCATCCATACCGCGGTGGGACAGTTATGGTTTGGGCGGGAATACGTATTGGTGGAAGAACAGATCTCGTTTGGATCAGAAACACCATGACCGCTGAAAAATACCGCAACCAGGTGCTAGTACCAATAGTCTACCCCCATCGACTACAAATGGGCCAAGAATTCACACTCATGCACGACAATTCCCGTCCGCACACAGCGCGAGTGGTGACCAGCTGGCTGCAGGAGCACGACGTGTCGGTCTTAAACTGGCCTGCGCAATCGCCAGACCTAAACCCCATAGAGTATGCATGGGACATCCTCCAAAGAAGGGCTATGAACCATTTTCCTGCAAACATCGCGACTGAAGAGCAACTTTTTTTGCATCTTAGCAGGACCTGGGACAATATCCCGCAGCAAGACTTTGATAACTTGATTCAAAGCATGAAAACCCGTTGCAGGACCGTTTGTAACGTCATGGGTGGTTTTACTGACTACTGTTTTTTTGTAAATTGCAAAAAACAGGAAATTTCGCATAATTTTGCATTTTTAAAAACACAACATCCTACATGTAAATTTTTTTCATATTTTCTTTTTTATTGAATAAAATTTTATTTACCCAATAAAAATATTTCTATTGTATTCGAAGGTCTATTCTACTAAACGGGCTTTACAAAAATATATAAATGTTGCATGTTATTTATAACAAATTTTTTAGTAAATTGAGAATTTTTTATAACAAATTTTGAGTATTTATTTTATTTATTTTATCAATTAAGTATTTTCTCAACAGTTATGTGTAATTAACACGTTCAGTGCCTATCGTGGACAGGGCTATCTTTAGTGAGGTCTTTCAGCGCAGTGGCGGCTAGGGGCGTGACACTTTGGGTCATCACGCCACGCTGATGCTGAGGGTGAGTTATAGAGATAAAGGGTAAATTGCTTTCGTTCTAGGTTAAAGTCTTAAATCTTCCGAATATCTGTGCCTGAGTTACATTTGGCAAAACTGCCAAGTGGGCCCAGCCATCAAGTTCAATGCCAAGAATTTACTTCAATGACACAATACTTAGACTTTCCGTACACATGTTTGGGTAGATCCAGGTTACCTGTTTGGCACTCACAAGATTATCTTAATTTTCTATTGTTTGTAGCTTAAGGTCGAGGTCCACTCCAGTTATGGTTACTTAAGATTCTGCACTGATACGTTTAAGTTCCTTAAATGCTGAGGTGAAAGTGTGAAAATGATGAAGGATTCAGTGTGCATTAATTTGGTCTTTTTTTTGGCTTTTAACCAAACATTGTTTAGTATGGGACGTCGAATACATTTTTAAACCACACCTGCTTTAAATTATAATGTGTTTGGTTCTGTTACAATTTGTGAAAAAGCTTAACAGACAGAGAGAGAGAGAGAGAAAGTTTAAAAGAATAAAGCATTTATACACACATGATATACAACGAAAGAGAAATACAGAAATACACTTAATTACGAATAAACATGAAAATAGCCTTTGGGATTTTAATTTTACACTTAATGTAGGCACCCTGTAGTAGAGACCCAAGGTTAGAAATAAATTGATCTTTCCCTATGTGCACAGCTAATCAGGTCCCGCCTCAGCTTGTTGTCGTTATCGTCCGAGGACGATAACAACGCTGGTTTTCAGTTAGAACCTTTAATTAGGTGTTTAGATAAATGTTCTAATAAATAACAGTGGATTACCTACCTTAATTAAACGAACAAATCAAAAAGTAACCAACCTATAGAAATATTTCATTTTATGGAAAATAAACAGCTTTTAATACTTATATTAGTAGAAGCAATGGTGGTTTAACTAAAACTTAACAGTTTTCACTTATAGAACTTAACTAGCGATCCGCCCCGGCTTCGCCAGGTGCAAATTATATATTATAAACGTTCCTCTTGAATCTATTAAAAAAACCGCATCAAAATCTGTTGCGTAGTTTTAAACATCTAAGCATAGGTATTAGGACCACAGAATTGGGAATAATAAGTTACTATTATTCCCAATTCTGTGATAGGTACAGACAGACAGCGGGAAGCGACTTTCTTGTATACTATGTAGTTATGATGCTTAAATTAAAATTTATATAATCCAATAAGATTGGTACAAATAATAAAATAAGTAAACTCTAAGTTAAGAGTGGTTTGCCTGTTCGTTATCAACTATTTATTAAGGTTGTTTGTAAGAGTCACATAAATCCAGATTAACATTGACTTGATTAAAATTGGATGTCGTTGGATGGAGGCGGCTTAGGACCGCTATTCGTGGCGTCGTTTGGGGGAGGTCTATGTTCAGCAGTGGACGTGTACGGGCTGATGATGATGATGAGTAAAATATAAATGATGTGTTATAAATTAGAATAGCTATTGTGTACCTACTATATTATCAGAGAGGCGTTTTTCCTACAGTGGGCAACGTAGGCTGACATCAACAAATAATAATATTAACTTACTGTTTAGTATTAAAGATTTTAACGATTCAATGAAAATAAAGATCAAATAAGTAATTAAAAAATAAATTAAACTAGTAACGATCCCTTTTGCCCACCCAAGCATCGCGATTCATCACAGGCAATAAGCCCAATGCTCTTATCTTAAGCTGCAGGATCTCAAGGGCCGTAGTAATTCAAAATTGAACTGGTTTACAGTCTGGACGTGTTCAATAATATAAGTATTTTATGCGTGGGGGGGGATGCACGCAGCTTAATCTCATAGGGGACGTAGTCTAGGACAAAAACAGGGGCTAATGATCTGCTCTAGAATCTAGCAAGATGGGTAGATCATTGACATTATTATGCCTGTAGCTAGAGTCCAGCTACCGAAAGTAGTAGTCTCTCGGTAGTAGTCTCTCGGTAGCCAGTCTCTAGCAGTAGAAGTTGGATTTGTGCTTACAGGCTTCCGTACTAACTTGTAGGTAGGTATGATAAATGGTTTAGTCCATCGCGGATTATTGACGATTTCTTATAAACAACAATTTATATGCATAAATTGTATAAGCTTTGCAGCTTGCATAATTGTTGTATGCTATTTTTGTTCACAATACATATACGTAAACTAGTCTTGGGTTATACTAGGCAAAATTCGATACCTGTGACTTACGTTACTGTGACTTCAAAAAATCTGTGACAAATACCAGTGACAAAATACTAGCTAGTATTTCTAGTAATCACGTACAAATTCATTGTTTTACTGATTGAATAATATATTGATTGCAGCAATAGTACCGCTACGTAACGAAAATTCCTCTTGAATTGTATGTGTATAACGCAATGTAACAACTTTGTTACATTGCGGTATACATTTCAAATTTCCAAGTATAAAATACTAGGTGTGTCTCATTCTGACTTAGTGATACTATCAAAGAGAGAATATAGAAGCGAAAGCGAAGCTGAAGCGATTTATTGCGTAGGTACATAATAAAATAACATCGACATAATATCGTGCACTCGTGACACTGGCACTGCCTGTGAAACAGTCACAGATATACATATTTAGTTTCTGTCACTGTGAAATACCGCCAATTTTCTATACCTGTGACTTTTAACAGTGACGATAAATACGCCTCAAGCCTAACGTAAACTCTATATAAATTTAATTTCGGAGCCAATTCATCTACTTTGGTAACATAAATATATGGGTATGTTCTTGAAAATTATTCTGTAGGCCTAAAATAATTTTAATAGATACCTTACCTTCTTAGTAGCTGATAAAGTTATTTCAATATAGTCTGAACTAAGTATTCAAAACGAAACTGAACTGATTAAGTAAAGATATCTAGTTATTAAATATGTCTTGCCTTAGTCCGTCCATGTTACTTTATTTGCCAATAGGTTCCAGCCAGGAATAAATGGAATAAAAAGAGTTTAATGTTCACACGATTGCACCTGTCCATAGAATAAATGGAACTGTTGATCCCCGGGACTAATAATATATTATTTTAGGAAAAAGTTGGTACTTTGATACTGAGTAAACAAGATGTCATTTCGTATGTAATCAGATGAAAATGATAATGATGCCAGGACCCAAGATTCTGTGGTCCATTACGGAGATCATTACGGTCATAAACATGTTACAGTACCTTTACTTTGTGCTTATAAATGAACATAAGATAGGTAAAATTCCCGTATGTTGTCTAGATTTACTTACTGGACCAAAGTATTTATCTTACCTCAAAAAGCCTTACCGTTATAGCGATACTTTAATAGATTTGCTTTTCTTATTTTTAATTACTCCTGGCGAACCCTAAATTTTTTGTGTAATTTGTAGCCATCTGTAATTGAAGGAACACTAGCCTCTAAGTATGTACTCAGGCCTGTTTTTTAATTTATGGTATACTAGCTGCTGCCCGCGCCTTCTCCCCCGTTTTATCGGGATAAAAAATAACCTATATGTTATTTCAGGTCCCAAACTGTACCCATAACAAATTTCGGCCAATTCCGTCCAGTGGTTTTTGCGTGAAAGAGGAACAAATATCCATACATCAATCCTTACAAACTTTGACATTAATTTATAACATTACTAGCTGACCCGCCAAACGTTGTTTTGCCTCCAACTTCACTTAGGGGTATGGAAAATAGTTAGTAGCCGATTCTCAGACCTACTGAATACGCATATAAAATTTGGTAAAAATCGGTAAAGCCGTTTCGGAGGAGTACGGTACCTAACTAACATTGTGACATGGAAATTTTATAAATAAGATTAGGTAATCCTAATAATGTTATAAATGTCAAAGTTTGTAAGGCACGACAGATCCTTCCTTCCTAATGGAAGGAAGGATCTATCTTATCTATCTTACCTTGTAACGAGAGATATGTACTTGAAATATTATCTGTATGCTGAGTGTGAACTGCCATACTGTTTACTACAAAGTTTGCGTAACTTTATTTTCTATGGAATTCCTGAACAGCACTCCAAGCGGGAAGTTTTAAAAATAGGAATTCCATAGAAAATAAAGTTACGCAAACTTTGTAGTAAACAATATGGCAGTTCACACTCAGCATACAGCATAATATTGAAGAATTTGTTTTGCGAGTGACAAACAGGTATTTGATTTATATTATAGAGAGTAGTCTAGTCTGTCGGTGTACTAGGTATTCCTTACAAAACGGGAATTCTGTTCGTTGATACGGAATGGTGAAGATATTTGAATCACAAATCATTAGGAGGCTGATTTGAGAGCGATAGCAAAGTGACATGGGTGTCAATAAGATGTAATCCGTCACACATTCATGCTGGGTACTTGTAAGTAAATAGGAACTAGGTACAAGGATAGTTCTATACCGAAGCTATCTTTGTCTAGGTTTCAACAGTTTTAGACAATTTTATTCAAATTTAAAATTAAAGGTACAATAAGAGTGGTAGGAGTAGATTAGCATCGCCAGTGGTCATGCTATTTAACTGTCTGTTATTCTTATGTTTCCATAGAAACCAACGATTAACCTAGGTAAAAAAATAAAAAAAAGTGTGTCTCGAAGTCTTCGATCACCAATGAATTTTTGAACAACAATCGACGTCGGTTTTTTTTTGGGATATCATTTAATTTCTGAATAAAATTAAATCTGAAAAGAACACATAGCTAGCTCAATGTATTCTTCTTGGCGATGTGTCTAGGTATTTAAGTTATATTCAAAAAGATAAGTGACATAACATACAATACCTACGCTAGTCTCATTAAAATATTACCAACACGGACCTCTCATTATGCTGTCACTTTTTCTGGAAGATGGCAACCCACTAACTACTCACAAAAGCGGCTCTATAAAAATACCCTACATGGTCGCTGGCTACTGAAAAAGAAACAAGTGAACTTGCTCCCAGGGATCCTTGAAGTATTTATTTAGCTACAAGTCTCATTATCGGATTAACATGAGCGGAGTCGTGCGCGTATCGTTGTATCTTTGTGCACACGACCCGATCGGTTCGTTCGATTCCAATTGTAGATAGAAGATAAACCACACGTCAGGTTGTAGCAGCTATTTTCTTCACATTTCGTGTGTAAGAATTTTATGGGAATCACAGAGGTCGAAATTGATATACCATCCTACATTCAAACAATGCATGGAAGCGCAGTTTAATTGGCAGGCGATTACAAAAATTTGCTAGCATCTGATTAGGGAATAATCTTCGCGAGAAACATTTTTTGAAGTTTTTTGATTTTTTTCTGGTTTTCGTAAACAATTTTCTATTAACCTATCAAGAAACTAACTTTGAATGAGGTCATTTTGGAGCATTTGGGAAAATATGAGATTTTTGAATTGAAGTTGTTTTTTTATGGATGGGTTCATATAAAATAGTTCATAATTTGCGCCAAAGAATTTTTCCGCAGAAAAAATAAATAGATAACCACAAAATAATTTTAATCTCGCGCCAACCTGTACGTACATACAAATATTATATAACCTACAGGTACTTACACGAAATATTGGTCGTTTAAAAGTTAGTCAGACTAGCTAGCTGTTAGGAAGATAGGTCATCCAATTATAAAAGCTTTTGAACCCTTCTGATGCTTTGTAGTTTTACAAGTTTATTTTTAAAGGTGCAAATACCACTGACACGTCTGAACTTGGAGACCGCATGACAAAGTCCTGCATCACGAACTGCATAAATGAACTAAGCTACACGATACGGGCTTTATGGAGAAATTGAAAACAATTTGTGCTTTTCCCTTGCAAATCATAACGATGATGTGCAACATCGGACACTAATTTAGAAAAAAGTACTTTTATAATGTACTGTGTACCTACCTAGTTTATAAGAATCGAAATCATTTAACATCAAAATTGCATTATTATATTAGAAATATAAATATTTAGCCTTCATAAGCCGAAAGACAAAAATAACATAAGGAAACAAAACAGGTTCATATTTCATTTGCACGTTTCCCATACAAAAGACTTCAACGCGCTCTTTTCCATTTTCATGAACAGTGAATATTTAGTACGGGCTTCTTAAAAGTTATGTTTAACTTACACTTAGAGATTTATTACCCGTTTTAGGTGTTAATAAGTAAAATAATTATATTAATTTTAAATTAAAATTCACTTACCTCTCAAGCGCAACACAATATTTGATTATTTTCAGGATCTCTTTCACTTTATCACAGACTTTTCCTCTTACGAAAAATACTGGCTGAATAAAAAAAAACTGAATCTGAAAAAACTATGCAATCTTTTCAAAATACAACTTTTCATAAAGAGAACATTACCGCGGGCGCGTTCGTTCGAAAATGGCGGGCGGTTTTTCGTAGGGGCTGTAGGATGATGCGTCCTTGCGATGCGGACAAGGTCTTGATGATCGCTGTGCGCGGGCCGGCTCATTCGCCTTTATACCTAGTCATGGTAACGTTTAGCCTCACAGCCTTACACAGGTTAACGTAACGATGAACAGCTATAAATAAATCCACCGTCCAGGACAATTACGTGGCCCTCTGGTTTATATGGATCTGTAAATAAAAGGCTCACGCGAAGCGAAACTATTATTTCTTTGGGATAAAGGATGGCTAGGTGCTAACAAAATAATTAGGTATCTAAGGTCAAAGATCCTAGGAGCCTACGTATACAACTATCTATGCCTACGGTAAGATAGACCAACCTGAAGACAGGTTAGTTGCAGGACAGGATCTAAGCGGACAACAATCGAGGATATCGTAATGAAGAAAGACATACAACACGAGTAGAGTACCTAGAATAGAATATTTATTTATTTATAATACTATACATATTATAGCTAATATTGCACCATTAAACCAGCGATGATTTGTATTGGTGCTCACACGCGTTTTATACTTACATTATATTACATTGCGTTTGGCTAATAGATAGGTACCAGACAAAACTCAACTGAAAACTTTGTATGAACCATACGAATAGTTAAAGTATAATACTGACGGAAACAATAAATGTAAGTAGGTACCTACATTAGGTAAATCGATTACTACATATATATGTAGGTATCTTATTTATATACCGTTCAGAATTTCCAAAATCATCCCACTCATTTTTGCAGCAGAATTTAAACGCCTCAAACAGTTAAAAATGAAACTGACCCAAATATTTATCGATCCCTTCAAGAATAAAAAGCCAAAATGATAGCGCCTGGCCTGGTCCACATCCTTGCTTATACGCATGGTAAGTAGAGGCATACATATTCCATTGCAGGCACGACCTGTCACTGTTAAAGATTACAAACTCGAACAGTGATAAACTCAACTGTGTTATTTAAATCAAAAACGTTACGCTTCTTATTCGCAGTCGGGTAAAACAATAAGGCCTTGTTTTTATTTACCCAACAAAATTCAGGTTTTTTCAGGGTATGAAGTTACGAGTTTTTTTTATTGCCTGTTGGAATTTAACTTAGATAGACCAGGTATTTCTTTATTGACGTAACAAGCATCTACCTAGGTATTGAAAAAAAATTCGACAATTCACACAGCTTCATCTAGCTAAGCAACGCTTAAATATAATTATATTAGGTATTTTATAGAAGTTATAAGTATAAAATTATGAATGATATAATTATTAGTTGAAGAAAAGACATTCGAAGACGAGACTTAGAAAATCGAATCTTCGGTAATAGCCGGAGATTTTCAGATTTTAATAAGTACCTTTATTTCTGTAGGCTTAGAACATAAGCTCTTAGACAAGTCCAATTTTATACTATTAACAGCTTTTTAAATAGTAATTATAATCTTATAAGAAATAAGGTGTTATTCATTTTCCACGAGTGGAAGAAATTAATAATAAACCACTAGTACATTTATGTACTATATTAATCTAAATATAATGCGATTTAGATACAAATCAATAATAGATTAATTACTTACCTCCTACTTACAAATTTACTAACCACTTTTAGAAAATGACGTAATATAATTACTTGAGTGTCCAGCTACAAAATCGTAGATCATACTGGAGACAGTGGAGACGAAACAATAATTCAACATGACACTTCGTAAATCTAATTTAATGTAGGTACCTAAATGTTTTCGATTGTGAATACCGACATTTACATTACAATTTTGCAAAGCAAGAATCCTGTTTGTACCGTAACCGTTATTCCCTTATTTTGGTGGCTCAAAAGGACAGCCAAAATAATCACATATTTTCACGTGCTTAATTGCTAAATTTTTCACATCCCATGTTATTAATCGCTCTAAAAAAAGGCTGGGAGCTACGTGCTGGATGGCAGTCAGTGTCTCTTAATAAAAAGACATGTGTTTATTACACAGGATGTCCAATGGTGGTCAGGTATACATGGTAATTAAATGAAAATGGAGGGTGGGGGATATCAACTTGCATCTATTTAACACTCTTGGCTAAGGGGATAGGTGTACAAAATGATCCCCCGGGGGAAAAACTTTGCTGTGTCCAAAATATTAATGTTAGACAAAAGTTTTTTGGATTTTGGATGAATTATTTAAACGCTGACGTCTTGATATTCTCACATTATTTTTCGTAGTAATTCAGATTAATTTAAGGTTTTCCAAAACATTAACACAGGGATCATTTTGTACCCCTGGTTGTACGAATTGATCCCTGGGGTCAATCAATTTGTAGAATATAATTTGGTGGTAACCTACAATCCCTAAAGTATAGTGTCTCAATTTTTCTTTCGCTTAGAATATCTAGAAAGGGAGTTGCCAAGCACTACTTTTAGTACTAAAATGATTCTGCCAGTTTTCGCGGGAAGTGAGGTAGCACGATACAGCACACATTTAGGTACATAATCACGCACACTCATGCAGAAAAATTAAGCGTCCCTATAAACGCACACGCAAGTAAAAGCACACAATCACAAAACAAGCACACAATTAAAGAATTACTGTTGTTACACTATTGTTTAGTTACACAGTAACACAAAAAAGTAGCGATGGGGTGTAAAAAGACCGATAAAATGAATGAAATCAGCGTTGTTCAAAATCATATACTTTTCCTTTTTTATAGATTTGTAGGGCGTACGTAATCTCTTTAACTACTGAACTGATTTTCAAAATTATTCTACGAGTAGAAAGCTACACTCTTTTTGAGTAACACAAGGCTATATTCTATCTACGCAAGTAAAACCGCGGTGCGCTAATAGTTATTGTATGTACTTACTTAATTACAACAAATATTACGCATTGATGAATCTTAGGGTTCTAACTTAGAACATCTTCATAGAAATCGGTTCAGTCTTAGAACTTCTAAGACTGAACTGATTTCGATGAGTCTTTCATGAATGCATTTTTTTGATAAATATTTTGTTTCTTAATTGGTGTGGTCGGGTGAGAAAAATAAGAGCAGGAGAAGAATAGCGGCTGTTAGCAAATGTACTGCCCCACGCGGATTTGTATGGCTAGGAATTTAAAAAAATGATATTGTGGTGTTTAATATAAATGTATATTACATAATTTTTACACTATTGGTTTTTAAAATGGATTAATTTATTGTAAATGTGACGTACACATTTCTCTGGATCAGTTTTTTTCATAAGAAAATAGATTCTAGTATCTGTATACTTTTGCATAACCAATCTTCCTAATTCCTTATTGTGATTGACGAAATCATTATCATAGACATGTAGATCAATATTTGGAAATAAGTCCTTTCCTTGAAAATAGTTCAATGATTTTGAAACTATATACGTTATAGTAATTTTAGGCTTTACTTTATTATTTTCGTCCAGATGTCTTCGTATCAAGGTTTCGCACCGTCTACATAAATCTATAACATCTTTCGATGCATAGTTTTTATAAACAGACACAAATGACTGTTCATGTACCTCGGACTGCGTACGCTCGGCTACTCCCGTTCTGAATGCTCCAAGTAATGTATTCCCGATAGAGATCCTTTCTTTCGTTAACTAATTTGAAATGATGTTGTATACATACATTACGAGTCCAATACGGAAACTCCTTTTTTTAAATCGGTTAAATATGGGTACAAAAAAGCACATGACATTTTATTCATTTCATCATTCACTCAATCAATTTCATTCAACTAGTCCCCACACTACGCCTTCTACCAAGGAATTTATACTCACATTACTCACTTACACCCTCTACCAAGACGTTGGCGTCGTATTAAAACTGTCGCAACTGCTATTCCATTTGAATTAGACAATATTACGAAAAACAATTGACTAAAATATCACTTACTTGTGATAGGAAATACCGTGGTACCTTAAGTTTGATGTCTCTGATCGTCTTTTACACCGTAATACCGCACATTTCACCATTTTCACTGAGCACTACTTCGCGACACGAAACGAGAGCTAATGGTCGCGCTTATGAGTGAAGTAGTTTTATATAACGTGTATGGCCATATGGCCGGCAGAGGGGTACGCCTTGCGTTGACATCTCCATTCTAAATACTCTAAGGCCTCTCGTAAGGAAGTAGGTAGTAGTATGTTATGAATGAGTATGACCATGGTCCATCCATACATAGTCTAAAAAGTTGGCCACTTTCACACACAGCCAAGCACACAGCACAGTCATAGCACAGACAATATCTTGATTTCGTTCGTGCAACTAAAAAACCATAGAGTCAATAATAAGCGAGATAAGATGATTTTATTCTATGAAAAGTCAATGCCAATGTCAAAACAAAATAAAAATTCAATTTCAAATTAAAAAAAAAACAATACGTCAAGTCAACCGCGTCAACGCTAAATTTATCAATTTTTCGTTTTCTTTCACCTCTGTGTTTAGTAATATCATCAAATTATTTACCCGTATCGTAAATAAAATCGTTTTCTAAAACCAAAATCCGTGCAACAGACTAGATATCAAAATGCCACGAGGTAAAAATTTATATCTAAGGTGTTCCTTTTCAATGTGTAGAATGTGCTTTTTCTCTGAGTCAACAGTTCATTTAGAACGTGTTTCACGATTAAGAACTTTGGAAAGGTGTGAATAAACCGCATACCACTTCAAAAGTCCGACTTCATTATTCGTTCTTGTTCATCATAACCTCTTGTATTTTAGGCAAATACACGAACCACAAAGGACGTAACCGCAAGTTCACCAGCCCTGAAGAGTTAGAAGAACAGCGGAAACAGGAGGAGCTAAAGCAAAAGTAAATGCCTACAAGTTTATATGCCTAACTCTTCACTTAGGTATTGGTAGAATTGATTACGCTTATCTTTATGTCTCTACAGAGAAGGTTCAAATTGTCAATAGTTTATAATCATAAGTAGCTTCCTTTGAAGTCAAGTAGGTGCCTACTTTGTATATCATAATTTTATTATTTCGATGAATGAAAGAACAACAAAGCTGATGCAATAATATCTACCATTGAATGCCCTTGCACTGAAGTGTATTGTGCATTATGTAAATTCCTGTTTTGGAATTCTATGCTGTTAACACTATAATGTTCATGATATCATATCATGTAAACTTTAAAGGTGTGTTCAGACCTACACACCATATTTTCCCAGAACGTTAGGTATAATAATAATTGACAGTAAGATTTTCTCTTACTAGCTCTAGTTAGTAAATATTGTGTAGGTCTGAACAGTCTTAACCTGTAGAATAGCCACTTTGGCAGTGGAGTACATGTATGACACATGTATGTGATTAGTACTTACACGATCCACGGGGTTAAATAAATAAATAAATTGTTTATGGAACAAAAACAACATAATGGTTAAAAATTAAAACAATGTTGTCTGCAGAATTTAAAAAACAGCAGAAGAGGACAATGCCCTCCTCGTAAATAAAAATGACGAAATAATCACAAGGATAATGGATCTCTTAGAACTAGGTACACAAATTATAATTAGGTTGAGTGTAAGTAAAGGTTTTTGTACGGAATTACAGATGGAGAAAGGAGCATGGTGGCGAAAGCCCTAGTGAAGAGGAATCAGATGACAACAAATCGGGCTCTGGGAGCAGTGATGAGAGCGATTCTGATGAAGATGTAAGTTTTCTTATAATAATTTAGGAACATTGCCAAATAAGTTCATCAACCTGTACTGGATTTTGGCACTTCACCCAGTATTGATAATATCTAATGACTTTACCCACTTTGTATATCACTGTTTTGATAAATGAACAGAGTTACAATTTCAATCACAAAATGTAACATTGTTTGTTCATCAATTACATTGTACCTAATTTTAAACAATGTGTAGTACATTAAAAGTTTGGTATTTGCTCCCTAGATTAAAATTCTTCATAAATGTGTCACTTAGACTGCCCAGTGATACCATTTACCTACATATATAGAATTAATACAAGCTCTGCGTAGCTTGGTGCTAGAATATGCGGTGTCCTGCATTATCTATTTTATTATAGCAATGAATTCACATTTCTTAATTGTCTCGTCTTAAATTTCAGCATCCCACCAAGGCGAAGGGGGTTTCAGGCCTCATTGAGGTAGAAAATCCCAACCGTGTTGTGAAGAAAAACAAAAAATTAACCAACTTGGACTCCTTAGGCGATGCTGAAAAGCCACAGCTTTCACGGTATGCTATTACGAATTCTAAAGCTTTTTACATTCACATTTTCAATAGGAATGTTAAAACAACAAGCTTTTGCTTGTATACTCAATTATTATCGCCATTCAATTCAATATGTTTATTTTAGCCTCATTATAATAGGAGGTGACACATCTTGCTTTTACAGATGCATGGCAATATGTGCGTCCAGTGCTTCATAAAAGCACAGTTTGTGTTAGCTTTTATGAAATCCAAAGTAGTTTTTGTCTATCTTTCTGTAATCCTTTGCAAGGGGGTTGATAGTATCCTGTGGAAGGATAAAGACTACTTTTATCCAACGACAACGCTTTCACTGCCTTCGGCACTCCTGTTTTACTAGTGAAAGGTGCTTTTCTAAGTTCTTACAAGTACATTCTCTTTTCAGACGTGAACGCGAGGAGATAGAAAAGCAGCGTGCCGCGGCAGCTTACCAAAAGGCGCACGCCGAGGGTAAGACAGACCAGGCGCGCGCAGACCTCGCCAGACTGGCTATCATCCGGCAGCAGAGAGAGGAGGCTGCTAAACGCAGGGAGGCAGACAAGAAAACCAAGGAAGAAGCTCCTAAAAAGAGGTTAGTGTTGTCAGAAATTAAATAAATAAATTCATTGGAAAGTCTTTACAACAAGCGTACTAGATGGCGTTTTTAAAGATTCGCAAAAGGCTAGAAAGTTGTATGTCATAAGTTGTACAAAATAAGCTCTGATAAAAAAAAAATAGTATGGAACAAGGGTCGTTTTTCCACTAGCTGCCGGCACTGGTAAAAATAGAGAGAAGAAGATATCTGGGCCGATGCCGGCGCCTCGGTAAGGAAAAACATCCCATATTATAGTTTCATACATTCTTACTTCCCTGGTTTCGGCTTACGATGGTGGCGTCGGGCTAATGGCAAAATGGCCATTGAAAGAAAATTAACAACTATTTAAATGTACAGAGTATGCTATAATTACGTTCGACTGTGATTCCGTAAAGTGCTGCTGATACAGTCTTTAGTTCAAAATTTAAGATCAGGTTAATACCTCATGTATGGTTAATATCATCTGGTTATGTTATAGCTATAACATAAACAAAAACAAACTGTCTCAATACTACTACAGAGATAGCTGATTGGTTTAAAGTTGCTAGAGTTCTTTAAACTGTTTTACTAAAGGGTAAATTTTTTCTTGTTACAGGTAGATGACCAACAAAACCATGGGCTCTCGGGATTATAATAAACTTTTGCTGTTTGCATGCACACCATGTCAGGCTAAGGCTTACAAAATCTCAATTTACTTCTAAGTGATTTTCTGACGTTCAATTTTATGCTCTGGATTTATCGTCGATATTTATAATGCTAGGTACCATAATGTTCTGTACTGTAACTGTAAATTTTTGAGGCTGTTTTCATATTCTTTCAGCAGAGATTTCATAACAGCTCATTTCTCTTGACTCAAACAAATTTAACATTATTGTTCCGTATCAATATGGGTTATAATCCTATTTTCGAATCATTCTAAAATCATGAACTACTATGCACAAAAATTTAAACAAATTTTTTTGTTGGAAGAATACTGAAAATGGTCGTAATTACTGCCTAGCCGAGACAGGACCACAATATAGCCACCAGATCTGCTTGAATTACTAAAATGCTGCCAAAAATCCTATTAACTGTTTTAAAATATGACAAACACTATTGATTTGATATGATTACGAAATATCCTCTCGAGCGTGGAGGCCGCCGTCTTTGAATTTTGGGTCCTCCATGCAATAGAGATTTTAGAGTTTTATTTTAAATTACATATTATACAAAGGAATTGTGTTGTTCTTAAAGATTTAAGGTTGCACTGCACTACTATTTTAGTAAATTCGTTTTACTCATTTGTGGTGATATTGGTACATTTAGTAGTAAAGTAGATCTGGTGAAATTTATTCATTACAAATCTAATTTACTCAGTTTATTATGCATGTCTTTATGGTGTGCCTGGATATTAGAGTATTTTAGTAAATGTCTATGCGGGTTAGAAATATAATTACTATGTTGATTGTGTACTTTAGTAAAATTACGGTATCTTATCTGCCATTGAATTTATTTAGTCTGTGTTGTTAAATTTTTTATGACCTCAATATTACCTTATTGAAATCTATGTATGAATTTGGAAATATATAGTTTTCACTGTGAAGTCTATTGTTGTACTGAATAATAACTATTCTACATATTTAAGCAATGAGATGTCAACTTTATAATGTAATACTAAATATTATATTATTAAAAAATTATGAAGCGTAAATTAGTTATGATTATTCTTGTAAATTGTGACTGAAGCGATAAGTGAGCACTGAGGTTTGCTGGGACGAAATATTACCGTATCCAGGTAATTATTTATGCATAAAATTTTAGGTATAAAAACGCTAGATAGGCGTTTTCATTTTATGGAATAAATCACAGAACTTCTAAACAGAAGGAAAATGTAAAACGAAATGACGTAACTCCAATAAAATGCGCTACATTGCCATTGAAAACTCTTCAGATTCATGCATGTCCATTGCATGTACCAAAGGTCATCTGAAATTGATCATCTGATTGTCTAATTTACAAGTATTTTCGACAATTCTATGCAGATCTACAGAATTATTCAGTGTAGCTTAGGATTATTAATTTATTTATTACATACAGTCAAACGGGGTGAATAAAGACTCCAGGGTGAATAGAAATGGACGAAGTACTGGAGGAAAAACATCCTTTTTGTAGAGGAGATGAACAGTCGCGGAATAAGGATACTTCCACTGCTACAAGCCAGGTAATGTCTTGGTTCAGTATTTCGTCCATTTCTATTCACCCTGAAGCCTCTTTGTACCCGGTACCTACGTGGCGGTCGCGGCTTAAGAATCGACCCCTCCGACTTAACCCATATCCATGGGCCTTCTGACGCATAATGACCAACACGCTTTTTGACTAATTTTAAATACGCATCTTGACATTTACGTAATATGTGCAATACGCAATTTGACATACACGAAAAAAGTACAATACGTACAATGCCAAATCAATTCACATTTACGCAAAATGAGCAATACGCATTTTGACATAGAGGGGAGAAGACCCCGAAAAAGGGTTTTGATGAAAGATTTCAAGACATTGGTAACTGGAACTTGAATTATTGTATGAATGAATTCATTTTAAATATATATTATATACAATATATGCTCAATTTAGCCAACATTGAATGTTTTTTCGAAAATAAAATTACGAGTAAATTTTTAGAACCCATTAGGGCAGATTTGAACAAAACAAAGGGGCACCTTTGAACATGTTCAACGGTGCTTTGGACATGTTCAAAGGTGCTCCAAGAAATTATAGTCAGTTATAGATGCTAAACATATTTGTCTTTTCACACATCTCCGTATAGTGGTACTATTAAAATTTGTTCTGGTATATTTATTATAACGATAACCATTCCATAGTGAAGATGGAAATCCTTTTTGATTTGTTGAAAATTGCATTGTAATTCATTTCCAATACCGTTTTCTAATTATAATTATTTCACGACCATAAACTAATGTCCGTCATTGATTTAAATAATTCTTGAAGTATGTAGCAATTCTATTGTCAAAGATAAACTTTCAAGTGGCCAGCGCTTATGATTAAAGAGTATCTATTGATTGCGTTCAAAAAAGGTTTGAAAACATTAAAACTGCTTCAGATGTTTCGTTATACGGATGCGTCATTGTGCGAATTAGAATGTATTGGTCATTTTACAAATCTGTCAAAATAATAATGTGTCAATTTGCGAATTGGTTAATATGCTGATGTATCATTTTACAAATGCGTCGTTATGCGATAAAAAAAAACAGATTATATTGGTCATTATGCGTCAGAAGGTCCATGGGTACCATGGGTCGTAAGATCTGCCTAAAGGAACCTACCAGAGGGAGGGCAGCACCTTCCTTCATAGATCCTGTATATTACTGTCACACTCAAAAGTTGCTTACCCCTGGTGTAGATTTGCACGTAAAATCAGTGTCACAGTTACATCCGGATCGGCCTGCAAAGCGTGGCAAAACTCCCATTGTCTGCATTGCGGAGTGCATGTTTAGCTGTGGACGAAAGTAAGCTGATAAATATACCTACCTACCTCCTCAGGAACCATTATCCATGACGATACTGTAGAAAATTAATCATTCAGAATCAGAATCAATAACTTTTCTTTAGGCTTACAAAATAAGCACTTACACGAGTCAAATTTTATACTACGAGTATAAACATAGTTATTATTATCAAATATTATCATTATAAATATTATACATACATTATACAGGTTTATGAAGTAAGTATTTCAAAGTAGTCTTATTCATATGGGGTTTCAATTATATGTTCAAAATCATACAATTATATTTGAAAGACGAGACGTATACTTTGAGATACTTTGATATTTTTTTTGGAAAATAAAGTTTTGTCCATGCTGCATGATCTCAAATATAGGCTAAACGTATACTTTGAGATACTTTGATAATTTTTTTGGAAAATAAAGTTTTGTCCATGCTGCATGATCTCAAATATAGGCTAAAATCATGCGATATTAGCGTTTTTTGGAAGCTAAATATAATAAAACGTTTAGTTAACAGTTATGGTATACTGAGGGACTACCTAACAAACACCTTATACCTAGGTAGGTAGGTATAGGTACTCTAATACATTGCTGTGCTAACAGGTACCTCAAGCAGCCACAGTGGCCACGTAAATAGTAAGAGGTAAGTAGGAGAGTAAATCGTCTATGGAGACCAGCTGGGTGATGGTACGAGGAGACCCAGCATTGCACAGATCTTCAACGGGTAGGGACGCCCGAAATGCTCCGGGACATGCCGCGCCCTTTACAGGGACATTAAGAAGGATCCGTCCAAGACGGATGATCACCGACAGGGTAGCGGTCGAATCCGACCGGGAACCCGCAATCCTGTCAAGTGCCAGTGCGCCGTCAAACAAATCGTCTGGTGACGCTCTGGCACTAAGGTGAGAGCGGAAGTATCGATGGGTTTTTTAGTTCGTATGTCACTAGCTGCTAACACTCTGTTAGTAGCTCAGTGGAGAGCCCAACATACCCCTGTAGCCCTCCTCAGGCTATAGGTCAAGCGCAAACAGCATTTCCCATCGTAAATAAATAAATAAATAATGCTGGACAATTCACACAACATTATCTAGCCCCAAGCTAAGCAGAGGTTGTGTTATGGGTAACTGATATACATAATACAATATATTACATTTATAAATAATTTTTATTATACATAGAAAACAACCAGAACACCCTTAACAAATATCTGCAGATCGTACAAATATTTGTCCCGAGGCGGGAATCGAACCCGCAACCTCCTGCGTCGCAGGCGCACCTTCGCCCACCGCGCCACAGAGGTCGTCATAAAAAAAATGTAAGTAAATCGTCTGCAAATTTCTAAGATTTTCAAGAATGCCGATCTTCGTTCAAGTCAGGGGGCCTACTCGGAAAAGGAAAATCGAAGTTTCTTTTTCGTTTTCGTGCAAAACCAACTCTTATGTCGCTTGCATAAGATTAGCGTTTGCACGAAAAATAATCAGAAAATTCGATTTCGTTTTTAGGAGTACGGGCCCAGTAGTTCGGACTCAATCGAATCCACCCATGGAATCCACTATCATCTGTTTAAATCACAAGGGTCGGCCTAGCTTGCAAAGCTACTCTCTATATTTTCGCAGACTCAATTTGGAAAAGTGAGAAGCTACATTATCGTTACATTTGCCTACCGAGCAGGGTTCATACTTTACGCATCATTATCTTAAGGTGGGTTAATGGCCCGTTCCACCGATGAGATACGAGAGTTGTGTATACTTTCTTTAAAAATGTACTAGGTCTACGGTTTAATACCGCCGACCTATCTACTTACTCCATGTTCTCGGCTTTCGGAGACTGCGTCAATAAAGACAATCTATTGGTTTTGAGCGCTCAGATAACGGATAATGATTTTTTCTTCATGGTTACCTACTTAGTATTTAATTTATCCTCACACAATAGGTCAGATCAGGTGACAAATATTTGTACCTACGATCTGCAGATATTTGTTCCGATGTGTTAATTTCTACGTAGTGCCGATTTTAGTACCTACATATCTACGTTATGTGTGTATCATACAAGCTCTGCTTAGGTTGGGCCTAGCTAGGTGATAGGTACTCCAGCTTTAATTATTTATACATACTAGCTGTTCCCCGCGGTTTCACCCGCGTTAAATTAGATTTTCACATTTCTAGGGGGATAATAAGGTATTTTTTCCCGTAAATCTCCCATGGGAATTTGATGTTTATATTAGTTAGGATTTTTTTATTGTATACTAGCTGCTGCCTGCGTCTTCGCCCGCGTTTTATCGGGATAAAAAATAGCCTATATGTTATTCCGGGTCCCAAACCATACCATTTTTTTTTAATTCAGCCCAATCGGTGCAGTAGTTTTTGCGTGAAAGAGTAATAAATATCCATACATCCATCCTTACAAACTCCTTTCACATTATATTACACATCATATTTTAAATATGTAGGATATGATGATCACAACTGCCATCTGTGACTTGTACGTGGAACTAGGTGGCGCCATCTCTGCGATACTCCTTGACCTAAGACTGCAAGCAGTCTGCTCAGATCTCTTGGCATACCTAGTAGCAGGCGGTTGTCGATCGTAAATGCGGCAGTTGCGGCAAATTTGTAACAGGTGGTGCCAAGAGGGATAAAAGGGTATTTTTTCCCGTAAAGCTCCCATGGGAATTTGATGTTTTACCAGAACAAAAAGCCTAGTCTCTATCCTTTCAACTAACTCTTTGCCAAAAACCAAGTCGGTTGGTTGCTTATTTAGGGCGTGAAAGGACAAACAAACACACTTTCGCATTTATAATATTAGTTAGGATACCTTTGACAAACAGATAACTTCTTCCGTTCATAAATATGTATACCTCGATTGACAAACCCAATGCATTGGCCTACCTACTGGTAAATACATGATACCTACTTGGTTCATGCATAGCTATGCGTTAGGTACTTGAACGACATTGGTCAAGTCTGATATTCATCATTTCAGCAATTCGTCGACATTACTGTAGTTCGTCGTTCAATTTTCTCAATGTTCGTCAAATTTGATACTGGTACCTAGCTCAAATCGACTTTTTGTCCAACTATGAAATTTTCCAAATACGCTATTGGTCAAGTCCATATACCTAGGTAGGTACAGTCTACTAGGTAGAAACATGCGTTCAAAACGGATGTTTTCTACGACTGTACCTTTTTCTTTCACATATCTTACTTGCAGGAACTAACAAAAGGAAAAACCGCCTGCTGTAGGTTCCTATTTAGGTACCTCATAAAAATGTACTTAGTAAATGTCTTGAGTATTCTGAGGTTTAAATTGTTCGATTGTTAACTCTTCTGAATCTGTAAGAGTAGATAGGATCTAGGCGGAAATGCTGGCTACATAGAATAGCTTATTACCTATGCCGTCATTTGTTTTCCCGTCAATAAGGTATGTTCGTCTCCTGGATGAAATAGGTACTTGATTCAAATTTAATCAAAAGCTCTAGACAAAGTGCTTATCTGAGTAATACACCTGGGTTAAGCTCTTTCCCCTGTAAAAAGTTAAACTTGCCTTCATATTAGCAACATAAATTCACGTTCCTAGCACCCCAGATTTCCGGTTAACCCGGATTATGACGTCGTTTATTTATGATGCGCATGCATGAAACACTTATGAAGACACTTTCGGCCTTAACATTTATGGTTCTTGATGTAAATCTACGCTTGTAGTTAGAGCTTTAACCTGTGTTGAGTTCCATCTATCTACCAACATAGTTGCAAAGTTCAGTGTACGTGGTCCAGTTATCTACCTATTTATTGAATAATAAAAAACGAAAACTAACCTCGAATCCCTTAATTTTACATTCATTTCTAAGTTTTACGGGAAATAATAATCTTTTCATAGATTCTAAGATTAGTATTCCCCAGGATCATCCTCTATACAAAAGTGAAATAATTTTCAAAATCGGTTTATAATTGACGGAGAAATCGACGAACATACATAAAAAAACATACATAAATAGTCGAACATAGATACTCCTTCTTTTTTCAAAATTGGTTAAAAAGACAGTATGGTTTTGTTGACATTTTGGTTTTCGTCGCTATCTACAGTGTTTGTTATTCATTGTTATAAGTACTTTTGAAGAAGTAGTACCTACCTATTTATCAGGTATGGTAGGTACTATGAATGCATATATTTTTTGGGGTCAGACTGATTCCTTTTATAACTTTATGTTTTATAAAAGTGGAAACCAATTCCCCCGGGCGTACTTACTTTCAACACCAAACCTAATTTCATTTCGAACTCATGTAAAGGAAAAATGACAAATGTGAGAACCACAGTTTTTTTAGCACAAGGGCTTACAAACCCTTAGGTAAGGGAAGGACTCCTTCATAAGATATTTGGCTAATATTTACATGTCATAACATCAATGAACAAATATCAATACTATCAATAAATTGGCTTATTGATAAAATCAACAAATGTTCAAAAATCATAAATTTTATGCATCCTCTGTGTAGGCAGCACACTTTGTATAAACAAGCCGAATTATAGGTAATACTTAATCAGTAAAAAATAGTTAACTTTTCATTGTAAAATTTTATTCTACAAATGCAAAATTTGCTTATTTCGGATAGCTAAAATAGGCCTAAGACCATAATAAACAAATTTTTTACGGAATCCTAACAACTGGTCAACTACCTTATCACATATAGCCCCATAAATGTTTTTCGCTGAAATATATCTACCTATAGTTACAAAGTTACAAGCCCTGGCTGAACTTCCAACGTATTTTCTGCAAATCTTCAAGAAGCCACACAAAAAGGTATCTCACCCCTTTCCTATCGCCCGTGATTTCACATCACAGGGGTTTACCCTGATAAGAGATAGGCGAAGGCTGATAGATGTAAACCCTAACGCAAGATGCTATCAGTGACCGTTGTTGGCATCTTCAAACGGACAAATATCCTATCCGGTGGATGAGGTCATCGAGACAACTAAGTACCTACTCGATCTTGATGTTTATTATACAATAAGCTGCTGCCCACGCCTTCGCCCGCGTTTTATCGGGATAAAAAATAGTCTATATGTTATTCCAGGTCCCAAACTACACCCATACCAAATTTCAGCCTAATCGGTTCAGTAGTTTTTGCGTAAAAGAGTTCCAAATATCCATACATCTATCCATCCTTAAAAACTTTGACATTTACCTTATAATATAAGTAGGACTAGCAACCCGCCTCAGCTTCGCACGGGTAGCATCATATTATAAGCCTGTATGTTGCGTTAGTCGTGGATTAGATTGATACAGATGTAATAGCTTTTCAATTACCGCATTGTAAAAGACCATTTTTTGAAATAGAAATAAACACGTTAATATTATAAATGCGAAATTTTGAATGTTTGGATGGGTGATTTAATTTAACACTACCTACATCTCCTCAAATAAAAGCGGAACACAGCATTCATTGAATAACTATTTGCTATTGTAATTGTACATACTCCTCATTTGCTGAAAACAGTAACTTTACATCATCTCATTTCATTTAATTTATTCCACCTACTTTAAAATATTATTTCTTGTTATTAGTTGCTTGTTTTTGAAAAGCAAGGAAGCACGGGATTGCACGCAGCTGAAGTGCAAATAAAACAGACATACAGTGGTTCCTAAAAAAAGTCAAAAATTCTTTATTTCCGTAAATACAATAAATGTAAACTTAGACAAGGTCAAATTTTTTAAATTAAACACTGACATGGAAATAAAGTGATATTTTAATTTCGGTTGTATCGGTGTGAAGACTAAAGTAAAGAAGCGACGAAGAAACCTTTAGCCTATACAATAAACACATAAAATTTTCTAAATGTGCGGCTGTAAAAGGGCCTGGAATCAATCATCAACCAACATACCTCCTAGCTTTCATAATCTACCTACTACCTAGCAAAATACTTACTAGGTGTAGGTAGGCAGGCAATAATTGAATAAAGGGCTTCACACACAGCAGCTATAATGTTTATTAATGTACATTATATCCCGGGATGTATAACATTAAATTATCTTAATTGTAACTGTAACTGTTAACTGTACTTACTGTCTGTTACACTTTTTGAACATCCTTTTCGAAGAGAGATTATACGGAAATGTATTGAGATGTATCGAATCGAAATATATACAGGTCCATGCCAATAACACCTCTTACTCCAACCCTATGGTTAGAATGTGTCGTCAATACAATGATCTATTAATTAATAATAGTGACAATATTGATATTTTTAACAATACAATATTTAAATTTAAAAATGATTTTGAAACTACTCTCATTAAGGAGAGTGGTTATAATTTTTTGTAATTTTAAATCTTTATTTTCGTGCTACATGCTCAAAAAAATCAAATAATTTATTGTTTTACTCATTGATTGTTGTATTTTAATTTTAACGCATGCTTCAAACTTATTTAATATTTATATCCAATATTTGTATACGCAGAAATGCTCTGTATAAATGATGCTGTGTACACATACTTAGGGATACAATCTAGATCTTAATATTGTGTCTTTCTATTTTATTATATTTTGATTGTGTTCCGTTTTGTGTGCCAAATAAATACAATAAATAAATGTATATATTTTCTTATCGCTTTGTATCTTAAGATACGAAGATGTGAAAATATACATTATAGCTGTCGTGTGTGGTCTTCTAAAGATTTATATGGAAAGATGTAATGAGATATATCGTGCTATAATGTACATCTTGACATTATAGCTGATGTGTGTGAAGTGCTTAAAAGCAAAAATATTATAATTTTAAAGAACCAGCTAAAACCGAGTTTCTATTTATGAGATTTCAAACTCGTCACTCGGAAAAAAATCTTATTATAAGTATGCTCGCTTACGAGTCTAGGTACGAAAAAAAATACAATTTCAGCGTCAGAAATCTAAATAAAATTCAAAAAATACTTCCTCCGTATGGGCTATAAAGTTACGAGGCGAAAGCCTAAAGCTACGGCAACAAAATTGAGGTCAGCCCGAAATAAGAGAATATTTCATGCAACAAAGTTCCTGGCGTTTTGCGGTTCTCTCTACAGCGTAAACTAAAACTAATTACATTTTGCTGAATGTAAGTGACTCTTGAAACTTAAAATCTATTTAGTAGGCAGGAGAGTAAGTATTTAGGTAATTAAAATAAATAAATAATGCTGAACAACTCACACAGCATCTTCTATCCCCAATTAGAGGATTGATATACTTAATAGATAGATATTTTGTGATCAGATTAGGTAGAAGCTTTGACGTTGGAGTTGAATAATTTGTGCTTCTTAAAAGTTTCGTTCAGCAGCTTGCTTCTGAGTATTTTTCAACACCAACACTGCGATCACCAATCCGCCTGCCAAACGTGGTGATTATGGCAAAACCCTCCTACATGGGAGACAGATTTTTTTTCGGGCAAACCGGGATTTGGAATCCTTTTAAGTAAAAAAGCGGGTTTCTTTCGTCGAAAGCGGGACATAATTAAAAAAAAGTAAATAGTCGGTAGTTTTTTAATACATCTAAGTTTCAAAGTAAGTTTACAATGATGTTGATGATAGATAGCCATAGAAAATGTACATATTTCAATGATTTTATTTATCTGAAGATTTAACTTCTTGTGAAATTTTATAAACTGTGGTTTTGTGCAATTATTTAATTTTATCACATTGACTCCTATTTAACTAACGCTGTTTTGACTAATCTTACAAACATAATTGACGGTTGACATTTTTCAATTGATTTTACAATTGACCCTTATACGTAACTACGATATAACCTTTGTTTTCCAACTTCTAATTTTTGTTGAAATAAGGTGCAACTGGACGGTGACGTCACCAAGTGTCACTCCCGGAGGAGCAGACCTTGTTTTCTTGTATCATGCGAGTAAGCCTCCTCCGCGCTCGGCCGCACCGTCGAGTAATCCCCGAACAGCGTGACTGAGCCTGTCCCGCGCGGGACATTTAATTTTGGGCTAATAATCGGGACGTCCCGCCAAAATCGGGACGTCTGGCAACGCTGATGGGAGACCATCCACTCGATAGACCGACGACATGTCACAGGGAGTCGATGAATGGAGGCGGCTCAGGACCGCTATTTGTGGCGTCGTATGGGGGAGGCCTATGTACAGCAGTGGACGTGTATGGGCTGATATGATGTTGATGATGATGAAAAGTTTCGTTTTGTTAAATCGTTCAAAAAACTATATCTTCTGCATTGGTAATACGTAGTGGTAGACTAGAGTAAATATAAAAGTATACCTATTTCATCATCTGCACTTAAACATTCACTGTTAAACATGCCTCTCCCAACAACAGGGTTTTGCCATAATGCCATAATGGCCTGCTGCCCTTCCTCTGGTAGGTTCCCTTATAGCGCTTGCATACGTCCGTTGTTTTCGCCGGATAACGGACCGGAAATAAACGGGAGATCCTTGTATACATAAGATATACTGCCAGATGGACGTTGGAGAGCAGAGCGGTTTCTCAACTTAGTTTGAACTGGTAGCAAAAGAGATTACGCGTGTGACAATGTAGAATAGTAAGATAAAAAATCGTATTCGCGTACTATGTAAACAAGAAAAAACAAAATAAACAGAAAAACGTCAATGTGGGTAAATCCTATACTTATTTAAGAAAAATATGGTGCATTTCATACTTTCTTTGAGAGGTTGGAAAGAGATTATATAAAATTTTACAATCATTTTCGGATGCAGAAAGGAATTATTCGACTTTTATTAAAGGCAATAAATACACGATAAAATTAAACAGGAGGATACCGACATGCGCAAATCAATTTCTCCAGCAGATTAATTAATAGTTAGGCTTAAAGAACTTTATTCTCATACAAGCAATTGGTTCATGAGTATTATTACATTGAGATATCTCAACGTAAGAGAATATATAAGAGACAATTAATCTAGGTTATACAATTTTTATGTATAAACCTTATGTGGATAGCGTAGTGTATGGTAGCAGTGGTCTACATTAAGAATATCATTAAACTTTATATTATTTAAAGTATTTATACACATGTTATATTAGTGTAATGTAGTCGTTTGTAAACAAAAAAAATTTAACTCACCTCTGGACCTAAAATTATATAACTTAATATTAGGTATTACTAAATAATGTTTTAATATTATACATATAAATACTATTTATTATAACTAGTAACTACTTAATTAACAAATTAGGAGAAGAGCCTATTATTGTATGTATTAATGAATACAAAAATGAATGGACTGACAAAGATATGGTACTGAAAGGCGAGCGGAGGCGGGAATCGAACCCGCAACCTCCAGACACGCTGGCTGACCTTCTTCAGCCTAGCCAGAGAGATTGTCAAAAATAATATCTGACCAATTAAAACTTGCGTTCATCTGATAGTATAGGAACGTAAGTTCACCCTCCAAATAACTTCCGAAGTAAGTAAATAAACAAATAGAATTACTTGTGTCATATCATAACATAACTCGTATAAAGGTCAGGTCAGACTCAACGATACATAACTCGGGTCGGCAAGCCCGGCGGAAGGTGCGTGAAATATAAATCACCTACCAGTGATTTAGGTGAAGCCGCCTGGAAAGTTTTAATTCTGTTTGGCCCGGTCATTGGCTAGGGATTGCAGAAGGATAGGTTTTCGTAGCCAGTCCACTGGCTGTGGGAACCTGCTACTTGGTAATGTATCCTATCTGATCATATCCTACTATTCTATTCTGACTACTATCTTCTTCTTATATATAAAATTTCCATGTCACAATGTTAGTTACCGTCCTCCGAAACGGCTTTACCGAATTTTAGCAAATTTTATATGCGTATTCAGTAGGTCTGAGAATCGGCTACTATCTATTTTCCATACCCCTAAGTGATAAGGGTTGAAGGAAAAACAACGGTTGGCGGGTCAGCTAGTAATATTATAAATGTCAAAGTTTGTAAGGATGGATGTATGGATGGATATTTGTTACGTGAAAACTACTGAACCAATTAGGCTGAAATTTGGCATGGGTATAGTTTGGAAATCTGGAATAAAATATAGGCTATTTTTTATACCGATAAAACGCGTGTGAAGGCGCGGGCAGCAGCTAGTAAACAATAAATAGCTCGCCCTTTTTCAAAATTGTTCATTGGCCTTTCTCAAAAGTATTTAAATTATAGTTTTAGGGCTCATTATGACCAAATATGTAACTAGCTCATACAGGCCTTACTAAGAGTGATTCCCAACGTATCACGAAAAGTATTCCCAACGTCTTACGAAAATGCACCCAGTAGCAACGTCTCACGACAAGTATTCCCAACGTCTCACGAAAGTCAGAGCGTCATGATTTACAATCTACATCATCTAGTATTTTTCTATCTTTTTAATATTGACATCCTTAGAGGACAAAAGATGAAATAAGAAGATTATAATTTTCAATGACAGCTGACAAAATGACAGTTACTGTCATTAGTGACAGTAATAACCGTGACTTTCGCGAAAGTTTAGCAGACGACCCGTGACCACGATCGTTGCAACGCCATGAAAACGTAGGGGAAATTCGCTAGGAAACAGTTTCTTCTGTAGGTTTCCCTTTATTGTGCCTTACTCTCGACCATTTAATTTATCTAATATTTATTGTGCGCCGGCTAACTTAGACACTTCGTTTATTAGCTCTTCAATTAGCTTATAGGATACCTTGACGTAACTTTCCTAATTTGGGAGTGTAAAGTTAAGTTTCAGTAATTTGATGAAGAAATTAGCATTTGAAATGATTTTTTGAGTTTGCACAGAAATTATGTAAAACAGAAAATGTTATATAAATTGGTTTGTATACTAACATTTTAATGTTTCATCAAAATCTAAAATTTGTTTAAAACTCTTAAGATATTCATGGATATATTTTTCTATAATATTCTCCAATCTTTTTTGGTACCCTTACAACATAAGGCCATTTTTTTTTTGGAAAAAAAAATGGCCATGTGGCGAGACAACGCGACCAAAAATTTATACACTACCTAAATTAATTAACCTACTATATATATTTTTTTGGATTTATGGCACTATTAACCTGAAACCGTGTAATCTTTCTGTCAATAATATACATATATGAATATAAATACTAGTACGCGCATAATACAGAGTAATGTAGGATAGGATAAAACTAAAATTAAATTTCATATCGTTTCAGTTCATTTAGCGCCTGTTCAACTGCCTCAAATAAGGGAGCCAGACAGTTTGAGTCTCACTGAGTAAAATTAAAATTAGTAGTGCAACTTTACCTTTACATTTTTACCTAAGTAAAAAATAAGACCCAAGGAACGACTCAGAGTGCGGCCGTAAGCTCAACATCGAGAATAATATGTGGTAGGTACCTAAGTAACAGTAAATTTAAAATTAATTAATACTATAGTTACATAATTAGGTACAGTCTACCTCATATTCTCGATGTTAGGCTGACGGCCGCACTCTGAGTCGTTTTCTTATAAGCTTTAATTCTACTTGCCCTTGTTAGTTTATTTGGGATAAATCTTGCAAATAAATTTTAGACCACTTATCAACCAATTGAGCTGAAAGGCATACTTATGTAAATTCGGTGATAATGCAATATCATGGTATCATCGAGCTGGTCTAATGATGGAGACCGAAAGTAGCCATAGGAACTCTTAAAAGAAACTACTAAATCACGTCGAGTTTAGGTTCGTTGGATTTCCCAAGCACTTAGATGATATAAAAGCTAGTTGTTATTTTTTTATATAAAAAACACTTACGTACATACGTAGAATTATTATTGTATTGCGAACAGCAACAACAATAATAATTCTACTTTCCCACACATCAACTGATGATAACATTACTGTTTTCACGATACTATGTCCCAGTCAAACTTTATTTGTTTTCGCACAAAGTGTATGCGAAGCGAATTAACAAATTGAACTTAAGTTTGAGTTGTGCTCGTCTGTTTGCATTACCTAATTGTTATATCAAAACGGAAAGCTTAAGCTTAAATACTTGCCTAAACAGATATTGGTTCTAAAATTTAGTAATAGGCAAAGCGATTTGATTTTAAGCGAGTTTGATGAATAAGTTGTCAAAACACTGTCTTCATTCCTGGAGTTTCTTAACTACATTTTGTAGGCCTTTGCTTCTCATTAGGTGGTTATCAAAGGAGGCCTACGTCCAGTGGTGGACTGGTAAAGGCTGTTGTTGACGATGATGATGCCACCTCATTTTGTGAAAAAAAAGTGAAATTAATGAAACGAAATAGCGCCGGCAACGAGTTAAGTATTTGTTCTTATATTTGAACACAGAAAAGTTTATCAATAAAGGGCACATAACCAGCCAATATTTCCTTCTCTACCAGAAAAAAAGGTTCACCTTTCCAATCAAATATGAAGCCCGGATAAAATATTTAGGTTCCCACAATTTCGTTTACCTACACGTAGAACTCTCCATCTAATACAAAGATGATTGTAAAACCACTTCTATCCCAACTTCCGTACTAAGCTTTTGCGAGAGGGGTATGTAACAGTTAGAAACTTTCCCTATTTCCATAAGTGACTTAACCTCCATTTATTTTATAGCTGTTGCCCGCGCCTTCGCCCGTGTTTTATCGGGATAAACAATAGCCTATATGTTATTCCAGGTCCCAAACTATACCCATACCAAATTTCAGCCTAATCGGTTCAGTAGTTTTTTTTGCGTGAAAGAGTAACAAATATCCATACATCCATACCTCCATCCATACAAACTTTGACATTTATAATATTAGTAGGATATATAGGAATATGATAGGATAGGATTCAAACCCTGCACATTGCTTTCTCCACTCAGAAATAATACAGATATAGGTACAACTGCTGATCTACGTACACCTAAAGCTCATTTATTTTCATCTATAAAGTAGGTACCTACCTATTTCTAGGAACCCGGGTTAGTTTTCGAGCGATGTTTTTTTTCTTTAAATCATAATTCAATTCAATTCAAATCATTTATTTACCACAAATTCACAGGGAACATAGTCAAAGGTCAATAAACCTTATAGAAACTACCTACCCTGCCAATCCTACTAATATTTTTAAATGTCAAAGTTTGTATGGATGGATGTATGGATATTTGTTACTCTTTCACACAAAAACTACTGAACCGATTAGGCTGAAATTTGGTATGGTATAGTTTGGGACCTGAAATAACATATAGGCTATTTTATATCCCGATAAAGAGCATGCTAAGGCGCGGGCAGCAGCTAGTATTTTATACATTTGTCTTGATCTTAGTTTGATACTTAGCCTTCTTCCTCGACTTTTTGTTTTTAGTTTTTGACATGATAGGTTTTTTATATAATTATCATCATGCCATAATCAAAAATTTTTAATATATCATCCATAAGTAATGCAATGACTATCCAACATCAAAACTTTGGAATGCTTCTCATCTCAACTTGAGCCGTAATACCGCAATCATCTTTGACTGAATTATTCACTGTAAGGATCCCGAGGCAAGTCCTTTAGGGACATTATTCGCGGCTTAGTGCTGAACAACCTGAATTGCCCTGCCCTGCTCCACCAAAACCAAGGCCTTGAATTTACCAAAGATTGTGGAACTAATTGGTATTGGTGTAAAATAAGTTTACGCTACGGTATACCACCAATCATAAATCGCTACCAGAATAAAATTAAGGCAATCAGGTTTCTAATGCTGTGTATTTGTTTATTATGTAACTAACACGATTTTTAACAAACCAATTACACTAGTTACTTATAATTAACACATCATCATGCTTATTTATTATAAAGACATTTCAAAATACACAATAAAAATCATAACAGCAACGCAATGATCGTGTAATGTCATAAAGAGTACATAGATCGGTGTGTAATTAGTTACGTATTTATGGATGGATGGAACGGACCGACGACCTAGTGAAGGCCGCGGGATTGCTGGAAATCTCTGGATGGCAGCGCAAAATCGGTCATTGTGGAGATTCTTAGGGGACTATGTCTGACTTCTTCCCTGTCGTGTCGGTCTTCGGTCCCATCAGATTATGAGAGCAAGCGAATAGAGAGTGCACCTGTGGTACACACTTGTGCACTATAATATGTCCTGCGAAGATGGCCAGACTCAGTTGAAACTGGCCGGCGCCGCCGTGACCGAAATTGGGCTAGAACATCACTTATGTACTTAAAATTAGAATAGAATATGACTTTATTGCATCATCAATCCATGAAATACTTAAACGAGAACTTAATACTAGCTATATCAAGTGTGGCACAATCGGCAGCCTTATCGCTAACAGCGATCTTTTCCAGGCAACCTTTGGATGGATAATGGAATTTTTGATTCACCAAGCATTTTACCATCTCAGGCGCTTAAAGCACCAAATGACACATGAGGGAGACGAAACACCTTGCTATTCCTATGCACAAACGTGTCAACACAGTTTTTACTCTATATGTACAAATAAAAACAGAATTTCAGACTCAAACAAATATTCCGTAAAGTATATTTCAAATCATTCCTTCAAAAGATTCAATAAGCATTGGCTTATTTCGTCGCCCGAGTTGCCGCTCTCCTGATTGCATAATTTTCTTTTATTTATCGAAGACTGCAGATTTAAAAAAAACATCTAGCGTTGGCGAGCTTGCAGCCATGTTTTGTTTTTTCTTCGAATACAATATCAGCTCGAGTGTAGAGCTTGTCAGAAAGAGAGCTAGGTCCCATAACGATTTGATTTGGAAAGCGAAATGTTTGGGCCTTCGTCGAGGGCACTTAAATCATTGATAAGAGTGGTTATTAAGTACATTATAGGTTTACCATACACATAACTAAATCGGAAAGGTCTTCGCTTACAACCTCTGACTTGTCTTAATTTTAATGCTAAGATGCAACAAATCACTCAAAATATAAAATAAACCATTTGTTTTATTTATTAACTATAAATTAATACGACATACATACATCACCTTGCGAGTCCTTAAACAATCAAATTCTTAGAAAACTATTCCATTCCACTGACTATTACTACAATATTTACTTCTATTCTTAGGATTGCTGTCATGGAAAGAAAAGTATCGCACAAAACACAAGAAAGAAGGAAAACATAACAACCATCTATCTAGTAAAATTCAGCCACCATTAGCGCAGTCTGAGGCTACGAGCCGACAAGTCAATAAATCATCTTGGCATCGGCATCTTATCGATTCTATTCAATAGAGATTTATTCGTTTGATACTTAATCGCCGCTTTTCAAATACGAGGAGGCTTTCAGAATAATACTTGTACGTTGTACAAGATACTTATGTACTATTTGTAGGTACAAGCAGTGACAAAAGTGGCAAAAGTGTTTTTAATATTAGCTGGGTTGAAAAATCTCATAATTGCGTCATTTTTATGGTATCCAAAGATGTAAATCGTTAGATAGCCCTGACACTAAAAACTGTGGCATTGTCTTTGAAGTATGTAGACGTGCGCGCCGCGCCCCGGCACGCGCCGCTGTTTTCTCACGCCGCCGCCGCCGTCTCTATCAGTTGGTAGTAGCGAAATTGAAACAAAATACCCAACTAATAATCGGTAGCCGAAATATCCAATAATTCCTATCCTTAGTTATTACTGTGTACCTTAAACTAAATACCGACCTATCAAATGAAAGCTCTTGTAGCCTAGATCGAGCTGTAATTTTTTTTTGTTTTGAAATATGAATTCGTACATCGCTTTCTACAACAAACTTAGCGAACCTCTTTTACCGTTCATCCAGGAGAAAGCAAAAAACAATAAGAAACCCATTTGTAAATGGTTTATTGATTTTTTATTATTTTTGCGCCTTAGGTCTTGCAATGGCAATTTCAAACCGTCATAATATGTAGCTCCGGAACAGTAATTTTATTGTAAACTATGAGGGTGACATGATCACTCTGATCAAACCCTCTTTAATGAATAAAGTAATAAAAAAAAACTCGAAACAGACGATGCAAACTAAAACAGTCACGACGGTACGGTTAGGGGCTAACTACTATTTAATTTTAAATACCTACATAAGAGACAAAAAATCAAACCACTCCGGCGCGGCAGCACCGCCACGCTGACCGTGGAGGTCGGCGCGCCGCCGCCGGCAAATTTAAGGTCGGGTCGCACGTCTACAAATGAGTGAGCGATCTCATTTCGCGTGGCACACAAAACGGCGCGGTCTCACTACGGTAAGGGCCTATCTAACGATTTACATCTTTGATGGCATCTTAGTTTGAGATCCGCTGACACTGTAGGTAATATGTATAAGGTAAAACAATTTTTGACTTATCTTATTATTCACTTCTAGCAAGAAATAGTCCATAAGTTCCTAACAATTATAAAACATCCATAACAAAAAAAAAATAGGCAATAAATCCACTGCAGGTCCTAGTTATTACCTACATGTACTGGTTTGCTCGTCACGTTTGGCTAGTGGGTTGGTGTAATGTAATTAATTGCAACACGCACGACATAAGAAAATAATAAAAACAGGTAGAATTCAAAACATACTTGCCCAAGCAAAAATTTCGCTCAGATCTTTCGTTGCTAATAGTACTACTTACCTACCTTCTATTTGGAAATGAAAGCGCTTGTAACTTTGTCGCGTGCCGGTATTTGTACCTATCGGTGAAGCTTTTCAGTTTTCCTAGACGTGAGTCCTTCAGATTCTCTCAAGGAGATTAAATTGTTTCGTAGAGATTACCTACAACTTTCTTTTTTGCGAAGAAAATACAAAGAAAGTACCCGAGTCTTTGATAGACTTTTTGTAATTTATCGTTTAATCTCTTTTTTATTTTATTTCTCAATTATTATTGGTTTTAGAAGCATCTACTAAGAGATCGCGAGGACTAAACAAATTGATGAGACTGTGTGAAATATATAAATTCATTTAATTTTCTCTTCGCAAAAAGTTTTCTCACAGAACAGTTAATTGGTATGGTGTAGTGTAGAAAATACAGATACCTAGCTCTTTGTGAGATGAAGACATGACTAAGAAAGGATATTAGATATATATTATTTAGATTGCGGCTGATAGAACGGAATGAAAGAAGACAAAATTTCGTGCCAATGGAAAAAGGCAGAAAATGATAGTGGAATTATTATTGCTCATAATATGCTGGTAAAAATGGTACTGAATATGTCATACCATTATAAGTTCCGATAGCCATTCTAAGTTAAAATGCAGTGCAATTTATGCATGACGTTCATTGCCATTACTGGATTTTTATAACTACTTCTACCAATTTTCATTTCCTCGCACGACAGAATTGCTTTATAATACAATTTTAGCGAGCATTGCGGCGCAGCTTCGATTTAAATTTACATTCGGAATCGAGCAGTGCGACTAATTGTACGTGGTTTTCTTCATACTGAATTTATCGGTAGGTACTTCGGAATTCGGTGCATATTTTTCACGCGCTAAAGCCCATCACAGACGAATCATAGAATGGCATAGCGCGATATAATTTTCTACACAAATTTTAGAGTGACCGCACACACAGCTATACACACAAGCTATAGGTACCTTAGCCATAACATTACTTAATCTGTGCCTTAGCATCGTCTCCGTGTGTGGTAGCTTGCTATGATATACATACATATATTATAGCACGGTATATTACAATTCGTCTGTTATGGGACTTAATCGGGGTAGTCATTGGTGTCAAATCAGATGTCGCCGGAACTAAAACTCATTTAATATAACTAAAATTGTACCCGTCCATTTCAAAAGGATATAAATAAAAATATCGAATATCGACCCCTCCAACTCAACCCGTGGATGTCGTAAGAGCCGACTAAGGGAACCTAACAGAGGAAGGGCAGCAGCTTCCTTCTGAGTATTTTTAAACACCAACACTGCGATCACCAATCCGCCTGCCAAGCGTGGTGATTATGGCTAATCCCCCCCTACATGGGAGACCATCCACTCGATGGACCGACGGTATCGTAAAGGTCGCAGGGAGTCGATGGATGGAGGCGGCTCAGGACCGCTATTTGTGGCGTCGTACGGGGGAGGCCTATGTCCAGCAGTGGACGTGTATGGGCTGATGATGATGAAATAAAAAGGATAAAACTATTACAGAGGCATTTAAAAAAGCTTATCATAGGAATCAGGATTTTTGAAAATTCCTATGTTTAACTAATACGATAAAATAGGTCGCGGCGCCAGTTTGGGTCAGTGAACCGCTTTAAGTTAAAGTGGAATAGGTGTGACCTTACCATAGAGGAGTTTATACGTACTAGGATACATAATAATAGTATAATTTACGATTTTTTTTTTTCTAACTTGTTGTTGAATGCTTATATCTGACGAAAATGAATTCTCTATTCTGGGCCCGTACTCGTAAAAACGAAATCGAAATTTCTGTTTATTTTTCGTGCAAACGCTAATCTTATGCAAGCGACATAAGAGTTGGTTTTGCACGAAAACGAAAAAGAAACTTCGATTTTCCTTTTCCAAGTAGGCCCCCAGGCTTTAAAGTCTTGGGAGTAAAAAAACAATTTATGAAAAGAAAGACAATAACTGATTTCACTAAAGATCTTTATTTATTTCTTTTAAATACAAATAAGTAACATTATGTACAACAAAGTTTATAAGGTACATTATTAATAGCATCTTAATAGGTACACAGGTGTGTTAGTTATTTTCTAGCAAAAACGAAGAACAAAACATAGTTTTCTTTTGAAATGAATATTTTATAGTGCGAGGTATATTTTTACCAATTGAATTCAGTAGGAAACCATTTCGAAATTTTATCACATTACTAAATGTAGTTTTTGAGAAGTAAAATTTAGATAAAGCAAAAAATATTCACAATAATAATAAACATTGGCACTAAACGTAAATGATAACAAGTTTAACATTTTTGTTGTACATTAGGGTAATGATTTGGTTTAATATCATAACTATGATTAATATCTTCAGTCAGACACAGACTGCCAAATGTTTGGAACTCTCCAGTTTTCAGTTTTTCGTAAAACTCCTAAAGACATCTGGCAGTTTGTGTCTGCGCTTTTTATTCTTTAAAAATAATATACTAACCTACCTACTTACATAATTTGTATTCAATTAAAACCTATATACACGGCACATTTAGTTAAATTAAAACACTAAAATAAAACAAAGTGTTATTATGTCAGTGCACTTTAAATATTTACACACAAACCCTAAATAACTTAATACAAGGTATATAACTGAATATATTTATTAGAAATTGGCAATCTTATTTCACTATTTGGTATAGATAGAATTAAAGATAAGTACATTGTAAAGCCTATAAAAAATAGTAACAGTAGTAAGCCATAGAAAGTCATAAGTCGGTCAAAATTGTTTGAAAAAAGAATTACTTATTTGAAAATAAAATTGCCACGTTCTTATATAGAAGATAATACCAATTTATGAGAGATCCTTAACTTTAGCAATGATCACTTTTAGATAACTACCATCTTTATCTAATTACCATATTTTGGTTCAAATTTATATAATTTTTTTATTTACTAACAGGCACCTCTAGATATCTAAATTACCTTTCGAACCAATCAATAACCAAGTTTTTTCCAGTTACACTTTTCAGAACCGAATAAACTGAATACTTCAAAATCAAATTCAATGCTGCGTTCAAAACATGCAATCACAATTTTTAATTCATCGTATATATACGATGAATCAAAAGTATATTTGATATATCAAATATACTTTTGCCATTATATTATTACACAATTATATTAGTATAGTAATTAATTAATTGTACCACACATCAATAGCTTTGAAGTTATCGTTTGGATCGATTGGCCGTGAAAATTTAATTGAGTCTACAACATGCCATACATCAGTTATTGTTCGGTTATAATAATTCTATATCAATGGCTTTACTTTACTTATGTCGAGTGTTATGGATTTCCACATATGTATATGACACATTGTAGTTAATCAGAGTTATAGTTTAATACTCTATTTTTATTAGTTATTTGCTTACTGACTCTACGGAGTCAGTCAGTATATGACCTTTGTCGGAATTCTCAACCAAATTATAGGTTTTTTACTGAGATATGTTTCAATATATCATGCTATTTCCAATTTAAATCATCTGCTTAGTTAAACTTCATACGTAGAACATCTAAATGTTATAAGTGCGCTAAAATATCTATTTCCGACGGTGGTGGTGTATGTGTATCATTGAGCGCTCCTGAAACTGTTACTATAACAGGCTGTGAATCAGTATGGACTATAGTTACGAGATGTTCATCGGGATCCTTCTCCTGGTCGGTTGCTGATTCGATGTCGGTGTATTTGAGGTCGTGGGTGATGGGCAGTTCTGTGACGGTCACTGGCGGGTCCTGGCGAGGTGCCCTGTAGGACGGTGGACCGCTATACTCGGAACCACACCAGCCTGCGCCAGTAGATCCTCTGGAATTCATAAAAAATGTCTTTAAGTATTATATGTATCTATTTATTTACACCCGTAAATAAAGGGGTAATCTGTGATTATTCTGACGTTCAGAATAATCACAGTAAAAGATATTTACCTAGCTTAATTATGTTCTCATACCATCAGTTTTAAAATACTTTCTGTCACTATCCATCCACTATTCAAATCATCATCATCATCATCATCATACATTTTATTTGTGTTTTAACAGTATTTTTTTTTTCTCTTCAATCAGAATCAGAATCAATAACTTTATTTCTTTAGGCTTACAAAATAAGCACTTAGACAAGCCAAATTTTATACTATAAACATAGTTATTATTATCAAATATCTTCCGTTTCGTTTGCTTTTGTGAGCTTTATTCCATACGCTTCTGGACTCCTTAACTCAGGGGTCTAAATGGTTGAATGTGACGTACTGACGTAAAATATCACTTATGAATACGCATTTTTGACATTCCATAAACTTTTACTAAAGATCCACAGAAATTTCCTTCTGTCTGAACAAACAAGATTTCGAAAACATATGTGATAACAAATCCAATTTCCTCCGCTGTATCCTAGTTTATCCGCTTGGCTAAATGAAAGCATAAAGTCGTGCAATCTCAGTGAGATACGCAATTGCATCTGGAATACCGTACCTGACTAGACTGGCTGAGTTTGATCTGTATGTGGGAGGCGGGGATACCGCTGGCGCACTTCTGTCTAAGAGAAGTAACCTGGAACAACAAAACATCATTCGTTTTACATAATGTTCAGCAATGTTTAACATAATTATGAATGTGATGTGATGACCCTCGTGCCATTGCAGGTCTTACCGCTGAAGTCTGACAATCATGAATGCGAAAAGCTTTTCTTTGTTAACCTACTTGTAGTCAATATTGCGGGCTTGGACAAGCTTTAACAAACTGTACCTACTATATACCCGTTTTTTCTAACTTCGATTTAAGTGTATAATCAAGCATTTTCTATCTATCTACGTAAGTATCTATTTCTCTCTGTTTAACATTTAAATACAATAAATAATTTTCTAATCATTTTTCATGTGGTTAAGTTTCTCACTTTGAGATTCGCCATGGAAGCACCCTTCTGTGTTTCTATTATGTGTTGTAGTAGTTATATTTTTCTTTTCATATATGTATGACCTGATTTCTTTCTTAAATTTATTTGATTACTAGCTGACCCGCCAAACGTTGTTTCGCCTTCAACCCTTATCACTTAGGGGTATGGAAAATAGATAGTAGCCGATTCTCAGACCTACTGAATACGCATATAAAATTTGGTAAAAATCGGTAAAGCCGTTTCGGAGGAGTACGGTAACTAACATTGTGACATGGAAATTTAATATATAAGATTTTTGAATCTCTTTACCTGAGCCTATACTCTTGCATAGAAGCTTGATAGGTAGGCGGCGGAGGCCTATAATGGAACTCAGGGTACAGCATCGCCGCATAGGGGTGATGGGGCCTTGCATAACTCGGAGGCAGCCGCGGCACTAGTCGTCGACATGACGCTCGCCGGAGCCCTAGCAACGCACAAGGGGCGTCCCGGGCCCCAAGCCGCCAGGCTAGCCCTGCTGCTGTTACTAGCACCACTCCTATGCCTGGAAAGGAAGGTTTTATTTGTAAAAAACAATGTCATATCAGTTAAATCAGATAAAAATATTTATCTATATATCTTATCAGTTTGAGTGAGTCATCATCATCATCGAAAGACGTCCACTGCTGGACCCCAAAGATCGCAATTGTCGGTTCTGCGCTACCAGCATCCAGGGATCACCCACAATCTCTACCAGGTTCGTGACCTGTAGTTTGGTCATATGTTATTAAAATTAATAAAATATATCGAAATATTTCCAATTAAGTACCTACATTACATTTTTTGTGCCCTAATTGCTAAACTGAGTTTTTGTATTTTGGCATGCAGAGCTCATCCTTTGTTAATTACAACTTTGTACTCATAACGGTGGGTAGCACTTACAGTTAAATAGGTACTAATTATATAAAATAAATAAAAAAAACAAAGATGAATTATTTAAGACGATTGCTATTGTATACATACTAAAATAATAACCCGTGCTAATACTCGGGTAACGGTTATATTTCTATAAAATTTTAGTATCATTTTGTAACTTTACAGAAATAAAAGACAAATCAAATTTAAAAGCTTCTATTACTGTGGAAATCCAGTTTTAGATAGACACGGCCCTAATCTCAAATGAACTTTTTTGTTCAGCCAAAATCTCGCTGAAATGAGCCGTGAATAGCGGCGATGGCTTCTGACTACTTTTAATTTGATGCTTCTAATTAAAATGGGCCAGAAATAAGAGTAGAAAATGTGCCAGAAATACGGCCCATAGAAAATATTAATCATTTTCGTGATGGAACGTAATTAAGTTACGGATAGTACTTTATTAACTGCTAGACTGTATTCGGTATTTGTATAGTATGTAAGTCTGTAGTTTAAAGTTCTCCTGGCACCATCTATTGAATTGTTTTCCACACTACCTAAAAGTTAGCGGCAGGTGGTGAATTATTCCATCGCTTCTAAGCGATAGGGCCGCCCATTGTACTTTTGTTTTTCGTGTTAATGTCTATGATGTATGTATTTCTTTTTATTTTGTGGTGTTCAATATATAGTCATATAGTACATAATATGTATTGTAGTGTATCTAGCAAAATGTTTGTTTATGCTAGATATTAAATTTAAAGAACATAATATTGTATTATACATAATCTATTATACCGTATTTTCAGCTTCCACGATGAAGCAAAATTGTTTGCGTTTGATGAGCTGATTGCGTCACAAGTGAGTGACGTGGACAAATTGAGATTGCTTACACGTTAATTATTGTGCGATTTGATTGCTTTTCGGAGTTTCAATTATGGACTATAAAGCTGTTATCTATAAGCTAAATCTTACCGATGTAGGTATATCAATGTACCTAGTCATCAAATGTTATATATATAGTAGGTAATACTAGGTACGTACGTAGTAATAGGTAGAGCATCTTCAAATTCTTACATTATGAGAAATCTTGCTGAAAGCAATATTGTCGAAAGGAAGAAAGAAAATCAATTTATCGGCTTAAAAACACATTATTACAAACCATAGAACATAAAAATATAATTAATTCTAACAAAGTGCCTCCAGCATGTGAACCAAAAAGGTCCTGCCTCAGCTTAATGTTGTTCAACAGAAAGTTGAGCAACGCTGGTTTTCTGGCAGGTCCTTTGGTGCATGTGTGTCTACACGGCTAAATTGGCTGGCCGTCTTGAAAAAAAACTATAAAATGCAACTGTCGGTAATTCATTGTTCTATCTACATTATTGTCTCTACATTGGTTGTCAATAAATTCACATTTCAAAAGATACCCAATGATTAATGAGACGCACACTCGATATCGCTTACCTCCCTACCCCTATATACGATCGCTTTCCTGCAACAATATCATCTGTTCCGAACGCTAATGAAAATCCAATTAATTCTGCCCAAACTCATTTGAAGTTTAATTGAAAACTTGGACGATGAAGGGCTGTGAATGATGTACCTAATGAGATTGCGGGAGGAGGCTCGCTATTGTCGTATGCAGGAGGAATAACAGATGAGACCGCGTAGATTGTTTCACGGTTAATTTTCGGTTCGTATGCTACAGATTGTGCGTTCATTCCATACATGTGTTAGATGTTTACCGGGGATAACACAATGTTGACAGACAACCGTTTTGAGGATTGATTGAAATGAAATGAATAACAGTTTTTGACTATACTCCGATTTCGAATTCAAGATATTTTATGTCAACAAAGACATTTAAGAATGAAAACTGATAAAATACAAATACAAAATATTTAATCAGTAAACTTTATTAAATATTTATTAAGTAAACTTAAATTAATATACATTGTATGGGTTTGGGACCCTCTTTTAAGTATAGAGATACCTGTATTAGAGGGTTCTGCTCTTCCGTAAGTTAATAACAGAAAACAACAAGGTAACATCAAATTTATCACTTAAAACTAAAACACAAACTTCAAGAACGCATAATCTCACTTGTGTAACAAAAAACGTTTGAATTTGAAAAAGAATGAGAAATCAATTGAATAATGAATGCAAGCTTTCAAAATCAAATATTTTTCGAGCTTCTGAGCTTTGCTTCGATGATACCAACGTCGTCGTTAAATATAATATTTTCCTTCAATATCCCTTGGGTTTTGTAACCCATTTGTATACAAAAAATATCCAGGTTTTTGGATCGGAGTATAGGTGGATTACTGATTACTAAAAGTTTAAGAGATATTATATCTAGTTACGTAAAACCTAAGGCCAAATGAAAACGATACATTGTTAAAGAAATAAATTGATTTGAGAGAAATTAAACAATGTGTGCAACCTCTAAATGTTTATCATTAGGGAGTTATACCATAATTCCCAGTTCAAATACTATAATCTTAGGAATTTTCTCAGCTCAAGCGCCGTTTACAATGCTACATGTGTGTAGGTCAGGCCATAATAATATGTTTATTTTGACCTATTAAGTCCTACTAAGTGCTTATTTTGTAAGCCTAAAGAAATAATGTTATTGATTCTGATTCTGATTCTATTGGTTTCCCTTCATATTATAACATTGTTAACGGTTATCGAAAACCTAGTTAATCGGTAATGTGTTCTCATTTTTCCTCCCTGTCCACTGGACCGGATAACTTTAATCAGCTATCGAGGTAAAACTGCTTCAGCGTGAAATTAGTCGCGAACGGTCGAACTAGCGATCAAAGACTTTAACAAAGCCTTTTTTATCGTTTGCTAATGCATAGCTTTCGTAGCATAACCTTTAAAATATCTTTTTTTGTGTTCGGGAAGGTGGAAATATTTGCTTGTCTACAACAGACTTAGCCAATAGCTCTACTCTTTGTTATCCCACAGAGCAGGCTATAGGTAATTAATTATGTTTAGCCTGAGATTTTTGTTTCACTTTGACTATTTATTTATTACCAAAGCATTTTCACTTTTTCCACTAGTGAACAAAAAAAAATTAAATGAAGAGAAAATCAATTTTTTTTCGTAGCTGCTGTCCGCGCCTTTACCCGCTTTTTATGGGGGTAAAAAATAGCCTATAATGTTATTCCAGGTCCCTAACTCCCATAACAAATTTCAGCCTTACCGGTTCTGTAGTTTTTGCGTGAAAGAGTAACAAATATCTATACATCCATACATCCATCCTTACAAACTTTAAAATTTATAATATTAGTAGGATTTGATAATATATGTACTATAACAGTTTATAAGTTGCCTATAAGTAAAGGTTATTTATAATTATATATATATATATTAAATTTAAGTTGTTTATAAGTAAAGGTTGCCTGGAAGAGATCGCTTCTAAGCGATAAGGCCGCCCGTTGTACTTGTCCGTCCGTGTAATATCACTCTGTAATGTTGTTTTTCTGGTGTACAATAAATAATTTTTGTATTATATTGTATAAGTTGACTTGTCTAAGTGCTTATTGTGTAACCCTAAGGAAATAAAAATAAATGATTTCTGATCTACGCGGATTTTATCATCTATCTCAAGACCATATTTTCAAATGTTTTCTTGTCTTACCTATCATCAACAGCAACAACGTAACAGGTGCTCTGGGATGCGGCCGCAACGCACCCAGCACCGCCCCAGCGGCTACCAGGCAAGCACCCACTACACCGAGGAAAAGGACGCACAGCCTTAAAGGAGGTCGACCGCAGCACGACTTGGGGGCGCCTCCATCGCCTTCTGAACACGCGTACGCTGCCCCTCGGCCAGATCTGAAATAAAAGAAAATCTACTTTAGATAAAATTATGTCACTAGCTTCTTGTAGAAGATCGGATGTCAAGATCCGAAGAGATGATCTCATCTACCTGAATCCACAGGAGGAGTTCACTAATCTAAGGCTGAGAGTCCTGAGAGATTAGCATTGATATAACAGGCATAGGAATAATGTGTGAAAGCGTGAACGAACAATACCTTCAGTATCCAAGACGTTTCTATCATGCTGTGATCGATTCAATATCGAGTTGTGTTGTGTCAGACCTAGTAAACAAAGTACTATCTTAATTTGGACAAATGCAGTTTACAAATTTACAGTCTAGTATATGGTGTGGGCCGTTGGTAAAGCTAGTGCATTCTAAAATGGAAGCATCTGGTATCCTATTATTGCTCAGAGTCAGTGCCAAGCTCATGATTGCTTACTGTAATGGTATCAATTATCAACAGGCTCGCTCCTTGGCATCAATCCACAATACTATTTCACATTAAAGTAGATTACAAGATGGATAACTCAATTTGAAGCGTGCTCAGTTGCAAATTGTATCACCGATATAATTCAATTCTAGAAACTCGCGTCTTAAGGGAACTCTTGTACATTTGCGGCCGAAATAAAATTCCGCCTGAATGGGATGAAAAACTTAAATTTTACTGAGACAATTTGGGATCCTAAAAATGTTTTCCTTGATTCCAAGTTGGACTTTATTAAGTTCTTAGGGGACCGTTACTGTAACTTAAATCCTAAATGATGTGCTTGTTTTTTTATACCTACACAGAAATAATATGAGACCTACAATTGCTTTCATAATGTAGAAAAGCTCAATAAATATGAAACTCAATAAATAGGAAAGCTTTTCTTCAGCTTCCGTACATTGGCTCACTTTTCCGTTCACAAAGGAGTTTGAATAAACAAGGGTTGGCAAATATTGCTCAAAATATTTTTATAGGTTCAACGTTTCCAAGGTTGACTGTGACGGAGTATATCATTACTATTTAATGGATATTTATCACGTTTATTTACGTATTAAACCGACGTTTCGCAGGATATATGTACATATACCCGTCGTTTAATGACATGTTCTGATCGCGCAAGTTTAAAAATATTTATTGTATCGGAGTATATTTTTTTAGCCTGAACTGGGAAAACTATTTCGCCTAATATGTATAATTTCGTGGATTTTATTGTAACAATAAATTTATTCTTTCTTAACTGTGTACCTATTTTTTTTTGTTTCATCGTCGATTGTGCTGAATTGAAGTATTTCGATATTGAAATTTGGCCTCGGCCACGAAAATCCTAAAGATTTTTATTCTCATGCTTTCTCTGTCTGTTAGTTGCATTATGCAAAATGATCCAGTTTACCGCATATTCCGTAACCCCGGTATACGTAAGTACCCACTATCTGTGCCCCCGAGGTAAACTTCTGTTTGCTAGTGTTGTGTCTGCTCTGCATATTTTTGTTTATCTAACAAATACCTACATTCACTGTTGTTGGCTAGTTTTGTTTTTTCTGGCTTTGTTATAAAATTATGTTTTTGTATACCTATCATGGAACTACAAAAAATTTGCGGGTGATTCAACGGAAAATTGTGCGCCTAAGAATTAGGAAGGTGCTCATAGCTTTTGGCAACGACAGTATTAATCCGTTCATATGAGACACTTTGCAAACATAATTTGAAATTACCACAATTTTTTAAATAGACTTGGATTAACTTTTTCCGATTTTGTTATACATAGATAATTCCCGAATTATTCAAATCCAGCTCAGAAGCATGTCTAAAAGGCGCGTTTAATAAAATTGATAAGAAATCCCAACTTTTGTCTCAATTAAAGCTGAGTTGCTTTGAGTGTTCGGGGGTACCGGGTACCCACAATTGACAGCAAATTATTTTTATTGCAATTTATTCCTATTCAAATAGTCTCATCACTAGCAGCGTGGCATGAATAGGACTTTTCCCGTTAACGAGGAGATAAAGGCTCAAACGGTGGATGAGCAGTTATATATATTATTCAGGACCGATGAATACAGCAGCCGACGGCAAACGACTCCATTCACCATAAGCTACACGCACACATTTCCGAGCTTAAAGAACCGAAAGGAATCGAATTTTTATTCCGTTGTAATGGTTTCAAACCTTAGAACAGGTAATCGCCATGCAGCCGACACGCCGCCGCACCCGCAGCCGCCCACGAGCCGAATCGACTAACTAGTCCAAATTCATTTCTTCTATTCGATTCTTTCGGCTTCCTCGCCTCAGTGCTTTCGGTTCTGTTGGATGTGCGTTCAACCTAATGTTACCTACGTATGAGTTCAGGGTAATAGCATACACATTCATGACATTCTTAAGTCGTTTAAAGGATAATGCGACTTCATTAAATTACATTTGGAATGATTTGGATAGCCGATAGGTCGATTTTGATCACTACTTAACTTTTACCGTAATAGGTCGGTTACAGTAGTTAGCTACGTAGGCATTTTAATTGGGTAATATCAACAATAAATTGTCTTTTCTCATATTAAACTACTGTAGAGCAATAAAAATGTACCTAACATATTTTATCCCATCAAATTAAATGAACAGTCAAAATACCACTTATCAACCAAAATGGCTACAGAACACACTCCGTGCAAAGCATTTTTTGTCATTCTGCGTCACCACCCATGCAGAGATACTTACACAGAGCACACTTCGCAATTACATCCAGGTGAAACAACCAGCCATCCCCACGCTAATGGCCTTTTTGTGTTAAGCCAGTTATGTTCACAAAACATTTTTTCCAACTACCCTACATTTGCATCCAAATTCATACTGAAAGTTGGTGCCGCGCGTTTTTATGCTTCAGCGAAATGGTTATGTAGTTTTCAGCCTACGAATGTGTTATTAACACATAATTTGGTAGGTAACAGTGTTAACTTTATCAAGTAGGAGGTATTTCGTAACATGATATGAACAATTCAAGTACAATTGAAGTTTATTAGCAGCGTGGATGTTTAAATGTCTACATATTTTACAGGTTTGTAACAATCTTCTCTCTTTTTTTTCTGTGCCATCCGACAGCTGCACTCATTTAAGGAGTGGGCAACACTGATTATCTACGTTTCAAATGTAGGTTTGTAATCTAATGTATAAATATTTTTCTGAGTAACACAAATCTTCTAACTCTGGCTGGATCAAAAACAGGAGCAACCAATGTGTCAGTCTTGATGCTGCTTCTCAGATTTCAGATTTCAATAACTTTATTTATTTAGGTTTACAAAATAAGCACTTACAGCCCGGCTACACGCTAAAACATTTGTGCATGCATGATTGCACAAACACAGTTTGCACAAGCAAGAACAAACTGGTTTGTGCAATCATGCATGCACAAATGTTTGAGCGTGTAGCCGGGATATTTATACAAGTCAAATTTTATACTACAAACAGGTTTAACTATAAAGATTTGTTATATGTATGAAACTTATTTTACTTTTTTATAGTAATTATTATCAAATAAAATAAGATATATTATGGTTTTACTGATTTTCTCTTCACTTAAATTTTTTGTTCTAACTCAATACCCAAAGTTAACTCTACGTCTCTGTATTTATATTTACATTTTAAATCCCTCTTTTGTATTCTGGCCTATAAGTTAAAGAGCATTATCGAGTCGAATGAATGCACACGAGTGTATCGACCCCTGCCATATGACCCTAGGCAGAGGGCCCTCAATAGTTTTGTATAAGTATCATAGATAAAACTTGGTACAATTATCTATATCACGCGCTATGAATCGAATCTTTTCAATGCATAGAACTGTAATAATATTCTTTAGATAGATAGTGAACTTAAAAGCCATGTTCTATTGAAATGAAGTTGAAAAGAATCTGAGTAAGCCACCATTAGTATTCCTCCAGGGCTGTAGAAATAAAACTGTGCCGTCAATGGCAAAACATTTTATCTTTCCAACGTACAGATCGCATTAGAATTGTATCTTGAGCGTAAAAAAGCAATAAGGCCGAGGCTTTCGTTGGATAACACTGTATTTTTATAGAAAGCAGATTATCTGCTCTCTTAACAGCTTTCCGAACATATGTATGACGCTCGAGTCAATGATATTCCAATAAAAAAATATTTATACATTAACTAACTATTTACTAGTCTGATTGCTATAGAAGGTGAATATTGGATTATACATATCTTGAAATGATATACCCTATGTTATATTATATTTCACTCGTGTCGTGCGAAGCCGCGGGCCTTCGCACGCGTTGTGTCTATGGAAACGTTTAAAGAGATATTTATCCCATGGGAACTGATTTAAGGGATAAAAATAGTCTACATATGTTTGATTCCAGGCCTAGAGTTACCTGTACGTAAAATTTCTGTCTGATCCGTTCAGTAGTTTTGGCGTGAAGCGGTAACAAACATCCATCCGTACATCCAAACTTTCGTATTTATAATATTAGTGTCATCATCAGTGTGAAGCGTTACATTGTAAAGTGTGATAATAATATTAGTGTGATTTGCTACGAATAATGTTTTAGTAATCTAAAATAAAAGTATTTCTTTCATCAACTTTCAGAATAATTAGTGTTCTCGATCACCATCCACATCAATAAAATAAAATAATTTTATTCAAAAATCTTAAGACAAAAAAGGTTAACAAAAGAATAATAATATCTTTTATTCTAAAGGTTATACTTGTGCCTGAACTAAGTTAAACCTGTATCTCCGGCGAAAAGTTCTAACAACGTAACTAATAAACAATAATCACAAAATATGTAAAAAATATGACAGTCTTTTGTTTTAAATAAAAATTATGCTTACTACACTTAACTAGTTTACATGGGTACTAAGTATGTCAATAAAGACTGCTGAAAAACATTACTAATAAACATTTATGTACGAATAAACATTTATGTCTACTGTCTAAGAGTGTCTACTGTATTTTCTGCCATTGTTTTGGCCGGACAGTCAGCAGAGCCTGTATTATGCTTACTGGGCTTCTTGAATTGTAGGCAAGTGGCACACTTCGGTTTACAATGGCATGTTCTTCTAAGTAGGATTATTAAGTACACATTCACATAAGTATACCTATGCTTTCTGTGTAAATTTACCTGGATAAACGTAAAGCTGGCACGGGCGATAGTTACTCGCTTTCTTTCGGACATTTTGATAAATTACTATCGGCACAATAACATTCCTTCTCCTGTTTTTAATCTGGCCTGTCATGGCTGACCTCGTTTACGAGAGAAACACGACTCAACTTCATTCCTCAACCCTCAACACTTAAAAGTTTTTATTTAGCGCGTGCCTTGAACTTTGCAAAAAAAATTGCATAAGGGTCTTGCAACCGAGCAACTTGGTTTGACACAAAATATCAACCGTTCCAATTTTGTATGTATACTTATAAAACCAAAAAAGGGGCGTGTGCGGTGTACTTATGAGCTCACACAAAAGAATTTAAACATTTTAATAATAATAAAATAAATCATTTATTTCAGACAACTTAGTTATATGTAAATTTACGACGGCAGCCGATATTTTTCACCAATACTGCGATCATCAATCCGCCTGCCAAGCGTGGTGACAAATACCCAAATACATGGGAGACCATCCACTCGATGGACCGGACGACATCGTAGCGGTCGCAGGGAGTCGACGGATGGAAGCGGCTCAGGACCGCTATTTGTGGCGTCGCGTCGTATGGGGGAGGCCTATGTCCAGCAGTGAACGTGTATGGGCTGATATGATGATGATGATGAGATATACGTATCATATCTTTTAAAAATAAGGTTATTGCATTTAATTGGTACATTCTTTAGAAGTTTGTTAAAAATTCCATCAGAAGCGAGTCAATTAACAAATTAATAGGTATATCTATAAATAAATAAATAAAAATCGCATATTTCAGACAACTTAGTTATATGTAAATTTACGACGGCAGCCGAGTATAGCCGATTCAGCGTTACAACCTGAGCGGGACGGTTCAGTTTAGCTTGGAAAAAATTGCTGCTGAAATTTCAATTCGATGAAAATACAAAAGACAATACTATAACATACACACACCGTCGCACGTCTTTTACTCTACATTTCCACAATTTTATAATTCTCTTTTCGTCCATAACGAAACTTTCGTACTCTATGGACGAAAAGTGAACCGATTACAGAGAACTTTTCACTACAAAAAGGAAACCCTGCGCTGTTGTAGCCACATGATTCCCCACGGATCAACAATATCGCACGTCTCTTACAACACTTTACCACACTTATAAAATTAGCTAAATTAGTGGATGCCCCAGATCGGTTGCAAGTCTGCGCTGACTTTAACACGCGTGCTAGATGTAAAAGATAGGGTGGCGAATGACATTACAATAAAACGCATTAGTTGACGCCAGATGCGCCACACTAAAGGATGACTAACAATTTTATGGCCCTGACGGTAAGGGGCTGCGAAACATTACTGTATTTACGATAGTTCGTTTCTATTTAGTTCGCCGACAGAGCTGAACTACGGTTGAAGAGTTTATTTGAATTAAAGTGCCTTTTGTTTTTAGCATGCTTTGATACTTTTTTTTTGTAGAAAAACAAGTCGCATATACTTAGTCGTGGGTCCAGGGCGTACAAATATCGACCCCTCCACCCCACCCCGTGGATGTCGTAAGAGCCGACTAAGGAAACCTACCAGAGGAAAGGCAGCAGCTTCCTTCTGAGTATTTTTCACCAATACTGCGATCATCAATTCGCCTGCCAAGCGTGGTGACAAATACCCAAATACATGAGAGACCATCCACTCGATAGATCGGACGACATCGTAGCGGTCGCAGGGAGTCGACGGATGGAGGCGGCTCAGGACCGCTATTTGTGGCGTCGCGTCGTATGGGGGAGGCCTATGTCCAGCAGTGGATGTTTATGGGCTGATATGATGATGATGATGATACTTAGACATAGTATTTTTTCTTCTTGAGATATACATATCATATCTTTATAAATAAGGTTATTGCATTTAATTGGTACATACTTTAGAAGTTTGTTAAAAATTCGATCAGAAGCGAGTCAAGTAATAAATGAATAGATATACCATCTATAAATAAATAAATAAAAATAGTTTATTTCAGACAATCCATACCTACAAGACCATTATGAATGATAAGATATATAGTAGTCTATTAAATAAGTAGGTTAAAATTTAATCTTTGTGCCGTATTTATGCAGATGTACTCACTTTCTTAACTTTGTCTCTCTCTCCTAATAAGTTTTGCTGGCAGAGAACTCTTTTTAGGGTGTATGTATATTTTATCGTGCAATCAAAAATTAAGAATTAAGATAAGTTAATAGTCCTAGACTAGACCATTAAAAGAAGTCAAAGTAATAAGAAGTATGTATATTATGCTACTCAATGATTACTTCTGACATTGATATACATAGCCTGATTTATAACATCGCAGCACTTCCCATGACAAAAAGACGTAAGAAGCAGAAAGCATTTTGTGTTTGGGCCCGTCTTAAATACCCTCTTGCTCCAAACATGGGCTTTTACTTAGCATTTTCCTAATGGTAACGAGCCAAAGTAACGCAAGTCGTAAAGAGTACGCAGATTAACAGACGTTTAGGCTCTTTGCTAAGTTTAGCAGCTTCTACCACGGGTTTTGTGTCGTTTTGTAAGTGATTTTAAGGGTCTATTCTCTCATGGTCGATTATGTTTTGTTTTGTAACTGGGGTGTTGTGTTGAGGCTCTCAACAGCTCTCAAAATATTGTATAACTTACAGCCAATAACAGGATTTTATACAATTTGAATATTCAGCAATTTGAAAAATAAAATTCTTATTTTTTGCTATTGTTGGTCAAAAAAGATCAAGAGTCGAATGAAACCAATACTATTGTACCCAGATCATTTCTACAATTATTGTCTACAAAATGGAAATTTTAGCATGAAGCAAAGATCACGACTTTCTTAGATAAACACTGAACATTTTCAATTTTCAAAAGAACTTTCACGCCTTGTACATTTTGTGTGCCTTTAACGTTTTTGGCAGGTTCGCAATGTTCATTAATTTTGTCGTCAACTTCAGCAATCCACACGGACAAACCACAATATAAAAAATATTTCAGCAGAAGAACAAAGGAAGGGTTATTTATCACATATTTATTCTCCGGACTAAACACATTATTTTATGCAACACATAGAAGCCTTAAAGTACTAAGTCCTAGCCCATAAGTATGTATATGTTTGAACTAAGCTATCTGTAATTTATATTAATTTAGTGGTATAATTAGCTATACCTAATTAACTTTAAGGTACCCTTGTAAATTTTGGACATAAATATTCTTATTCTTATTCAGACTGGTTCACTAACATAAGCCCCTTTTATATAGAGCAAGACATCTCTTGTTAAATTTTAAATCAAAACACATGGTAGAGACACAGAAGACAATTCAGCGACTACCCTCAAAGCGTTGAGTGTTATGCGCATATTAAACCCACATCACATTCTCGAGTGCGCTTCGGAGCGCGAAATTTATGTCGTTAATAAGGGCTGGGGAGTTTAATTAGCTGATTTATGTTGGCCATATTGTGGCGCGTGGTATGGGATATAGCTTATTTAGAGTTTTAGCTATGAACAACTAAAACTACAATCCGTACTTACAGGGACATAATTAGCAACAGAATACAATAAACGAGTTGTCATTTGATATTCTTTTGAAAATTATCACCTCGAACATATTATTATAGACGAGAGACCATCTAAAAATAAAATAATTTGATTGTTATGAAATAACTAAAAACTGACTACAAATTCCATAATACTTACACTACAAATTTTTCGGGGCAAATACTTATCCGCCATGAATAAAAATTTTATGAGACCACTCATTCATTCGGTCATTTACTATACAATAAAGAAAGAATTTTCCTAATCTGTCCATAATTAACCAAGAAATCAACGAATATACTTAAACACAAAATACGAACATAGAAAATCCTCCTCTTTTGTTTTTCGCCGGTTAAAGACGCTTGATGCTTCGTTTTAGCCACAGATTTTAGGTTACCATATTTATTTACTGTGTTTCGTAACCAGAAATTTCAAGTTGTCAGTTTTATTTGTATTTTTTTTCAGGAGCTTTTGATTTTATAGGACAGGGTCGCAACAAGCAACGTTAAAATTTTATCCATCGTATCACCGTCCGTAACTTTAATTAAAAGCGTTTATGATCGAACAAAACGCTGCTATCTTCTACCACTGTAATTTGTGGACATTTATAATGATTACAGCTATATCAAAGCCTTCAACGATAGCATTCATGTAGCTGAGACCTTACGATGAGTTTTGCATAGTCTACGAAAACTGTAAAAGTTTTCATTTGCTTACATAGATACAGAAATTCGCATCCATAGCGGATACTGAGAAGTTTCATAGTAGGTAAAACATGGATCCAATAGTTTTATACGAACTCGATTAAAGTTTTCTATTAATTTCGAGTGATTTGTTCCATGTTTGGCAGTACCGCATTACTAGACAATACAAATACAAGTTCAACGGTAGTTATCGATAACTTTTTTCATTTTAGTAGTATACAAACTGACTAACCATTCTGGTAATGATCTAGCTGTTTCCCCTGTACTGTGACTAGCCCTCTGTCATTGACAGTGTAATGGCCTACGCTATAGGTCGTCACGGATTGCTTTTCGCGATTATGTCGAAAGCGAAGATGCTGCGATGATGTGTGACCAATCGTAAGCTGCATTTGCATGAGTAACTGGTATTACGAGAAGATAGGAAAGGTTTGAGTTCAATGTGATTATTAACCGACTTCGAAAGACGAAGGAAGTTCTATGTTCGGCTGTGTGTATATTTTAATATACCTACATACATATATCCGTCGTTTAATGATCGATTTGAATGATTCTATTACAGTTGAATAAAAAATTAACCCGAGGTGGTCCCATAGAAAAAAATATTCCCGAGGGATTAGTATTTATTGCAAATAACTTAAAAAAACATATTAAAATTAAGGGCTTTGAAGTCGGGTTTTAGTTTTTTCAAAACAATCAAATTATTATGAGAATCTTCAGTTTACCAGGATTTCTGTCAGCCACAAATTAGTATTGCGTCTTTTAGACTTGACAATAGCGTTATTTATGAGGCGAAACTTATGTATATTCAGTGAACTTTTAAATATGCTTGTAGTGATTGCAACAAATTGCTGTCACATGTTCGCAATCGCGACAGCAATAATTTTTACAGAAATAGATTACCGCTGGCGCTCTGAGAAGCGAGTATTGCACAGATCTGAACAGGCTTTTAGTTCATTGAGTACTTGTCCTAATCTTATACCTAAAGTATGTAGGTAAGGTAGGCATTCAGGAGATGAAAAACTCCAAAGAGAATCTGAGAACCAGCGCCGGTTACCTGTTTTCATTATAAACAGTTCCGATGTCAAGCTGATGATGATTGTGAAACGTGTCCGGTGTTTGAACCGAACTACCGGTTTTTAAACGCTTTATTGAAAGATTGCTAAACCAATTATGTAAACAGTTAGATACGATTGTCTAACAATCAGTAATTGCAGGTGAATGTCTACGTATTTTTACAGAAGCGATAACATGCAGAACTAAATAAATGATGTAACTTGGTTTATGCGAACCTAAGTCGAACCCTGATAATGGTGTCAATTCAGTTGTTGCCAAAATTTTATTAAACTAATTTGAACGCACTAAAAACAGGTGCCACCGTCCCTATATAACGATCGAATTAATGAAAAGGATGGCACCAGTTTTAGTGGTTTAGTTTTGACGACGACGTCTGAATTGACACCAATGGTTACTAAAATCGGGCATTTATGTTTTTTTTAATTCGCATATTTCGAAAAACAAACTTCTATGGTCAAATCCCTAAACTCGTCAATAACAGAGCTAGGCTAGACAACGATTCCAATATTTTTGTCCCATTTTTGCATAAAAAGTATTTCTACGAGAGGGTAATAACATCATTCCAGTGCAAATTGATAGGACACAAGTAATGGCTGGATATGACAGTCGCCAGCGTCATAAAAATGGCAATTCTGAGAGCAAACAAGCGTGTCCCCCTCGGCAAGCACACTCCATCAAGCTTAGAACGAAACCTAATAACCGTTGTAGTGCTTTTGAGATGGGGATTCAAATGGGAAAGTAATTTTCCATAACATATTTCCCTTTAGAAGAGTCCACAGTTCCCTTTAAAAGGGATCCTTGAGAATCATAAGGATCCCTCTATCTAGAGTAGTTTAGTTACGCAGAAGCAGACTTCTAACAAGAACCTGTTTAGAGAATTTTTGTTTTTCTTTCTTTTGTTTTATTTTCTTGCTTTCAGTAGCTACTAAAATAAATAAAAATTAAGTACATACATATTTGTGAAACGGTAGATTTTTCTACTCATCGCTTTTTCCAGGTCACCTTGGTATATTTCTGCCACAAACGTTCGTTTCAATAAGATTTTTTATAATATACTAGCTGCTGCCAGAGCCTACGCCCGCGTTTTATCGGGATAAAAAATAGCCTATATGTAGGTCTCAAACTATACCCATACCAAATTTCTGCCTAAACGGTTCAGTAGTTTTTGCGTGGAAGAGTAACAAATATCCATCCATACATCCATCCTTACAAACTTTGACATTAATAATATTAGTAGGATATTACCAAGATTGCAAACAGACTTGCGGCCCTGCGGATGCAAGATTGCAAACAGACTTGCGGCCTTGCGGACCTGATGGAAAATGGTTACCGCAACCTATGGACGCCTGCAACATCAGGGACACTGCACGCGCGTTGCCGACCTTTTAAATATCTCAGAGGAAAAATAAAAATAAAGATAAATTAAATATCTTTATCTTTTTGAAGAACCCCATGTTGTAGTCTTGAGGGAAACCTTGGCAGGGAGATCGTTCCACAATCCGAATATTGTAAAACTATAATTTACCCATTGAAACATAAACTAAACCAATCTACAATAGCTCTCCAAATTCAAACAATTTATCTCAAAGCAAGTATCAATTTTCATAGTGGGTAGGTAGTACTCCTTTACGACTGAATTGGAATATGAAACGCTGTTCGTTGAACAAAAGGTATTGGTTGTTAAAGGGTATGTATTCTGGAACAATATTCGTATGAGACCTTCCAATACGTACACCAAAACGGTTATCTCCGTTTTGGTTGTTTACATGTAGTTAGAGACCTACTGGTTACGTCTTTGTGGTTTTACGTTTAGTATCAAAGGCTTTATCTATTTATTGAAACAACCAACAACGGAATCCCAAGAAAATAGAACAGAAAACTTATTGGCCTTAAGGTAAGCGTTCCCTTAATTAACACTATCATTGCCCATGCCGCACATCTGCTCGCTAGCCCAAATATATATGTAAACATACATATATATTTGAGCTAGTGAGCTGCGAAGCACCCCTTCAGGGGACGCCCAGCGCAGCGTGCACCATTTGCAGTTTTTTTTTAAATTTTACTATGGGTATTGAAAAAGTTAAAAGAATGTGGATGTGGATCTTTTTAAACTTTAGTAAATAACGGACCTTCATTCAATAATGCTGTAAATATTATTGAATAAACATTATCCATCATCTGTTACGTTATGCATGAGCATGACACGAAGGGCACTTTTTGTTCCATTTGTCTCTGCAACAGCGGACAATGAAATCACTAGGAAGAGGAACCTCGGATCACGAGTTGAAGATCAACGAACGCTCTCATGCGTGCGCGCACTATTAGCGATCCATTTGTCTGCCGTTGAACTGGGGACGAATTCCGCTAACCAATCGCTTTGATATAATAATGGTATGGTCCCAGAATCGGTACTTTCATCTAAGGATTCAAGATGGGAATCCACAAGTGAACAAAAAATTTCAGTGAATCGAGTGAATCAATAACACCTTGTTTCTTATTATGATTATAGTATTCTATACTTATAAATATTTATAGTATAACATTTGACTTGTCAAAGTGCTTATTTTGTGTAAGCCTAGAGAAATATTATTAAAATCTGAAAATAACTCTAGATAGTGCGTGCGGTGCTATTTGCACAGAGAGATTGATAGAATGGTTTCAGACTTGATATATTGTTTCTTTCATCTTAGAATACCAAAATATGTCATTCTGTGACGATACCATTGTCATAGTGAAGCGATAAGTTTATCAGAATAGAGCTCCTGATCATATCGTTATATTGATATGCGATATTAGCATGTATTGTGTTGTCATTAAATACCGTTATGGTAACATCCTGAAATTCAAAGAAATTTTATGATCGGTTGGATAATAACGGAACTCTTAAATGATAAGCAAGGCTTTTGTTTATCAATAGTATCTTGTTAGACTTGCTGACTTTCGCTTGGACGTGCCTGTTGGTTATTATTATCGTGTATTTGATACTGCCTTGAAATTCTTGTAACTTTCTTCGTACTCTACCTATTTTTGGGATTCAATTTAAGCTTGATACATTGCTTACTTTCAAGCCAACCAAAAGGCTTAAGAAAACCCTCAAAGTACGCAACGTTCTTAAGCTCTAAAGCGGGATGTTATCGTGACTATCAAAATGTGTCGTGTGAAAATCCTCCTGAAATAAATTGGGGATACGATAAGCGCTCCCTTTGACGAGCCCACCCTCGGATTAGGTGCTGAAAAATGAAGGCTTACCTACTTACTACTATTCTGTCTGGTGTCATGTCACAAGAATTTTGTCACAGTGTGACGTCTAAAATTGTCACGTATTAGCCTTTTTATGCTGGGTCATCCTTTGGCCCAATAAAATATGAATGAATAACCCAGCGAAAAAGTAGCCTATGCCCATCCCAAGGATACCGTCCAACTCGATACCCAGCTCAGCTGGGGTGGTGAGAAAAGGACAGACAGAGTTTTTTTTTTGTTATACCATGTATTATCTAGGTTTAATAGAGACCAAGATAAAGTTATTTCCTACTAGCTGCTGCCATCGCCTTTGACTATGTTTTATCGGGATAAAAAGTAACCTATATATTATTTCAGGTCCCAAACTAAACCCATACCAAATTTCAGCCTAATCAGTTGAGTAGTTTTTGCCTAAGAGGAACAAACATCTATTCATACATTCTCACAAACTTGTATTAAATGTTTTTTTAATAACGAGCCCTCATTATGGCTGTAATCAAATCATTGATTCTCTTTATTTTTATTTTCGCCGTAGTGACAAAGCCGCTCTAGCATCATAAAATATTTTATTGTGTTGATGTTTCATTTATATCCTTTTGTTTTGAAGTGGTACGTACGTAGTACTCTTCAATATATTGATTGCCATTTACGGCCTCCTCGGGCTCTTGTTTACGTTCTGGCGTAAAATTTCAACGATGTCATAAAATATTGCGCGAAAGTGACTGTCTAGCACGTACCCTCATTTAGTGATGGATTGGACTACACAGTCCACATCTCAATATGAATGCGAAATGCTACACAAGCGGAAAAAAAACACTACGTAAAAAGTACATAGTAAGAGCTTATAGAATGTTCTGTGCTGATTCACGCTGTTGTCTAGAGCTTGATCATGGCTTTACCGTTTTTCACACAACACACCGAAATGACTTTTTTCGTAGGCAGGGTCAGGCGTAAATAAAAACAACGGTTAAATCGCGGCAGTTTTTGCCAGAGCCCAGTGAGCTTGCCATTCGGTGATATGGGACAATTTCATACTTCCTTTATCGGCCTTGGTGCTAACATGTAATTTTTTTAAACTATATCAAAATGACACTATTGAGATCTTAATTTTTTTGTTTTTAGTCGGTGGAAAACTGAGTTTAAAGCGAAGTTACACTATTTCGTATAAAAATATTCAACTATCGTCCTATTTCCGAGATCTAAAACATCATCATCACCAGCCGTTTAGTAGCCAATACTGAGCATAAGGCTGTCTCGATGCTTGGCATTTACGTCGATCCTACGCCTGATCTAAGATTTAAAACATACCTTCAAATATTATTGTAACATTTTATAACTTTATAAGCCTTTATTTAATTACATAACAAAGTAAACTAGAAAGCGTAAACGTAAATAAAACCTAATGTTGAGAACGATTCAATATCGTCACAGCTGGTGACGTCATTAAATTTCGAATCGTGGCTTAACATGTTCAACGCACTAGATTACAATAAAGCCACAAATCAACTGCGGTTCTTTGTACAAAGCTCTTAAACTATGAAGATAATTAGCTAACACTGCGGATACCGAAGAGCAATAAAAAGTTAGGCGTTTCGGGTAAAAAAATATTGTTCATAAATATTCAGACCAGACTGAAAAGTCTTCGGGTCCTTGAAATGAAAATACACAGACCATGCACAGTAAAGTTAGACATGATGTCCCAAAGATAACATTAATTCTTCTCCGAAAAATGTTTTTTTTAAAACACCTGATTGTAAAACATTCCAAATAAAAATGTAAAGAAGATTAAGGAGGCTTTGGATCTTTGTGTTGTCCGAATCAATTAAGGAATTTAATTTAATTTTTGCCATGCAGTACACAAAAATCGTTTTGAAACTAGGCGACGACAGATAGGTTTGTAAATAACCCGCTCTCAACAGATGCAACAGCGCACTTCATGCATCATCTATAAACATGAAGTTAAAACCGCGTAGCAATGTTATCTACGTGTGCCGCAATGGGTTACCAGCTCAACCCCTGAGTGTGTAGTGGTTAAGTAAAATATCTTGTAAACACAACTAATGTATAAATCTAACATGTCTGTTTTCTCTCGGTGACAGACTCGCTACAATTGCTTACAGGATGTTTATTTGTTTGAGATCTTGTGTTTACTGTCGTGCGTAAATTGTTAGAGGATTTAAGCTATCGCAATATTCTCATGTTTGAGCTGGTATTGTTGATTACTAATGTTTGTGTGCAAATAACTCTTCAAAACAAGAGTGAATATATGGTGGCTTCTAGAGCTTCGTGAAATCGTGATATATCGTCGGCCACATCGTCACTTTCCATCATTTAATTATAAAAACAGTTTTCCCCCTTCTTTCTTGGGTAGAATAAGGAATAACTCTTCCAAAATTTATAATGATACCTAAATTGAAAAGTCGGCTGGTTTTTGGTTAACTGCGGAAGAGGAGCGAGGGCAGATTTTTGACAATTTCATAAGAAAAACGTCGCGCGCTGGAGAAAATGTTCCATAGAACTGACAACCATCCGTTTCCGCTCATACTCCCGCTATTTAACAAATCTACGTAAAAACGTAGCTAAGATTGCTATCCTGATGATGACCTTTTAGCTATATAGTTATTCTATTTTTTAGGTACATAGGTATCCTTTGAATGATAATATATGTATAAGACGTATAAAAACTTCAATGCACATTTTCCATACAATCCCTGCGTTGTTGGTACAAAAGGATGTAATCTTGTCAAAGCCAATATTCGAAAGCATTTTCTTCAGTTCGAAATGGTTCTATCCTATTCTGATCGAGCGCGGATTATAATCCTATATTGCTGAATATTTCAGAGAAGGTAGGAAAATTCCACACCCCTTCTATGTCCGTTCTCTACGGACCAGCTCACAGTCCTAAATAAGATAATGAATGAAATTGTGATACGACGGTTCCGTCCTCGGCAACAGAAGAGCCATTAACAGAAGTTTGTAGAATTATCCAAGTTCCAAACAGTGATTGAGCATCGCACGTGAACCAAATTATGCAAACTGAACATTGAAATTTCAGTAAACAAGGGCGGGCGGTAGGCTCTTGTTCATGGAACGTATTGCTTCCGGCGTTATGGTCGATTTAAATGTTTTTTCTTTGTTCTAAAATACGTTGAATTCCTTTTTTTAGTTATTGGTTTGTAAGGTAACAATAACAACGCTTACTTTTATAGGACTAATTGTGTTTAATACCTACTTTCGTACATGTGTACTTAGGTAAACAGAGTAATTATATAGTAGTGATGCGTCCTTTTTAAGTAACATGTAATACAACTTATGTTATATTATAACACGTCTAAATTTATAAAAAATTTAACAAGTCCCCATAGATTTTTTATATCAGGTTGTATTACTTCATCTGGTCACACCTTAGGTACTAAGCACTACTACGCCGTTTTTTCCAAAACCAAGAGAAAAACTATGAAATTACTTGCTGAAGATCTTTAATAAATTAGATTTATGAAATTGCGTGCCGTTTTATGGGTTTGTGTACGTATGGAACTTTCACAAAAAACTGCGCGAAAATTAAGAGTAAAATAAGGTACTGTATGTATACCTATTGTAGCTTTAAGGCAATGTTAGCTAGTTAAGATTATATCAGTCGGATACGGGCACTAGAAGATAAAATAAATAATTCTGGACAATCCACACATCATCATCTAGCCCCAAGCTAAGCAGAGCTTATGTTATGAGCACTAGATGACTTATACACATAATACAATACATTACATAGATATTTTTTGCATAACATATTAGAAACAAGACCTTCTTGTTAAACATGATATTCCCTGGTACAGGCACAAAGTTTACACCTGATTCTTTATTCATTCAAAGTTATTTCCATAGGAAACAGCGAATTTGAATTTCTTACGGAATGTTTCTATTGATACGACAGCTCGTATTGTTTTGCGAGAAATAACAACGCGATTTTACAACATGTTTCATTTGTGTCCTATTGAGTTCAGGACCAGTTTGTTTACACCAAAAAATCCCGGAAAATGTTTATCCTTAGTAATATTTACAATTCATTAAGTGCTAGAAAACTTAATAAAGTCAACCAAATTCAATCATTTAATGAAATTGATGAAGCTCGTGAAGGCAGTATCAAATTTATAATTTGAAAGGGAAATTTTTCATTGCCCTAAAGCGCCGAGCATATTCAATTTTAAGGATTTGATACATGGTCGAAACTCGTACTAGCTTTTGCTCTACTTGTTTATTCCTTTGTTTATTCTGGGGTTTTACATAGTGAAGATTTAATAATAACTGCTGTGTTTTATCACAACAATTCTTCTTTGGGCAGTGTAAGGTACATAGGGCAAAACCTTGTCGCCTTGAACATTGCCTTGCTTCAATCTTTCTTATTTATCTATCACTTCATGCAAAATGTGTGGTAAGGTAACTCGCTGTAACCGCTGACACTACACAAACCTTTTCTTTCTTCGTCTATTTTCTTTCTCTTGTTTATCTTGTCTTTAAAATAAGAATAGTATACGTTTTCGATTAAAAAATAAATATAAATACAATCAACTTCCTCATCAGCACACATACCGCCAACAAAGGAAGTTTTGCCATAATCAATAGGCTTGGCATGATAATTGGTGACCGCGGTGGTGAAAAATAAACAGAAAAAATGCTACTGCCTTTTCTCTGGTAGGTTCCCTTACTCAACTCTTACTTACGACATTCACAGACTAAGTTGATATGGTTGACTCACGCCAAGACTGCATCGGTCTTTGATCAACTTTTTTATTATAATTGGCAAAGACCGATTATGTATGTATTAAAAAAAATATCCCCCTTGCCTACAAAAACGTCGAGCTAGGGGGGGCTACTTATTTGAGACGCTAACTGTACATTAAATACACGTAGTCATTGAAATAAACTCGTGTGCTTGTTATTTGTGAATTAGATTGGACTGACTGCTCCAACCGTTTACTCAGCCGGATCTTGCGGACGGCGACTCTATCTCCGGAAATGGACGTCAACCGGGGTCGTTTAAATAAATAGAATTATTATTACAAGTGACGATGTTTACTTGCAAATTCGGCAAGCAATTTTAGGAGCTGAGATGAAGAGGGACACTTTGAAGAGCTTTATTACTCCGTGTTCTATTTTTCGTAAATTTTTTGAGCCATTTTTATTACAAACTGAAGTACACCCTACATCATTGCGAACGCAAAATATGATTTTTTTGAAAGCCAAGTTATTTTCATTATTATTTTAAGGTATTTATTTGGTTTAAGTTACCGTAACTGGTAACTTTTAAGGACTGAAACATTCTTTGGGTAATTATTCAATTTCCAAAAAAAAAATTGTTACCGTCTGCCCCCACAAACGACCGCCACGCAGTGGCAGACGGTACCACTTATGGCTATCGGCCCCCACGTATGGAAAATGGGGACACACAGTAGTACATTACTACCACCTTCCACTGCGTCTAATAGCCCGGCTACATGCTCAAACATTTGTGCATGCATCATTGCATAAACACAGTTTGCACAAGCAAGATGGAGCGAAAATTTAATTTCAAATTTCGAATTCTCGAAAAATATTGAGATGCGCTAAAAATCCCTTCACTTATATCATCGAAGTGAAGGTCTGTATTCAATTTGAACTAAATCGGAGGTAACAGCTATTCGGAAGTTATCCCAGCGTGCTAAACAGTGTACATATATACTAAAAATATTCAATATTTCGGAAAATATTGCGCTTCGCCAAAAATCCTTTCAAGGGGACTCCTAGATAGTCTAATGGAATGTCCGTGCCAAATCCATGCCCCAACATTCTGCATAGCAGTCATAAGCGGAATTACATGGTTGTTGAATAAAACGTAAAAGCTCTGTTTTATCCTGGGGGTGCAGTCTCGACATCGACATAGTTTTTTACTTTATATACCGATATTTTTGCTAAATGCAAAAAACAAAAAAAAAACAGGAAAAAGTTCAAAATCGTAACTTGAAACGTCGCAAACTTATCAAAAAACCGCAATCATAGATCGGGTAAATGAAGTTCGAACGCATTATTATTGTTAACTACCCGCAATTTAAGTAAAATAGATAATAATTACCTACCGATCGCTACATACTTATCGGGCTGTCTAATTTGCTCGCAATCATATTCGCAAAATCGGAAAGTTGACAGTTGTTTTCGGTACGGTTGGGACAAAAATCGATAGTTCCGATGGTAAATCTATTTTAATTTAAGGAATTTTACCTTTTCTTAGTGTACATCTATTGGATTTACGGAAATATATAGTTTTCTATTCGTTTGAAAGTTGATTCTTGTGAAGACATTCAAAAATACTTAAAATGTGACCGGTAAGACTTTGCGACCTATGTCGGTCGCCTTGCGATCGCTATTTTTGTCGAGACTGCATCCCCTAGTATCTTTTATATGATAATACAAAATCTAGCCACCTCTTAGTTAAAACGTCGCATCATTTTACACCTAAGTTATTAAGTTGACTGAGTAACTTGAGAAGTTGTTCGACGAAGAAGTTCTCATATTTCTGAGCGCTAAACTCTTCAAGAACTGGTTACCTGCACTTTACTTAGATACCTAGTCTTCCTTCTTAGCGACTAAGTAGTAAGACTAATAAGCTAACTTAATAAACTACATAGTAGATCCTAGCCTTCTAGATGATTCAGTTAGGTTGCGCTTTATCTGAACGCAAGCTAGCCGAATCAACAAAAGATTTGATTGAATGACCCAATTTTAGCCTTATTACATATTATGCAATATGGTTAAAATTGGGTCATTCACTTATAACTTGTCCCTCTCTGCCTTGGCGTTTTTTTTTATTTTAGGTATTTATCTCTAGTTTGAAAGACAATCAGAAAGACGACATTCAAACCCTTAACTTTGATTCGCTCTTTTATCTGTTTAGGCCGTTACAAAAAGTTTTTCACAAGAAGAGGGTAGTTTTTTGCATTATAATTACTTCCTGCGCGTATGACTAGTTTTAGTCGAGAGTCTTTTTTGTAGCCGTTTTCGATAAAACATATGTACATCTATTTAAAACTGTTCAAAAACAAAATATTATAGGCTTGATGCTTGGTTGGTAAACCATCTGAAAAGAAGGACTCGCACAAACTCAACATCTTCGTTTACCTTTTACTGAATTTATTTAAATTGTAAATAATTTACCAACTTCTTTACGAGCCAAATACATGTCACATCTGCTCTGGTTTATTTGCAGCTGTGCTCTCATTGTGAGATTACACAAAAAACCGCCCACAATTTCGGACAACCCTAAAGAAACCCTATTGAAGTAACCCTTGGGTTTACATTGACAAATCGTAGGCCTTCTGCCTCTTTTCTTTGCATTGAAGTAACAAACGCACACTTTTACTACCTGGGTTATGGACGCAATATTTATGTAAGTTACTTTTAAATAAATTATATTCTTACAGATATTGTTAGCCAATATTCGACGATATTCTGTTAAGGCAAATGGATTATTATAATCATTTGCTATTCACTACTGACTCCGTTGTCCTAAAGACGGGTAGTGACCGGTTTTAAGGAGTGCAATGTCAAATATCACATGGTGAGCGTTGTAACAGGGAAACAAGGCGATCGCAACGAGCAACGTTGCGGATTTTAGCAAACTGTGTAACGTTTCATGTTCGTTGCGAATGGTATATTAACCGTAACACCGGTTAGTACCTCCCGGCTTACTAGTGTTTTTTTCATTACATATATGTATACTAATAGATACTCGTTTTTAGATTCCAAGTTGTTTTATGTAAACAAAGAAAACGTATGAAAACTTAAATAAAACTCATAACAAATACAGAAAAGAGCAAAACCTAAAATAAAGGCTTCAATAACGCTTAAATGTAAAAGCGCAGCAAAAATGGTGCAAAATCAAGTTTGAAAATGGATGAGAGAATGAAATGCCCAGTAAAAGCCGCCCGTAAATAAGGTAAATAAGGGGGTCCTTATTTACTTACATCAAACCAACATTTTTGGAATTTTCTCCGTTGATACTTGTCGTAAAATTTTCCTGTAATATTTCTAAGGTTTTGTGCTTAACTCCTTGTTCACAAAAAATATCTAGGGTTCAAAAACCCAGTATACATTGCTGGTGTTTACATAATTACATATTATTGGCTCATTTTCAACGTTGCTCCAATAAATTCATACTATAATACCATGAAATGGAACCGGAACTTCCCCCTTGGAGAATAACTCAATTCCACCAATACCAGCGGTGGTTTAAATCCAGGATTTACATATTAATCGACGATAAGCTATAACTCGGAACTGGGACTAAAGTTTGGTTAAAAATATATGGCAACAAACAGTCAGGGACAAAAGGGATAATCCTTTCAATTTAAACTTAGTGGAAACATCATGATTGTTTTGGACAACAGTTACATGAACATGCGCTTTAAAATGATTAGCTGAAATACGAGGGTTAAGACTGACGTAGGGATCAAACCATACACTAGACTAGCTTTTTTCTATTTGATATTTAATAATGAATTTTTTTATTTAATTGATAAACGTGAAATCTTGTTATATATTTTTTGGAATGCTGGACAATCCAGCTGCTTAATTTGGGTTTAGATTCTAGATCCAAGTTAAGCAGAGCTTGTTTTTACTTCTTAACGGTTATCAGTTCTACGAGCTATTAGCCTGCCCATAGCCACTTCAGCCTACCAATTCTGAGACCTATGTCGGTAACTTTGGTTCTTCTACGGATTTCCGTATTCCGGATTCTATCGCGTAGAGAAACTCCGAGCATAGGTCTCTCCATAGCGCGTTGGGTGACCTTGAGCTTATGCACAAGACCTAAAGTCCGCGACCACGTCTTGGATCTGTAAGTCATCACGGGACACACATTGGTACAACGCATCTATCGTGTGGACGTGGAACTACGCAAGTCTCATTTAAAAATGAGACGTCTCGATCACGTCTCGTTATTAACGTCAAAAAGACTCAACCCCCTGGACCTATGTGGCATGACCTGTAATTATTGTTTACAATTAAAACTTTAAAACAATAACACGACCTGAATTGTAATGTGCCGCGTTACCAACGCATATTAAATGACCCATTAGGGGTTGTAACGAGACTCGGCTTCATTAGGAAGTTAGGATAAAGCCTTTTTTATTATAGAACTTTTATAGAAGCATTGTTTTGTAGATTTTCACAAATTTCGGCGATTTTTTAGCGTTGAAACGTGTAAGTAATTTAATGTTTGTTTCGCGTTGCCTCTTTTTACACATACAAATATTTCAGGTTAAGTTGATTCTAGGAGTATATAGGTAATAAATGAAATTAGAGATATTTTAACCTTCGCACTAGAGCGATTCACCTTTTAGGCGTCTATAGGATTGCGGGGAGAAGAAACAAAAAATAGTAACCAAAATACTATCAATAATAACGTTCAAAATACTTATAATAATAGCCTTTTAGGCAGATATAATAAATATTGAGATACTTATGTACAAACAAAATATTACCCTTTCGCCGCTAGCATACAGCAGGAGGTAAGGACGTAGACTGCTAGAAAGCAGTCTACGTTCTGGAGGTCACTAGCACTTTTGCGACTGCTATTATAACTATAATGTCACAGGACCGATATAAATGATGTGATAAACAGCAATCATGTACTCGACTCAAACGAGAGATCTAAGCTTAGGAAAAATAATCATAAAAATAACCTAAAGAATACGTCAAAAAAACTCATACCTGATATTAAGGCGAATATTAAGGTGAAAAGGAATATTCCATCCAATTAGCAGTAATTTAGATATCAGGCACCCTCCGATTAGATCATTGAGCAAGAGACTCGGATTATCTTGCTATTAATCATCCAGGTATCGAAGGATGCCGGGTTTCAAGTCCATAATCCCTGGATTATATCTACACGTAACAAGCAACTGCTTTAAAACTGGCATATTATTTTGGGAGTCACGGGGCTATATCGGTAAGCATAAGCAGAGAGATTTCCTAAAACATTAGCTTTTAGGATTTTAGCTATCAGGATTTGTGATATTTTAGAATTTGATATCTAAACCAGCTCTAGTATTGTGGTCTGAGCTGAAATCTAAATTATTCTAATCTTATTGATGTACTAATTGAATGGAATCTTTCTTTGTATTTTTAACACCTACACTACGGACATCAATCCGCGTGCTAATCTAGCGTGATGATTATGAAAAAACCCTTGTTTGGGAAGGCATGTTCAGAAATGAATGAACACTTCATTATCCTAAAATTAACATAAATAAAAAATCTTATATCTAAATAAAAATAAACAGAACTTACTAAAGGCCTTATCACTGAAAGTGATTTCTTCCAGGCAATTAAGGCAATGTATGTACGATATGATGATGATGAAGAAGGAAGAGTTGGGAGAGGAGGGAGGCTGTTGCCCTGCAGTGGAACACTCCATATTAATATAGTAACAGTATAATATGTAGTAGGTAGTTTAGACCCAAAAATATCAATCAAATGGAATGTATAGCTATCGCAGAGTTTTAAGTGCTGGTTACCTGGTTTCATACGATAATGCAACCGCCACTACTGTCTCATTCACTTCTAAAGTGAAATTCACTGAAAATTAATCTAATTTTCTGAATCTTGTTCAAGGCAGACCAATAAATCTAAAAAGATTCGAGAGGAAACCTATCCTCGTAAATGAACCTGATGTAAAAGCTTCGCCTCACTAAGTTTTATTTTGCCGGTAGTAGATTCCACCCAGAATGCAGTAAATATTATTAAATTTATAATGGATCTGAGGATCGGCCGAAATGGGTCAACAGTAAAGTTATTTTCGTGATCAAACTCTCTACGGAATTTGTAGTACACTCTATTTTGAACTTTCATGCTTTATATAAAAAGTTCAAAGGCTATCGAGCTCTTCCGATAACTTGCTTATAGTTTCTAGAGTCAATAAAAAAGTATTTAGGGTAGAGTTCTTTTAACGCGATTATAAACTTTGTTAAATTTATGGTTTATTTATTCCCATTAGGAATCACTTTCTTCGACTCAGACTTACAAATGAGATGCAAATCGTTTTTTTATAAGCTCATTCATCCTATATCTATGTTAAATTATTCATACCATGTGTATAACTTTATTTGAATTAAAATACGACCTTTAACTTGTGCTTCCGTTGCGTAACCCATATCCAAATTTTCGGAAACTAACTATTATAACGTATTAGCTTCTGTCTGTGGTTTTGCATGGGTTTTAGGCTGAAAGCCCTTATGCTATTCCAGGTCAAGAACTTTATGTATGCAACGTTTCAGCACGAACCGTTCCGAACGTTTACCACTATCTGTTAAGTTTACTTACAATCCAACTATCCTATCCATTCAATGTCTGGGAGAAATCGCTCTTGAGCGATAAGATCGCCAATTTTCGCTTATTTGATAATTATTGTTTGTAAATTATTTCTAAGTAAATAAGTGTGCAATAAAGTATTATATATCTACATAATATCTATAATACCGACTAGTTTCTGACGGCGACTTCGCTCGCTTATGTGATAATTAGTTCGAAAAATTAACCAGAGCCGTTCAGTAGTTTTGGCGTAAAGAAGTTACAAGCATAATCCATCTATTCCTTCATTCAAACTTTCGCGTGTTTCTTTCCATTCAAACTTTAAGTGTTTATGGGCACATCCATAGAGTAAAAACTCGCTGGTACGATGCTTTTAAATAGTACTAAGTAGAGAAAAGACCATTTCCAATTTTAGAACAGTTTTCAAATCTCATTGACCGAAGCCGCCTACAGAATACTGAAAATTGAACTCTGAATTGTGTCAAATCAATCAGGCTTTCGTCAGCGATTTTGTGATAGGATTGGAACGTTCCAGTCATCGGGTTCTATCTTTTCATTGAATGATTCATCTCTTCCAGTCGACTGTGAATGCTGATAATGTCGGCTTGGGGAATTCTCGAATCAAACCGTCTTATCAGGAGAATATTATTAACTTTAATTTATTACCATAAAGTACTTGCGTGATGATTTGATATAATATTTCTTAAGGATTGAACTTATCCAATGCTTAACATCGCACTTAAACCATTCTTATTCTAAAACTTATTTTAGAATAAGAAGGGTTTAATTGCCACAAAAATTAGTTATTTTATTGGTTTCGTTGGATTCAACGAATGATTTATCTACCTCATAGCGTTCTGAAATTCATACTCATATAGGTACAAAAAGCCTTAAATATTGAGAAAAATTGTAACTTAAAAGTACTCGCGTGTAGATATATATTTATTTCTTAATGATTGGATAGTTTCGAATAAAAAGGGTTTAGTTGCCCCAAAAATTGTTATTTTATATGTTTCGTTGGCTTCGGCGTAAGATTAATCTACCACATAGCGTTTTGAAATGCATACTCATAATGACAAAATAGCCGTGATGAAGTTCCGTTGAATCCGATAGAAGTCAGAAATTAATAACGTTTATTTCTTTAGTCCTACTAAATATAATCTTAGACGAGATATGTATGTAAGTATGTATGTACATGCAACGCAGCGAAAAAACTGTTGCCAAATAACTTCACAAAATCGGTAAAACTATGCACTGTCTTGTGGCCTCGCTATTTTGTACCACTTTTGAAATCAATGACAATGGTGCTAGGTGCGCCAATCATTGACTAAAATCTTATCGATACTTGTTACAAAACTGTTTCCGTCTTTTGTTTTATGTGAACTGTGTGTGCTCTTTCGATTTTAGCAAAATTGTTCTTTCCTCCTATAGTTCCGTTTGTACTCCGTTTGTAGATATTGTATAATTAATCAACTACGATTCAAAGCAGGCTCTAAAACTGAAAGAAATTATACGATAGTTTTCTTATAGACCAGTGTTCATTTAATAACAATATTTAAAGAATTACTATGTGACAATGAAAATAATAATCAAATAATATAAACAAATTAAACTAGTATTTACAATTGAATTGGCCAATTGATGGACCACTTGAGCTACCTGTAGATTGTTTGCAACAGTCTGCAGTTAGGTGAATTGTTTCAATTGTAAATACTAGTTTAATTTGTTTAAATTATTTGATTGATATTTAAAGTGAAATTAATAAATAACGCACTGATTCTCAATATTTTCTGTTATAGGTAAAAAGCTGCAACAAAAATATTTATCATACGAAATTTAAACAATTTAAATATGAGAAAAATAAAACTCGCCTTGTTTTGTACATTATTTTTTTAAAGTAATTTCCAATCCAAGATATTTATCCTATAAACTGATATGTTTCCATGGTAACACCCATCGTTCAAAAACTTGATTAACCTACCGGTGTGCATCAGTGCAACTCCGTGCAACGAGGACGCCACTTCCCGGCACCTGGGAGTGACCACGGATGTCCCGCAAATATACAAACTGTTAATATTACATTAATACGGATGTCCCATAGATAGAACTGCTAATATTACAGAGTAGTGGGCATTACTGAGCCTTGTCCGGTCGAAGATTGCTTATAGCGATGCATGCAACGGGTTACGTGATTAGGTTAATACTTTGTAAAGATAATAAGTACTTCGTTATATGAGCCTTCAACATTTTCATGATGGTGAATAATTTTCAGGAAGAGTATTTCTCTCAAATCAATAAAGCTTAGTTTTAGTCAGTTCCCAGTTTAGCTGCCAATTAAAAATCTCAGGCCATTCGCTTTTGCCAATAAGCGTTCTTAATTGCAGTTAAATTTTAATAACTCCGAGAAAATACCTTTTAGATTTCATAGTTTTATTAAATTAACGTTGGATCTAGAACTCTATTTACCTAAATTAGAGAATCTAGAGCAATTGTACGTGGGCAGTTTGATAAGTCAGTGACTATTCAATGAAAAACTTGATTTTTATATACAATTTATTTTTCATCTCGATACACTCGTATAAATAATTGGCTTTATCAAAAAAGAAAGCTAACAACAGACCTATAATTCGATTTCCCGAAAACCAACGTCGTCAATTTAGATCAGCAATATAATGATCCCAATTTACGACCTCGCGTATTTCCCGGGGCAGGTGGCTATTTGACATTGCAACCCTGAAACATGTCTTGGCCCTCAAAAGCAACAAAAAGGAAACAAAAGCTACGATCTTGACACCGATCTATTGTCCACTACAATGTAATTCATAATGTCCGGGGGTTTAACGTCAGGGCTCAAATTCGCCTGATATTGATGGATGGAAGATATTTGTTACGGTCTTTTGGGGAATGACCCGCGGCGGGGAAAATGCTTTTCGTTTATTCGCTAAGAAACTTGGAAAAGAATTTGTAACACTTTGGGCTAATAAAAGAAATTTGGAACTAAATTGGTACTTTCGTTGGATCACACAGTAGCAGGTTCCATGTTATTATTACGAAATCATAAAAATAGACTTACTGAAGCGAGTAAAGTTGTCTCATCGGAAGCGACCTTTGTCGTGGTCAAAACCCACGGCTGCCATTGACAGTGATCTTGATTTTTTTTCATTAAATTGTTTTTGTTAACCAACAAAAAGCCAGCAAGTTAGCATTATTGTGTTACACTGTAATGTTTTTCTAGCAAAAAAACATGTATTATGAACGCCATTCGTTAAAAAAAATACTTCAAGAGCTTATTTTTATGAAGCTTGGGCGTAATGAAAACAGAGTTTGATCAATATTTGTTAGGCAAAATTTTCGTTTAACTTTTGAGGAAATTGCTGTAAATACAAGAATAAACAATATCCGAGAGAACAATACCCGGTGTTTGTTTTATAAAGAACTTCAGTGCTGGAAAATTTCTATGAATATGATAAAACTCTTCGAAGTTGTTACTTAATCTTCTACCTATTGTGCATTTCCATGATCACGGGCCGGTCCTTTGGGAGGCATGCGTGGAGCCGAAGCCAACAGCACAGAGGCCCTTTATGAGAATTAATCTAAAGGCGAGAGCTACACATAGCGGGTATCATCCTTGGTTGCACAATATGATACACCCGAAGATGATATCCGCCAGTGTAGAGACTATTGCTTGTAATTGGGGGAAACTATGGACTATTGTTCATTATTGTTATATTTAATAAATTTTTGTTTATTTTACTTTAGGTCGTATGCAATCTTCATTAGTTTTTAAATAAACCAAATACCTATGGCTCAAAAAAACCAGCTCACAAGTTATGTTTACAAGTACTTTTTTTTTTTTTTTGTCTACAATCTGTAGGTAATCTAATATTTTATTATGTTAATAAAGACATTTTGAAATTGTAAAAACTATCCATGAAGGTTTCTAAGATCTTTGGGAATAGGTAGATATTGTCAACGTCGCAGTAGTGTAGTTCTCTGCACCCGCGTAACAACGACAATAGACGTAACAAATTCACGCGTGCAAAATTCAAGGTCTTGCTTATCTAGATCATAATAAGTTCTGTGTCGACAACTGCCAACATCAAATAAAAATACAATCCAGCTAACACGCAAACGAAGCAATTTACAACTATATACCAAAAAGCTCACATACAACCTAGATACCAAATATGTATAGATAGACCAAAACAAAACTGCCATTAAGCTGCTAATGCTAAACAGTGTAGGTAAGTAGATAAATATGTACTTGAGACAACTGACCGTGCGAATTTACCGACCTTGCTTAGTAGACTATTCAGTCATGATGATAAAATCACTTTATTGCTAAAGTTCCTCGTATTTACCCTTGTTATATAATTGCTTATTTAAGTTAGATAAGTCACAATACTTTACTTACTTAATATGCATATCCTTGTTCAAAGAGTTTAAACGAAAAATGCCTAAATACTAGGTAAATTTGGTACCCATGCCCTTTTAAAAGTTATTTATAATATCATCATCATCATCATCATCAGCCCATACACGTCCACTGCTGGACATAGGCCTCCCCCGTACGACGCCACAAATAGCGGTCCTGAGCCGCCTCCATCCATCAACTCCCTGCGACCGCTACGATGTCGTCGGTCCATCGAGTGGATGGTCTCCCATGTAGGGGGGGATTTGCCATAATCACCACGCTTGGCAGGCGGATTGGTGATCGCAGTGTTGGTGTTTAAAAAATACTCAGAAGGAAGCTGCTGCCCTTCCTCTGGTAGGTTCCCTTAGTCGGCTTTTACGACATCCACGGGTTGAGTTGGAGGGGTCGTTATTCGTACGCCGCGGCCCCACGGTTTATAATATGTATAACCAAATATCCTGTAGGAAGACTCATTTGGGGTTTCGATTATGTTGAAGCACATTTTAAGAATTGTGTAATAAAATTTATAGTATATGTTTAAAGAAAAATATACTTTTCTTTAATTTAAATCTTCCCGCTGGCTTCATCATGATTAACTGTCACTGTCAGACTGTGGCACTGACAGACCAATAATAATTACTTTATAATCTGTGGTCAAATGAAGCTTACAGAATCTAGCTGTCATGTCGTGGCATTTTATTACGAAGGAAAATCTATTGTAAAGATAATTGTGATTTTGGAATCGATATTGTGAATAATAACATTAAGTAAATGTCGTTTCTTTTATTACAGGTAAATTTGTTAGATAAACTTGTATACCATGTGAACTTGACAATGTGAAACTAACACAAGAGAAACTCAATTGTGTTTGAATTCACAAATCAATAAAGTACATCTTATATATGTATAAACAAAATAGCAAAATGCTTTGTTTTTATACCGAGCTTTGTAGGATATAAAGAGATACTTACACTTTTCCACTGACAACAATCTGCTTAAATATAATTGTAGCTCTTGCTGTCATAAGCGTATCCCCTCGTCTACGAATCTACCTACTTAATTATTAATATTTACAAAATACATAACCCATTCTAATAAATCTTAAGCAGTTATTAAGTTATTATTAACATACACAAACCATGCAAGCGTATAGCACTGGCCATCTAATTACGAGCGGCATTGACCCCACTCACGAACAGAACTACGCACTCGGTTCACGCGAGCATCCGAAACATAACCTTGAACTGGTGAAATAGATACATAGATTTATTATCTACTAGCTTTGTATGTATCTTTCTTCCCTTTGTAAAACGGCTAGGCTTTTAACAAAATGGCGCCTTTCAGTTATGCGATTGTTGAATGATGCGTATTACCTGGACTGCGCATATAATATTGAATTCTATCTTTCGGTACTCAAGGAGCTCAAGCTAGACCGGAAGCATCGCTTATCACGCTTGTCGCTTATTTTGTCTCCTGGAGTTCTTTGGCCACAAAGCCTGCAAGCCCAAAGACCTACCAATAAAAGCCATCGTCACGGGAAAAGTAGAGGGAAAGAGACCGTGAGGAGGGAGCCCAACGCGCTGGTCTGACCAGATCGACACACATTCGACATCAACATGTCAGAAGCGGAACAGATGGCGCGACATCGTACGGGAGAAGCTGCTTCCGTGATGGGTCGCGATCGCAAGCTCCAGTATTGGGGAAACGACACAAGGAGGAGGAGTTACTGATCAACGTTCAAGCCCGAACTAAAACGGTTGACCTTTAAGCCGCTAGTACTCTACTTTTCCACTTCAGCACTCGTTTCATCTAAGCAATTATAATGGTCTTAGCTATTGACAATGTTGCTTACTTAACATTTAAACACGATTGGGTATTTTATTTCTTTTTAATATTTTTTTGCCATGGGTAAAGTATCGTATGTTATTTGATACTGTCGCACCGTTTTCTTAAGTCAGCAGAAACTATTTATAGATTGTTATCACAAATATCATTGCAGTCGTAAACAATTGGTTTCAATTTGTAAACCGCTCGTTTAATGATACAAAATAGAAGTATCAATATCGATGTAGCAACTCAAAAGCACGCGCACTGACAAAGCATAGATTGAGCCAGCTAGTTCATTATTATTACCTTTAACCCAAAACAAAACGAATGATGAGCAAAAGCTTATTTTTAGTAGGTCTCGTTAAAATTTGTTAAAACAATTTAATTCATTAATTATTCGGAAATATACGAGTTGGGCGTTGACACTACCACACAGTTTCTAAAGATTCTATAGTATCATCGTTTTAACAGATATCTATGATGCTTCATGTAAAAATGCTCTAAATAATGAAAAAATGTATATCATTTGAAAAAATTCCGGAGTAAGCTGCTAAATGTATGGATGGGACCGAAACCTTTTATAGTTTTAGTAAACTATTCACAACCCATACTTAGGACTCTGATCATCATTTAATCTTTTAGATAGCCTACCCTCTAACGTGGCATCTTTTCCACTCTAGATAAATAAATGGCAAACCGATTTATTTCTGGCTATAAAACAAACAGACAGGCTATGAAATAAACTAGTGAAACGTCGAAACGCATGTGCACATTATTCATTATTTATCAACCTTGAGTCTATCACCTTACAACACTGACATAAATAAAGCAGATAGCCAGCTGTTTAAAACAGCTCTGGTGTCGCAATGGGTGTTTCTTGCAATCGTGTGGCTGGCCACGCTCGGTCAGCCTTTGTTCCAACCTTTGTTCTAATTGTGAGGTTGAGAAATTATGAGGATACCCCATGCGGTGGCCGTGGAGACCACACAGGGATTCATGAAGGTCTCTCTTTGGGAGTATAAAACCAGATTGCACAGGCATAAGACAAATTTTGAGGCCATGATTTGTACGAGTAGTTTATTATTAAGATTAAGATTGGATTTTTGTGTGACTCTACTCGGTTCTAGATGTAGAGATAGAGTTTTTTTAAAGATACAGTCTTGGTTTAGAATGCATTCAATCATCATTTCATTCTTCTCTCGTACGTTTTTAGAACCAAATTTGCTTTTTTCACCTGCGTGTATGTGATAGATAATGCATTGTCGAAGTTGGTGTTTTCTTTGCTGTTATCTTGTTATTTTCTGTTACTGTCATCAGTTTTTGTTTACATTTCTAAATGTCTGATGAAATACAACATCTTGGATTCTAAGATAGAGTATAGACTAGCTAGCTAAGGTTTATGACAGGAATTAAAGGCCTTTTAACAGCAGATGTCAGTGGGTTGATCCGAGCAGATAAAATAATTCCTAAAGATGAACAAAAAATTAAATGCCTTTCTACAAAATATTTATTAAGTGCTACGTCGTAGCAGGTCTACGCGATTTTCGTGGAAGCCGAGAACGCAAGACAGTTTTTTTCTATTTTCGACTACGAATAAATGTAAGTATGACCGATTTAAAAGCTTACAAGGTAAAAACAGATCGATCAAAAACTTTCGTAAGTGCGCACGGAAAATGTGTCTGATTCTCCAATAAAATATAAGTTTAGTGAAACAAGTCACATTTCCTACGAGTTTCGTAAGTTTTCCGACTTGCCAACCCTTTCAAACTTTCACACCAGAATTTTATAGATCAATTTTGTCCTGCCTATAGACTGCGTTTACGATATCATGCGTGAACGTTAAATTTACGAGATTTCGGTCGGTTTTAATGCACTTCGCCACCGATTTTATGAGGTGAAAATAAAAATTCGATTTCACTGTTTATCGGTTAAGTTAACTGGCGAATGGAATACGGTCGGGGCTAATCAGAATATTTTATGCATGGTGGAGGAATCCTCTATTCCTTCGGCTTTTGGGAGTTTAGGGCCTGCGCGATTAGGTGGTCGCTTTATAGTTGCAAGGATATTGATTTGGTGGTACAAGTCCAAATAATAGTGAATTATAAAGTGGCTGGTAATGGGGTACGCCTTTGCCCAGGAGTCCACATTTCTTGGGTCAATATTGACCTATATATTTTTTTTGAGAATTAAAAATCTACTTAATCATACAAGATTACATATTCATAAGTACGAAGGTCATAAGTACGAAGGTCATAGGTTCTTCGGTGTTAAAGTTCTTAATTTCCTTAAACTCGTATTTAGAAACGTCAAGTGATTTTTCACGCAAATTAGGTTTACTTAAATAATATTTATTTCTCAAACAGAAATACATTTCACTTAAATGAGAAACATGTTAAAGTTTAGTATATTATATAAAACTTCGACAGTAAATTTTTGTTACCTACCTACATAAGCATACAGGTAAAGTTAATCATGCAATGTGATACAAAAGTTTTACAATTTTCAAATATCAATTCATTCAATTATATTTAATACGACTTGTAGTGCATTCTTAACCATTTGTCTATAAATGATTTATGACTTCACCGATTTTGACGTTCATATCCGCTTGAAAACAAATCAAAAGCACTCACTTCATCTGACGTGCCGCAATTACGTCATAGAGTGTCAATCCTATTGCGTAAATACCACACTTTTCGTAAAGAATGATGCTATGTTTTAATTATTGCACTTTTAAATAACTGCGAGTATGTATGTATCTGTTTGAATCTTGTTCGAGTAATTTATCCTGAGTTTGCCCTATCAGCTAAAACTATTCATTGTCCAGCCAAAAAATATAGATAGTATTAGCGCACTATCATTCATTCATAAAATTTTCACATTTCATAAGACTTTCTAGTAATTTTTCGTCTTTGGTCAGATAAGTGAGTTGTTATGTGCTGGTTTGGAAGACGCGCACTTTACCGCGTTGACAAATTCGTAATCGGTGGCGGATTTAATTACTTCATTCGCAGCGTAGTCTTTGGTCAGATAAGTGAGTTTTTATGTGCTGGTTTGGAAGACGCGCACTGTACCGCGTTGACAAATTCGTAATCGGTGGCGGATTTAATTACTTCATTCGCAACGTAGTCTTTGGTCAGATAAGTGAGTTGTTACGACCTGGTTTGGAAGACGCGCACTGTACCGCGTTGACAAATTCGTAATCGGTGGCGGATTTAATTACTTCATTCGCAGCGTAGTCTTTGGTCAGATAAGTGAGTTGTTACGACCTGGTTTGGAAGACGCGCGCTGTATCGCATTGACAAATTCCGTAATCGGTGGCGGATTTAAGCGCCCTTAATTACACGCCATGACATGTTTACAATCACAGAGACCACATGACAAATGACTCGTTTTCAAATTGTGCCATAGTTAGAGGCGATTACTTTAATTTTGAGAACTTAACTGTTAGTAAGCTTACGCAACTTCAAGGGCATTATTATGGTGCTTGTACACCGGAGATTTACCTTTGCTTTTTACCACCAGGTGATGTTGTAGTCGATCTCACCTTGTGGTAAGTGATGATGAGGCCGACAATTTATCACAAAGGTCTTGAATGTGTAAAACAGAGCCAATAAGATTATTTATGCTTATTTATGATACCTAAGTAGTTATTTATGATAGTAAGTTTAAGGTACCTAAGCTAGTCTTTTGATAGGTATTAACTTAACACATGCCACCAACTAACTACATCTACAGTAATCTACAGCGCAAGTCCACTTCTGGACGCAGGAACCCCCCTGACAAGGGCCTTGTTGGCTTTTATCAATAATAATCCCCACGCTGGGCATGCAGTTTAGAGATTAGAGTTCAGCGGTAAAATTGTTCTGCAGGAGACGCTGCTGCCTGCCTGGTCGATATACCTTATTCTTTTCTTACGACACCTGCGCGGGAAGAGTTGTTGTGCAATTTTAAACCGGCACGACACGGCCACTTCCTTTCGATGGACAATACTTAACACTGGTGGGAGAGCAGGGTATAAGGGTATATTGTCTTTGAAACTTCAATTTTCGATTGTTCCTTTGTACCATAGACAAATAATGATGATGACTATGAGAACCTAGAACGCAATTAACAGCAAAGCTTAGTCATAGCCTCGCCTATATAACCTTCGGGCTACACCCTGTAGATAGAGGTATATGTAATGTACTACCATCACAAATGTCTGAATGTGGGCCCGGTCTTTACACTTAGTAAGAGTGTGCACAATACGATTACGAAAAAAGTTTTCGAGAGCTCTGATACTTTAACCTCTATCTCGCTTACAGGTATAAAAAAGAATGAGATAAATATAATTTAAAATATGAATAAAAATCTAAATCTAATATTCCGTGAAAATAGCCTCTGAGTTTTCTCACAAAACCATTCGAAAACTATTATCGAGTTCGTATTAAACCATTCAGCCGCTGTAAAAATAAGTAAGAAAAATAGTTATTATGTATGTATTTAAAAGAAACGCTGCAAGGCGCCAAAAAAGAAAGACTAAAACTTTTATCGCCATCGTAAACTAGTACACGACTCGTACTAAAGACTCTGGTTAGGCTGAGATAATAATCTGGCTAGAACTATTATAACATTTACGGCCCATCAGCTCAAGTGCAGTGTAGATGGAATACAGCTACATTAAATATAACTACTTACATAAAATTATCTATGAATACGGTAGTCAAATTGAACATTAATGATACTCGTATTAGGTAATATCTAGAACTACACACCCGATTTACATATACTCTAGATTACATTACAATCTGAGTGCTCTTAGCTATTCTATAGAGGTGTGTAGATCCGGAGTCAAACGGATCCTGGAGTCGTGTCCGCTCCTGGATCCGTGTGGTTCCGCTCCGGACTGACGTTCTTGGCGTGTCCGCGCCGCGTCGGTCTCGGTTTATCGAGTCGAATGAATGTAACGAGCGATTGGAGCTGTGTCGATTTGAGCTTCGGTTTGGGTTCGGCAGTGTTCGATCGACGGATCCATTTACGAGTAAACAAGTAACTACCTCAGACAAATTATACCATATTATAATTTGCTAAATAAATCTATAATATACCCACATATTTAAATAAGTAGGTACTACAATACTATAGTATAGTCATATGAACCTATAAGTACGAAACTTTTGTAACTACCTACTCACTAATCTAGAACAATGATTGTAAAAAAAAAAACAGGAAAATATTTGTCATAGATTCTTTAGATCCACCGAAACACGCGTCCTATACAAACAGATCCAATGAACATGTAGGGACCGTTACTGCAAGTGATTCTAACAGATCCGCCAGATCCACTGAATAAAACAGAGCTAATGGACATGTAGGAACTGAAACTGCAGGCGGATCCAAACAGATCCGCGGAGTCGTATCCTGGATACGTATCCGAACCCATCTGGAGTCGGATCAGATCCGATCCAGGCGCGGACACGTTTAGCGCATGCCTACTATTCTACATACAATACTCCTTTGATAAAATGTAATGTCTCATAGCCGAATTTCGGCCATGGGGCGGCGGCGACCAGTCTCAACGGAAACTGATACTGATACTGTATTATTCTGTAGACTGACCTACGGGATGGTATCCGTCTTATCGGGTTATAAAAGTAAAAGAGAGAAATAGAGAGTGAACAATTGTGTGCGCAGGTGGATTATCTATTTCCTCACTCTAAGGGCCGGACTCCACCCAAGCAGAGACGAGATGAGCGGAGAAGAGATAAACAACCAATAGAACATCGTTATTCACATATCTCATCTCCGCTCAGCTTCAGTGTATACCACCAAGGGTAGATGTATCAAATTTCTATGCGAAAGCAAAGAAAGATCGCAGCGGAGATGTGAGCTGTGCCTCGCAAGCTGGTGACGTCGCGCAGAGGAGACAAGAAGCCGAAGATGTGAGCGGCAGTAAGCGTCGCCGCTAGTGCATTCATCTCAACAAACATCCAACACTCTCCACACGTAGTTCTAGTGAGCACACATCTCCGCCTCAGTCTAGCCAGTACGCATCTCCGCATAGCTTCGGTAGAGACCTAACTGTAAAACGTCTCTTCTTCTCGTCTCCGCTTCGGACATCTCCACAAATCTCCGCTTTGGTAGAGTCTGGCCCTTATAACCTGATGCAATAGAAGTCATACTGTAGGTACCTACCTAGTAGGTTAGGTACTAAGGTATACGTAATGAAACGTATAAGTATAACTCTGTTCTGAAGCAGCGGTTAAGCCCAGCTACACGCTCAAACATTTGTGCATGCATGATTGCACAAACACAGTTTGCGCAATCAATTTGGAGCGTGTGGCCGGGCTCAAACCAGTTCGCGCAAGCAAGATGGAGCGTGTGGCCGGGCTATTAGGGGTATTATTATGACATGTTTTTGTCCATCTAACTAATCCGATTCTCTTAATTCGCCATGGCTCAAGCTGTCGTCCGTTTTTGCTCGCATAAGTTCTTCGAGATAACCTAGTATAACCACTGTTAGAAAGTCAGCAGATATAGATCTGTTTGCAGTGAACGTTGCTTGCGTAAGAACGGAACAGTACCTAGGTGCAGTAACAGTTTTCTGTTACATGTATTTCCTTGTAGGTTATCTTTTGTTTCTTTTTCTATCATATTTCTGTACGCTAATTTAAAATCAAGCGATACCTACGAGTTCATATTAATAACGTAGGTGAGCTGTACTGTAACAGTCATAACTTCATAATATTTTTTTATAATCTTAAGGAACGGTAGGACTCGTTCCTTTTTCGTGCTTTACTCATATTTTCTTCCCAGTTCGCTTTAGCTTACAGAAGGTCTATCTAAACTACATAATTTATCTTTTTTCTATGAGAAAGTTAAATAATAGGATTACCAGTCTCAATATCCTGTTTGATTGGAATTGGTGCATATTTATCACATTTGTAGGTACGCAAATTTCCAAGTTAAATCGACGAAGACTTTAATTCCTTTCGTCAAATACCTAATCGTGATGTAAATGAAAGGAAAAACTAATAAAAATAGAACAATGCCACTGTATAACGTAACAAGGATAACTATCATAAAAGTACTTATAAACAGGAAGTTCTCAGCACAATCGATAATAGACCTTCCTGATCTCTGACCTGTCGTGATGGCCCTAAGGTACCTTCGAAGGTAGAACAATGGCGCGATTGTCTAATCGGTGTTATATTACAAGTAAATCAATCGACCTCAGCCTGAGTCCTCAGACCTCCTTAATAGGATGAGGCTCACACAGAATTCTAATGAGATTTACCACCAATGCAGGGCAAGGTTAGAAACCAACTACAAGTTGTTTGCTAGTGGATTTGTTTGCGTAGGTAGAGGATTTTCACAACAACAACACCAGCCTATACCAGTCAACAGCTGGACTAAGGACTTACGTACCTAATAAAAAATAAGCGGAATAATGTTACTATACTTTTTCCAATTTAACGGGATGGCAACAACTTTAGACTTATTAGCTTTGGTGCCAACAACAGAATCACTACCAATGCTGGAAAATTTACACAGCGTCATCTAATAAGCCCTTATTAGGGTGTTATGCCCCCTAACAAGTCTCTAACACAATCCACCATAACCGACTGCACCCCCCAACACGACCAATAGGGAACGATGGCGGCGCATTGCACGGGCAGCCCTTCATCAGGGCTCCCCATCATAACCACGACCACTCTGACACGACGGCCCGACTAAGAAGAGGGGGTAATGGCATAATCCCCTGGGTATGCGGGTAGGGAATCTCAGTGCACAGATTCGTAGAAATTCATTACTTTTAGCACGTCAATACACTGCTAACAGTACAGTAAAGGATCTTAATACTTTTAGCATCGAAGAAGATGTATACAATACCTGGAGGCCTACTCGGAAAAGGACAATCGAAGTTTCTAATTCGTTTTCGAATAAAACCAACTCTTATGTTGATTGCATAAGAGTAGTGTTTGCACGAAAACGAATCAGAAACTTCCATTTCGTTTTTGTGAGTACGGGCCCTGGAAGATCGTCAAAAGACGTATTTTATAAAAGCCCAGGCGTAAAATTCCATCCTAAGTAATTAGGTACCTACAACTACCATTATAAATGTTACTTTATTGTAAATAAATAAATAGTGTAAGGAAATCAGATTGTTGATAATATCTGAAACGTTCAGTGCTGTTTCTGTGCACTGCACCCTATAAAGAGACACAATTATTGGAACTGTAAAGGGACACATCTTGCAAACAACGTTAATTCTTTCTTATACATCAGTAACATACATCCTTATAGTATGATTATATGGCACCTATAACACGTAGGTAATCCACTTGATTCTATTGCGCAGTGCGTGTGCGTGCGTACTTTATAAGTTACGTTATTTATTGGATATGATGGGCATAAATTTCCTTTTGGGTCTACCTTTATTTACCCAATATCAGTGATTTAATGAGTGAAAAAATATGTAGCACATTTTAATTGAGGATCAGATATGGTTTAGGAACCTTTTGCTCACGACTTCAGGGTATATTCAGGATAAACAGATTGAAATTGTTTGTAATGTTTTTCTATTATACGTAAAATTTCATACCGAACTAGGTTGTGGTTTTGTTCGCGTTTGGGGAAGAAGGCGGATCTATGATGGATATATCTCTATGATTGGAGAAGACGGCGGATCTATGATAGATATATCACCTAAGTTCGTTTTCAGTAATGTTAGATTAGTAAGTACGAGTACCTTATGTTTTTCTGATCGCCATCTAACTTTAGTTAGTATCTCAAGTGATGTAACGAGGCTGCTCCTTGTTCGCTGCGTGTCCAATTCATACACTATTTTTGTTTTATGTACGTACCTGAAAAAGAACAGAAATAATGATTAGTAACAGTTTACTAATTAAACTCTGAAGTCTCAAACTTTGAGCAATCAATCTTTCTGGCGCAGCGCATTAGCATTGCCATACAGCGAGGCAATGCAGCCAGCGTCTTGGGGACGCTGCCGACTGGTATTGATATGGACCAGTTGAGCTATCTGTAGATTGCAGATTGTTGCAAACAATCTACAGATAGCTCAATTGATTCAATTGTTAATAGGTACTAGTTCTAATTTAGTTCTATAATTTGATTTTAATTTTCTTTTTATTAAGATTTTAAAATTTGAGCAAGACTGAGCAGCAGTATCTTAACTTAAACAACCCACTGCTCACCGAAGGGTGGTGGGTAAGTAAGTAAAAGTTTAATATTTCACTTTCGCGCAAGTTTTTAATCTAACCTTAACATTGTATATTATCTAGTATTTTAGAAGTATATGTGAAAACCTGTATTGTGTGTGAGAGGCTGGAGCCCGCTATAGGTTTTTGAAAAAAATTGTAAACACAAGCCTCTAGTGCGCCTACATATTATTACGATTACCTACATAATAATAAAACTCGGGTGTCTCAGGTTAAATGGGATGGACGGATGAATAAATTAACTACCTATTTTTTAATTTGCCTCACCTACTTTTAATGCTGATATGCAGAAGGCTTTGTCGGAGACCATATGAGGATCGCTATGTGAATATATAATCAAAGACGCAAGTTTCAACACCTGTGCTGAGCAACCATCATTGGTATTCTCTGCGCGTTCACCTCATTAGCACCTAATAAGCTCAAATGCGTACTATTTACCTTATAGGCAATTGTTAAATAGCACGTAAATAGTACTTTTAAGGCGATAGAGCTGGCAATATATAGGTAAATGGTACGGACTTCTTGTGGAGACTAGGGAGACTGGCAATGAAGCATTTCTTATTTATGGCAAGATTGCCAGGTTTCTACTTCAGTGGTCATAATCTAGAGGCAATTGTTAATAAAGTATTTACTGTTATAAACTTCAAATAGAAACCTACCTGCCTAAATGCAGCAAAAAAGAAACGATAAATAGTTAATTTCAAGGAAAAGTTTTCCAATTTACAATGCTGATTTGATTTACCGTTTCGGTTAAAATACGTGCATGGATAGTTCATATTTATTTTATTTATCTACTATTTATTTTATTCCTTCAGTTTCAACCTAGAGCGTTTGAATTTTTTACTCTACCGTAATCCCAAATTAAATTTTTTACAACTCTCATGGCGTACATTTTGAGCTCGTAATCCCATACGTGACAACCATTCCAAAATAAATAAATAGTTTCTACAAACGCTTTATTTTTATTTTCGCCATAAAAACGTGAGATCAAAGAGTTACTTATAATCTGGGTTGCTGCAACCAGGTCACACGTAGACGTAGTGCACTGCCTTTAGGTAATAAGATAAGATATACGTAAGATAACGTTTATTGCCAAAAAGACAGATTACATGCTAATTTCTATTTCTATTGAAATATAGAGGGTGGCGAGGGTAGGTATACATTTTTATTCGAAACACTAATAGCGTAGGTGAAAGTATGAGATGGATACGTTTGTAACTATGAATGATATGGTAAAATCCAGGCTGAGAAGGTGGATAATGGTAGAGTTCCGGTTTCTAGGTCGTGTCTCAGAAATAATAGAAGCAATTCTAAAGCTTTGACCAAACCTGCCGTTTCGCATTGTTGACGCTGCCGCTTGTTTGACGTGTAGGGTATGTCAATAATGAAAAAGATAAATAATGTTGACTATCGTTTTTTTTTTTGAGTTTTGGCAAAATACCATAACCTCAAATATATATAATTACCTGATGGGATTAATCTGACCTTGGATTCTGTTTCAGCGTCCCTAAAAACATACAGTAAACGTAGACACCTTGGCCAAAGATTTTTTTTGTGTGGCTGAGTTTTCTTTTCTTTATGTATTTCTACTTTCCTGGTATATTGCGTGAGATAAACATTTCAATAAAACCCACGGAAACGATAATGGTAAATCCAGACTACCGCAATGTATAGAGATCTTAAAATGTAGCGAATGCGGCATGAAATCACCACTGAATTTGATTTGTGTTCGGACTAGTTTGGGCCCAAGTCATTGGGACGAACACGGAATACTTTCGCTTTTATAGTATTAGTATGGATGAGTAGTTAGTATCAGTAATAAGTGAACGGATGGGCTTGCCGTCACGCTGCATTGGAACAATAGGTGTGGCAGAAGCAGTGCTGGCCCAACCTTCTCAAAAAGGGTAATAAAATAGCATTCGCTAGGATTCTCTTTTTCACAAAAGCACTACCCACTGCAAAATGTATTTGCCGAATGGGAAACTCGACCTAGTTCCATTATACCTATTACGGTTCTGTGCCAGTGCAGGTTTGATTTACACAGACACACAAATCTTGGCCAGATTTGTGGGTTCATCCTACTCGAGTCGGAAACAAAGGCTTGATTATGCTAGTGTGGATATAACTCGCAATGTAATGCAATGTTAGCACATGTTCAACAATGAATGCATGTGCTCTCTATATCCTCTGAATCTCTATATCCTATGAATGTATTGGTTTGTTCCGCCCAGACAACCACTATACAACTGGTTGTTTACGTGGAAATAATTTTCCGCGGAGGCAACCAGTTACCTGGACGGAATTTTATTTTCATCTTCACAACTGTCTGGTAGCTAGTTGTTGACTGCCTTGTTGGTCTAGCAGTCAGCTGGTTCAACCGCTGATAATCAGGTCCTGGGTTCAAATCCCGGGTGGGGCCAATAGTATTGGGGTTTTTCTAGCAAGAAAAAATCACAGTACCATCCCGGTTTCAGAAAGTTGGCGGTGTTACACCCCCGTGCCTCGGAAAGGCGCCAGACCTCTCTCCGGCCGTGTCGGTCTGCTGTCCCATCGAATTATGAAAGTGTGGGAATAGAGAGTGCACCTGTGTTTGCGCACACACTTGTGCACTATAATATGTCCTGCGTAACTGACTAGTCTACATTGAGATTGGCCGCCGTGGTCGAAATGCGGCTAGGAGGACATTATTGTTAATTATTCTATGAATATTAATGAAAATGAATAAGCCCTGTTTGAATAATTTTAGGTACCTAAATGTAGACTATTTATTTTCATAAATTGCATTTGCTTTTAAATAATAAATGTATTAATATTAATGTACCTTTGTCATTCAGCTGGAACTCATGAGAGAGGCCTTAAAATGGGTCTTTCAAACACGACGTATAAATAAATAATCTTAATACTAAAACTAACCTTACATACATATGTTTAGAAATGTTGATGTGTTACAAAACGAAATAAACATTGTTTATTATTCACATCCATAAACAACCTTAGCCTAACCTATAAAATAAAATACATATATTATGTCTACCTAGAAATTATCTTGGTATACAACGAAAGTCAACATAATCTACTGGTACAAATTTCGCTAACTTATTCTGGCACTGAAATATTCGGTAAGAAATTAAGAACTTTTTATACTTGTTTGTTTCTCTATAAATAGTCAAAGTTTCTTACTAAGAGGGCGCACAAAGTTCCAAAAACAACCTTAACTCGAGAAAGAAAACTTGTAATCATTCATTTGTACTGTTCTATATTCTTTTCTTGCCCAGCCTATAAAGTCATCATTACACGTGGATTTTTTTATCTAACTACTAGCAATCTGCCCCGGCTTCGCACGGGTAGTAGTAGTAGAGCATTATAAGTAGCGTTTGCGATGAAAGCTCCCAGGTGGCTTGACTTTATCCGAATCTTCCAACAATTTCCATTATATTTCTACAAATCTACATAAAATCTTGACAAATTATATACTTAAAGCTTTTCCATAAATCACTCTATAGAGTTTATCGCGAATAGACAGACAGACGCGGTAAGCGACTTAGTATTATAATGTAGTGTATCTCTGTATTTATCTCTAGGTGATTAGGTGGGACATGGTGGATCCTACCTATCTTCTCCGTCTCTTTTCTCATATCACCTTTTTAATCAATTCATACATCATATTGTGTGATTTTAGATGATCTTCTTTGTTTCTCGAAATCTACACGCCAAAGTCGGCGGCCACACCGGCCCGCATTTTGGTGCGATATTTCACTGTATGAATATAATAGGTAGCCGACAGTATTTTGTTATCTTATGAGCGGCCGGCAACTTTGGCATATAGACTCGTAGACTTCTTAAACATATTGTCGAAGATTTCACGAATATAACCAATTGGCGTTGCGGCTTCGACTTTTGCTAACGACTTTGTCGGCTCGTAGAGCTTTGGCAGATATAATTCAATTTCAAAACTCAAATAAATATTATTCTGCGAAGCAATTGTATTTCGTAATGATAACTCTATTTCGTTCAGAGTTGAAAATGTTTTCAATTTCAAACAAAGACCATTGTGGTTAGCTTCATAAAATAATTTGATTCAAAGAGTTTTGTAACAGTAATCTCGTCTACGTAAGTTAATGTAATTATAGATGTATAGAAAGTATAAACGTAAATGTAAGAGTAAACGTTTAGGAACAATGGTTCTACCCACACGCAGAATTTTGAGAGAGAGTTCAATACTTAATTAGACTCATTTATCATTGTTGCGATACACATACATACTATCAGGGGGCGAGTCTATTTGACGTTAGTAATTAGACGTGATCGGGATTTCGGGATGTCTCCTTTTGCCATACAATTTTGTACAGCGCTTCTATCGGGCTGATGTAGAACTACAATAATGCCTTATAATAATTTAGCGTGTTTTAAAAGCGGTAAGCCGACTTCAAATTCCTGGACCTACCTCTTGTTTACGCCCGTTGCTGTGGAAACTGTTTGTTAACAGTCATTGTGATCATTTTATTGTTTTCAAAAACCTAATAATGCACTTCGAATCCCTTTCTTTTGTACTATTTTTAAGTTTTGTGGGATACTAATACTAATTCCTTGGGGATACAATTTTTAAGGGACCACCTCGGAATCATTTTGAAGTTAAAGAATTCTCATCATCCCATAATAAAAATAATAGCTATAGTTACTTACATAATTTTCCAGGTTTATTTTGTGGTGAAGATTAAAACTTGACACGATGAAGTTTTCCATTTAGTTTCTACGATTACTATCTAAGCGATGGCCGTAAAGCCTGCCACATAGTTTATCATAGATTCCCTAGACAGAATGTAATAATTGTTTGTGAATAAATGAAATGAACCTACCAGAAGAAGGGCAGCAGCTTCCGTCTGATTATTTTTCAACACCAACACTGCGATCACCAATCCGCCTGCCAAGCGTGGTGATTATGGCAAATCCCCAAATACATGGGAGACCATCCTCTCGATGGACCGACGACATCGTAGCGGTCGCAGGGAGTCGATGGATAGAGGCGGCTCAGGACCGCTATTTGTGGCGTCGTATGGGGGAGGCCTATGTTCAGCAGTGGACGTGTATGGGCTGATATGATGATGATGATGAAATGAAATCTCAAAAACTAATCCAACCTCGAACCTTCTTACTGTGAGTGGTCATTCTAGGCTATCTGTTCTACTGGGTATATATTATTTGATAGTTTTATTCCAAATCGATCATGTTCAATGTTTTATTACTCCTGCAGCGATTGCTGAAGACCTAAACGGCCGATTTCTGCGGCATTGGGTAGTGGTGCTTCAGTGCTTGCTAACTAAACTTGGCACTGACAATCAGTGCATACTTGCCCGTGTCAACAAGGTTTCTTATTAGTTTTTGTATAGATTTCTGTTTTGTCCATGTAGTAGTTAAGCTTTCGATTGTATTTCAATTACAAATGAGTGTTTTCATATGGACCACTATGAAATAATTTTTTATTTTATTTTATTTATTACAATAAATAAAGACCATTGTCATTATCAGTCCACCAGCATAAAACTAATTTAATTTAATGCACAGCCTCGATGTTGCCCTGACACATTTACCCAGTACGGTTAAGGTACTGAGCTGATTGCATTGCAGATTGCAGACCATACCATAAGGCTGCCATTCACACAATATGAGTTTTTTTTTTTCCTTTCATTGCATTAGAAACCGACTCAACGACACCCTTCAAGGATCTAGCAGCATCAAATTCAGAATCAGAATCAATAACTTTACTTCTTTAGGCTTACAAAATAAGCACTTAGACAAGTCATATTTTATACTATAAAATTATGTTACCTAGTTATTATTATCAAATAAGAAATAAGGTGTTAATGATATTCTCTTCATTTAAATTTTTTGTCCACAAGTGGAAGAAGAGAATAAGCAAGTTCCCCAGGTTGAAACTAAATACTCATGCAAAGATCGAGAGCTGACTCATTGGGCTACACTCTCTGAAAATGTCACAAAAAAATGGAATCTGACAGCTAACTGGATTAATTGATTAGAAAATTTGATAGCCAAGCAGCAGAATACTAAGGATAACGTGGCTATGGTAAGTACTTAGGCACTTTTGGGCAGCTTTTGTTATATTACATAACTACACGAACTTATATAACAACCCCGAACCCGGAACAAATCTTTCGGAACATTAAATCCGCTTAAGCCCTCTCGGCCCAATTAAATAGTTTTTCTTCTGTGAAAGAATAAGAACGATAAATTACAAGTTTCAGTCGCAGTTACTTGAAACAGTCTACAGGGCTGGTGCAGTACTTTACCTCTAGGGATTTTCTTGTCCGGCCTGCGAAAATGGATGTTTATGTTTTTGGGTGTCTGTATGGTAAATTGTGTAATGAGCAATTTTTATACCCAGGTGAATTCTACGCAGTAAGAGTACCTATTTATTTTTTCCATAACAATATGTTTATAAGTAAGAAGCGAATCTTGGACTAAAAGTGTATCCCTATAAACTATTAGAAATTTCACATTCGTATAAAATTTGCAACTCAAAAACACGGTTTTTATTTAACTAGAATATTTATTAGAAATTTGTGTTTTTCCCAGTTGCTAAACATTGAACCACAAAAACATTCCTACTAATATTATAAATGTCAAAGAGAGTGAGTATGGATGTTTGTTCAGTCCTCTTTCCCGCAAAAATTACTAAACTGATTAGGCTGAAATTTGGTATGGGTATAGTTTGGGACCTGGAATAACATATAGGCTTTTTAACCCGATAAAACGCGGGCGAAGGCGTGGGCCGGAACTAGTACATAAAAAAATTCTTAAATCGAACATAGAAGATACCCTCTGTTTTTTTTCATCGCCTAAAAAATGTGTAGTTATTGTTAGCTACACTCATCATCATCAGTCCGTTTACGTTCACTGCTGAACCTTACACCTTATCATTTTTGTGTGACTCCAGCTGTGTAGGTAGCAGATAGTGCTTAATAAGAGCGACTAGCCGTTTGTACATACACTTACAGGAGGGTATCAGCTCGGGAGTTTGGATTTTAGCGTTAATTACGAAAAGCTGACTAGATTGGTCGTGGGGTCGCGGCGTACGAATATCGACCCCTCCAACTCAACCCGTGGATGTCGTAAGAGCCGACTAAGGGAACCTACCAGAGGAAGGGCAGCAGCTTCCGTCTGAGTATTTTTAAACACCAACACTGCGATCACCAATCCGCCTGCCAAGCGTGGTGATTATGGCAAATCCCCCTACATGGGAAGACCATGCACTCGATGGACCGACGACATCTTAGCGGTCGCAGGGAGTCGATGGATGGAGGCGGCTCAGGACCGCTATTTGTGGCGTCGTACGGGGGAGGTCTATGTCCAGCAGTGGACGTGTATGGGCTGATGATGAGATGAGATGAACTAGATTGTACGCACCGCAGTTCAAGTTTATTTTTCGAAAGATATATAAGTATTTATATTTTATGACCTCAGTCGTCAGAGCGAAGGTCAGCCTGCGACGTAGGGCATTGCGGGTTCGAATCCAGCACGGAACAAATGTTGTTTGCATGCTCTGTTGATATTTGTTTCAGGTGTAGAAGTATAAGTATTATAACCCGGTTACACGAAACATTCAAACATTTGTGCAAACAAGCATGCACATACAGAGTTTGCGCAAGCAAGATGGAGCGTGTGGCCGAGCTATATAAATATATTTGTTCCTCTTCGTGGATAGCCCACAAAACTTTAACTATAATACCTACACTTTTCTGACTTCAAGAAATTGCTTAAAAATAGATTACCTATCTACATTTGATTACTTTAAAACAAAGTAAGCCTTGAAAGAAAATCCCTGTAGGCTTTTATTAAATAACAAAGTAAAAGAAGCTTAATTCCGTTATGAAAAATTGAGAAAATACTTCCAAGAATTCAGCTACTTATAGAGGTAACGAATAAATTATCCCTAATCCCAGGTGGATACGAAAATAAGGATCAATTTCGAACCACATTATGGAGAAGGTAATTTATTTTAGGATTTTCATATTCGTTTGTATGATTAGCTTACTCAGATTGTTAGTTACTTTTGTATAGTATTTAATGTATTTATTTATTTATAAAAAACTTATTCTAAGTTTTACACTTTAACATTCTCAATGCCCGACAGAATTTGTGTAGGATGTTGCATTCCTCGGGTTAGTTTAACAATTTTATTGCCAACATGTAGTTTTACGAGTTCATTAGTTGCGGCCCGCCCCGCCTGAGCAGTGAATGTGTTAATTCTGTACCTATTTAGTTGCCATACAGCGGGGCAATGCAGCTAGCAGCGTCTTGGGGACGCTTCCAACTGGTATTGATATGGACCAGTTGAGCTACCTGAAGATTGTTTGCAACAGTCTGTAGTTAGCTCAAATATTTTAACTGTAAATACTAGTTTTAATTTGTTTCTATTATTTAACTGTCATTTTCTATGTCAATAAAGTTTTGATTATGTAAAAAGTTGTTAACAAGACAAAACTATAACTCCATTTTTCCTCCGCAAGCAAGCAGTTTTAGCTTCTACGCAAGAGGACACAAATGGTTATGAGTTATTTGTAAGTTTATTTATAAAGTGTGTAAAACTGTTTGTTCTTCGAATCATCATCATCATCAGCTCATATGCTGAACATAGGCCTCCCCCAAACGAGACGCCACGAATAGCGGTCCTGAGCCAAATGCATCCAACGACTCCCTGCGACCGCTACAATGTCGTCGGTCCATCGAGTGGGAGGTCTTCCCACACTACGTATCGCATTGCATCGCGGAACACAACTGAAAACGCGGTTCTCCGAATACAATAAAATTAAATAATTGTTTTTGTGTCGAGTCTGGAAATTTAAGTTATTTTTAACTTAAATTTATGTTTGGTAGGTAATAGGTTGGTATGTAGACAGGTTCTTGTAAACTGAGTTCCAATAAAACAAGCTTTACTTATTCTGTAGCTAAATAACTCTTTGTGAAATGTCCACATCGAGCAATAAGTTTAGTTAATTTCTGTACTTATTTATAAATTGGGATGTTCATAAAATTACGAGGGGCAACTAACGACGACGTGCTAGTTTTATTTCCTAAGCACCGAAATGGCGTCATCTAAAAATAACATAGTCGTTCGTTGACTCTCTTCACATTATCTCAGTCGTAAAAGGATATTCGTAATTCTATTGAAAAACGCGGGCCATTGGAAACTTTCGGTAAAATTTTCACCAACTTAAGGAATATTCTGTTGTATATTATTATAGTGCGCAAGCACTCGCACTCGTAATCGAGTACCTAATCTCAATGAAATTATATGAAATCCCAATAATATGGCGTCTTTATAAAACGATAAACCGACTTCAAATTTCCTTACATTTACACTTATTTTAAGTTTTGCGGGATTAATACTAATTACCTGGGGAAAAAGATTTTATGGGACCCCTTCGGGATGATTTTCTATAGAACAGTGAAAGAATTTTCAAAATCGGTCTATAATTGGCGGAGATATCGCGTAACATACATACAAAAGAACACACAGACGAATTGAGAACATCCTCCTTTTAAAGTCGGTTAAAAAAATGCAATTTAATTTTTTTAACAATTTTATAATTTTTATGTCAATTTTTTTTTAATCCGTTACCTGCCCTTTATTGTACGGGACTGCGCTAACCGACTGCGGCACGAAATCAAGTACCTACCCCTAGTCAAAAAATTTTAGGCCTTCCTACGGACTTCACGGCCATTAGCTCCACCTACAGGGGAAACATTGAAGTTTTTCCCCTGTAGGTGGAGCTAATGGCCGTTTTGCATAGATTGAAGCACCAATGAGCGCCAGGCCTATGATATATGCCTTGAATACTATTTTAGTATAAAATCTCGTGTCACAGTGTTTGTAACCAAACTCCTCCGAATCGGCTGGATCGATTTTAGTGATTTTTTTTAGGTAGGTCTGGGTATATGTTGCTATCTATTTTTTATACCCCTAAGTGATAAGGGTGGCGCACCACAAAAAATATTTTTTGTTTTTTAGACAAAACCTTTTGCTTTTATTTTTTTATGACTATGCAATAATAGTAATTTATGCAACTGTGCATAATGGAGGGCATTTGCATAGATTGAAGCACCAATGAGCGCCAGGCCTATGATATATGCCTTGAATACTATTTTAGTATAAAATCTCGTGTCACAGTGTTTGTAACCAAACTCCTCCGAATCGGCTGGATCGATTTTAGTGATTTTTTTTAGGTAGGTCTGGGTATATGTTGCTATCTATTTTTTATACCCCTAAGTGATAAGGGTGGCGCACCACAAAAAATATTTTTTGTTTTTTAGACAAAACCTTTTGCTTTTATTTTTTTATGACTATGCAATAATAGTAATTTATGCAACTGTGCATAATGGAGGGCATTACAACACAAGTGTGGGTTTAAGCTCGACAGCTCGAAATGGCGGCGTTTCGAATATCTGTATTTTTTTTTAAATAATAGACAAACGAACAAAGTCACTATTCTTGTGTCAGTCGAGAGCAAAATGTCGTGCGATTTATAGTTAGAATGTAGATACTAGTATAGCACACTCACTTGAATTTGAAACCTGTTCCAAATTTAAACTCTATAACCTACGGTTTTCAGTAGGTTATGAGTTCATTACAGTTCCGTTTATTTCTGTTGGTTGGTAATGCTCGTCATTGCCTATGGTTTTTGAATGCATTAGAGAGGGTTTATGATATTTGGGTAGATAAAAATACATATACCCATAAATGTTCATCTTTCTTACACCAATCCCTATTTTTTAATAGCTATATTAGTACTGTGATAATCTTCAACCCTCCGTGGTCGATGGCAGTTTTAGTATAAAACTTTCGTATGTAGAATGTAAGGGGGTTAATGAACACATACTTGATTCGTTGTTTACCCGCCTAAATACTATTTATTTCAAACCAATATTATAATATTGTGTTGAAATATCATTTATTAACATCATATTTATTAATTTGATAATTCCAAGTTTTCTGTATATTCCTATGGTACGATAAATAAACAGAAACTGAAACAACAAAACCTACAACTATTTTTAAGGCAAAAGGCTATTAAACCGTAGATAAAAGAAAATAATCGCATAACCCTTTAAAACAATTAAAATAAATCACAGTGAAGAGTTTTATCCTTGTCTTCTAACGTCCCTTGATTAAATTAGTTGAGAGTTAGTGGTGTCAACAGCGGAATATACGCTTCCTTTGTATAATTTCCGTGTTTGTTTTTTATAATGGCAATTTGTAACTTCCTGTATGAGCAGAAAGCTTTTATATACTACCTACAGCCATTATATCTCTTGTGATTCTTTGTTGTTACATATATCTGCGAATCACTTCATAAAACAAAGTTCCTCGCGGCGTCTGTCTATTTGATCTGAACGCTATAAAACCAATAATTCCGAAGCAGATTTTCAAAAAATTCACTAGTAAATGGAGTGAATTCAATATATTCAGCAGTGTGGCGTTGTCGTATGCTGGATTAAGCCTCCTCGGCTTAAATCCAGCAGTGGACGTGAATGGGCTGATATGATGATGATGATGAAATGGAGTGATTCATGAAAAAGGTTTTGGTGTATGATTCAATAAGGTTTTATGAAATATGACAATAATTTTTGAAGACGTCTGAATCAATCATGCCGCCTGCCTTGGAGATATCGTGCGTCGTCGTGGTGCATATAAACAATGTATGAGAAACCGGGCATAATGCCCGGTTTCTGAGGTCCATTTATCGGCGGTTTATCTATTCTTTAGCGCTATTGGTTCGATAACTTGTGTAAATGCGTTTCCGAACAACGGAGTGACAGTTAAACTTCGTTTAACCTAAGTTTAACTTAACTAACCAATTTGGCCTGTTTATCGGTTCCATAACTCTATTTGACGTTTCTTTTTGCGGTGGCGAGCACTACAAGTACATACAGTTTAGGTTACCTATGTTATTATTTTGAGTTATTATTCCCTATTTTTGTAGAGAAATAGTTTTAAACTAAACTAATATTAAGTACCTATAACTAATAAAATGGATACAAGTAGCTCGTTGGATTCCGATTTGGAAGTACTGGATTTTATTTCTAATATAATCAGTGCCCTCGAAATTTAAGATTTAGAAGAAATTCTTTGGAAATGTTTACGGATCAAGAATTATTATTTAAGAACACTGTGATATATCTAAGTGATATCATCAGCCCTGCACTGACTCCGGTAACGCATCGCAGGTTTACATTGTCTGTTTTGGAAGCCTACATTTCTACGCTACCGGTACTTTTCAAGTTGTAATTGGCGATGATATTATCGTACATAAAACCACTGTATCAAGAGTTATATATCAAGTAAGCAAGGAGCTAAGCTTGCTAGGAGATACATGCCAGATTCTGAGAACCTAGTTATATATATATATAGCTAGAAGTTAAGGCTTAATTTTAAGAAAACTGCTAGATTCCCAAATGTAATTGGTTGTATTGATGGAACACACATAGGTACCAATTCAATCTCCTGGAGGTGAGCAAGCAGAACTATTTCGAAATAGAAAAGGTTTTTTTTTCTATTAATGTACACGTTGGTTTCGATGCAAAGTTCATCCGTGACATATGTAGATGCTCGCTGGAATGGATCAACTCATGATAGTAGGTACAGTATACCATACCTAATTCATTCTTGAGAGCACGCTTGGATAACAATGAGATAGATGGACACCTCTTGGGAGACAGTGCATAACCTTGTGGTAAGTATATGATGACATCATTTTTGAATCCAGCTTTAAATGCAGAAAAAAACTTTATTGAAAATTATTAGTTTTTATATATAAAATTATTTAAAACGACCCATCTCACTACCAAATCAATATTTTTTTTTTAAAATAAAACTAGTTATATTCACAAATTATAGCAATAAAATTAATTTTATGCTCGAATTTAAAAAAGATCCATCTAGTGGCAAGTTAAAGAATTAGTTATCGGTTCCATAACTAACTCAAGGCTCGTTGCATGCTCAGAAACACGGCAAGAGTTAACAGTAGTTTATCCTATAGATATCTTTATTGAATCAATAGCTAGTAAGAGTTTATGTTAGATCTTCAGAAACCGGGCATTAGTCATCTTATATTTATACAAACTGTACCCGTGATTTCACACGTGTTAAATTCTAATTTCTAGGGAAAGTACGAATTTTCCCGTATATCTCCCATGGGAATTTGATGTTTTACCAGGACAAAAGACTTTATTGACAAAGAAAATAACAATCGAATAATATAAAAAAATTAAAAAGGACAAAAGTATGTTACTCTCTGTCCTTTCAACGATATGCCAAAAATAAAGTCGATTGGTTGCTTAGTTAGGGCGTGAAAGAAGGACAAACAGACACACTTTCGCAATTATAATATTAGTAAGGATTTTCTTCATTGGTTAATCACAGCTTAACATAAAAGTTGGGGCTACTTTTTCATTAAAACTGACCGTGTTTATTTAATTTATATCGCAATCTTACTAACGCTCACAATCAGAACAGAGCCGTATATTTCCCTAAAACTCATAATTCACTAAACAAAGATGGAAGCGGCAGATGATAACTTCTACACTTACTATTTGCCTGCTGTAGCTTCGAATTATCAAATTTATCGTAACTGTAGACAATTGGAATTTGAATGAGCAAGCTACCATTATCTACTATTACGCCGTCAACCGCTGTGCGATGAAAGCTACAATGTTGGATGAAAGCGATGAACCGTGTTGGGAGGAACTCAACGACAGCTGAAGTTATGTAGCATGAAAATGTTAAAAAACAACGTACCTGATCGACGTCTTGATATTCAATATTATGGGTTCTACACGCCGAAGTCGACGACACAGCCCGGCCGGTTGGTGGGACATCTTAGTGCTCGTATATTGTAGGCAACCGACCAATGAGTTTATATAGAATATCATTGCAACCGACGACAGTGTTTTGTGAACTTGTCGCCGGTCGTGTAATGGTTTGTAGACTCCATTATAATTATCTATGAAGGGATTTGCCATAACGACATAATGCTATGGCACATGCCTACAAAAATGCCCTTCCTAATCTTTCTTGAGATCTTTAGAGAAAAACAAGTCGACAAACCAGCCAACTCTGCCAGTCTTCGTCTGAAATTAGAGGCTGTCTTATTATGAATTATATCGAATATGACTGACAAACCAGATATCTTCTTTATACAATGCTTGTGAAAACTTTTCCAATACAGAACTATTTTACCTCATAAGTTCGTTGATAAAACGTAACCTTATGACGTTGCTATTTCTTTATTTTCAACAAGGGCAAACAAACATTCTACGCACCTGCTAGTGTTAAAGTGCATTTATGTAGGTTAGGTTACCTACTTTGCGATTACTGGCTTTGAACTCTGTCTAAACTATGTAAGGTGCTTATGACGCTTTTGTACTTAAGAATAAAGGCTAAACTCACATACAAAGGCTTCTCAAGTCTTAACTCATTCAACTGTTGTTAATAAAAAACTTAATTGGCATGTGAACAATGCCTTTATAGCACGTGCAAGTACGTCGCTAATCAGATTTTCCGCATGCCAATGCACTACAGTTGTTTCGATGGAACTCGAACGAAAATGAAGAATCTGAGAGAAAAAATCCACTTTAGAATTCCTGATTAAAATACGAAGTCATTCCAGTAACGTTTAAGCGGAATACACGGTAGATCCAGTCGGCCCAACCACTTGCAACTTCAGAAATTGTGTATCTTAGCGACCTACCCGTTGAAGTTTGTATAATATACGAGTATATTTGGTAAATATTTGGCCGTAAATTTGCTCGGAATTGGATTGTACTTACTTTCTTCCACGTATTCGTCCACACATTTATCACGTGGCAATAAAATGGGTCAAGGCCAATTAAAGGTACCGTAACTCTAAAGTATTACATTAACACAAACTATTAGTTATTATTTATAATGATTGAAGAAATTTCCAACCATTACAGCGATCTTTGGGTCGTGGCGCGAGATTAGATTCGGGCATTTTGTATTTTTTCCGGTTTAGAGTTCGTGGGCAGTGCGTTCCGCATTTCAAATTGCCGTCAGGTGAATCGATGTAATCTTAGCATTTCGTGTGTCACGTCAGATTCTTGAGCAACAAATATTTACTCGGCTGTATAAATCTTCCGGGACATTGTTTATGGTTCTAAAATAAATGCGTTGAGTTGCTTTGACACGTTATGAAATTTACCGAAAAGTATGCGTCCCCCTAGCACAGAAATGTTATATTACCTACCTGTTTAATTTAGTTGATGGGAGTTCAAGGTGAGACATAGAGATAATTAACATACCCAATAAACGTAAATATCTTTATTATCTAGGCAGTTATACTAAACTGTAGTAGGTAACATAAAAAAAAATATACGATACCTACTTATTAAGGGTAAAAAGGGTCCCTGCCTCATCAAGCAGTTTTGGTGTTTTAGCGATTTTAGGTAGTTTTAATTTCAGACTGTTTAGTTTTACCTAAGTGTGTGAAATTAAAACTGTAGACACATCCTCTAAAAAGTGCCAAAAAACTTTTGTACCTTCTTTACCACAATTGTGGTAATTGTGTGTAATGATGGTCTTATATGTTTGTAATGCTTTGCTACTATTAGCGTATTAGTACGTTGAGCCAAATTAAAAAGTTTGCCTCTATTTTCTTAAAGAGGTTTTCGTTCAACTCAATTTATTCAACCCTTTCAGGAAAATCCTTCCGCAAACCGTATAATCCTTTTCCAATAATAAAAAGCTTCACACAAGAGCCCCGTCTCAAGCTACTCACCGCAGAAGAAATGGAGCATTGCAGTGAAGTGCAACCATTAAAACCACATGTGCGAGTCGTCACCTAAAGTCTTCACACTCACACACAGCGGTTCTCAAATTTATTACCTACTACCCGACAAATCAGACTTTTTCAAATTTCTGTTTTTTTCTTTAACTGATGTTGGTGCAAGCCAATAAGGCACTAATCATCGAAGCGTCAAGCTTTTAAATGCAAGTTTAGTTGACAGCCGTCTCCTAGATCTTACGAACTTAAACTAACTTATTGTGCAATTTTTTTTTTTTTCAAAATGATGGGCAACTCTTCTTAAATAGTCCTGTAATTCAGAGTGGTTTAATATTATCTCATTCGTTAAAATCGCTTAACGAGATTTGCTGCGTCGAGTTAATAAGGAATCCCAGATAACCACATAAATATGTAATGTAATGTAAACACATAAAAGTAGATAGGCCGTATGGAAAACATATATGTAGTCGCGGGTGCCAAAAATTTAACGATTTCTGATCTAATTGATCTGTAAAAGGTTATCTAGCGGTAAACTTTGAGATGCTCTGGTTTTGATAATTTGTTTGCCCCCCGAGTGTTCTTGTTTGTGTAGAGTTCCATAATATTTATTGTAAGGGATTACGAATACAATTTTCTCAGCTGCTTCTCTAACTGAAATGTTTTGATGAATCACATGTGAGCGAATTTAATAATGTTCGTACGAAACTGAATGTTATTTCATGCTGAAAACTTGTCTGTTTGTGAGATTGAAGAAATTTATTTTGTTTTGTATGATAAAGTGTTTACTTATGTAATTTCGTGGATCACTTTGATTAAAATATGTTCGTTTTGTTCTCTGTTTTATTAACGATAATGTTGGGAATGTAATTTGTGTATTTTCTACCTAATAGTACCTAAATATGTACGTCCAAAGATTTTTTGTAAGTAATTTCTCCTAACCTCCTCCTTTTATCGAAGTCATTAAAAAACTGTCGCAGTTTAAAACACAAACAAGGTTCGTACGTAACCCGCACACACGATCATAATTTATCTTAAACCTTGTGTAGTTGTTTTCTTTTGTTTTAGACGCCTGACATAAAAAGAAGGGGAAAAGGAGGGGTGCTACAAATTGTAATCTAGTTAGCTCACAAATGAATGGACCGTTTGCTTTGATATACATACATGAGAGAAAGATCGTACCTACGCCCTAATTAAAACGCGGCTTGTTTTGAAATACCCACAATAACTTATTAGAACGTTTCCAAAAAACTTTTCTGATTCTATTTGGAAGAAGGCTACATAAATAATGTTATTTATTGATGGATGTTACGTACCGAACATCTATTATGTTTATTTCAGTAGCTTTTATTAGGAGCAGATGTGTCGCCTGACTGCCCTGCGCTCAAATAAGTGAGTTTTATTGAGATCCTTTGATGTCTTCTAAAAGCAATTTTCTTCGTATTTATGTCGGTACATAATAAAGGCGTATTCATACTGGCACCTACGTATACATAGTGATTCACTGATTTTATAGACCTTCCTAATTCTGTATATAATGTTTCAAGCTTTCGTGTCTTTGTCGTTTGTGACCGCATTAGAATATTATTAAACTATTAATGCATCGAACCCGAGTAGAGATCTTGGAACGGTCCCTAATTGAATATTCTCTTTGCGTAATGCCGTCTTACTCCCCACCCTTTAAAATAAAATAAAGGCTGAAAGCGAAACATGTAAATTTTATCGTGTCTGGGCGCAGCGCCTCCTGGGACCGAGCCGATTTTTTACCATTCAAAGGTAAAACAGAAAACTTGGCTCGTATTTTCAGCTAAAAGTTACCCTGTAATACTCCGCGAGACATACCCTGTGACTTACGGAGCGAGTTATAAAAGAATGGCGTATTGTAAGCTGTCAACCAACAAATCATTGCAAGGCACATAAAAGTTAGGTAAGGTATTATAAAGTCACCGCATTGGTGTTTGCTTTACTTCGAAGAGTTGAGCTGGTTAGGTCCTGTTTAGGCAGGGGGGATAATGCACAATGCATCCCATGCGAGATGTTAGTGCAGATCTAAGTTCCCTTAGACTTATTGTTAGTGTCAGTCTAATTCTAAGTGACAATAATTAGAATTAGGTGTTTTAGCGCATGATAAGTTAGAAAAACGTGTGAGGCGGTCTTCCGAAAGTCGAAACATTTCTTGGCCTGGCGTAGCTGAGAACGCTTTTCGTAGATTTTCATAACTAACGTCAACCAAAGGTCTAATTGGCAGACAGCGTTTTTGTTTTTCTAAGTCTGCTGCAGGATTGACTAGCCGACCTGTTAAAAAATCCTTTGCAATGGGTTAAAAAACTGACAAAGCAAATCTTTTTCTATCTCAAACCTTTTAAAGGATTTTTCGTTCACAACTTAAAAATAACTACTTTCACGTTTTATTTTAAGCTGTGCCGGTCACGTCCAAGACATTGTGCTCGAGTTATTTAAAATCTGGCATTTTTGCCGAGTTAAATGGAATTGTTACAAAATAGGAACGGAATTTTGAAAATGTTGGAGGAACCTACCTAACTATTGGAAAATGTTTTCTGAACGGTCATTTATTATTTCCCTCATTATGAAATGTCGTGGCTATTATAAATTAGTAGAAGAAAGTACTCTCCAGTAGCTTTTGAATAGGTACCTACATCCAAAATTCCATACCAACTAATATTTAGGAGTAGAATCAACTTAAAATATATAATGGAATTCAACGAAGTTTGATTATTGTAAACAACATTGTAACAATACAGCTGGCCTGATTTTATTCAACCTTTTTGAACTCTCTACATGAGAGAATAAAGTCATCATTGCTAAATTTTACTAAGTAAAGATCGTGGATAGTGATTTGCCTTTCACTTGACAATATTATTATAGTTGCCGTGTTCTTTAGTCTGTGGTTTCGATTTTTTTATTTAAAATATGAAACAAATCTAGCTTTTTATCAAGCCTAATTTCTATTTCGGGGTGAAAATGATCATATGTTTATTATAGGTATGTACTAATACTAAGTCTAATACTAGGTACATTTATTCAAAAAATCCACCTGATCTGGGGGCCTACTCGGAAAAGGAAAATCGAAGTTTCTTTTTCGTTTTCGCGCAAAACCAACTCTTATGTCGCTTGCATAAGATTAGCGTTTGTACGAAAAAGAATTATAAACTTCGATTTCGTTTTTAAGAGTACGGGCCCTGAGCAGTAGCTTAAGAGAGGAAAAGTATTTTTTTTCTTAAATATATTTTTAAAAACTTTATAATACTATGCGTTTATATCATCTTGAACCAAAGTGATGGAGAAGAAAAATGCAATAAATCCAAACTCGACGTGGTAAGTCATTCCGTTTAAGAGGGTGGCCAAGGCCATAGGAACGGCCACTTTCGGCTTCCATCACTAGACCAGCTCGATCGTACCTTAACAGTACGTTGTCACCAAACTTACATAAGTATGCCACAACTCAATCGGTTGAAGATAACCGGTCTTAAATTCAGTTGCAAGAGTTATCCCACACGAACTGTCAGTTAGAGGGCAAGTAGAATAAAATCTTGTAATATAAAAATCCATATATCTCAACGTCCATTCAAACCTTCGCATTATTAGTTCACACCGTTTATACAGTGTGAACTAAAAATGCGAAGGTTTGTCATGTCATATTATAGAACTGAGACCATAATTGGTACATAACGCATAGGTACCTACATAATTAATATTGTAATTAGTTTATGTATTTTAAAGTATTTGGTCTGAAATACTTTCTCGCAACTTCGAGTTCATTTAAGAGTTTTTCAGAAAACTTCTTGAACAGTTACAGGAACTGACCTACTGCTGTGGAATTTCATGCTGGTCTTCGGTTAAAGTTTTATGATGAAGGAGTTTTTAATTCATGAGTGTAATTCAAGATGTTAGCATGCGATTTACTGAACTTATTTAGATACCTAAATAAATTAATGTCGCTAGAATAAATAAATATAATTTATTATTATTATTTTACATCTCATTATTTTCTTGCCCTTTTTCCACTCAAGTGGGGTCATTATTATAATAAAATAGCCTATATGTTATTCCAGGTCCCAAACTATATCCATACCAAATTTCAGCCTAATCGGTTTAGTCGTTTTTGCGTGAATGAGTAACAAATATCCATACATCCATCCATACAAACTTTGACATTTATGTATAATATTACTAGGATGTATATTTTGTCATAATTAGCTGATGATTACTAGATTTTAGTTTAGAGGAAAGTCAGTTTAGTTATTAGGAGTAATTATTTTTCGAAATCAAAATCAATTTTAAATTTCAATATAAAAAAGGACCTTTAAGTAATATTTTCTCTATTACCCTGGCAACGATTTTTTTTTCATTGGTATGTTAATCAGGTTCTGACATTCAATTATATAAAGCCATGTGATTAAACCTAAGCAAAGATGTTTGAATCGTTTGGGGAGGCCTATTTACAGCAGTGGGCCCTAATATAATACTGATTAATTTATATTAATTGATATTTGTTATTTTAAAACCTTTAACGGTGTCCTTTTACAGCTGATTCAATCTTCAATTGTATTTGAGTTTGTTTGTTTTATGACTTTGAATTAATGTTAAGGCGGTTCCCAGACCCAAACTAGCGCCGCCACCTATTTTATCGTATTATTACGATAAACAAAGGAATTTTCATAAATCTCTTGAACAGTTTGTGATACCTTTCATAAGCTTTTTTTTAATGCCTCTATTTTATTTTGTATAGTTTAGGAAGTTGCACTTTTTGGCCACCAAACTTGGTTTTCGCATCTCATCCTCAGCTATACAATATTATATAAAAGTATTACAGAGGCATTAAAAATAAGCTTATGATAGGGATCACAAACGGGCCTAGGGATTTTTGAAAATTCCTTTGTATATCGGAATAATACAATAAAGTAGGTGGCGGCTCTGATTAGGTCGGGGTAGCGCCTTATGCACTTTTTACTGGCAACTATTGTAAATTTATCAATCCAAGTGTGCCCAGTGCTCCTACGGTGAATAAATGAGTATGAATACCTACTCAAACAATCAAATAATATAAACAAATTAAACTAGTAGGTATTTACAATTGAAACCATTGAGCTAACTCCTAGCTAGATAGCTCAACTGGTCCATATCAATACCAGTCGGAAGCGTTCCCAAGACGCTGGATGCATTGCCTTGCTGTATGGCAATGCGCTGCGCTAGATACTCACCAGCTCGCGGGTCACGCGTCGCTTCGACCAGGCGCTCATACATCATCGTTGATGATGTAAGTACCTACCTAATAGATTATAGAACTTCCGCTCAAAATAACCTGTCAAGGGACTGCTAATCGAAAGCATCCTGTTATTCCGACCTATTACTATGTGAGGATCCCGGATAACCTTTGAAATTAGACTGATTGGCAGGCAGAGGTCTGAGAAACGTGTTGTTAGGTTAAGATAGGGGTTTCTTACTTACAGCCTCTCTATAAACCGTTTAATCGACTTTTATGGATGAAAACGTATGCCGTTATTCAATGATCCAATTTTTTTTATTGGGAACTTTTGTATGAAACTCAGTTGTCGAGATATTCTTTCTACGCGGCCGGCTATGGAAGGTTACGTAGCACGAAAGGGTGTTTCTCGGTTGCAACATATGTATATATACTTACTTACTCCTATGGCTCAGTGACCCGAAGTGTGTCTTGGCCTCCGATAATAATAGTCACCATTTTCCCTGTTTTGCGCAGTTTCCTGGCAGTCATCCGCTTGTAGCTCACACAGGTCTGCTTCCACCACATCTTTTCATCGGTATCGGGCGGGGCAACCGAGACAGGCGTTGTAGACGTACCAGTCCTCTCCCATCCTCTCTAAGTGACCGAGCCAGCGGAGGCGATGTGCCTTAGTTACGAATGATGTTGGCTTCGTTCACTAGCTCTTCGATCTCTAGGTTTTTCCGGACTCTCAAGCTTCCTTCCTCTCTGCAGGTAGGTCCCAGGATCTTGCGTATGATCTTCCGCTCTGCCACCAGGAGCTTATTCTCCTACTTCAATGTTAGTATCCAAGTGTGCACCACCAAATATGGTGTGTATACACTTTTGAAAGTGGCTCATTCGCGGTGACACATAAAAGAAAAACCATAGGTAAATCTAACACACCATACACTATGTAGGTATGGTACGACAGTATAGTTTACGACTGAGAACGTTTTATGAACACATTTCCAGTTGTCACAATTTCCACTGTATTTTTCATGGCTTCCTGGCGACGACGCCCCCCGGGTCCGTCAAAAAGGCTTTTATTTACACCCATTACCTCCATAAAGACGTGTGGCGCTGTTTACTACATTTATTTGTGGAACCTTCCATTATCATTGAACTTATAGTTCGTACTATAGCTCAAACCAGTAGCCTTACCATGGATTATAACATATAACGCAACACATAACGTAACACGTTATCAAGCGTTATTCGCGCTAACTTTAACGTAAATACCGCGTCACGTAATTTATAACGCGGATAACGCGTTATAAGCGCTAAATTTCTTTGTTCTCCGCGTTATAAATAACGTCGCGCGTAATTTAAGTTAAAATTAGCGCGTATAACGCTGATAACGCGTTACGTTATATGTCCATGGTAAGGCTACAGATGGTCCACCCGTCAGCAGCGCAAGCCAGAGAAAAGCCTTTTCCAGGCAGGGGATTTTGATATCGTGTGGTAGAACCAAAATGTTTTCTTATCCTATTTTTTTTTTACTTTCTATGATATTTTAACGCAGCATCTTCTATGGTAAAATATGCACATTGCAGCAGCAAATTGTCTTTTATACAAGTTTATACTTATGAACTGAGTTTTTCTGAAATTCCGTTTTCATATTATACATAGATTATTTATTTATCAGGTACCTATTTATCACGTACCTTTTATTAATTTTCCCCTACGTTTATATTGTGTTATAAACAACCGATAAATAATCTATAATATGTTAAGAAATGAAACGGAGTGTGGGATGACCTCCCACTCGATGGACCGACGACATCGTACGTAGCGTTCGCAGGGAGTCGTTGGATGGAGGCGGCTCAGGACCGCTATTCGTGGCGTCGTTTGGGGAAGGCCTATGTTCAGCAGTGGACGTATACGGGCTGTTGATGATGTTAATAAATCACGAAAGTTTTAGTTTTTTTTTCAGTTTTTATGACGATTTTTCAATGAGTTTTTGTCAATCCTATTGAAAATACATACATACATGTATAAATAAATGCCGGAAACAATTTTTCTTATCACGTCGGTACTTCCTATTTACCAACCCACTATTAGTGGGTTGGTAAATAGGAAGCAACTCTCTGAGTAACATTCAGTAAATCTGATATATTCTTTAATAATCATAATACCCAACCCAACGCTGTTTGCCGAATATAATGGAGTCGGTAGCAGAGCGGAAACACCGCAGCTGATCGAATAGAAATAGTCAATGTAATTACGGCGTTGTCAAATATTTAGTGGGCAAGCACAGGGCAATATGATGGGTTATTAATGGTTCAATGAACTGGGGTTATTGGGAATTGCCTTAATAAATATACATACTCCTTTTATTAAAGGATTCTGTTACTCTTTCAATTGAAGCTAGTCAGTAGGGGATAGGGACGTTATTATGTAAATAGGACTCACCTAGTGACTTTCTTTTCCATTTTTCCAAGATTATTGTAATGAATGGCTCAATGAACTTGGGACCCTATTCTGCTAATCGCTTTACTACGACAATGATATTGTCGCAGAATTGGCACATAGTGTTCTTAAATGAATGGAACTCTAGATAATGCGTGCAGTTTTATTTGCACGGAGAGATTGATAGAATTGTTTTAAGGTTTCAACCATGGCACTTTTGACGTGCGTCCCTCCGTCTGAAGTTCACGTAAGGGTACCAAAATGGTACCAAAATGTTGACGATACCATGTCATTTAAGTTTTTTTCCCGTATATTACTCATCTGTTCTGGCAAATTAAAATCTGTTTTACTTTTACTTTTTTCATGGTGAAGCAATTAGTTTAACAAAATAGGGTTTTGGTTTCTTGGGAACTGCCCTTATAAATACATCTATTACTACTGGATTAAGTTGCGCACGATGTTCAGCAAATAAGACGACTTTTGTGACCTTCTTATCAATTTTTCTAAGATTACAAGCGTAGATGTGAAGGTTCTTACTAAATTAAACAACAGCCTCTACATAACTCTACAGTTAATCTCAAAACATACCAAGTCCAAAGAATCAGCACTTTCGAAAAGAACTAAACCAGAAAACCTGCTATTTGGGCAGCAACAACACTCCACATTATTAATATTATCTAAGCAACAATCTAGCTAAAAAAATTCGTTGCATAACATAAAAGACGTAGGTACTTTTGCCGCTCCATTATTTTTTACTCCGTGGTTTAGATTCCTATCACAACACGGTAGGTAGGTAATTTGAAACAACAATGAAGGTCGCATTGGACTGATGTTTTACAAACAGCTGCTGCATTCGAAACTCATAACAAAGATTATGGATTTAACTTTTCCATTAATACATAGAGAATACAACAATCACTCTAATAAGCTCTAATGTTGTCCAAAGTAGACAATTATTTTGATATTTATTTATTTTAATCAAACGATAACGGTACATAACTTGGTTTAAGATTGTTTGGCTTTTCATGTCTTTTTGATCCGGTTAAGATGGGTGCTGACCGGTGTTATGAGCATGATACTCCAAATTAAGAAGAAAATAAAGCTATGATTGCTTTTCCCCGCACTGACTTTACGAACGCTCGCTGTGTAACACGTTACATTACGCTCCACAACACCGGTCAGTACCCGGCTTTAGAGTTGCAGCTGTCAAACTCTTAAACTAAAACGAACGTCAATTTTCTCATGATGAGAGTTAGGTATTAGGTTTATTCTTTCGCTTATGCGCTCTGTGGTCATTACCTTCGGGCAGGTTACACAACTCCGGATATTCAACTTTCATCAGCTTTGTTTTCAGATTTGACTGTGGGAGAATCGAAAACATAAACCTATAATAAAGTTTCTTCTCCAACCAAGTAAAAGTTAAACCATTTCATCGCGATCATCTTACGACCAAACACTTTATCAAATCTTTCTATAAATCTCCATAATTGGCTGACGAAATTATTGCTCGCGGCGTCTCGGAAAAGGGATTTTCCACCCTTTCTTATCTCGAAGAAACTTGGGAGAGAATTTTTTGGGACATAAACCGTGTAGTGCAAGCTTAGCCTGGGTACGCGTAGCGTTTACAATTCGGTAGGATAAATTGGATCCTTTGGGATTTACTAACGCGTTTAGACAGCCCTACCTTTAACACAGAAGAAATAACAGTAACTTTTAAGGCGGTTGTGTTGTGGTTTATTCATTTTAGCTTTTTTAGGTACAAATGGAATTTTGTTAACTATTCAGTCTGACACATCTCTAGTAGAAGACAAATATTGCTTTAATCTAAGATCTTGGCTTCTAAAATCAGCTTTATTGAGTTTCATGTACAATTTATGTTGCAGGTCGATATGGAGTGGTAAAGCTCTCTGTAGTTCACCTCGTCGTAGAATATTCAGTCCCTGACTGTCAAACCCACTTTATGTCTTACACAGAACGAAATGTAAATAATATTCCCTTGCAAACTCATGATTTAGAATACCGCTTCCATTTCCCTCCCCATAAGGAATGAGGTCGTTATCATTAGCTACTTCCATAGCATACAAATGGATATAATCAGAATGCACCCCTCAGTTAATACGGATAAATTTGTACCGGAATAATTTGAAACAAATAGAGTTGGAATCTGTAAAAGCGTTTAATTTTCAAGATTGGGAAATCTTTTATTCAGAATAAGAATCAGAATCAATAACTTTATTTCTTTAGGCTTACAAAATAAGCACTTAGACAAGTCAAATTTTATACTATAAACATAGTTATTATTATCAAATAAGAAATAAGGTGTTATTGATATTCTCTTCACTTCAATTTTTTGCCCACTAGTGGAAGAAGTGAAAAAGAAACCACTAGCACATTTATAATATCACTTATGTGTCTAATACATGGTTATTTTGCCTATCTAAATCTAAATTTAATGCGATTTAGATTCATGTCAATATTTCTATAAAGCTAAACAGAACATTGAATTTCTTACATACTACTGACAGTGCGGAACGGAGCGACATCTGGCCAAGCATTAACATCATTGATGTAATCATCTATGGAGTAAAAGGCCTTCCTGATAAGATTTTGTTTAATGTACTGTTTAAATTTACGAATAGGGAGTTCAGTTGCTTCAGATGGAAGCTTATTATAGAAGCGCACGCAATTGCCCATAAATGATTTCCCTACTTTTCGTAATCTATATGCTGGGATGTGTAATTTGTTCTTGTTTCTTGTATTTCTATTGTGAACATCACACTTTTTCAAAAATCTATTTCTATTTTTGTACGTATACATTAGATTTTCATAAATGTATTGCGATATTACTGTCAAAATATTTATTTCTTTAAATAATTCCTTCAGAGTCGCGTGGCTTTAATTTATAAATTGCGCGTACTGCCCTTTTTTGAAGAACAAAGATAGTCTGGATGTCAGCTGCCTTTCCCCAAAGCAAAATACCATAGGACATAATACTATGAAAGTAACTAAAATAAACTAACCTAGCTGTATCTTCATCGGTAATATATCTAATTGTACGAACTGCATAGGCTGCTGAACTAAGTCTGCCTGCGAGAGCATCAATTTGCGGTTTCCATTCAAGAGTGGAATCAATATGTAACCCTAAGAAAACAGTAGAGTCTACAAAGTGAACAATCTCATCCTTTAGCATTATCTTGGTTGGAAATTCTTTTACATTTGGTAACATAAATTTAATGCACTTCTATTCTGGGTAAATGACATCTAATTTCGAAAATTGGGCGAGTGTCCTCGAGGATTGGAGGAACAGGGCTAGTAATTGGGTCCGGCTCCCGCCGGGCACCCATTTCAAATCCCTTACGTGAACCGGGATTGGTTTAATGACGCACATGTCAGAATGTTTTTATGCTATTCTTTCGGGCCCACGAGATTGTAATGGTAAAAAGTTGAGAGCTGTTTAGAGTTTTTTCGAAGAGATAATTAATTTACGACCCTCGTCTGCTGGCGAGCAACCAGATTGTGGGTGTGGATAACTGATATGTCAAAACATGTGGAATTTCAAGCCCTAATTACAAATACCTACCTTGTTTGCGCTACATCATTCTATGCAGAACACCAGAGCATAATAATGTGAAGCTTGATCATATGCTATAGGTACTCTGAGCTTATTTTATTTTAGCAAACTACCGATCTTATAAATCCTTTCTTTCTGTTGCATGACCCCAGCACCACACAAACTATCGAGGAAAATATGGAATCCTTACCCATCCTGACCCGATTTTGAAAATTGTCTTTGTTCTAGTGCATTCTCGAACGCGCTGACAGTAAGTGGATCGTCAGCAAATGGAACGTCACATTTGCTGACTGCACAAAGCTGGTTGCAAACACAGATCGCTCTGGATGGCTGAGTCACTAAGCTGCGGTAGATAAGTGCATAGTAGATAAGAAAAGTAAAGGACATATGTAAGTATCTATCTACATTCTCGATCTACGGATTCGACATTTTTGTGGTGTCTCTAAAAGAGTAGTGAGTAATGAGAGTCTTTACGAAAGGTCTGGTAAAGGACGGTGATACCAGCTATTTTCGGCCAAAAAAGCAATAAAAACTTTTTTGTAGATTTCAACAGTCCGCAGAGAGATTTCACTTGTTTTTTGTTTAGATGTAAATACTTTTAAACTAGCTTCTGCCTGCGGCTTTACACGCTATCTTCGGTATAATACGTAGCCTATTATCTAAGTTAGGCTATGTTCTAAATTTACGCCAAATTTCATTTCGATCTGTTCAGTAGTTTTGGAGATCTTAGGTAACAAAATAAAGTTCACAATTCACACACTTTCAGCTACATAATATTATTAGGATACTTGTTGCCTATTATTTGTATTTACATTTGCAATAAATCAAGATACTTACTCTCTATTTGATAAGATAAAATTGTAGAAAGCAAATATTTTTCAGTGAATTTGTCTTTCATTTCAACAAAGCTGACTAAGTTTTTAAACCAACATGTCAGTAACCCAACTATACCCAAAACCGTCTACGTTTCAAGCTCCAGCAAAAATGTATTTATCTTTTATTATTCAACTGCTGAAGACTGGAAAGTGGAATATACCGTCAAATCGTACGTGACTGGGCTTGTCTGTACCATCTCATGGAAACCGCTTTTATGGTTTTCTCTTATTGTGATCGCTGCACCGTGTTTTCTACGTTATGTAATGCAATTTATTTGCCTTATTTGTATGATGTGATTTAGATTTGAATCGGGGGGGATATAATAGTAGAGCGCAAGCTTTTCTGTGAATAATTTCTCGTGTAAAAATCATAGTTTAGAATTGAAATCGAATGGAATAGAATATAATCATAAGTTAAGTTTTAGTTCTTAGTTTTTTTCTTTTTATCTTTGTCTCCATAAATTACTCTTTAAGTCACACCGAGTCAAGTTTCACGTTAGCCTGGACCTCACGACACAGGCTCGGCCTAGTGTGATATCCATAGATAAAATCATTGTCTCAAAGCCCTCAGCAATGATATTTTGTTAGTTTATAGGCCACAATCAAATATATGTATGTACTTATAATTTTAACTATACCATACTATAAAATCTGTAAATACATATACCTAACTACTAAGTGCCTCATATACTGTAACAATATTTGCAGTAAAAAATATATTTTTATGTTTTTATGTTCTCGTCCCTACATAATTCAAAGTCATAATCAAATACTTTATTTCTTTAGGCTTACAAAATAAACACCTAGAAAAGTCATCGCTTTTATTGTATCTGGAATCCGTGGCTAATATATGTACATATGTACCTACTAACACTTTCATTGTCCATGACCCACATGTCCGCGCAGACCAATTGCGGCGTCGTCGGCGTCCCTTTGGGTCGCAACTCTGAGGCTGGGCATCGGTCAAACTTAAAATTCTGTCAAAATAAGACAGAAGCAGTTTCTGTGTTTTTCTCATTCGTGTCGTAGGTCAACCCGAACAATGCAAACAACTCCTAACTATTGCATTAAGGTAGACGAGGAAAAATTAGAATTTAACGACCCATGTGACGCGGCGGGCGAAGGTCCGCCTGCGACGCAGAAGGCTTCGATGCCCGTCTTGAGACAAATGTTTGAACGAACAAATACTTGCTCCGGGCGTTCTAGGTATTTTCTTATATGTAATACAATGTATGTAATGTGTGTCTCAGTCATCTTATACCCATAACACACACAAGCTCTGCTTAGCTTGAGGCTAGATGATGCATATTTTTTAAATAGTACCTACAAAATTTCGCTTCCTTTCTGTTACCCTACCTGCTTAAACAACCAATTAGTTCTACGGCGTAATATGAAGATAATGCGCTCTTGCGTTGCTTATTACCTTATAACAAGCTTAACGTTATGCAAATTCAGAAATGGTAACGGTTAATAAGTGCAGACGGGTTTGCGCGTTTTGTATACCGTTGCAGAAATCTGTTGTTTACAGAACAGGTTACAGGTTACAGAAGGTTACAATGACCATACGTGTATTATAGGAAACTAGCTGCTGCCCACGCCTTCGCCCGCGTTTTATCGGGATAAAAATAGCCTCTATGTTATTTCAGGTCCCAAACTATACCCACACCAAATTTCAGCCTAATCGGTTCAGTAGTTTTTGCGTGAAAGAGTAACAAATATCCATCCATACATCTATCCTTACAAACTGTGACATTTTATGATATTAGTATGATGATACGTTTAAATGCAATAAGGTTACATAAAGTCTCTGATCATGTTAGAGAAATAAGAATAAAATATATATATATATATATAATATTATAGGATCACTGCGCTGGAGTGCTTTGTCGGTTAACCTTTTCTAACACCTATTTAACGCTACAATTAAATTGATTGGCCAATGAAGAAGTTTAAAAGTAAAGAAGTCTAAGTAAGAAATTCATATCATATATTATTAACAAAAAAAAAAATACTTTAAAAGAATAGAAACAAATTCAGAATAAGAATTTACAAATGAAACAGTTAGCTGCAGACTTTTGCAAATAATCTAGTGGTAGCTCAACTGATCCATACGAATAGCAATCGGAAGCGTCCCCAAAACACTGGTAAATGTTAAAACTGGTAAAAGATTTATTGGTCCCGGAATATGTCTCCGTGAGCGCTTCGTATTGTTGAATAGATAATTATGTAAAGTTTCAACTAGGTGTAGTATGTTTCACCTTTCCTTGAATATTTTACATAAATGCCGTCTATTTTTTCATCAAAAGTCATTCATCGATATCCCGTGAAAAGCTTTGTAGGGAAATGCAGAGTTCTATTGAATTTTCTCATTGGATTTTATCAAAGCTCTGCAAAAGTTTTGATGAAAACGTCATTGCTCTTCGACGAGCTTTGGCTAGAATATGAATGTAAATAAATATTAAGAATTGCGTAGTTCAACAAATTCTACAGTATGGCTGGCGGATGGCTGCTCTTTTGTTTAATTTTGGATTCAATATTTGTACTTACAGCTCAGTCTGCTTTTTCTCTTACTTATTTGGCTGGTTTGGATTTACCTGAAACAAAATGTTATCGTTTATATAAAATGCCTACAGCTAAAAATATAATCATCTAACCTAACCCCAAGCTAAGCAGAGCTTGGGGTTAGGTTAGATACGGTTCATCTAGTAACCATAACACAAGCTCTGCTTAGCTTGAGGCTATAATATACATTTGTATGTCTTTAACATCAAATAGATATTCAATGCATCGAAGTTAAATGTAGGGCAAAAGGACATAATAACTATAAAGTTCACAAAAGGTACTTATATGTCCAAGTCTCATTTTGTGTGCCGACAACTGAAAACTCCGTGTCATGAAAGTTTTGAAACTCGTGTTAAGCGTTCAATATCGTCTTTCTGAATTCAGTTTTCAACTGAAACGTGAGATGAATTCAAACTCTACAACTCGTATCTAACCTTGAATTCAGTGTAAGACGTGATACTAAAGTTTCTCTTATTTATAGGTAATGAGAGTAACTTACGATGGACCGACGACATCGTAGCGGTCGCAGGGAGTCGTTGGATGGACGCGGCTCAGGACCGCTATTCGTGGCGTCGTTTGGGGAGGCCTATGTTCAGCAGTGGACGTATACGGGCTGATGATGATGAGAGTTACTTACATCTGCTTAATGTCATATCATAGGCAGACAGGCATAAACTGTATTGTTTTTGTTGTAGTATCTTTATAAATTATTGGATTGACATTGTATTTAGCATTTTTTTTAAATACATTTTAATTTTATCCATTTCAAAAGAAAGCACATTAGAGCCTTTGCCAATTTTCATACAAATGTGCAAAAATCGCGTTTAAAAAACATTCAACGTTAAAAATTTATACATTTTTCAGCTTGTGTAATGAAGTGAATAAATAGGCAATACGGGCCGATAGTAAGGCTGTCGTTGATTTTGGAAACTTCTGGAGTCGAGACTGCAGCTGGTCTGTTCATTCTGGGTTAAATATACCTTTCTTGTTTATTTTTCCTTTTGCATCGAGCTGAGTAAACTTGGCAGTAGCAACGGGGCTGCTATTTCAAATTAGTACGAAGAGTTTCTTTGCAATTATGGTGGGGTAGATACTTGTAACCATTTGCACTCTGTCAGAGTGAAGCTGTTGTAGTATGGTTATATTAGCTGCTGACCGCGCCTTAGCCCGCGTTTTATCGGGATAAAAAATAGCCTTTAATGTTATTCCATGTCCCAAACTATACCCATACCCAATTTCTGCCAAATCAGTTCAGTAGTTTTCTCGTGAAAGAGGAACAAACATCCATACGTCCATCCATCCATTCTTACAAACTTTGACATATATAAGTAGGATGTTTGACATCTGCCTCGTTGGTCTAGCGAGAGCGTTCAATACCCGGACAAAATTGTTATTGGGATTTTTTGAACTAAATCAAATTCCCAGTAGCAGCCCGGAGTCAGGTTGGCGGTGTTACACCTTCATGCCTCGGAAAGCACTTTAGGCCCTAGGTCCTGCGCCTGACCTAGCCCTAGCGCCGATCGTGTTGGTCTGCCGTCAAATCGAATTACGAGAGTGAGGGAATAGAGTCAAAAAAAACTCAACTCAACAACGTGTTTGCAACAGAGAAACAATTTATTTATTAATTATAGTATCTGAATTGGTCGTCTGAAGTCGGTTTAAAACCATTTAAAAAAAGTACATCTATGTTCCGTCAACGCATTTATTTTCTTTGACGTAATGAAAGAAGACATTTTTCATACACACGTAAGTAATCTGTCAGCTCTATAAACATCGAAGCTTTCGTTACTCCCGATATTTTTCAAGGCGATAGATTCGCATCACTAATCTAAAAACGAAGTAGAGTCTATGAAATATTGCATTCTTTCATTCAATCAAAGAAAATAAACGCGAGAACGAAACATAGATGTACTTTTTGAAACGCTTTTAAACCGATTTCAGACGACCAATCCACTTTCAACAACGCTCATTGAATTGGTTCGGTTGTTGTTCAGGATTCAAGATTGATTTGGGTTCAAACTTCGAAACCAAACGCTCGAAAATTTGCGAGAGTATACCCCACAAAGGGTCATTGATTTTTATTTATCTGGTACCAGATACGAGTACGTGATTGAATCGGCTCGCTTTGGCCACGTATTTGTATTCGCAACATGACAAAGACATTTTTTATGGCAGCTCTTCGCGGTTTCTCCGGCGAATATCTCGATTCGTGATACAAATTCCTACCTTTACCTACCAAATATTTATACGGTGATAAAATATTTTCTGTAAGTAATGAAGGTAAAGACGCCATATTCGATGCTTTTATAGGTAAATAATAAACAGACCTTCTATTTATCTCATTTTCTTTATATGCTTATCTTTTTACCCTATAAATAGGCTTAAGATCTTACCTATAGGTACTTAATAATAAGAATTATTTATTTACTTAGGTACCTAATAGTTTTTGATATCCATTTTATTTTAAGTTCACAAATTAATAATATCGGATAATTCCGTGGCCAGATTTTTCCAGGTGCTCGTAAAGGTGTTGCATAAACGCAAAAAACAGCTGTTTTAGCGTTTAAACAATTTCACGTTACACCTGGCAAATACTTTTCAGTGTGCCATACACCACATGGTGATGGACAGATGGTGTGATATTACCTCTGTCGAATCGAAATACAAAATGCATAACTAAATATGTTCTTGTCGTTTAATTCTGCACGGTTAAATTCTCAGGATTGAATGACGATAATTTATTACCTACTCGTATAGCATTTTATTGTTCTTATTCAAATAAGGAATATAAAACAAATGAACTTTCTGTTGTTTCTTTCTTTGGAAAGCGGCCAGCTTTATGTACGAATTTTAAATATTCAAAACAAAACCGGAAACTCCAAAGAAGTATCAACGCTATAAAACCACATTAGTATGTACGGAAGGTGAAAGGCACACGAGCATGGCACGAGTATGTCAAGGACGCGACGGGACAAAATATTTTACCAAACTTTTGTGTGTTTCCAAACAAAATGTTCCTCTACCGGTGGTCTGAGCCTACATCTGGTGAACGAACATCGACCTCGCAGTACCGGTTTAGTTAGGACTAGGCTGCCTGCGCGCATTCACAATCTCATAGTAACCACAGATTAAAGGCAGAAGTGAAACTAGTAAAAATTCTTTCTAACAATTCTAGAGAAGTCAGGAAAAATATGGTTGGTCCTGAAAGCAATGTTCATGTTCATACGAAAGCTAATTCTGCTTTATTGTGTCTTGGTAAAAAGCATATGAAGTTTTCAGCAGTTTTCTTCTCTATTAGCAACATCAACACAACAAACAAACCTTTACAGTTTTTTTTTGTTTTAGAAAAGCTGCTACGAGTAGATATTGATACGGTACCCTAGGAAATACTTTCATAAATTAAAATTATATTAATATAAAACAATCTATTTTGACGAACCAAAAGTCCGCGGACGATAAGAGCCCATACGTAGGCTTTTCAATAAATATGAACTGCTAGTTTATTAATTAACTAAAAGCCTACGCAGACGGGGTCTTTTCGTCCGCGGACTTTTAGATTGATTGTTTTATATTAATTTAATTTTAATTTAAAGAAAGTATTTCCTAGGGTGCCTTACCAATCTCTAGCAGCTTTTCTACACAGTCACTTAATAAACTGGCATGTTTTGTCTTCCAAAATCAAACTAATTTAACAATCGCGATATCATGACCTAATATTTGGCCATTTTTACTCGCGACATCTAGTACCTATTGTTTGTTTTTTGTATTGTTTTATTTCTTATAAGTAACTCTTAACGCCACCGTCTTTATTGTTCTTTTATGTCCAGTCCATCCCAAGGTTGCCTGGAAGAGATCGCTCAAAGCGATATGGCCGCCCTTTGTACTTTATTGTTGTCAACTTTTCCTTCTGTATGTATTTTGTGTTTGTGTGGTACAATAGAGTTTTCTATCTATCTATCTATCTATCTATCTATCTATCTATCTATCTATCTATCTATCTATCTAGTACCTATAGTTATAAACGTAGAATTATTGAATGTGGCATTGCAAAGGTAGGTAGGTAGGTGTAAAGCGTCGTGTCTCTAAAGTCACAAATACTTGGATGATACATGGGTTTTGGTGTAGTTCCACGTTCTGGTTAGGCTGTGTTCTTGTTTGCGGAAGTATTATCGTCAGTTGGCTTGAGAGCCATTTCGTGGTGTCAATTATATTCAATTCATAATGCGCTTAGCTTGTTTGTACGTAAAGAACGGTTCTAGTCGTGTTTTGTTTGGAAGATTTAAGGCAATACAAGAGCCATTTTTTTTTTTCAAAATACTTTGAAAATCTAACAGATTTTAACACAAAACCTAATCAAAAGCTTTTTTAACCAATTGTTAGGTAACATCGTAACCATTTACATGTAATTTTACAAAGAGCATAGCAACTCAACGCAAGTTTCCATAACTAGCCTGTCTCGATTTCAAAACGGATCAATAGGCAGACATATAATAAAAGAACCAAGAACCACGAAACCGATTCATAAAAAACAAGCAAAATAATGACCGGATCCGCAGCCTGCCAGTTTTGGCGCTGAATGGTCGCCATGGTTACCGACGCGTGGTCGTTCCACAGGGCTGCCCACAGTTATTCCGACTAGCTGTTACAACATAGCCAGAGAAAACCATTTACATAATATCAAGAACGTCGAACATCTATATCGTGTAAAAATTTTTACATCTTCTAATGCAAATTTCAAAGCCAATGAGAAATTAAATCATTGTCAGTCACGCATTTAATTCCGAATATCTTCCATGTCGTGATGCAGTTCCAGTTTCATGGGTAATTTGGTAAATTAAAGGTGTGGCAGCTCACGCAATCAAAATTTTAAACAAAACTCAATCGTTTAACTGTAAGCGAAAGGACAGAAACCCTGTTTCCATCGGTTTCCCACGATACGTGTTCTGAACTGGTTGGCCTCTCTTTCCAACGCAGGGTTATTCATATGAGAAATAAGGATGGACGATAACAGACACCTCCATATGTCTACAAGCAAGAAAAGCGTATCCTGCTGGGGCAGGTTTAAGAACAAAGCAAGTAATAAGGTCAAGGCGTCAACTCATGCCACGGTTACACCTTAAAATAAACCTTAATTTCAAACTAAAGATAGGCAACGCAATACAATATTTCAGTGCCCTCTCGATACTGCATTTCAAAAGTTTACAACCTAGAAAGCTTGTTGACAATAAAACCGTTCTCATTCTCAAATGATCCTTTACAGAAGACATTGTAAACGCTAACGCTATAACATTGTATAAATGTGCGCCTCTGTAGCAGGTAGACGCCATTGTAACGATAACTGTCCCTTAGGGTCAGGGATGCTGTTTATTGTTATAACTCAAATCGGCAGAACTGATACGAATCTCCCGAGGGGTCTGGGGGACTAACAGAAATTGGCAGTTTATGTTGAGAAACAAAATTGCTAAGCGCATATTGAAGACAGTTTACAAAAATAATGGTCTCATTAAAAAAAAATAACATATTGTTTGCACAGAATTTACGAAATATTATTTGTTCAACCAGAGTTCGGTCAAGCGAAACAATAACATTGCTATGTCGGAGATAATGGATTTCTACGAAACAATAGGAGCATCAAATCATACACACACAGCGATAAGACGATAAAAATTGCAAAAATTTACGACACAGTAACTGCTGTGAATAACTAACCAAGAATTCTGAGAACAAAGCAAAGCAAATCCATCAAGAGAACAATTTAGTCCTAAGTAGCATCAATTACCAAATGTATCCCTCACAAGCTAATCAAACTTACGGAGGTCTACCATCAATAGAATCCTGTTGAATAAAGGTTAGATACATCTTACATTGAAAGGGGCTTTCTAAAGCAGGTAGAATCCCTTGTCAAATGACGAACGAAAACCACACGTGTTTCTTCATCCAATAAATCACAAGTTGGCTATTCATGCCAAGTAAATAAGCGTAATGTAGACCCACACATTTGAAAGCCAAATGTATCTGAACTAGAAATGCAGAGTACAAAATCTACGCTGGGCCCAATTTATTTGCTTGATGTTATCACTAGAATTTGTTTTTTCTTGATTTTTTTAGCATTCACGTGCGTTGGAAGTGTGTCATCGGTCAACAGCCTAATTAAGTCTCAGTTTTCATTACATAACTTTGTATACAAACAAAAGTCCGAAGAGACGCCCCACTCTGACTCATACCCTTTTATCGGTTCACAACCAGTTTTCCTAAAAAAAAAGATTCTACGCGCTGACCTGCGCTCCCGCAAGTTCACTACGTCGTCGTCGTCACTTCTTATCCTTGTGTTAGTGTTGTTTGAATGTGTGCGTTTGTCGTTGGCAGCCTTCGTAGGCTTTTGAGCTTACGTCTGATAGTTTTACGTCTGTGTGAGTGCAACGAGTTGTAACCTGTTCAATGTGGTTGAATGAAGAGTGGCTCAGGAGGTAAGCTACTTTCTACCGGTCGCTCTGCAAGCAGGCCATAGTTTGATTCTGTTTACCGAATTGTGCGATAAGTCTGTAGTCTTTTTATCTCAAAATATTCGGATCATTTATTGACATCCTCATGTACACTTCATTATTAAACTAACTGGAAACGTATTAGTGGTATTAGTTCTGGATATTTATCAAAATTCAATCCACAATGAAAGTCAAGGAAATCGTACTTCATTGTCAAGATCAAATTTGATTCTTTTAAACCTGCAAATAGATTACTAGAGTAACAATCACAAAATAAAGGTTTACGGATAAGCATGGTACGAGTATAAGCCATTTTATTTTATGACGTTCGAAAGCTGCATCGTAAAATATCGTTCGCAATTTTGATGAATATTCCATCAATTTAAATCAATCTCGTAGAAGATCCATAGGTGTCAACAGAATTAGGTTTATCGTCCAAAATTGGCTTATTACATAGTGATTTATTGGTTATTTTTGAGAAACTCTGCTCTTTTTAGTCACTTTATTTTGTCACCCCGGTATTTAATAGTGAGCTTAGGGAGAGGAGATCTATGCAATAGCAAAGAGATTAATAGTTACAGCAAACAAAGCAGTGCCAAGAAGAATGATTTGTCGATTCTTCACAGATTCAATGGCCCCTGGTGAGCAATAGAATCGTATTTTAGAGGCTCTCTCTTTGTGCCAAATCATTGAAGCGATGCACGAATCTTGAGAGCATCTCAATGAGATGCATTGATCTTTACTTTTAAAACACCTCAGGTCCAGAAATTATACTAGGCCCACTTGCATAAGGATACTTAACTGGCTTAAATATGATCAGTGAGTTTTCAAACCATACAAATAACGACTTTAATAAATAAGTTTGTCTCTGCCGCAACAGCCTTCGAGTCTTCGAGATAGAGTCCAGAATCGCACAAGTCTTTACTTGTCCAATCTTGTTTACATGCAATGTGAATATTGAGAATGTTCTCCTCGTTCAATTCTGAGCTCTTTAGTATGAAAAATACAGGCGATGTTGGATCGTGAAGGTTTCAGTTAGCATAATTGCGAAAATGATGAGACATTTAAAAACCCTTGTGCAAGCGAGGCTTAGAACAATGTGATTTTCCAAATTTATTCCTAACTTTCAATAACACAGCTCTATGTGTTTCCTACTCAATTGGATAAATTCGAAAACCTTTCGCTGAACCAAATTTAAATCTAATTGGCAATCGAAAGCATCAGTAAATAACAGCCCATGGGAAAAGGAAAAATGCGAAGGTGTGAAGTGAATGCGGGCTTAATTCGGACATTGACTGAAATTGGTTGGCGTAGGGGATGGCACAAAAGACCCTGTCCGCGCCATTAGGGCCCATTGATACGAGGGCCCCGCGAGATGAGATGTGTGGGGTGTTTCGGAAATAGCACACTAACCGCGGATTCGTTTCGATCAGATTCGAGCAGCAGCAAAAGGCTTGCAAGAACGGGGGATTTTTAAAGAGCTATATTATGGCACAACACAACATGCCTATCTATTCAACTTAAGCCTTCTTCATTTTATCTACGTTCTAATCTGTTAGTGTAGGTAGAATGTAGGTTAGACCGTTTGTATAGTAAGTAGTTCTTGCAGTTTTGTGAGCTATCTCGCTATCACTCCCTCACACATGGAACATTAAATCTTGTGTATCCAACAAGGCTTTCTACGTGATTAATCCAGAGCATGGGTGGGTAGGTATACTTATTTCATATTCACACACTTGGATAATTTTGGGTCTCCTTACCAGGAATATTAATTTACATTTGTTTTAATTGTGTGTGGAATATTTTCTCAGTAAAGAAAATTAATGAGATATAATAATGGTGCCAACCGCACGCATACGACGTGGTCCGATTTTTTTATCCCTGGACCTCGCGCGTCGGTTCATAACGCGTGCTCCTTTGTTTGAAGACACGTTTATGTGAGATTTGGACACCCCACATAATCTGTGCCCCTGCTGGTTGACATACTGCAGGGTTTTGTTGTAACCGAGTTAGAATAAAAAACACGATTTGCTTAATTATACTCCGACGAGCACTTGGCGTAGCGGGCGAAGATCTACCTACGATGCACTTTTATAAAATATAAAAATTTAATTGGCCGTTAGTTAGATTTTGTTAAAAGAATAAATAGATGCAAGAAGTAGGTTCGATTCCCGCCTCGGTACAAATGGTTGTACGATCTGCAGATATTTGTTCTGTATTTTTCTAGTAGTTACACATAACACAAACATTGAGAAGGAAAACTAACAGAACCTGATAATCTATAAAAATAGCTTTGATACATTTTCCTAAGTAAAGTTGTGTCAGTAATTTTAAATTTAATTTGTCATATCAGTTTTAGTTAATAATAAAAAAAGCTATGCTGGGCAAAACACAGCGTATTATAAGCCAAGCTTGTATAATGGGTACTAGATACTATATGTAGATAACTGATATACATACATTACAAGAAGGAACATTGATATATTTATTATTATTATAAACATTCGTAATTTAATATCGAACTCGATGGGCACTCGCACTCATTGTTTAAAATAAACAATAACTTTTACGATACAATAGAAACAATTGGATAACTAAAACGATAAATCTTCAGGCCCTACAATTAATATGGGCATAAATTCAATGAAGGGCGAAGTTTCTATTTACCGTAGGGTATTCTACCTATGGGAACTATATCTGTTTCGGGCCACATGGACGTTCATCATCATCATCATATCAGCCCAAACACGTCCACTGCTGGACATAGGCCTCCTCCATCCACCGACTCGACTGCTACGATGTCGTCGGTCCATCGAGTGGATGGTCACCCAACACTCCGTTTCGCGTTGCATCGCTCAGGCTCAGGACCGCTATTTGTGGCGTCGTATGGGGGAGGTCTATGACCAGCTGTGGACGTGTATGGACTGATATGATGATGATTATGATAACGAGTGGAAGCTCAAATTGTGTTTTTAGTATGTCCGATAATTTCCACTAAAGCTGCCAAGATTTCGCTCCTACTGGCAACAAAATGGGTAAATGTACCCAGAAGGGATTTTTATTACCAACTATAAACAAAATGATAATACGTAATCATTTTTAAAAAGTTAAATTTTATCAAAGCTTTGTGTAGAAGTGTGACACAAATAGGGTAATTATTTAATTATTCCATTTAATTAACGGTTTCGCACTCATTAATTCCAGGAATCTTTTTTCCTGTTTATTGAACAAATGCTGAACTAAACTATAACAATTCTAATTGGGTTAGAAACTGGTTTTCCCTATCCAACCATCACGTCACCCTCATACCTACAGGCAATTTACTGACTGTACTTTGAAAACAAAAGAAAAGACATCCTAAAAATATTATAAATGTCAAAGTTTAGGAGTATGGATCGTGGTTCCTCTTTCACGCAAAAACTACTCAACTGATTGGGCTGAAGTTTGGTATGGGTATAGTTTGGGACCTGGAATAACATATATTTATCCCGACAAAACGCAGGCGAAGGCGCGGGCAGCAGCTACATACATAGGTAACTTTAGCCAGTTTTAGAAATATTGAAACTAGTATAACCGAAGACTTGTAGAGCGAGGGTATAACAGGATTATAATTCCCACGTCTCGACAACAGTAACCATAGGTTGCTTCGTAAACAATGCACAAGTAAAATGGAAACACGGCTTGATTCCGTTTAAGCATCGCATGATCGCATGTGTTTTGATGTGACGCTACATACTACCTGCTGCCCACGCCTTTGCCCACGTTTTATCTGGATAAAAATATCCTATATTTTATTCCAAGTCCCAAATAATAGGTACTCAAGTACTCATACCAAATTTCAGCCCAATTAGTTCAGTAGTTTTTGCGTGAACGAGGAACAAACATCTATACTTACAAACTTTGATATTTATAATATTAGTAGGATAGGTATTCTAGATTCAAAAGTAAAACCGAAAAAGAAACCTTTTCAAAATCCAGACTATAGGCCGCAGGATAAGACTTTACCTACAGAACGTAATAGTCTTGGGTTATACTAGGCAAAATCCGATACCTGTGACTTACGTTACCGTGACTTCAAAATATCTGTGACAAGATACTAGTTATGTAGTATTTCTGCCAATCACGTACAAATTCATTGTTTTACTGATTGAATAATATATTTATTGTAGCGATGACTTAGTAAGTAACAGTAGCATGTTGATAAACCGAATAAATTTATACTGTATTTTCTTCAATAACTTTGTTACATTGCGGTATACATTTCAAATTTCCAAATATAAAATACTAGGGTGTCTCATTCTGACTTAGTGATATTATCAAAGCGAGAATAAAGAAGCGATATTATTTAACTGAAGCGATTTATTGCGTAGGTGCCTCATAAACACAACTAATGCACTTGTGACACTGGCACTGCATGTGGGATATATATATACATATATATTTAGTTTCTGTCACTGTGACATACCGTCAATTTTCTATATATGTGACTTTTATCACTCAGTGACGATAAAAACGCCTCAAGCCTAGAACGTTCATCCTGTCGAAGCATCGCATGATTGCATGCGATACGACATTACATTCACGTCTGTATAGGCTATAGGTATTCTAGATTCAGATTTAAGGAGAAACCTTTTCAGAATCCAAACTATAAACCGCAAGATTAGACTTTACATACAGAACATAAAGAAGAGTCAACCTATTTTAGCAACAACAAAGCATTAGTGCTGCAAAGATAGTAAGTACAATTTGACAGTTTTCAATCTGATTAAGCTAAAGTGAATATGAAACCTCTAGCTAGTAAATAAAAATCACACACACTCACACACCCCCACATACACATAAAAATATAATTACTCCAAGTCACAGCACATCAAACTTACAAAACAAAATATACTAAAGTAGACTTTAGAGTTCTACAATCAGCTTTTGTAGAGTAGGTAGAGTATGTAATTCCGAACTCTACATTTAGATATTTCGTAACGTTCAAACCACAATTCACACAATTCGATTACAAACTCTAATGTTATACAAATTGCATAGCGGAGAGAGCTGAGTAACAATTGTACAATACATTACGGTTTAATAATGACCTGATAATGATGTGTAATGGATATAATAGGTCTATCTTGGACCTTTCATTTCGTCACAGGTAAAAAAATATCATAAATGCCATTTATAATCCAACTAATGACCTAGCGGGTTAAAAGGTCTATTATATACATACATACCTATGTTATAAGTTTTTTGTTTTTATTTACCCTCACTCTGGGAAAATTTACCATTGTGTATGGAAAATATATCAGTGTTGACTTACGGATCCGAGACTTGGTCTCTGACTAAAGGCCTTGTGCATAAACTCAAAGTCACCCAGCGCGCTATGGAGAGAGCTATGCTCGGAGTTTCTCTATGCGATAGAATCCGGAATACGGAAATCTGTCAAATAACCAACGTTACCGACATAGCTCTCAGAATTAGTAGGCTAAAGAGGCGATGGGCAGGCATATAGATCGTAGAACCGATAACAGTTGCGGCGTAAAGGTTCTCGAGTGGCGACCGCGATGCAATGCGAAACGGAGTGTGGACCTCCCACTCTATGGACCGACGACATTGTAGCGGTCGCAGGAAGTCCAAGTCCAAGGCCGCAATCATACCCGCAACCTCCTGCATCGCAGGCGGACCTTAACCCGCTGCGCCATATCGGTCGTCAAAGGGATTACATAAATAGAGTCAAAGTTCTAAAAGGTACAATATAAATTCAAATGATCAAAGTACACAGCGTCATTAGGGAAGCAATTTTAAACTCTGACATATTTTTATCTACGAGTATTCACAGTTATCTCGAGTAAAACACGAACAAGCTAATTGCAATATAATGGGCTAACCTGGTTTCTATACGACACGGTCCGATGGGCGTTTGTAGGTTCCTAATTATTATGGTAGTTGGTTGACCTATTTTCAACTTTATCCTGAATAATATTGAGGCTATGATGACGAGCGAAGATTATTTAACTTCGAACATTTACTTCTGCTTTTTTATCATGTACACTAACTTTTTCATGTTGATTTTTAAACACAATTAAAAGCAGGTACTTGTCGTATTAAAATCCATTCTCGCAATAGAAATACAAAAATACAATCTATTGGTAAAATCATTGACATGTCAGATATCAATAAATATTGTCAACAATTTTATGTTTAAGACTCCCAGGACTTTACACAATCGAGGTGTGTGATGTAACGGTGTGGCACGTCTCAGTGGTATGAGGCCACAAATTAAAATGACCACCTATGTATAATTATGTCCTACTACTTGCATTTCTAACAATACTTTCGTCTGGAATACCAGACGAAGGTATTGTTAGAAAGACGAAGGTATTATGAGTCATAATATGAAGGTAGATAATAACCTACCTTCATATTATGACTCATAATCATAAGTTTTTTTATTTATTGACATAATTTGCACTTAACTCTAAGCTCGACTATAAGTAACTCATCTTCAGTCATAATCAGCAAATAAAATTTTGAGTAGCTCGTTCATTCTCCTTAGCTTACCCGAAGCGGCATTCAGCTCATTTGTTAGTATTTGGACTTTATTTATCCAATTTTCTGTCAACCCATGAACATGAACCGCACAAACAAATGGTTTTTTAGATACAAAAAATCTGACACCATTGCCTTTCCTACCGTCTGCTAATAGTTGTAAAGACCATTAGATTCGCGAGAACTCTTGTAATTAAACTCTATAAAACGCGAAAGAGTATTTGCGGCTTTTGTTCACTTTTCGTGGCATTTTCGTATCTGTGTATTTTAACCTACTAGATAAACTCTTGATAAACTGGATGAATTTAGATTTCTGAAACTTCCCAAAACTTTGGGGGACCTCTACCACTGATATACTCCTAGTCGAATTTCAGCTACGGCGGTCACTCTTATCGGAGACTAGCCTGTGCGCAAGACATTATTATAATGTACAAGTGTGTGCGTAAACACAGGTGTACTCTCCATCCATTCCCTCATTCTCATAATCCGATGGGACGGCAGTTCGACACGACCGAGGAGAGGAGGAGGAGGTTACTTTTATATAAAAGTAGAAAATAAATAAAGTATTCAATTCACTATTATAGTTTGATGAAACACCTCCATGGCACGATTGTACAAGACCGCAAGGCATAATTTTGTTTTGGTTTTGATCCCAAAACCAAAACAAAATTATACCAACCTGGACACCGGACCCTGACCCCTCTCGTATATCGGTCAGGGTCCGGTGTCCAGTGTTCCAATTATTTGCACCACCGGAGCTCTTTGTTATACATACAGACGGTGTGCAATGTGTAAAGTGATCGATCAGCCATGTCATTAGATACGTGGCATGGCATGTGAAGTATGGTAGAGCAATCCGCATAGATCACGCGGCGGCGTCTCCAAATTGTCAGCTTACGAACTTAGAACTAATTGTTAGTGCCATTATCTTCTTGCGAAAATATTTTAAGGTTTGATTTAGTTTTGTGTGAATTGCAGGAACGATGGTGATCGACCCTGAACGTGGTCTCTCTCTCTCTATGCATACAGAGAGACCACGTGCAAATCACTGTGTGAATTGCGACTCGATCATGATTGACCCTGCTCGTGGTCTCTCTATATGGAAAGAGAGAGACCACGTGCAAATCACGATCGTGCCTGCAATTCACAGAAAACTAGTGCAAGCCTTAAAACATTTTCGCAAGTAGATAATGGCACTAAGTTCAAAGTTCGTAAGCTGACGATTTCGAGACGCGTGAAGGAACTGACCCACCATTAAGGGGAACGCATAAGTCCCGCTCGTTTGCATAATGACCTTAGCGAATGGCGGTGAAAGATTGCCGCTTTTACATTAATATCTGTAGAGCACCGGACCATCAGTGACTTGGTTGTTGATGGACTTTTGCATCCACTTTTCCTAATATGCATTAGTTAAAAAATAATTCAAAATTGTTTATTGCATAAGAAGTACATGACACTTATTTATTTAGGTTTATTTAGGATTTGGTGGAGAACGACATTACTCGGCAAATTTCGATATCGTTGGCATCGGATATTCCCCTATTCGTCATCTGTTGACAACAACGGTTACTGACATCGTTGACATCAACGATGTTAGCAAAAACTACCACCTCTAATGGTAAAATATACTTAGGTTTTATTCATACAATTTTAAGACTTAGGTACCTATGTAACTTATTTTAGCCTAGCCAAGTCACTCAGCAGAGCAGAGGCAATAAAAGCCTATTGTTGGCTATTATTTGTTTTTATTATTCGTATTTATTCGTATTATTATATATTTAGATTTAGATAGACAAATAAACATGTATTAGACACATATACAAATGTACTAGGGGTTTTTTCCATTTATTCCATAACTGGACAAAAAAAAATTGTTTAGAGAAAATCAATAACACTTTATTTCTTATTTCATAATATTACTATGTATAAAATTTGACTTGTCTAATTGTAAGTGCTGACTATGTAAGCCTAAAGAAATAAAGTTATAGAAATCTGATAATATGATTTATTTGATTTATACGATCCTAGTACGGTAGAGTACAATCTAGGAGTCTTCAAATCCCGAGTGAAAAAGTTCCTTCTGGGAAACCGTGCTCCATCTTAGATCACATCTTCCCTTTCTCAAGTGTGATGGTAGTCAAACGCTTTACCATTAACAATAAAAAAATACAAGCGTTGTGTCATTTGACCATGGTAAACTAAGCATTAACTAACCTACATGTTAACTTAAACATTGTTTTATAGTTTATGTAACAATTTTCCTAGGTACAAAATATCACATTGTAATCCTTTTACAATCGTGTAATGTGTGTGACACACGTATGTTCCTTTTAGTAATAATATACTTAGATAACCCACATGAAAGTGTTTTAATGTACTGTTACACAACTGCGGCTTTTCGGCCATCACCGAATTTAACCTAAAAATGTTAAATGTACAGTCTGAGACAAAAGTCTAGAAAAATAACATTCCTATCCAAAACCGTATTTTATCTAGAGGCTCTAAATCTAAACTCACCTGCGCAAATTGCACTCTATAAATCTGCGAGGTTTTGGCGACAAACCAAGATAGCTTGGCTAGGGTGCTTCTTCTCTGCTTCAACCGTGTGATTTTAACATAAAATATTTAGAAAACCATGTTAAATCACAGATAATGTACTTTAAGTTAAACTTGAATAAATAAAAAAAGACAGTGATCAATTATAAGAAGCACTTCAAATTATGTAGAGACGTTTTAGTTTTTATTGCAAAGAACACCCATCCAATCTGATATTTTTCTACCGTCACTTTGTACTTTTCCCAACTGCGCGACGCAAGGGAGAGTATGTATTTATCGTACTCGTATGTACGAGTAGTATGTTTATAATAATAATAATAATAATAAAAAAGCTTTATTGCAGGAAAGATTACAGGATAGTTTGTTCCTTTGTGGCGCTCTTAGAGATCAAACGTGAGGGTCAATTGGTAAAAGACATGACTTAAATTAGTCTAAACCCTAAAGAAACCAAGGAGCTTTAAAATATACAGGTATTTTAATATTCCTTAACAAAAACTAAGTATTTTCAATGCGACGGTACTTTACCTATCTCTATTCCGAAACTGCCTAAGATTACGTAATCGATGGATGCTCCGACACCATCGCTTTGTTCGACATAATAGCCTGATATAAAAGTAGATCACCGTTCTAAGGTTTCACCACTGTATTATAAAACAAAGTCCCTCGTCGCGTCTGTCTGTCTGAAAGCGATACACTCAAAAACAACCAAACGGATTTTCTTACGTTTTTCACCAATATACGGAATGATTTATGAGGAGTGTGTCATTGAGGATTTTTCAATCTAAAGTTGTATTCCTTTCATATTCAATAATTTTACGTTTGCAGTTATCTCAATTGTTTCAATTGTACATACTAGTTTAATTTGTTTATATTATTTGACAATAATACTTTTGATTCTTTGTCAATAATACATATATGTATTTGCGAAAATTGGTCCTTATTAGCAACCAAACACGATAAAAATACGGGATCTCATATTTTTAATAAAATCTGTCGTTCCGATTTCCTACACAAGTAATAAAAATTTAAAAAATGCCATGACATGACATGACTCTTTTCACGACGTTTCTTTAAGTCTCGAATTTGGCCATCCACTCCCATCTCTAAAAGCCACCCTGTATATCTTTTTTTTATTCATATTCCTCTAACATGATGAGAGACTTTATGTAACCTTATTGCATTTAAACGTATTTCTATATATCCTATGTCTATTGCTTATCTATACTTATTATTTTCTAACAGACATTTCTTACATAATTATGTATGCTATATTATATTTTAATACATATAGCATATATATATTATTTATTATTTGTGGCGTCGTACGGGGGAGGCCTATATCCAGCAGTGGACGTGTATGGGCTGATGATGATGATGATATATATAAAAAACACATAAGTACTTAATGACATATCCTTGCTCAAATAACAAATTGACATACTGTTTTGCTTTCACTGTGACATGATAATGCCGAACGACTTCGCATTGCCCATTTCAATAAGAGTTAATAAATGTGCAGGATCTTGCGGGTAGTCTTAAAATGTTTTTGATGTCTTACTAAATCTATAAATTCTTCTAAAACTCTTTTAGTCATCATCATCATCAGCCCATACACGTCCACTGCTGGACATAGGCCTCCCCCGTACGACGCCACAAATAGCGGTCCTGAGCCGCCTCCATCCATCGACTCCCTGCGACCGCTACGATGTCGTCGGTCCATCGAGTGGATGGTCTCCCATGTAGGGGGGGATTTGCCATAATCACCACGCTTGGCAGGCGGATTGGTGATCGCAGTGTTAAAACCTAGGGAATTCGTAAAAGAGCGCTGGTTTTCAGTCAGAACCATGTAGACAGACACGATCTCAGATCCAACGCAAGACAGAGTAGATAAACTGAGCAAGGTATTTTTAACTAACAACGTAGTTACGATAAAAGGAAGGGTTAAGACCCAGTGTCTTAACCATCTGATAAGTTGGTGACGGAAAACCGCCATAAAATGTATATTAAAAGTATTGAAACTATTGAAAAGTACCATAATCATTATACGTGATACTTAATTATGCAACATAAAAAAACTTTCAAGTTGTTTTAAATATAAATTCTGGATTTCCGCGATGTTATTTTAATAGGTGATAATTTATTTTATGAAACAGATTTGAGCATGTTAATTTTAATTCCTATCTGACTTATCAACGAATGAAAATTTAATGAACGGCTAGCCGGCGGCGGCGGGGCGGCGGCGGGGCGGCGGCTGGGCGGCGGGGCGGCGGCGCGGCTGCGGGGCGGCGGCGGCGCACGGGTGATTAACAGTTATAAAATTATTGTTAAAGTTATGAAATTTAAGGAGAATGAACATGGTATAAATGTTTTTCTAAAGTGTCATTTTTAACCAACTTAAAAGAAGGGAGTCTATGTTCAGCTGTATGTATGTTCGTCGATTTTTCGGTCAATTATGGATCTATCTGGATTTTTTTTTTGCTTTTGTATGGAGCATGATTACCAGGGATTAGTATTTGTTTAGAAAAACAGAATACAGTGTAAATACTTAGAAATTATATATCGGTTTTAAGTTTTTTCAAAACAAACAAATAAAAAAATAAAATATAAATAGTAATATAATAATATAAATACTTTAAATTTTCATGCAACCGCGTTAGGTACAGTCTATTGCTCGATTAATCCACCATGTTGTCTAGTCTATAATATTCCCTCAGAAAAAATCACTAATGCCCGGAGTCAGGAAATTGGCAGTGTTACACCTCCGTGCCTTAAAAATCCTGCGCCTGACCTCTCCCAGGCAGTGTCGGTCTGCCGTCTTACCGGATTATGAATGTGAGAGAATAGAGAATGCACACACTTGCGGACTATAATTATGTCCTGAACATATGACTAGTCTGCCGTTTACTGACCGCCGAGGCCGAAATTCGGCGAGGAGGACATCATCATTATCAGTATTTCCTGCCTCGTTCTATTTCTGTTGCTTTTCTTTTCAAGATAATTTGTCATTGATTTCACCCAAATCGTTTCGTTCTTCCTCTATTCGTGTGTAGGTTTCGTTGGCCTGCCTCTTTTCTACTTTCAAGGAGGCATAGAAAGCTAAGAAAATAATAATATAAGCATAATGCGATGTTTAATTAAGCAACGTGAAAAGGTTCAAAAAAACCATAACGATCATATTGCGTGTTTTATGCTACTCAAGGCGGATCATTGTTTTCTATCATATGTACCTGCACACAAACATAGAAAACACCATAATAAAGCAAAACAATAGAGTAACATTTATCCCAAGGCGAGAATCGACCCTGCAACTTTTTGCGTCAAGTCCCTGCGCCACAGAGATCATCAAGTAAATTCAACTATCATCATGTGAATTTAAATCAACTTCCATTATTATTTCTGCTGCTTTTGCATGTTATTTTATTTTATTTTATACCTGTTCTTACAAAGTGTGCTTGAAATATCGCCTATCAATAAACTATGACTCGATGTGATCTAGATACATAATATTGAATCTCGCCTTGGGGGCAGAAAGGGCAATGAAATCAGCAGAATGTTAGAAAGATGCGATTTAAAAATAATACTTCAGAAGATATACGAAAAAGAAAACACGTCATGTCGTATAAAGAAGCAAAAGAGACACCTACATATAATCTAAACCACCAGATTTTGCAGTTTACGAAAACTATAAACTATTCATTTAGTTCAATACATTCAGTGCCTGCCTTGCAGTGCCCCACCGGATACTGAAAGACTTTTAGTAGTATGATAGCGATCTAGTGGTTTCTCAATAAGTAGTAACTTTTTGGCAAGTTAGTTTGTAAACCGTCAAGTTTGGCCGTTAACAATTTTCAAAGTCATACCAGAGCCTTAGAAATCTAATGCTCCGTGCATCAAACTCCGTTGAGGGTTAGAGCCTGCGCACACTAGGCAACCTGGCTGCGGCAGCCTGGTGAACATAATGTTCACCTGGTGGATACCCGAGTACTAATCAGCCACGAACTCCCATAAATATGTTTGACTGGCTGTCTATGCGCGAGGGGCCTTAGTGACGCGTACTTGAATGTATTGACGTACACTCACTCAAGCGAAGAACCTAATTTTAGCTGTAAGTACGTAGGAGAGTAAACATCCCACAGGCAATTAACTTGATACTCGAGGTAAGTTGTAAGAGTTGTTCCAATCCAAACTTGCTCGCGAAACCAAATTGTGGCTTGAGTAGTGCTGTAGAACGGCGCGTGTAAATTTTTTGGGATATATGTAATAATTCTTTTAACTAAAACAGCGACTTCTCTGCTCTATTGGGGATATCAGCCCGGACACTTTGCTTCACTGAGACGTAAGAGTCAAGGATCTGTACTATAAATAAAATAGCGCTTTTTTGTCGCGTAATTGGAAACGCATTCTGGTTCAAAGTGGAAGGTTACGGGTCCAGCCTTAGTCAATCATTAGGAAATAAAATAAAGGATATTTATATCTCAAAAATTTACGAAATAGGCTACTGATAAAGTATTGAAACGGCGACTTCTCTACTCTATTGAAGGTGAAACTAGGTAAATCAGTCCAGAATATTTTGTTTCGCTGAGACATAAGGGTCATAATAATACATACATGTAAGTAATTTTTTTATGTTTGTAATATAAATAAACTTGCTCTTTTTTTGCAGAGTAAAATGAAGGTAAAACAAGAATGTTTTTTAAATGACTACGTATACACTATAACTTAACGTAAATTACCTATCAGTACTGAATTCTAAATCCCACATTTCATTTAAATCCCTCAAAACGTTATTTAATTTTTATGCATTATGTTGTAAAATTTTGCTCAAGTATAGTGGAATATCTCTACCTAAGAGGAAGCTCGAATCCTCTTCGAATTTAATGCGTTGAATCTGAATGGATCCGCAAAATAGAGCTGTTTAGTTTATCATATTAACATGGTAATTAATCAAAAGCATTTGTAAACCTTTGATCCATTCGACACGCAATTTCCTTGTAATAAGACTCAAAATATCAGCATTGAAGCTGTTTGATTATCTGATGTGTCAGGAAGATTCACTTACAGATTTCATAAATATAAAGTGCTATTTGCGACGGCAACGAATCATGTTTGTCAAGAATAAGTAAAGTTGAAACGGAAACGCAGAGTTAATTAAGGTCCTACGTAGCTTCAGGTTCGCAATTCAGAGTTCTAGTATGAGCTTAGTTTTAAAAGCTGGTTAATTGTATTTACTGCGTTTTCAACTTCATTTACCAACACTAAAGTTAATAACGGGATATTTACCATGATTTGAGTTTTCACTCATACCCAAGTCATGGTAAATATCCCGTTATTAACTTCAGTTTTTTCAAAGGTTTCAAAAGTTTTTCATTATCGATCTAATTGAAAATTTGCTACCATGCTATAAAAGTGTTTTGTAAAATGATTAAACTATACAGCCAAAATCTATATCGAACGCGACACAAAATATCACGGATTTGGAACTTAACAAAGTCTACCTACTCGATCTTAGTCTACCTTATTATATGTATTTAACAATGCTTATAATTAAATACCTTAACATTTATTTCAGATTGAGATGGTTCTATTATAATAATATCCTGATCTGTTCACACAGATCATACTTTGATAGCTATTTTATAGTCTTTCTAGGTTTTAAAATGAATCTCTTAATTTTGCCTGATAAGTCATGTTCAGTTGAGCTTGATAAAAAAATCCAGCAACACTACAAAGCGTTCACTTGTATCACTTGGTTTGCCTTGGCTTTTAAACGAAGTTTCGACACCTGACACTTTCTCTTTGTTAGACAAATCGGCGGTAGGTACATACTAGCTAAGTGTTAACGTTTATTTTTATCAAGCAACAAATTGCTTTGACTGTTGACGTTTTCATTTATTTATTTAATTTAACAACAAATGACTACATTAAACTTATAAAACACTAGACCTGACAGACGTTGTCCTGTCATTCAATATGTCCTCAATTCATTACTGTCAACTGACAGTTATTTCAAACGAGCTTAGCAATGAGTTTATAACACTGGGGCTAAGGTTACATTAAAAAAGTTTATAATCAGTCGTTAGATTTTCTTAAATTTTCTAAGTTTCTGCGCAATATTCTTGATTTCTTCTGCGAAGTATTAGAAAACATTAAAAAAAGATGAATGAAATCGCTAAAGCCGTTCTCAAGTTATAGCGGGACAAGGAGAAATAGGGGTAAATTTTTATAGATTTGTGTTAGTAAGTATTTTACTGTGTAAAGATGAACGATATTCACACTGTAGCCCACAGTGCTATGCACATTATCCGTTTTATACAAAGAATATAAAAAAAATCAAGCAACTAGAGGGCCTAACTAACACATGATGTACAAAGTGGGTGGCTAGCCGAGAACTAGTCTCCTGTCAAACAACTAACAATAAATTACAAGTGAATAAACTAGAAATGCTATACATTAAATTATTCTAAACTGAAGATTTACCATTATTTGTAGTAAGAGTAGGGGGTTGTGTGTTAATATGGTGATACATGCAATATTTATTACACTACGTCGCTTCATCCTGGAGATCCTCCTCAGATGACGGCAGTGACTCATTTAATAAGTTTGTTTAACCTTCAAATAGAACCTTCACCCACATGCATGACCAAAAATATCGTTGGAATTAGAGTTAATGTGTTTGTTTATAGCGTCCATTGTCCGTGGTCCACCTGCGTCTTTCATCATCACAAGATCAAGAAAATATAATTTCTTTTGCATCATCAGTATTTCCAATTATTGACACCCTAGTTAGGACCTAAGAAAATGTAGTTATCGTAAGCGAGAGAATCTTAAAGACTTATGAAACAGTAAAGTCAATGGAATAGACGGATTTAAAAAAAACTCTCTATCGCAAAACAAGGACAAAAATCACACAGCTGTTCTTAAATGACGATAGTGCGTCTAGCTAGGTACTACATTGATACGACTATTTACAAAACTCTTTATCAGAGACGTGTTTTACTTGGCTATGCTGCATTCAACATTGTGCAACGCGGCATCTAGCCTTATCACCACAATAACATTATTAAATGCGAATATGTACTTGTTACTTCTTTATGTACTTATTTTAGTAAATGATAGGTACATATATCCTGTAAATAAATTAAAAAAAACAAGCTTTTATCTCATCTAGGACCTAAGTGCCTGGGAAGACAAATCCAACGACCCCAAACTCGACGCGGTTAAGTCGTTTCGTTAAGGAGTTCCTATGGCCACCTTCGGTGTCCATCATCAGACCAGCTCAATGGTACCTACCATGACATAGCATTTTCACCAAACTTACATAATTATGCCAAATAGCTCAATTGGTTGTGGATAACTGGTCTAAAATTGAGTTGCAAGATTTCACCCGAACAAACATATGTATGTATGTACATTGCAAATTAAATAAAATGTTGTAAAATAGAGCTCCATGTTTTAAATAAATAAATTTATTTTATATTTCATTATGGATGTTTCCTAGATAAAAAATAATAATAATTCTAATTAGCCCGTCAGTTAGATTTAGAAAAAATATTGAACACATACTTTTTACCTTATCAAATAAACAAAGTCCGGGAGAGGAGGCTCATGACGTCACTTCGTGGTTAAAAGTGTACCAAGGCGTGACGTCACGGGGAACTTCAACGCACCATAACCTTCGTCATTTGTTGTTTAATTGACAAAAGAAAAATACTTATTCAATATTTTTTGGTAATATAAATAACGGACTTAATATATTTTTTCAGGAAACTAGCAGACTAGTACCAGTTTAAAGTAGCCTTACAGGGTGCATGTTTACGACCTACACTAAAAATTAATCGTATATGTAAGCAAAAATAAATAAATTAAATACTTATAAAAACAAATGTCAAAACTACTGATCAAATCGGGCTTAAATTTTGCATACATGTAGATCTAGAACTAGAGTAACACAGGCTAGGTAGTAAGTTTTAATTTATCCCATAAATCATGTACTTAGATTAATATTTCTCTTTTATAACTTTCTAGCAGTAAGTTTTCCTAAAAATTCGAAAATAAATCAGATTACATGGAATAGAAATAGCCTTTAACACTTTATAACTCAATAACATATTATTTAAGTACCATTACTGTCCCAATATAAAGGGTTAAAAGTTTATAAATAACTCGTGCGACGCCGCGGGCAGAAACTAGTCACGAAAAATATTAGGTGCCTGCCTAAATTGGTTTAACATAGGTACACTGGTGTAGGCTAAAAGCGCACTTAATGATTATTTTCTTACACGAGCACGATTTTGCTCAAGGCTATATTTATCTTTAGTGAGCATACTCGTAACGTAACCTACTCATACAGATTTAAATCCGGCACGGATGTTGCACCCGTAACGAGGAACTACTGGGAAGTGGGCGTAGCATATAATATTTTTGAACAAAAGCTCAAATAAATTTGAAGTTGTACCTAAGATAAATGAAGTTGTACCTAACATATATGTATGTATAAAGTTTGTACCTAAGATAAATGAAGTTGTACCTAACATATATGTATGTATAAAGTTGTACCTAACATATATGTATGTATAAAGTTGTACCTAAGATAAATAAAGTTGTACCGAAGGTAAATAAAGTTGTACCTAAGATAAATTTGAAGTTAAGATAATGAATAACGTTTATTGAATAAAGTTTATTGATTAAGATTTAAGACTTATAATTATTACATCATTGATTCACAAACTAGGATAAACCTTAGCTTAAGATAAATCCTAATCATCATAATGGGTCGGGTCGGGAAATATGGTGTTTCTATTAGTTGGCTTGTACTATAACCAAACTAAATTGCACAAACAAACAGCCCTCGAAAAAGCTAGAATTCCCTGAAAACCTCTGTCTTTTTACAGGAACTGAACTCAAGGTTTTGAACAACCGGACAATGCTGCCACAAATTGGATTGCTAGTTAACTGAGGACTGACGAAGGCATAGTAACTAAAAATAAGGTGGATTTAAAACTAGGAAATAATTTAATAGCAGTTGAGCTATCTGTAGATTGTTTGCAACAGTTTGCAGTTAACTCAATTGTTTCAATTGTAAATACTCAATTTTTTTTAAACTCTTTAACAGAAATTATGTTTGTTATTAAAGTTTAAAAGCTAAGTAAGCGACCTACACAGATTGTTAAGAATTGTTAAGAGTGTGACCTCATTTGGTAATACTAAACGACACTTTCAAATGAGAGTGTAAACAAAATTAGAGATCATAAATGTTCACTCATTACAAGTTGCAAGCCTGAATGTTGTGCAAACAATTATTTTACCTAATTGCTTATTACAGTAAATTATTATTTATTGCGTGAAGTACATGAAAGTATTGTAGTGTATTGCACACAATAAACAGAGTTGGTTCGTTGGTTGGAACCTTCAACTTCTTATACTAAGAATTTATAATGTCCCAAAAATTAACAACTCAGGCACGACTTGAACCCTCAATATTCCACTCTGTAGGGGAATGCGTTGCCAATTACGCCACCAAGTCACTACCTGACCAGTTGAAAATTTTTAGGACGTTCTACGGCTCCTGTGACAATAAAAGCAAACAACCTTCGAAACTAAGCTTTATAAATTACAGTTACGATATTCGCGTGCGTACCAGGATCTACCTTCAGATGATATACCGTCTACAGATTACACTAGGTACAGTGAAGGCTCGTAATTGGCCAGTCGGCGTGCCCAAGTCACGAGTCCTGCCGCAATCTCTACTTCTCAGCCGACATTCAAACCACGAACTGTTTTACACAATAAAGAAATCGTATTACTGCTACAAACCCCATTCACTGTAAGCATGACCTTAAAAATTACTCACAAGGACGGTATTAGCATCTTCAATTGCTGTTGCTTTGTTTATTTCAGCGGTAGAGCGTGTCGATGATTTTTTTGCGATAAACAAAGAACAAAATTAACTAAATTCTACAAAATCTAATACTCGAAATAACAGACTAACTAATATATAACTAGAAAGAAAATAATTTCAAATAGAAAGATACTAAAGTCCTCATTATCAATGTTTTTCAAGACATAAAAGAGCAAGTCAATCCACTTTCAAGTTTCCGATATTAGAAGATTTTCTGGCGGCTTTGGCGCTAGTTCGAGCCATTAGGATGTTGGCAGAGAGCCAACAATGCTCGAGGTGCAACTATTTATTTGTAAGCCAAACATTCAAGGAAGTGAGGAATCGGAATAGATGCCACGTGGAATAGCAAACTGCTGGCTTATTTATTGAAGCATTCGCCATATCTGTGGGCAGGCCCTTCGTATTTAATTAGAATACTTTTGAGTTGGAGTGTTTTGAAGCGTTGTTGGACTGTACGACCGATTTTATTTCTTGCCATGGTTGCAACTACATACATACATTGCATAGTAAGTTCGTCATTGATTTTCGTTTTAACAAATAATAATTATGATAGTATAAAAAAAATATAATGGAACACTTAGTTATGTCATAAGTATTAGGTGTTTTAGGGGACCGAAGTGGCCCCTTCCTAGCAGGATCCAATCAAGGAAAGCCTAGGCAAGTCACTAATTGAGGCATACGTATACAATTAATCAGATGAAATTCCCTAAGCTATAATGAAGCCAACAATTATAATGCAGCTTAATAAGTAGGTCAACTCTGTAATACCTAGGTTAGTCCGGAATGAGGCCAAGGTGGTTGAAGTACCATCGTGTAAGTGCAGGAAGGTTGAAATTTTTATCGTGCATCTGAAATTTTATCAAAATTTTTCAGGGTCATTGATATTTTTCTTTAAATAGTACTAAAAAAAATCTGCTTCTGGTAACACTATGCGCTTTTTATATTTATTCTAATCGTATTTTGTTATCCAGCTGTTCCTTTCTGTCCTCGTACATAAAAAGCGCAGGTAGATTCTTTGGATAGCCATTGAAATGGTCATTGTTGGATGCAATGGCGAGATCCATTGAAGACAATCTTGACGGATGCGCTTCGGCAAATTGGCTAAAGGCAACAATTCTCCTTGCACATTGATTTGATTTCGCAATGTGTGATATTGACCGACAATATGTTTGGAGTTTGGAGGGCGGTCGTCAGCAATTATTGATTGCAACATCCAGATTTGAATCATCTACCTACACCTTATGAAGGTTAAAATAAGTTAAATAATATTTGAGCTACGTGTATATTGTTTGCAACAGTCAGCTCAATCGTTTCAATTGTAAATACTAATTAAAATTTATTGCTATTCTTAGTTTGTAATTTTCGTACTGTTAATCTTGTAACTCTAAATACTATTGTAATGAATTATAAATTTTTCGATAGCTACACTTATGCGTTAATGGTTATTAATTTATCTAAGTACGTATATATGGGGAAAAGCCACACTACCTAAGTAAAAGTGCTAGGTAGTGTGGAAAAGCCACACTACCTAGCACTATTAATTTCATGTTCAAACGGGGTTCCGTTTGAACATGAAATTAATAGGCAGGGTTCTGCCCACCTCAGTGATACAATGTCATTCTAAAGTGACTAAAGTTTCTCCGAGTATACTATACTATCAGCCCAAACACGTCCACAGCTGGACATAGGCCTCCCCCATACGACGCCACAAATAGCAGTCCTGAGGCGCCTCCATCCATTGACTCCCTGCGACCGCTACGATGTCGTACTCAGAGTACAATCGATTAACTCATATTTCATTTATTTTGCTTCGAAATTTATGCAATATGTAATAAAATATAAAAATTATAATGTCAATGATTTTCATTTTCAATTCAATCTTTTAAGAAAACACAATTTTTATTTCGACACTAGATGGCGCTGCACAATAGTCAAGAGACAATGTCAATTGTCATACAATAAATAACGAAACGGGTGCCATTTAACACATCATCTGGAAGATTTTAGACACTGAGTTTCATACAGCGCCATCTATATTAGTCCATGGCAACCATTATTATTTTTTTAAATTCGATTTGAAAACCCCTCATTCAGTACCCCTATCAGTGTCATAAAACCAAATATAACAATTATTATATATTATACATTTAAGTTATCATTAATGCTGTTTTCTACTTTCCAAAGCAATCTATTCGCCCACATTCAGAGTTCAAAGGTTGCATCATAATAAACTTGCTACAAAATAAGCCCTCCATTCGAGACATAAAGCAAAATGAAACCTTATATAAATAGCAATGCACTGGTACATGTATCGAAGTAGAAAGTCTTGTCAAGTTGCGGTAAAAGTAAGATTCAGTGCAAGGGAAACGTAGATAATGTATAGCATGTCAGATCGCTGTCGGTTAGATCTGTACAAATACTGTTCACCACAAAATACCTACATAGGTTAATACAATGGCCTAAGCAATTTTTATGAAAATCGTAATGAAATTTAGTTCCAAAAACATATATGTGAGTAATTTTATATTTGTGATGAGAAACTGCGGGTCCAAACACCAAGTAGGTAGTCGTATTTTAAACATTTCCCCTACTCTTGGGAAATGTCAAATTTTAAAATTAAAAAGACCTGGAATTAAACTGATATTTTTGATTTCGTTCACTATTTACTGGATCAAAATCTATGCAATTTAGCCTTGTAGTAACTCAAGATGAATGATACACTTGTATCTACTTAATAGTAAAAATATCGAAATAGTTATTTCAGAGATGACAACTATAATATAATATATAACTACTTTAACATTTAAATATTGTTCAATTATATATCTACTAGCTGCTACCCGCGGCTTCACACACTTTTCATGTACCCTATGTCTATCCCCGGGATACCATCTACCTCTCTGCCTTTCATTACGATCCGTTCAGCCGTTTAGGCGTGAAAAAGTAACAGACAGACAGAGTTACTTTAAAATATATAATATTAGTAGGATTTATTGGATGGTAAGCAATGGACTATCAGATAACAAAATTGATCACCATTAGCAAGAACAGTTAGAAACAATAAATAACTAGTTTATCGTATCAGCTAACAAGAAATCAAAACATTTATTGAAGATTTTAAAATAAACGATGTTCAAATTATAGTTGGTGAAGTAATTTACGAACGCAATACCTGGCTAGATTAGTTAGAGAAAATAATTATTTTAAAGATATTATATCTTTATAGTTATGATTTTAAATTTACGTAGTTATAGACTGATTCTGAGAAGAAATCTCGACTTTTAGAATGAAATGTCCTTTTTATATATTCTCCTTTTTCAAAGTTGGTTACAAAGGTAACCAACTTTGAAAAAGGAGAAGATTGTATGTTCGACTGTATTGTATGTTTTTTTTATGTATGTTCGTCGATCATCATCATCATCATCATCAGCCCATACACGTCCACTGCTGGACATAGGCCTCCCCCGTACGACGCCACAAATAGCGGTCCTGAGCCGCCTCCATCCATCGACTCCCTGCGACCGCTACGATGTCGTCGGTCCATCGAGTGGATGGTCTCCCATGTAGGGGGGATTTGCCATAATCACCACGCTTGGCAGGCGGATTGGTGATCGCAGTGTTGGTGTTTAAAAATACTCAGAAGGAAGCTGCTGCCCTTCCTCTGGTAGGCTCCCTTAGTCGGTTTTTACGACATCCACGGGTTGAGTTGGAGGGGTCGATATTCGTACGCCGCGGCCCCACGGCATAATGTTCGTCGATATTCTCCAATAATTATGGACTGATTTTGAAAATTCTTTTGGCATTATAATATAGAGAATGATCACGAATTGGTGCCATAAAAATTTGATTTCTGAGGGCTAAGTATTTATCTCGCAAAACTTAAAAACATTGTATAATTAAGGGATTCGTAGTTGAATACTTAGAACATTGTATAATTAAGGGATTCTACTACGAATCCTTTAATTATACAATGTTTTTAAGTTTTGCGAGATAAATACTCAGCCCTCAGGAATCAAGTTTTAGTTTTTTCAAATCAATCAAATTATCTACTAGATATGCAATTGTGGCAATATTAATACCGTCCACCTACTGATCTCGGTAAATGTTCCAATGAGCTCAGTCTGCGTCCCACATATATCAAAGAGAAGCGTGCACAACACGGACTTGCCTTGTTTCTATGTAGGACAGACACACTGACACTTTAATTAAGCTGAACATTTATAAGAACACACATTGCTTTTAAACAATTAATTGCTCTTTGAAGCCATTTTAACGGCATTTAAGATTGAGGATTGATTGTTTCCGTCGTCTTCTATTTTTCCTTTTCTACAACATTTATTTGATAGATTTTCTGAAGCCAATAAAACCTACATGAGAGTGTAGGGTTTAAATAAAATAATTTGATTGTTTTGATAAAACTAAAAACCGACTACGAATTTTATACTTTTTTTTAGGTTTTGTGGGATAAATACTCAACCCTCGGGTGTGAAATATTTATGGGAGCATTTTAGGATTGTTCTCTATATAATAGCGAGAATAAAAGTAAAAATAGAAATAAAAGAGAAAACAATTTTCAAAATCGGTTCGTAATTGACGAACATACCCAAAAAAAACATAATACGCCGAGCATACATAGTACCTCCTATTTTTGAAGTCTGAAAAAGTCGCTAGTTATGCCTTTCAGTTTTAGAAGGAAGGAAAATTAATTTAACAGTACGAAAACTATCACGTGGTTCTAGTCCTCGCATACGAGGTCGATGCAGCGCAGTCACTTTTCACCATGTGGCCAGTCAAACCAGTTTTTGATCTAACTCACTGCGGTGTTTACAATGGAATAGGTTTTATGCTTTGGAAGAATATGTTATTAGGTTATTACTGTGTAGAACAGTATAAAAAATCGGCATAGTGCTGGGGAGGTTTTCGTGTATGTTTTGTTTTACGTATCGTCAAAACATAAAAAAAATCTAAAACTACAGTCTATATTTGGGAAAAGCTAACAATAAAGTCAAGTAAATCAGATGTTTTGGGACAACATAAAACCCGGAAAAGTTATATATTTATTTATTGAGCTAGTACAGAAAACTTCCAATTATACACTAGTCATACAGCAATTACAATAAAATTGATACAATTCACCATAAACTCACATTTTTAGCTTGTGTAAATGGAGTTAATGTAGCACAGATTTTTGAGGACAACCCACAAACTTATTACGTTATTCCATTACATTAGCAATGGTAATGAACTAGACTCAAATAGATGAAGAAACAAAGGAAACTATTCCGGTATGAATTACCCTAACTAAACAAGCAAATAGTTATAACACTAACTAATGGCTTTTGTTTGTGTACGGTTTGAGTTCTGACTGACACACTTTCACAAGTTCTAACTAAAACTGGATTAATGAGTCCAATTTTGTCATACATTTTTGCAGAGGCATCGACTTATTGCTTACGACCTTGCAAACTTAATATGTGTAAACAATCGACTTACATAACAAGGCCGCCTTAGTTAGCGTCTATTACTAAACGTAGCATGACCAAAACAATTATAATTCGAAATAAAAACCATTGCGTGGTATTGATGTGTAAACTTTTTTACTATCTATACATTGCTGAGGTGCTTGTCCTCATAATGTAGAACTAGCCATTCTTGTCAGTTGAAATACGGCTTCAAATTTCGTATTTTACCTATTACCGCTTGGGTACTAATTAAATAATTAATAAATAATGCTGGACAATCAATTAGAAGTAACTTTCCTTCCTACCCTAAGATAAGATTCAAGAGACATACTTATATGTAATTATGTATAGATATATTTCATGCTAACAATATATAAATAGATAGATTGCACGCTAATAATAATAAACAAACATTGGTTTGCCAGGTACATAAAATATAGTGACTGGTGTGTTGACAGTCAATGGAACACACAAGATATCCTTGGCCAAACAAGATCTAGTGATGCACTAACCGTGGGACATGGAATTTTACACTTTAAGGACTGATGATTTATAAAAAACTAAATTGATAGCTTGTACATATATATATATTATATCATATTGTATATCATTTCCAAAGACTCCAAAATCTTTCACAGAATCTTTCAAAGAAAACAAATGTAAGGAACAGCCATTTCAAGCAGCAATAAAAAGTAATCGTATGCGTGCATATGGCGCAAACAAAGTAAAGCAGTTTGTTTTGAAATCAGTGTAGGTTTAGTTAAATGTCTAACGTTTTATGCGTTTTAAATGTAAGTGTAGGTTGCATTATATTATATTTCATATATTTATATTATACCTACGTGACAAATAATAGGTAGGCAACCTAACCATTTATTTACATTGTCTAGTGCCGTCAATCGCTATAGTCACACTTGCAAAAATTTGTTGTAAACTAAACATACCTAAAAATGATGTTAAAATACGTAGATGGAATGCAGCAGCTTTCATTCCCAAAACGATCGTTGTCGTCTTAGCCACGGATTCGCTCCACTTTTCACAATACTATGTTCCGTCTGCCTAAGTTTCTTGTTCAATATTTCCTTTTTATGTCAGAATTGGATATGTACTTACATAAATGTACGTTGCCTACTGTTTATTCAGAAGTGTGTTTAAAAATATTACCCAGAAACGTTTGTTTTAGATTTTTGTTATTTGGTTAAATTTGATCATAACATGTTTTTTTTTAAAATTAGTACAGTTCATGTACCTATGTCGCATACAAAAGACATCAACGCGCTCTGTCTACGAAACTGCATCTGAACAAAACCAGCTGTTACTAGTGCGTGCTACGAATTGAAACCATACGTTTCACAAGTTTCTAGGCTGTATAGGTATGGCTTCGTTCCCGGGATTGATGGCTACCATTTTTCTGTTGTCTAGCGTCATAGCATACACATTTAGTAATTGAGTTGTCTTTGAAAGGCTTGTATGGAGTGATGAACAAGGTAGGTTTTTGATTGCAATGAGTTGTATTCTTCTTATCTAGGTAGATCGTAGTACCTACCTGAGTGGGATCGGCTGGAAAGGGAAGCGGTGTGAAGGCGGATGCTGCGCGATGATCGGAGCCGGCTGCGTGTGATGCACCGGCAACGGGGGCCGCACGGGCACCGGCAGTGGCACGGGCACAGGCAGCGGCAACGCCGGGTGCGCGTGCAGCACCGGCAGAGGCAGCGTGCTGTACGGCGGCGGCGGGCACGGGGGCTCGGCCTCCGGCACTCTTGGAGCCCGCGCCCGCCGCGCGCGCCGCCGCCGCGCCGGCTCTTCCGTCTGACACTCGGCGCTGGCGACGCTGCGCTCGCGCTCCGTCTGCACTCCACTGTTCACATTGCGACTCTGCGCCGTCGGCGGTGCATCCTGCACCTGCACTATGTTCACGTTCACACTCGACACGTTCGGTCGACTCGGCTCGCCCGGCACGCGCACCGAGACCGAGTCCGACTTGCGCAGCGGGGCCGGCGCCGGCACGGGCAGCCGCATCTCGTGGCGGGGAGTGAGGGCGCGGTACGACGCGCGCGCATGACGACCGCCGTTCGGCGACTGGGGCGCGCGCGCCTCCGCCTCCCCCCCGCGGAGGCAGCCATCGGTGCGGGAGCGCGCGAGGGGCGGCGAGCGGCACTCGTACGGCTGCCAGAGCAGCGAGGAGAGCGCCTCGGCGGCGGACAGCGGCGGCGGCGGCAGCGGCGGCTGCGGCGATGACTGCAGCGCGCTCATGGCGTGTCTCCACCACGCTGCACCACCAGCGCCGCCGCCGGCGCCCTCACCCACCACACATCGTGGTCACCTGCAATAAACAGAAAATATTTTAACTGAAATACTCAATCATTCTGCAATAGGCAAAATACCTACCTTCACTCAAAACATTAAAAGTCACATATCAATGGAGTTCTTCCTTATAACGAGAAATACAATTTCAGCCTGTTGTATGCTTTTCGTTCAAAATTAAAATTTAAAAACGACTGTCACCGGAATTTCAGATTAAAAATTCACTTTAACAAACAATACAGCCAACCTAGTTTTATTAATCCTTCCACGCTCCAAAGAATGGAGATTTACCACGGTGAAGCTTAATAATATGCAGCAGGCTCTTATATAAGAGAAAGCCCTAGACAGCTCTGAAACTTTATGAAACTTTAATATATTTTCTAGTTAAGTCTAGATTTTAAAGCTGATACGAGACGTTGTTGTAGGTGGGTATTGAAAATAATGTGACCTGGTTTTAGTTTTGTCTCAATCCCTTTTACTCATGTGAAGATATTTTGTTTTTTTAATGGTGTATTTTCTCGTATCTCATTGATATCTACAAAGTTTCAGCTTGAGTGAAACCATGTTGTAGCATTGCAGTGTAGTAAGTTTTTGACATTCGTATTGAAGACCACTAGCGTTGTATTGTAATATTAGCCAGGACATTTCATAATTGTATGCCTGGACAGAGTCTGTCATAAACTTGTTTAAAGTCACGACTGTGCCGCTGGTGCCATACGAGGAAGTACGCTTCGGCATTCACAACCCGATCAGATGGTTGTCATGTCTTAAAAGGAGATATTTCCGTTACATCAGGCCTATCGCGGCGTTGCCACGGAAGATCAGGCAAGATCAGCGGTTTCACATCGCAGAACACTTTCTCCAAGGCCGGGCAGGCGGCGCCACAACTATAATCATAGTATATACCTACCTACAAACAAACACGGATACTGTTACATCATACGCTATACAAGCTTTCGTTTAAAAGTCGACGCGAGAATCTATCATGCAGAAAAAAAATGCGGTTATCATATCACATCACATCACACTTATTAGTAAATACTTACATGACAATCAAATAACAGAAACAAATTAGAACTAGTATTTACAATTGGAGTTGGAGCTCCAACTCAACCCGTGGATGTCGTAAAAGCCGACTAAGGGAACCTACCAGAGGAAGGGCAGCAGCTTCCTTCTGAGTATTTTTATACACCAACACTGCGATCACCAATCCGCCTGCCAAGCGTGGTGATTATGGCAAATCCCCCCCTACATGGGAGACCATCCACTCGATGGACCGACGACATCGTAGCGGTCGCAGGGAGTTGATGGATGGAGGCGGCTCAGGACCGCTATTTGTGGCGTCGTACGGGGGAGGCCTATGTCCAGCAGTGGACGTGTATGGGCTGATGATGATGATGATGATTTACAATTGCAACAATTGAGCGAACTGCACGAATATATGTATAATATAATATATGTACTAATATATAACAATAAGCATATAAAACAAAAAGCTCATATTGGATGAATGTTTAAAGTTTTTTGTTTAGAGTCTATAAAAGGGCAATGTATAGTAGGTATACGCTATATACATACATATGTACTTGCAACAAATCTCCAAATGAGTTGCAAAAATTATCATTAGGTATAATAATTCAAACAAATTGTCAAACATAAATCCTTTGTAAAAAGTAAGTTCCTTCTGGGAAAGCGTGCTCCATCATAGGCCACATCTTCACTTTCCCAAGTGAGATGGTGGTCAAACGCTTTACCATTATCAATAAAAAAAGGTTACTACAATATTCCAGATTATCTAGCTAGAGCTTGGGACGAATTTTGCTCTAACTCGAAAACTAAAAACCTAACAAGATAAAGCTTTCTTGTTCGCTTTTTTAAGAAGATTAAAGTGAACAAAAATCAAACTTTATTTCCCTGTTTTACTTATGTAATTTTAATTTGGTGACGTGTCCTAGTATCCTGTAAGGTATAAAGGAAATAAAGCACTTTGAATTTTGAGTTGTTTGGATAATATGTTAGTCACCGGACCTCTTTACGACAAAACTGAACGGATCGAGCTGGAATATTGCATAGATGTACCTTCAGTGGCGGTCAGAAGTGGTGACCTACATTCTAAAGACATTATCTTGCAGCCAGTCATAGGTCTAAACCTGAAATAACGCGTAAGGTTACTTTCCATCGCGGAAAAAATTCATGCGAAGCTGCGGGCTCTAACTATTTTGGTATGAAGCAATTTTTCATTGTCTATCATAATACTTGCCGTCATCCTATGGCTCGAATAAACATGTAACCTATCCCTTAAATTCTTAGCTGAAGTATTAAATATCATAATTACCTTAAAAATCATTTTTAATTATTAAAATAAATTTCCGCCCCGTTGCTATTGTCATAGTGAGTTAGGTATATGAAAAGTCCAAACATTGCGTCTTTGTCTACATATGCAAAACACAGGAGTTAGAACATAATATTATTATGTAAGAACTTAGTAAATTTGCATAATTTTCATTCAAAACGCATTATTTATTGCGGCAAGCAAGATAGAAAGTGGTCACTGCGACAGTGTTTACGCAGTTTCCCTTGATCGTTGGCATCTCATCATAATTAGCTTAAAAACATTTGCTCAGGGTTCATTTTCTCTGTTTTCTTCTGATAACGACCAGTAGTAATAGTAGTATACTTACCTAGTAGGTAAGTATAGTAGGTATTATAGATATCTATGATTCAATTATTGGAAGTAACCATCATCATCATCAGCCACCCCTAATGGGCGCCATAACGCCCAAATCAATAGCATCAATAGGTGAATTTTTTGGAGCTGTAAACTGTGACTTTCTGAACACACTCCTTGAGACCCTCAAGGAAGAGGTTGCTGACAAAAACTGTATACCCAAGAACTTTACTTAATATTGTTACTGTGCGTATGGCCGCTTGTTTCTGTACTCTGCGAATAATAATGTTTGAGTCTATACTCCGATTCAAGATTCTGGATATTTTTTGTATACAAAGGGGAAAACGCAAGGAATATTTTTAACGACATTAGTATCATCGAAGCAAAGCACAGAAGCTTGAAATATTTTTTGGTTTTGAAAGCTTTCATTCATCATTTAATTGATCTCTCGTTCATTTTCGAATACAAATTTAAAATTTTTTGCTACACATGTGAGATTATGCGTTGTTGAAGTTTGTGTTTTCGTTTTAGTGATAACTTTGCTATTACCTTATTGTTTTCTGTTATTGTTATCAGTTTTTGTTAAGATTTAATTCATAAATGTCTTTTTCACATAAAATATCATGGATTCTCAGTCGGAGTACAGTTTGTCACAGTATATCTGTAGGCTTTTAGCTATCATCCCTGTAGCTCCAACCACAATAAATATGACTTCGGTTTGTGTTTTCCAAAGTCGGGTGGTCTCTACTTATAAAGCGTGATAGGTACTTAGTTTCTCAACTTTTTTGCCCCAATGTTGTAGTCGGATGGTACAGTTACATCAATTTAGTATGTTCTATTTGTTTATATCGAGCCTTCATTGGTACCAAAATTATATTGCAATTCCTATTAAATAACATTCTCTGTTTTGTTAGCTGAAAAATACGTTGTTCATTGTTTGTATGGATTTTTTGGAGAAAAAAGAGGCACGTGGTTTGACGAGGTGCGAATTGTTATTTTTTAAAGTTTGTGACGTGTGGACGTTTTAGAAGCGTGAATGAAATGAAACGTCGAACGTCGAAAAACATCGCTGTGCCAAACGAATATTTTCGCGAGAGAAGTTAATACATTAAAATGTAATTTATCAAAGAGAACATGGAAACGTCTCTGAAAGCCATCCATTCTAATAAGCGATACGATCAAAGCGAGTTTCTGGACTCTTGTTGGAAAGTACAGGTTTGATATTATTATGAAGTAATAAAAAATTCAGCTGCCAAAACAAAGTATTAAAAAAATTTGTAGAATTGGGTACTGTAGTTTGTCATAATAGTTTCCCCATAACCTACACTAGATATGTATGTACATATTTGTAAAATTTATATTGTTTGATTACAGTTATCTAATGTGGCGCGGTGGGCAAAGGTCCGCCTGCGACGTAGGAGGTTCGCGGTTCGATTACCGCCATGGGACAAATGTTTGTAGGATCTGAAAATATTTGTCACTGGTGTTCTGGGTGTTTTTCTATGTATGATAAAAAATATCCATGAAATACATATATTGTATTATGTATATCAACCATCTAGTACCTTTAACATAAGCTCTGGTTGGCACACAGCATCATCAAGCCATAAGCTTGATGATGCTGTGTGGGTTGTCGAGCACTGTTTATTTATTTAAATTATCTTCTGAAAACAACATAAACATTAACTGTGTAGCATAAGCGTTCGCGCTTAGGGGTACACACACGTCCATACCAAAAATGCTCACTAAATAAATCGAACCATAGATTTCAATATCTTTATTTCTTTAGGATTATATAATAAGCACTCAGTCAGACAAATCCAATTTTATACCTACCAAAAATGATTATCAAATAAGATTTAAGGTGTTATTGATTTTCTCTTGACTTCACGTGAAAAAGTGAAAAAGAAGACCTTGATAGTCCAAAAACAGACCAATAATGAAAAATAAAGAATAATGATGGAAAAGGCCGATAATGATGATGTGATACATACCTAGTTGATCATAAAACTGAAAATGGTCTCAACAGTTTATACTTTCGAATGTACAAAAACTAAAATTAGCCAAAAAGCTGTCGTGTCCGCCACTGACAAACTTGCTGCATACAAATATTTTCTCAAAATGATTTATGTAAGTACTACTTTCAGTCTGGGTTTTTCCCAGAAGAGCGACTTTGAAATAACAGCACATATCCAATTTAAATTCCAAATTGAAACAAACTTTTGCTTAGATTGTTAGAATATCATTCCATACTTTCAGCAACGCAAACATGAAAACTTTTATTCAAAAGCATGTTATCTTTCTTTTGTTCAAAGTTGTGCGGTACTAGATAGAGATATTAGTCGCGTAGATAAAAATTGGGGTTGAGCATGACAGCCTTTCTCATACTATCTCGTTTCGATCGTAATAATATATGACCGAAGCTCATGAGCATAAGAGAGGTGATTTCCATTTCCATCCCAATCTTTATCTGTGCGGCTCTACTGACCTACATGTTTTGCTCAAAGAATAGATAGGTACACAGGTCACTAGTCAGGATAAAAGAAGATTAATATAATTAGTAAAATATCTATCTAAAGCCCATCACAGACGTAGATATAATATATAGTAATATACCGTGCTATAAAGCAAGCAATACAAGCAATTACGTGTAGCTTGGTGACGTCATAGAAATGTAAATTATAGCTGCGTCTGCGGTCACTCTAAAATTTGTATAGAAAATATATCGCGCTATGCCTTGCTATGATTCATATTACTATTTAGTATAGCTACGACTGTGATGGGCTTAACAGTTTGATATTTATTTGTAAATGATAATCGGAGGTTAGGTGCCGTAGTATGTATTGTGTAGTATCATTATGCTAATGAATGCGTAACAATGATCCCAATCAAGATTGCTGGTTTTATAAAACTAGTGGAGCTCTGCTACTTTAATCATTTTACTTATAAAATATCTATCTATAATTGAATGATGCGTGGATTGTCTAGCATTATAGCATTATTTATAAACCTTACTAACGCATCTTGACAAGACATATGTAGTACTAGTTGTCCAAATATTTTTCTGACAGCCTAACGCGTATTTCACTCACATGAGTCAATGTTTAAATCTCTTTGACTCATGTTCGTTGTCATTGTCAGTCAGTCAGACAACACCAGTAAGTTTTATATTATTTAAATAACAGGCAAATCCACTTTCATTTTTGTTCAAAGTTCCGGTGCCACTATTGTTGGTGCTAATACAAAGGGAATGCAGTCTTTATTTCTCTGTGAACTGTGTTTTGGAGAAAGCATTATGTAAACGTGAGTTGACACCAAATCCGACTTTGTTCAGGTATTTCATAATAAAATTGGCTCTACATTTGCAACTGTGGGGGGTACTGGACTTTTTACTTGCTAATAGCTTAAAGGAGACAGGTAGTAGGTATTTTTAAGCAAATAAAAAGGCAATTCAACTATGTACTTCCCCTAAAGCTTCGGCCAAACCTGCGCGTAAAATACGCGAGACGCAATGCGGGAACGTCAACAACGCGATACTTGTCCATTAAAAATAAAAATATTAACATTAAAAATAATTATTATTATTATCTTTTTATTCTTTCTTTGTAAGTATGTATGAGGCCACCTTATGCACCATGGTCTCCACGGAAGACCAGCGATATGGTATGATCTGCACTACCATAGCACATGCTGAGTGTAGTCCGATTTTGCCAGTTTTTCTTTTTATTTAAGGTTTATTTACTATATACTCATCTGTTCTGATAAATAAAAATCTTTTACTTTACTTTTACTGTTACTAAAAAGTTCCCGCGTCTCGTTCGCTATGTGCAACGCACCATTTAGCCGCCTTTGCAGCGTCGCCACACGCAAATATTTCTGCGCGGCCGTCGCTCCCGCTTCGCATCCCGCGTGTTGTACGCGTGGTTTTGCCCGAAACTTTGCGGTGCGTTCCGAAATACTCGTAAAATTACAGTGCTGATAGCGACCACAAAATACTTTTTCGTTCCAAATTAGATATCACGATATTGACAGTTGAGTGCTATCATTCATTCGGAACGGTCATGAGCGCGCTCACGAGTTACTACGGTGTTAATTTCATTACATTAACGTAATCTACCCAGATTACGCTAAAATCGATATAATCGCGCTCACACACGTTCAGCGTGACAACGAACGTACCGTTTGACGTCTGTCAATCACTAATACATTCAAATGTCACTTTTGACAGGGGCGCTCACAGTGATTTCGGTTTGTAGCATGGTCGTCGTGTGACGTCATCTATGACGTCACACGGGACAACGTTGTCGCGCTCACGATACTACGGAACGCGTATGAGCGTGATGTGATGATATTGATTTAAGCGTAATTCGGAATGCACCCTTAGTAGCAGTAGTTGAGTAGTAGTTGACCTTTTTACATGCCAAACTGTTGGCCAGGCTATTAGCAAAACGAGGCTACTGCGTCTACATTGACCAAGATGCGCATAAATATGCTGATGCCTGTTGAATTTTAATCTTCTGTCAAGTTGGAATGACAACTGAAATAGGAAGGTACCTTTGTAGGTAAGGCTATTAGGAAATCAGAACTCGAAACTATAAAAAATATGAAAATGTACCTAGGTATGTGGAATGAAAATTAAAGGTATGTAGTTTTATTTCCAACTAGCTGCTGCCAGCACCATTGCCCGCGTTTTGTCGGGATAAAAAATAGCCTATATGTAATTCCAGGTCCCAAACTATACCCATACCAAATTTTAGCCTAATCGGTTCAGTAGTTTTTGCGTGAAAGAGTAACAAATATCCCTACATCCATCCTTACAAACTTTGACATTTATAATATGTATTAGTAGGATAGGATATAATATTAGTAGGATTCTACTACAAATTCGTTTGAAAACAATGGATCTTTTGTTTAATTTATATCGTAAAACAGCCATTATAAATTCTCATAAAATATTATCAATCCAGTAATGTTTAATCGGACAGGTATGTATATAGTGCTGGTGGTGTCCATTATGTACGCAATATCGACCGCAGCACGTATCGAATAAGTAAACTACCTTTATAAAAGTGAAAGTCTCTCGGTTTGGACTGTGGGCAATGTTACTATAAAATATAAATCTATGTTCCTACTTACTTACTTATTTTTTTAAGTTTGTTCCGCTATACATATTAGTTGTAATATCGTTTATTAAGTTTTACAGACGCACCACTCTAGACGGTTGTGACGTTCCAAGTCTGGGTGGACACACAAGTGTTCGTCCAGCACAATGCTGAGGGAAGACCATGTTTGCCCTTACTCTGCTGCGCAATGAAAGTCTCTACTTAGGTTTAATTAGTCGTAAATCATTGCATGTATTGTGTGGTAGTTTTAGGCAAATAAATAAATTTATATTCTAATTCTTCTATTCTTATTCTTACTTATAAGCCCTCGAATATTGACAGATTTAACGAGAACCGAAAGCTGGTAACTGGCGCAGTGCATCAGCATTGCCATACAGCAGCAGGACAGTGCAGCCAGCAGCGTCTTGATAAGGATAAGTTGACCTAACTCTAAAGTTATTGCAATTGTCTGCAGTTAAGTCAACTGTTTCAATTGTAGATACCAGTTCTAATTAGTTTTTATTTTTAGTTTTAATTTTCTTTGATAAAGTGCAAAGGCACCTGTTTGTATACTTACTTTTTAATCTAGAATATTCTTGAAGGTATGCTCTCATGCCTTTTACGGTAACCAAATGTTCCATCGAAGCAATTTGATTTATATTTTCTACTTTCTTCGTAACTTTGCCTATAAATAAGCAATCTTCCGCTTTCCTTTTATCCGTAGGATTAATTTCCTAAGTTTCATCCAATATTTGAATATCAAACAAGTTTGATAAAGTGGGTTGTGGTACGCCTTCTGTTGTGTAAGTTTTGGCAACTGACATCACATTAGGAGGAAAACTGGTTCACGTTCTTGACTATTTCAGAGATTTACTATGAAATCTTGGCTTTTGATTAAAATAGGCTTGTGCTCATATATACCAAAAAATGTTATTGGCTTAAATTTTTTGAACTTGACAGAAAATGAAGTTAACCGTCCGTTAAATCACCCGTAGCTTGCTTTAGTATCTGCCGCCACCTATCCGATACCCTACGTCGATTTTGTTCTTTCTAACTTACAAAATAACGAGCTACATAATGGGTATAAAAACAATCGCAATTACGATGTACCTACCACTTACCCATTAGGTGTGTGTGTTGTTTTAAATGTGACAAGGTATCTTAGCGCAGCCATCGCTATTTTTTAAGTATCAGTAAATTTAATCAAGAAAGTCACTCTTATAGCATCAACCTCACAAATCAATAAACCAAACTTGAAATATTAACAGTGTTCAACTGCACATTCCGTTTTGATTGGACACACAGGCAATTCAAAGCACCGCGTGTGCTGTATGTAGATTCCACCCTGACATTGATTTTGATTAATTGGCACAAACAAAACAGAAATAGTTTGATTGGTTTTGTTTTGTTGAATCAATCATGGAAAAGGTATCGTTTGTTTATTCCTGCCAATATGCGATATACATATGTTAAAGTTATGTTGAAACCATCACTATCGTTAGTGGAGGGTGCTTATGGTCTTATTTAACCTCAAAATTCATTCGGGGACTGAATTTTGAATGAAAACTTCGTTCATATTCAGAAAAATGTAGGCTACGCTATAAAAAGCTTTTAATGGAGTCGACGACATGTTATCAAAAACACTGTCACTGTCAGTCACCTTTGTACAATATTTTTACACTAAAATTTCGCACCAACACGCGGGGCTGTGTCGCCGACTTTTGTGTGTAGATTCTATAAGTGTGACATGACAGAGGCAAGATAAAGCGATAGAGCACCATAGTGTAGTTACATCTCTGTATATGGAGATATACATAGGGCTCAGCTATAGGGCTACGAATTGAGCCAGCATTTGATTGAAGCCTTGGCTTAGGCTGAATCTAATCAGTTTGTAGTAATTGAATCTGGGCAATCATTCAGCATTATGAGATTCAAGGCTATAATGGATCATGCATGCCTAAATCATGATACTTAGATCTAGCATACCTAGATCACCGACATACTATCATTATAATCATCAGCACATTACCAAGTACTGAATTAGCCTTCTCTCATCATCATCCAAATATAGAGGTCTAGCTGCTGCTAGTTTTTGCGTGAAAGAGTAACAAATATCCATCCATACATACATCCTTACAAACTTTGACATTTATAATATTAGTAGGATGCGGATAATTTTTCCTGAAACTCGTTGGTTCACGATGTTTGTGATGGAAAATGTTTTTGTCATACCACATGGTACTTCGTATGATTAGAGAGATAAAGATAAAAAGTTCTTCCAAAGTTTAATCACGTGACATAATAAATAACTCTTGGATGATTTTGGTGAAACCACAGAAAATACCGGCTACTGTTTTTTAGGGTAAATAGATGTCTTCTGGACCTTCGAGATACATCATCACTTACCAATAAATGTGTCAGATAAAGGTCATTAGGCTAAAAACTATTAAATTCTGAAAACTTTACCAAATATAGGTAATATGACTTTGACCTCCAACCAAAATTCAACGAGGTAAAAGACGGAACTAAAAATATACCAATGTAAATGAGAAAACTTTTAATTTCATCTAATATCGCCAGAATTTAAAACATCGAAAGTTGAATGATCAAATTAAAATACCGGTCCCATGGTCGCATACGGCACTTTCTCATGAAGAATCCTTTGCGATTATGCTTTTATACAGCTATGAATATGATAAATACCTGCACTAAAATTGACATTTTTTGTCGTGCTTGTTGTTGTTTTAATGTTTCAAATCAATAACTTTTTTAAAAGCAAATGATAGAGCGTTTGACCACTATCTCCCAGAAAGTGAACATTTATGGTCTAAGATGGTTCTCGCTTTCCAAAAAGGATTCTCACTCTGGATTTATATACTGTAAATTGGTTGCTCGGTACAGTCCAAGCATTATTGATTAGGTGAAATAGATTAAGATGCAACATGCATGATAGGAGAAAAACAAGCAATTGCACCCAAAGAACTAAGAATTTATATTATCCCAAAATTGTTAAATTGTTTAATCAGGCGAGACTAGAAACCGGTACCTTTCCACTCTGTACGGGAATTTATTGCCAATTTCACCACTGAGACAAACACCTGACCTGACTGTGGTAATTATTTAGTATAACAAAAGTCTTATTCGTAATTGGGCCGCATGCACATCGATTTTTTGTCAGTTACTCGTAACTCGAGATAAACAGGTTTTGCAGCCCAATCTAACAATCGAGCCTAAACCCTTAACTTTATTAGTATCACCCTTTCTGCTAGTTCCGTTCTTCAAAGGAAACCCCACTTGGGTAATAGCGCAAACACACTCAGAGCTCGCTAGAAAAATCCTAATTTAATACTTAACAGAACACTTAAAGTATCCCAGTTTGCGGCTTTCCTGGGATGAATAATTGTGCTCAATATAAATGCAGCTCTTAGCATTAATTCTAAATCTCGAGTTAATTCATAATTCTGGTGATGAATAAGAATTATATATGTATATAAAGATTTTGAAATCAGTCTTATAATAGTAGATTGTTTTACAAGGGACTAAACCATCCCATTATATACGAGGTTGTTATACTCCCGAGCGTAGCGAGGGAGGATGACAAGACCGAGTTATAATGGGTGGTTTTGGCCAGAGCAAAACACTCTACTTTTCACTTCGATTGCGAGAAAATAAAACAATTCAAAATTAGACAATTTTCAGAAATTTTATTAAAAATTAAATGCCGCAACGAAACAGTTCGCATTCTACCGTGAAGGGAAGAATCAACCTTCATAAAACATCATCAAGACGGTTCTATTTTCAAAAAAAAGATTGATGGAGCACCAAGAAGTCGAGTTTTTATGTAAGAGAACGAATGCTTTGTACGGGCTGATGATTTTAGACAAAAATTAAAAAGAAAAAATACTTTTTAGCCCGAGGTATTAAACTGGAGTTTTAGGCCTGCTAAGCTACACTATTATGATGATACACTTTTTGAGCAAGAGAATTGAAAAATAATTTTAAATTGTATTCGTGACATTATGCAAAATGTGCGCCACAGTCGAAATATCAATGTTATTTTCTTAGGTACCTTTAGGTAGCTTTGTTCTATTCCCTGGCGATGCCTTAGACGTCGCGACGTCTAAAATTATTTGTGAACTTAATTACTGAGGCGTATTGTTGTCTCGTACAAAAAGCTATTTAGCTATATTGAACGAACGGCTTTTATTTTGATAAGGATAACATTTACATTTTTATCAACTGAATGAATTTGTACAGCCAATCTATAATTTAACCTTGTGAAACTTCGTTCATTGTGTTGAATCCTGAAATATAAATTATAAATTTTCTGAGCTTTCGCAAATATGACAGATACCCGGAACCAAAATATTGTATAAACATTACCATCATAAATGAATTATATGGAATGCAGCGAGACTGCAAAACAAAGAGGAACAAAGGACAAATCAATGAAAATCTTTGGTTGTTTCACCCTATAAACGTTGGATGATTGTTAGCATTTGAATCGACCCCTCGGATATCCGTTTAATATGATAATCCGGATGCAAACGCCAGTGGATAGCCGGCAAAATTATTTATGCACCCCGATGCTGCGGGTGATGGCTCCGTGGCAGGACAGTTTGTGCGGTCCGGGCCGAGTTTCCAAAAGCACTGCATAAATAAAACTATCGCCCTAATTTTTTTAAACGTGAAGTTATAGCAATGGTCTCTATAGTTTTTAGTGTTTTTATTGTAAGTATATGAGCTCTGCTTATTATGTAAAAACGTACATTATGCATAATCTTTAGGAATTATGCTCTGAATTTTTATGATTAATATTTTGCTAGTTTTGACGCAGTTGAATTTTTATCGCTGGCAACTCATTGTCATATTGATCGGATCATATTGCAATATGTGTCTTAAAGATAAAATCATTTTATCAAAAATGTGTTTACTTTCCAAATTACTAGGTACTGTTGGTGTTGGTACTGCAGTCAAATTCTTGGACATGAGAATTTTTTACAGCTTTTCTTTACTTTGGTGCTCAAGATATCGTTCATAAATAAATAAATTTTATCTTAAATGATTCAGTAGAAGCATGCCGTTTCGAACCTGTAATAAAAAAAAACGAAAGCTCATTTCAAATTCATATAATCATTTCTTTTTTTTTTATTGTTACCTAAAGGGCTCTAAAGCGCAATTAGTAAGCTGATTCACGATTGATTGCTCGTAATTCGAGCAATGCTGACGTAGGTTGGATCTACAAACAAGTCCCTTCTGAAGGCTCAGCCTACCCTCAGCCTCTTTCAATAATAGCTGATTCCCCCTTTTGTGACAGGAACTTCAAAGGAATACATGGATTGCTGAGTTTTGATCTCGTTATCGTGGACCGCATTGAAACACGCGAAAATTTAAAATCCCTATTTATGAGATATGTCTTACAAAATCTTCAGTGTCATTTCAATCGGGTTATGAAATAAAGTGAAGCTTGGGGAAATAATAAATGGACCACATTTGCCCCGCAAACTTTTATGATAGAACTCTACAACAACGCCTTGAACAACATCATGGCAAACGAAGTCCTTCTTAGCACATCCACGTCGTTCATACGAAGTAGGTAACCAAAGTCTTAAAAAAACATGCAAAATTTCGTATTAATTTGTCTTGTTCAGTAACACCTTTGTTGTTTGACCATCCGGAAAAATGAAGTTGTTTCCACAACCCTTCTCAACAAAACCCCGTCTGTAAGTGAACCTGTGTGTTTTTGATATTTGGTTTCTGTGGTAAGTTATGTACAAGTTTCTGTGGTAAGTTGTATTTACAGCTTTAGGGACTAGGGAAACTTCCTTAAACGTGTTTATTTCTTAAATTATATTTACAGTAGCTAAGATAGGGATACCTTCCTATGTTCAATCTATAATTATGTGTATAAATATATTTAACAAACTTTAAACATAAAACGAACTTTTATTCAAAAGTACTTGGGAAGACAAATCCAAACTTAAGTATGCCAAACAGTTCCAATCTGTTGAGGAGAACTGGTCTCACTTCAAATTAGTTTCAGGTTTATCAATAGAATTATGACAAACCCTAAAATTATTTATTTTAATGAAGGAATATTAATTTATTTTATTCCACAGTTTGCTAAGTTACTTGTTTTATTAGAGCCTTAGGTTTCAAAGGCGGCAAAAGGGAGGCATTGCTTTTGTATAAATTATAGGTGCATTGTTTTGCTCTACGTCATTGCTCACAGCTTATTACGGGACAGTAGAATCTATACTCAGATTTGGGATAATATTTTGGGGTAACTCTACCGACAAGGATATTATATTTAAAGCGCAAAAACGAACTATTAGATTCATGTTCGGCATACCTATGACTGATAGTTGCAAACCTATATTTATTAAGCATAAAATTCTTTCACTTCCGTCGCTATACATTTTCGAAGTTGCGTTATTTGTAAGAAAAAACCGTCATCTGTTTGTAAAAGTGGATGACATTGCGGCACGTAACAGACGAGATAACAACAGACTCTGTATGCCTAGTTGCAAAACTGCACTGGTACAAAAAAGTATAGTCTGGATGGCACCTAAACTTTATAATAAGTTACCGAAGTCCTTTTTGAATCGTAGTGAGATTATGTTGAAAGCTAAACTATTATTAAAACAATTATTATTAAGTAAATGCTATTACAATATTAATGACTTTTTAGTTGACGATCTACGACCACGACTTTGACCATTTATTTAATTTTGTGAAATTTTTTGCGTACTATAAATATAATTTTAAATATTTGCATGCCTAATTTTAAGGTAGAACATAATTGAAGCTTAATATAATACATTTAAGACCTACAACTGTACTACATTATGTTGAAGCAAATAAATTGATCTTTATCTTTATTGCTGATCAAAAATCGAATACACTCAGCATGAAGATCAATTACTTGTACATCGAAATCCACAATGAATTGGGTAATTTTTTCGTTCGGAATTACCTGTACTATTTTATCAAAACTAGAATTATAATTAAAAATAGGCACAAATCCAGGTCTGTTCCATAAAAGCTGGTCACCAGCGACGCCCAAAGTTTTCCAAATTCAATTTATCCAGATTTACTGTCTGATTCTGTTTCGCTCCGGTGGAGTTTTTAGCACCTGACATGACTTACAAATTGTATTGGCAAGCTTCCTCTGAGCCGAAGTCGACCTGGTACAGACTTGAATTAATAATTATGCTCACGTAGAGGGAGCTTTTTGTGCCTACAGATACGGCGGTGTCACGGGTGTTGGGATAAAAATTTGAAATATACAATTTACATTTAGAAAAGTATCACAAACATTTTACGTGCTACACATTAAGTTGTCAGGGTTTCTCAGTAAAGCGTTCAGACTGAATGTTTCTAGAAGATTTAATAATTTTAGATTATTGTACACTAGAACTTCCTATGTTTGAAAGAAAGAAAGAAGAAAGAAAATGCGTTTATTTTAACACATAACTCGACACATTACCTATACTTAAAATAGATACAAACAGAAAACAATTAAACAATGTGTTATATTATTGGAACAAAAAGGTCCCTGTCTCAGCATTATGCCGCTACAAGCCGGAGCTAGTAGCGGCGGCGCTATTTGCTGATGTTGGAGTAGGTAAAAACCTACTAGTTGTCATTGTTTACGGCTAACTCAACGAATAGGTATGGGAATAAAACAAAATTGTTGACCACAATTTAAGCCAGAAAGTCATAATATTCCAGGATTTACATAAACAATCAGATTCTCTTAAAGACGCATTGCAGTAATTTCCATTTTAAAAGACGTAGCAAATCTTCGAAGTAAATAAAGCAGTAAAGCATTCAGGAAATGAATTTGAGCAGGAATTTTATGAAACGCTACTACATTTACTTGGAATTTTATGAAGCTCGCTAGATCCGAATGCAGCGGCATATATTTGTCGTGCACCAAGTCTACGAGCAGTTTGAATAGGAAATATTTGTACTCTAGATGTTATGATAGCTACTTTGAGGTGACGTAGACTATTGTATGAATGCAATGAATAAAAATACTGAAAATAACATTGACATGGTGTTATTATAGAGGTTATGGTAGCCCAAAGGTGGTTAGATCTGGTCACACTCAAACAGTTTTTAATGTAAAGACGAATTGTTTTTCTGTAGGTTCAGTCAGCTGCTGAAAATAAATAAACACTTCCAAGTTTACTATACATAATAATGAAGAAGACAGCCATTTTTTTACACGCACTTGACTAAATTCTTAAACTTTACTAAATGAGATCCTTCTCTAAGTATTTCATAACAGGACATCTTCAGCGTGAACTAGACTTCGGTCAAGAGACCCTTTCGATCCGATCCTGCCTTCATTGCTGTTCTAGATCCGCCAGGGTTTCTACCTAGCTTTGATAAAGATAAAAAAAAACATTGCAGGCGAACATAGAACATCCATTTTTTAAGTCGGTTCAAAATACGCTACGCTGGATGTTGAACTATAAAAAAATTAAATTTCTAGGTAGTACCTAATCTGAAAGCAGAGGGTGCTCCTTTACTTTAACACTTTCGTGGCCCAAGAAGCAGATACTCATCTGCACAAGCAAGTGGGGGGTCTGTGAATGCGATATACTAAATTAACTATGGAAGGCTATACCAATGAGGATAAAACCACTCCGTTAGGCTATACGTCAAGCCAAGCATTTTTTGTCTAGGGCATAGAGTTAGATCCTACTAATATTATAAATGTCAAAATTTGTGAGTATGGATTTTTGTTCATCTTTCACGTAAAAACTACTAAACTGATTGAGCTGAAAGGTATGTGAATAGTTTGGGACCTGGAATAATATAGGCTATTTTTTATCCCGATAAAGCGCGGGCGAAAACGCGGGTAGCAGCTAGTATAGAATAAATATATTGAATACCATCTATTTACGTATTTTTGTAACGTTATGTTACGCCTGAGAATGAAAGACACACTCAAAACCGCGATGCCTCAAGAAGGCAAGGCTGTAAGGCCACAATTTTTAAAAATTAAAATTGAAGTCAAGGGAATATCATTAACACCTTATTTCTATCGACCAGTTGAGCTATCTGTAGATTGTTTGCAACAGTCTGCTCAATTGTTTCAATTATAAATACTGCTTTAATTCGTTTATATTATTTGATTGTTATTTTCTTTGTCAATAAAAGTATTTGTTATTATACCTTATTTCTTATTTGATAATAATAACTATAGTACATATGTTTATAGTATAAAATTTTACTTGTCTAAGTGCTTATTTTGTAAGCCTAAAGAAATAAAGTTATTGATTATGATTCTGATTCAATCGTAGGTGAGAAAGTGTGCTGTGAGTGAAGTAACGAGACAGAATAACTATGTATATTGATAGCAACTGAAATAGGTAGTTATTTAATAACTATAATGATAACTTTTTAAACATTCGCGATTGGTTAACATAATAAAGATTATTTATCGGGTATTTACCGCGTACCTTTTGTTATATTATATTTTCCCCTGCGTTTCCAGATTTGCGGAAAATTCGATGAGAAGAATTCGTCGAAAACAATTTCGTCGAGAACAATTCGCCGAAAACACAATTCGCCGAAAATACAATTTGCCGAGAAATAGTCATAAAGATTTCCAAGTATAGCGGGAAATACAAATTTTTACACGAAATTTTGTCCTAAATCTTAAAAATTGCGTTCAAGTATAGCGGGAAATACCCAGTTTTGTTCTAAATCTGAAAAATTGTGTTCAAGTATAGCGGGAAATACCCAGTATTGTCCTACATCTGAAAAATTGTGTTTTCGGCGAATTGTTATCGACGAACTTTCCGCTGACGACTGAAATAGGTTGTTATCAGTAAGATGGTAAGGTAAACCTGGTTCTCTTATGCAACCTAGAGCCGAGAGAAATAACCTAGTTATACGCATGTATACCGACTGTACCTATAGTATACGCTCCAATACATGACTACGCAAGTCATGTTTGCAGTTGCAAGGTATTTCAATATGCCAATTGCCAATAGCTCAAACGTCCAAAGTCCCATTATTTGCGGTAGCCCTACATCTCGGCGTTCCATGTTCCACTCCAAATGTTCGTCGACTGACTTCGACGGTTCACCCCCGATTAGAAACGTCTTCGATTCCAACTTGGAGTTACTGACCTGGACAAGCTTTTGATAGTTGAGCTATTAAACGTGCTTGTGAAGAGCCTTGTGATTTCCGTTTGTAGGAAGGTTTGGAATTCTTTGAGCCACTTTGTTGGGGATTGAATTTTCACGTACGTACGAGCTTCTATTATGTATCTGCCTGCTCGATGCTCCGCATTCAAAGTGTATATTTACTGGAGTAAGGAATAGAATCAAGATTTGGTTGTATACTTTGTAACTCAGAAGCTTAGGTTTTCCTTTTATCAAGTGATCTGAGCGCTTGAATTCGAGCTTTGTCGGTGGCTTCATAAATGAAAGTCGAACAACAAATTCAAGTAAGTAGATACTAAAGCCATAACTAAAGAGTAACCCCAAAAGACAGTAATGTATTACATAGTTCACTGTCAATTAGGTTTCCAATGTCTCGATAAAATTATTGAAACATCTAACTATAGAGAGTGTACATACATTTACTGGGGTGAGAAATCAAGATTTAGTTGTATACTTTGGAACTCAGAAGCTTAGGATTTCCTTTTAGCAAGTGAACTGAGCGCTTGAATTCCAGCTTTGTCGGTGATTTCGTAAATGAAAATGGAACAACAAATTCAAGTAGATACTAAAGCCATACCATTACTAGAGCAACCCCAAAAACAGTTATATACATATTTCATAGTTCACTTTCAATAAGGTTTCCAGTACCCCGATAAAATTATTGAAACCTCTAACTAAGGAGAGTGTTTCCTCTTTCCAATTCCAAGAACACAAGACTAATGGTGCTCGCCCATAAAGTGTGTCACGTCCATTGGAGATAGCAGACGCTGAGTCGATTGATTAATTCTGTGACACGATCGGACGCCTTTCATTGTGCTCCTTCGACAGTTTTACTGAAAGCAGGGAGTTGCTCTATTGAAAATGTTTGCGATAATTGTATAATACGAACGGCAGACATATTTAAAAAAAATTGAAATATATTAGGGGCCGAAATCTGCTCTGCTAACCGATAGCTTTACTATAAATAAATAAATAATGTTGGACAGTGCACACAACATCATCTAGCCCCAAGCTAAGCAGAGCTTGTGTTATGGCTACTAGATGACTGATATACATACATAATACAATATATTACATTGATGGATATTTTTTATTATACATAGAAAATACCCAGAACACCCGAGACAAATATTTGCAGATCGTACAAACATTTGTCCCAAGGCGGGAATCGAACCCGCAACCTTCTGCGTCGCAGGCGTATGACAATGGTATAGTCGTAGAATTCACGCCCGACTCACCTTCACACTCCTCTGTCACCACATAACTCGTAATAATGTACCTTATTATTACGAGTTCTGTCTCTGTCACGCTGGTGTTACGGTTAGGAAATAATCGTCCATTGATGAAATAAACTATAGATAGTGCGTGTGGTGCTATTTGCACGGAGAGATTAATAGAATTATTTCAACCTCGACACTTTCCACTTTTAATTTAGTGGAATTAGGGCCTAGTCAACTCGATCGATGGTCAATAGTCAAAAAGACAAATTCTGGGGCTTGATGATGTTGTGAGAAATGTTTTCTTTTTTTGGATTAACAGAGTCCCGACTCCAAAGATCTGTTGACGATAGCGCGCCTCTATCGTGCGGACAGGGAACTATGGAAATCCCATACAAAAACGTGACGTGACGATCACGTCTCGATACTATCGATTGAACTCACGGGTCTGGACTCTTATATTTATGCGAGAATCTGGTGTCAATATTACTCGTACACAGTTAAATGGTTGACACGAAGGCTTAAGTTCGCCCGAATAATAAATGAAACCATCCATTTATAAATATAAAGAAATTAATATATCAAAATATGTATCTATCTATGTAATGTATTATGTATATCAGTTATCTAGTACCTATAACACAAGATCTGCTTAGCTTGGGGCTAGATGCTGCTGTGTGGATTGTCCAGTATTATTTATTATTATTATTTATCCTATTTCCAGTGGACGCTGTCCCCCGTATGTTTAACTACAACATTTCAGAACGTAATAAAATAAATCTTCTCTTGAATATTTTACGCGATATTATGTTTATGGATGTGTCTTAAATATTAAAGAGATTTAACGAAAATTTAATGAGTGATTAGTGACTTTTTGATCCTGAAAAAGTTATAACATTACCGTGACATTACCTGGCAAACACGTTAGGTGGTACTGATAAAATTTCCTAGTATTTTTCTTACGCCACGTAACGTAAATAATGCCGAAGTAAGTCCGAAAATACCCTAAAGAAATCCCTATAAATGGATTTCTTACCTTCGGATTGGAAAGTAATAATAAAAGTCAATCCTACCCAAATAATAATCTCGAAGCTCCGTGCCCGAAGTCATTTTTGCAATAACAAAAATCTCCGACACCATTACACAAAGAAACTAATAAAAACAGACCAAAAGTTGTCTAGGTACCTCACCTCCCGTTTTTCATGATAATAGCTCTCAAAGTTTTCCTTTTATCAACTTTTTTATTTTTCTCAGTTTAATAACATGCAAAACGAAGGCCTGGGCTGGCCGGCAACTCATTGCATCCGACCGTAAATCCTCTTTCGTTTTGTTTTTGTTCTACAGGGGTTCGACTACCAACAACGATTCAGATAGATTTTCGTATCGTACCCACGGCAGAGTAATCTGATGTTAAGATCTATCGGTCAAATGTATTTTGCTAGTCTCTACCAAATGATAGGCCCTTTTAAGATTGACCCTTTGAGATATAACAAAATAATGCATGGTGGGATATTTTTCTTAGTCCACGCGGGCGTAGCCGCGGGCGAGTCGGGTCGTTTATTAGTCAATCGAACTGACGTAGTATGAAAAAGGCCAAATTCCACTATTTGAGAGAGAGAGAGAGAGAATTTATGTACCCATAAAGAAAACATAGATAACTTATTAACTAAACAATACTTAAATCTAAATAGTAGGTACCACAGAAAAAAAATATGAGATGATAAGGGTAAAATGGGTCCCTGCCTCAGCAGGTTGCAGTACTGAAACATTTGCCCAATACTGCGCTGGTTTTCAGGCAGGCCCGCATTTGCATATTTCCTTCCATGAAAAATACTACAGATGGAAGGAGACCTATCAAAAATGTCAAGGTATCAATCTATCAATCTCTACTAGCAAATAGCACCGCACGCACTATCTAGAGTTTCGTTCATCTATGGAGGATTCTGTGACAATACCGCTGTCATAGTAAAGTGATTGGCTAGCAGAATTCGGCTCCTGGTAATACTTATGCGTTAATATCCTGCATTTCTTTTTTAATGTTAAGTATGACATTTTTTTAAATTGACTTTTTGGATTATTGTTTTTTTTAACATTCGTGTGATATTTTAAATAGTCATTATTATTAATTCTGATTAATCTCTAATTCTGCTTCTTATTTATCGTTTGTATCAAATCAATGTACCCATAAATATAATTACCTGAATAACATGTGAACTTTCCGACACAATGTAGGTTGTTTGAGAAATAAATAAATGAAATGAAATTACAATTTGACAATTGGCGATATATTTTATTTTATCTCGCAACTCTTACCACGAATCCCCAAGCCATCGATCACAATCTATCTAAAAGCTCAGTGTCGAGATATAACTACTACGAATAGTATCACTTGGTATCGTCTTCGAAACATCTCAGTCCCGAGTGACAATCGTTCAATGCGGTGAGATTTTATTGTCCTACCTAACGAAATGTTTCAATAGAGAGGAACCAAAAATATATTACGTTTTATTTGCTCAGAAAAGTGTGTTTTGTAGTAACAATTACGATAAATGCGTAGATTATGTAAATATACATATTTAGGCGTTTAATATCAATTCGTGGCCTGTAGGATTTTTTCCGTTGAAATGGCGTCGTAGCCTTGCGGTAGCTACATTATAGCGGTGGCATAGCATCTTCGTAGGTTGATCGTAGTTATTCCGTATCCTTAACGTAGCGGAATTGCTACGGGGCGCTCGTAGCAATTCCGGAGGTTGATCGTAGCAATTTCGAAGATCTGTATTTAAAAAACTAACTGCCTTTATTTTCTACTAACTTATGTATGTAGCTTAAAAATTATGAATGTTTTAGTATCTAATCTGTAATCAATATAATAATCTTAAATAAATAAATAAAATTAATTCAAAGTATAATAACTTAAGTCTCTCTCATATATAGAAAAAACATGAGTGCATTTAATAAATAAATATAGCTATAAACAATTTTGAACAAGGTAATCCTGTTCTTCAGGCGACACAAGTACTAATTATTAAATAAAATAATCTCTTATTACGATTATTTTGTTTTCTTATTATTATTATATCATTATTACTTATATTATTTTTCTTAATTACTAAGTTAGTAGTCACCTTTTCCGGCGTAGGCTTCTGTATTAGCTGTTCAGATCTATATTAGTAATGTAATAATTTCATAGCTTGATCGTAGCAGTGACGAAGACGTAGCAGCAATTCTGTAGCCTAATCGCAGCAATGATGTTGCAATTCCGTAACCATTCCGTAGCTTGTTCGTAGAAACGTTATAAATATGTTTTAGTGATATAGCAATTCCATCGTTTGATTATAGCAATGACGTAACATCTTCGTGGCTAAATCGTAGCTACTGTGTACCAGTAGCATAGCAATATCATAGTTACTCGTAGATCGTACCAGTTATGTAACTTAGTTTGCTTATAGCTATTCCGTAGCAGTGACGTAGTAATTCCATAGCTTGATCATAGCAGTGTTGCAGCATTTCCGTAGCTGGATCGTAGCATCTTCCTAGCTATGTATTAGTGATGTAGCAATTCCATCTTTCGATCATAGCAGTGTCATAGCATCGTCGCGTAAGCCGCGTCGTAGCAAGAGCATAGCAGTGATTTATTGTTTTACTACGAGACTCCTAAATAGGACTGATTTAAACGTCAGCTGTTCTGATGCCTCTGAAATTTTGAATAGAGTACTCAGCACCATCACTAATTAATCGACAAAACCAGCCTAATGGAAATACGTAGTAACATCTCCCCTATTCACAAGAAGACTTGTCGTAATATTATCTGTGATTGCTATCACTTGTTCTACGTACGCGTAGACTGGTACGCAAAAATTCTCGGTCTAGGTACGTACGAAAATATGTCTACCAGACCATCTTATGAAAATAATTCGTGTACTGATAAGATCGCGACAGGAATTCTTAGAAGCCGACATTTTTATCTCTAAATTTAGTAAATAATCAATCATGCTTTCTTAAGCTGTTATGTTATTGAAGCTGATTTCTAAAACACAAAATAACTCAAACCATGGTAAATATCCCGTTATTAAAGACATTATGGAGTAGAAAGCAGGATAATTTTGAAAAATTTCATCTCTATTCGTTTAGCATAACAGTTAACCATGTTGGTCTTGTAACAGACCAAAAAGCGATTGAATAAAAATACGAGAAAATGCAAAATCAGAAATTCTGGTACTGATATAGCGCATTTCTAGTCCGAAACAATGTTTTTACTTCGGAGCAAAACGGTAAAATTTTTATTTGCCGTTATTTTGCCGGTAACAATGTAGGTTTAATAAAAATATTGCTGTTTTAATAAAAGAAGGGGTAATATTTTTTAAATAAACTTTACTGGGGACAAATACGTGTTTTAAGTGTTCAATTAAATACATTATATTACTTTGTGATTGTATTTTCTATATCGCCATAGGTATCTCCTCATTTATTGTCTTTCATCCGTTTTCGAATTTGTCTGTTGCCTTTTTCACTGCGCTTTTAAAGTTTTTCTGCGGTGTTGTAGTTTCAGTTTGGGTTTTTAGTTATTGTATACTAGACAACATTTTCGTATAACTACGAACTCATTTTATAGTCGCAAAACTTACAAAACTACCTGGCAACTCGACCAACTCGTAACCTGTAAGAATAAACATTGCTACATTGTTACAAGAGACGGAAATGAAGTTACTGAGCAGGTTGGAAGCACTTACCAGCCATTAGCTAGCAGTGAACTAACTGCCTTAGATCGAACGTTCAGCTGTACCTAGTATTATTATTAACTAGGGAAAGTACCAACTGAGGGCGAAGACTTATGCTACAACAGAAATTGACGATACGGTAAATGCGATTTTTTTAATATTGGTGGTTCGCAGGTTCTTTGGAAAACTACACGTTATGAAATGAAACAAATAAACAACAACTATTAATAACAGACTTTAAAAAAAACCTGTATTCTTTATATGAAACTAGCTGAACCGGCAAGCGTTGTTTTGCCGTGCACCACTGAGATTATCACATTACTAACTAATATTAAAAAATGGGAGTTGGTGTTAGAAAGGTGAAAATTGAGGGTTATATGTATTTTATTATAAAAAAATAATAAAATACATATAACCCTCAATTTTCACCTTTCTAACACCAACTCCGTTGAACTCTGTTGAAAATTGAGGGTTATATGTATTTTATTATAAAAAAAAAAATACATATAACCCTCAATTTCCACCTTTCTAACACCAACTCCCATTTTTTAATATTATTTAGTAATGTGATAATCTCAGTGGTGCACGGCAAAACAACGCTTGCCGGTTCAGCTAGTTTCATATAAAGAATACAGGTTTTTTTTAAAGTCTGTTATTAATAGTTGTTGTTTATTTGTTTCATTTCATAACGTGTAGTTTTCCAAAGAATTATGCCAAATCATTAAAAAATTTATATAAAAATATTAGTCCAAAAAAAATTAGGGTTGGCCTCCCTTATCACTTATTAATATAAAAAATTGTGAACGACCTATTCTCAAACCTACCAAATATACACACAAAATTTCATTAAGCCGTTTCGGAGGAGTTTGGTTACAAACAATGTGACACGTGATTTTTATATGTATAAAGATTTAGATTTAATTTGCCTTACTTTTTATCTGTTTTTAAAGAATTAATTATATAGTGTGACTTAACATTCAAAAAGCTGTTACAAAGCAGATAGTTTTATTATAAATGCACTCTCTATGGGTTTTCCTGTCTAAATAACAATCAGCGATTAAAGCAAGAACATTATCGGACCCGGTATACGAAAATAATAAAAGTTTTTGATAATTATTTATGAAAATCACCATTACTACGAATACACGTGATATAAATAACATTTCTAAATAGGTGCTTTAAAGGTCTTTCAAAGTCATTTAATTTCCAAAACTTATTGGGCCAAACAACTTGTCTTCACTTTTGAACTTTTCCTCCGGCATAGCAACCCGACAGGCACTGTAAATAACGATGGTCACAAATACTACAAGTTCCCGACAATAGATTACACTTCTTGTTCTTGTGTTCTCGCCTGCAGGAGATTAATTCAGATTCCCCGACCGAGGGACTAATAACAATTTGAATAGGCGTATTATTTTGATGTTATGAAATGAACCTAGAGATTCTACCTAATAATGGTGTTTAAGCATCGAGAGATATGTAGAGCTAAGAGAACTTAAAGTTTGAGATTAAAATAATCTTAAGCCGAGTACAGACTGGTGTTACGAGGCGTAATGTACCATTCGAAGCGAGCAAGAAACGTCACAAATCCGTCTCGTTGCACGTTGCGACCGCCTTCTTTTAGTTTAGCCCAGTCAAATAAGATTTTTTAGAATAATTAATTTCCTGCAAGCTGTAAATCGTTTTAATACCTTCAGCCGGAAATCATTTTACTTTCATTTGGTCCTAAATGCGTGTAATCAGAGTTTGAAGATGAAGATAAACCGATGAGGAGGGACTTGATATCCCCCTCAGCTTAAGAGTTTCGTAGATGAAGGACCATCAACATGTAAGAAAATGCGAGCTAGATGATGCTGTGTGGATGGTCCAGCATTATTTATTTATTTATCCTACTAATATTATAAATTTGAAAGTAACTCTGTCTATCTGTCTGTTACCTTTCACGCCTAAATGGCTGAACAGATCTGAATTAAATTTGGCAGGGAGGTAGATGGTATCCCAGGGACGGACATAGGGTACATGAAAAGCGCGTGCGTAGCCGCGGGCAGCAGCTAGTAACTAATAAATATAATAAACAGCTCATTAGAGGATACCTATGTCCAGCGGTGAAGCTAAAAGCTAATAGCTGCGAATGAGTGAACTGTAGGTATTTTATTAGTTTGTAATATATTAATCGGAAGATATCAAAAACAACCTCTTCATCATTCATAAATCTGCAAAAGATGAATTAGGTCCTATCAGTCTGGTTGAGAGTCAGCCGAGCATAGTCAAAAACAACCCCAGCTGATAGACTGGAGTGTGATGGCGATGAATGACGGTCCTTGAAAAGGATCGATAGGCACTAATTCTCTCTCTGTAGACGATAAAATTCGGTGAGACTCGACGTTCGTTCTTATCAACGTCCGACGATTTTATAAACACCATACTGAAAATCAGTGCTTATCGATCATGAACAGTAATCAAGCTCCTGACCGGAACCGACAACTTCATTAATGCTATATATGTATGTATAATTAAAAGTTTATTGTTTCCCTATAAACAAAGTCTATTTTCATGCGAGTGTGGGTAGGTGCACACTAAACCTAATTGTTGTTTAAAATCATACCGTTTCTGCAATATTTAAATCATTAAAAGTTACGGTCACGTTCGAGTTTCCTAACGACCTATCCTTCAACTTCAACATGTGAAACCAAATAGAAAAGCGCACATCCGGACCAATAAGGGATCAATAAAATTAGAGCAAAACTCGGTTATCGATTAACAACCGTCTGCGAGTTAAAGGCGTCTTTTTCCTTTGGTATTCATTCAATGATTTAGTTAGGTATGCCTTAACTACTAAATATCAAAACGGACTAAATATCAAACGTGATACACAAAGCCAAAAAGCAATTCTGTACTGGTACCATATGAGTATACAAGAACATACGTAGAGCGGAAACTTCCGCCCCGGACCGGCTCATATTAACCTACACGTTAAACGGGCTACTCCCGATGATTCGGGTCGGGCTGTCACGTCCGGCTTCGCCGCACGCGCGTTTTAGTGCTTGTGCGTTCCGTATCTGGGAAAAGTCACAACGCCGCGCGCCCCCCAGTCATTGTGGTGTGTTTGGTTGTAAGAACCACTCGGAAACGGTGCCACAATTATGTTAGAAAATATCTAGAACTATATATAAATATAGATGATATAGGTAATTATTTATAAATCTCATATTTTGTAAAACTACAATAAATTAATGTTTTCAAAGTAAAGAAAAACTTATATTTTAGCGATATTATCTATAGATGTAAGCAATAACTAACAGTAAGCAACCCTGGCAATACGCCTGGACGACAGAGGGGCGTAACGACGTGAAGGGGGAAGTAGGTATAAAATTGGCGGCGTTTGGGTCTCTGTCAAAGAAAATTCCCTTCTAGTCGGTTTATTCTATGCTGGTACCATAATATTATTATATTTTAATAATATTATAAGATTTCGTAGACTGAGAACTTAGCCCATCTTCTTAAAGGTTGAGTAAGGTTGACAGTACTTTGGCTACTTTTATGTAAGAAATCTAAAAATGGGACAAATGCGGAATGAAATCACCTCTGAATCCCACTTTGGGCCGAAGCAAGTGGGACGAATGCGGAATAACTCATCAAAATCATAGGTCAAATTAGTTTGGGGCAATATGATGCTGTGGATTTTGATATACGTTATTTATATCGCTCGCTGTGTATTTTCTTTCGTGTTTCTATATATGAGTGATTGCTATCGCTAAGTGATAAAGCCCTCAAATAAAAAAAAACAAATTATGCTGTGTGAATCTTCCAGCATTATTTACTTACTAGCTGACCCGTGCCCACTTCGTTGGGCGGTAAACATTTTTAGTGAACCGAACTGAACCGTGAGACCGAGTCGAAGATCAAAGTTGTATCCACTTCCACCAGTGTCTTCGCCACGACAGTAGGTAGGTATATAAGCGAGTAGAGACTGAAGAGCATCAAATGCCTGGTGCGTTTCGTCAATGCATTGCAAGCGGTCATCCCGGGTACGCAGCACAATGTCCCGCCTGTCACAGTGCTGATCGACCAGGACGACGGCAACATCATTGGTAGCGAGAGCTTTGTACAAACCGGATGCTGTCCAGTAGATTGTTTATCGGCACTAATAACAATTTTGTAATCATTTTGTTGGCTTTGGGGTATGGACTCGTATTTTATGTCCTTCCTCGTAGTATGAACTCAAATCATGCTAAGTATCATTCGAATACATTCAGTAGTTTTTGCGCTATTTTAGGCCGAGAAATGTCACTTCCATCCCCACTCCCAAGGGAACCTTAACAAATTCCAGGATAAAAGTATTACATGACCTTCCTCGTAGTATGAACTTAAATCATGCCAAGTTTCATTTTAATACATTCAGTAGTTTCAGCGCTATGCGCAGCCAAGAAATTTTACTTCCATCCCTTCTCCCAAGGGAACCCTATTGAAATCCGAGATAAAAAGTACCCTTTTTCCTTCCTCATCAAGATTTGAGATCATACATCTCAAATCCTACAAAGTTTCATTTGAATACATTCAGTAGTTCCGGCGCTATGCGCAGCCAACCAATTTTACTTTCATCCCCTCTCCCAAGGGAACCCTATTGAAATCCGGGATAAAAAGTATTCTATGTCCTTCCTCGTAGTATGAACTCAAATCCTGCCGAGTTTCATTTCAATACGTTCAGTAGTTTCGGAGCTATGCGCGGCCAAGATACAGACAGACAGACAGACATGATGGAAAAAAACTCATTTTTTGACATCAGTATCGATAATAGAGTGCCCTCCAAAAAAAAATTTCAAAATATCTTCAATGTACAGAATTGGACCTGTTACAGTTTTATTGTAAGTATAGATTTATACATATTTTATTAGCTTTATGTCGAAGGCTGTGAGTCGAGTCTTTTAATAAATAAAACATAATAAAATAAATAGGTCTGCGGAAAGCAACACCGCACGAGGCTCACTTTGCACGGATTGTTTGATTACAAAGATGTGATTATAATCGTATTAAGTTTCCCTATTGTTTCGTAGTCTACATTTTCAAACGGTCACGCTTTTATGCTTTTGACCTGTCAGTCGTTTATGGTGAATTGCTTTTGCACGTGGCTTTGCATGTTTTGTTTCCGAAATTAAAAATAGTTTTAAGATAACTCAAAGTTCAAAAAGCCACAACAATCGTTACATATAATTCAACAATTATTACATATATGTAATTCAACAAGCGTTGCGTATAATTCAACAATCGTTACATATAATTTAACAAGCGTTGCGTATAATTCAACAAGCGTTGCGTATAATTCAACAATAGTTATATATAATTCAACAAGCGTTGCGTATAATTCAACAATCGTTACATATAACTCTACAATCGTTACATATAATTTACAACATAAATATTTAATAGGTATGTATGTGACTCCAGTATAGCACTATCCTAGTTAATTGTCGTTGTCGACATCATTTTGCCTTTCAGCATGGGCCTCCCAGAGATTCTTCTATAGATGTCCGTCAAGTTTTTTCCTCGTCCAATGTCCTTTTGATGCATAATTCCATGTATTAATTCTTATTTGAAAATAATAACTATATTTATATTATAGTTGTGTACATAAAATTTTACTTGCAATTTGAAGTGCTTATTTGTAAGCCTAAACAAAATAAAGTTATTGAAATGTGAAATCTGAAATCAAGAAAATAAAGATCTAATTACTGTTGTCTGGAAGCGTTTTACAATTTTTTCTATTCTATCGGAACTGATTTAAACGACATAAATGTGTTAAGTGGATAAAATATTATTAATTAATAACCAGTTATGAACAGAGATAAAATAAACACTTTCGTAGCTGGCTACGAAACATGGCTACGAAAACGGCAAGAACATTCCGTTCTCGTAATTGGATATCATGCAAGAAAAAAATTCCATGTTCGTAGCTTGTTATCAAAGATCAGCAGCGTTCGTAACGTGGACTACAGGGTTAAGACGTACCTATATCTAGGCAATAGTCCAATCCGTTCAGTTTTTTTACTGTGTAGAAGTAACAATTAATAAACATCTATACTAAGAAACATTTGTTTGTATAGGTATAATTTGGTACCTACTTGTTTTGTCTGGTCGGTCTGGCGAAGAACGATCGAAAAAATCCTACTAATATTGTAAATTTGAAAGTAACTCTATCTGTCTGTCTGTTACCTTTTCACGCCTAAACGGCTGAACGGATCGTAATGAAAGGGAGGTAGATGGTATCCCACATAGGTTACATGAAAAGCGCGTGCAAAGCCGCAGGGAGCAGCTAGTAAGTAACAAATGTAAAATCATAGTCTCACTTTATGTATCTGTAGTTTCGAGATGTGGGTGAGTAGATTACCCGAATCTCGAAACTATGAAACTACCAGAAATTGTGTGCATAGTAAAAACATATCTGAGGATAACATAGAAAATAACATGTTGTTTGCTCTTTTTGCCAAACAACAACGCACTTTTCCAGCAGAACATAATTTTCCCTGAAGGTGCCTACTAATTTTGCAATCTAGTCTATTCTCTCATTTGGGACATATTCTGAATAATATGAATACAAAATCAGTAGGAGTGGAAATAAAGATGGTTCTTACGAATTATTTCCTGAAAATAAACTACTAACGAGTTGTGGGTAACAAATTAAGTACCTAATGGCACTTCGTAGTAAAATTACTACAGTTAATCCTCCAACTGTATATAAAAATACATCTCCTAATAATATTGATAATAGTATCCTAATATACATATTATCCTAAAATAAAGTAGTATACACATGGCCGATGTCTGCCGCCGCGCTGTTCCATTTGATTATTAGAATAATGAGGGAGAGTGCCCTTATGTTTTCACTATAATGTATCCTGCGCAAAAGGCCAGTCTCCGTTGACAATGACCGCCTTTCTTTCTTCTTTTTGGTTCCGAACTTTCTTTGGCAAAACCGAAAAGAGGGGCCACATTTTTTTTAAATTAAAATTAATATCCCTTTAGTCTTCATCACACTAAACTTCACTAAAGCTATTTATTATATAACAGGATATACCTACTTTTGAGGCTTCCAATATTTTATCCCGTTATATACTTTAGTAAATAACCATGATAGTTTCAAAAGTTTTATCCTATACCTAGTCTTCAACATCATCATCATCATTAAAGCCTGATATCACGCACTGCTGTGTATAAGCCTCCTTTCGCTTTAGTTTGCCAGTCTTTTCTGTCCTGTGCTGTGTGCGGGAGCACGTAGATCCTATACAACTCTGGTGATATCGTCAGCCCATCTTGCGAGAAGACGACCCGGTTTTCATCGGTCATTTCTTAGGTACCAGTCAGTCCAACATAACGCCAATACCAAGGTTTTACTCATTGAACAGTTTTGAATTCCATGATTCCGAGGGAGAATAAGCAGTTAAGTACTACATACTTCGAGCGTTTGATAGACTAATTGGTTTGGTTTTCCATCGAAGCTTTGTTATTTCCTAAAATCAAGCAGCCTATAGATTTCTAATCAAAGTTCATCAAAAGGTTGTTCCGTTGTTCTCGTATTAGAAACCGGTTACCGTCCTAACAGTACTTTGGATTGCGCATTATTTTTACGTTTCCGATCTCACCCTAAGCATTACGTTGCTCTTTTTCCCCTAAAAGCCTTCCTGAGGGTTTGAATAAATAACGACGGTAATGATGCTAACAATTACGGACTAAACATTAATGGAATGAAGGGTATCCTTCATTGATTTGCTAAGCTAATCTTATTATAACTTAACCCGCTTTTCATTAAAAAGTTTGTGATGAAGATGTGAGTTTGTTGTGGGCGAAAAAAAACGAACACTTCTAAAACGACTAGCTACACAACAAGACGCTTTTTATAGAAAACTGAAATTTCTTATTAACCTACTGCATTTCATGCACTGTAGCCTAACTGGTTCGCAACATTTTTAGCGCTGGCAGCCATTGTACTTAACAACTACCGGCATTCTAAAAGAGAAAAATGGTCACAGAACAGATATCTTTTGTTGTCATTTTAATTTGGAGTATCAATGACTGAAGATAGGTAGGCTGTGACTAAACTGATAATTTATATGTCGTTATTTTTATATTTAGGTAATCATCCTGGACTTTTTTAAATGTCGGCATTTTTATGCTTAGGTAATAATTATCTTTTTTTATAATATCGGCTTTTTTATATTTAGTTAATAATTATATGTCTCCATGATCCCAGCGAGCTATGGAGAGAGCTATGCTCAGAGTTTCTCTACGCGATAGGGTCCGGAATACGGAAATTCGTAGAAGAACCAAAGTTACCGACATAGCTCTCAGAATCAGCAGGCTGAAATGGCGATGGGCAGGCCATATAGCTCGTAGAACCGATAACCGCTGGGGAGTAAAGGTTCTCGAGTGGCGACCGCGATGCAATGCGAAACGGAGTGTGGGAAGACCTCCCACTCGATGGACCGACGACATCGTAGCGGTCGCAGGGAGTCGTTGGATGGAGGCGGCTCAGGACCGCTATTCGTGGCGTCGTTTGGGGGAGGCCTATGTTCAGCAGTGGACGTGTACGGGCTGATGATGATGATGATGATGATGATATATGTCTCCAATTTTCATTCTTGACAATATCACGTTCTAGTCATTTTTTAACTAGTAATTTTTACTGAGTTGGAGGGGTCGATATTCGTACGCCGCGACCCCACGCCTGATAAGACCTAAGTCGCCAAAAACCAATTTACGTCTAATGTTTTACATTACAGTATTATATTAGTTTTAAGCACACCATACAAAAGGGCACAATATTTAGACGTAAGCAAATTTCGTTCTTTTGAGAATCAAATATCTAAAACCGTTTTTGTTAGGTCCGTAGTTTGTGCACTAAAATGTCCTGCCTATAACTAAGTAGAAGCTTCTCTAGTATTTTTAGTAACTTACTAGTCACCCAAAAAATTGTATTTCCCATGCCGTTGTTAGGTAAAATATTTGCAAACCGACTCTTTGTCAACATTCAACATTATATATTACGTATATGAACAGAAAAAAAAGTCTTAACAACTCATCCGGATGATATTCTCAAATGAAGTGGAACTCCTGAATTACGCTTAAAATGTTCGCTTACGAGATAGTTTCCGTACCTTCCGTGTTATTTAGATAACAGAGCCTTCAGTTCGTTTACCTAAGTACCTACTACCTACTTATTGTCTTCCGGGCGTCTTGTTTATCTTCGTCGGCTTTTTCTTTGCTGGTCGAAGTCGGTTGTTTTTGCAAAAATGTTATTGGGGAAAGCCTTGAGGTTCTTTATCTAAATACAATACCTATCACATTTTCTTTTGAAAAGTTTCTAGAATATTAAAGCAGCTCGAAAAACTTGTACCGTACCAGTCCTAGAAGGACATACCGGGTTTATACTTCTAGGACCTTACCGGGTGTTCTCAATATTTTCCATGTTTTGTAAAAATATCCATCTATGCAGATAAGTATATCAGTTATTTAGTAGGTACCCATAACACAAGCTCTTTTTAGCTTGGAGCTAGATAATGCTGTGTAACGTGACTTTAGGATCAACCGCCTTTTAGTAAATCGAAAAACATATCTTTATAACACATTTTTAACTTATTTTTAAGGTTTCTTAGTAGGTACCCGCTACGGTTTTTTAGGTATTAAAGAAATAAAACAGAGGTTTCTTACCACTAAGAAACCTTAGTGGTAAGAAACCTCTTGAAACATCCGTGAGAAAAGTTTCTCCATCCCCTGCAGTCTCCCTTAAAACTGTCATACGCTCAAACAACTTTATCAATGTAATTCTGCAGGACGTGTTTAATGTGGACATTTATCAGAGCCTCATCTTCCTCCATCCTAAGAAGGTTCGAAAATCTTGCGTCGTAGACAAATCGCGGCGATGTGTGAAACTGTCGACACAGGCTTGATGGATTGAAGGAAGGCATCTGATACTTTGTCTAAGCAAATAAGGGTGCGTGTTAATCTTACTTTTTACTCGATTCTAGGGTTTATTCTAGTTTTCCCCCTTGATAAACCCCCTTAAGGGGGAAAACGGAGTTCTTAATTTTAAAATGTCCAAAATTGCCCATCCCCGTTTTTTATTGTTCCACTTTTACACAAATTACAACAACACAACTTACTTTGATGAATACTATCAGAGGAAGAAGAGGAGAGAACGTTATACGCGGAATTGTTACTAAATATTTTTCGTTCTAATATTGCTCTACTTTTCCCCTTGAGAAAATTTATTCAAGGGGCAAAACTGGAATTTTAATACTAAAATGTCCAGGAATCCAGGATAATTTATGTCAGCAAAGATTTATATGAATTAAAATTTACTAAAAAATTATAGCAATAATAAAAAAACAGCAATCAACCGCGCAATTCTCCAACACAACGCCAATACCGTGCTCGCGCCCGTTATGTGCACGCCACTTTAGTTTATAACGGAGGAACCTTTACAGGCGAGATTACGTCGAAGCTGTCTACGCTAACCGCATGGCTTTCACTGTTAATCGCCGCCTTTCAGACGTGTGACGTAGGCAAATTTAATTAAACACGCTTCTATACGCGTTCAGCATCATCGTGTTGTTGAGAGAAAATGTATGGAAACAGATATGAAACTCTTTTTATATCAGAACTTAGATACCTATACCATATACGTTATTTAAAGATTTTTAACAGTTTTGATAACCAATGAATTTAATTCCAGCTTTTCTTTGGCTAAAGATAAAGTCAAAAAGACATTTGTTGGGCCACAAACAGGAACAAACAGTTTTGACAAGGAATATAATTATGGCGGCACGTAATTTTAGCGCTAACCGTTATTGCGCAGAAGTAAAAAATAAGGCGGGGCTAGCGGTACATTATACCCATGCGTAGCTATCTATCCCCTCCGCGTTTCGCTCAGCGCTAGACTTACGTGCCGCTACTTGTAAATAGTTATAAGTAGGTACATTAAAAAATCGTATTTGTAGTTACATTAAAAAGTACAAGAAGTGAAGGCACAATACGCAAAGGCTTACTTGATCGACAACCTATGTATGTAGCGCGGCGGACGAAGGTCCACCTCGGGTTAGATTCCCGCCTGAGGACAAATGTTTGTACGATCTGCAGATAAAAAAAAATAGTTCCGGATTTTCTAGGTGTCTTCTATGTATAATAAGAAAGGGTCTGTTTATGTATGTAATGTATTAACGGCCGAATACTCAAACGCAACTCAGATGTAAGCACGTCTTACGTCGCAATATTTTGACAGTTTTCAATGAAAATTTGTCAAAAAATCGTCACATGAGTCGTGCTTAAATCTGAGATTCGTTTGAGTATTCGGGGGTAAGTATATCAGTTATATATAGTGTCGTTCCCATAACACAAGCTCTGCGTACTTTTGGGCTAGATGATGATGTGTTTATTGTCCAATATTTATTTATTTATTATTTATCAAAAGTTAGGTTGCCAATAATAATTTATGTTAAACTAGCTTCTGTCCGCGGCTTCGCACGTGTTGTTTCTATGGAAACGTTTAAAACGAATTTTTATCCTTTGGGAACTGATTCATGGGATAAAAAGTAGCCTATGTTTGATTCCAGGCCTAGAATTAATAACCATCCATACATCCAAACATTCGCATTTATAATATTAGTGTGATTCAATTTCTGTACGTTATTTCTAAATAACTCCTAACAAAACAACTGCCTAATATAAATTTAATTACGGCTTGTTTCAAATTTATACTTACTTGCGAGTAAATTGCTTTTAATAAGTTTGTTTGAGATTTAATTAGTGAAGATACTGATGTTTCATATTTAATATTGGTAATGCTATTGTTTACTTTATACCTAAACTAATTTGGTTTATTGTTAGGCAGAACGTAAAGGCATTACCGAAGGAAGTCGTTATCTGAAGGAAGGTATACATTTTCCGAGAATCCCCAACAACGGCTCTCAACCGAATTAAGTATAGCTCAACCCTCACTGCAGCTGCAGTGATAATTTACAAAGTAAATAAAATTCAATAATTTGCGGTTGAGCTGGTTGAGTTACCTGTAGATTGTTTGTAACAGTCTGCAGTTAGCTCACTTGTTTCAATTGTAAATACTAGTTCTAATTTGCTTCTATTATTTTACTGTACTTTTCTTTGTTAATAAAGCTTTATACGTACTTTTTTACTGTATTAATTTATGCGAAATATTTCGACCCAAATAGGTCTTGGCTCCCAGCAGTGCTTTGTTTTGTTTAAACGTAAAGGCGGGTACTGACCGGCGGCGTTTCGAAGCGTAATGTAACGTGCGTGTCCCACAGTGAGTATTCGTCCAGTCAGTATGGGGAAAAAAGGCGCTCGCAACGAGCAACGAGACGCATTTGTGACGTTTCATGCTTGCGGCGAATGGTACATTACGCCGCGTAACATCGGTCAGTAACGGACGCAGTTCAGCTAATGGGCTTTATTCACGAAAAAGAGTGTAGCAGGTTTAATGATAATCCCTATCTAGTACTGGATTGGACTGGAGATTTAGCAAACATAATGATCGGGCGTTTGTACTTGCTAAAGAGCAAACCAAGTTTTTTTTCACTTTGATAGGAAGGTATTGTTTCAATACCTTGATAAAAAGTCATGGAAATAAGAATAATAGGCCAAGAATGACTTTTGGTTGAGCTCTCCATTTACACAAAACTTCCAGTTGATACGAAAACACTGTTTATTCATAAAAATAATACAGCCAAATTAAAAAAATCCTCTGTTTAAAAGCCAAAAGCATAAATAATAGATTCAGGCGTTCCTTTGCGGAAGTCCAGTGCAAAAATATTAGAATGAAAAAAAAAGGCTTGGCGCGAGGAGAGGTAAACATCACTGGCTGCACTCTGTTGGTGTTGCATGGCAATGTCAATGTTAAGGTCGAGTATTGTGGTGTCCATGACGGCTCGTGGAGAGACGAAACTAGTTGACGACTTACTTTGATGGATACTATCAGAGCAGGTTATACGCGGAAATGTAACTAAATATCTTGTCATTCTTATATTTAGCCAGAAGCATTTCTTACTTGACTGACCACAATCCCCATTTGAAAACAACTTCAAACTTGAATCCGCAATTTATTAAAGTTACTGGCGCTGTGACTTTATCAGATATTTTGGCATCACGGTCACTGGGCATGATTGCAATTAAATTTGATTTCAGTTTAATTTATCTGTAGAGCTGTTAATTCCAATAGCGGAGTTCGTAATCCGACTTTAAACCATAAATTAACTTGCAATGTATGTTTGTTCGGGTGAAATCTTGCAACTAAATTTTACACCACATGCCCTCAACCGATTGAGTTGTTTGGCATACTTATGTATGTTCGGTGACAATACAATGCCATGGTACCATCGAGCTTGTCTGATGATGGAAACCGAAGGTGGCCATAGGAACTCCTTAACGAAACGACTTAACCGCGTCGAGTTTGGGTCCGTTAGATTTGTTCCAAGCACTTTGGTCCCAGATATAAAAGCTTGTATTTAAAAGATTTTTATACTCAACAACTTAATCACCCGCATTTACTAAGGCGTCATCTGTACTTTACTGGCATAAGTATAGTAATTTTATGCTTGCTACTCATTGATATTAGAAGTTTTCTACCTAATTTCTTTATGACCAAAGAAAATTACCTTTATTAAAAGTACAAATTAGAACTAGTATTTACAATTGAAACAATTTAGCTAACTACAGACTGTTTCAAACAATCTACAGGTAGCTCAACTGATCCATATCAATACCAGTAGTAAGCGTCCCCAAGACGCTGACCGCATTGCACTAGCATGGCTGTATGGTAAAGCTGATGCGCTGCCATACAGCAATAATGAATCAAATTTTATACTAGATCTATGTTTTGTCGTAAGGCAGATACCCCGTAAAAACATGCCAAAGAAATTAATTGTCTGGCTGCGACGCATCCTACTAATATTATAAATGTCAAAGTTTGTATGGATGGATGTTTATATGTATATATGAATGTATGGATATTTGTTACTAATCGCAAAAACTACTGAACCGATTAGGCTGATGTATGGGTATAGTTTGGGACCTGGAATAACATATAGGCTATTTTTTATCTCGATAAAACGTGGGCGAAGACGCGGGTAGCAGCTAGTAATTAATATTTTTTGACACAGAAAAGAGTGATCGCAACCGCAAGTAGCCCATATTAGTATCACATAGCTTAAACATAAGCCTAAGTTTGCCATAAATGCTAAACTCGAGAACTTATGAGGTACTTACTCCAAATGCTAAAGAGGAATGAGATTATACTGCGAAGTGGAAAACTTTGACATCACCAAAATATTTTATTGTGAAAGTTTGAGTCGCGCTGCAGCCTGAGAGCAAACATTTCAGACATACTTTTTGAACTTCCGAATTCTTAACAATGGGAACAAGATATTTTGCAAGATTTCTACTTTAAATAAGGTCTGGCTTACGAATTTCTGTGTTGCATGTTTATGTCTGATATGACTGAAGATAGAGTCAGTTGCCTGGTTTGGGAATGAAAACTAATATTATAAATTCAAAAGTTTGTCTGTCTGTCTGTTACCTTTTTACGCCCAAATGGCAAAACGGATTCTAATGAAATGTGGCAGGGAGGTAAATGGACGACCTGGGGACGAACGGTCATAGATACATAGATAGACAGATATGTAGATAATGCTTTATTCAGAAAAACGTTATAACTAAACAGTTTGGTAAAAGGTAAAAGAATCTGCAGCCTTATCGCTTATAGCGATTTCTTCTAGGCAACCAAAGCTTAAAAGACATATTGGCTACTTGAAAAACACGAGCTAAGCCGCAGGCATTAGCTAGTTTTACTATAAAAACGATAAATAAGATTCGTAGTTACCCGCTAAGGAAAGGTAAATGTAACATTTAACTTAGCAAAAAATTGCATATTTTATCACTTCATTATTATAAAACAAAGTCCCCCGCCTCGTCTGTTTGTCTGTTCGCGATAAACTTAAAAGCTACTGAACGGATTTTCATGCGGCTTTCACCAAACCGTAGAGTTTTTCATGAGAAAGGTATAAGTATTTAATTTGTCAAAGTTTTGTGTAAATTGGTTGAAATTAACGAGAACTGTTGGAAGTGTCGGAAAAAATCAAGACACCTGGGAGCTTTCATCGCAAACGCTGCCTTATTCCTTTTGAGATATGCTCTACTTACCTTGCGAAGCCGCGGCGGGTTGCTAGTTATGTTATAATTGGCAACTGACAGGATGCCATAGTGCTCATTTGGAAAAGCACATGTCCGCAATAGACAAGCATAATATGCTTCTAATGATATAAAGATCAGATTTTTCTTACCTACCTATTCTGAAGTAAGTCGAGGTCGAAAGACGTTTGAAGAATAACTAAGTATAACCGTGTCCAACACATAAATCGAAAAGAAAACATGAAAGGTTCGGCGTACAAACGTGAAGAAAACTAATAAAACGAATTATATGGAACCCTCATTCGCCTTTTGAGTTCTCGTACCGGGAAGGGATCCCTTGATCATTAAGTGCGCTTGTTAGATGTCATTTTCGGGAATTTTCCGGGAAAAGACTCGAACCTTTACAACATATGGGTGCTCAAACATAGTAGATATGGCTCTCGCTCTTTGTTTCATTAAGTTATCTTTGAAATTTTCCGGGAATTCGTGGCTTTGTTGGACTAATTTTGTTTAGTTGTTATATAATGAACTTTATATATTTATACATACATTTTACTATAAAAACTTTCGTAGTTTGATGAATTCATTATGAATATAAATGGGTTAACTACGAACCTAGTTTGTGTTGGAACCCCACGCCACCCTCGCAACCAGCGCCTGCGACTGCTGCGACCCGCACGCAGAGGGCTCTCGCCCGCAGTTTGTACGGCGACGAAGTCCCTCGTTAAAGGATGAAACGTTAGAATTCTTCCAACACAAACTAGGTTCGTAGTTAACCCGCTTACATTCATAATTAATTATATGTACATATACTACCTGCTGCCCGCGACTTCGCACGCGCTTTTTATGTACCCTATATCCGTCCACGGGATACCATCTACCTCCCTGCCAAATTTCATTGTGATCCGTTCAGCCGTTTAGGCGTGAAAACGTAATAGACAGATAGACTTTCAAATTTATAATATTAGTAGGATAAAACTATATAGGTAGATACGTGTCAGTTCTGTATATTCAAATACCCTCGCCCTATCTTATTGAACACGATCGTTACCGACCGATGTTACGGAGCGTAATGTACCATTCGCAGCGAGCATGAACTGTTACGACGACGTGTCGGCTAAGATCCGTCTTGTTGCTGTTTACGAGCGCCTTCTTTCCCTATACTGACTCCACCAACGCTCGCTGTGTGACACTTTACAATACACCCCATAACACCGGTCTGAACCTAGCTTTGCTACTTTTTGCAGCTTGTTTTACTTATGTAATTTTATGACGAGTCCAAGAGTCCTGTAAGGTCTAAAGGAAATAAAGCACTTTGATTTTTGATATTTGCTTTATAAGTTACAGTTCGCATCATGTTAGAGCTGAATTAACCATCTCGTCAGTCATCGATCCAAATTTCAGCATACACATTTTGAAAAGGAGTTTAGACCAACTTCAACATAAAACAAACAGTCATTATAGAACCTGCTAAGTTCATGCAAATTGGTAATCACGTGGCGAGAAAGCTGTTAACTCAGCACCGGCATCATTACGGAGATTGTAAACAAATCCTGAACAAAGTTTTATATAAATGAGATGAAGGACCACCGCAATTTTCTCGAGAACGTAAGCTAATTGAAATGGAATTCGCGAATTTTAGCTTAGTAGCAAATTCACTCTTGAAAGAACCTTTATAACCACGATAAACTTTGTAGACACAAACTTTATAAGCAAGAAAATTGGATAGATGGACAAGTAAGTATATATGATATAGGTGACTTATTTTGACACAGGAGAAGTAGAACAAAACGGGGTTTTAACAGACTTCGGTACTGTTTTTTTAATGTTAAATAAATCAATAATACTGGACAATTCACACAGCATTATCTAGCCCCAAGCTAAGCAGAGCTTGTGTTATGGGTACTAGATAATTGATATACATAATACAATATTGTACATAGATAGATATTTTTTTTATTATACATAGAAAAACGACCAGAACACCCTGAACAAATATTTGCAGATCGTACAAATATTTGTCCCGAAGCGGGAATCGAACCCGCAACCTCCTGCGTCGCAGGCGGACCTTTGCCCACCGCGCCACATCGGTCGTCAAGTCGTTTTTATGTTTGTTCAACGATTTTTCTATCAACCGAGAACCGATTTTTAATGATTTTTTTGTTCCATAAAAATGTATTCCCGAGGGTTTACTAGGTCTGTTCTGTTAAAAAAACAATGTAAATATGTTGAAATTTGGAGGGGGTTCTTAGTTTTACAAAAACAATCACTTAGTTTTGTTTTTATCTGATCATACTAATATTATCAAAGTCAAATTTTGTGAGAATGGATGTATGGATGGTATGGGACATATTATAGTTTAGGACCTGAAATAACATTGTATAAGTAGTTTACTTTTTATCCCGATAAAACGCGGGCGAAGGCGCGGGCAGCAGCTAGTATAAATATAATATAATAGGTAGATATGTCCTACTCCTATTTCCTATGTAAGTATTACCACCCATACCACCTAAAGGTATCTAAACGAATCAAGTAATGCATTGTTCCCAGAGACCAGCGATAATCAATAACAGGCCTCTGGCAAGCAATCAAAACACAAGAGCGGGCCTACAGCCACGCTGAGTACGACGTAGTCTCTACGCCGAGGCCAACAAACGATATTTCCATTCCACTCCTTTTGTTATCCGCCTATGAGAACCATTCTCTTTTTGCATTTCTCTTTTCGACTAACGAATCGAATGTTTCAGCGATATTTCAACGTCTATTTCGATTTTTAGCGTAAATTACGACTGGACGGCTACGAGCCTGATGTATGATGCAATTACTTTTATCAAAAAGAAGAGGTGAAATTCTATTTCGGCGGGCGAATAGAAATGAATTTGAACTAAACTCCGTAAAAATGATTCATCATATAGGTAGATCATATCAACAGCCAGTCCACTGTTGGACCTTGGCGACTAATAAGCGCCTCATTGGCTAAAATTTTAAAAGTTAGATGCAACTTTTTGTTCATTATACAGAAGGATGTAAGTAACGGATTTCGCAACTTAAATCACAAAACACCTTATAAAATACAATTTCAAATTAATTTTTATGCTCATTTCGTTTAACGAAATGAAGATCAATAAGACTCCCGCGGTTCCAGTAATCTTCCAATGCCACACGAGCCCGGCTCACAATATTAATGTCAATTATTAATTAAAACGCAAACAATTATCCTACCCCTTAATTTCGGGACCACGCGGCGGTAGTCTCAAATTATTGCGCTAAATACGAAGCTCAATTTATCTTAAATCTCGTCAGGATCGGGGAAATTTAAATTAAAATGTAAATATTGTAGGGCGCCCTCTCTAATTGCGACCTGCGTCCGTCCGTTGTCAGAGTTGTCCTATTTGTGGTTGATGCAGGATCACACATCGAATCAGATTTCTTCATGCGATTTAGTTTTAAGTTTATCCAGTGTGGCGCGAATTCGCCCGGGATTAGCGGCAATGTTTAGGTGACGACGAACGATGTGCCGTGGCGGGAGAAAGTCCGCCTGCGATCGAGGTTGCGGGTTCGATTCTCGTCTTAGGACAAATGTTTGTACGATCTGCAAATATTTGTCTCGGGTGTTTTGGGTATTTTCTATGAATAATAAAACACTATGCAAAGTATTCTATTAAGTATATCAGTCTTAGTACCCGTACCACAAGCTATGCTTAGTTTGAGACTAGATGATAGGTACTGTGCGGATTGTCCAGCATTATTTATTTATTTATTTTAATGTTGTGAACCATGAGTGTTGATATTACGACCCCAAACCGACATTTGATAGTTTTGAGATGGACAGACGGGGCACTTTTAAGCCCTTTTAAAAATCTAAAATTCTAATGTTTTATCCATACGATTTAGTTTTATGTGATCACGGACAAGGCCTTCGTTTGACATTCACTAATCCGATCCCTATTTAGGGGGTGTTGACACAGCATTATGGATCTAAGGACCTTCAGCTTAATCCTCATTTTCATAAGGTTCATTCCCTGCATTTATGAATAAATGTTTTTAATGGTTGTTCTCGGTTTTATGAGAAAATTACGTGTCAACTTTGGAACAACTGTTAAAAGCTGGACGTGCTTATTAGCTTTCATAAATCTGAAAATGTTTTGAAATGTTTGGCCCGAGTTGTTGACACTAAAACTAATTTTAAGCAAATGAAATCGTAAAGACGTAGCTGGTTTTATTAAAAGTTGGTATTTAAATCAAGATATTTATTACATTCATTTATTTCTATCTTTTGAGAAACCGATCTCAAAAACACTACTTATTCCATTTCTGAGATTTTTAATGCCGATGTCAACACTTTATAATCTTCGTCGCTATTTCATTAGACAAACAACATCATTCCATCTTTTATTTTGATAACCCGATCTCAAAAATACTACTTATTCCATTTTTGAGATTTTTTATTTCGAAGTTTTATGTCAACACTTTATACTCTTCGTTGCAATTTCATTAGACAAACAACATCATTTTACAAGATTAAATAAGTTTTTGTTGCAGTTCCGAACTTTAAAACTAGCCGAGAGACAAGAATTTGTAAGTTCGCTAATTAAGAGGCACTAGTCTAGCAGCTTCAGCTGAAGAACAGCTAGTTCACAACATATCCTTAAATGATAAGTTGACATATTTGTAATAACTACAAATATGTTTTGGTTATTAAAATCTTCATATGATTCCGTAAATATGAGTCATCTGAGAACTGCTAATTCATGTAACCGATAAAATCTTTAATTTGCTGTAGGTACATTTCAACACCAATGAACAAGCCTTCATTTAACTTATATTATTTAGATAATGAAGAGTTTATGAGAAAACATTGCCCAGCAGAGGGCTGCTGGAAAATGTTGCCCCCCCAGAAATGCTCTCCCAAGTCTTCGAGGAGTCCCACCCATCTACCCGGAATGCGTCGAAATCATCTCGCTGGCCTCTCGTACAGCGTGAATTGTTCGAAAAACTCTTAAAAAATATTTTTTCTATTTACGAGGTGTTTCGTATTAAGTTATCTTGTCACCAAACATATATTTTGGAAGATTCACCATATCATTGTAATGAAACAAGCTCCTCGTCGCGTCGCCCAAGCTTTGCCAAGCAGCTTGACTCGTTACACTATCGGATACAGTTTTGTTGCGAGTTGAAATTCACCGTCGACTCAGCCGAGCAACCCGAGCAGAAAATCAGCTTAATTGCAAACAACCCTGTACAATAGATAGCTGACTATTTAACTGAGAGCCTATAGGCACGGGTTTTCAGATGTTTATGTGGACCTGACAGAATCAAAGCGATATAATCGTAGTGTAGTTGAAAGATTCAAATAAAAGTGTATCGAAAAGAGCACGACAAGACGGATTAAGCTGGCAATCAAATAATTAGATTCGAAAAAATTATACTCCCACTTAAAATTTCTTAGTATTGTTTACTATATTATCTACTAAGGTTTTTGGGACAAATACTTACCCTTGGGTAAAAAATTATGAGAACACCTCGGGATTATTCTCATACAATAGCGATTTTTTTTCCAAATAGGTCCATAATTGACGGAGAATTTAACGATTAATAGGTACGTAGAATAATAAATAGGTACAGACGATAGCCGAACATATAACCTCCTTTTTAGTTTATCGTCAATAAAAAAGTAAAGAAATAGATCGTTGGTGATGAATATAGATAAAAGTTAGATGTTATTTTTAGAGAACAATATTTGCTATTTTTTATTAAGTATTGTACTCGTACCTACTTCATTGTACCATATCAATCAAATGATGTAAGGAGTAAGGGATACCCTAATCACTTTGCACATTCTTAATGTTTTTTGCAAACAAAAATTGTATTTTGCAAGTCTGGTATCCATACCAGGTTGTCTGGCAGAGATCGCTCTTGAGCGATAAGACCGCCCATTGTCACTTATGTTGTTTTTGTCTCATTTGTAAATGTTTTATATTTTTAAGTGCGCAATAAAAGTATTTTCTATTCTCAATTTTCGACGTAAGCTATAAAATTACAAAATTCTTTATTGTACACCACGAAGAAAACATTAAAAATAGACATTACATAAAACATGTACAATGGGCGCTTAGAAGCGATCTCTTCCAGGCACTCCCTTAAAACATTGTACACAAAATAAACTACTCTCAACTTACTTAGTTCAGTCATTCCAAACTTGATAAAACAATCCATACATAGAGAACGTTCATAAACCTCCCACAAAACTCGTATTTTGTCTCACGTTAACGTCACGTTTTATTTACTTTACCCATTTATCACCCGCGTTATGCTCATCGAACTAGATAAGCGGGGTCGACGGGAGTTCGATTGTCCGCGAGCTCGGAAAACCAGGGGAAAGCGCGTCTACCCCCACCGACAGCCGTTTCAATACTGCCAGCTTTTCCGAAAGCAACACATGAAAACAACCCCAGAACTCGGACAGGAGTGCAAAACCTTCGCACAGTGACACGAGGGTGAATGTGAACAGTGAACATAATAGCACTTCGTTAGCATAAACTCCCGCCTTCGGCCATTTTCCTGCCTTGAGTAAAATATTTGCGTTATTAAATGATTCCGCAACCTTTCAGTTTGCTGTATCAGTATTGTTTTGGGGTAAATGAATTACTGGTGATGAGACCTTCGTTTGTGTACGCTCTGTAAATAAACAACAATTCTGCTTATGTCTGTGCCACAATGATTAAAGTTGGCAAAGGTCTTTCAATGAGGGTTTATCATTATGTATTCGTATTTTGCAGTAGAGCCAATAGATTGGCAACCGATCCAAAACAAACGGACCATTAGGTATTAGCCAAACACCTCAAATTCAAGGTTAACGTATTCAGCCAAACGACCAAACTAAGTTGGCATCGACTGTTCAAATTGATTTAAATTTTCTTCTACCTCAGCAGTTTTTAAGACCCTACTGACACTTGATTTATTGTGCTAAGGTACTAGAGGTAGATGGAAAATAGGATGAACTACGGAAACTCGACAAACGTTATCTCGACAAATATCGACAAACGTTAACTCGAAGCACGAAATCTCGACAAATATCGGCAAACGTTAGGTCGATGCACGGAATCTCATCAAATCAAATCAACGTTAACTTGACGCGCGGAATCTCGACAAACGTTAGATCGACGCATGGAATCTCGATAAATGTTATTACCACGCACGAAATCTCGGATGAATCTCGTTACATCCATAAACTAGAACATGATGGATCTATTGAAAAATGACAGATTATGTCAATTCAATTCAATTCATTTATTTAATTAGAACGGTTATACAACCACTTACACTAACTAATTTAAATTAAGTAATACAATAAAAAAATACAAATATCGCATAAAAGTCAGATTAAATCTAGATTTAGTTAATACAAAAGCTACAGCAGATTTCGGAAATGACGGCAGATGTCAAATATGACAGACATTGCCAAAAAATGCGAAGAAATGGCAGAAAATGTCAAAACTAACGTCATTTTAAAATATGAAACCCAAATGAAACCTTTATCACTTAAAGTAACTGCTACACTCACGTAAACATGTATTAAAGTTAAAAGCGTATTCAAATCACGGTCGGTCGGTGCCCCGTGGTTAAGTATATTGTGTACGTGCTTGGCCCACTGCCGAATAGGTCGCCAGCACCTCTCTGTAACGTTACTCTAATGTTATCAAATAATTGCTGGACCTAGCTTGTTCCAAAAATCCTTGTCGGTTCAAGAACTCTATAAAATATACGATAGTTGAAGTAGAGATTTAATATTTTGTTAGAGGAAATCAGGCCAATATCATCATCCTAACTAATATTATAAATGCGAAAGTGTGTTTATTTGTTTGATCCTTTACGCCCTAATTAAGCAACCAATCGACTTGATTTTTGGTATAGAGTTAGGTCAAAAATTTGAGAGTAACATAGGCTATTTTGGTCTTGGTAAAAATACTATTATTAACTTATTCAACATTTAAAGTTCATGACAAAACCGTAGTTCAAAAATGTACCGATAGGTTAGGTTAGATTAGCCGTGGTTGTGCCGTACTTTTAATTCCCTTCTACAAAACAACTGAGGTACCAACGACTCAACCCGGACCCACGGCACAACTACTATGCCCATCTGGTTGATTCGTAGTGAACTCAGAAACCATTCTGTTTCCCCGGAGCTCAGAAAAATCTATCAATGCTTGAGAGAATAGTCTCAAGCATTGATAGTAGATAGTATTTTCTGAGCTCTTAGTGTGTTGCACTAGATATCTTTTAGACCACTCTTTAAAAAGTGAAGGATTTCTTGAACACGACAGTAGGTATAAGGTTGGTGCACAATAAACACAAAAGAAACAGAATTCGTAAATTATATTAGACATTTTCTTATTTTCTAGAGCCATTTTCAAATTAGAAGTAATTAACAGTTATTGTCACCATTAAACCAACATCGTAGACAATATCACAAATTCTGTCCCAAGAAGTATACGCAACACATTATTTGTATCTATTTTCTCCATATAATGTATACGTTTCTTGATTTACCTATTATTGTAATGTGTTATGCATGGTTTCAAATAAATTTATTTTCTTTCTTTCTTCTTTATACTTAGTATAGAGCTGACTATGCTAAAAACTGTAAGTACCTTCCAAAATATCTAGTTATATGTATCTAGCACTTAAAATGTTAAACGCTAACGTTCAACCGGTCCAACTTTAAAGCAGATCCCTCTATGTGTGAAGATAAACGGGCACGTGAACTTATCCGCGACTTTCGAGATGAATATCGTGAAAGTTTTCGTAACTTTATCGCAGCGTGCAGTGTGCCAAAAATGGGATGAAACGGTAGAGAATATGATAGTAATGAGTAGAGGATTACTATGGTTTTTTGGCGATTATTCCTCAAAGATACTTAGCGACCGCACAGCATCCGTTTTACAGGATCCGTTTATTTTCCCGTGATGGCGTATGTAGTTGTAGGAGCGAGTTCACATACCTGACCGGATACCGGATATACCGGATCCAGTAAACGATTGTTACTTGACCGTTTTTTTACAGTTTTTAGCTACGGATTAGGAATACTGTCAGGTGTGTTCACACACGCTCCTACAACTACATACGCCATCACGGGAAAATAAATGGATCCAGTAAAACGGATCCTGTAAAACTGATGCTGTGTGTATATGCCGTAAGAAATAGCTGAACGACTTTCAGCTTTTGTTATGTTGAAATGTGTTGGAATGCAGATACTGGATGCGGCAAGCTGAAGAGATAGGGCTCTATGGCGCTCATTAGGGAGAGGCCTATGTCCAGCTGTGGACTAATATAGGCTGATGATGATGATCTTGGGTAATGCCCATAAGTTGGTTGAGAGGATTTCAGAGGGTAAATTTGTAAGAGAATTTAATTATACGATATCTGATAAATTGATTATAGAATTTTTTGTCACTTTAAAATTTTAAAGTCTACCTTAATCGTGGTTTAATCTAATAGTAGATTGTTTTACAAGGGACTAAACCATCTCATTATATACGAGGTTGTTCTGTAGGATGACAAGACCGAGTTATAATGGGTGGTTTTGGCCCGAGTAAAACACTCTACTTTTCACTTCGATTACGAGAAAATAAAACAATTCAAAATTAGACAATTTTCAGAAATTTTATTAAAAATTGTGCAGCTAGAGCAATGTTGAATGTTTAGTGATATGTTTTTCCCGGGCAATTTTATTTCGGTTCTCTGTGATTGGGATGTGATAATATTTTGAGTTGATTGTTGTGGAGTAAAAGTTGGAGAGACTCGACTCATGCTTGAGTTTCCTGCATTATTAAGATCTGAGTGCGGCTTCAGCTGAGTTGACATATTCATCCAATCCCGCGATGTAGATGCTTGGGGTTCTGTAATGTTTGGTAGAATATTGATTCCTTCCGTAATCCGCTGCGTGACGTGATACTTGTTTTGTATAGAGTCCTCTATATAACCTTCAGCCACTTGATCGGACGTCCAGCCACCGTGCCGTTTTAATGTCGTTATATTCGCACCAGAGTCCGCCAACAGAGTCGCGGATGTTCTGCAGAAACAATGGCCCGTGTAGAGTTCCGGATTTGGTAAATTTAGTTAAGTGGCAATATCTTTAGGCATGTTACCAAATTTATTTTTCCTATGACTTACCTTGTGCATTTACCATTTTGATAATTTAGAAAAAATCTTCTCGTCGAAACATTAGTGGGACGTAACTCCTGATAGGCTTTAACTATATTAAGGTATTCTCCACTGATGGCAAATTTACGCTCTTTGTTTGTTTTCGTGTTCGGCAGACTCACAGCTTGTAGGTTTGTATCCGTTTCTACGTCTTCTAGCGTTATATTGGCAAGCTCTATTCCTCTGCATGCACCGCTGATTCCATAAATTAAAGCAACCTGTTGAACAAAAAAATAAGTGTGTTAATAATCGTAATAACCTAGGTACATAATTTAGGTATGTAGGTAGGTATCTAATTATTTAGTTTGAGTAGAGTACATAAGTAGGTTACCTTTGTTGCCAAGTATTGTTTATTTGGAGCGTTATTTAAAAATGTTTCGATTTCTTGTGTCTGTCGTCAAGACTTTAGATTTTTTTGCCTTGTATCCAGTGAACAATTTGTTCAGTAAAGCCGTTAAATTTACATATTTTTTTAATATCGACGTCGTGTTTCGTTTGTAAGGTCATTCTTAACATTGAATATGTGCTCCAAAGAGTCGACGATTTGAATTTTTTCGATAATTCATCAAAATAAGTGAGAAAAACCCCTTCTATAAAAGAATCCACACGTTTCTCATCTCTCCATTTCATAAAATTTTCGTAACTCTTTAAATATATTCCACGTGATTTTGTCGGCAACAGATTCATAATTATTTCTTTGCCCTTTTCTTCCATTTGCATATTAGCATCTTCACTATCACTTGATGACATTTTTCACGTTCACAATTTGGAAGTAAAAGTCAGGAAGTTAAACGTAAAAGTTTGTGATTTGGAATGAAGAAAATTCTAGAGATTTAGCGCCAATACCATCTTTTTTTTTTAAATCTCTATTTAACCCGCAACGAAACAGTTCGCATTCTACCGTGAAGGGAAGAATGAACCTTCATAAAACATCACCAAGAAGGTTCTATTTTCAAAAAAAAAGATTGACGGTACACCAAGAAGTCGAGTTTTTATGTAAGAGAACGAATGCTTTGTACGGGCTGATGATTTTAGACAAAAATCAAAAAGAAAAAATACTTTTTAGCCCAAGGTATTACTTAAGGCTACACACTATTATGATACACTTTTTGAGCAAGAGAAGTGAAAACTCTTTTTTCTCTCTCTCTATTGTCCATTTTATTTCTTGATACTCTTCTCTTTACCTTCTGTGTTGTGATGAAAATCCATGTTTTCAACCTTAGTAAACAGACATTACCTAATACCGTTAACGAGCTGAGTTCGAAACTTTCTGTTTAGTTACCGTGTAGTTGCAGTTTTAGTGCAGTTTGCAGACAATTTTATAGATTCATGGGAATGTAAGTGGGATAACCACGAACCTAGTTTGTGTTTGAAGAACACCAACGTTTCATCCGATGATAACTACCGATGTGGAGCGGCGGGCAAAGGTCCACCTGTGACGGTGGAGGTTGCGGGTGCGATTCCTGCCTTGGCACAAATGTATAAATAATGTGCAAATATTTGTCCCGGGTGATCTGGGTATATTAAAAAATATATATCTATAATTATATAGTATTAAGACGTATATGTATGGTTTGGTTCGTAGAAACGTAAAGTGTAATAAAAGGAACAATGCGTTAAACGTTAAACGTTGTAAAACCAACTCACCAACTGATTTTAGTTATGTTGAAAAACCAGTTTGTCGTTGAATAAATTAACTAGTTCATAGAATCAATTAGTTTTGCGCTAAAATGAAAACGATTAACTCGTTACCTGTAGAAAAACTGTTTAAAAAACTTTTCGTTGATTCAACGCTTACTACAAATTTTAATACATACTTAGGTTTTTTTTACGACCTCATTGGCGCGGTGGGTGAAGGTCCGCCTGGACGCAGGAGGTTGCGGGTTCGATTCCCGCCTCGGCACAAATATTTGTACGATCTGCAGATATTTGTTCAGGGTGTTCTGGTCGTTTTCTATGTATGTATCATAAAAAAAATATCTATCATCATCATCATCATCATCAGCCCATACACGTCCACTGCTGGACATAAGCCTCCCCCGTACGACGCCACAAATAGCGGTCCTGAGCCGCCTCCATCCATCGACTCCCTGCGACCGCTACGATGTCGTCGGTCCATCGGGTGGATGGTCTCCCATGTAGGGGGGGATTTGCCATATCTATATACATATATAATATATTGTATATGTATATCAGTCATCTAGTACCTATAACACAAGCTTTGCTTAGCTTGGGAATAAATGATGCTGTGTGAGTTGTCCAGCATTATTTATTTATTTTCTAGTTAGGTAGAAATGCACTTAATAAACTTAAAATATGCAAAGCGCGTGTCATTCCTCCAACTTCATAAAAGAGAAAATCCGATTTAGTAATATAAAAAGTCATTAGTGAGACGAATGGGGTGCTCGAGTGAAGTTATTAACAAAGACAATAACGTCGGTACTCGTCATAAAAATAAGGAGAGTATCCAATGGGAGTATTGTGACAGACGAAAGTTGGGGTTTGGAGTTCGTCAACTCTGGGTTGAATGCTCAGACGAAATAAAACGATCGCAATTTGAGATCTGGTTAGACAATCTAACCCGCTGTGAATCTAGTAGATTTGACAAATTCATTCTAGAAATACTTTTGTCACCGAGTTTTATGATGCGTGTTCCTGTGGACCTTAACACTTCAATGCTGCCCTACTAATCATTAACACTTCAATGCTGCCCTACTAGTCACATCTGCAGTCTTACAAACCTTTACGATTTTGGGGGTTATGTTCAGTTTCATTATTAACGCATTCACTGCCCTGGATTGCCACCTGCAGGTACACCAAATCGACGTATGTATAATATCGTAGGCCATTCCGCCCTACTAATCGCGCTTGCAGTTATCAACATGGTTGGGAATGTATATTTTTGTAGTGCTATTAGTAGGGCAGAACTACAATTACATTCAACATTATATTTACAAGCATAAAGAAACAATAAACAATACTGCCTTACTAATCGCACTTGCACGTAGATTTGGTGTTCCTGCAGGTGGCTAACCTGGGCAGTGAATGCGTTAATAATGAAACTGAACATAACCCCAAAATCGTAAAGTTATGTAAGATTCGTTAGAGCAGTTACAAGAAACGTTAATTTGTCCAGTGAAAATCCTCCTAGTTTTAAGGTTTACCGCAATGACCCGGTTTTATTTGAAGCGACAACGGAGACGTTTTATAGAGCGACGTTTCATCAAGATTATTTTCTTTGAAGACGCTCTCGATGGATCGTGGCTTCGGCGGATGATACTATCAGGATCACAGATTGAACAAGTTTATTATGACTGGCTTGTTCACAAAGTTTTGACCTTGTTCACAAAATTTTGCACTTTTGGTATTATCTCGCGATTTTTAATTACGCGTGACCCGAGAGCTGGTGAGTATCTGGCGCAGCGCATTGGCATTGCCATACAGCGGGGCAATGCAGCCAGCGTCTTGGAGACGCTTCCGACTGGTATTGATATGGACCAGTTGAGCCATCTGTAGATTGTTTGTAACAGTCTGTAGTTAGTTCAATTGTTTCAATTGTAAATATTAGATTTATTTGTTTATATTAGGTACTTGATTGTTATTTTCTTTGTCAATAAAGGTTTTTATTAATATTAGTAAGGGCGTTACTTTGAAATCTTTAAACTATATCTGGAATATCTGTTGGCTAGACAACGTTGGTACTAACGGAGGTGTAGAGGCTTTTTGGTGGTCAAACCTCTAATAGTGATTATGTTCTCGTATATCGAGTGTGTATTGTATAAGTAAGCTTAATTCATTCGTACCAACTTGCAAAACGTCAAATCTTAATCCTACTAATATTATAAATGTCAGAGTTTGTGAGTATGGATGAATCCTCTTTCACGCAAAAACTACTGAACTGATTTGGCTGTTGGTATGGGTATAGTTTGGGTACCTTGAATAACATATAGGCTATTTTTCATTCCGATAAAACGCGAGCGAAGGCGCGGACAGCAGCTAGTAATTACCATATTCCAATACTGTACTTATTATTTGTTGGTTACTCACACATATATTTCAGTATTTTTATTGCAAACATAAATAATACAGTTTTGCAAGTAGCTATTCCATGCACCCTGTCAAATAGGGTATTGCAAAATCTTAATTATTAAGTATTATACTTATTAAGTATATTATAAACTACCTACCTACTAACATAGCTTGTAAGGTAGCTATCTAACTTTCTAGATGTACCTACTATTTATAAATAATTATATAGTTATTATGGTAGTTTTAAAATAATATTTTACTGAGGTACATAATACTTCTTAGAATAAGCAGGATGATAAGAACAATAATATGATTGTTTTCAAAAACTAGACATCTACTTATAATCCCATAATTGAATCCCTGATTCTCAGTGACAACTTGGATGATTTGACTGTATGATGAAATAGTGACTTCGAGCATAACTTTCAAACCGTGGGTTGATCCGATTTGCGTGAAATTTGATTGGTGTACGGGCATGTGAGATATACTGGTAACTTAGTGAGGCCAAATCCGGTCCAAAGAAGGGGTGAAATCAATCAATTAACTCAACTTTGGTCTGATATGATACATGAGGAAATTATTTTATTTTATTTTTATTTATTTGGGAATCAAAAAGCATATGATTAAGTAACAATAAAACGATAAATTATGTATAATAATTATTATATATTCGGCCTATGTCCAGCAGTGGACGTGTATGGGCTGATGATGATGATGAAAACGATAAATTAGATCAAATGAAGCTAAAGACAGTTTGCACTAATAGTTTGCAAAAATAACTGGACTAATACAAATTAATAAGAAAATTATAACTAAAAGTACAATTTAGAGAACAAATTATAAAACCTGTACCAAATTATAATTCAAGTCGGACTATTCGAAAAAATATATTATACTTTTTCGAATAATCCTAGTTTTAATATGTATGTACTGAAGTCGGATATTTATGTGCATACACATTAGGGCGGGCCTTTGTCACCGCTAACGTACCAGCTATTCTCGAACCGAATGGTCTGTTGCGTGACGATGGTAAGAGGCCCGACGGCATGACTTTAGTCCCTTGGGAGCTGGGCAGGCCTATTGTGTGGGACGCTACATGTGTCGACACACTTGCGCCTTCCCATCTTTCAAGGACATCCGTGAAGGCTGGTTCGGCGGCAGATTTGGCCGAGGATCTCAAGAGGCGCAAATATGCAGGTCTCGACAGAGCTTACGCATTTGCTCCCCTTGGAGTCGAGACCCTAGGTCCGAGGGGTACCGAGGCTCTCCGGGTTTTCAAAAAATTATCTGAGCGCCTGGTCGAAGCGACGCCTGACCCGAGAGCTGGTGAGTATCTGGCGCAGCGCATTAGCATTGCCATACAGCGGGGCAATGCAGCCAGCGTCTTGGGGACGCTTCCGACTGGTATTGATATGGACCAGTTGAGCTATCTGTAGATTGTTTGCAACAGTCTGCAGTTAGCTCAATTGTTTCAATTGTAAATACTAGTTTAATTTCTTTATATTATTTGATTGTTATTTTCTTTGTCAATAAAGTATTATGCATACACGGTGCATTTATTTTAGAAGACCTTCGAAGTCGTATATCCTACCTGCGAATCTCTACCAAAGGAGAGCTCTCGTAAGCTAGATCGATATGTCATTTGTTTTGTTTTGAACCTTCGTTAATGGGTTCTAATCAAAAGAATGAAACTAAAACAGTCACGATGATATCGTTATGGGCTAACTACTAGTTTTATACTGTTTTTATATTTTGCGGGATAAAAACAATACCCTCGGGAATTAATTTATGGGTCCACTTCGGGACCATTCATAAACAACAGCGAAATAATTTTTAAAAGCGGTCCATAAATGACGGAGATATCGACTAACATACAAAAAAATTCTCATAAACTCGATCATAGAACCTCCTCCCTTTTTCGAAGTCGGCTAAAAACGAGAGTCGCTTTATTATAATGACTGTATGCAGAATGTATCCTAGTCAAATAAAAAAGGTGCCAAAATTTTTAATAATTTGCTGACAGTCATAAACAATGGAAACTTTAGACTACTTTCAATGTGTGGGTGCGATTTTGTCAACAGTAAAATGGCGGATCCCGCTGTCGCTTTCGAATATTTATGACCACAAAGGTGCGCTTACATTGAGGCACTACGGACCAACACAACTTGGATTCGCTTAGATTGTGAGATTTACAAAAAACTAAATATAATCGTCAAAAACTAAACAAACAATTCCTATATTATTTAGGTAAATCAACAATTAAACACACTGTAGAGTAGAAAATACGAAAGCCATCCAGTGGCTTCTATTCGGGAATCCTGAACTGTTTTCCAGTATCATCATCGTCTCAGCCTACGAGTATACTACCCACAGCTGACCATGATAGCACTCTCCTGCCTCTATCACAGGGATTGTTCTCTAGGTAAGAATAGACAATAATGACATCGCATTGTCATACATTGCGTACAATATAGAAATTGAAGGAACGAATTTCAAATAATTTAACGCCTTCGATGACGAAGTGATGTAATTTTTCTCTATTCTACCCTAGACAAAAATCCCCGTTCTAGAGGGGGATGATCGTCATAAGGTCTTCGATTTGCCTCATCCAGCATCTGGCAGCATCCACCTAACTGGAAGGCGTCCTATATACTACGAGTACGTTTAGCAGTTGCGGTCGAACGTGTACCTACCTCGTAAATAAACGACGAGTGGGCCGAAGATACCTACACTAGAAATAATAGTTTAGAATTTTCACGCTATTCAACTGTTTGTTGTCAGAACTCCGAAGTGATACTAACCCTAGCTGTTGAAATGTTGAGAGAATTAAATTATATCTTCGACAAATTCCTTTTACGTGTGTGGAGCTGAACCTCTTGCGTAGCTGTCGTCCGAGGCACCCTAGTGAAGCACACCTAAAGTCAACAAATTCTGCATCCTTTTATTTCCACACTGGACTCTACTAACTGAGCGTTAAAGGCAAATACTATAAAATAAACATGGATAGTGAATGGGTGTGCATATTGAACTTCCCGTAACTGCAAACAGAAATCGAAAAAACGTAATGAAAACGCACAGCCAACGTTTTTGTAAAATTTACGCTACACATTCGCGGAATAATTATACAAAGGATGCTTTTAAATATTACAATGTGTTTTTGTCCATAATATCGCAAAGAAGTACCGTCAGTATAGTTTTAAAATTTACCTAATGGTCTGTTCACTTGAAGACCCATTCATCCCAAACGTCCTTCTTGTTATGACAAAGACCGGCGTGGCGGCGCGCCCCCTAGGCTCGTCGCAGATGAGGTATATTTTTTTATTTGAGCTCCAACGTAAAAACGAAGCTTCTTATTCGTTTTCGTTCAAACGCTATCTTTGTGGCATAAGTCATATTATGAGCAAGTAACTAACATATGAGTTGGTTCTGCATGAAAACGTATCAAAAACTTTGATTTTCGCTTTCTGAGTAGGCCCCTGCTTCTAATCTTAGTTCCTCCCTGTAGTTAGAAGATGTAGAGCTGAAGGCGTGGTGTGGTGAGAGCCATTAAGCGAGAAATTGCCAAGGATCTTTGCGACCTTACCGATAGCGACAGGTTGAATCAGCAAAACTATGCTTCGTAGGCATTTGGGTTTTCACGTAGCTTTTACCCACTACTTTTTGCGTAGTTTTTATTTTTCAACTTGCCTGTTGTGCTTTTGCGGAACAAAAAGAAGGTAGCGGTAATTCTGTTTTGTATTTTTGGTGAAAAAACTTAATATGACAAACAGGCCAAGGGATTATTGAAAATTCCTTTATTTATCGTAATAATACGAGAAGGTGGCGGTGCTAGTTTGGGACCTTAGAACGCACGCAGTGTCAGTGACCTACCATAAACTGGAGGGTAGGTACCATCTAGGCTACTGTTATAATCCTGAAGATCATGAAGTTTAGAATTATCAGGTGATAATAAAGTTGTCATACCATGTTATACTTCCTAAGCGTAGAGGCAAACTCACGTCAGCAGTTTTTGAATATTCTCAAGCTTTTACAAACTAACTCTCGTAAAATTGACCGAGAAAGGTTCCTTTGCATTGCAGGAAGCCACGTCCGAAAACAATAACGCGCTTCAATAAACTCTGATAAACTTGCATTCCGCTTTATATCACAAACCTTTACCCAGGCAGGAGCAAAGGGAATATAATCACTAGCCTAGCCGGTTTGTAGAAGTAAGCGGGCGATAACCATTGAACCACCAAAATAGATTTAGGAAGATAACTTTTTATCGTACCACAAATACAAAAGAAGGAAATGCTGACAAACAAGAAAAGTACAAAGGGCCGCCTTATCGCTTTGAGCGATCTCTTTCAGGTAACCTTAGCAACGAAATCATGAGGATTTAATACATTATCATTGGTTGCAGAGTTGCATAGCTAATGTAGCTAAGGGAGTGTTCCCACTATGTCGTAACGGTGGATGTCTAGTTCGACGACTATTTTAGCTGTTTCCATTATAACAAAGTCTATCATCATCATCATATCAGCCCACACACGTCCACTGCTGGACATAGGCCTACACATAACACAAGCTCTGCTTGCAGAGTTGCATAGCTAATGTACTATGTAATGTAATGTAACGCATAACATAAGCTGAGCTTATGTTATGCGTAATAGATGCATAATGACTGATGTACATACTTAATAATACAACACATTACATAAATCTCATAAAGATTTTAATGTTATAATTATAACTATAACCCACGAAACCATGCCGTTATAATTTCTTATTCAGAACTTTATTATTGCTGGTATATTATAATAAAGTTATTATCAGATACCTCTAACAAATAGGTAAGGCCCAATCCCGCAACCCTTCCAAATAAATCGTAAAATAGAACCTAACTGTACTAATTCTTGTACAATTTAGCAGTCTTTTGTAAAGGTTGCGGTGGGTCTAATTATGGGTTCCCCGGCTTAGATTTACAGTGCGGTTGCTGCAATAGGGTTTAGCGATAGTGAACAAAGCCAGCTTGCATTTGTGGTCTTTTGTTTTCTACACAATGATAGGAGGCTAAAGGCTTTTATAGGCGTGCGTGCATGTGCAGAAAGTAAATAAGTGCGTGGATGGAGTATAAGTAAAGAAAAATGGTGTTAAAATTATTTCGGTGATAAAAACAAACTAACATTTTCAGGGTTCGGTATTTAACGGGTGGTGCAAAATATTATATTGTGTATGTGAAAGTTTGTATCTAAAAAGATTTAAATACAAGATTTTATATCATATAGGACCAAAGTGCTTGGGAAGACAAATCCAACGAACGCGAAGTGGTTAAGTCCTTACATTTATGAGTTCCTATGCAACCTTCGGTCTTCATCATTAGACCAGCTTGATGCTACCATGACATTGCATTGTCACCGAATTTTGCAGAAGTATGCCAAATTTCAGCTCAATCGGTTGGTATGTACGGTACGGTATGGTAATAACATGGTCTAAAATTTAGTTGCAAGATTCCACCCGAACAAATATAATTACATTGCAAGTTAAATAAAAGCTTGTAAAAACCATAGACCTAGAGTTTTTTTCTACAGGAAAAACAGACGATCGCGATTGTTTTGTTAAAAATCATCATTCAGGGATTATAGAAAAGTTTATTATTTCTTTCCTATGATTTGTCAATAGTCAATACGTCTAATACGTTTCGCAGAGATCTAGACCAACAAACAATGTTAGATGAATTATGATGGAAACATCCATCCCACACGGTGATGTATTATTCACGAGCGTAATAAATCACATTAGGTACTACCTCTGGCATGCGATGATTCCCTTTTCCAAATCCGAGTCCATTATACAAGATTCAGGAGTATAATTTCGTCGTTGTAGTGCGAGAAGTCACTAAGTGACAATTTTAGACAAAATTACTTATTGATATAAAGTATTTTTATGTCCGTTTACGACCTTATAAGAAGGTAAAAGAGCTGTTTTTATTTCTATTTCGGGAAATACAAGAATGTCAGAAGTACTTATCTGCTTTTTGAGTCAAAAATCAGTCTACGAAAAATTACTAAGGATACTTAAGGTGTATAGTATCATTTAGTATTAGCAAAAAATGGTTTATTGCGTTTGGTGGCCACCAAAATTAAAACCCATTTTCTATTTAATCTAAATAAAACAAAACTATTATGGTGTTATTAAAAAATTGCTTATACTAGGGATTATCCGTTGGTTTTGAGACTTTTGGTAATTCTTTTAGTTAACGATAATACAAAAAAAAATCAAGTATGTCACATATATAGTCACAACACTTTGCGCCTTAATTAATATATTTGAATCGTTTACTAAAATTATTTTTCAACTACTTGGTGCTGCACTGCTCATTAAAGTCCCTTAGTGACAATTCGCGTATAACTTCTATATGACACGATCACACGATTCACAGTAACGTAAGTAACATCTAAAGTTCTTGGTACAGCTTGTAGCCTAATAACATCTTATTTAGTTTGCTAGAATTAACTAATTTACTTATCTCAGTAACCGCAAAAATTGTTACATAATTTATTGAACGGTTGGGTGTATGGTAAAATTATCTATACTTTGTTCATAGAAATAATTTTTGTAACCTTTAATGAGTTACACCGATTTCAAGATCAAAAAATCTTTAATCTCCAAACTAGCTTTTTGCAATTCATTACTTCTAACACCACAACGACAACCATTATATTATAAGATGCGAAGGTGCGAACTTTTGACATTTTACATAAATGCGATTATCATAGTGATGTTCGGGCTCACGAGTCATATAATCCGCTCGCGATGAGAATGGGACGGAACCTTGTCATCGTACTAATATTATAAATGTCAACGTTTGTATGCATGGATGTACACATGGATATTTGTTGCTCTTTACATAAGTATCTACATAAATATCACTGAAATCTTTAAAAGTACAGCGTCTTTTTCTCTTCATTTATTATGCCAAAAACAGAATTAGGAAAATATAATGTGGAAAACCCAGAAATTGGAAACAGCACGTATAGGAACGCATCTAGAGTCAAAAAAATTAATAGGTCGGTATTGTACCAACATATACGTACCTATGTATTACAAAAAACCTGTTGAAGATGATTTTAGACGTCGTTGATAAAGCTACAGACAAAACCGATAAAATATCAAGTACCCATGACGTATCTTAGTAAGTAGGTAAGTAGAAAAAGTACCTAATAAGCACGATAAGAACGAAACAATGTTGTGCAGTTGAAATTTATTTCAAATAATAGTTCCATTTTAAGAACAATGAGGCTTTTCACCAGAGCTTGTGTTTCGAGGACTCATTCAAATTTGTGGGTTGTTGGCAAAATACTGCGGTAAAGTAACGGTATAACAGAATGTAAAATAGCTTGTTTCAAAGCGAAAACTTTTGTAAAGAAAACAAATATCCACCAGTAGCAGACAACATAAATTAAGCCCTAGAAACATGATGCTTTTGAGGCATTCTCCCATTCAAGTTTGTTTTGGGTGAGCTAAATAAAAACACGTTTTCCAAATTTATAAAGATCATCAACAGAGATTCCATTCATTTATGTAAATTTAACCAATAAATATGTGGGTTATTGGCTAGCTTGTAAACCGGTGTTTTATTTGAAAAGATGGACAAGCGCGTCTAAACTTTCATCTTCGTCAACCAGAGTAACATTGATTCGTTACTAAAAGTCATTTAAAAGATCATAAAAACAAAAGAAAATTACATTTAAGGAATAGAAAAAAAATAGATCTGATAAACAGTAGAGCCATAAATAAATAATGCTGGACAATCCACACAGCATCTTCTGCCCCAAGCTAAGCAGAGCTTGTGTTATAAGTAGTAAGGTACTAGATGATTGACATACATACATAATACAATACAACAATACACACATTATATACATAGATATTTTTTATTACACATAGAAAATACCCAGAACACCCGGAACAAATATTTGAAGATCGTACAAACATTGTCCCAAGGCGGGAATCGAACCCACAACCTCCTGCGTCGCTGGCTGACCTTCGCCCGCCGCCGCGCCACATCGGTCGTCCATCTGCAGTCTGTTTCAAGGATTCTATAGGTAGCTCAACTAATCCATATCAATAAATACAATACCTATCGGAAGCATCCCCAAGACATATTTAATTTACAAATAAGCATACGAACTACCAAAGACTACACAAAGTTTCAGCTTAAGATTAGCGCCAAGCTACAAACTTTATACATCGGTAACTTACAGAAATGCGCGAACACAGAACTTTACCGTGAAAATCGTGGAATGCAACTTCGCAGGGGGAAACAATAAAATTCATGGATGGCTGCCACAGTCGTACGGGGTGGTTTTCGATAGCTGCGATAAATTTGGCGGTAAGCCGACCGATTCTAGATACTTCCGCACCCTGATTCACTAAGAATTTTTGTCTTGAATAGTTCAATGCAGGAAGTAAGGTGCCGTGCCGATGCCATATTTATTCAGTCGTGTCCATGTCATCGCTTTTCTTAGGTAGTTGCACCATCGACCACCAGAATTGACCAACAGCCGCGTTACGCTGAATACAATCAGTGCTGACGCAATTTTTTTGATACAATGAGTATCGCGGTTTTGTTCATTACCAAATTACGAATTAATTAATGTATTGTTTTATAAAATCCACAGTCCCTTATTCTAGACTAGACAATTCAAACCTTAATAATGAACGAGTGCTCATTCAACATCGATGATGTACACTCACTAGTTTTAAGTAGTTCTGTAATTATCTTATATATAAAATTTCCATGTCACAATGTTAGTTACCGTACTCCTCCGAAAGGGCTTTACCGATTTTTACCAAATTTTATATGCGTATTCAGTAGGTCTGAGAATCGGCTACTATCTATTTTCCATACCCCTAATTGATAAGGGTTGAAGGCAAAACAACGTTTGGCGGGTCAGCTAGTATTTTAATAAATCAACTTATAAACAATATGGCGTGTTTTAAAAAACGATAAACCGACTTCAAATCCCTTACTTTTACACTTATTTTAAGTTTTGCGGGATATATACTAAACCCCTGGGAATAAAGACCCCTTCGGTTTAATTTTCTATACAATAGTGAAAGAATTTTCAAAATCGGTCCATAATTGGCGGAGATATCGCGTAACATACATACAAAAAAACATACGGACGAATTGAGAACTTCCTCCTTTTAAAGTCGGTTAAAAAGGGTTGCATGTTTGGATGTTTTGTTATGTATGCTCGTCGATTTCTCCGTCAATCTAGACCGATTTGCGTGATTATTTTGCAATTAGGAATTGTAGTGAGATTTTGATAATCCTGAGATGGTCCCATGAAATATTGTATATTTTTCAGATTTTTTAAAACCAATCCAATGGTTTGCACCAAACCTCCCTGCAGCTGTAGGTACATAATGACACGTATCGTCACGGTTTAATAGCGCTCGCGAAAGTGGAGGGTGGTTATGCGCAGGTGTAAAACAGTGTAAAAATCTAAAAATCGACTTCTGCGCATCAAGGTCAGCGCAATGTCAGCGCTATTAAGCCGTGAGACGACCTGATCTCTAGTTTTATAAATGAAATAGAATAGAATAGAATATATTTTTATTTGTTATAAGACTTACACCGAATACATAATAAACTTAACTAAGATGAAACATAATATTTGAAGTGTAAGTCAAGTAACAAAATGGCTCTGCCTCAGCATGTGTTCGTTGACTAGCAAACTAGCAACCAACGCTGGTCTTCCGTCGTTAAATCGCATTATTATAAATTTAAAACGCGGTGGTAAACGCGATAAATACCCGTAAATATTTTTAATAATGTGTTAAGATCGCGTAAGTTTAAAAAAAATCAATAGCGTTGCTAATTTCGTTTCGCTGTTTAAATTGAAAGTATTAATTGTACAATCAATTACATGGTCATTATGTTGTGATAAGATGAATGTATATACTACTAGCTGCTGCCCGCGCCTTCGCCTGCGTTTTATTGGGATAAAAAATAGCCTATTCCATATGTTATTCCAGGTTCCAAACTATCATCATCATCATCATCATCAGCCCATACACGTCCACTGCTGGACATAGGCCTCCCCCGTACGACGCCACAAATAGCGGTCCAAACTATACCCATAGCAAATTTCAGCCTAATCGTTTCAGTAGTTTTTGCGTGAAAGAGTAACAAATATCCATACATCCTTCCATACAAACTTTCACATTTATAATATTAATAGAATAACGTAACTAATCCTACTAATATTATAAATGTCAAAGTTTGTATGGATATTTTTTACTCATTCACGCAAAAACTACTGAACCAATTAAGCTGGGTATGGGTATAGTTTGGGACCTGGCATAACATTGGGCTATTTTTTATCCCAATAAAATGCGGGCAAAGGCGCGGGCAGCAGCAAGTCAAATAATATAAACAAAATAAACTATTTAGTATTTACAATTGAAGCGACGCGTGACCCGAGAGCTGGTGAGTATCTGGCGCAGCGCATTAGTATTGCCATACAGCGGGGTAATGCAGCCAGCGTCTTGGGGACACTTCCGACTGGTATTAATATGGACCAGTTGAGCGAAGTACCTATAGATTGTTTGCAACAGTCTGCAGTTAGCTCATTTGTTTCAGTTGTTAATACTAGTTTAATTTGTTTATATTATTTGATTGATATTTTCTTTGTCAATAAAGATTGAAAAATCATACATGTTTAATGTTGGGTAAGATAATGACATATTGACAATCCATGACAACAAACTTTAGTGCATCAGGGTACCATCTTTGGATGTGCACTTTACTGAACCACACTTGAGGTATGGCTGCGACAATTTTACTTTGAGGAATTTTTACGGCACATAAACCACCTAGGATATTAATCCTAGGTGGTTTATGTGCCGTACAAAATAGTCGTTAGAAGATACAATCCGCCTGCCAAGCGTGGTGATTATGATAAAAGTCCCCTACATGGGAGAGCATCCACTCAATGGACCGACGACATCGTAGCGATCGCAGGGAGTCGATGGCTCAGGACCGCTATTTGTGGTGTCGTATGGGGGAGGCCTATGTCCAGCAGTGGACGTGTATGGGCTGATATGATGAGAAGATACAAGAATTTATAAGTAAATAATAAATTTACACGGCAAATAGCTTCACATACATTATATACCTACACATATGTACAATACTTAACATTCTTAAGATCTAACATTCTTAAAGTGGTATGGAATAGTTGTGTCACCTATAGAAACTTTACTGATGTGTGTTTTTTCTTTTTTGCAGGATACGTTAATTCCTAAAGCGATAACTTATTTACTACTTTCTCTGATCCTTATTCTATGTTCAATTTCAACCGACGACGTACAAGTTGGACTTTATTAACGTGAAAATTTGGAAAGCTGAATATCAAATCACTTCTTCTGTTATTTGTACCTATTGCCGTAACTGAACTGGCTATAACTGACTAAAAACATTATTACTATGTTTATACATACATATACATATGTATTTAGTTGTTATGTATTAGTATATTAATATTGTTGGTATTTATGTATTAGTTTTAGTAGTTTAGGTATATATAGTATTCTTACTTTAGCTTAGGCACCGCCATCCTATAATCTTCTTCGTTCACCTTGGTCGCCTTGTAGAAAACGCTGGCAATTCAATTGCCTTTCTATAGGATTTTGACTACATATATGTATTACTGAATGTTTTTAAGGTCGTGAAATAAAGAATTATCTATATATTACTCTTGCGAGTGGGTGTGTCTAATACTGTGTTCTGGAAGAGATCCTGGCATGGTGTGGAGAATCAGGTCAGTGCCAAGCTATTTCATCTCCCCTGCGTATAACAAGCAAAGATCTAGTAACTTCCTGAGGTATTTTTGTTAGATACCTACAGCATTATACGTATTTCACTCCAAAATCGTCGGTCCTTCGATGTAGGTATATTTTTTCCTACAAGCCTCTATTATTCAGAATTCACATTTTGGTGTCTTTTTCAAGCCTCTCCCCAAGTTTCATAACAATCAGTATAAGTATAAGAAGATTTATTTCAATAAAATTGCAACTCATATCGACAAATAACAACTATACTTGTTATTAAAGGTTATTTTATTCAAAAATAAAACGCCGAGTACTACTAGTTTTACATAACACTTATATAAATGCAAATTCCTAAAAATGTAAGCATTCACCAGAAATCAGAATGCCCAGAATACTGGCAGCAATGCCACGTTGAATGGCAATCCTAATTCTATCTCTCTCTCATGATTACCTGTGGACTATCCTACTAATATAATAAATTTTAAAGTTTGTATGGATGGATGTATAGATGTATGGATATTTGTAACTCTTTCACACAAAAACTACTGAACTGATTGAGCTGAAATTTTTTATCCCGATAAAACGCGGGCGAAGGCGCGGGCAGCAGCTAGTACCTATATAAAAAGTTAAGTAAAATCAGTATTATAAATTGAATATAAGAATAAAGGAAAGCGTTGCAATAGTCCAAGCCTTTCAATCGTAAGGTAACTCTATTAAAATTCAGCCTTTCCTGCCCCAAATGCATCGCTAGTATGCACAGTCCACAATCCGGCCCTGGCTCTGCACCTATGCCCCGGGGGGTAACCGAACTAGTCACGACTAAAACAATGAGCAAATTAATGGTTGCAGGAAGCACGCCTGGAGACATTGCTTGTTGTGCGTCATATAACAATGCTATGCCAATGAAGTAGGTATTCTAGTGCTATGCAGACTCCTACATTGGCTCTCCTTTGATAAACTATGAAAAACAAAAATATTTTCAAAATAGGCACCGCAAGGGTGTTGTTCTCTGAAAGCTAATAGGACGATTGTCAGCTTCTTTGATTCACTGTGCCGTTTATATGAAGACTTTTATTAAAAAAGTCGATAAGTAGGTTACGTACCTAAAGGTAAAATGTCTGTTTATCTTGTTAACGAATTCACTGCCGAGCCTCTGCGGTGCGAACCGAAGGGACGTGAACTTCATATCCCGCAGCTCGAGGGACATGAAGTTTGCGTGATGGGCGTTGTGCGTCATGGGCCACAAAAGTGTTGGAGTAGGTAAGTAAACCAAAAAAATGAATGCTTGTGATTTCCCTCGTAGCTTGGAGGTACTAAACCTATAACTAGTTCTGGATGATTATTTTGTACAGCATTCGTTATGGTTGTGGCTGACAGAGGTGGATCATGGTTTATTTTTATTTACCTAATCAATAGGTACGCGTCGTCAACCGACCATGTTTGCCATCAACAGCCCGTAACTATCCGCCGATCAGACTGGTTCAGACAAAAAGGAGCGATTTCGTAAATTAGTAACAGAACCCATTATTAAAATTCGAATGCGCAACGCAACCACAGAAGTACATTCGAGTTCATTATAGACATCACATATTGTAAGCAAGGCAGGCAGACTGCGGGAAGCCGAGACCCAGAGGTAATGTATTTCAATTCTCCGTCTATTCCCGGATACCGAAATCCCATTAACCATTGCAACATTTTCTTTTCGACTTAATTGTACAGTTTACAATTTATTCCCTTCGTTTTAATGTCTTACCATTTGTAAGCAGTTTTAATGACTCACAAAATTAGGGTCGAGAAAATTGCCCTTTTTACCGATGTCCCTAAACTGAATTGTGTCATGGAGTGGTCCTTTTTGGTTAGCAGTATTGGCTGTAGTTTGCCATTTACTAGCTATCAGGAAGAATTAAGCTTATGGGTAACTTAAAATGTAGAATAAAAAAAGGAAACGGCGACCATCATATTTCGTGGTTTTCATCAAATAACATTTCAGGAATAATGTGGGAGCAATCAATTTGAGTACACAGTAAAACGTAAAATTTTTCACCTCACCACCAAAATACATTATCGGAAAAGCGCAAATAAACAAAACAGAAAAGTGTACTGTCACCGCCAGTAAATTGTGGCAAGAAAACCGCACAAATATCCTTCGTGAAAATGGGTCGCTTTCCAATTGACAACGTATGATTAATGCTTTCAGAAACTTCGCATAAATCATAAGGATGTTGTGGTATCAAATCTGAAGATATAAATGTATTTCAATGATTTATGAAGATACAAAACTGCGCTAACAGGGTTTTTTGCACCTAAGTATATTTTTTTACAGTTTTATTTTTTTGTTTGTTATCGGTTGTAAATCATAAACGATACTAGAAAACCCTACATCATCGTAGGTACCGTAGGTACTTACTTACCTATTGTCCTGTTATTTTATTTGAAGATCTACGTATCGTGTTTTTTACATTTTATATCAGAGGTGAATCACAATTTTTTTAAGGATTAAGACCTAGCGTCTTCGTCAACGTGTTCGTGATGATGGGAGAAACTGAATTTCACTCAGTGTCAGTGAATTACCAATAACCCTGTATAAACTCATACAAAGTCACATACTCTGTAAGACCTTGTGTCGGAATAAAATAAATAAATAAAGTAAATAATAAATAATGCTGGACAATTCACACAGCATTATCTAGCCCCAAGCTAAGCAGAGCTTGTGGAATAGTAACGGAATAGGAATAATAAACTGATCTATCCTATCCTACCTATTAGAGGTATGGGGGACTGCAGCAGTGTCGAATCTTAAAACATTACAAATATCACAAAACAAATTAATTAAAGTTCTGTACAAATATGACTACCTAACTAGCACATGTATTATTTACAAACAAACCAAGATTTTTAATATCAAACAACTCTATACTTACCTAACGTGTATCCTCGTTAAGAAAATATTAACTAAAAAAATACATACGCAAATTACACTTACGAAAAAAACCTACACATACAATCTGAGAAATAAAAATAAGTTAAAATACGGAGTCCAAGAACCAATTATGGAAAAAAAATATTCTTTATGAAGGTGCGCAGTTATAGAATAGCTTACCCGATAACATTAAGAACTGTTTATCAATGTACATATTTAAGAAGAGATTGAAACAATACATATATGATAAGATTTATTAAGTAAGCGTAACGGTACCAACCTTTTATTGTAAAACCTACTACTACAATTTAGTAAACCAGTCGCATTTAGTATTAATTAATTAATTAATTAAGATAGTAAGTAGGATTATTGTATGTACTCATTTAAGTGAACATTGTTCTTTTGAGTAAATAAATTCGTTAAACTGAAACTGAAACTGATCCTACTCCTAATATAATATTATAAATGTCAAAGTTTGTAAGAATGGATATTTGTTAGTCTTTCACGCAAAAACTACTGAGCCGATTAGGATAAAATATGGTATGAGTATATTTTGGGACCTGGAATAACAAATAGGCTTTTTTATCCCGATAAATCGCGGGCGAAGGCGCGGGCATCTAGTTGACTATAAAAATAATAATGGGGAAATGTATACAATGTTTCTAAGGCTAGACTGCAAGACCTACTGCAACACCGAAATTAAAAGAAAAACGCATTGTCAAGATATGCGGAGTCCGATCCTACAACAATCAAACTCAACGAAAGCTTCTGTAACCATCAGCACCAATGTTTCCCAACGTGATAAACAGGACACAGGAGCAGGGCGGTCGTGTTATTGGATTGATCCGACTACAAAGGTCCAATTACGTCGGGATGGCACGGACTACAAGGTCAATCACTAATAACGACGCTTACGAACACAACAGAGATGGTGTGTTATAAAGGGTTTCTCAATCTGGGAAACACGGATCGACATGCGTTTTGAACATTGGGCGCGTTGACGAGCTGACTCGCTTCCACTACTGTTTCGGTCTGGTGGTCCCAAAAAGTTTGAGAAGTTCTGTTCTAAGCATAACCAACTTTTGCTCTAAATTAACATTGCACGGAAATGGTCTCTATGTTCTAAGTAAAAAAAGTCCTGGAAACAATTATTGTTAGGTATGTAACTGAAGCAGCAGCTTCCTTCTGAGTATTTTTCAACACCAACACTGCGATCACCAAACCGCCTGCCAAGCGTGGTTATTATGGCAAATCCATCCCTACATAGGACACCATCCACTCGATGGACCGACGACATCGTAGCGGTGGCAGGGAGTCGATGGATGGAGGCGGTTTAGGACCGCTATTTGTGGCGTCGTCGTATGGGGGGGGCCTATGTCCAGCCGTAGACGTGTATGAGCTGATTATGATGATGATGTAACTAAAGATAAATTTTATCATCAAATAATGTCACTGTCGAAATTAAACCTGGTATCTGTGCTCAATAAAGCCTTGTACTGAACAAACTGATATCAATGTTTAAATTTTTTATAATAAACGCGTTCGGATATACAAGCGATGCACACAAATAAGTGATAAATCTCTCTACGAGTACTGAAGATGTCCTACAAAATAAAACACTCTTGTGCGACCTCAGCACGATCCATTGTTTATTGTTCGTGAGGAATTCATTCACTTGTGCGAAATGAAGACTGCAATATTACGTCGATTTATCATACACCTTTGTCTTTCGAACAATACTCGAGAAAACGGACCAAGGGATTGCGGTGGGCAGCAAAAGCGCCAGCGAGTCTATTCTTGCATAGCGATTGCTCTCAAGATTGCTTGTCGCGAATCGCGATTGCTGCCATGAGTTAATGTTTTGTTTGACAATAAACGTTGTAAAAGTTATAATAAAACTACAGACTATAACAAATAGTTAAGATTAGTTAGTTAATAGTTAACTTAGTTTTTTAGGTGTTTGTTAGTTATACATATATAAGTTAAGTTACTAAATTTTAATTTTGAAAATGCTACAAATAAATATTTCTTATGCTTATAAATATACTTACTTTGTAATTATAAAATTATATCTTCGACTATTCCATATAATAGCCCCACTACTACACAAAGCTAGCTAGAACTAGCTAGTTCATAGATACCCTTAAATAATAAGGTGCCTTAATAATAATGGCCAAAATAAGAATAGTGATAAGAACGCCAATTACAGGATACTGCAATTAGTTTTTAAGATCTTCTTGTACCTACTATAATGTAATCTTTCCTACAATAAAGCTTTTTATTTCTTTACCAGCTGTTCTCCGCGGTTTCACCAGCGTTAAATTCGAATTTCACGTTTCTAGGGGGGTAAAAAGGTATATTTTCCCGTAAATCTCCCATGGAAATGTGTGTTTTACCAGGATAAAAAATACTAGTACTACCTTTTACGACATCCACGGGTTGAGTTGGAGGGATCGATTCTTACGCCGCGATAGGCACGGCTAATAGCCATCAGCATAAATCCTAACATTCCTAACAAATATTATAAATGTGAATGTGTGTTTATTTGTCGTTTGTCCTTTTTTCATGCCCTAAGCAACCAATCGACTTGATTTTTGGCACAGAGTTACTTGAAAGAATGGAGAATAACATAGGCTTTTTGTCCTGATAAAATATAAAATATCCATGGGATTTTTAAGAGAAAAAAGACTTTTTTATCCCCCTAGAAATGCAAAATTTCAATTAAAAGCGGGTGAAAGCGCGGGTAACAGCAAGTTATTATTATAATCCCGGCAGCAACTTCTAGTGAATCAGGCCAAAATCTCGTATATTACATATAAATATTGATATTTGTACGATGTCAGTGATAAAAAAAATTACAGTGATTTAAGTGACCTACGCACCCACTCGGGTGCCAAGCATGTACCTTACCTATCAACAAACGTGACCAATCTTTAATGCATCGAATCAGTTAATACCTTAATCGGTGTTGCAAGGTATGGAAACTACAGTAAACGTTTGAATAATAATGAAGTATCTAGATCAGGGATGTCCAGTCCAGGCACGACCGCGGGCCAAAACCAGTCATTGTACCTCCAAGAAACGGAAACAAATGGAGTGAATAATGTGGAATGTGGAGTTTGCTGAGGTGGGGAACATACGAAGACAACGAGCGGAAATAGCCGAAAGAATAAACAAATACGAAAGAATTACGATTCGGGGTGCCAAGGCACCCGCCAGTAATCTTCTGATGATGAACAACAAAATATCCGGCTGTGAATGATTCACAGCTGTATTTTACCCAATACTGGGTATAGGCTTTCCGAAGAAAAACAAATACCTACCTTCTAGCTTGATGAATGAAAACGACAACAGTTTAGGAATCTCCCGACTTTGGGGTGGGTATAGACCGGGCAAACGAAGTCGAACGAAGGCTGACCAACGGACCCGTGTTTGTTTATCATTGCCGGGCGTCATGACGAAAGCAAGACACGGACAAGCCGTTCCTTTGGGTTAACTTGCTTTCACCATAACGACCACACCCAGTCCGTTCGTCAGCCTTTGCTAACCTTCGTTAGCCCCTGTCTGTACCCACCCTTAAGGTTAATTATCATCGGTCGTCCATAAAATTAAAATAATTTGGGATTTTATATTTTGTACATTCTACAAGTTATAAGACTAGGAGAAAAGTAGTTTTACGCAAATCGTAAGTATGATTACTTGTAGAATACAAAAAATCTGTTTTATTTTTGTAAATTTCTCACGCGACCGATGATCTTAACCCGACATCTGTCGATTTCTCTCGCTCGCACACACACACACACACACACACACGAGCCGTAGCTCGTGTGCGAGCGAGATGAAGCGAGTGCGTGGCCTTATTTGGTTTAACGAGATTCTAGGAGTTGAGTGGTAGAAAACTGTTGCCAAACGAAGAACGTTTTGTTTTTAATTTTCAACGTAAATAAAAGTGAAGTATAATAAACTATTGAAAATTAGAATACCGTAGAAATAAAAAAAAAATCTCGAAAAACTATCAAACTATATCAAATATAAAATTTTCATAATAGTAGTGGATAAGAAACATGTCACGGGCTGCACAAATATTGCTCGCATGCGGCCCGCGGGCCGCGCTTTGGACAGCCCTGATCTAGATAATGAAGTATATATAAAAGAAGTTGTTACAGGTCGCGTCATGGTTTAATAGAGCTGACCTTGCCCTGACCTTGATGCGCAGAAGTCGATTTTATGTTTTTACACCGTTTTACACCTGCGCAGAATCCCCCTCTACTTTCGCCGAGCGCTATTAAACCGTGACGAGACGGGTATGAAACCTCACAATTAAGATATTAGACCTACAAATGCCAAACCAATATTTAAAATCCGAAACACTGCCCGTCGCCGTCATCAGCCTATATTTCAAGACAATAAAACTGATGTGACGCAGCGGACGAAGGTCCGCCTGCAACGCAGGAAGTTGCGAGTTCGATTCCCGCCTTGGGACAAATGTTTGTACGATTTGCAAATGTTTTGGATGTTCTGGGTATTTCTTATATATGTTGTATATATAGAGATATTTTTATTATAGATGACGATGTATAATAAAAATATCAATATATAATATATTGTATTACCTATAACATCAGCCATCTAGTACCCATAACACAAGCTATTCTGTGCTTGGGGCTAGATGATGCTGTGTGAATTATCCAGCATTATTTATTTATTATATTTATTTTATACCTATTAGTCCACTGTTGGAAATAGATCCCTCCCTTAATGAGCGCCATAGCTCCCTGCAAACACGGACCGTAAGTTTTATAAAATGTGACAAGGACATAAGATGTGTCAGGAAAAGACATCCACCACTTTTTAACCAAGAAAATACGAGCATAACCGAAACCAGGTACTAGTTCTAGATAAAACAAGATTGACCTTAATAATGGCATCAGTAGTGTATCTAAGTCTAAATAGATCAGACAGCCACAAGGCCAGCAAGGGTCAATTACTAATCAGCTCAAGAAGCGCCTGCCATCTAATGAATAATTACGCCAATTCCACTTGACCATTATAATTCTCTTGAACCCTTCTGTGCAATTAACAAATCGCATGACAAAATGGCGGCCGTGACAACTAGGTTATTGAAATCCGGCTCGGAGGATCATGATCAGCATTAAAAATCTTTTTGATAGATATCTGGTTTTCATACAATGTAATTCTTTAATATAAAATTTAATCAAGTATACCTTTCTTGCCAAAGAAAAATATATCGATGGGATGAGTTGCCCGATTCAAATATTCATTAGGTTAACTGATCCCGCGGGATCAATTCGAGCGGCCTCAGTTGACTAAAGACCCAAAATTACAATCAAATCATTTAAACAAATTAGAACTAGTATTTACAATTGAAACAATTGATCCAAATACGTCTCAATTCCAAATTTCATGAGGTAGATTGGTGTTGTTAAGCCAGGTGTAAATTTTCTTTTTACCATAAATTAATTAAATCTTTAAAGGAGGTATGATTCAAATTCAAATGTACTAATGACATTCAAGCCAAGCATTATTTACGTCGCATCGACGTCATGAGACAAATAAATATGATTTGGCGTGTTTTAAAAAACTATAAACCGACTTCAAACGTCGACGTCGACTTCGAATCCCTTACTTTTTTTAACTGTTTTTGTGCTGTTTTTGTGTGTCATCCTCCCTCGCTACGCTCGGGAGTATAACAACCTCGTATATAATGGGATGGTTTAGTCCCTTGTAAAACAATCTACTATTATTTCAGATAACAGTCTAGTACATACATGCTGTAAAATACTTAAAAACTACGGCCCATATAAAATATGTATGTATCCTACTAATATAATACATGTGAAAGTATCACCACCATCATTGTGAAAGTGTGAATATTTGTTAGCACGTTCTAGAATAACACATAGGCTAATCTGATTTTGAAAAATAACCTCTGAGGGGGTTGAAAATGTTGGATGATTTTTGTTAAATTTCAAACTATAATTAAATTGTGTTATGAATATGATGAACTTTGAAGCCGAACATAAAATAAAACGTTATATTATTTAATCGTTGGACAGAAGTCGGACAGTTAGCAAAAACAGACACGAAAGAAATCTGTCACGATAAAGTAATTACCAACGAGCAAAAAATAAACAGATGGACCCACATAAAAGTTGTCCAAATATAACGAAAAGGGTCGACGTACTTTAAATTCGTGGTATTAAATTAATTGGCAAAGATAACATCCGATGCAGATGCAGACAAGCTGACTCACACTTTCAACTTTTACTTGAAATAATTTGATAGACATTTCTAAGGCATAGATTACGAAGAATCATAGCTTAGCTTGAACTTCTCTAACTTCTCTTATCAAAATCGCAATCGGAGATGTGTATTTTTTATCTCTGAGAATCTCATATCAATCCTCTCCTATCCTATGACAAGATATCCAAGGCCTATCCCAAAAATAATTTATTTTGTAGGATAGAAAATAATTTAATAGAGACCACGTTTAGCCCGACCCAATCAGAGCCGCCACCTATTTTATCGTTTTATTACGATATACAAAGGAATTTTCAAAAATCCTTTGGCCCGTTTGTGATACCTACGGTATCATAAACTTAATTTTCTGTAATAGTTTTATATTGTATACTTAGGAGGAGATGCGAAAACCAAGTTTGGTGGCCAAAAAGTGCAACTTCGAATCTCTTCCTAAACTATATAAAATAAAACTATTACAGAGGCATTAAAAAAAGCTAATGATAGGTATCACAAACAGACCAAGTGTTTAGGCATCGACAGACACCCAAATGAAACTCCCGAAATGTATAAATAACTTGTATTGAAAGAATTACAGTGTTTTGGGATAAAGATTCAGGATGGACAATCGTTTAGCTTCGCGAGTCAGAATCGAATGATGAACTGTCAAATCTAACCAACTTGCTTAGATTAGCCTGCTGTGAATCTAATAACATGCGGATTTGCTCTTTAATTTTAGTCAGGCGTAAACATCCTCCCCGCGTTGAAAAATCTGTTTTCAACTTTCAAGTTCTTCAGCAGTTGGAAGTGGGCACAGGCGAACCAAGGGACGGCGCGTGCATCCTCCTCTTGTTGTTACATCAGCAACTCGTGCTATATTGTCAGCAGGACCATAAAATAACTTGGAGATACGTCCGAGTTTCCAGCAAAGCGGCGGGGCGTCATCTTCTTGAATAAGTACCAAGTCTCCAATCTTTGGGTTTGAAGAATTGGTTTTCCATTTATGGCGTTGCTGCAGTTCGGTAATATACTCTCTTTGCCATCGGCGCCAAAAGTGTTGGTGAATTTGCTGCAGTCTTTCATAACGATTCAGATTGTTAGGATTGCAATCTTCCAAAGTAGACGAAGGTAGCGTAGTGAGAGCCCGACCAATGAGAAAATTCCCAGGAGTAAGGCATAGGAAGTCATCAGGAGAGGACGATAAGGGACAGAGTGGACGACTGTTCAATACGGCCTCTACTTGTGCGAAAAGAGTAGAAAGCTCTTCAAACGTTAGGTGTGAATTACCCATAACGCGTTTTAAATGAAATTTAGCGGATTTTATACCGGCTTCAAAGATGCCGCCAAAATGAGGTGCGTAAGGCGGAGAAAATAAAAATTTAATTCCTTCTTCGCTTGCGAAATCAGATAAAGAAGGTGCGTTGGATTTTAAAAATTGATTGATTTCTTTAGCAGCCGCAACAAAATTACGGCCGTTATCACAAAAAATTTCGGCTGGCTTGCCTCTTCGTGACACAAAGCGGCGAAACGTCATAACAAAGGCATCTTTTGAAAGATCACTAACTAATTCAAGATGCACGCATTTGTAGCGTAAACAAACGAAAATACAAAGATAGCATTTTAAAAGCGTAGCACCTCGTCCCTTTTTATTGACAATTAAAAAGGGACCTCCAAAGTCGAGGCCTACGGCTTGAAATGGAAAGCTCGGCGTAATACGCTGAGACGGTAAGTTGCCTAGCATAGGTTTCATGGTTTTACCCTGTAGCCGTCTACATTTAAAACAATTACGGACAGTACTTCGTGCTAAGTACCTTCCGTTCACTGGCCACACATACTCACGAACAATAGCTAAAAGCAGCTGTGGGCCGGCGTGTAGATTGCGTTTATGTTCAAGCTCAAATAAAATCTTAGTAAAATGATGCGTCGCATGTAACAAAATAGGATGTTTTTTGTCAAAGTTATAATCAGAAGCCTGAATGCGGCCTCCTACACGTATAACACCACCGTTATCGAAAAACGGAGACAATGATAAAATAGGAGATTTAGGGCTTAACGATTTCTTATTTAATAGTAAGTTAAATTCAACTGAAAACGATTCACGTTGAGCAAGGCGACATAAATGTATGAATGACGCATCAAGCTCGTCAACTGATAACGAGCGAGTTCTTTTGTTCTGCGAGTATCTCGAGTTATGAATGAATCGCAATAGATAAGCAAATGTTCGTTTTAATTTAGAGAAATTAGAATAGTTTTTAAAATTTATTATAGCATTGTTGTTAGTAGTTAGGTTAGTCATAGTTGAATCTGATTGTAAATTAGGTTTTAATTCGGGTAGATTTTGTGTTTCAATTTTATTAAAATTGAGAATAGGCCATTCGGTTTCAGGCTTTGCTAGGTACGACGGACCTGACCACCATAGTGTAGTGGTGCTCAATGCATCGGGATTGATCCCGCGGGATATCAGATCGGCTGGATTAGCTGACGTAGGAACATAGCGCCACGCAGCATAGTTCGTTAGTTCGCATATGTCGGATACGCGATTAGCAACAAACATTTTCAAGTGTTGGAAACTGCTTCGCAGCCAACAAAGTACAATAGTTGAATCGCACCAATGTACTTGCGTTTTTATTTCAAATCGAAGAGATTCCCTGACAGCATTACATAGCTTGGCTGCCAGAAGACTTGCCTGCAGTTCGAGGCGCGGGATCGTGGTGGCCTTCAGAGGACTTACCTTCGATTTGGAACAGAGAAGATTGACAGTTACATTTCCTTCAGCGTCTTCGCTGCGCAAGTAGATACAGGCGCCGTAAGCGTTTTGTGACGCATCACTGAAGGAATGTAATTCTACTGAAACTGGATTATCACATAGAACTCGTCTAGAAACTTCTAGGTTCAACAAAGTAGGTATGGTTTTTGCGAACTTATTCCAATCCTGTTGAATAGCAATAGGGATTGGATCGTCCCAGCCTAGCTTTTGCAACCACAGTTGCTGCATTAGCATTTTAGCCTTGATGACACAGGGACTCAGCAATCCTAAAGGATCGAATATTTTAAATAGTGACGAAAGAATTAATCTTTTCGTTAGAAATTTCTCATTAGATGGGGGCGGAACCTTGAAAGGAAAATGCAACTGATCAGTAGATGGGTTCCAACCCATTCCCAGAGTAGAGGAAGACTCGCTGACAATTAAATTGTCGTTAGAATTTATTGTAGACTCTAATATCGCGGGTAAATTAGTTTTAAACTTTCGGAGATTAAAGCAGCCTTTCTGGAGAGCTGCGGAAACAGCTTGATGGATGTATCTTAGATCCGATTCGTTCTCGGATCCGGTGATGAGATCGTCGATATAGAAATCGTGTTGGATTATATCCTTGATACCTGGATCTGTGCACTCCTCGCCTAGTTGCCACAGGCATCTCGTGCTTAAGTAGCTACTGCTGGCCATTCCGTATGTAATAGTATTCAATCTGAAGGTCTTAATAGGCAGTGACTCATCTTCTCTGAACAGTATCAGCTGGAGGTCTCGGTCCTCCTCGTTGATTAGGACCTGGCGGTACATTTTCTCAACGTCACCGGTCAAGAGGTACTTGTGGAACCGAGCTCTTATGAGTATGGAGAAAAGCGAGTCCTGCGTGTTGGGTCCTACCCACAGAATATCGTTGATTGAATAGCCGGATGACGTAGGAGCGGATCCGTCGAACACGACTCTGATCTTCGTGGACTCACTACTGTCCTTAAAGACAGCGTGGTGACATAGAAAATAGGAAGTATGCGGAATAGGAATAGGAGACTCTGACAAGTGACCTAGGTCAGAGTACTCACGCATAAATTGAACATATTGCGATTTAACATCGGGTTGTTTGCGAAATCGTTTTTCTAAATTTAGTAATCGTTTTTTAGCTGCATTATAGGATTGTCCAAGACAATCGGCAGAATCTCTGAGCGGCAGAGCTACAGAGAATCTACCTGTATCTAGGCGAAAAGTGTGAGACTTAAAATGAGACTCACATGCCTTCTCGCTCTCGCTATGTGTAGACTTTAGAGGAACCTCTTCCAGTTCCCAGAATTTCGCGAGATCACGATTCATTTGAATATCGCCATCATTCAATGTGCTTGAAATGATGGAATGATTGCATCGAACATGTGTGGCTTGCATACTTGCTGAAATAGGACCTGAAATAATCCAACCAAACTGGGAATTCACGAGCTTTGGATTGTTAGGACCGAGAGACTGTTGCTCGCGGCCGAGAATGTCCCAGAAAAGATCGGCGCCGATTAGAACATCAGTCGGCGCTGGCTGGTGAAACATGGGGTCTGCAAGTTTAATATTGTTAGCTATCTTAAGCCTTGAAACGTCGATAGGAAATCTAGGCAAATCACCGGTGATTTGTGGTAAAACTAGGAACCCTGATGTGACCTTGAAGCCATTGATTAGAGACTTCAATTGAGCCACGCAGGATTCGGTGACTTGTCCAGAATTTTGGTTGCCAATGCCAAGTACATTGACCAGGCAATTTGGATTAGAAGGTAAGCCTAACTTATCCTTGAGAGATTGTGTGATGAATGATGATTGGCTGCCACAGTCCAAGAGGCACCGAATCCTTTCGGCTTGTTTCGTCCGCGGATTGGCTACCTCGATGAATGCAGTGGACAGTAACACTTGGTTAGAACTTTGATTCGAAAAATTGACAGTAGTATCGTCAGCGCTGTCAGCAGTGGCCTCAACAGCGCTGGAAACAGAAGCATTGTTAGTGGATACTTTATCCGGTTTATGAATAAGACTATTGTGTCTTCCTTTGCATACGCGACATGGGCCCCGTGGACACATTTGAGGAAAATGTCCAGGGCGAAGACAATTGAAGCACAGCTTCAACCTACGCACTTCGGCAATACGCTCTTCTACACTCTTGGCCATGAAGGTAGGACAGTCGTAGATACGATGCCCTTCATGGCAGATGACGCACTGCAAAAGAGGAACAGAAGCAGCTGTGTGTGTCTTCTCTTCGCTTGCGCATGCAAAAGATTTAGTCTGTGGCTTAGAAGAAGCCTTAGAAGCCGACGGACTTGGCTTAGCGTTGGAGTTCTGATGAATAGATGCGAGAACGTCAGCGCGATCAATTAAAAATTTATTAAATTGTTTCAAAGTAGGGTACTCATCCAACGTACCACGCCATTCTTCCCATTTCATGCGAGTACTATTATCGAGCTTGGAGGCCATCATGTGGACGATCAAAACGTCCCACTGGTCTGTGGGCAGCCCTAAGCTGCAAAGCGCGCGCAGGTTCTTACTGACGTTATCTACTAGACATTTCAACGATTTATCGAAATCGCGAGTAGCTGGTTCTATACTTAATAGCGAATTTAAATGATGATTTATCAACTGACGCTTGTTGTCATAACGTTCGCATAATAATTTCCAAGCATTTTTATAGTTAGCACTTGACACTTCAAAATTAGAAATAATACGCGCCGCATCACCCGTTAGATAAGAAATAAGATAGTGAAATTTATGAATGGGAACGATGCGCTCATTGTTATGCACAATAGATAAAAAAGTGTCACGAAACTCAAGCCAGCGAAAGAATGATCCGTCAAACTTTGCAATTTGTATTTGCGGTAATTTAAAACCGAAAGACTCTTGGTCTACATGGCTTTGAGCCGAGGACAAGTGACTTGAGTTGAGGCTTTCTTCTTGACGCAACTGTGAGTGATGTTTTTGTACTAAACTTTGAGCAAAGGCAATGTTAGTTATGAAAAGCTGCTCAATCTCATCTCGCTCGTCCAACTCGGAGCTCAAACCAGTAGGATTTAACACCTCTATCTGACTTTGCAAGTCGTCAAAACGACTCGAAAGTGACTCAAATTTACCAAGTCTAAGAGACAACTCAGCTAACTCATCGGGCGACAGCCTTTCCTTGGTAGCGGCATGTTGAGTAAAGTTTTTAAACTTGGTAATTTGGCCCTTAATTGAGCTACGTCTTGTACAAAGATCAACTAAACTTTGCGAGTCCTTTGCACTAGTTTCACCTCCCATCGTAACAAATTAAAGATTAAACTAGAAACAATATAAATTAACTCGAGGTTACAACAAATAAAAACCGAGTGCAAAAAACTGCAATAAAAATAGTTGACTTTAGATAAGGTAATGAAAATTATCTCACGCAACGCTCCTTGACTAGGCGTCACCTGTGAACCGGTATTCGACTTCCACTCTCCACGCGTGGACAGCGTCCGCTGCGCGCTGGCCGCTGGGCGCGGGCTGGGCCGAATTATTCTCGAACGAAGCCGACAGTGCGTGCGATAACGCAACGTAAGCCTGGAATGTTCGGCGAGATGGGTGAATAAAAGTACACGAAATAACTTGGCACCAGTCAGGGGCAAAAATCTTGAAATTATTTACTTATAAAATCTTAGCAATCGTAATTGTAAACGAAACTAGTTAAAATCTATAGAGGAACGTAACTTGGTAGATAAAAATTAATTATTATTTTTTCACAACATAGGGTAGCTTCAAATACTTAATTATGAATTGATTGTTGAACTTTGTGATTGAATTTACTATAAATAGATTTATTATTGAGCCATAGAAACACTGTAAATAGAAAGATTGCACATATATTGACCGATTGATATATGTAGATAGGATAATTTCGGGAATTTAGATAAGAAAATTGAATGGGAAAAATTAGGAAGGTACACTCAAGGGACACTTAGCTTCATTGGCATGAATGCAGCTCGACGCTTTCGCTGGATCGATGGACTGCAAATGGCTCCAATAGCTGGACTTTCAGGTGTTCCGTTCAACAGATGAATCTTGAAATTGTAGATAGGAACGGCCGCAATGGCCCGGCTGGAAGTCCGACTTGATGGCGGGCGCCTACCGGCGCGAACTCGTTCGGTATTTTTGCGTATTTCCTTACGCAAGCTCGTATTGACACGGTCGCCAGATGTTTAGGCATCGACAGACACCCAAATGAAACTCCCGAAATGTATAAATAACTTGTATTGAAAGAATTACAGTGTTTTGGGATAAAGATTCAGGATGGACAATCGTTTAGCTTCGCGAGTCAGAATCGAATGATGAACTGTCAAATCTAACCAACTTGCTTAGATTAGCCTGCTGTGAATCTAATAACATGCGGATTTGCTCTTTAATTTTAGTCAGGCGTAAACACCAAGGAATTTTTGAAAATTCCTTTATAATAATTATGGGTTAGAATCTTTAACACTACATCCTGATTTGACTAGATTATACTATTCCTCGTAATAATACGATAAAATAGGTGGCGGCGGTAGTTTGGGTCTGGGAACCACCTTAAGTTTGAAAATATAAGTAAAGGTAAAGCTTCACATAACTTAGAAACTTCGTAGTCTGTTAAAAATTTAATATTATCATAGGCAAAACTGTCCCCACACGTGCCAAAAAGGCTTAACTTAGGTAGTTGCTGCTCGCTTTCGTTGAGTGGTTTGCGCTGTCGTGACTCGGTCATTACCGCTGGCCCACATCGCAAGGTACTCTACATTTAGTACCCGAGCTTTACCTCCATACCCTCACTTGTTCCTTTGTGCTAACAAAAACAAAGCAACCGGGATTTTCAATTTCCTAAACAAAAACCATATACTAATCAATCACAGAGTTTTTCGTGGTCAGCTTTCTTTCTCAATAACAGGAAAGTACCTGTAGCAACTGAAGAGGTTGTACCCCTGGCCCTGATATTAATATTCTGATAAACCAGTATAGACTCACTTAGTTATACATGGAGGGATTACGGTGCCATATGGAGTCTAAACGTCTAAACCAGTTGTCCTAATCATCATTCAGCACATCAAGGAACAAACCAGTTGTATGTAGGTACCTACTTGTCGACAACCTGAGCTAGCCTACCTATGCTCTTTCCGCGTAGCCGTCCGTCCGTCCTGTCATCCGTCGTCGCTGCGCGCGCGCGCGCCGCGCGCCAGTCACCGGTGAAACGTCTGCGCGCACGACCGCTGCGCGAGAGCACAGCACGTGTCGAACTCGAAATTCGAATTTGAATAAACGTGACTCAAAAGCTAGTGTTGTGCCTGTGCCCGTTTGTGTTGGATCTGTAGATATTTATTGTGTATGTTAAGTGATATGAAATAATGTGAATTGATTGATTGTGCGATACTGATATGGTCACGGAGTTCACATTTTTACGGTAAGGAAATGTTGCAGTAACTTGTTGAAATGCTTTACCATACAATAGCATTGTGTAATTGATGTAATACACTGTAAGCCGTAGGCTCACAATAGTCTGCATGTTGTGAAATAAGTTCAGTATAGTTTGTAATCTAGGATCTAACAATGTTTACAACAACAATGCTGAATGCAGATGCGCAACTCAACATAAACCCAACCTGTGCTTAGAATTTGAAGTTTACTGTTATTTCAATATTATTCATGTATGTATACTTACTTACCTAAGTTGATTGCATATTCATAAGTACAGATATTTGTAATTTGTAATTGCATTCTCTCTCATGTACGCATGTTGAAATTAGCTGAAGTAGACCGTATGATGATTAATTTGCAAGGTAAAAGATTCGAGCATTTAAAATGATTGCAACAAACAGTTCTGCAGGATTAGTAATTCAATGCTTAAAACGGTAGGTCAGCTAGCCATAATTAGTACTTTCATCAAATATAATTAGATTATTTTGAAAAACTAAAAGAGGACTTCAAATTGGTTAGTATTTAAACAGTTTAAGATTTTCGGAACAAATTCTTAGGCCTCGTCAAGTCGTCACTCTTAAAACACACGTAAAATTTTTATAGGACCACCACAAGATTATTCTCGATACAATAGCGACAGAATTTTCCAACCCAGTCCATAATTGACGAGGAAATCGACGGACATCCTACGAATATTATAAATGTCAATATCAATGGTTTCTTCCTCTTTCACGCAAAAACTACTGCACTGATTGGGCTGAAATTTGGTATGGGTATAGGTAGTTTGGGACCTGGAATAACATATAGGCAATTTTTTTTTATCCCGATAAAACGCGGACGAAGGCGTGGGCCGGAACTATACACATACAAAAATACATAAAAAAATCCTTAAATCGAACATAGAAGATACCCTCTGTTTTTTTTCGTCGCCTAAAAAAATGTGTAGTTATTGTTAGCTACACTCATCATCATCAGTCCGTTTACGTTCACTGCTGAACCTTACACCTTATCATTTTTGTGTGACTCCAGCTGTGTAGGTTATTCTTAATCAACCTGCTTACTAAGTACCTATTCACGTTCTCGATACATATTAAATGCAAACCGCATAACAACTCCTTGCATTCCACAATGCGGTTACGACACTTCCTGGTACAGTTTTATAATGAACTGTAACAAAACATGGAAAACGTGTTGCAGCGAAACAAATGTTGGTGATTAGAGGTCTGTGTGATCTGCGTTGTTTAACATGCGTTCGAGACTGGTTGTACCAACACCTAATGGCACGTTGATCAGGAAAATATACTCTTCTGGAATATATCTAAGGAAGTACCTCTAGCTTATTACGAATGAACCACAAATCTAAACTTACCTAGGTGATAGGTATGTAACCACTACAGAGTGCCTAACAAGGACACAGATGTTTCCAGGCGGTCATGATGAATTAGTCACAGTATTTTATAATTCGAGCATCAATATTCATTTATTCTGTCGCGGCCTTGTGGATTTAATGTTTACCTTTGACATCGTTTGTTACAATTCGCAGCCGATAAAAGAAATAATATTTAATTTACTTACTACTTACTGTATCTCAACAGCCATGCCGTTTATAAAGTCGACGTACGAATACACGAAGATCCGAAAAACATTCGGCAGAGAATGCTTGTTCCAGGATGCCCCAGCCTCCATGTTAGATTCTATAGAGCCAAATAAGGCGCATCAGAAACTGTACATTCTGCGAAATCCCATCCATATAGCTGTGCAGGCAACACTGTCGCAATCACAGCACGATGTGAACACAAAAATCGTGAAAAAACACGAGGTATCCTTGAACCATACCGAGGGTGGCTGGCCCAAGGAAGTGCACGCCGACAGCGAAGAGCATGTTACCCGCTATTGCCGACGAATTATGCACGAAGAAAGTTACAGCAACTCCGTCCTGAATTCCTACCCTACGTTGAAACACTGCATTGAACAAAACAACGCAATCGAATTATATCAAACTTACTTCCATGGTATGAAAAATCAAAAGCCCGTCGAGAATTACAGCATTCGTATTGCAAATGACTTCCGGGACAAAGCCCAAAGGCCTGTTTCTTGCATTGTTTGGACAAAGGAAACGAATTCCAAGTTAGCTGTTGCTTATAGTTTCAAAACTTTTGTGTCAGAGACTGGTATCAAGACTTTTAACGAATGCTATTTATGGGATGTAAATAATCAAACGGATCCCTTAGTGAAGCTGCAACCAGAGTGTTCGTGCTGGCAGTTGGCGTGCTCACCCGTGGAGCCCGACATCCTCGTCACGGGGCTCGAGAATGGTACTGTGAGCGTACACGATATAAGAGCAGGTACTCAATGCATCGCAAATAGCACTATTTACAATTCTCATAGAGGCCCCGTAACTTCATTGCTATACACTAACTCTCGAACTAATTCAGAGTTCTTCACTGGTTCTACGGATGGCAATTGCCTTTGGTGGGACTGTCGAAATCTTAGCGAACCTTCAGAAAGTCTTCCAATGTCTATCAATATATCTCCTAAAGAAGCACCTCACCTTGGCAATGCTGAAGGTGTAAGCCGTTTAGAGTATGATAACGGCATGCCCACTAAATTCTTATGTGGAACCGAATCAGGGTTCGTCATAAACATCAACAAAATGGGTAAGACTCACTTTGAAAAGTTATACATGTACTGGGATGCCCACATCGGACCGGTGCGAGCTGTCAAAAGAAGCCCATGTACCTTCCGAATGTTTTTGACCTGCGGCGACAGTACTGTACGGATTTGGAGCGAGGAAGTTCGTTCTTCTCCTATTATAGTGACTAAACCTTATCGCTATGAGGTAACCGATGCTATTTGGGCACCTTTACGCTATTCTTGCTACATGTCTATTTGCGCTGGAGGCATTTTTTACTACTGGGATATTTTACGGAAGAGCAAAGAGCCTATTGCAACGCTGCAGATTTCAAAAAATGAATTAACTCGGCTATGTCCACACTCAGAAGGGCATTCCGTTGCCATTGGGGATAATAAGGGAGTAGTACATCTCGTGCAGTTGTCAGACAATATGATAGAACCTGGCAATCGAGACAAAGCGTTTGTATCCCAAATATATGAGCGTCAGACTCATCGAGAACACAATCTGGACACACGATTGAAAGAAATTCGACTAAAAATTAAAAATGAAGAATCTGAGAGAGTGGCAGCTGAAGAAATTACCGAGGAAATTCAAGAAGAGGAAGAACCAGAAGTAGCTGCTGAGGCAGAATACTTTCGAATAGTTAATGATGAGTTACGTAACATGGAAAACACAACATCAAACGCTTCTCTCCAATAATTACTGGAATCGCTTCCTCCATCCACAGTCCTACAATAGGTCTTGAAAGAAAATAAAATACCACACGTTCAATAAAGTGCATTGTATTGATTTTATAAACAGTATCTAAGCTACAAAAGGCATCCCGGATGTTGTGCTCCGAGAAGCCCGCATGTCTCCTCATTGCGGGGCCAGCGAGCCCGTGACCGACGATTTATCTCACAAAACGACAACTGTAACATGGGCTGCCAGAATCCAATTTCGATCCCATTTTGTGGAGTGTCTGAGAGATGGGAGGCCCGGAGTGGGCAGGTTTAAGTGGTGGCGTAAATTGCTGCGACCGTGAGTGTGAACACAAATGTGCGTCACCGGCAACTTTCACCTCAGAAGTACTTACCTCTGCCTGCGACGACGTCAGAGGCAACCACGCAAACGGCAATGCCCTTTACTATTAGTATAATTTTCTGTGATTATTATATTAAGGTGGTGATTATTGTGACTTCTAATTTGTGTAATTAATAATGTTTTGCTTACGAAGAAAAATATTTTAACTTTCACTGTGATAGTTTTCTTTTAAAAAGAATATTTTTTAAATTAATATTAGTTACACTTCACTCTAATATTATAAATGCGGAAGTTTGGATACATGGATGTTTGTTACCTCTTCCATCACTAATGAGCAAATCGGACTAAAATTTCTAAATTTAGAATTATTTAAAATTATTTAATTAAGTTTTTTGTACCGTTAGTTCTAGGGCTGGAATAAAACATAAGGTACTTTATTCCATAAATCAGTTCCTATGGTATACAAATAACCTTTAAACGTTTCCATAGTAACAAACAACGCGTGCGAAGCCGCGGGCGGAAACTAGTCAGTAGATAAATAAATATTCTGTGATTATTATAAAATAGTGATATTTAATATGGATTATTCTCCTTGTAATTTGTATAATTACTAATGTTTAGCTTTTTACGTAGAACAATATTTTAAACATTCACACAATTGAGTTAGTTTTCTTTTCAATTTACAATACGCGTGACCCGAGAGCTGGTGAGTATCTGGCGCAGTGCATTAGCATTGCCATACAGCGAGGCAATGCAGCCAGCGACTTGGAGACGCATCCGACTGGTATTGATAAGGACCAGTTGAGCTACCTGTAGATTGTTTGCAACAGTCTGCAGTTAGCTCAATTGTTTCAAATGTGAATACTAGTTTATTTTGTTAATATTATTTGATTGTTATTTTCTTTGTCAATAAAGAATTACAAAATAATTAGAAATACACTTGAGAGCAAAAAAATCGCACATTCATGATTTTTTGACATAACTAAAAAAAAAACAAAAAATATTATGTTTCTGTAATGCAGATTCATAGTCTATTTTAATACCTATCCAGTGGTATCTGATTTGTCTTTCAATCATTACATAAAAATGCTTTGGTGGATCAATAACAAAAATGCATGTTTAGTAAAAAATTCTTTATTCAAGTATTGGTGTCAAAGTTATGAAATTAAAAGATAAAATTAATTTAAAGTTTGTTATTAATATCGAGTGTTCCCTCCCCTAGCCTGAATCACTGACTCCATCCGTGTTTTCATTGATGTTACTAGACTTTTGATAAAGTCTTGAGGAATAGCCTCCCATTCCTCTGCGATCGCCTGTTGCAGCTCCTGTAGAGTCGATGGAGGAGCATCTCGGCCTCGAACTCTTCTTTTCAGCTCGTCCCATAGATGTTCGATGGGATTGAGGTCTGGGCTTCGAGCTGGCCACTCCATAACGGTCACATCCACCTCTTGAAGGTACTCGATCACTATGCCAGCAGTATGCGGTCTTGCATTATCTTGCATAAACAGAAAGTTTTCGCCGATAAACCCAGCAAAAGGTACGACGTGGCTCTCGAGTACTTCCTCAATGTATCGTATGGATGTCAATCCTCTTGATTGGCGACCAGTATTCGGTCCGGTGATGAAGGCAAGCTCGGTTTTTGCTTCCATAGACATGCCTCCCCAAAACATGATTGATCCACCGCCATAGGCGACACGTTCTGTTATGCAGCATTGGGCAAATCGTTCTCCCGATCTTCTATACACCTTCCCCCGTCCGTCGTTGCCATGCAAGCAGATCCTGCACTCATCAGAGAACAGGACTGCACTCCACTGCTCTTCGGTCCAATTCAAATGGTCTCGAGCGAACTGAAGGCGGGCTTCTCGGTGGTCTGGGGTCAATTTCGGCCCGTTTGCTGGCCTGTGTGCAGTCAGGCCACCTTCTCTCAATCGTCTTCTGACTGTCCACCGGCTAACTTCTACTTCACGAACTTCTTGAAGTCGTTGGCCCAGTTGAAATGCGTTCAAACGACGATTTCTTAAAGATGTCGTTATAAGAAAGCGGTTATCACGCTCTGTTGTAGCACGGGGACGGCCCGATCCTTGTCGCCGTTTGTAGCCACCAGTCTCTTGATACCTCTGGTATACACGCCGAACGGTAAATCGGCTCAAACTCAATTGTCGAGCCACTTGACTTTGCTTAAGCCCCGATTCAACAAGGGCAACCACTTGAGCGGCTACTTCTGGTGTAGTATCCATTTTCGTGTTCCGTTTGAAGCCAATATCAATAGAGAACCTTTCACACTGTACGTTGGTATGCAAATGATGACCATTCCCTCAATATGCACTCTTTTATACCTGCGATAAATCCCGCCGCCGGCCTTACCTGGATCGAGCGACATAAGGGGGTCTATTGTTTTGTTGCTAATGAGTTGTTTTTAAAGGTAAATGTCAACCCTTTATCAGTTCTGCGAATGCCTAGATTATGCACTTTAATTTAATTTAATTTTAATTTGCTGTAAGCTCCAAATAAAAAAAAAATTGAACTTTTAAGTAAAAATGTGCGGATGTGCGATTTTATTGCTCTCAAGTGTAGATGATTACAGGTCGTTTCCTTTATGTAGTCCGGTCAGTAGATGTCGCCAAGCCGCTGACCTAGAAGTCTAGTTAGGTCTCAGAAAGCTATGTTAATTCCATAATAGCCTGTTCATTGAGCGAATCCTCATGGTCTAAGCATTTCTCTAACATGCGTATAATACCTAGAGAGAAAGCGGGCGCATTGTAATTCCTATGAAAATTCTTTACAGATAAGTAAAAAAGTATGTACTACTTATTTATTTATTTAGATAAGCAAATTTTGTAAAATGGATGATAATGGACTTAAATGTATTCTAATATTATAAAGAGGAAATATTTGATTGTTGGTTTGTATGCATTGAATAGGGTCCAAAACTACTGAACCGATTTGAAGTTCTCGAAAGAACCAGGTTCTTTGTATTTTAAATGGAATGAATAATTTAGTTTGATTAGGTACTAGCTGTTCCCCGCGGTTTCACCGGCATTAAATTCGTATTTCCCAATTCTAGGGAGATAAAATTGTATTTTTCCCCGTTAATTTCCCATAGGAATTTTATGTTTTATCAGGACAAAAAGTATGTTACTCTCTATCCTTTCAACTAACTCTATGTCAAAAATCAAGTCAATTAGTTGCTTAGTTAGGGCATGAAGGTAGAACAAACACACCTTCGCATTTATAATATTAGTTAGGATATCCCTAAAGCTATTTCACGCTAAAGTTTCAAGCTCGTATTTGGTAGGTACAGTATAACAGGCTATAAAAGTCCAAGCATCCAGCTAGAACTAACGTAAACTAAAACCTAGAGTTGTAGACATTAACCTAGATAAAGCAAAGCAATGCAAACAAGCGAATGAAACATTCTTCATAATATGGTTTTTATCTATGGTACTGACTGCTGCCCGCGCCTTCGCCCGCGTTTTATCGGGATAAAAAAAATCCTATATGTTATTCCAGGTCCCAAACTATACCCGTACTAAATTTCAGCATAATCAGTAGTTTTTGCGTGAAAGAGTAACAAATATCCATACAAACTTCCACATTTATAATATTATATAGTAGGAAGGATATGATAGTAATATTAGGGCCTTGGGACAAATGTTTGTATGATCTGCAAATAATTGTTCCGGGTATTTTCTATGTATATTAAAAAAACGATCTATTTAATGTATTGTCTTATCCTTACTAATATTATACATGCGAAAGTAAGTCTGTCTGTCTGTCTGTCACGTTTTCACGCCAAAACTACTGAACCGATTTAATTGAAATTTGGTACACAGATATTACGGTACGTGAGAGCCTGAGAAAGGACATAGGCTATTTATTAATGCGAAAAAAGGGTTGTAAGGGGTTGAAAGAGGGGTTAAAAAGTTATACAGAAGTATCGTCATTTTTAAAGCTAAGAGCTTGGAATTAGATATAAATAAAAATTTAATTTAAAGTTTCTAAAAAATTATAATCATTTTGATATCAAAAAATATCAAAGGGAATAGCGGATGATGCTGTGTGAATTGTCCAACATTATTATTATATATATTACGTAAAACAAACATAAGACTTATATATTAAAGGTGATCGTCACTGGTTGGCGCGAGATTCAAATTATTTTTGTAATTTTAAATATTTTCTGCGTTTTACAAAGAATAATATTAACGGATAAATAATTTGGCGCAAATCGTGAATTATTTTCAATGAACCCAACATAGAACCAACTTCAATATCATTTTATTTCGGGAGCATTTGGGAAAATGTTGATTTTTAACCCGAAATCTCTTATTGTCTCAAATGCTCCAAAGCTACCAATGAGCCGAAGTTCATTTTTTAATAAGTAAATACATAAGTACGTAAAAGTAAGTTGGCGCAAATACAATTTGCACCAACTTACTTTTCCGCTAGATTTATTCCTTGAAGAAAGCAGAATAATATAAAACTATAAAAAAAAATAATCTCTCGCGAACCGGTGCGAACCACCGTGTTCAGACGAAGGGTTTGCAAACTACGGTTACCGAGACTACAAAATAAATAATACTTGTACCAGCGAGACTGACTGACCCACATCAGGTCGAATAAATAAAAATCAGGGCGAAATCATAAATAAAAGCTATAAAAAAAAAATCTCTGTCGCCAACCCGTGACGAACCACCTTAAACACGTGGTGAGACGAATGGTTTGCAAACTACGGTTACCGAGAATACAGACACAAATAAATAATACTTGGTACCAGCAAGACTGACTGACCCACATCAGGTCGAATAAATAAAAGGCTGAGATCATCAGAAACTATACGATACCGCTAAAGGAATCCTGTTTTTTGGCAAGTTTTTTGCGTGGTCATTGACTTCTGATGGAAGGCCAACCGAAATGACTTGTCCTGAATTAGTTCATGCATTTTTGGTAGGTATATAATGTACTAGCTGCTGCCCGCGCCTTTGCCCGCGTTTTATCGGGATAAAAGCCTTTATGTTATTCCAGGTCCCAAACTATACCCATACCAAATTTCAGCCCAATCGGTTCAGTAGTTTTTGCGTGAAAGAGTAACAAATATCCATACATTCATACATCATACATACAACCTTTCACATTTTATAATATTAGTAGGATATAGGTACCCAAATGTCATCCAAAACATTAGTTCTGAAATGTTATGGTAACTCAACACAATAAATCTATTGATGAAAAATTAGCTATCAGATAATACCGACTCATCTAATCATGTTTCATCGATATACCTTTTTATTTTAATCAATTTTTATACCATACAAGAGTTTTTGGAGTTGTAGGTAAGGTACCTACTTATTTACTTACTTTATTCACAATAAGTCTACTTTACTACGTATTTCGTGAAAAAAATATATATTGTTAATTTGTTTTTAAATCGTGTCGCAGCAGAATTAAATTTTTAGTACTAAAAACTTAATTCTGCTGCGGTATCTACTTACCTCTACTTTTATTGGTATCCTAGCTAAGTAATTAATCAACATAATAACCCTATCTGGGTCCATGTTTGGAACTTTATTATAAGAACAACAAACAACATGATATCAATAAAAAAATAAGTTTGAATTTATAACAAGTTGGAAGATACTGACCTAGCTAGCAAGAATACATTTTTATTTTTTATTTTCTTTCATTTATTTATGTTTATACAGTGATCACTGATCACTTATTTATAATCTGAACGCTAACGTAACCGTAGAAAAAATCGGTTTGTACATATGTAAGCCAAAAGAACGAGAACATATGTAGGTACCTACAGCAGCTTAGGTACCTGTACCTACATACATATGTTCTCGTTCCTTTGGTTAACATAATCGAATTTTTCTACGGTTTATAAATAAGTGATCACTGTATAACATAAATAAATGAAAAAATAAATAAAAATAAAACTTAGATAGGTATTACTCACAAAACTCATAAAATTACATCATAATTCAAAACAAAGCATCGTCAGACATAATGGACGTGGTTCATGCATAATGGTGAAAGTGTTTAATGCATTAAACGTGTAAGAGTGTGGGTTAATCTAGCTAGAGTACGATAAAGCTGCTCACATTAACAAAACTTTGCTTTGAAATAACAAAATACTTCACACTAACGATAAAAAAATTACCTTAAGTAAAGTAGGTACCTTGGTTAAAAGTTTTACTGAAATTTTATTTCAGAGTTGGTAGATTCCGTGTTAAGGGCCATCTGACCTAATTGCGAAACAGGAGTCAGGGCTTGGCGGCGGCAAATTTTTCCAATAACTGCAGGCACAAAGGCTCTCTCTAACTAAACATAGTAACTATCTAAATACTCAAGACATTTCCAGGAAGTTTGTAGCAGGATGTCTGTCTTTCTAGTTACTCGCTAATGGAATATCATGTCGAACTGCTTTCTCTTGAATATAAACAAAATTTCAGCGTAACTCGCTATAAGTCACAAGCTCTGCTTAGCTTGGTACTAAATAATGATGTGTGAATTGATCAGCACAAATGATTTTATTATATATTTAAGAATTTAAAATTTTATTTAAGACTGATATTTCTAAGTTGCAAGGTATATTTATAAGCTTTGATTAATGCACGAGGTTTATAAGTAATTAGCATTTTTTTCATTTATTTATTTCGTCATATTATGATACATGCAATTTGTCAGAACTTATTGACTACTTTTAGAGAACGATTGGAGAGAGAATACACACAATATACACCTGCAATGGGAGACGGCCAGATGGCCTTATCATTAGTATCGTGCAGTGCAAAAGGACTATTCCTTGTTAAGCGCAGAATCGTTTGCGTTTCTTGGCGTATTAAGACGTCAGTCACGTCACGACGTTAATTTTATCAAGGCTAGCTCTCATCACCATCATTAAATCAGCCCACAAACGGCTCCACTACTAAATATATCCCTCCCCAAACAACGCCACAAATAGCGGTCCTGAGCCGCCTTCATCCATCGACTCCTACGATCGCTATAATGTCATGTATCCATCCAGTGTATGGACTTTCAATTCAGTCCATTTCGCATAAAATCGCGTTCGCCATACGATAACCATGTCCCTAGCAGTTATCGGCTTTACACAATATTAATATTTATTTTCCAGTAGCTGGAGGATGGGCAGCGTGCGATGAGTCGGGCGGTTCTGGCGGTGCTGGCAGTGATGGCGGCGGCGGGCGCGGCGACTGCCCAGCTGCGGCCCGCCGACGCACCGCCGACTATCAACGATACACGTGAGTGTTCTTAGATAGATAGAATATACATACTTTAGTGCACAAAAGTTGTACATAGGCGAACATAATGCTTGATAGCATTCTTTACCTCTGGGTAGTGTGGAGAACAATTTGGTAGTTCTAGATATCGAGTGAGATTTACAAGAAACAGAAAAAAAACGACGTTCTTACGATTCACATCTCCCTTATCATACTGGCGATTTGTGTTCGATCTCAAAGCGAGGAGTTTGCGTAGCGAGGACGCCCCGCGACGACGACGTATCGAGCTCGACGTGTCGATGCCGCGGGCGCGCAGTTAGCTCGCGGCGTGCGATCTGCCTGCGTTTTGAACACGGGTGTCAACGGTGCTAATCGCGGTGAGGTCGCTGCGTGCCCGCGGCGTCGGGTGTGCTCGCGGCGGCGTACTCGCTGCGCAATCACCTCGCTTATTTTAAATCGCTCACAAATCTTCAGTGTGATAATTTTTTTATCTGCTTGTGCATCATCGTCTTCTTTTGTTTTATTTTCTAATAATCGTCCTCTTCTCATTTTAAATCTTCATTGCATTTTTATTTGATAGTATTGTCCTCTTTTGTTTCATATCCTTTAAATTTGTTCATTACATCCGCTTGTTTTATTCATTTTAACCATATATTGTGTTTCGAGCTTCTGTGCTTTACTTCGATGTTACCAATGTCGTTAAATATTTTCCACCAATATTCCTTGGGTTTTGTAACCCCAATAATTGTACTATTTCTGTAATTATAACTCGCACGGTCGCACGCCACGGAAACTACTTCAGTGTTCTTATCTTACCCTTCTTGTTTTTGTCATACATAGCAAGATGTCAGGCAGGACAACAATCGTTATTTTCAAGCACGTACATATGTAACAGTTGACTCTGCAATGATTAAGCATTTCTGATGACTTCCGTTACCAGTGGGTCACCTCACGCGGTTTGTTTACGAAAATAACCATGCTGAAAATACCATCATCGGAAAGAGCGACACACGAACTTCTTTCGAAATGTTGGCTTTGAATTCTAGCCTTCACCTTTTATCAGTTTCTATTATGGTCTCTAAGCTCAAAAGTATACCAATAACTTTCAAAATTCGCTCCCAAAGGTAATGCCCTTCGAAAACCAACTACCATTGGTTGTTACTGCATTCGCCTACATTCCAGTCACAGAGGCGACTCCGATTGACGATTTAAATCAATCTAAAAGCCACTTCACCGTTCATTTGGCAGTGATTCGTTACTTTCCAAAGGGAAAGCGCAATATGCGATTAGCGCTCAGTATTCAATTAACGGGACCGGCGGACCCCATGCTTTGTTTACAAAATGGCTACTGGTGTTTCGAATGAAGATGTGAATTTACAATTTTGGGATGCCTACGATAATTCAATTTGTGTTTTTTAAACGTTTTTGTGATCAGTTAGAGTTCTTTTTTGACTTGACTATGTTTTTTTAGCTAGTCTAAGTCTATTTTAAGGAGATTACTGTATACCTAAGTAACTCAAGCAAAAATTTTTTGAAAAATTTTTGATGGTTTGTTCCATTTATAAAGGAAACATCGTACCAATGAGAATTCCTATATTTTCGCATACCTTTTTGATAAATTTTTGATGGTTTGGTCAATTTATAAAGGAAACATCGTACCAATGAGTATTCCTATATTTTCGCATACCTTTTTGGTAAATTTTTGATGGTTTGGTCAATTTATAAAGGAAACATCGTACCAATGAGTATTCCTATATTTTCGCATACCTTTTTGATAAATTTTTGATGGTTTGGTCAATTTATAAAGGAAACATCGTACCAATGAGTATTCCTATATTTTCGCATACCTTTTTGATAAATTTTTGATGGTTTGGTCAATTTATAAAGGAAACATCGTACCAATGAGTATTCCTATATTTTCGCATACCTTTTTGATACATTTTTGATGGTTTGGTCAATTTATAAAGGAAACATCGTACCAATGAGTATTCCTATATTTTCGCATACCTTTTTGGTAAATTTTTGATGGTTTGGTCAATTTATAAAGGAAACATCGTACCAATGAGTATTCCTATATTTTCGCATACCTTTTTGATAAATTTTTGATGGTTTGGTCAATTTATAAAGGAAACATCGTACCAATGAGTATTCCTATATTTTCGCATACCTTTTTGATAAATTTTTGATGGTTTGGTCAATTTATAAAGGAAACATCGTACCAATGAGTATTCCTATATTTTCGCATACCTTTTTGATACATTTTTGATGGTTTGGTCAATTTATAAAGGAAACATCATACCAATGAGTATTCCCATATTTCCGCTAAAATCCACTAAAATTAAAACTGTCTAAAACTCGGCCTCGCTTCCACTGCCCACCGAAACAGACCCGAATAGTACACATAGCATAGCACTACTCTGGCTGTGTTAGGTAGGACGTTAATTCGGTATATGGATACGCAAATACTATAATAGATCCCGCTTAGGTTACTCTGCAATGTACCTATCGTAACAAAGCCTCTTTGTAAGAACCATGGAATACCAAAGAACAGTGGCTGGTGTATTGTACAACTATAGCGATTGTACCGAGAAGCTAGCATCAATGCTATTACTCCTACATCAGTAGGAATTGCTAGTTAGGACGACTAGGGTCAGTCTTGGTTAACTTGTCATAGCAAATCTATGCGGTGATCTCGATAACGTAACTGATATAAGCCGTAGTACCTACTAATCCAAGACTGCTATAAATAGTTTTGTCTCTGCTATAATTTAGTCACGGGGTATAATTTAAGCACATCCTAATTAACACCTACAAGCCTACATTTTTTAAGCGTGATTAATCGATGTTTCCTATGTAAATAAAAGACTATGTTTATAGATACCTACTAGATGACTCCGTGAACTTGGTATAACCTATAAATTTTTCCCATATTTGTTTTTTTTTAAACCATCCGTGTAGAGCAAACGAAACATTTTATTTTTTATTGTAATCGGCATTTATCTCTTCTATATGGCATTTGCAATGTCCGTAAAATTAAACATTATCAGACCATAGTGAGTCAATATGTATAGGGAACGTACAAAAATACTGAAAAAACACTTTCCACTGGGCTTGCCTAAAGTAATGGTTACCTTGGTAGGTACTGGAAGTAAAAAAAATCTTCCTGATCAGAAAGTCTAATTTTTAAGTTGCCTAAGAAGGAAAATGCCTAAATGTCATGTCTAAAAAGCAAAATGCCTAAGATTCAGGATAACTAACGGTAGTATGCAAAAAAAAAACAACTTGTATAAAATGTGAAACTTCCGTAAATACCTACATATGTACAGGGGGATACATAGTTACATACTTACGTTTTTTTTTACTTCCATGTAATGCATGTAGGCAATTAAGGTACAATACCCAGTTCCCTGGGTACTACATAATTTACAACCTTTCCTCACCCACTTAAAACAACGTATGCAATAATTATTAGTTAGGTACCTAGGTACTACCAACCTACAAAGATTGTTTCCAGTATTTCACAGTAGGTAATATGTTTCCCCAGTGAAAATTACACCGTTACTCTTTGCTTTACGTAGCATAATTGCAAATCAAGTAATCGATGCTGCAACGTTAATAGGCCAGCAGCGTGAAGTTTAATGATTTTCGTAGCAAATAATATGGTAATTTGTATAAATTATATGCAGTAATTACTTTGTTCGGCGTTCGAGATGAAATATAACTTAAAGGTGAACTCGTTTCTGCCTGCGGCTTCGCACGCGTTGTTCCTATGGAAATGTTTAAAAGTTATTTTACTCCCGTGGGAACTGATTTATGGGATACAAAACTACCTGTATGCAAAATTTCAGCCCGATCCGTTAAGTAGTGTTGGCGTGAAGAAGTACCTAACAAACTCCATCCATCTAAACATCCAAACTTTCTCATTTTTTAGGTATATGAGTGTGATTGTAGGTAACTAGAATAGAGCTAGTTCCTCTGTGCTTAAGTTAAAGTTACGTGTGTAGAATAAAAAACACAAATATTCCACATCAATATTAGATATATCGAATTTTTGGGTTACGAAAGACTAAATTCGTTATGTTGCCGTTATGTTATGTAAGCGCTATAGTCTTCGTCGTCTCCGGGCAAGTGCCTTCACAGATGTACGGAGCTGCTATAGAAAACCTATCCACATGTTTATCCGCAAACTTTCATGATAACCCACATAGCTGCATATATCTCGAACAGTCAAGTTAAAAAGTGTACCACATTTGTTCCAGGATGTGGCACGGAATGCGTGCGGTGCGCAGCGGATGGCTGTGTCAAGTGCTCGCGCCTCTTGGTCTTACCTGAAGGCACGTGTGCACACGAATGTCCGACCGGCACGAGAGAGTCTTGGGCACATGATGACCATCTTATGGGTAGGGTGTGCTACCCGTCACATGCTTACAACGAGGTCAGTTCATTACTACTTACTACATAGTTCGAAGTAATCCTACTAATATTATAAATGTTAAAGTTTGTAAGTATGGATGTTTGTTCCTCTTTCACGCAAAAACTACTGAACTGATTGGGCTGAAATTTGGTACAGGTATATAGGTAGTTTGGGACGTGAAATATCATAATAGGGTATTTTTAATCCCGATCAAACACGGGTGATGGCGTGGGCATCAGCTAGTTATTATTAACTAGTTGAATTGTCCAGCATTATTTATATAATGCTGGACAATTCAAACACCGTAATCTTGTCTAATTAATTAATTGGTTATAAATTCCTGGATAACTCAGTGAGACTCAATTGCATAAAGCCGAATGTATAGGTACAAACAGAAACACTACATACGAAAGGAATGTGTGTTCCTATTCCATTCCAATCAGTCACCAAAATAAACTAGGTAGGGTTCATAAAAAGTTTGTTGCAAGGTAATAGGTGCGCGTTGAAATCTTTTTTTAGAACTTTAGAACTAGGGTCGGCCCCCTCTAAAAAGCTCTGCGCTCGCCACCTGCGAGTACCTATCAAGTATGGCGCAACTTTGATGCACCGATGTATGTTTATGTATTTAGTTATCTGTGTTGGTGAAGCAACCAACTAACGCTGTCAGTCGTTAAATCTCAAAGCTTGGGATCTTGCGTGTTTGAAAACGAATTTGATATTCATTTTCGTTGGAAGTTATGAAATTAAATGAATCTGAATAAGTCAAAGTACTTAACTGATGTTGATATTGTTCCACTTCAAGTTTTAACTTATTTGACTGACTAATAAACTTTGTAATTATGCTTAAATTCTTCGATAGATACATAGGTAGATAACTCTTTATTGTACCACACAAAGACAAAATACATACAGAAGGAAAAGTTGACAACAATGAAGTACAAAGGGCGGCCTTATCGCGATATTTTATTGGCAGTAGTAATTCTCGATCAATATTGAAAGTATCCCGACTTCTGTATGTTGGGTTTCCCGCGCTTTCTCTTCTCTTAGAAAATTGCCGTTTTCATAACACTTTTACGTGTGATTCAAGTAAAATACGAGTATTTGCAAGTTTCTCGGTTTCTTCCTGCATTACGAGTATGACCGGCAGTGAAATGAGGGGATTGAGGTTATTTTTGATTATGACTTCCTGTACAAAATAGAGCATATTACAATTTAGTTACGCCATACCATTTCTTGGAAAATATTTCCTAGGTCCAAGCTCATGAAAAGCCTGACTTTCTGAACTCCTTAAAATCTCCGTTTGCTACATTTACTTGACTTACGATTCTATGCTATATTCTAGCGAATGCCTATTATTAGCTTTCTGTGTCTATTTTAAATTCTTCTGTATAATTAGTTAAGCTGATGGCAATCTGAAATAAATAAATAAAGTGTCTGGTTCAAGAAAATACGAAGTAATAGAAGCCGTGAACTCAATCATTTTGACAAACATCTAAGAAAGAAAATTACAATCAAATAATAGAAAAAAAGTTAACTTAAAGGTAGTCGTTAAGTTTTCTTAAATTTTCTAAGTTTCTGCGCAATTTTCTTCGTTTTATAAATGTAAGCACCGCACCTCTCTAAGTATTAGAAAACATTTTGCCGTTCTCAAGTTATAGCGTGACCAGGAGAAATAGGGGTTAATTTATATATATGTATATACAGATTATCTGGTGAAAATGGGACGAAATAAACTAGCCATGTTAGGGTTGTTTTACTCGAGGTTTTACCCGAGGTACTAAAGGTTTCTTCGTCGCTTCTTTACTTTAGTCTACATACCGAAGCGACCGAAATCGAAATATCACTTTATTTCCAATCATCATCATCATCATCATCATCATCAGCCCATACACGTCCACTGCTGGACATAGGCCTCCCCCGTACGACGCCACAAATAGCGGTCCTGAGCCGCCTCCATCCATCGACTCCCTGCGACCGCTACGATGTCGTCGGTCCATCGAGCGGATGGTATCCCATGTAGGGGGGATTATTTATTTCCAAATCAGTGTTTAATTTTAAGAATTTGACCTGTTCTAAGTGTACATTTATTGTATTTACGGAAATAAAGAAACTTTGACTTTGACTTTGACTTCGAAAGATAATTGGACCATTAGCAGCTTCGTGGGTTAACTTTGACAAAATGAATGAAAACCTCTGTCAAAAACGCTAATTTAAATAGAATTGTCCCATTATCTTATTGAGCAACACATTCCTAGGCACCAGCTTAGTGAAAGAAGAACAAGCAATATTGATCCCTATTTTTTACTCTCACAGCTTATAATCGGAGGAGCATGCGGCGCCGTCTTCTGCATAGCATTGGTAACGATCGGTGCTGCGTATGTGCGATGCAGGAACACATCGCGAACGCAGGCGCAGCCACTGCCGCAGCGGACCGACGATGATACAAAGCTGAGGGAGTTTCATAAGCAGCTGGACTGTTTACGAGTAAGTACTTTGTTGTCCTAATAAATAGACCTAAGGAGGACCTAAGGTTCACAATACCTAAGGGACCAGCAACGCAGTATTAATACGAGTCTGCCTAATCCAGTTTTGAATTCTATATACTTTTTATGCAACCGGAATAGATTAGGATCGGATCTAGAAGAGTTCCTTGGGGAACCGCCACAGATCGATTCATTTTGAACCAGAGTATGCCATTGTGCTATGAAAATTGGTTAGAAGCCCTAACACCTACTTTTTACTCAAGTCCTACGTCTTTTTCAAGGAATGATTATATCGAGTTTCAGGAACGTTCCAGAAAAGCTTCTTGCAGCTCTGACGGATAAGCTTAACTATCGTGAAAGGTGCCAAGGTATCTCCGGCACTTTCCTTAAAATATTTGCAAGGAGCCAGACATAGTAATCTGTATCGGTAGCCCCAAACCCGATTCAGGTATCGAACCCATGACCTCAGGTGTCTCAACCGGATATTTGCCCTCCTTGCTCAATGAAGGTCGTTTTGTAAGGTTTAGTAGATTTTAGGGAATCACAGTTTTGCAAAAATAGAGCTAGCTTTTATCCGAAATATATACAAATCGAGAAATAAAATTACCTAAGTACTTACCAATTTTGTTTTGATGATAATCATTCTAAATTATTTCCCTAGCGAATCATTTGTATTGAACAGTAGTATTTGAAATTTAATGCTTGATTACGTCACAGTGCGAGCGGAGTGGAACGCATAGCTAGAGAGACTTATTTTTTTCTTCTTACTTCAAAACTCCACGTTAGGGTACCCTCGTAAATTCTCTGCTTGGACCCGATTTCGAATGAAAATACAACTTTGAAGTTTTTTCGTGGTTTTTTCACTGTTTCGTTTGGTCACACTGTAGTTGGACTTTTTATCTTTAACCATTCTGTTACATAATTAATAAACAAACACACAAACCATGAACCAAACATAAAAAGTTGAACCTGATTATTAGAATATGTTGGTCTCGTCTCTGACATGTTTATACACAAAACTTTACCAGTTGGTGAATGAACTTAATTTCATATGCATAAAATAACATAACCTACTTAATATTGTTAGGTAAGTGGCACTTACCAGGTATTTAAAGAAGCCTTATGTTATGGAAACTGTTTTGGGCCTTGAGTAGGTGTTACGTGAAGCAATGCCGCTAACGGCTCAGTGACGCAACATGTTTTCTATCTGGGTTACGGAATCGTTTTAATTTGGTATGGTGTATAGGTAGTGTATGCATAGTACCACCTCCTCAGCATAAAATGAGTACGAAAATATCACAAACCTCATTGGTACATGAATCTTCCCTTCCATAGAGTTATTATTACTACAGTACCTTTCCCCTCCTTCTAGATAATTGTGAAATGTTTCCTTTTGTTCTAGCCCCATGCATACACGCTATTAGCGATCCTAAACCACACGAGACATCAAGTGCGAGATCTCTACCAACTTGGGAATAATGATGCAGCGTTAGCCTACAGGTATTTATATTTTTATCGACCTATATACTTTAATTTAAATATAGAATTTATATATGTACATTAATATAGAGAGAAGTAAAGTAGGAGGAAATCATCGTATCGTATTATCCAGGTACTAGGGTTACCTACTACAAAATCAAACACTTGTATTTAAAATGTGTCAAAATTTTAACTTAATTAATATCAAATAAATACCTAGTCAAAAACTAAAATTATTTATTATCATCAATTAAGAAATAAAGTGTTATACGAATATCAACCCCTCCAACTCAACCCGTGGATGTCGCAAGAGCCGACTCAGGGAACCTACCGAGGATGGGCAGCAGCTTCCTTCTGAGTATTGCCAACATATTTAGGTAATTATTTCCTAATCAATAACCGATAACCCTCTAACTTTTGGCCCAATCGAACTCATAAACAATAACACGTTGGGATTTTTTCTTAACACCCGATAACGAAATACTAACAACACAACACATGTCATGAGAATAGTTTTTGTCGCTGAACAAAAAATTATCCCCATTTGACAGAGGGTTGGTGATTTATTTGTATTTATCGTCACTACATAGTCAACAAAGTCACTTCCCGCGTCTGCCTGTCTGTCCCTATGTAGGTATGCTTAGATCATTAAAACTACGCAACGGATTTTGATGCGGTTTTTTAATAGAGTGATTCAAGAGGAAAGTTTAGAATGTATAATGCAGTATCAGCCTTGCACCCGTATGGCGTCTTATGGGGGAGGCCTACGTCCAGCAGCGGACGTGTATGGGCTCATATGATGATGATGATAATTGCACCCGTGCGAAGCCAGGGCGGGTCGCTAGTTAATAATATGAGTAGGATTAGTACACAATTTTATTATTCATCATTTATTACTTTGTACTATTACAGTTGCATACTGAGCGACTTAGCGAAGTTACTGATCCTGCTGAACAAACAACAGGTGCCGGTGGTTCCTGATGAGTGGCCACGACTTGCGAGCTGGGCTGAGAGGTGAGAAACTGAATCAATAGCGTAGGATAACAGAAACTTCTTCAGATCACAGTTGTCCGCTTGCATTAATGACGATATCGTCGTAGCAAGGCATACTTGGATGTGAGAAGCATAGGGGGCTAATTCCGCGTATCACGTGATATTTTATCGAGTGATACTCACAATCACGGGATAAAAATATCATGTGATAAATATCGAGTACCGCCAAAAATTGCATTCTCGTGCGACTTATTGAGCAACATAACAAAGAAAATAGCCTCAATAAATATCGAATTGCAGATTTTGCCTGTTTGCTATGAAGCAATCACTCGATAATTTGTCAGTACTTGCCATATTTAGAAGAATTGTCGTCCAGGACAGACGAGGCGGCAGAACCGAGAAGTCTATTCAATTCATTTATTGTTTGTTTACATTTCATATGTGACATAACATTTTAAATTAATACAAAGAAAAACGCTTTGGAAAAGCGTCATGACTAATTTCCGAAGAATAACCGAAATTCAAAAAACACCAAAGAAATAATTTGAACACAAGTACTTATGTAGATCGAAAACTACAGCAAAGACAATTCACAATTTCTTTCTAGGGAAACGGTTACGCGTAGCATGGCTACGCATGTAGCATGTGTGCTACGCGTGTAGACGTGCTACGCGTGTAGACGTGCTACGCGTGTAGATGTGCTACGCGTGTAAACGTGCTACGCGTGTAGATATGCTACGCGTGTAGACAGGCTACGCGTCGTTTTTATTTCCAGAATAGAGCATAGGGTTCAGTGATCCCAGGCTGAATGATGACTTACGGTTACGAGTGTAAAAATTTACTAAACTTCTTCCTAACTCTTTACTCTCTCTTCCAGAATCCTCAAACGATACAACCGTATGAACACAACCCAAACACAGGAGAACCAGCTTGTCAACTTCCTGCCCGTACCACCAAGCCACGGATCAGACGGATCGCACCAATCCTTCTCAACATTCAAACCTCCTTCGTACTCCCCCACATCTTACGACAGCACAATCATAGACAAGGATAGCGAATGGAGTGACGTCAGACCTCCCAGCTACTCTCAGATCGAGACAGAAACGATCGACCTCTCCGATAACTGGGAGAGGAGACCGATTGTAAGGAGAGAGAGTGTCTGGTTAGAGGATGAAATGTTTGAAATGACAAGGAGACCACAAGATGAGCTTACGACTGAATTGTGAAGCATTGTCTACAGTTTTTTTCGTACCGTACGGATCCTTAATTTTTTTTAATAAGCAACGAAATTAATAGTAAACCTTGTTTTATAGTAAATACTTAATTAGTAGGTAATTTAATTTAATAATTAAGTACAGTACAAAAACTAGATAATGTAGTCGATAATTTAGACTCAGTAGGTGAGCCTACCCGAGTTAGAGTATACTAGGTGTCTGTTATACCAAAGTAGTTAAATTAGTAATAACGTAAACTTATTTCGTAGGCTAATTAGGTGCATACTTAATTACCTATCTACTTAGGTACAAATACTTAGGCAGTTATAAATTAGTTTCTAGTCTATATTTCCACCGTAAACTCAACGTTTTCATGTAACAAAGTTTAAATTTAGGAATTGATTCTTATACATATTCCAGCCAAATTCTATGTACAATGTACTCGTAGAAAAAAAAATTAAGTCTATGATCTATACGTACTTTCAATCTGTAGCCGCGTCTCTTTAACCGACTTCAAAAAAGGTTGAGGTTCTCAATTCGACAGTATGTTTTTTTTTATATATGTTCCGCTATATTTCCTACAATTATGGACCTATTTTAAAATTGTATAGTTGTATCATTTCCTTCTTTCTACATAGGTAACTAATTTAACCTCTAATAAACAGGTATTTTATCTAAAAATGATAAGGACTTTGGACTGCCAAAATGCGAATAAACTGGATAATTCTTTCACTCAAAATAAAACTACCATTCTCGCTAAGAAGTAGGTGTGTAGGTATGCAATTTCTTAGTGTAGGTACCTCCTGGGTTGTAGGTATCTACCGCTACGGTAGGTACCTACAAAGTTTTAAATCAATCTTTGATAAATTGATTAAAATAAAGTGTATTTATTTAACTTAGTTCGGATTATTGTTATTTTATAAAGTTTATTTTGATGCAAGTTTTACAAGTAGGTACTTAGTACCTAAGTCTAAGCTGTCTACCTACGTGAAATATTTGGATAGATCCTAAAAATTAGGCAGGTAGTAATTTTAAGTGAAAATAAAGCAAATTTTAACAAAATTAAACGAAGTAATCTTCTTCTTGTTTTACCACTTGGTCCTTGTAGGTAGGTACTAAACCTACTATAATACCTCTATAACCTATTCCAAAAACGGTACCTACCTATCTACATAATTATGTCAGTTTATTTCCCTGATTAGGTGGTGAACAAACTTTTAAGGCAGGCACTCCTTTATTGTGTCCCTGTCATGGAAAAACGATAAAATCTGTATTTCAGTTTAAAATATGATTGTTTTAATTTTAACGTTAGCGTAGATTCTCTGATAACCAGGGACCGGAATAGGTAGAGTTTTTAAGTACCTACTGCCTTCAAATGCACTACTAAGAAATCTTAATATGGATATGATATGCCTTTAAATTCCTGGATTTTATACTTTGAAAACAACTTATTGTAAGTAGGCACTTCTTATTTTTCTTCCCATTAAATATAAGTTAGAAATCATTTATTTTCACCAAAATAAAAAGTTCAAATCCGGTACAATTTTTTTGGGGTCTCATAGTTCGTTTTGCCTGAGCCTGAACAGGTGCTTACCCAGATGAATGCTATATTTTTGCATCAGTGTTCCGGACTCTTCTAGTAGATGGAGGGGCGTTTCCTCCGCCTACTCACAGAATCAGCAGGATTTTATGTCGCATAGCCCCAAATTAAACATGTGCTTGTTAAGGCGACAGTGTCTAGTTAGGCTCTTGTCATGATACGAAGATTGTCTCCGCTTGGCGCGAGGATTAGGTTACTGATCTTTGATTTTTATTGTTATCGTTGAAGGCTTTGATCAGTGATTTTGAATAATTCATACCCGTAGAATTTTTCCAAAACTTGGTCGATTCCTCGTAGGAGTAATTCAAAAAGATTCTTTGAGCCAGGCTTTTGGGTATGCCACAAAACGGCTCGGGGCCAAATTGAGTCCCCTTGGCCCCGGAATGCGCGAGTTCGTCGGCACACTCATTACCGTTAATTCCCGCGTAATCGGACATCTCTGTTGTTCGAGCCGTTCAGGCGTGACAGACAGTCCTGAACTAAACTGGACGTGAGATGTGACCTTCGAATTCAGTGCTAGGAGGGCAGTTTGGCTGTCAGAGTTGATCGGTGTATCGCTTTTGCATGTTTATATTAGCACATTTGAGAATGACGAATACTTCTGCTTGGAAGATGCTTGGAGGATGCGTAGTTACCCAGGTTAGTGATGTTGCCAAACCTGGGTCGCCCTCCATTCACTCCACAGTCTATGTCCAGTCCTAATTTGGAGCCACCCGTGTACCAGTTTGAGGCTCCCGTCCTTAAAGTAGAGTTGGCTGTTGGACCAGTATTCTCTGAAACGCAGTTCCACCATACATATAATGTTTGTCAAACACATGTTATGGAAGCATGACATCAGTTGTCATGCTCATGATGGGTAGCTCCAGAGTGGTTCCAGAGTTGTGTCTAGCAGAGATCTCAGTTTCTGTGAGAGCCAGTTTCTTCGGCCCAGGGCGCTGGCCCTATACAAGCTGGTCTTTGCCTCCTTATGTATGTACATGTGAAGCGAAGGTAGTCCCAAGAATGCATTCAGTGCAAGCAAGGGTGACGTGCACATTGCTCCCGTGGCCGGCAGTCCTTTCCAGGCTGCTAGGTTGGGTGATTGCGGCAGACTGAAGGGCCTTGTCGTACCATACCATGGAGGCGTATGTAATTATTGGCTTCACAATGGCAGTGTACAGCCACAGGGCAATTCTGGGTTTGACGCGTTCCACGTCAGTTTTTGGTAGATTATAAAGCCCAAGTATTTTACTTCCGTGGAAAAGGTTATCATAATACCGTTAAGTTTAGGTTTACAAGCTTGTGTAGCCTTCGCTTATTTGTGAATGATATAATCACAGTTTTTTTTTTTGTCAGCGTTGACTGAGAGTTCACTTTTGCTGCACCAGTCACTGGCAGTGGTGGGTGACAGCTCACTGCATGATACTAAAGATGGTGGATTGACAGAATCCTCGCATGACGATCACAAGGTCATCTGCATATCCTTGCGTATCAATGTGAAGGTCAACCAATCCACAATAATGCTAATATTGCTCCTCTATGCGTTAGCATGTCACATGCATTTATTATCTCTTACATACGAATCGGCCGAATCTCTCATGTGCCACAATTCCTAACATCCCTTTCCGCCTTTGTCAATTCCTTGATACCCACATATAGGGTATATGTGGGTATCAAGGAATTGACTGAGTTGCCCTACTTTCATTCATTTTCCTACACCTACCTGGCTCCTGGAGTATCTTTGCAAATTAACTATGTAGATGATAAGAGACCTCAAGAGTTGATTATCTACTGCCATTATTTTTTTCGAATGTTTCACACATTAGTCAAGTTCTTTGTCGTCAACCATCTCTTATTAATTAAATTTATTTTCCATTGTATAACTTTTTACCTACTGCCTTCAAATGCACTACTAAGAAATCTTAATATGGATATGATATGCCTTTAAATTCCTGGATTTTATACTTTGAAAACAACTTATTGTAAGTAGGCACTTCTTATTTTTCTTCCCATTAAATATAAGTTAGAAATCATTTATTTTCACCAAAATAAAAAGTTCAAATCCGGTACAATTTTTTTGGGGTCTCATAGTTCGTTTTGCCTGAGCCTGAACAGGTGCTTACCCAGATGAATGCTATATTTTTGCATCAGTGTTCCGGACTCTTCTAGTAGATGGAGGGGCGTTTCCTCCGCCTACTCACAGAATCAGCAGGATTTTATGTCGCATAGCCCCAAATTAAACATGTGCTTGTTAAGGCGACAGTGTCTAGTTAGGCTCTTGTCATGATACGAAGATTGTCTCCGCTTGGCGCGAGGATTAGGTTACTGATCTTTGATTTTTATTGTTATCGTTGAAGGCTTTGATCAGTGATTTTGAATAATTCATACCCGTAGAATTTTTCCAAAACTTGGTCGATTCCTCGTAGGAGTAATTCAAAAAGATTCTTTGAGCCAGGCTTTTGGGTATGCCACAAAACGGCTCGGGGCCAAATTGAGTCCCCTTGGCCCCGGAATGCGCGAGTTCGTCGGCACACTCATTACCGTTAATTCCCGCGTAATCGGACATCTCTGTTGTTCGAGCCGTTCAGGCGTGACAGACAGTCCTGAACTAAACTGGACGTGAGATGTGACCTTCGAATTCAGTGCTAGGAGGGCAGTTTGGCTGTCAGAGTTGATCGGTGTATCGCTTTTGCATGTTTATATTAGCACATTTGAGAATGACGAATACTTCTGCTTGGAAGATGCTTGGAGGATGCGTAGTTACCCAGGTTAGTGATGTTGCCAAACCTGGGTCGCCCTCCATTCACTCCACAGTCTATGTCCAGTCCTAATTTGGAGCCACCCGTGTACCAGTTTGAGGCTCCCGTCCTTAAAGTAGAGTTGGCTGTTGGACCAGTATTCTCTGAAACGCAGTTCCACCATACATATAATGTTTGTCAAACACATGTTATGGAAGCATGACATCAGTTGTCATGCTCATGATGGGTAGCTCCAGAGTGGTTCCAGAGTTGTGTCTAGCAGAGATCTCAGTTTCTGTGAGAGCCAGTTTCTTCGGCCCAGGGCGCTGGCCCTATACAAGCTGGTCTTTGCCTCCTTATGTATGTACATGTGAAGCGAAGGTAGTCCCAAGAATGCATTCAGTGCAAGCAAGGGTGACGTGCACATTGCTCCCGTGGCCGGCAGTCCTTTCCAGGCTGCTAGGTTGGGTGATTGCGGCAGACTGAAGGGCCTTGTCGTACCATACCATGGAGGCGTATGTAATTATTGGCTTCACAATGGCAGTGTACAGCCACAGGGCAATTCTGGGTTTGACGCGTTCCACGTCAGTTTTTGGTAGATTATAAAGCCCAAGTATTTTACTTCCGTGGAAAAGGTTATCATAATACCGTTAAGTTTAGGTTTACAAGCTTGTGTAGCCTTCGCTTATTTGTGAATGATATAATCACAGTTTTTTTTTTTGTCAGCGTTGACTGAGAGTTCACTTTTGCTGCACCAGTCACTGGCAGTGGTGGGTGACAGCTCACTGCATGATACTAAAGATGGTGGATTGACAGAATCCTCGCATGACGATCACAAGGTCATCTGCATATCCTTGCGTATCAATGTGAAGGTCAACCAATCCACAATAATGCTAATATTGCTCCTCTATGCGTTAGCATGTCACATGCATTTATTATCTCTTACATACGAATCGGCCGAATCTCTCATGTGCCACAATTCCTAACATCCCTTTCCGCCTTTGTCAATTCCTTGATACCCACATATAGGGTATATGTGGGTATCAAGGAATTGACTGAGTTGCCCTACTTTCATTCATTTTCCTACACCTACCTGGCTCCTGGAGTATCTTTGCAAATTAACTATGTAGATGATAAGAGACCTCAAGAGTTGATTATCTACTGCCATTATTTTTTTCGAATGTTTCACACATTAGTCAAGTTCTTTGTCGTCAACCATCTCTTATTAATTAAATTTATTTTCCATTGTATAACTTTTACACATAGTCTTAGTTTTTCGGCATCGCTAATTCAATAGTAATTTAAGGAACTCTACCTTGCAGTCGGAGGGTGGTGTAAATACTCGCGACACAGTTGCATAACTATTGCGCGTATTTTCGTTTTCACCCAATTGCAAGTACCTTTGTTTATAGTTCCAATAAAGATAATTTTTATTTATTTATTATCCTGTACTTATCTGGTGGTGGTTGGGTCGACATATTTGATTAGTTTTACCTTTAGAGAGCAGTTTAAGAAGTTGAGGAAGACTTCTCGTGTTAAATAACATTAATTACGGTGTTTATTTAAGGATAAGGTGAATTTCCATATTTTTTTATTCGAATTATCTCGACTACACATTAAATTTCATTATAATATTAATACTGTAAACTATTTTTACTTCATAAAATATAAAAAAGGTTGCCTGGAAGAGATCGCTTCTAAGCGATAAGGCCGCCCATTGTACATGTTTTATGTAATGTCTATTTTTAATGTTTTCTTCGTGGTGTACAATAAAGAATTTTGTAATTGTAATTGTAAAATTTAATAAGTTATTACATTTGTAGACGCCATTTTGTTTTATTTTTACTCGTACAAAATATCTTAAACCTTTCTCAATATAAAGCCTACATAAAACCAAACCTCTTGGTTTTTCTGACGAAACCGTTAACTTTTATGAAAATTGTTGTTTGTAAAGGTTTGCTAGCCACCAGCTGGAGGAATTACAGGTAGCCCCGTATTTTTTAATGACCTAGTTTGTGTTAAAAATACGAATAAAAAGTTTTAGAAGATAATTATGATAATCCGAAAATTTTTAAAGATGAATTCCCGATCCCATATTTAAAAGGTATATCCATGTTAGATTTCGTAGGCCATGTGACGTCATTTGGTACTTAAAAACTCTACCTATTCCGATCCCTGCTGATAACATGGTAGTTTCTTAGTAGGTTTTTTTTTATTTCTTTCTTCTAAGGAAACCATCAGCTCATACAGTATAGACCCAGACTAGACCATTCACAAGACCTACTATCTACTGATAGTAACATGGTAGGTATTCTTACGTGGTGCTTAACAAATGCAACTAAAATATGCTATAAAGGAGCATAGGATCTTTGGTTATAAACATCAATCCAAGGAATTTATATACTAAACAGGAATACAGTATATAAATTCCTTGCCTCAATCTAATATTCTAACACATTTTATACACAGTATAAACCACCACGGCTCCGTGTGGCCCCTAGGGTCTGAAGAAAATCCCCTCGGATTTCCTTCGTCGGTGTGGCTAAAGATATTTTTTTTCTAAATGTCACTGTTAAAAAGTCACTTGATGAAATGTCAGGAATTTTAAATTATAGATTGTCAATGTCAGTCATGTTGCTAAAATAAAATAAAACAATCGCATCAATCCAGATGCAGAGCCAAAGCTAAAAGAAGAAGAAGAAGAATAAAACAATCGATTGAAAGTAAAAAATAAATAAAACACAAAGTTGTAGTTGTAAATAAAATTCGTTATAGAGAGAAAAGGTAAATTCGTCTAAATCACGAAAGAACTAAAATATTCTAGGAATAAATTATGAAACTGGGTTTTCTACGCTCTATAAAATAAGTGACAGTGGATTATTACTGCATGTGTTATTTTTACAATTTCTTGTGTTTTGAAAAAGAATAACCATCCGAATCTAACGGTAAACAATTATTTCGTGGTTTTACTATTTAGGAATAGTAGAGCTATTCAATCTGGTGCTCCTCTCTAAGGCTTAGTCTTACCGCTCTCCCGCAAAATAAGATTTTTTCTCATACATATCTACTTTTTTCCTACCGTTTCGTCAGTGGATAGGTAACTGTATTTTCTGCAACATCCAACAATATTACAGGACATAACCAGATGTTACAGAAACTTACCTATTGTAAATTACCGGTTTTCAAGTGCAACATCTTCCTATGTTTTGAAATCAAGATCTCTGCCACAAATGACTTGTTAGCCTAAACTTCTAAAACATTCTTTGTTCAGCATAATAAGTTTTGGAAACAATTTTCTTTCAGATGACTATAATGTGACTGAGTTTTGGAAAACTTCTCTTGTGTTAGTGCTTTTTATCAAGCCAAATGGTAAGACTTTTTATAAAAGCTTTTTATTTACATAGCGTTTTTTGATACAGAGTGATGCGCCCTGATTCAGTATTTTAATACTTTTTCATTAGTTCATTAGTTATTCATTAGTTTTTTGAAGTGTTTTTAGGGTTGAAATTATTTAAATCACTTGACTTAAATGTGCTAATGTTGTATTTTAATGTATGTGTGTGTTTATGTGCTGAGTCGACCCTATATTTCAATTGATTCCGCCAAGCCATTCTTGAGATTGATGGAGGAAAGTATGAAAAACATAGTTTTGAGACTTAACATTAATCTGCTATACCTGGTCCAAAGAAAACACCTTCCTCATCCTCTTAAAAGTCTTTCAGCGCAGATTTTTCTGCTTTCACTGCAAGTATGCCGAACTGAACCCATCAAACCAGAGAACCCTCTAAAATTTAATTAATGGACAGCAGATTGAACCAGCATATGTCAGAAGACCAATGCTGTAATTAAATTACTTAATTTTACTGATAAATTCAAAATAAATTCATTAAAATAAATCTACTTCTTTAACAACTTAATTCCAGTACTTACCAATTTATTAAAACAAATCTACCTACTTGGGTATTAACCACCAAAGCATTAAATATCCATTGTTAATTTATTAATACCAATCTGTTTTTATAATTAGATATACATATTTGAATGTGTGATTTCACTTTTGGTGAATATCGGTATATTTTTGGGTCTGAATATATCTCTGATACAAATTTTTTCACATAGGTAAATTTGTTTTATTCTAGCTCCCAAGTTCCGTAGCAGTTATATTGTCAACAACTGACATACAACATTCTGTGCATCATGAAGCAGCTTGCAGCATGGTAAGCAACATTTTTTTTCTATGTAACTATTATTGTTGCCTTTCAATCTGGGTCTCTTCAAGACAGAATTCAAGAATGAATAGGTGTCTTCTTAGACCTTTGTGATACACCATTGATCACTTCGTCACTTTTCACCAGATGCGATTGTGGTCAAACGAAGGTCTATCATCAATAAAATAAAAAAGCAGAACAAGTGCTTGTTGAACTTGCGCACGGAGGGTTCCGTAAATAAAATAAAAAAGCAGAACAAGTGCTAGTTGGACTTGCGTACGGAGGGTTCCGTAAATAAAAGACCTTTTTCTTGATAAATTTCATGATTCTAGGTCAATGGGATGTAGGTACCTATAGGTTTTGATCGATTACAAAAATAAATAAAAATAATTTTGTGAATAAACTACAAATTTACTGTTTTCGGACTCTTCCTTTACTTGTGCTATTAGGCCTTAAATACTTCTTGCCAAATTTCATTTTGTGAATAAACTACAAATTTACTGTTTTCGGACTCTTCCTTTACTTGTGCTATTAGGCCTTAAATACTTCTTGCCAAATTTCATGATTCTAGGTCAACGGAAAGTACTAAGGTTTTTGGTCCATGATGAGATTCAAATATATTTTTTTTATGAATAAACTACAAATTCGCTGTATTCGGACTTCTTTATTTGTGCTATAAGGCCTTGCTTCTTGCAAAATTTCATGGTTCTAGGTCAACAGGAAGTACCCTTAAGTTTTGTGTGCATGTGATACCCTTGTAAATTTCAAACAAATTGGGCTTAACGTCTGTAACTTTTGATTGCTTTGACTTAGACTTATTTATATCACGGCTCCAAGAGGTTACGGACCTGGATATTTGGTGTCAATTTGAACTAGATAGCTCCACGCGTTTCTGATAAAAAGGGTTGACAGACGTACAACAAAGTGATCCTATAAGGGTTCTGTTTTTCTTTTTGAGGTATGGAACCTTGAAAAAACTGATCTGCACTGAAATCTCATTGTGCATACTGAACTTGCTGCATTACCTAACGATTCAGTCAAACTTTATTAGACTGGATACAAAAATTATTCTTGGTTCTAGAAACAATGTAGGTACTTACCTATGCATAAAACTTAACAAAAACTGATAAGAATATCAGAAAACACAAAAACTGATAAGAATACAGATAACAGCAAGCTAGTCACCAAAAACTTCAACAACGCATAATTGCACATGCGTAGCGAAAATTTGGAAATTCGAGCTCGTAAACGGAATGATTTAATAAGAGGGTTTAAAAGTATCTTTGTGTTAACGAGATGGTTTGCTCCCATAAATGAAACAAATGTCTTCGTTTCTGGCGGTCTTCTTTCTCGCATCACTCTCGTTACTCGTCTCTTTTTGCCACAGATGCGAACAAAAGCCTTGAGTCAAGTATGGTCTCGATGGACTTGGTCTCTGTCGTGCTACATGAAGAATTTCATTATTAAATATATATTTGCTTTATCATTGTAGGTATCAGAAGAAAATCAGTTCATACGACAAAGAGAAATGGGAAACCATGGTAGAACAGCTGCTGATGCGCGGCACGTATCGCAGACGCATCGTTGACTTCTCCTCGCACGGACGGTCCTATCTCATTGACGTGGATTTGGTTAGAGGTAAGGCTTCATAAAATGTGCAAGTAGATTTAAATGATCGTAGATTTGTTAATCGTGTCTTTACAGCAAGATTAAATTTTAATCCATAGCCCTATTGCCTCTGGTAAAACCTGCAAAACGCTTCGTACATTGTGCAGTGCACAACAAAATTCTCTTCAACCAACTTCATATTCGTCATGATCACTGTATGTATGTTGTGTGTAAAATTACATTCATTGTCAGGCTGGATTTAAAAGACACTCGCTTCACAAGGTATCTAGAGAGTGCATTGCACATACCTACCTGTTAGAAACAACCTAAAACTTATATTTTATTTTAACATCTATGTATGTATTTTATTTTTTACCTAATTTACATGCGCGTTGATTCTGGTCAGAAAGTACGAGCCGTCATACTTACCTACTTATCTGTTTGCAGAAGTTTTCAGTTTTGTATTGTATCAATCCAAACGCAATGTCATATATACATACTTAAGTACTATAAAACGAGTGTGAGCACCAATACAAACCAACGCTGGTTAAATGGTGCAATATTAGCTAAAATATTATTTTTAAAAAATCTATTCTAAAAAATGTTTTATTTGTTTTACCAGGGTCATCATTCCCAAAAGCGAAGCCCACGCTTGGTATGCGCCGGGTAGTGTGGTTCGCGCTAGTCCGGCTTGTGTTCCTACCCGCGCTATTTCAGTGGTGGGCTCAGCAAACCTCGGCGGCTTGTGCCAAACTGCTTCTGTCGTTATGGGTGCTGCAGTTTGTTAACATTGGACTGTACTTCCTGGCCCCTGATGGAGTGGATATAGATGTAAGTATATTGTAACAAACTGCCGTGTGTTGTCGGTTTAGAATTTACACCATCCTAAGGGCGGCCATACGCGTCCGTTTTTTTGTCTGATTGTCGGATTAGATTGTCTATGGATATGCGTATTTGACTATCTGAAAGCGTTCGTTCCATACATTTGTAAATACATAAATCGCCTTCGGATATTGGATATTAGAATACGCTTAGCCATAGACAACCTGATCCGACAAACATACAAAAAAATCGGACGTGTGTGACCGCCCCAACTTTTCCTACGGGTGTCGCAGGACTAAGGGCTATTAGCTACCAGGGGGCGGACAGCAACGCCTCTTGCAGAGCAAACCGACAAATAAACTGAGATGGGTAACCCTCCTGCCAATCGTGCTTATTATGGCAACCCAAATATGGTAGTCATTAGGGAGAGGCCTCGATCCAACAGTGGACGATGATGAGAGTCCGATCATCGTTAGTAGGTTTATTTCATCCTTCTTCAACAGAAATGGTACTCAAGTGCATACATTATACCTTAGTGCAATGCATCCAACTGTACTAAAACTCATATGATTGCAATGTTTCAGCCAAACACCTGGCTAGTCCCTCTGGGTCTGATGCTGGTGCTGAGCGGTGTCCATTCGCAGATCGTGAGCACCACTGAGATGGAGCTCGCGAGGGTCCGGCCCAGGACCACGTTCCGTAGGAAACTACCTAGATACTTTAGGTAAGAATATTAATGCTATAATTATTTAGTAGGTATTATAAAGTTATACTTTTTGATGTTGGCTTAACACTTACACCACCCTAACTCTTCCCGCGGCTTTCGTAAGAGACGATTATACTATACCCCGTTCACTCATTTATTTGCTGTTTGGTACATGCACGGCTATGAAGTTCCCTAATTGTTGACAGGTGAATGAATGAAGACGGAATGACAGAATGAAGTTTTTGATAGATAGAGATACTAATTTGTCGACTCGAAAAATATGGGGACTATTATCGAGCCAACATAGTAATGTAACAAAATTATTCTAGATGTTTTTTTCATTAATAGATAAGTATTGAAAATACTTTTCTATTAATAGTTTACATAACTCAAATCTGTCTTACTTTTTATCTCAAAAAAACTAGTGTAATGCTGCGGGCAGAAGCAAGTACCAAATAAAACAACAAAAATAGTACTATTTAAAGCTATTAATTAATCTGATTCCAAAAATTAATTTAGACGCCCGAGTAAGGCTTGTAAAATAATATAAAATGTTGAGCAAATGATAAAATTGATTACAACTTTATCATAAACAAAAGTCAATTGTCATAAAAAATCGAGTCAGTACAGCAGGACGAATCGAATTAGGACATGACTATTTGATTGTCAGTCGAACTACCAAACCACAAATGAATGAGAGGATACATAAAAGAGATCTATTGCTGGGCCGCCGGCGGCAGCGCTTTCTGCAGAACATCTTTACCACCAAACTGCAATCCCAACTCTCATGCCCAGCGTGGGAATTGTGGGCATTACCCCCATTTGATAAAAGCCAATAAGACACTTATTATGGGCCTTCGTATAATCCTGCAATAGTATGTTATCCTGTAATCTCTTTCAAGTTGTCTGTAGTCTCATGAGAGACTGTAGTCTGTGAGATTCTGTAGTGTCTTTCATGGAGGGCATTCTACCATAGATGAAACTTCCGTCTTTCGAAATGTGTCATTCTGTGCCACCACTGTCATAGTGAAGCGATTCGCTTAGCAGAATTGGACTACATGACCCTGATTCCACTAAATTAATAGCTTCACCATAACAATGGTACCGTCTCAGAACTACATATTTTGGCATTTTACCTTTGATGAAAGAAATTCCAGATAGATGGACGTGTGTCAAAAGTGTCAAGATTGAAATCAATTTATCAATATCTCCTTGAAAATAGCGCCGCCCATGTAGCCAAAATAAAATCAAAGCTAAGCCAATTCATCTATGGCCTTGGTGTTTTAAAAACAAATTCTCACCCAGAATGTGCCTTATCAGCTTACTATGCACATGCCCACGCATGGATGAAATATGGCATAATATTATGGGGTCATAGTACAGATGCACAGGATATATTTATACTAAAAAAAAAATGTGGTATCGAGAGTTTCATTCATATATGGACGATTCTGCGACGATACCACTGTCATAGTAAAGCGATTGATTAGCAGAATATGGCAAATCTCAACCAAAATTGCTTTACTATGACAAAATGGTCAGAATCATCCATAGATGAAAGAAACTGTAGATAGACCGTGCGGTGCTATGTACATGGAATGCTTGATAGTTTTAACCCTGACACTTTTGACACGCGTCCCGCAACATGTGTCAACATTTTGGTATTTTACCTTCGATGAAATTCATTCTGAGACTAGCCTGTAGAAGTGTAGATGTTTTTTTACAAGAATACGAAAACCTCCGACTATATCACTTCAACCGTTAAATGTTGCAAAGATAACACTCCAAGAATCAACTTTGAGACATAAAACCTAATAAGAATTAGTACATCCGTTTGAGAAATATGATGATAAAAATAGATATGTACACACGTATTTGCATCGGAGTCGGAATTAAAAATATCCGGAAAATAAGTATTGTTTAGGTTAATGTTGGAATTGTCACGTTCCCCAGACGTCCCCGTTCGGAATGTGAAGACGGAAGTGGCGCCGGCTCGGGCGACAGTGGCGCCACTTCAACGCACAGCAAACCTTCGGCCAAGCCCACAAAGTTTAGACGAAGGCAGTCACGCTCTGATCTCATTGATAGTGGAATAAGGTAAGACACTGAGGCACTTATAACAGGTCATTATGGTTTTTCGATTTGCATCATTCATACATTCACACAATGGCTGCCAGTCGACGCCACTGTCATCTATCGAGCTAATTGGAACTAGTTTCGTTTTCAAATGCAAATCGAGAATCCATTATCATGATTTGTAGTGTTTCCAGTCCTTTTAGTACTTATTGATAACTATTACAGTTAAGTGTTAGATTTAAACGTGAATTTCACTAGAATGTAGACGACCTTAATTCGCAATTAAGTAGATTATTAGGTATCTCCTTATAAAATGCTCAGTTGTTTCTACTAACATCACACTTATATTATAAAGTCGAAAGTTTGGATGTTCAGATGAATGTTTGCTACCTCTTCACGCGAAAACTACTGAACGGATCGGAATGAAATTCTGTATAGCCGTAGTTCTAGGCCTGGAATAAAACATTGGCTCCATCATATTACTAAATCAACGCGTGCGAAGCCGCAAGCAGAAGCTAGTGATAAAATCGCAGTATTTAAATAAGTACACAATTTCGGTACAGTGTCCGATTACCTTTCCAGGAAGAGAAAGAAAGAACTGATAAAAGATAAAGTGATAAACAAAGAAGCTCCTAAAAACAAACCATTGATTAAAGTTAAGCTGAAAGCTAAAGATTCTGACGAAGAAGACTTTCTGTCTTGGAAGAAACCTGACGCACCGATAGTTACATTCACCCCACCGCCAGATGACGCCACTCCTAGTTCATCGAAGTACAAACCTAACATACTAACTAAGAAGCATCTGGAATCATTTAATATAAGATTAAATCAACAAATTCATATAGCAAGAGCTATATTCGCTGAAGGTGACGATGGCTTTGAAAGCCTTAATGGTAATAATTCGAATGCTAGTGACAATGAGAAGAAGACTGACAGAAGTAAAGCTAGGAACAGGGTTACTGATAAGATTAAGGACAATGAGAGTCCGAGAGACGATGACGATAAGTCTGTGGATTCAGAGGGTGCTGCGCCTATGAGCAGCCCTAGCTCGGGTAAAAGGGCTGGGGTAAGATTCGTGAATCGGAAGTGGAAAGACGATGAAGGGCAAGATTCGAGTGATGAAATCTTTGGGAATATTAAGAAGAAGACTAAAGTAAGTCTTTTAGATAAGTATTTACTTAACTTCCCACAGCTTTGCATTTAAAACCAGTTTCGAAAGTAACGAAGCCCGAATAATTTCTTGATGCTTTTTTACTTACCTCAACCAATATCTAACTTGTAGTTCAGTTCATTAAGAATGATAAATTTTAAATTTAGTAATATTTTACTGCTAAATATTCTAATACAAATAATAACAATAATTTTTATAACATAGGTGATAGAAGGCAGAAACTGTCAGCACAGCAATAAAGGTAGTTAGAAAATGCACGGTTTTATGTTTTGTTATACTAACAACGAATAATATATAAAATTTTACATAAGTACCTAATTCAATGTAGGTGTCAATAATTTCAAAAAATAAACTAGTTAACTTTATTGACAAAGAAAATAACAATCAAATAATATAAAGAAATTAAACTAGTATTTACAATTGAAACAATTGAGCTAACTGCAGACTGTTGCAAACAATCTACAGATAGCTCAACTGATCCATATCAATACCAGTCGGAAGCGTCCCCAAGACGCTGGCTGCATTGCCCCGCTGTATGGCAATGCTAATGCGCTGCGCCAGATACTCACCAGCTCTCGGGTCACGCGTCGCTTCGACCAGGCGCTCAGATAATTTTTTGAAAACTAGTTAACTAAATTTATTTTTGCAATTTAAGCGGAACCTTAAGAATTGTCTTATTGACATGTGTTGTTAATATAGTTTTAATGAATTGATTATAATGAAAATGAAGAAGGAACGTTCCAATGCATATTTCCATTGGGCTCATACTTTATTTTGAATAGATTTATTACTAGCACGTCCCGAAAACCCTGCCACTACCGTGTGTTTAAAAAAGGGCTTTTCTATGATCAAAGCGATTATGCGACGCTCTAAATTCCACAGATTTTGTACAACTATTGCTACCCTGTAATAAAACCTGTGTCGTCTTCCACCAATCTAATCCAAACATTAATCGTTGTAGAATCTAGAGAACTACCAGTCATCGTCATCGGACGGCGAATGTTCCGCATCCGCGCCCTCTATCGCTCTGCCGTCGCATCATAACATGTCCGACTGGGTGGGCCATTCTACTAACAGTAAGCATTTCAACACAAACTTTTTAAATACCCCAATAATTAACGACTCAGGTGTAGAGATGTGTTCATGCCGGGCATTTATCACATATTATCTCAGGCGGGACTTCATCCCTCAACATCTATACGGGAATGCGTTGCCACTGACGATCATTCATATATAAAAGTTAGATTTTTATTTTTTTAAGGTGCGTATGTATTGTAACATTCAGAGCTTTTTGTTTTTTAAAAGATTAAAATGCATCAACAAATGACGGTGTTATTAAAGTTTTCTTTCTGGCGATTTCGTAACACGTGCTTGGAGCTTCACGTCACAAAACTCACAACGCGCCCGCCGCCGCCAACCGTGTAAAGCTTTGGTGTCTTGTTCGCAACACAGAACGCTGCGCGGCACGATGAAGCGTCACGACACGACGCAACGCTCAGTTTAACTAATTTCTTTACTCTAAACGATAATTTTCTCTTAAATGAGAACATACAATAATCTTACTTAGTTTCTTAATTATTTAATACTAAATGACCACAGTTAACCAATTGCTACTACAAATTTTACAATACTGGTTGGTACCGTCACGCTAACTTGAAAGATAAAAGATCTTGTCATAAATGTACTATTGTTTCATTATTTTCTTAAATATATGTACATATGCATTGATAAATAGTTAATAATGTCATCATGTAGGCATTTGTATAACTGCGTACCTTCATAATGTTACTTTTCCATAGTTGGTTCATTTCAACACATACTTTTAAGTATTTCATTATAAAAAAAAAACGACTCGGGTAAACTTAATCCCGCAATGTACCATACGTGAATGCGACTTACGCCACCAAGTCAAATACATGACCAGTCGATAGCATTTGAATCGTTCTACGCCTCTTGTGCCCTTAACACCAGTTTCCGTACATGAGAAACAGATAGAACGTAATATCAAAGATTTTCTACGGATCAGGTGGTTGACGTGACACATTCCAGTACAGAGACGATACTTGCGGGTTCAAGGCCTATCTGAGTAAAATGTTTTGAAATATTCTAGAATTTTCCCCTCCATTTAGACTATAACTATAAAAACAAATAACCACACAGTTTTAATTTTTTTAAGAGATTTATAATATCGTGGTTTAGACACTGACAAAATAAATACACAGCTCCATATAGCCTTCATCTAAAATTATCGAATTCACTGTCCAGCCGACCGGTGCGACCTGCGAGGGCTCACCGCTTAACACTTTCAGTGGTTATGACGGACATGATTTTGTTAACGCTTTCATTGCTACATCTCAAGCGTCCCTACGGGTTGCACCGCAGTGAATGCGATAAAGCCATATTTCATAATCAGTGTTGACCATAATTTAGAATTTTACACACCATAAATTTTTGCCCTACAATACAAGGATCAGGAGCATTTGTTCCCTCTTACTGCTCAGCAGAAATTTATGTAATAATCATGTTATCTCTGTAAAAGGTGAAGAAAGCAGTTACTGCTCTCAATCGGAAGGCGCAAACTCAGACGATGGCTTCCACTACGCTGGCGATAGCTCCTGGGACCCCTTTGCCATACTCGATCCTACTAATGATACAGGTAAATGTTTCTGGAAAATAGACATCGATAATACGAATATGATTATTTTTGATATTGAGTTGCGTTCTCATTGCGAAGTTATATATAATAGTTGCTATCTTAAAGCCTCTCCCAGAAACACGCGGCCAGCGGTGGTGGCCAAACAAGTTGCAAGTGAATACAACGCAAATTATTCTGGCAGCGCCTCTCTAGGAGCGTCATCTACAATGAGACTGAGACTGTTACCGAGTGATCGACGTAACCTAATGATTATGTCACTCAAAACTAATTTAATCAGAAATTTAAAATTACATAAGTAAAACTAGAAAATACTTCGTCTCAGTCCCGAAAACTGCACGTAGACCCTTAGTATACAGCAAGATATTAATAATTCTATCTCCAAAGGTGTATTCCAACAGTGAAATGCACGATGTGGGAGCGCGGATCCACGCTGCGAACTGAACTATCGGCTGTAGACATCAGCTGGTACGTAGTCGCGCGAGCGGAGCGAGCCATGGCAGGGGACGGCTGTTTGTGGGCGCCGTTGTTTATGAGCGCATCGGTGGCGCTCTTCGCTCCTTTCATCAGACTTGTGCAGGTGAGAATAAGGTTCATAATCAATTGATATATAGGTATAAGTTTAGTGAACTATCGGCCGTAGATATGAGCTGGTACGTAGTCGCGCGAGCGGAGCGAGCCATGGCGGGGGACGGCCGTTTGCGCCACTGTTTATAAGCACATTAGTGGCACTCTTTGTTACGTATCACCAGACTTATACAGGTGAAAATAAGGTTCAGAATCTGTAATCTGTGTTTTTTTACTGCTAAGATAGATATTTTTTATTATACATAGAAAACATCCAGAACACCCTGAACAAATATTTGAAGATTGTACAAGCATTTGTCCTGAGGCGGGAATCGAACCCGCAACCTACTGCATTGCAGGCGCACCTTTGCCCGCCGCGCCACAGAGGTCGTCGTTTATCCTCTTCCTACGCTAATAAGTCATCGCAGTGAAGGTATTCATTTACACTTTTGCCTAGCCATAATGAAATTCTGGGCTTCTTCAATATCTTTGAGCGTCGTTAAAGTGATAACTAAATTTTTTTATACCAACAAAAAAGGGCGTGAAGTTGAAGTTATCAATGGACTTGTTTATTGTTACAGATATCAATTGAGCATGACTCACGTTCAGAGGAAGAGATCCAGACGTTTTCCACGTTATCGTACGTTATAACAGCGGTCGCTAATTACTGTCGCCAATCCATCGTGTATTTCGTGACTGGTGCGCTGGGTGACAATGGTTGGTAAGTCTCAAATCATTATCACATCTTAAAAACTTATTGGTATTTTCGTTTTGCCCAGAGTGAGAGGAGGTCAGATACTTACGATATTAGCCCATATACGCCCACTGCTGGACAAAGGACATCCCCTCACAATACAACAAAAAGCTAATATCATTTATTTATTGTAATTTAACTAACATGGTTGTTTGTTTAAAACAAAGTCGTGTTAGTTACACCACAGTCGAGAAAGGCTCAACCGTTTCTAATGGTTGTTGATTTACTGGATATGTTTTCGTCCGGAATAGGACAATAACTAAAAAAATTAGGGTTCCGGACAAAAATTTCACTTGAATGGGGCGAAGCCGCGGGTACAGCTAGTTTATAATAAAGTTCACAAAATAAAAAAACTTTTTAATAATTCAGTCCAGCACTCAGCGTACAAGTCAAGATCGGGGCTGTCATCCAAGATAGCGTTGAGTACTCGAGGGATGGGTGACATGGACGGCACTGCCATACGGCACATAAAGATCATAAACGGGGTTTGCGTTTCCTCTATTCACCTTTTACGACACTCATGTGCTTAATTGGAGGGCTTGTTCTTAATTGTAATAATTAGAACTTTAAGTTACAAAGGCCAAACAATAAATAAATTAAATACTAAAATATTTATTCACCAAATGAAAAAGGTTAAAAAGTTGGTTTTTAAAACTATAGTACAGTTTAAGTAGGTATTCTAAAATACTTAAACATAAACTTTCAAAGTCAAGGTCTTTTAACCTTTCAAAGTCAAGCCTCGCTCTAACTAAGTTTACACTTGTGTATAGAGGGCGACTTTACCTGCGACTTTTTCAGGGATATTATTTATGCAAATTTTATAGATATGTGCCTATTTTAAACTAAGAGATTGACAAGTGTAAGTATTTAATAACAAAAACATTAAAACTTAAGCGTCCTAGGAAATACCTTGGTTTTTATCGAGTTCTAAATCCTGGTCTTGGCATAATGTGCTTAACCAACAACAAAGAAATCTAACATGGTTTTTCCTTTCAGGGAAATATCAGCAAACATCATTTCCTGCATACTCCGCTTCGGGCTAAGCCTGCTAGTATTCTTCCTGCTATCCGTAGCAGAGCGTGCTTACAAACAGAGGTTCCTATACGCCAAGCTGTTTTCTCACTTAACATCGGCAAGGCGGGCGAGAAAATCTGAGCTACCGCACTTTAGGCTTAACACTGTGAGGAATATCAAGACTTGGCTCTCCACAAGGTCCTATTTAAGGGTAAGAATATAAGTAATTTTTTTAGCATGGATATCAAAACTGCAATCAATAGCATTTCATCCAGAAATTGAATTTCTGCTCCGGCTTCACATTTTGATACTTTCTTGCTTCTATCTCCGTCTAAGCAATACACTCTAATTGCACTTACCCTGATTAAGAGCGTGATTAGGCTTTTTAAAGCGCGCGCTTTGATATGCGACTTTACAAACCATATGGTCCGATACATCTGTACACATTCAAACGCGCGCTTCTAGGTATTCAAACGACCAGATATGTCGGCACAGATGGTTTTTAAAGCGCGCGTCACCAAAGCGCACGCTTCACAACGCTTAATGTGTACTAAGACCAAGGGGTGTTATCCCTGAATAAGTTTACTCTCTTACTTATGCGAAATAATAATAATGAATTCATTTATTTTCTCATCACAAAGGTATTGTTTTAGCTAATTGTAGTCTAGAAAATACAGGTACCTGTTTGTGAGAGACTGGTGCCAGTGATAGGTTTAAAAGCCTGTGTTACTAGTCACTGTGCCCACTCCACAGAGTTCATTTATGTGCCTTAATGTGGAAATATGAAAAAAATATTAAACTATAAGAGAAAAAAAAAATATTTAATTCAAGGGTTAGAGGGCTACACACAGCTTACGTATAAATAAATAAACGCTTTATTGGAGGAAAAATTATAATATAGTAGGTACAGATGACCATAATTCAAGGGACCTTATTATTTAAGGCTACCTATGACCTACCTAGTTGTATCTACTAGCTGTGTGTAGTAGTTGGTCTAGGGCCTAGGCCCACTACTACACACAGCTAGTAGACCTTTAGGGCCTAGACTCTAGGGCCACCGTCGGTGGGTCGGACGCGCCCATCTGTAGCAGCCTCCTTGGTAAGTAGCCGTTTAGAGTGCTAGATGTTGCAATATCCTGAAGACAACCAGCGCGTAAGCGCAATTGGTTGATTGAATTAAAAATCGCGCTGATAAATAATTTAACTATTTTACCTATTCCAGAGACGCGGTCCGCAGCGATCAGTGGACGTGATTGTATCCGCGGTGTTTATGCTGACTATAACCCTCCTGGCATGCGTCAGTGCACAGTTATTACGGGTTTGTGATGTTTGTATCGTCTTTCATTCATTTCTCTTTATGTTACATCATCGGTCGGATTCATTACTCAAATTTTTAGAATCAAAATTTGAGTTTAACCGTTAGTAATTTTGAAAAAATATCAATGCCCTACCATTCTGCAAACTTATCTCAAAAATTTTATTTTGGAAATTTTCCGGTAATGAATCCGACCGACGACATTTATGTATACTTAGAACTATACTCGAACAAATAATCATTTTCCACACATGACGTAAGCTTCGAAACCCGAAATAATGTTGCTACATGCAAACTACTTTATCTAAAACTAATAAAACATACTACATACAAATACTAACTACCTACCTACTTTAGTGATTGCACGACGAATCAATCCGTGGACGGAAGGGAACGCAATCAACCAATCAGGTCAATAAATAATACTGCTGGACAATCCACAGAGCATCATCTAGACCAGTCCAGTATGTCAGTCCATGCCTGTTATACTTAATACAATATATTACAGATATACATATATATTTTTAGTATGGTACATAGAAAATACCCAGAACACCCGAGACAAATATGTGCAGATCGTACAAACATTGTTTCAAGGCGTGAATCGAACCCGCAACCTCCTGCGTCGCAGGCGAAACTTCGCCAGCCGCGCCACAGCTGTCTTAGAACAATAAAGATACATTTTTTAATAAGTTTGATAATTGTCACAAAAACCCTTCGTCCACCTACGAAACCGGACTTTCGTAACCAGTTGCGATTAATACGCGTTGTCTATCAAACATAGCTACGATCATCTCTAAGAATTTATTAAAGTTTATTTTTTACCAAAAAGTGGCAGCCCACTAACTTTTAAAGATGGAATATAATTATTTGTTTCAGCTTACATACTCTTACGTTTTTTTATTATTATTTAATCCCGGCCTACCGCTGAGCAGAGCTTCCTCACCACGGTCCTTTGACGACCTCCCAGCGACCATTTCATTCTAGCATTTCCGTTTTTACCAATGTGTTTGAGATTTTTCATTATGTCTATGATAGAAACCAATTCGAAAACCATAATCATAAGGATTTCTACAGTTAATAAGCCAGGTAGCTCAATTCACTCTGTTTATAGCTCACACATAAAATATGTGTGATTTACTGATAGAAAATACATAGGTGATTTTAATAGAGCAAAAATCATTTAAACAAAATTGAATTTATGTCCTTCGACCAGCATATAATTCCTTGCCTTGGACATTCACTGAACAATGCCAATGAATTGACTGATAGCACCACAGTAATCAATAGGCGCAGCTACGAGTAGTATCATGTCTGTGGTTAGCACAGAAAAAAAATATCTAGGTCTATGGTTAGCACCGTTATCAAAGGTAGATAATATATACTCATTGGTTATTTGTGATATGTTCCATGCCTACAATAAAGATATTGTATGATTTACATCAACCATTACCTCTGTTTTTTCTTCTTACCAGGACTCCCTAACCCTCGAAAGCATGTGGCTGCTAGAAGCAATGGTGTGGTGCGTCTGTCTCGGGATCTACCTGCTACGTCTCCTAACCCTTGGTTCTGATGTGAACCGCAAGTACCGCGGGTGTTTGTCTGCTATCATCACAGAACAGATCAATCTTCATCTGGCTATCGAGCAGAGGCCGGAGAGTAAGGAGCAACTGACAGTTGCCAATAATGTGTTGAAACTCGCCGCTGATTTATTAAAGGTATGTTATGAGAAAGTTTACAGCAAGGCTTTACCTCAGACGATCGCAATACCTAAAGCCACGTTTTATCTAGCACCACACTATTGGTAGTGTATTGTGGCGCGTCAGAAGCATATCGGTTTCTTACATTTAGTATTAAGCGACATAACACCTACAATACACAGTAATAATGAGTTTCTAACCAAACTGAATGTATGAAACCGAAATGTTTTTTTGGCGCGACAGCACATTCCACCATACCACCATTCCACATAGTGTGGTTCTACCTTTAGAAAATATTTTAATTAGCAGCTGCCACAAATTAAAGCGAATCGACCTACCACATTGGTAATGTTTGTTTCAATTCAACAAACATTATCTTCATCCCGCTGTTTTCTGATTGTTCGATTCCGCTCCGCGTCTATGAAAACGCACGCACCCGAAAGCCAGTATTAAATATAGCACTTTTCACAGGAATTGGACGCTCCCTTCAAGATAACCGGAATATGGGCGAATCACTACGTGTACACGATCACCAAAGTGGTGATCCTGTCGGCCCTGTCAGGGGTGCTATCAGATATGCTGGGATTCAAGCTGAAGCTCCACAAAATCAAAATAAAATAATATGTACCTACCCTGAAAGGGCTGGAAAATCATGTGATATAGGAAATGTAGATCATTTTATGAATAGTCATATTAATGTGATGTCGGCGCTTTGGTAGCTGTTTATTGTGTTGGGAAACCATCATGCCTGCCTACTTCTCGCAATGCTGTACGAATAACACAGCAGTAGTAGTACATTAGATTAGCCAATTAATTATGGTCATTAGTCCATCGAAATAAGTCTACTAAGACTGATGGTTTTTTTATTTAATTCCATGTAGCTTTTTAAGTTTACACATTGTGCCATAGTGATTAGCACGGTTTAGTGCGGTAAATTTTCCTCATGGAGATTACCACCTATGAAAGGAAAATTTAGGTCTTATTTCACACACGCAATCAAGATGAAGTACCTATTGAACCGACGACAAATGCGTTGGTCATTACTTCTGTTTCGTGAAATCTGACCTTGTACATCTTTTCAGTACTGATAATTTATACATATTTCCAATTTATATCTGTTTGATATAGTAAGCAATAGGCTTATGATTATGAAATACATTGAAATTAAATCACTTATGTTGTTTATTTTCAACCCCCCTCTACCTATTAGCAGTGTTACAATGGTCATAGCTCAAGCAACTGGCACCCGACCCGCACCGCCTCGCATAGTGCGCTTAGTATTTTTAAATGGAATTCTATAGATATACGCTCACTACATAGTAGACATGTGCGCCGATGCCCATTTGATCGGCGGCGGCGTCTGGTGTCAAATTTGTCGACGGCGGCGGCGTAATCGGCGTGGGTGTGAAAATTAGTAAGAGACCTCAATCCTTATTGATTGAGGATCACTTATCAAAATTATATGGCACGCTACTCTAGTAAGGGTGATCGTATAAATCATATTTTAAATTATGAACGAGTGGAGCGAGCCGTAAAATAATTAAGAAGAAGAAAATAACACTGAGCGAAGCTAGTCCTGAAAATCTTAATTTATTTACGGTGGTAGATTTAAACCTTTGAATATAACGGCAAGCAGAGAGATCCACGCGCGTGGCCGCGGCGTAAGAATATCGATCCCTCCAACTCAGCCCGTGGATTTCGTAAGAACCGACTCAGGGCACCTACCAGAAGAAGGGCAGCAGCTTCCTTCTGAGAATTTTCAAAACCTACCTATACTGCGATCACCAATCCGTCTGCCAAGCATGGTGATTATGGCAAAACCGGCCTACATGACAGATACAAACAGAAAACGGCCCCATTCCCCGGCAGCTCTGCTATTCCTAGTCACGGTAGCAGCTATGGTAACGGTGGGGCAGGGGGTGCTAGGAATCTCCGGCAGAGATTGTGCTATCAATCTAAATACCGCCGACCTTTGCACCAACGCACGAACTTTGAGAACCGACTAGAAGATTATTAGAAGCGGTATACAAGTTGCATTGGGATATCTTAGGGTTATCAGTAGTCCAAAGAGAGGGAGAGGACACAATCACCCTTAATTCCGGCAACTTGTTCTATTACCGGGAGGGCCAGCTGTCCCAACACGGTATCGGATCTCTCGTCAACAACATTGTAAAAATCGAGAGCATCTTAAGCAGGGTGGTGCGTACCTTATACTCAGAATCACCAACCGGTATTCGCTGAAGGTCCTACAGGTATACACCCCGCACTCGGGACGCCCTGACAATGGAGGTCATGTATAACGAGATTTCACAGGTCACGCAAACATGCCTCGAAAACATACTACACAGTTGTTATGGATGGTTTTAATGCGTGGCTAGGTAAGAAGAGCGGTGATAAACTGAAAGTGGGCCAGTTTGGGTTTGGACAGCAAAACCAGACAGTCTGCAGGTAACTCAACAGTGGAGGCAGTGGGGTTCGGGTGCCTGGTGGCTTCAATGACCTTAGTTCATGAAGTTGGTGGGGCAGGTAACAAGGGAAACAAACAGTATTTAGTTAATTCTAATTTATTATAAATAACGAAATACATAGTAAACAAAATTCATTTCAACATCTTCAAATAAAGTCGTTTTTGTATGGCGATTTCATTGTGCCATCTGATTATCTACAGTCGTAAGTTATCCCTTATCTAGTCGATTCTATAACGATACAATCCTGAGATATTCAACTCACTAGAAAAAAACTTAATATGCCCCCTAGCATTTTACTTATTTTAAGAATCTTATGCTAGATACATACATTAGGCAAACCAAAAACTTGTCACTCAGAATAAGACTCATTCAAAAACTTTAAATTATTGCAAGATGCACCAACAAAATATACAGTTAAAAACCCAGACAGGGAAAGATATTATTTATGCGTCGCCAGTGATGTTTGGTATTCTTATTTATTGTACAGTTGGTTGGTCCCCACCTGTCGCTATTCTAATTCAGAAAACATTACTTACGAGTCAAAAAAACTTGCAAACCAAACAGAAACAAACTATATGTCCTAAATCCTAATAAATATATTTACCTATTTAAAATTACATACATTAAACAAACCTAACGGTTTAAGTGGCAATATAGATAGTTATCTGTGAAGAGTACAATTTGTCCAATTTTCGAAAGTTACTAACTTCCAAAATCACTTTTTGAACTCTTAAAGAAGCACTGCACATCATGCAATGGGTAAACCAGATTGCTTTTATCACTTTCTTAGTAGAGCGGTTGATGCCGCGTAGTCATACTCGCAGACAACGACCTAGGTAGAATAAAGCAGGGTTACACAAGGACAGTAAACAAAGCGTAACTTGTAGAGCTTGTTTAAGTATATTAGTTAAATATACTACATAATACCACAACAGCCAAATTCAATAAAGAAAGCTGACAAAACATGCCAGTAGTTAGAGGACAACTAAGCTATAATATGTTTCTTTTGTTTGATACAATGTGGAATCATCAACAAAGTTCTTGGCTGAAGTGTCACTACTAGCCTTGTGTAACTAGATCTTTACTTCCAGTGCTTAGGTCGCGTGATGAAAGTCGCGAGATGGTCCCACTGATGTTATTCGTTATTGCGGCGGCGCTCGCGGGAGGACGAGCGGTGCGAGCGACTGCGACGCGCGTCGCGGTCTCGGTCGCGCTCAGATTCACGGTCGCGGTCCCGGCCACGCGACTTTTCACGCGACACTTCGCGGGTTTCTTCCCGTCGGCTGCGGCTGCGTGATCGACTGCGTCTGCCGAAACAAAAATAGATAATCTTTGATAATCAGCTTAAGTGAGATAAGGGTCAAACTGCGAGTGATTCTCCATCTGTGCTTAAAAGCGTGGCATCTCCCTCCTAGGTAACAAAATCAGTGCTTGTCTGTAGAGGACTTTAGACTCTCGGTGCTGCAGAATCCTGCCTGCGTCTGCCGAAACAAAAATAGATAATCTTTGATAATCAGCTTAAGTGAGATAAGGGTCAAACTGCGAGTGATTCTCCATCTGTGCTTAAAAGCGTGGCATCTCCCTCCTAGGTAACAAAATCAGTGCTTGTCTGTAAAGGACTTTAGACTCTCGGTGCTGCAGAATCCTGCCTGTGTTAGCATAAAAACTTTTTAAAATCTAACTCCAACACAGTAGTACAGAAGTTCTAGTACTCTCTAGTACGAGTAAGTACTTGTCTTCAGAGATAAAATTTGTTATAACAGCCAGGGCGCGGGCTGGGAATACGGCCCTGCCTCGATCCACATCGACCCGCAGCGACCTCACCACGCACGTAATGTGACGTAATACAACTTGTACATGAGCACACTGCCATTTATTTTAATCAAAAATGTAGATGCGTCGCGTTGCATTTGCGCACGTTCCTCGTCGCCGGCTACCAGACTTGGTCCAGTGAGCGACACGCCTTTATAGAACATTGAGTTCAAAGCGCAGCTGATTGTAGAATAATACCTACCTTCTCTCCCGCTCCTTAGCACGGTCGCGGTCGCCACGTTCGTTCTTGTCGTCCTTGTCCTTATTATCCTTGTTGCGGTCTCGCTCACGCGCGGTCTCGCGGTGTCTGCGCGCACGTCTGTCCAACTCTCGGCCCCCCACGTAGTGTCTGCGACCACCGGTTCTCTCGCGTTCTATCGCGCCGCGTTCTTCGCGACGTTTATCTACGTTTTTCTGGAAAACCCAGAGTTTACGATGAACAAAATCTTATAAATCAATTATGGCTGTCTGATTTTATTTTTACGACTCAAAATATGCATGCAGAAACTATTTCGAAAGCGTGAGCATAGTAATTTATTTAGTGATTATGTATTCAAGGAATTTATCAACAACTACACTTTTCAAACATGGTTAAAATTTGTTTGATTAAGTAAGCGGTACTCTGGAACCTATGGTCCGATTTTTAAAATTCATTATTAGAAACACGTAGCCCCCCCACGCGATGGACCAACGACCTAGTGAAGGTCGCGGGAAATCGCTGGATGCGGGAGGCGCAAAATCGGTCATTTTGGAGATCCTTAGGGAAGGCCTCTGTCCAGCTGTGGACGTCGATCGGCTGATATGATGAATATTAGAAACACATTATACCTATCCTAACATTCTTGCGAGACACAGACTATGTTTTATTCAGGAGGCGCTGGCTGCCCGTCCCCGGTGGATAGCCCTTAGTCGCTTCTTACATACGACACCCGCGGGAGGCGTTGTGGTAGTGCAAATTCTAGGCCGGCACCACACGGCCAGTCGCTAATATTTTTTGATATTTGCAGGCTGTAAAGTGCATGTTTACCTTCAAGTCAGCTAATTTGTCGCGAATGGTAATAAATCCAAGATGCAGCTTCCCGCCGAAATGGTCGGCGAGCCGCCGGTCGTTGTCATGGATACCGAGGTAGGCGGAGCAAACCTCGCAAACTCGCAGTTTCTGCTGTTGGTACGACGAAGCTGGCATAGAGTTGCGGTATTCTTGTTCGGCAACTGCTTTCTTCTTGCGGAGCTCGTCAATCTGGAATATAATTAATAAAGTAAGCATAATATGTAAGCATTTATTTGCATGTAAAACAAGTGAACAAACAAATAATGCTGGGACAATTCCTCCCACACAGCATCATCTAGACTGAAAGTAAGCAGAGTTTATGTTATGGTACTAGATAACTGATATCTTACAAACAATACAAACATAGATATTTTTTATTATACAAAGAAAACACCAGGAACATCTGCAGATTAGATAAAGATATTTTTTATTTCTGATTGTACAAACATTTGTCAAACCCGGAACCAACAGCATCGCAGGCGGACTTCCACCTGCTGCGCTACCGAGTTCGCCAAGTATTGATAACACGATAACTCCGCATAAGGCACGTATGGCCGCCGTCGTGAACCGTCAACCATGGTGAATCAAAACAAATAACCATCCTTTTAATTAAAATGTAGTAAGTCTGATTATTTTTGTGAATGCTAATTGCAGAATTGGTGAAGGTCGCAAGAAACCGCTGGATGCGGGCAGCGCAAATCGTAGTTGTAGCGATCCTTGGGTTAGGCCTATGTCCAGAAGTGGACGTTGTTCCACTGAGATTATGGTAGATGATATTTCATAACAAATTCCATGAGTAGGTTAGGAAGACACGATACCCCAGTCAAAGATACAAAATTGAGTTGTTGGCAAAATCACACTAAATATCACATCCAGTTCATCATCATCATATCATATCAGGCCATACACGTCCACTGCTGGACATAGGCCTCCCCCGTACGACGCCACAAATAGCGGTCCTGTGCCGCCTCCATCCATCGACTCCCTGCGACCGCTACGATATCGTCGGTCCATCGAGTGGATGGTCTCCCATGTAGGGGGGGATTTGCCCACGACAGTTAACCCACTCTATATTATAAAAATGCGAAAGTTTAGAGGGATGTTTGTTACTTCTTCAGGCCCAAACTACTGAATGGATCAGGCTCAAATTTTGCATACCTACCTACATATTGGTCTAGACCTCGAATAATAACATAGGCTAGTTTTAATTCATCATATATTCTCATAACTATATTATATTTTACAATTTGTCTCTCTCTCTCTCTGTTTGGTTTGCTGGAAGAAAACTCTTTTTAGGGTTAAGCTCGCCTTTGCCATTAATTTTCTTCTTAAATGTTTTATATGTATATTCTTTGTGCAATAAATAATAAAGAAATAAATCAGCTACGTTTGAACATTTCCATAGAAACAACGCGTCCGAAGCCGCTGGCAGAAACTAGTTCATTAATACATTACCTCTCCCATAAGCTTCACACTCTCCTCAACCATGCCCTCTTCGCCCAGAGCCTCAGCGCGCGCCAGCTTCTGTCCAATAGCCTCGGCCAACTCATGCACGGCATTTGCCTTCTCATTCACTTCCTGTGATAACTCCTCCTGAGTCTCTGCTAAGCGCTGCTTCGCGGCAGTCGTGCGGCGGTCGCAGTCAGCGATGAACGCTTCTAAGTGATCCGTTGCCTGTGGGGATGATTTCATATTAGAACTAATGTACAAGTGTTTGAGTATCAAGCAGGTCAGCATTGTAAGAATCTTGGTAGATCTGAAAGAATCTTGTACCAACACAAATTGTTGTATCTGTTTAGGCAAGTAGTACATCAAAAGTTGGTTCTAGAAGCTGCGTTTTCAGTGTCGTAATCCTAATTCATGTAATCTCTAATACACTTACATCGTGTGCAGACTCTGATGAAGCCAGATTAGCTGCAGATGCTTCAAATTTTGTATTATTGGAAATAATAGAATAAATAGGTTAAAAATCAAATATACTCACATCAATGTCGTAAAAATAGTCTTTGGTTTTGGATGCTAACTCAAAGTCTGCTCTGAGTGCCAGATCATGTATTTTAGGGCACTCACCTAAGTCCATTCGCTGCAATCAAAGTTGAACCATAAAATTTACTAAAAAGTTTATATACCAGTAACTAATAACAATGTTTCATTTTCAATATTTTATAAACCAGTAAAAAATATCCCAGTTAACGCCATACTAGTCACATCATAAATAGAATACAGTACAACAAAAATAGAGCAGTATTTTATTTGAATATTATTAAAAATAATACATACAATATCACCAACAGCTCACAGTTCCCAGTTTCGCCAGTAAATATGAATTTATTAAAAGTACTTACAAAAACCAGAGGACACACCTTTTCAAATAAACCTGCCTAACTAACCCTGTTTTGATGAAAGTCATGAATGTTCAGTTCAGTTTATATATTTTTAGGAAAGTTTTCTTACATGTAGTGTTTTTACTTTGGACCTGTAATATTTTTACAGGTAAATAGAACAGATCTAAAGCACCCTATTTTATTTAAAAGACTGCAGTTTTTAATCCTTCTAGTTGGGACATAAACAAAAAGTGTAGCTTATAAACCAGATCTATAGCTGTAAGAATATTTTACAGGACCTTTGAAATAGAATTTATATATCATGAAATCTCTTGCAAATATAGGAAAAGTTATTTAAAAATAGGTAAATTTTTATCTTTGTTTCGGAAATAAATATAATTCTACAATTTCACGATCTTTAAGCTGGAAATTACATTGAATAGACATGCAACATTTTTGACTAGCCTTGTAGACAGCTCAGTACGTACCCAATGTAGTTTGATTGTATATCACGGATTACCTCTCACCCGACTTTAGTTTTTTCATGTTCCTAAAATTTTATTTCGTACTCACCAAAGCAGCATTGGCAACCGTTGATTTTAATTTATTAGAGCCATATTAAATTAATTACTGCGTAACAGTAAGAATACAATCAGCTAACTATAAATGTTTTCATACGTACATCTTGGTACTTACAGAACAGCCTAACTCATACAATCTATATCCCTCATCTGTTAAGTATTGTGATGAGCAATAAAGACTAGTGTGGGGCATTTCTGAAAAGCATATTTCACCACAGTTAATGCCACTCTGATGTAATATTGAAACAGCAAAATAGTTGCTACAGTAACACAATAATTATGGCAGTGAAAGTATAAAAGAAACCACATATGATAAAGTTGAATATTTTTTTACCATCCGAGTGTTTGTGAAAATATAAAAAGAGAAAATCCCGCATATGTATTTCTGAGATTTCATTTACCAGAGCGGAAAGAATTTATTAATATACTGGATAGAATCAAGTTTTAGGCCCAGATTCCACCAAAGCTGAGATGTGCAAAGATGTCCAAAGCCAAGACAAGAAGTTACTTTTTCAGCTAGGTTGTCTCCATCAAAGTTGTGCAAAGATGAGTACTGGCTAGACTTGAGCGGAGATATGTGCTGGCTAAAGCAGAACTGAACTGCGTGCAACAAGTCTAACATTTGTTAACATGAATGCACTAGCAGCGCTACTCACATCTCTTCTCATCTCTGCTGCGCTGACGCTACCCTCATCTCACATCTCTGCTTCGATCTTACTTTGTTTTATTCACATACAAATATGATACATCTCCGCTTGGTGGTATGAGATGAACTATAACACACCTTCTCTGCTTTGGTGGATACCGGCCCTATTTCACTCTTTGATGCATGCAGTAATATCATGAACAATGGGACCAAATTAGCTAGAAAAATTTATAGCTCGTTAATTATCTGGTTCTCTTTCTGTGACTTGTAGGACTTTACTCTTTTTTTTTTCAGAAACTAAAACCATTTTTCAAACTAAGTCTTAGAGATAACAAATTAGAAAAAAAATAGAAACAGAATGCTTACCGTGGACGATAGAATTTCATGGGGACAACATTCCAATAAAAATGATTTGCACACGTTATCGTCATTAAATTTTACAGCATGTCTGTCGGTTTCACCTGAAATCCATCATAATTTTGTTATTTATGTATAATTTAGCAATACGGAAGGTAAAGAAAACGTATAATTTACCATTTCTCGTCGTGCCCATCAATTGATCCAACATTGCCCTCATTTGCTCGTGAGCAGACATGATTATAAATTGGTGTTCACGCCTCTTTTATTGTAATGTTAGACCACAAAGAACAAAACATACGCCATAAATCCAGACACCTATCTAATTTTAGGTAAAATTCTAAAAATTCGTGAACAATTTTCTCAAAGTCCAACAACGCCAGCAAATCAATCCATATCCATTCTAAAATGGCGGCCTTTTTTATTTGTCCATTTTTTTGACGATGAAGCTACGACTTTGACATTACATTTTTAAGTCAACGTCGCCCATCGGAAGAATGATGAAACTAATAAGGAGGGTGATTTCATTCGTCCAAGAATGTACTACCATGCCATCTGGCATGTGAGTAGACAAGAACATACATAGAGCGGAAACTTCAAACCCGGACCTGCTCAAGGTCACGATATTAACCTACACGTTAAACGAGCTACTTCCGACGAGTCAGATAGGGCTGTCACGGCCGGCTAGGCGGCTTCGCCGCACGCGCGTTTTAGTGTTTATGCGTTCCGTATCTGTGAAAAATTACAATGCCACCCAGTTATTGTGGTGTGTTTGGCTGTAAAAACAACTGGGAAACGGTGCCACACTTTTGTTAGAAAATGTTCAGCTTCAGACAAATATTTGCAGATAGTACTAATATTTAACCCAACACGGGAATCGAACCCGCGACCTCCTGTCGCAGGTGGACTTCGCCCGCCGCGGCACAGCGGTTGTCAAAAAAATAATAACTTATTATTTATATGTATCAATACTATACTAAGTACTTAACTTAAATGATGTAGGTGAGTATTTAGAAATCTCATATTTTGTAAAACTACAATAAAATAATGATTTCAAAGCTAAGTAAAACTTGTTATTTATGCGATATTATCTTTAGACGTAAGCAATAACTAACAACCCTGGCAACACGCCTGGACAACAGAGGGGCGGGCGTAACGACGTGAAGGGAGATGAAGGTATAAAATTGGCGGCGTTTGGGTCTCTGTCAAAGAAGATCAAGTAAAATTTTTACTTGATTTTATGCGACTTGATTGTAAGCTATCAATTTTGTTGTAAGTTGCAGGCTAAAATTTTGTTACTGACTTGACGAACACAATATCTAATCTTTAATATTTCTATTTTTCGTATAAGTCGTAAAATGGACCGCTCTGCCAACATTACTTGTCAACTTTAACAAAATTGTACCTGTCCAAACGCGTCAAGTAGCCACGCATCTTAATTTATCCGAAAAATAGATAAATTCCTAATATGCTCGTCTAGTCGGCAATTAAATTTTAACTTGCAACTTATCACTAAATTGACTGTTTACACACAATACGTTGCTAATCGAGTTAAAATTTATTTGACAACTTGATAACTTGATGCATGCCACCAACCATTCTGCTCGTCAAGTCGGTCGGTACCTAATTAAAATTTAACTTGCATTTTACCACTAAATTGTCTGTCGGTTAAAAATGTAGTTTATTGACAACAAGTTTGATCTAAAATAATTTTCCGCAAAACCATAACCATCCATTTTCTATTGCAAGGAAATTATATCCCAATAACAACCTCTTTTCTTCGTGAAAGATCTCCGCCGCGCCATGCTTTTTTGACAGAATGTTTTTTTTTTTCAAATGCTTCGTTGAATCGATGTTCCATGGTATATTTTAAAATATATTGTGCACGCTGCGGCGTCCCATAGGTGTGAAAACACAGAGATCTTAAGATACTGTAGTATAATAATTAGCATTTACAATGTATGTGATTTAGAAAGCCCCAAAAAAAAAACAGAATTTTCTGCGCTAACGGAGACGTTCTATCTAAATTCGGAGAAGTTTAGTACAACATACGAGTAGTGACAAGGGAAGCCTGCGTTATTAAGACAGAGCCATAGAGTAACTTTTTTATATATAGACACTATAGACATCCCTAGTACATCTGTCCTATAGACAGAGCCATGTTACAAGAAGTTGAAATTTTGTTTACGGTACCATTGAGGGTACCATACATAGAGTAGGGAAGAGGGAGCCAAGTCATTTCCGGTCTTATATCTATGTATCACCATAGTTGTCATGTATCTTTGTCTATCCCTCGGAGCCAAGCAATGAGTAAAAGAGATAGCTGGTGTACGTATAGCTATGCTGCACGGTGACTGTGAATCGTGTCAGGTGCTGACACGGTAGTTTGCCCTAATGTTGTGGTCAGACTGATGAACTTTATTGAAATTCTAAGAAATTACTGCGTTTTACTTATAACTTTGTTGAAAATGTGAAAATATGTCGTGTTGCGCTGTGTACAGTCCTTCAAGAAGGACAAAAGGTGGAGTAAAATTCCCGGTTATTCCGCATTCGTCCCACTGGTTTCGGCCGAAACTGGGCCGAAAAAGGAAAATAACATTGATTGCCGATTTCTTTCCGAAAAGTCTTTCACACACTTCTCGTGCATGTAGTATTGGTTTATCATTATTGTTTCCGTAGGATTTAACTAATTTATACAACTCAAAATACGAGGAAAAAAGAAATAATACAAGATATTAACTTAAATAACCAGGAATTATTTTCACGCGGTTTTTTCGGAAGTTTTTGTTCCAAAAGTTACGTAATTGATTTTAGTTATAAGATAAATTTTTCGTAGGGTTTTCGTTTACTTAGGCACGAACAGTATACAATAGGCTTAAAATTAACATTGTATACTTCAAAATGCAACGTTAAATCAATGCGGGCAAAGCCTCGCGCATTTAGCTATATAATAATATAGTATCTTATTTATTGTACTTTTTTATATATTTTGCAAAATTTTATTCTTGGTCTTACAGTTGACATCGACATCGATATAAAATTTTGGGCAAACACAACATATATACAATTATAAGTCTTATCACGTTGATAGGCCTTCTTTAACCACAATCTCACCTAATGGAAAGTGACTATTTGGCCTACAGTGTATCCCCGCTAGCACGGGCTTTTCATTTCTACTCTACCTAGACTAGAGAAGAAAGTTTCTTTTCTTCATAATCTTTCTCTCGCCCGAATATGCCGTTTCGAGAAACAAACCCTAGAAAACAGTCACCTTGCTAATTGATTTTTGCTTGTATTTTTTCAGAAAGAGTTTTCTACGGCCTTTGGGGAGCTTTAGAGCTCTGGGGCCGGCGGTCCACCATCTAGCGCGCATCAGGTATTGTTTTCCAGGCCCGGGACAACCTTAGCGCAACATAAATTGAAAAGGTGGATTCTCTCTTTGTAGTTTGTTTCCGTTGATTTTGACAGAAGTTTCGTCTTTGTTATTTTTCTGTTCACAGTAAGGAGGGCGTTTGCCGTGGAGCCCGGCGCCGGGCTACCACGCGTGCGCCAGCCGCTGTCATCCCGTTAGGTTATTTAGATTTGTAAGAATTTTTATTTACATTCGTAAGTTCATATTGTGATGATACAATGCACGCAATCGTTAGATGCAATTAGGAATGCTACGGGAATTAATCCCATCGTGTCTGTGCAGCCTCTCTTAGAGTGCACAAAATGTCCCCAGGCTCGTTTTTTCAAGGGACAGAGAGGCCTCAAAATTCACCAAACAAGAATTCATAAGGATCCCATTATCCCGCTGTCTGTTCCGGTTGCAGGAGCGGTAGATATTTCGATGATGAAAAATTCTAATAGTGTGGCTGACACATCCCCGTTTTGGAAAGTTCTGAGTGAGTACAAAGCTACAACCCCTGTTTTTAAACGTATTCCTAGAGGTGCCCGCATCTCTGTCGCTTCTGTTCTCTCAGAGGCCATTAGGAATACTGTATCAAAAAACACCAAACGAGCTTGGGAGCATTTACTAGTTTTCCCTTACAGAGTACTACATGTAAAAAAAGATTTGGCCAACAAAGCTTCTATCACGGTTAGAATCAAACAAAATTGCGTTAGGTACACTGCGTGCGAAGGGCAGCCTATTTCAATTGTTGATCAGGTCACACAACAAAATTCCAAATCAAATAAACCATTGTCTGAGTCTACTATCTATAGACTTGTAGAGAGTAAACTCAGTGATGGTGACATAAAAGGTGCCTCTCGCATACTTTTTTCAAATGACACGATGGCGCCAAATAACGATGATACTCTCATATCTCTTGAGAGTAAGCATCCAGCTGCAAGGGCCAACATCCAACTCCCCGATCCACCGCAAGAGAGTGATGTCGCTGTGGACACAATCAGCCAGGATGTGCTTAAAGCTGTCATGTCTTTCCAGAGTGGCTCCGCCGGCGGCCTGGATGCTGTGACTCCACAGCATCTAAAAGATCTTCTTTCTGGTGGGTCTGGCCATGCAGGTGAAGTCCTTCTCGAAAACTTGACATCTTTAATCAACCTGATGTTGTCAGGTCGAGTCAACAGCGAGATCACAGAACTCTTGTACGGTGCGAATCTTTGCGCACTAAAAAAGAAGGATGGCGGAATAAGACCCATAGCCGTGGGCACCACCTACCGCCGCCTCGCGTCTAAAGTCTGCTGTCGGAAAGAAGCCGACTATCTAGGCGATTATTTTCGACCAATTCAGCTAGGCTTTGGTTCGCGAGGCGGATGTGAGGCCGCAGTACATTCCCTTCGTACATTTTTGGACAAAAATGATGGGGAGGTAATTCTCAAGGTAGATGTCAAAAACGCCTTCAATTCCGTAGACAGGGGCGCCTTGCTAAAAGAAATTAAAGACAAAATTCCAGAAATTTATCCCTATCTCTGGCAATGCTACGGTTCACCGTCAAAATTAATTTACAGAAACAATGTCATTTCGTCCGCGGTTGGTTGTCAGCAGGGCGACCCTCTTGGTCCGGCCATTTTTAGCCTTGCTATCCAACCAGTAATTCAACGTCTTAAATCCAAACTTAATGTTTGGTATTTAGATGACGGAACGATAGGGGGAGACGTGGACACAGTTTTTAATTACCTAAAAATCATCACAGATGACTTTCGGCATATAGGTTTAGAACTAAATTTTTCAAAGTGCGAGCTTTTTATTTCGGACTCTTGTGTAGACAAAAACAATATCATAATAAAATTCAATAGTTTGGCTCCCAACATTACAGTTGTAGATAAATGTTCACTTCGCCTCCTTGGTTCACCAATTTTCTCTTTTCGAGTCTTTTCAGTCATTTGTAGATGAGAAAATTCAAAATTTCAACAAAACCTCGAACAGACTTCTCAAAATTAATAGCCATATGGCTTTTACAATTATTCGGTTTTGCTTGTTTGTACCTAAATTTACGTATTCTTTGAGATGTTGTCAACTGTGGAAACACAGCGAGCTCTTGGAAGGCTTAGACAACATAATAAAGAATACTTTATCATCGGTTTTGAATATCTGTTTCGATGACAAGGCATGGTCGCAGGCCTCCCTGCCTGTCAAATTGGGAGGCTTAGGTATCCGTAAAATTTCAAGTGTAGCCCTGCCAGCGTTCTTGTCTTCCGTCTACAGCACTAGTTCTTTAGTGGAAAAAATTTTAAATCCGTCTTTGGTCTCACCTGGAAATTCATTCGAAATTTCGTTCTTAGACGAGGCTCGAATGGTTTGGCATAGTGCTTGCCCTGATGCTGCTCCCCCAAAATCTCTTTTGTCCCAACGGCAATGGGACGGGCCTCTGTGTGAGTTGACACGGAATTGTTTGTTACAAACGTGCTCCAGCTCTGCAGCTCGTGCCCGTCTCCTGGCCGTTTCTAAATGGGAGTCAGGACATTGGTTGCAAGCACTTCCTTCATATAATACTGGCACTCTATTGGATCCCGTAACTTTCCGTATAGCAACATGTCTTCGGTTGGGTGCAAGGTGTTGCGCGCCTCATCAATGCCAGTGCGGTACTGTTGTCGAACAGCTTGGTCATCACGGATTATCGTGTACTAGGGCTGCCGGTCGGATATCTCGCCATGCCAGCCTTAACGACATCATCCGGCGGGCCTTTGTCACCGCTAACGTACCAGCTATTCTCGAACCGAATGGTCTGTTGCGTGACGATGGTGAGAGGCCCGACGGCATGACTTTAGTCCCTTGGGAGCTGGGCAGGCCTATTGTGTGGGACGCTACATGTGTCGACACACTTGCGCCTTCCCATCTTTCAAGGACATCCGTGAGGGCTGGTTCGGCGGCAGATTTGGCCGAGGATCTCAAGAGGCGCAAATATGCAGGTCTCGACAGAGCCTACGCATTTGCTCCCCTTGGAGTCGAGACCCTAGGTCCGTGGGGTACCGAGGCTCTCCGGGTTTTCAAAAAATTATCTGAGCGCCTGGTCGAAGCGACGCGTGACCCGAGAGCTGGTGAGTATCTGGCGCAGCGCATTAGCATTGCCATACAGCGGGGCAATGCAGCCAGCATCTTGGGGACGCTTCCGACTGGTATTGATATGGACCAGTTGAGCTATCTGTAGATTGTTTGCAACAGTCTGCAGTTAGCTCAATTGTTTCAATTGTAAATACTAGTTTAATTTCTTTATATTATTTGATTGTTATTTTCTTTGTCAATAAAGATTTAAAAAAAAAAAAAAAAAAAAACAGTTTCTTAGAAAAGCGCTTTCTATAGCAACGCGAACCAAACCACAGAAAAAATATAAATACTGTAAAAAGTTCGTTCTTTGCGTTTCATTTCCAAGAAAATCAACATAAAACCAGCCGTATCGCTAAAAAGAAAACTGAGCCCGTAAAACGAAACGTTTTTTGATTACACCAAAATCTCACTTTATTGTATTTGTCAATGTCAATTACAATGTTTTGAAGGGTAATTTCTTTCGTTCAAAGATGTATTTTTCTTTTATTGGACGAAAGAAATACCGAAATATTTTCACAAAATGTTTCGGTGAAATACTGTCTCTGGCAAAGGCGGAAAATGAAGATTATTGAACTCATAGCATATACAATACAGAATAACGGAGATTAATTTGGCAAACAAACAAACAAATTACTCTCCGATTTTTTATGTTGCATTTGCTCGTAGTGGCTGCGGGGCCATTAACTAGACACAAAAGCCCCAAAAATCAAAGAGATATTATAATAATAAAACTAAACATCCAAATATTGCGAGATGCGAGAGAAGAAAGACCTTGTCTAGGTCTCGAGAGGTGTAGACAATTTTAGAAAAATGTTTCTATTCTCAAATGTCAAGAAACGAGTAAATTGATCCCCATGTTCGCATCGGTAGACTCATCTCTAGGGTAGAATAGAAAACATCTCTACCTCTTATTCTTCCGAACGCCGTGTTCGCGAACGAAGAAAACTTTCTACTCTCTACACCTAAATGTCAATTTTACGTCATTTTTTATCTATTCTACCTAAACAAGAAAGCCTGTGCTAGCCCTACAGGAAGGTCTAGAATGGTGTACACGTACGTAGGTACATGCTCAATGAGCATGTTTCATCCGAGCATGGCTATCTATAAACATGCTCGACCCTGCGTCTACACGTAAAAGGTTGCTCGAAGAACATGTTTAGTGTGCGTTGAAACTCTATGAGCATCGGACGATTCGTTGTTGTGTTTAGTGGGCATCGCCTGCTACGTTTACTGTCGGGGAAAAATTTAACCATTTAATTTAATTACAATTAGCCTATAACGTCCCATTGTTGGGCAAATCTTATCATGAATTACGACTCTGAGCCAGTTGGGCCCACGTTCTATCGAAGGTGTCTAGTTCATTGCACCATCGTTTCTTTGGTCTACCGCGATGCCTTACGCTGTATTAATTAAAATTATTGATTAAATAAATTAATAATTTAATTAATTCATAAATTTTTCCACAAAATCTCGAGAAAATGAACGAGTCCAACATTCACAAAAATATCAATCACGACTAACATGCTCGACCTCGTTGCTACACGTACAAACATTTTTGCTTTGAACATCGAGCAAGAATTATGAACGTTTGAATCTTGTTCGAATCGAACATTTTGGTTGGCTTCGAGAATTTGTCTTGAGTCTTGCATGGTCCACACGTTCGTACTTGCTCGAGATCGAGCAAGTTTATCGAGTATGTACGTACCTGTGTACCCACCGGAAGATACCTATTCACTCTTGTCTTAAAAAGACCCAGGTTATAACTGGCCGAAAAAATAAAAGCAGACAAGGTGGATTAATTCGGCTTGCAAAATACATAGATACATAAACTATAAAAAAACACTTTATAATTTTTTTATTGCGTTCACGCAGAAGTTGGTCAATAAGGATTAGCAAGAAATTTCAGGTTTTATAGCGGCGGTTGCCCAAAATGACAAAGAAACTAAGGCAACGGAAAGCGGAGCGAACCCTAAGCCCTATTTTAGATTTTTGAATCGCGTGAGTGGAGCAAAAAAGGTCAAAAAACATGTTTTTGTGGAACTCCCTTTAATTTTAATATTTATTTTGTTAATATGTTATTATATCGGTAAATGGAATACACACATAAAATGCAGGTACCTTTTACGAATCATGAGATACAATAAAGCTCGATAGATCGACAGAGAGACAGACATCGTAGGAAATATGGGGCGAATCAGGAATGATATCGGCATAAAAAAGTATTTTCCTGATTCGGTCTAGTTCGAAACCAGATCGGCTTGACAGCAAGGTCACATCCCTAGTCACGTACTCTATTACAAATCTGCAACAGCACACTAACAAAAAACGGACTTGCGCAGAACTGTGTCTGGCGGTATCCCTCTAATACTTCATCCGAGGTACCATACCATAGACCAGTTAGTATACTTCGTAGTACCATACGGAGCGTTGCCAGAAGGTAACTTTTGTTTCCTTTTAGGTGATTTTTTACTACACCGGGTAACTTCTAGGTACACTACTCAAAAGGTTACTTTTTAATATTTTGGTTGGAAGTTGTGATAATTTTGATTTTACTTCTATTTTATTTGCGAAGCTGGCAAGGTAGTAACTCGTTCTCTTATAATTTATGTTTCGATCGCTTGCACATACCTAGTTAGTGAGCGCAACTTCTGAAAACATGTCTATCACTCTCGCACTAATGTATAAGATCACACAATACCGACTTGACTCACTCGATCAATCGAGTTCGTTTCGTTCGTTCTTCTTCGAGAGGTTGGCTGGCCTGACTAGTCAATGTGGTAGTTCGTTCCTTTGTTTGTTGTGTTGTGTTGGTTTGTTTGAGATTCGTAAAATCATAAAGTTATTTATTTTACTTTATTGTGATAGAGAATAATAATAACTTGCATCGATTAACACGTCTGTTTTGTTTGTATATTTCTATGACAAACAAACTAAACTTGTGTTTTTGTTGTTTTGTTTGAAACTAAGAGCTAGACAACTAACTAAACTAGGTAAGTGTAGTGTTTGTAGTAAGTTGGTAAAATTTGTATTATTATTTATGTAAATTTAACATTATGTCCATCATTTCAGATATGTTGAAAAAATAATAAGGAGGTGAAAGATAATGTGACTTGTCTTAGTGCTTATTTTGTAAGTCTACATAAATAAATTTATTGACCCTGACTCTGAAAAAACTTTTAGTATGTACATTAATAATGGGAAAAAATATGAAAGGTAACTTTTTACTCTAAAAGGTAACTTTTTTATTTATTTCAGGTAGCTTTTGACAAGATCGGGCTGGCAACACTGATACGGTACCAAATCCAAATACGAATACAACACACAAACTTTAAATTACGTTAAGTTATTTGAGTTGATGTTGGTTTCTACGAATATTTTTTTAGAAATCATTCGCATTCTAGCCCGTAAAGCAAATGGCTCTAGTGAGAATTTATATCCCCGTTTCCGGAGAAAGATACAATGAACTATACTACAAAGGCTGTACTTGTAGTTCTATGGACAGCTCTACAACAATTTACCTTACTAGTTTCAGCAATGAAGCTGAAATCCTAACGGAAAAAATACCTATGAAAAGTAATGTCATCTTTGGATATTGCGGCGACACCCTACCTACTGAGGCATTCAAAAGATTGAGTAATATCATAGTACTCAACAAGAACAGGACACGACTCAATCAGTTTCTTATAAATGGTCAAGTAAAACCTACAGACAATACTATAATCATGTACTATGACTTTAACAAAGTGCGGGATTCCCAAACCATTACAGAAAGTGTAGATATTGCAAAGTTACAGCAATTGATACATGCACATAATGGTGTATCACTGGCTAAAAATATGACCTATGCTCCAATTATAAAACTGCCCTATTGGGTGACAGCATCAATGTTTCTGCAACACATTTTTAATTATTTCAACCTGATAAAATGGCTCATAGGAACAATAAAGAATGATAACAAAGTAAGTTTTCTGACTATACATAAAGTAGCTAATGTTTTGAATATTTAAACTGCTCTCCAATGTCACAGCCAAATTTTCATTAAGTTAACTAATTGTTTCATTTCAGATATCAATAAAACAAGGAAACCTAATTCTGGCTGTGCTGACTGATATAATGCTGGGATATGTATTGCTGCAAATGTTGCCTGAAAGCACAGGGGATATCAGAGGCTATCTAATGGATGTACTTGAGGTAAATTTTAATTTATAATTAGCATCATTCATATTTTTTGATCACTTCCCACTGCTGAACTTGTTCACAGCCTCCTTAGCGTAGTTGGCAGAACACATTGGTTATAGAGATGTATTTTCTGTGGAGTGTGAGTGGATTTAAAAATGTCTTCAAGTTTTCCAAAAGCTGCCCAATGCCCATCCTAGTTGTACTCTCCTGGTGATTTCTTCCATTTGATACTCTGCCAAAAGATAGAACATGGCCAAGATACATGTACGATTCAACCATCTCCTGTAACACTGATGTCAGTAAGTTATCTTAATACCATAATCATCCCACGTAAGCATTTTTACTATGTCTTCCAAGACTACCATAAAAGGCTTAGGTTAAGTTGTGTCCCCCTGTCTCACCCCCTCTTGGTCGGAATCGGGTCTGTAGACTCTGTGGATTTGCAAAGATTTGTATGATGTTCTATGTAAAATAAATAAAGCTGCCTTTCACGCACTTATACATAGCGGCACGTAACTTTAGCGCTGACTGTTATTATGCAGCAGTAAGTAAATAAGGTACCTGGGTGGGTACCAGTACATTATCCATGCGCAGGTATCCCTTCCAGTATCCGCAGTCATCCCTGGTTAACCCCAATTCCTTATGATTTCAACCAACCAAAAATAATACTTATTTTAATTTTCACCTTCATAAATATCTGATAAATCTGTTCCTTTTTTTCTTCCAGAGGTTAATAAACATGCTTTACTCCTTACTCACTTGGCTGATGGGTGCACCAGTTGGTCTAAAACTCAATAATGCCTTCAATAAAATGCTGGGAAAATACTTTTCTTATCATGTGCAACTATGGTGGCTCTTTTTAGGTAAATCTTTATTCTATAAATAATAATAATGCATTAGAATGCACGCGACTTCGCATTTGTCATCTTGAAAGATATGTATGCATTACATTGTTGAGATTAGGGTTCAATATACTATAAAAATTATTTCAAAAATCCATTCAATCCCCTTCCAATGACACTTAACACTTAAATGTTTAATACAAGTAGGTATTTAAGACGTCTAGAAAAAAAAATTTATTTAATAAATACAATAATTTTGATATTTCAGATACCTGCAGCACAAAACTAGATGTATTATTAAACGTGTACCACTACATAGGCTATTTAGGACTGACATTTCAAATAGCTGTGATATCAGACACAATTTGTGTTGCCACATTCCATTCATATTGCATTTATGTGTATGCTGCAAGGTAAGTTACAAATATGTTTTATTTTTATATTAATACTAGCTGACCCGCCAAACGTTGTTTTGCCTTCAAACCTTATCACTTGGGGGTATAGAAAATAGATAGTAGCCGATTCTCAGACCTACTGAATACGCATATAAAAGTTGGTAAAAATCGGTAAAGCCGTTTCGGAGGAGTACGGTAACTAACATTGTGGCATGGAAATTTTATATATAAGATATTAGTAGGATACTAATAAAACGTATTCTCAATCGGTACCTTACTGGCCCCTGTCGCGGCGTAAACATCGACCCCTCCAACTCAGCCCGTGGGTATCATAAGAACCGACTGCGCCCTGTGTTAGTATTTGAACACCTCAAATGCAACCGCCTATCTAGCTGCCAAGGGTATTGATTATAGCGAAACCCCCATTGTTGGGGACGCATGTTCAGCAGTGGACATGTGTTCGGATGAGGGGGTAGATTTCTTACCTTATTATGATGAAAAGAAAGGATAGATAAATCGGTAAAAGCATGACAAAAAAAGCCCAGAATGAGGATCCTACAATAATTACAGCGTAAAAAGAGCAAAAATCTATTTTACTTGTCCACGATCGATGTGGCGTGGCGGGCGAAGGTCCGCCTGCGATGCAGGACGCTGCGGGTTCGATTCCGGCAGTGGGACAAATATTTGTACGATCTGCAAATGTTTGTCTCGGGTATTTACTGTTTATATTACAACATATCGACTTGGTATATTGTATTAAGTACTAGCTGCTGCCCGCACCTTCGCCCGCGTTTTATCGGGATAAAAATTGTATACATATACATATGTATACATACATATGTTATTCCAGGTCCCAAACTATACCCATATTCAGCCTAATCGGTTCTGTAGTTTTTGTGAAAGAGTAACAAATATCCATCCTTCATCATCTTCAGCCCATACACGTCCACTGCTAGACATAGGCCTCCCCCATACGACGACGTCACAAATAGCGGTCCTGAGCCGCCTCCATCCATCGACTCCCTGCGACCGCTACGATGTCGTCGGTCCATCGAGTGGATGGTCTCCCATGTAGGGGGGATTTGCCATTATCACCACACTTGGCAGGCGGATTGGTGATCGCAGTGTTGGTGTTTAAAAATACTCAGAAGGAAGCTGCTGCCCTTCCTCTGGTAGGTTCCCTTAGTCTGCTTTTACGACATCCACGGGTTGAGTTGGAGGGGTCGATATTCGTACGCCGCGACCCCACGGCTTATCCATCCTTACTTATACTTAATTACTTACTTAATATTAGTAGGATGGATATCAGTCATCTCATCTATCACCCAAAACACAAGCTCTGCTTTCCTTGGGGCTAGATGATGCTGAGTGGATTGTCCAGCATTATTTATTATTTGTTTTTAATTTTTTAGACTCTTCAACATACAAATATCGGGATTGATAGCATTACTACGCCTTTTTGTGGGACGAAAGTACAACCCATTGAGAGAAGGCATTGATTCCTGTGAATATACAAACCAAGAATTATTTGTAGGCACTGTAGCATTCACCATACTCTTGCTACTCCTGCCAACAACTGCTATGTACTACATTGTATTTACTGTGGTAAGTTTCATAGTTTTTTTTAACTAGTAGCTATAGCTTTGCACGTAAATTGTACAGTGCACATTTTGAAACGCTGCTACGTGTGTAAAATCGGAACTATAGTTTTCCATACAATCGTGAGACCACTAGCGCCTCCTTAAAGTGGATCAGGGGGTGACTCTGATGTTCGTATCGAGACGTGATCGTCTCATTTTTGTATGGGATTTACGTAGTTCCCTGTCCGCGCTATAGAGGCGCTGTACCATATCCTATAAAAAATAAGAGTTGGTTCCAGCCACTACGTGAAATAAAAGTTTTATGTATATTTATTTTTCAGTTCAGAATATTATCACTAGCAATCCAGTACATCTTGGCAAAACTCATCTATATTGTACAGACTTTGCCTCTGTATGTAGCAGCATTGTGGCTTACCAAATCCCACAAAGTAGCAGGTTTGTATATTTTAATTAAAAAGGGAAAGGTAATATAATATTATACAATCTTCCAAGACCATCATAATAAAACACTAGGTGACTAGATTATTAAGATTATAACATGATGAAAATATAATAATATTAAAGAGATCTTTGCCCAGCAGTATGGACTAATAGTAAATAAATAACGAAATTTATATGTACGAGGCTTACCTTTTCGGTTTAAAGAATTTATTCTCATTAAAAACTTAACAGTTTACTTATAATGAGACTACTTATTTCTAGCTAGCGCCCAAGCATTATTATTACTTTTAATGTCATTATTGATCTTGGTGACGTATTTTTGCAGGAAATATTCTCCTCGAAGTAGAAGATACTGAAGAAACATCAGCCCCTTTGGTAGTCAGAGTAGAACTCCTCAGTAAATCTATAGTTGATCTAATCATCCAATTTAAACCTCCAGTGGAAGTGCCACAGCATGTAGAATGGACTAACCTAATATCGAATGTTCTTGTTGGAAAGCAAATTGTTTAACAATAGGTACTCTCCTGGCGCGAAAGTTTATGTATATTTTACTATCCTCAACAATGCCAAAAGGACTAATTATCTAGGTATAACAAAGTCAATATTTAGAATCGAAAGATATCTAGTCATAAGAAGTGGCAAAACCCTACTCGGTATGTTTTATAAATACCAAATGATGATAACTCGGCAGGCCGAGCACGGGGATTGTTCTCGAGGGTAGAATAGACTAATGACATCGCACCGTCATACATTGCGTACATTATTGAAGTTAAAGTAATGAATTTCAAATAATTTATGCATTCTATGACATAGTGTCGGTAATTTTTCTCTATTCTACCTTCGACAAAATCCCCGTGCTAGGCTGATGTCACCAAAACTCGTAGAATGAGAAGGTAAGTATAAATTCTCGGGTGTACGTCAATACTAAACTCATTTGACACCACTTAAAATGATTCCCACTTACTTATTTTTTACATATTGTCACTGATTTTATAATACTACTAGCGACCCGCCCCGGCTTCGCACGGGTGCAATGCTGATACTAAATTATACATATAAACCTTCCTTGAATCACTCTGTCTATTAAAAAAACCGCATCGCGTAGTTTTAAAGATCTAAGTATACATAGGGACAGACAGCGGGAAGCGATTTTGTTTTATACTATGTAGTGATTATATTGAATGAATGAATACTTTACTAAAAATTACACAAAATCTCTTGTATCTAAAATACAAATAAAGACAGGACAAAATGCGGCCTTATCGCTGAGAGCGATTTCTCCCAGGCAACCTTGCCTTTATATTGTTAATTAGTTCTTTATTGTGCAATTGATAATTAAGTATATTACTTTAAAATTGTTAATTTATCTGATGTGTGAAGTGATAAATCCTTCTAATATTATAAATCTCAAAGTTTGTATGGATGGATGTATGGATATTTGTTACTCTTTCACGCAAAAACTACTGAACCGATTAGGCTGAAATTTGGTATGGGTATCGTTTGGTACCTGGAATAACATATAGGCTATTTTTTATCCCGATAAAACGCGGGCGAAGGCGCGGGCAGCAGTTAGTAAATGATATGTCTATATTTTGATCGGTATTAAAGGGATCGCAACATATTTAGTGCCCGCAAATTAGTTTGGTTTTGGCGACATCTGAATTGACACAGCTTTTATTGAAGTTAATAAACAATTGACAACAAAAATAAAACTATTAAAATATCTGGACTTATTTTAATATCTTTCCATATTTTATATTGCGTAAAAGTAATTTGGTCAACGCATGCTATTAATATTGCAAACTAGGCAGATACATTTCAACAATTTAGAAACAATATTTTATACTCTATACAACCCACACAATATTGGAAAGTCTGTTCAAACAATAAGATATATCGAAGATATATGTATTTAAAAACATTAATACTTAATTCATTTTTATGAGTACAAAACTTATGTTCTAGGTATCTGTTCTTGCTACTACATAATATTAATGTATTTATATCAAAAATCTGATTTACTAGGGCAAGAAATGTTAAATTATAAATAAATTCTATTACGGAATATGGGTGTTATTTGAAGGTAATGCCTATTTGCACATTAATATTTAATGTACAAAAAGACAGAACGGATATTGTGACCAAATTGAGCACAGTTTTCTGAAAACTATTGTTTAAGAATTTTTGTTATTTGCTTTACATTACACATTTTGTCTGCATGGTTAATCAAAATAAAAAGGATAGTATATCAGTCCTAAATTAGCAACTCGTAAATATAGAAGTGTTTTGCTTCTTAGCTACTTATTTTATAACACACATACGTACGTACATACGTACATAACTGTACCTATCTTTCATAAATAAAACCGGCCAAGTGCGAGTCGACTCGCACACGGAGGTTCCGTACCATCGTACATAACTATTTCGCAAAAGGAACCCTAAACCGAACCGAAGGGGTTCAACGTCCATTCCAAGTTGAAAAAAATATATTATTAAATACACATTATGTGAAAATGAAAACTGTCTGCCTTATACGGTTCATGAGAGCCCGCTGAAGGGCGGACAGACGGACAGACAGCGGGGGCTTCGTAATAGGGTCCCGTTTTCACGCTTTGGGTACGGAACCCTAATGGGGAAGATTTTTAATAAACAAAATAAAAATTAGGTACAAACTAATTAAATAAATAGGTATATTTAATTATGTATGAACAATATTAGTTGATGCATGCTCTTTGTTGTTACTGATCTTCATGCTATGAATAGGAGAGACTTCCAAAGACTGTTAGGCACATTTAAAAGTGATAATTGATTAATAACAACACTGATAAACATGGTTCGACACATATTTTTTTAAATGCTGATGAACTAATTTCAGATGATACATTATTAGATTTTAGTAAATAACTGATGGTAAATTGATTTCCAACATATTGCTGCTAGAAGCAGTTAAGTACACAACACTGCTTGAGTTATTTCTTTTGTAGATATTAGAATAACTGTACGCAAATAAATTTAAGAATGTCGCGCCAACCCGCTACCACAACACGACGATCAACCTAATAATTTTGATAGAATTTATTAAAGTTAACAAGTTCATACAATATCTCTTTACCTCAATATTTACATAAATATCATTCCAAAATATTTTTTCCACCTAAATATAACTAAATATTTATTTAAAAGTGATATTTTATAAAGCTACATCATTATGCAAAGGTGGTTTCTAATTTTGGGAAAGTTCATATTTAAAACGATAGTTATAAATGTTACGGACATAGAGTGAGAAGCAATTTCTACCTCGTGTAGTGCGCTTAATCACTGGTAGGTAGGCCACAACAACACACAAACATTCAACCAACACTATTTCATACCATCACAGATTTAAGTAAAAATAGTAAAAGTGATATTGATCACAGTAAAAGTTTTAAAATCAGCAAGAATTATTAAGCTATGGTTTTATTATAGATTCTTTCGATATAGTATCACACTATATTATATACAATCTAAAACTGCTGAGCCTAGCAGTTATCGGCATTGGGTATCGAGGCAGTTAGTTCTTGAGTACACACCTGTAGTCCTTATTGACATCCGAGGTCGAATTTGGTGAGTGTTCTTTAGGTCTAACGGAACCACGACACGAAGCTAATTTCGTTTCCAAAGCCTACAATGAAGAAATAAACACAATAAATGAATGATGTTAATATATTAGTAGCGACGCAATGTGCAGTTTAGGCCGCCACCGACGACAATTATCAATATACATATATGTACAGGATGAAATGAGTTGAAGCGTGAACTTGTATAATGAATAATTATTACAGTGTCGTTTGCGCTATTTACTACATATATCAAACCTTCATAACTGCATACGCGAATAAACTGTATACCTTCATAAATTTACAGATGTATATCGAACCTACATAACTTTAAACACGAAAAAGCTGTATACTTATATAAAATCATCTTTAAAATAATAAAAACCATAATTTAATGTACATGTCAGTGGTACTATTATACCTACTGCTTACAAGAGTAAAAATAACAAAAATAATAGTTCACTGGAAGTACAGAGGTTACATATTTACTAAAACATAGCTTTGTTTAATTTAAGTACATAACCATCATAATCAACCAGATGGTTAAAGCTTCGGACAAACCTGCGCGTCGAACACGCGGCAAGTGGAACGCGAAGCGGGAACGTCAACAACGAAAAACTAGAGGTTTACACCTGCACGTCCCGCGTCTCTGTCGCTTAGGTGTGCAAGGCGATATTGGGGCAGCGTTGCAGTGACCGCCGCCGCGCCGCTGACGCTCCCGTTTCGCGTGCCACGTCTTTGACGCGCGGGTTTGGCTAAAGATCAGAACCTAGCAAGAAAAAGCCATCTTTAAAGATAAATAAACACAAAGGCCTATTTTACACTTGAGATAATTTTGTCGAGCAAGTTGGTTAGGGTAAAACATCACACAACAAGTTAAATTCAAAATAACATAAACACATCTATCTACTAGTAAAGCTAAATGCACATTTGAACTCGTGATGTTGAAGATATTTTACACATAATTTATATTTACACATTTAATTGTTTGCTTTTTCCTTCATCACCTCCCTTTCTACTGAAACTGAATAGATTTTCGAGTCCCTCGCGGGACCTGACGGCAAACGATCGCCGCAGCTTTCCGCTGTCACCTTGACTCTGAGTAGATCGAGTGAACGGCGACTCTGAAGCTTTATTTGGTACTTGAGGTTTTTTGGGAGCATTACTATTTTCAGGTCCAGAGAGTTGTCGGGTAAACGTTTTAGGGTGTCTTAGTTCTACCGAGTCACTTGTATGGAGTTTATCAGTGATAGGTTCGGTTATGGCGAGCTTTTCATAGTTAGGTACGTCTGGAGTGTGGGCGTGCGTCGTGGATGAGCCGAGGGCCCCCGTGGATTGATCGCAGGCGCATTTAACCTTACCACAATCATGGCAAAGAAACCTTTCAAGCTGGAAGCAATAAACAACATGCATACTACATAACACTCAATCATGCAACTACGCTACAATAAAATAAATCAAGATTCTACAAAATTATCTATATTTAAATGAACTATAATCAACAAATACAGAATATCTTAGGTACCAACTATCGGAGGTAAGTAGCAATAAGGACAGGGGCATAAATATTGCAAAATTTACAGTTGTAGTGAAATCTTTGAGTTTAACAATATTAGGAGTTTGCTTACACAGCCTTATGTATTATCATATTTGAAAAACTAGAAGAAATCACTTTGGTATCTACAACAACAACCTACTAACCCTGATTAATAAATATATACATTTACATAGAAATCACTTACATAAAATAATTTTATATTAACTTTATCTACATAATATGACAGCATAGAATGGATATTGTGAAAGTTTATAAAATACAGTGCATTCACCCTACTTTATTAATGTTGAAAATAAATAGCTATAATAAATTTTCAATCTATAAAAAAAGTTTTTATATCGACTTGGACCAAAGTGTTTGGGAAGACAAATCCAAGGAACCCAAACTTGACGTGGTTAAGTCGTTTCGTTCAGGAGATCCTATGGCCACCATCAGTGTCCATCATCAGACCAGCTCGATGGTATCATGACATGGCATTGTCACTGACCTTACATAAGTATGCCAAATTTCAGCTCAATCAGTTGAGGATAACTGGTCTAAAATTGAGTTGCAAGATTTGTCCCACACAAACAAACAGGGCAAGTAGAATAAAAGCTTGTAAAAATACAAATAAAAAGCAGAATACATAGAATACTCAGAAGCATTATAATAATTATAAATTATCCATCATAAACCAATCAAGTCCATAGTGATAACTATAGCAGTGACTACTACAGTAACTTTTACTAATACAGCAATGAATTCACTTACCCCTACTTTACGTAGTAGATCGCCGACTATGTTGATTGCTGAAACGCGGGAAGAGGGCGTCATCGCGTTACCGTTGATTTCACCTGGTAAATTAATGAAATCAATAATTATTTTCTCACAGCTACACAGTACCAAAGATTTTATAAAACTATACTAATATTATATTTATTATACTATACTATATTAATAGACAGTATCCATAACACAAGCTTACTTTGGGTCTTAACAATCTCCAGATGACTGGTACCGCAGACCCAGAATACCTGCACTCATACAAACATTTGACATGTGGCGGGAATCGAACCCGTATCCTTCTGCTTCGAAGGTGGACTACTGTTGTGGTCAGTGACTACCTTAATGGCTTTCAGATACTGGTGCTACTAGTCTAGTCATAAATATTCTAAAATATCAAGTCATAAAAATGGATCATTTTAAAGCTAGTCAAAGTCTAAGTCAAACAAGAAAAACAACGGACAGCAATCGCCAATTTAAATGGCAATTATAATAAGAATATAAGCACTATCTACTAAGATATTTTGAAGAGGTCATGGATTATCTACATACAACTAAAACTTTCACATTGTGTAGATAAGTGTCACTCAGGGCAAAAACCTTCATTTTTAAAAGAAATATTAAGTATATTTTATCTCTTCTAAATTATAGAAGAGGAAACTGTTAACATGTAAGCCAATTGACATCAAAGGACAGAAAAAGTTTGGAAGGCCTTTGGCCTGCAGTGGGACAAGGGCTAAAACATATAAGAGAATGACTTAGGAGTCTGTTGCATCATCTCAATCACTGAAAATGTCTAAATTCTTAAAATAATTAAAGTGTGGAACTTTACATTTGCTAATATCAATATCCCCAAAAAGTAGTAACCTACAAATTGTCAAGTATGGAAATGAAGTGGACACTAGCAGAAAAGTGGCAAACCAAACATTGCCATTATATAATAAATCAAGCTGGATTCAAATGACTCTCAGGTGTTGCATAAAACCAGCACACAGTAGCATCATCATCAATGCGCCCCATGCTGACCAAGAAATTTTTTTGATGTCGCTGTTGTAACTTATATTTGTTTGTAATTTTGTGACATAGAATAAATACTTTTAACTTTTACTAATTATTTGTCAGAGTATGGTAAGCAATAGACTTACGTTTTGCTGGTGAAATTAACGTAGTCTGTGTTTCAATCTCAACAAGTGTCCGTGCTGCATTTGAGATGTGCCCATTGACTGCTGTGGCTTCATTTGTACTATCTTCTTCTTTCTTGTGGGGCCGTTCTATAACTTTCAGTTCATGTTTCAGATCTGTGAACAAAGAAACATTGCTAAAGTATTTTTAGGTCTATAACAAAAACATTCAGATATACATATTTTAGTACACAAGCTTCTGCATGCTGCTTGAACTTGATAAAACTTAGCCTATACAATACTCATGAAAAGCATATCTTCATTATTCTATATATTCCATAGCATACATACATCTGCTGCTCAACATTTACATCCAAATGAAGGGGTTTTTGCCATGTTCATCATGCTTGGCTAGCTATCTATTATTTAAAAATTGTGTTGTGAAGTATATATTTACAAACCAAAAACTTACATATGTATATGAGTAAGAATTAGCATACATATATCTTGATTATTTGATGTTACCATTTTACAAAAATTAAGACGAGTACAATTTTGATATGATAAACAAACCTCTGGCTTCATCATTTGCTCTTTGCAAGTTGACCCTCAAATTCTCTATTTCATCCACCTCACTCTCTAGGACTGCATTTCTCTCATAAGCTTGGTTAAGCAATGACTCTATACAAGCTACAGACTCTGATATTACTCTGAAATATACAAAAATACATTTAGTTAAATGTCATAAAGTCAATAGTAAAATCAAGAAAGAATGTCAAGTCTAGTACCAGCAAATTACTTTCTCATACCTTTGACCTCTTTCAAGATCATCATTCTTCTGTTCCAGCTCTCTGATATATATGGCTTGCTTTTCTTTGTCTTTCTTCAAAGCCTGGAGTTCATCTTCTAATGCATTAGTCTCATGCTGACTTCGCTCCAACTTATTCTGTAAATTTGTACATTTAAACAGCAATAAATTATAAAACTAGAATATTTTAGGCTAGGCTTTGTAATTCAATAAAGGTGACAGAGAATAATGAAAATCTATACTTGTTAAACAAATAATACTGAATCAACATACCCTGAGATTTTCAATTTCATTTTTTAATCTCTGATTTTGATGTTCCAGGTCTCTGTTTTGTTTCTCTGTTTGCATCAAAGAAGCTTCAAGTTCTTTCTCAAGCTGTGCTGAATTCTCTGTATATTCATCCAGCTCTTGCTGAATATCGTTAGCCCTGTAATGAAACATTGTTGATATGTAGGTAAATTACGAAATAACACCATGACTAGGTACCTACACTCATGTTAGCAATGTGTACAAGAACCATGCAGGACTTACTTTTGCTCATAGTAGTTGGCCTGATTTTTCCAGTAATCCATAGTGTCTGTTTCTGGCTGACTTTGAGATTCCATGATTCAAGTTAAGAGTTTGTTGAGATTTCAAGGATTTATAGAGTCATAACAAAACAATTCACTGCAGACCGTTATATATGTGGTTTCAGTAAGGAACGGGGTACTAATTAATCAGCAATTATAAATTTAGAAGTATTATTTCTTGTAAAGTATCTGACACACCAAAAATTACTAATTATTCGTCAACAAAATGCACCGTTTCGTTTATTTCTTTTCTTCGTGTTGAGTTGAGAGAAAATGCACAGAAAATGGCGACTGACATTGAATGTAAATACTACTGACAGTGACAAATAATATGACAATTGCAGTGCAAAAACCTTGCAAAACAAAGGTATGTAGATTGTAGACGCCATAAAGAAATAAGTAGGTACAGGTAGCATAAGTCATTTTCGGTCTTTTAACTATATATCACCATAGTTGTCATGTATCTTTATTTATCCCTCGGACTCAAGCTATGAGTAAAAGAGATAACTGGTGTACGTATAGCTATACTGCACTGTCAGTGTCAATCGTGTCACCATGGAAGTGACTAGTTAGTTCAAAGTTGTGGTAAGAATGATGAACTTTATTGAAATTCTAAGAAATTACTGCGTTTTACCTAAAACTTTGTTGAAAAAGTGAAAATATGTCGGTTTCCGCTGTGTACAGTCCTTCAAGAAGGACAAAAGGTGGAGTAAAATTCCCGGATTTGTCATTACATGCGTAAGTTTTTCCCTCAGTATAAAAGTTAAAGTAATTATGTTTATTACTAGAAATCTGTAGTAACAACATTTTAACAATCTAGTTCATGTGTTCCTATGAGTCTAGGATACAAATAATGTCCAAAACCATGAATAATTAGCAGAGATAAATTTAGCGTCTGTGCTAGTGATGTGCTTACCATCAAATTTAGTTTTCGGGTTATTCCGCATCGTCCCACTAGTTTCGGCCAAAACTGGTCCGAATCAGGAAAATAAAATTGATTGCCGATTTCATTCCTGATTCGTCCCATTTCACGATTTCGTACAGAAAAGTACTGTCTTTCACACTCTTCTCAAGCATGTAGTATTGATTTATCATTATTGTTTCCGTAGGATTTATTTAACTAGTTTATTTATATAACTCAAAGTACGAGGACAAAAGAAATACACAAGATAATAACTTGGAAACCTGGAATTATTTTCACACGGTTTTTTCCGGAAGTTTTCGTTCCAAAAGTTAGGTAATTTGATTTTAGTTAAAATATAAATTTTTCGTAGGTATTTACTTTGTTTATATTTTTCTTTTATTAAGGCATAAACGACACAATATCCTTAAAATTAATAGTAAATAAATATCTATGTATACATCAATCAAAATGCCAATGCCACTGATAAAAACATTATTTACAAAAAACAACAACTTTAAATCAACCATGCGGGCAAAGCCGCACGCATTTAGCTATATAATAATATTGTAATGTGTTATCTGATTTATTGCCCCTATTTTTATAAATTTTGCAAAATTATATTCTTAGTCTTACAAAATGACATCGACACCGATGTAAAATTTTGGGCAAAAACAACATATAAACAATTACAAATTTACGCAAAATAAGTCCTTATAGCTTATCCATTAGACTCCCTGAATGAAGGATGTTTCACACCCGTGACTATAAGTTCAAAGTGTCAATAAGCGCTCTAGACTATACACGCAGGAATAGGAAGGATGAGGTTTATAGCGGCACTTGCCCAAAATCACCAAGAAACTAAGGCAACGGAAAGCGGAGCGAACACTAACCCTTTTTTTAGATTTTTTCATCGCGTCAGTCGTGCAGAACATGTTTTTTGTGGAGCCCCCATTAATTTTAATATTTATTTAGATAGTATGTTATTATAGCGGCAAATGAAATACATATGAAAAATGTAAGTGTCTACCTTTGACGAATCATGAGATACAATAAAGCCCGATAGACGATAGATTCCGACACGAGATAGATTCCGACACGCACATGGCCAAAATCAGCATCAGCATCAGGTTATGTGTCACTAACACGTGCCTGTTAAATATGGGACGAATCAGGAATGAAATCGGCATTCAAGTGTATTTTCCTGATTCGGACCAGTTAGGGCCGAAGCCAGTTCGGCTCGGCAGCAAAGTCACTTCCCTAGTCATGCACACTATTACAAATCTGCAACTGCACACTAATAAAAACGGACATGCGTAAAACTGAAAGGCTGAGTCCATAAAATTCTTGGTCCTAGGTAGACGCAGTAGCATTCTGCTAGGGCCCTCGAGCAAGGGTGTCGTCATAGAGATATAGACCCACCTTTTGTCTATGCTGCTATGGTTTGGTCATAGAGTAGGTTTGATCGTCCAAGGCACCTCCTACTACCTCCCTCCTGACTACCTCTGAAAACTGACATCAAACGCGTGTCGAGTGACGTCATTAGGGTTGTCTTTGGGAACATGGACATTCTAATACGAGCTATAGATCGTGGAGGATGAGTTTAGCGGTTTTATGAAGGTTTTAGGTGATTTTTCAGAAGAATTAGAGCTCCACTGATCCTGGGAGTCTTCAGGTAGAATTAACTAGTTTTGAACGCGCGTACGCAGGAATATGAGTAGAGCGTTAGCACAGGTACGCCAAGACCCGCTCGATCAAAATTTACCATACCTACTTTATATTATAAAGTACTAGGTAAACTTTGGGGGAGTATTTCTCCGCTTGTATTGGGCATTCGACGGAAATATTATACCCACGTCGCGTCGTCGTGCCCTCCCCTTGTGAGTATTTTGTCGCCAACTTGAGCCGGTCCGGTGCGAAAGTTTTTGCTCTATCTACGTATGTTATTGTCTACTCATATGGTAGAACCCATTACAAGCAGCTGAAATGAACTATAATGCGTTGTTTTATAATCTAAAACTTAATTGATCGTGGCCCAGCAGATAGGCTAGAAAATTACTACATACGTTTAAGAATATTCTATTTAAGAAGGCTAAAGGCTATCTAGGCTGGGAAGATGAACTCGCATCCGCTGAGTGCGATTATGTGAAATAATAATGACACTGACAATAAAATAATTATGACAGATGCATCGAATATGACAGTTACCAAACAGCTGGCGCCTGGCACTTTGTGCTTTAACCCTAGAGGCCCCAAGCGGTAGCCGGTTGCCGCGCCTTACGTCACTGCATAGTTCACTCAATCCCTGCGCGGCAGCCCGTTACCGCTCTCCTGCATTAGATTCAGGGCCTTATATCACCATGATAGAGACTACTTTTCTTTAAAGAAGTTTGATGAATTTCGTTCTTTGATATATTTTCTTCATACTGAACAAAAGTAATAATGACATCTGTTTACATTCAGTTTGTTTATGGCGGTCAAATTGTGCGTTGTTCCGTGTGTTTCGCGAGTTTAGTGTACTTTGTTTGCTGGTTTTACTGGATTTTTCGAAAGTAAGTGGTGTTTTTTTATTATAAAACAGTTTATTCTGCTCATGATGAGTATTTTTAGATAATGAATTGTAAGAAATACATCGTAATAACTTCTAGATACGGCTCGAAAAAGTTCGTTAGCTTGCGCTGATTCCTAAGTAATTTATTACTTAGTTTGTTACATAGTAAATGTAATAAGCTTATAAAAATAAACTGTAACTCATTTACACAACGATTTATCAACGCATTATTGTCATTTTAGTAAAATAAAATCATGAAAAATTTGATGTACACTACATACAAAATGGCGTTTCGTCAGTCAGTATCCAGCGAGCCATTTTGGTCTTTATTTGTGTAGCGCTAAAGACGTATTTTCCCGGTGGATGGTGTGAAACTTTTTTGTTGAACGTTTTGCATAGGGACTGACGTAGAGTCGATAGTTATCGATAGTAACGATAAAAGTTTTCATTATATCGATAGTGATGGTGGTATCCCATAATTAATTTATATTTACTTTTACGTCATTATATTTATACTTAGGTACTGCTATTGAAATGATTTTTTATATTTGTTTTTATTACAAGAAAATAACGAAAAAGGATGAGTAATATAACGAAAATATTTTCGTTTCTTGGTTAGGTAGCGGGTTCGATTCCCGCCTCGAGAACAATTGTATAAGAAAAAAACTTTATTCCGGGTGTTTTAGATTTATATATGGGTAATATTATCATTTTTTAATTACACGTATTAGATTATATTAATTATATCAGTTATCTAGTAGTAGGCATCTATGAAACAAGCTCTGCTTACTTTGGGGCAATATGATGCTTTGTTGATTGTTCAGCATAATTATTATTATAATTTCTTTTTAGCATGTCAAGCTGGCGCGCTGGTTCGAATCCGCCTGCGGAATTCCTCGATGCCCTGTATGGCGAGGAAGGAAGCAATGACGAAGACGAAGGATCCGATGAATATCTAGAGATAAGTGACCCCGAATCGGACCTCGAAGACTATGAGGTTGGTAACCCACTTTTTATTATATGTTCGACTACCTGGTGTCGAGAGGTTTTCTATTTTGCTTTGGGTGACAGTTTTTTTGCATGAACGTTTCTCTTATTTTTTAGGATGATACGCACAACAGCAGAGCCCACCGTCCACACCCGCCCCATTTATCGCCGGAACGCTGGGAGAGCTTGTCACAAGTGGTAATGCTTTTATTGTGGTTTTCGGTTATAGTTATATATATACTTATGGGTTGCAGTTTACTTACGCTTTTTATGTTTGCCTTAGGGAGAACCATTGGATCGATCACCAGAGGCTCCACCATACTCACCTCTCACGTCCCCAGAGCGCCGCGAGAGGCTTTCACCAATAGTACGCTTTCTTTATTTCGCGAGGTTTATGATATTTCTGTATTTATAGCAGTTGGATTTCTTCATTTTATTAATTTATTGTATTTTTTTATTCAGGACTACCCAACAACACCTCCTGCAGCGCCCCGCGATAGGGAAAGGTCCCGCTCGCCACTACAACCATCCAATTCGTTGGAATCGTAAGTGTAATGTTAGATGTTATTTATGTATATGTATTATGTAAGAATCTAATAATAGTATTTTTTTCACAGTGCACCGGAGCCTGTAGACGTGGTGCTGCGGATTTACAATGAAGATGGTGTGCCGCTCGACGTTGACGATGGAGAATTTTATGCCCCGGATACCCACTCTTTGTATGAATTACCTGCAGAGCGTGAGAGAGATGAACGTAATAGAGATGCATGCAATAGAAGAAGAACGAGAGGGCGAAGGGGTGGCCGAAGGGGTGTCAGGGGTGTGCGAGGGCAGAGTGTACGTAGGGGTGGGTATCCAAACCGGGGCCGTAGGGAGGGACATCAGTGGGAGATTGGACACCCACTCAACGAGATCTGGACCAATGACGAAGACGTTCCTCCTGAATTGGTAAGTTTGGCGACGGATGTAGTGAGGAGACGACAGATGAGAATACATGATGATGCCATGGTTGATAGAAACGCTGAACGAGGAGGAAATGTTAGCGAGAGCGAAAACGATGATGAATTTCTTGATGCTAGTGATGGAGCAGATGCTCTCCCTAGACCAGAAAGCCAGACCCTTCACTTTGAATGGTCTTCTATGGAGACTTTTCAAGGTGAAGAACACAATTTTATCCCTGAGCGTACTGGTTCAGTTCGGGTTTTCAATTCGGCTTATGACGCTTTTCGTTCCTATTGGAGCGATGACGTTTTAGGTCTTATTGTGGCCGAAACGAACCTATATGCTACTAAAATCGCATCTGTTGCTTTTGAGTCTGAATGGTTCCCCACTAATATCGATGAAATTTTGTGCCTTTTTGCGTTCTGGATGATGTTGGGTATCGTCAAAATGCCAACTATTACTAGTTGTTTTTCTGTCGATCCCCTTCTGAAAACGGAAGTTTACAGACGCATCTTTACACGAAGAAGGTATGAAATGTTAACTAGAGCTTTACATTTTGTAGATTCCGACCCCGCGATGAATAACCCAAATCCCTCCAACACTAGCGCCGGAAGCTTTGACCGATTGCACCGTTTGAGGCCAATAATTTCACATTTAAATTCAGCGTTTCAATCCAATTATATTTTAAGTAAAAACATTTGCATAGATGAAAGCCTTACACTTTGGAAAGGAAGATTGAACTTCAAACAGTATATTCGGAGCAAAGCTTCTAAGTTTGGGATCAAAACATTCGAGCTTTGTGAGAGTACCACCGGTTACTTGTGGTCTTTCATTGTTTACACAGGTAAACAATCCGCAACAGATTTGGAGCAGTCGCCCGGAGTACTTAAAAGTACAGCTGTTGTGAAGAAGCTCATTGGTCCCCTACTGAACAAAGGGTATAGATTATTTATGGATAATTGGTATAATTCACCCCTATTAGCTAGATTTCTAAAGCGCAATGGTACCGACTGCGTTGGTACTTTGCGACCTTCCCGTCGCGACGTTCCCAATCTAATAAATAAGGCTCCTCTTAACAGGGGAGAGTACATTGCCAGGCATTCTGGCGATGTCACAATATTGTCATGGCAAGACAAGAAAAGAATTACCATGATTTCCACTTGTCATGGTGCATCTACTGCTTTGCCTACAGTCTCATCTAAACCATCATCGCGGCCAGTGCCCTTTAAACCACAAGTTGTGCTGGACTATAATAAATTCATGGGGGGGGTAGATATGAAAGATCAGATGTTGGAGCCTTATTTATTAGAAAGGAAACGTTGCAGAAAATGGTACATGAAACTTTTTAAACGCCTTCTCAATGTATCCATCCTCAACTCTCGCACTCTTCTACAGTCATCCACGCAGAAAAACTTTGACCATTTAGCTTTCCGCCTTCAGCTTGTAGATTTCATCCTCACAAATCATCTTTCACATTGTCCGCAAAGCCGAAAAAATACTGTATCTAGCAGTAGATCTTCGCACTCTCAACCGGATAGATACATCATTTCTACACATTGGCCCGTTTTACTGGAACCAACAGAGAGCAGTTCAGCGCGCAACCGGAACTTCTGGAAGCGTTGCTTTGTTTGCCTTAAACAAGGCAAAAAATCCCAAAAAACACCATATTGCTGCGAATCCTGTCGCGTGCCATTGTGTATAAAGGATTGTTTCAAATCATATCATACATCATCATCATAATACCAATTATTCATAAATAACTATTGTGATAGGTTTTTATGATAACAGAGTGGAAGATTAAAATGAATGTGGAATTTTTGTTTGTTGTATCATTGTCATAAATAATTTTTTTTCACGACATTTTTCAATTTATGAATTAACATGTTTTATTTTTGAAGTATGTTTGACTTGTCCAAATAATTATTAATAATTTTATAGAAATATGTTTCAGATTCTCATTCTAAAACTGTTTTAGGTCCATAGTAAATTTTTAACAATCTGTGTTACATTACGTACGTCTAATGGTAATGCATAACAATAATATATATTCTTAGTGTAAGAATAGATAGAGCAAATAATATAATCACGTATAAATTGTATTTTATTCAAAAATTGACGATTGCCAAGGGAATGTTAAAAAATTCATTTAGAGCATAAAAACAATTTTTTTCAAAGACCTGTTTAATTTTATTGTTGAATATATTTAAATTATAGATTTCTGTGATGTTGTATTGAAAATTTGTATTTTCACATTTACTCCTTGATTTTTTGTTGACCTTGTAACATTTTCACTAGATAGCGCTAAAAAATATTTTAGCGACATCTAGTTTTAAAAATAAAGTTGTAAAAAAAACTTTGGAACTTTTACTTATAATGTAAGTATTTTTTATTTTTGAGTGTGTTTGATTGTTTATGATTTAATAAAAATATTTTTTTATGTAATTGTATTATTTTCAAGTAGGGTATATTCCCTACAAAAAGAAAAACTATCGATAAAATTTATTCAAAGTGCAGGACATCCCTAGTAGTTTCTACTCGTCTTCGCGTCAAGATTCAAGTGCTATTATTGTAGGAATCTCAATCTCTTTTGTCAAATTATTCACATAAATACACAGCATAGGTCCTTGTTTTTTAGATTTTAGGAGAGTATTCATTTATTTCTCGTAATCCAGCCCGCAACATGGTTTCCTAAGTTAAAACTTGTGAAACGAATATCGTATTTGACTTAGCACTATATTTTGATGCCTGATAGATAGAAAATATATCAATTAGTACATTGTCGTTTACAGAATGATAAAATATGGTTTAATTGTAGAGTTATTACATATTTTGCACAATGCGGTATTTTCGACGCCATCTTGCTCAAAGGCGCACCGGCTGCCATTATTTTTGTGACATTTGGGTGTCAAGATTGAAGGGTTAAGAATGGAAAACATTGTTTTTCTTCAATGAAAGAAAATCACGAAATTATGAACTTATTGAATTTTCATTTTCAGTGCATTCGCTTTGCCCGGATAAGTAGTTTTGAAAAGCTTTGTGTGACTAAATCGCCCTTTGGCAATGCCTCACTACACTACACGTAGATATTTGTTTTCCCTTTTATTTTCGAATGACGTGTAATGTTTCCAACGGCGGACGCTAAAGATATATCGCGGGTCACGTCACATGTAGAGTCTGATTTATCTAGCGATGCCCGGACCTTGCCTGAGACCACAGAAGTTTCAACTCAAACAAACAGTAGGGACTTAACCCTCAACATGTTGATCAAAGAGATGGTATTTTGCATTGCCCTTGCACTAACAGCCTATGGAGCACTGCATAATAGGTAAGTTTTTATCATAAATCTATAAGTTAGCTAAGTAGCTTATGTTTATTAATTTACAAACATGTACAGCTATCTATACCTATGTAACTTATTCAACTCGGTACATACAAAGAGTGCCCACCAACTTATGCAAGGACTTGTAATTGATTTCAGGTCCACTAAAGTATCAAACCACCCTAACGCAGTACGATTCTTCAGTCTGGAATCGGGTGTGACAGATTGGCACAGAGGACAGCTCCGTAAAGCCCTCTCTGTAGTGGAAAAGGAAGATGTCTCATTTGTGATGTACTATGCTCCCTGGGATGCAGAGTCACAGTATGTTAAAGGGGAATTTGAAAAGGCTGCTATGGTGCTTGGTGACCGTGTTAGTTGTTTTAAAATATTAATTAATAATACCTTAACATTGTGCATGTCTAACCAGCTAGTTGTTGTTTACTACTAAAATAATATTCTGTTTTTGTCTTTGCACTTAATTTTCAATTCACCTTAGTTTAGTATTCTGCTCTTAACAATTTGTTTAGAGTAATACCACAGAATAACTATAGTACTACATAGTCATTTTAGAAGTAATACAATTGAGTTTGTTCAGATTTTAAAACCAACCTGAATTGTGTTTTCCTTTACAGGTACATTTTGCTGCCATCAACTGCTGGTATCCTGGCAGTGAATGTAGAATGGCACACAAGCTACCATCATGGCCCATCATGATGGTTTACACTTCACACTACAAAGGAATTCAGTATAAAGGTAATTATTATTCAAATTGTTGTTCTGAAACCAATTAATTGATGATAAGGATATCACTCTGCAGAAAGGTCACTCAAACAAATAGCGAAACCAGTCTCTGCCGCTTGCTTTATAAGCTGTAAGATCACACTAATATTATAAACAAGCTGCTGCCCGCGCCTTCGCCCTCGTTTTATCGGGATATAAAATAGCCTATTTGTTATTCCGGGTCCCAAACTATACCCATACCAAATTTCAGCCCAATTGGTTCAGTAGTTTTTGCGCGAAAGAATAACAAATATCCATCCATACACACTTTGACATTTATAATATTATTCATAGGATACCTAGGATGAGAAAGTTTGGAAGGATATATAAGCTTTTTATCCCATAAATCAGTTCCTGATAACTTTCCCACAGAAACATTTTTGTAAAGCTAAAACAACCTGTAGTAAAGCATTGTCTGTTGTAATATCATTTGTCATGACTTGTCATGACAAATTATATCATACATACCTTTGTGCTAATAATTTTATAAATGCACATTTTTAGGACCAAAAGACGCTCACACTATGGTTAACTTCTTGGAATTAATTATGTCACCACTGAAAAGGATAACAACAGCGGAAGAGCTGATAACTCTACTTCCATACTGTGATGTAAGTATTTATTTTATTAAATCTCAATAAACCCAATTCATGGAGTAAAATTGTCTTTGAGTAAAGTAGATGAAGTTTAATAAAATTGTAAAATTTCTTCAACTTTATGTGTGATTCAACAAGCTCGCACAAATAAAAACATATAGTTCTCGACTCAAGACGTTCTAAGGAATTAAGATGAAATCAAAATTTTAAAAACTTAAATCTGATTATTGTGTTTTTCTTGGCTTTTAACCCACTAATCTTAACCTGTCCTATTGCTAAGCAAAACCCTCCCTCAAATTTTAATGTTTTGAGGTCTGCGTTCGTTAATCATAATGACACATTTTTGTGCTGTGTTACAGCGATGCTTTCAAGGCGACAAGCTTTAACCTACACTGGGCATAATATTTATATCTTAACTCTTTACATTACAGGCTGTAGCGATAGGGTTTGTTCCCCTCTCTGTCTCCTCTAAGCACTACAACACATGGTACCAGACGGCGGTAAAAGTGCGCGAAAATGACATACTGGGCGAGATATGTTTCGTAGCTGTGACTTCCGAGGCGTTGACTGCCGAGTTTGATGTGGACGTCGTACCTAACGCGAGGCTTATACTGTGGGATGGCGGGAAGGTGAGTACATCATCATCATATCAGCCCACACACGTCCACTGCTGGACAAAGGCCTCCCTCATACGACCATAAATAGTGTTCCTCTAGGCCAAGCACGGGGATTGTTGTCTAGGGTAGAATAGAGGAAAATTGCAGCACATCGTCATCGAATGCGTGAAATATATGAAAGTAATACCTTTATCCTTACTTATATTATAAATGCAAAAGTATCTCTGTCTGTCTGTCTGTCACGTTTTCACGCCGAAAGTACTGAACCGATTTAAATGAAATATGGTACACAGATACTTGAGAGCCTGAGAAAGGAGATAGGCTACTTTTTAATGCGAAAAAAGGGTTGTAAGGGGTTGAAAGGTTGTATAGACATCGTCAGTTAAAAAGCTAAAAGATTGGAATTAATTTTTTAGGCTGTTGATTAGATATAAATAAGAATGTAATTTAAAGTTTCTACAAATTTAACCCTTAAGGGGGTAAAATATCCAAGGGAATAGGGGATGAAAGTTGAAAATGCTACCCACTGTCACTATTCCACGCGGACGAAGTCGCGGGCACAGCTAGTCTTGAATCATTCCCGCAATGTATGACGATTTATTCTACCCTTAGTTTGTGTGGGACAAATCTTGCAAATTAATTTTAGACCAGTTATCCTCAACCGATTGAGCTGAAATTTGGCATACTTATCTAAGTTCAGTGACAATGCAATGTCATGATACCATCCAGGGACGAGTGTACCATCATAGAGCTGGTCAGGCCGAGGGTGGCCAACTCCTAAACGAAACGACTTAACCACGTCGAGTTTGGGTTCGTTGGATTTGTTTTCGTAAGCTCCGTGGTCCAATATGATATAAAAACTTGTTATAAATATTTTTTTTATAATTTTTTTTACTATGCTGTCCTTTACAACAATCCCTGTGTTTGGTCTACTGAGGCGCCTTTTTCCACCGATCGATAAGTACATAGAGCATACTTAATATCGCCTTCAAAACAACTGTACAAACATACAGATGTTTTATAGGCATATATAAAATAAAGAGCGTCTTTATTTTATTACCATTGAACGTCGTTATTACGACTGAACTAAATCTATTTTATAATTGAAATATAATAATAATCTGGTTGACCTTTTATTCCGAAAAAACTAATGCAAGTCATAAATAGTTAGTTAACGCATTCACTGCGGTGCGTGCCCCCTGCAGGGACGTGCCGCCGCAGCGCCGCCGTAGCTCCACGAGCAGGAAGACGTCTATGCGCGTCATTGGCAATGATAGCATTAATAATAATTTGACGTGTTTTAAAAAACGATAAACCAACTTCAAATTCCTGAATAATGTTAATAATCGACTTCGAATGCCTTACTTTTACATTGTTTTTAAATTTTGCGGGATATTTACTAATCCCCTGGGGATATTTTTTTTATGGGACCACCTTGAGATAATTTTCTAAACAATAGTGAAAAAAAATTATAAATCGGGCCCGAAAATTGGTGGAAATATCGTGTTAGAGACCTACAATAAAAACATACAGGCGAATTGAGAACCTCATCATTGAAGTCGGTTGATAAGAAACATAACAATCTTTATGAAACTCGGATATGTGGGAATAATAGAAGTAAAAAAAAAATTACTAACCAAAGCTACAAACAGCATTAACAACGCTATTTGAATAGATAAATTGTGAATGCCACAATGTTATGCAAAATAGTAGACACAAAGTTGTTAATGCAGTTTTCTTGGCATCCACCTGATAACACTTGATAAAATGTAGCATTATGAAGTTTAATGTTAGGTATTGGTATCTTACTTGAGCGTGCACTAAAATTAAACCTGTTCACGCGATAAATTTGCTGCCATTTTGACATTCGACGAATTTCACTGGCTTAGATTTTTGCAATCATAATATATTTTTACCCGACTACAGAAGGACTAGGGTTATCAGTTTGACACCCTATGTATGTATGTATGTAGCCGATTTCGAGGTTGTCTGGTAGAGCGCTTGTGAGTGATACCGCCAATTGTCTCATTTCTTTTTTGTATCAAATTGTTTGTATAGTTGTTGTTTTGTTAAGTGTGCAATGAAGCATTTTCTATCTTTTTTGTCTATCTTTATGATCCCACGTAGCGCTGAAACTACTGGTCCGATTTCAACAAATGAGGTGTCGTACGATTCGTCTTTATAGCCCGATGGCTATGTGATGTCTGATAAAAATGGGGGTGTAACGAAATAGCGGGCGGTCTAAGTAAGGGTCAAAAAATCCCAATGTTGGTAAATATGCTCGTGTGTGGTATCGTTGCAAAGGTCTTTGTTTGTTCTTTCCAAAACCGTTGATCAAACTTTTGTTGAGGTTAACGATTCCCAAGTTATCAGCAAAAAGTGTAAAAAAATAATAATTAGAAACTAAAACCAGACTACATAGAAGTCTTAAGCGTTCACCTATTGTCCTTATCATTTTCTTTTGATCTTTAGGTAGTCGGAGGCACCCACCCCATATACCTAGGGTACCTACAAGTAGGAACAAAGGCCTCCGACTTATAACGTATGATTTTAGTAAACTGATAAAATGCACAATTTAAAACTATAATAATTATTACTACATATGTACATACATACATACATGCCCATCTAACGGCACTGTGCCGAAATATTGGCAAGCCAAAAAAACAAATAATGCATGGCCGTTATGAGTGATTTTAATTCTACATGAATGAAGCATATTCAATCATCTTTGACAATATTCAATCATCTTAGCTTTCATAATACAAAAAAAAATCAAAATCTTAAATTTGAGCTTGTACACAAGTATAATAGATAGGTTACATGTTGAACGAAGATACGACATAAGTTTAAAACTGCGGCGGACTTTATAATATTTACATATATTAATAATAATAATGACTTTTCTATAAAAGTCGACCATTCGTGTTTAAATTAACGCGTATGTTTGCACACCTGTATCATACTATAGTGAAGGTATAATCATATGATTTTTGATAACTCGTTTAGCTGTAACTCTTTATGGCTCTAGTCACACCGGAATGGCATTGGACATTTTCGATCTTTTGAAGTGATACTGGTCATATATGTACGTAGATAAAGTTTAAAATTATTTGACACCAGGCACCGCTTCGCTGCCGGTTGCTGCCATCGCGGTGTGAATTGAGCCTAAAAAGCAATGTAAATAAGGCTCATCAACCAACATTATATTTCCAGGAATTCTTCTCTGAAGAGAATGTTAATGTCACATGGACGGAATCAGATCTAGTGACGTGGTTAGTTCATAACTTCTCGCAGCCAGTGGCTAGGATAACCCCGCTCTGGAGGAAATCGTTCACGTTCGAGAGATATGTGGACGGCAGTCCGATGATAATGCTCTTCACGCCTATGAATCCACTATACACGATGCTGCCTAATTATGCCTTGGTAAGAATATTTTTAACGTTACTATATTCACGTGTATTTGTCGCGTACATTAGTTTCTATTGACGACCGATGTGGCGTGGTGGGCGAAGGTCCGCCTGCGACGCAGGAGGTTGCGGGTTCGATTCCCGCTTCGGGACAAATATTTGTACGATCTGCAAATATTTGTTCAGGGTGTTCTGGTCGTTTTTCTATGTATAATAAAAAATATATATCTATGTAATATATTGTATTAAGTATATCAGTTACCTAGTACCCATAACACAAGCTCTGCTTAGCTTGGGGCTAGATAATGCTGTGTGAATTGTCCAGCATTATTTATTATTATTATTTTATAATTCAGGTGCTGTCAAAACTAAACTAAATTTAACGTGTCTAAGCATGTTGCCGTCCCTTTCTCAAAATCAAAAGGACGGCATAATTTTTTACGCTCTCCAATTAGTTTTGGCGAGTTTTGACTGAATTGGCTTTAATTTGTAGTGGGTAAAATGGGAACGTCGTATGGCAAAAGTGAACTCGACTTTTGAGACGACAAATTGCACCAAACTAAAGTGGACTACATTTTTTAAATCTGGCGCAATTGTCCTCTTCCTTTTCCATCGCCTCTCCTATAACTCTAAAGTTTTCAGGAAGAAAACTCTTTTGCAGGGTTAAGCTTGCCTATGTACATAATATTATTAAATAAGTTGATACATGTATTACTGTGTACAATAAAGAATTACAAGAACCACAAGACATGTCTGAAAACCATCGCCGCTACTAGCTTCGGCTTGTAGCGGCATAATGCTGAGACAGGGACCTTTTTGGCCCCTAACACTTTTCCTATCTTTTTTCTATAAGTATGTTTATGTTTCCTGTACTTTCCTTTATCTGTAATGTGTCGTGTTATGTTATGTGATATGTGGCCAAATTTATCTATTTTCTATGTCTTCGTTTTTTCATACAATTATGCACGCTGACGCGATGTCACAAATCCAGACCTCCCGTATACGTAAAACAAAAGGGGATCGCGCCAGCTTATAAAAAGTTACCCCTGACTCTATTATATTTACACTGCCGCCGTTCGCAAATATACCTGCGACAATATTTTTTAATTTATTTATTATTTCATTTAATAATTATGCATTTTCTCCTTGTAGATGCGAGAAGTATCCATGGAATACCATAACTGTAAAAACAACCGTACGAACCGCTATACAACCGAGCTAGTAAAACTACAACAAGCCCAAAGAATCGTTTACCACCTAAAAGACTACGCGTCCATGTGCAAAGACAGTCAATCCAAGAAATCTAGACAAAGTATTAACAAAAAGGGCGTGGAATCTAGGAATAACAAATATCCGTGGAACAATAAAACTGAAACTCAACCTAAGACTGCGTTCAACTTCTTTTCGAAGCGAGGTTTAGGTTTCGCGGAGGATTTAAACCTGGATGATTCGCCAATGTTCTCCTTGGAGTGGTTACATGAATGCAATACTAAGACTTTCCCTGCAGAAAGGAGTTTCTATGAAAACTACGAGCAGTGTAGACTGTTTGAACAGGGGTTTAGTTTGCCGGCAACGGATATGGGTGGAGAGTAAGTTTTTTTTCTGTTACTAAATTAATCTTACTAATATTATAAATGTCAAAGTTTGTAGGATGTTTGTTCCTCTTTCACGCAAAAACTACTGAACGCATTGGGCTAAAATTTGGTATGCGTATAGTTTGGGATCTGGAATAACATTATAGGTTATTTTTTATCCCTTTAAAACGCAGGCCATGGCGCGGGCAGCAGCTAGTACTACTACTACTACATATATTATGTTGCTCTTCCATAATTAGTTAGTAATTTTGACGAATTATTATGAATTTAAATTAAATTAAATTGCTTAAGGTTGAGTTTAAGGTTAACGTTGATCGTTTCGAGTGGGCGGGATCTTCAGTTTTTTTGTGGTTTTTAGTTTATTCTGCGTTCTAAAAGATATAAAACTAGCGGAAAAGTAATTTGCCGCAAATTGATAACCATTTTCTATTAACATATGAAAAATCCAGTTGCGGTTCATTAGTATTTTTGGAGCATTTCGGAAAATAAGAGATTATGAGTTAAAAATCATTTTTTCCCAAATCCTCCTCCCAAAATACAATTGAATCAAAGTTGATTTTGATGGGTCATAGAAAATAGTTCAAGATTTGCGGCAAATTACTTTTCCGTTAATTTAATCTTTGTAGCTCGCTCGCAAATCACCAGTTTAATAAAACTCTAATAACTTGGTACCATTACAGAATAGAAACAACAATGCTGCCTCTTGAAGACGATCCATTAACAGCTGAAAACCTAATTCAATACTACATCCAGCATAAATGCAAGCTGTCAAAGTTTGCCTACGAATACAGCCCTCCAATATTCCCTTCTAATAGCCAAAACGAAGTGAAACATACCAGTAACTTGACCAGGATAAATGGACTCGGTTGTTCTATAAACGCTAGTTTGAATTTCGTTGCTATGGACAGTATACAGAACCATCATTTCGCTGAGGCCCTTGGAGTTGATGTTCGGAGTAAAAAGGATATGACTGCTGTTGTTATATTGGATAATGAGGTGAATATTTTTATATCCTACTAATATTATAAATGTCAAAGTTTGTAAGGATGGATGTATGGATATTTGTTCCTCTTTCATGCAAAAACTACTGAACTGATTGGGTTGAAATTTGCTATGGATATAGTTTGGGACCTGGAATAACATATAGGTTATTTTTTATCCGAATAAAACGCGGTCGAAGGCGCGGGCAGCAGCTAGTAATATTATAAATTTGAAAGTAACTCTGTCTATCAGTCTGTCTGTTAACTTTTCACGCCTAAACGGCTGAACGGATCTAAATGAAATTTGGCAGGGAGGTAGATGGTATACCGGGGACGGACATTGGGTACATGAAAAGTGCGTGCGCGGGCAGCAGCTAGTATATAATAATTAGGCAATAGTTAACCACTTACCTCTGTATTACGGTGAAGTGAGTACCAAAACCCACGATTTGACGGTACGGAAAATAATTTTTAAGGCAAAAAAACCTGAATTTTAATTATTTTTTGATGATCTTGGAAGTTTAGAACTCTAGTTAGTAAGTTATGGGAGTCGAAATACGATTGAATAAATTTGAGATATCAAAAAATCATAAAGTTTCCTCTAAATTTTCACTTTTACCGAGACACTTAAACGGAAAAAGCAGTTTCATTAAGATAAGATAATGTTAAGTATGGTATAAGAATATAAGGTATGGTGTTCCGAGACACGGTCGATGGAGACGGTCACGTGGGCGTCCCTTGATTACGTCATCATCGCAATCGCCGAATGAGAAGATGAATCTGTTTTCTGTTGTTACCAGTAGCGTAAAATCGTAAGTCCCCGAACTCCTTGTACCTGCATAAATCTGATAAAACTATGTGGTTATTTACCAATTATTTGACTCGTGTTAAACTAACGCTGTTTTGACTGATCTAACAAAAATAATTGACGAGTCACATTTTTTATTCCTATTTGACCCTTATCAAATTTGTGTCCCAACTTCTACGTTTTGTCGAAATAAAGTGGCAACTGGATAGTGACGTAAGCAAGAGACACTCCCGGAGGAATAGACCTTGTTTTCTTGGATCATGATGTTAAGCTAGTATTTTTTACCCGACAGCGCAAGGAGGGTTATGTTTTTAAAAAGAGTAATCAAATCATCCTTTACTAAAATTGCATATTCCAGAATGAAAGCCAATACATTTTATCAGAAGAATACAGTGCCAAATCACTACGGGATTTCATCTACAACTTCACAAGCAAAAAGCTGAAGCGCTCCCTTCGATCTCACGTCGACGATACATGGCATACACATTACTTCGCGTCCGACGGGAAGAATGAACAAATGGGAATCAGTAATGAAACGTTACATATTGTCGACCTTACGACGAAGAGCTTTAGGCGGCTGGTGAAGACTCCGGGACAGGTAAGATTTCTTGCTGATACCCTTTTGTTTAAACCCTCCCCTACATGGGAGACCATCCACTCGATGGACCGACGACATCGTAGCGGTCGCAGGAAGTCGATGGATGGAGGCGGCTCAGGCTATTTGTGATGTCGTATGGCGGAGGCCTATGTCCAGCAGTGGACGTGTATGGGCTGATATGATGATGATGACGCTTTTATTTTTAAAGTTTAACGTAAATCCCATCACAAACGTAGCTAGAATATACATAGTAATATGAATATATGAATATATCATAGCAAGGCATAGCGCGATAATTTTCTATATAAATTTTCCAGTGACCACACACGAAAACATATTATAACATCTTTCCCTGCGTGGTAGCTTGCTATAATATAGTACATTATTAATATATATTATTAATTGTATTAATATATATTATAGCTATGTCTGTGATGGGCTTCAAATCCGCGTTTTGACTTAGTGTTCTGAATAGTTAGAGCGACTGTAGTATATTTTCAGACTTTGGAGCGAACAAATGTTCGTTCACGAGGTAAATGTAAGAACACCTCGTAAACGAACATTTGCTTTAAGGTTGATTCATTTCGTGTTGCCGCAAGATTCAATTTTTTAAAGTGGTTTTAAATTTTTCGTAATTTACTTTCCGCTATATTTATTCCTTGTAAAACGCAGGAAAAATTCAAAAGCACAAAAAAAGTATTAAATCTTGATCCAACACGAAACGGTCAACCTTAGGCTCACTAGCCGATGCCGATACGTGTGTTTTAAAATAACCTGTTAAACTGAACGTCAGAAATGTTCGACAGGGCAGTGATCCCACGACTTTACAAGTAAATGACGATTCTCGAGTCTTAACAATAGTTCCTTTAAAATAAGTTATTATAAGCCTTATCATTATCATCCATTCACCCAACTAGAAATTTACAGTACCTAAATAAAATAAAGATCGTAAAGGTATCGTACCGTTCGAATTTCTTAAGAGTGCGCATTGCGCGCCATTTTGTAAAAAGGATAGCAATAGGATGTTGCGTTCATAGGAGCGGGACAGAGCATACGTTTTTGGAAAGGCGGAAGCGCAAAAAATGAGTTTTTATCTAATTACAAGTTAATTAAACAACTAATCGAAAAATTAAAAGACATAAGTCAAGAAATACTTCAAGATTTCTTGACAAAACAAAAACCCAACAAATAAAATGTGCTGTTCCTGAGATAAATAGAAAAATTTGTGCAAAACATGTTTTTTTCAAAATAATATTTTATCGAGAAAATTTTCACTAATCGTGTTTTTAAAACACTTAATCCAAGATTAAAGTTCAAAGTATCATTTCCCTAAATTTGAAGGTAGTAGCTTCACAGATTCTGAGATAAATAACGATTTCTAACACTAAATTGCTTATGGCACACTTTTAATGCATTCTTATTATCTAAAATTTAATTATCATGCACCAGGCCCAATAGCTTTGCCCAAGATTTGTCAACGTTTCTTTCTATTTCCAATAAAGCCTATAAAAAGAAAATATATATTTCTCTCTTTCCTCCCTTAGCTAACAATAGTATCAGTATGCGGTGGCGCTTGCAGCGCGATGACGTCACGGGCCGTAAGCTCCGCCGCACGCCTTCTCCGAACCTGCGGCGTCAACGCTCGAGCCGCTAGGATAGACGCGCTGCGACACGACCTGCCGTGGCACTACTCCGCGGATACCTACCCCACAGTCTTCGTGTTCCCGGCTAAAAGGTATTGTAGACTCTTTGACAGCGAATTATGGTCTCATATCGTAGAATATGAACCCATGCAGCGTCAGCGCTGAGGCCGCTAGGATGAATAACAAAGTAACATCGAGGAATTTGAGTGTAGATGTGCTACGTTTGTAGACATGCTACGTTTTTAGACGTGCTATGTTCGTAGACTTGCTACGCGTATATACATGCTACGTTCGTAGGGCTGCTACGCGTGTAGACTTTCTAAGCTTGTCGACGTGCTACGCTTGTAGACATGTTACGTTCGTAGACGTCTACGCCTATAGACATGCTACGTTCGTAGACCATCTACGCGTGTAGATGTGCTACGTTCGTAGACGTGCTACGCGTATAGACATGCTACGTTCGTCTACGCGTGTAGACCTACGCTTGTAGACGTGCTACGCTTGTAGACATGCTACGCTTGTAGACATGCTACGTTCGTAGACCTATGCTTGTAGACGTGCTACGTTTGTAGGCATGCCACGTTCGTAGACATGCTACGTTCGTAGACCTTCTACGCTTGTAGGCTATGCTACGTTCGTAGACAGGCTACGCGTGTAGACCTTCTATACTTGTAGACATGCTACGCGTGTAGATACGTTACGTTTGTAGACGTGCTACGCGTTTAGATATGCTACGTGCGTAGACGCGCTACGCGTATAGACCTTCTACGCTTGTAGACGTGCTATGCGTGTAGATATGCTACGTTCATAGACCTGCTACGCGTGTAGACGTGCTACGGATGTGTAATTTCTGTGAATTTGTAAATATTTTATCTGCTGTAGAGTTTATGTTAATTTTTTCTACAGAAACCGCGAAGCCGACAGCCATGCGTTCCCAAACAAGTCCCGCGTGACGTCGGGCGGCGTCGTCGCGCTCGCGCTGCGCTCTCTCGGCGCGCCCGAGCACGTGCGCGTGCGCGTCACTCTCTGCAATAAATCACAGGTAAAGAGACCACAGTCCGATGCGGTCGCGCTGTGAGAATCGACACCTCTAAGTCATCCAAAGGCCTCCAACCTCCAAGGACAACAACTTCCATCCGTATAGAAATTCACGTCACAGAAATTCACCTGTACAGAAATCATTAATCCGCCTGTCTGTTCACCAGTGGACGTGAGTGTGCTGATCAAGAAGAACAAAAATCCCACCCTCTGATCATATATACCACTATACTACAACTACAAAAATATTGATTTATTAATACCTTAACTTTCTAAAAATTAAATAAATGCTGGACAATTCACACAGCATTATCTAGCCCCAAGCTAAGCAGAGCTTGTGTTATGGGTACTAGATAACTGATATACTTAATATAAAACACTACATAGATAGATATTTGTTTATTATACATAGAAAACATCCAGAACACCCTGAACAAATATCTGCAGATCGTACAAACATTTGTCCCGAGGCGGGAATCGAAGCCGCAACCTCCTGCGTCACAGGCGGAAAATAATTTCGTGGCATAAAATAAAGGAACAAATAACATGGTGATCGTAACTGACGAATACTAGTTTTCTCTGGATATGCGCAATCATATGTATACCTAACTATACTAATCAATAAATCATTCCGAATCCCCATAATTCCAATCATTGAGATATCTTTACCCCTAAAACCTGCAATAAATCGCGATAACATGGATAACTTCAAAACGCTTTCATTACATTAGATAATATTCATTCATCGGACATTAGATTATAGGGATAACTAGTTTTTGCCCGCGGCTTCGCACGCCTGTATTATATCCAGGCCTAGAACTAAATGTATGCATAATTTCAGCCCGAACCGTTCAGTAGTTTTGGCGTGAAGAAGTAACAAACATCCATCTAAATCTCTAAACTTTCGCATTTACAATATCAGTATGATACTTGTTTCAGTCAATAACGGAGAAGAAAACCTGTCTAAAAGACATAAAGGAGCATATAACAACCGTTATAGATAGAAACCTCAGGTACTACAGGCGGACAGAAATTCGTGAACTTAAGGACGCCTTGTTCCGCAGGCTGCAGCATTTACACCAAGTGTCTTTAGAACTAAGTCTCATTCAAGTACCAGATCTCAAAGAGGAAAAAAGGCTTACAGCACTTGTAAATTCGCTCAGTAGTCTATCTAAAAATTGGGATATTGATGAGTTGGTTATAAGAAATCAGAAGAGGAGAAGTTGATAAGTATTTTCTATTTTGTAAATAGTGTACATTTGCTCAGGCGAAAGTGATATCTATATAATGTGTATTATAGATAACTTTTGGGTGCACGTTTTTCTCATAATGTTTTTAGTCAAAGTTAGATTCGTGTAAAAACCTTTTTTTGTACCAACTAATGCATACTGAACTATTTCATTCATTGAAATCTATATTCGTGTAACGTTTGACCTAAAATATTATGCGAAACATGGTAACCTGTTTTTGTTACTTACCTATTTATTTTATTATTGATATCAAATGCAAAAAATATTAAATGTTGATTATTAGGTACAAAAGCAGAACTGGTTTTTAATTCAAACACACCCTAAAACAAATAATTCATCGTATATAGCTGGATTTTATGGACGGAGAAGTTTTTGTGCGATTTCTGACTTTTTAGTACTCGAACAGTTAGTTCGATAGAAGTTTTTAATCAGTAAGTATAGGTAAGAAACAATCCATGGGCATCAAACAAGTTTTAGTGCAGAATGCCCATTTTCTTGAATTCCGTATGTTTTTTTAAAAATCTGAATGGTTATGAAAATTTCTACAAAAATCATGGATAGTCTTCTAAGACCATTTTCACGTGGCTACATCGTTTAAGGCACCCCTTAGTGCCCCGGCCAAAAAATCCAACCTGTGTAGTAAGTGTCAAATAAAAACTACATAATTAAACTACAAATCATTTACTACAAGAAAACGGATAGCAATAAGGCAACATAAATAACAATACGATATTTAAAATTCTACGTCTCTCCCGAAGAAGGAAAGTGTATTCAGTTTGGTATTGCTCCTCCAACCTCGAACGACACTCAATACAACCTTGGTTGCTTTGTTCACGTAGGATTCTGCCAACAAAAAATTTTAATTTAGAAACAAGTAGGTTATTTAAGAGTATAAAAAACCCGGGATGGATTTGGTTCACGTGGGATTAAGCCAACAAAAACTAATTTTAGAAGCAAGTAGGTTATTTAAGAGTATAAAAAACCCGGCATTGATTTTGTTCACGCAGGATTCTGCCAACAAAAATAATAATTTAGAAACAAGTAGGTTATTTAACACTATAAAAAACCCGGCATTGATTATGTTCACGTAAGATTCTGTCAACAAAATGTAATTATTTAGAAGCAAATAGGTTATAAAACATTACAAAAAACCCGGCATGAATTTAGTTCGCAAATAAAGGGCAGGACTTCCAAATATATGCAGGCATCAGCTGTTTGTTTGATGTTTCCAGGTTAGTAATATACTAGCGACCCGCCCCGGCTTCGCACGGTTGTAATGCTGGTACTAAATTATACATAAAAAACTTCTTGAACCAATATCTATTTAAAAAAAAAAAAACAAAATCCGTTGCGTATTTTTAAAGATCTAAGCATACATAGGGACAGACAGCCGGAAGCGGCTTTGTTTTATACTAGTAAAGAGTCACATATCAAACTAAACACTGATAAGGGCGAAAAAGATAACCTTCCCGGGAAAAACCTGAGTGGCTAAAATTAAGCTGGATACACACACTTTTGTACAACAAACTGGGTTCCTATGATCTCAGAAACAGACCCACTTTAGGGAATTGCTGAATCTCATAACGCTAAAGAATATTATGCAGATTTTAATCACCGAAGACGGATAGGTGATTGTGTTAAAACCATTTATTTCTTGGTATCTTAGGTCTAAAGTTTTATCATTTCTATGAACGGAAAATCTGTATAGCCTAGTAATAGATTATGCCAAATATATTTGATATATTTGGTACATATATATATTTTTGTATTTATTTATTTAATATGGGCAACCAACTAGAGATAACACAAGAGATTAAATTTTTTTAACATAGAACAGACATAGAACTTATAAGCTAGTACACTCTAAATTACAGGTAGCCGCAATATGCGCAAAAAACAAGGCAAATCAACTAAACAGCTAATGGTAACATGAATGTAATAAATTAATAATATGAATTAGGAATTTGCAATTATAGGTACATATTTAAAAAAAGCACGAGTAGGGTACCTATGATACCTGGATCACAGGTTGTTCTACCTGGATCACAGGTTGTACTACCTGAATTACAGGTTGTACTACCTGGATCACAGGTAGTACGAGTTATACAAGTAAAATAAATTAAATATGAAAACAATTTTTAGTTTTATTTTTGAGGTAGATATTTCAAACTAAGAGTTAACAATAACATTTAATTGCACAACAATTCCTAATCTATCTATCACGTGTGCGCGCATATTGGTGTATGTGTGTGCTTAGTTTTGTGTTTGGGTGTTTGAGGGTGTGGGGGAGTGTGTGTGCGTATATGTGGGTGGGTGTTGGGGTGTGTGTGCAGTGTTGTAAGTGTTCTTAGGTCTCCCGAGGCTCCAGGCTCTTAAGAGTCTGGGCAACAGGAGACCCAATTGTGTAAAGTGTGGAATTGTGGTATGGAGCGAGTTCCTATACCTGCTCGTATATATGTATCCAAAAGACACGCGCGTTAACAGATACTAAATGTTGTAATATATTGTTAAGATTATATTTTGTACTGAAAATTTATCCATTAGCGATAAATAAGACTGGAATTTGATATACAATTTATCTAAGGCCATCAGACAAAGAGGTAAAATAATGCGCATCGATAAAAAAATCAATCGCTTATTAGATAGTACCTATCTCAACCGTATCGTTTACCAATAATGAATATTTCAGACTAGCAATCCGCCCCGGTTTCGCACGGTATCCCTATTAAGCGGCTCTGCTACCCATGCCACGGGTACAACAATCTTTCTTAATAAACAACCAAAACTCTTTTAACACTACATATTATGTGGATTAATTAAATAATTCTAGCATTTCAGGGATATAAATAAGATTTTTAGGGATATAAATACAATAATGCTGGACAATCCACACAGCATCATTTAGCCTCAAGCTAAGCAGAGATTGTGTTATGGGCCTTATATATTGACCTCCTTTTTATCATTATGATATGTTCAGCCGCTTATATACGTGAATAAGTAATATTGATAGACAGGGTCTCTTTCGCATTTATAATAATGATTGTAATTATGGACGTATTTATAAGTTTGACTAGTTTCTGCCCGCGGCTTCGCACGCGTTGTTTCTATGCAAACGTTCATATTTTTATTTCTATCCCATGGTAACTGATTTATGTGATAAAAAGTAGCCTATGGTTTATTTCCGGCCTAATAACTACCTGTATCTATGCATAATTTCTGCCTGATCTGTTTAGTAGTTTTAGCGTGAAGATGTAACAAACATTAATCCAAACTTTCGCATTTATAATCTTCTTATACATATATAAAATTTCCATGTCACAATGTTAGTTACCGTACTCCTCCGAAACGGCTTTACCGATTTTTACCAAATTTTATATGCGTATTCAGTAGGTCTGAGAATCGGCTACTATCTATTTTCCATACCCCTAAGTGATTATAGGGTTGAAGGCAAAACAACGTTAGGCGGGTCAGCTAGTATTAGTGTAAAGATTATCGTGCTTTTGCTAAAAAAATATAAACGAATCTTACCAAGAGCGGCACGGTTCGTATAGTTAGGAAACTTTTCGTGGAAAGGCCTGATAATGTAAACGAGGTCGATCCCAACCACACCCGATGCATAGTCGCTGAAAGATCCTGCCACTCGCTCTTCATTGCTGCTTTGATGAACCTGTAAAAGGTTTTAACAAGTTATAAGTATTTTAGGTAGAGATGCGAAGTTACTCTTGGTCATCGAATTCCGTTGTCTCATCTTTGCCTAAAATATACAAAAGAAAGTTAGGCACATTTAAAAAAAAACTTACACTAATAGTTAGGGTAAGTTTTTTTATGGTTGGTGGCCATGGTATGTGAAGCACTAAGCTTAAAAAGAAACAAAACCGCGAAAAAATCGAAAACCTGCAATTTTTTTAAGAATCCTAAATCCAAATGCGGAAAAAATAGAAACGGATGACGTTTTTGCAGTTCGGAATTGATTTAGACAGCTCAGAGCTATAAATAAATAAATATAAAATAAAAAAGGCCGACCGCAAATTCGCTCGCGTCTTCAGCGCAGTAACTCCGCTCTACAAAACTTACGCTGCTGATGCTGCCTGTACTCCCGCTTCACAGCTCAAGCAACAGAATGGACCTTTGGGCCACACCACACACAAGACACCTCTCGTTTGCTAACATATCAAATTCACTGCCACTGCGGTGCGACCCGCAGGGGCGCGCTACTAGGCTACACACAGCACACATACATATATAGTTACTAGGACTGCAAGCATCCACATGTGCGACGGCGTCGGCTTTCAAAGTGTTATACAGTGAAACGTTATTAATGTGCGGAATCTGCACAAAGTAGGCGACATAGCCCGATGGATGGGCGACATTTCATTGTAAATACATACATATGTATTTTAGCCAACAGTGTTTTGCCAATTTGTCAAGCCGCCGACTTCGCATCGATTTGTATCGACTCCAATAAAAGTATAATTGCTGTCAGAACATTTACCTCATATAACCGTCCATCTGGTAACCGCGCCTGCCTCGCAGCATACTCTCCGATCTCCTGAAGCCTCTTCGAGTTGCTTGGCTGACGTAAGGAATATCTCCAGGGGTACAGAATAAACTCCTGGAAGATTAGTAGTGTATCTCTGCTCAAAACTAGTTTTTTTTTATTTTACACCAAACGACACCCTGCGGGTTGTGTCGGCGCGTTTTGTGCGACATTTCAGTCTATAAATATATGCATGCAGCCGACAGTGTTTTGTCAACTTGTAGGACGTGGTGACATTATATTAGTTTGTACAATCTTTTAGAGCGAAATGTGCACAAGTGGGCACATGTGGACAAGGGCTAGTGATGACGAAGGACTTTGACATGAAATCGGAAATCCAATAAAATACACAACTTATCCTGAAAAAACTAACGTACCGTCAGGGTACGTGCTCATGATACCCAATTTGGGTATTATGAGCACGTGATTGGGTAACCCAATGGCTCCTTGATTTCACGTGACATTATGTCAACATAAATAAGTTTTTGGTCAGAATCATAAAACACTGCCCACATACCTAATACTACAAGTTTTCCTTGACCACATTGGATAAGGATTTAAGGATCGAAAGATTACCTTTTTCGGCACGAAGCTTGCATGCAAATGTATTGCCAAATGTATAGTTTCCCCGAGTTTGTCGACGTACGTGCGAATGGCCTGAGCTTCCGCGGTGGAGAATGGCTTTAAGCCAGGGTACTGCTGGCAACAGCGTCCCGGAGTCTTGTGGACGTCATCTGCGATAATTAAAGCACAGTTGCTTACTTTGATTACAGTTTCCTAAATCAATTATTTCTATCGATAGCTCGATTTGTCGAATTTTGCATTTGTCACATCAACAAATTTTGATTCAATTCTAATACGTCATAAGCAAAGATCTTTCTCTTAAAGATTTTTCTTTGGTTATTATAACCAATTCTTTAGTACACTTCTTTGGTTATAACGTTTCAAGTAAAATTGAATCAAAACTTGTTGCTGAATTTCGCTCAAGTTCGGAATCACCTTTAAGCATTTGGTGCGATAGAAATTGGAATTAGCATCAACGCAACGTATGAAGGAATGGGTTGTATTAGAGAACTATACTCCGATTCATAACCTGGATATATTTTGTATTGTAAAATATTAAACGACATTGGTATCATCGAAGCAAAGCACAGAAGCTCTAAACATAATTTTTTGTTTTGAAAGCTCACATTCATCATTTAATTGATCTCTCGTTCGTTTTAAAATTCAAATTTTAACGTGTCCTGAGATCTCCTCGAGTGGAATAGAGTGATTCCCATCGCAAGCAAAATCTTCGGGTACGTTAGAGAGTTTTAGCTGTTCTAGTGACCTTTTGGTTTTTGTTTTCTTGAGTTCATCATTAGCTATAAACTTCGTCTGCTGAACCTGGGCGTCCCCAAACGATGACGCCACAAACAGGATCCAGAGTCACCTGCACCTATCGACTCCCTGGGAGTGACCGCTACAATATTGTCGGTCCATCACGTGGTAAAGCAGTGGAAGCAGTGTTATAGAATTATCACCGGAAAAATACCAAGTAATAACTACACCATTATCTAACCTTGCCAATGATATGCAAAGTTCCGATTAATATGCGTGCCAAAACACAGGTCATCTTGGCTATCTTTCTCTACATTTTTGTTCCACTCTTTCGGCCTAGTCGACGCCCTTAGGCTGACGTTCTGCGACCATACTTTGGTATCGATCGGCTTTTTCAGACGTAAGCTTTTTGCGAAATGCATCCCGTCCGGGTTTGCTATTGGTATCAGAAACCTGTTCAAACAAATTCAATATCAGTACACACTACAACTACAGCCTATGCTGGTCACTACTGGACGCAGGCCTCCTGAGCCTTTTTGGCTTTTATCACATGGGGGTAATGTCCATAGGTACCTAATCCGCACGCTCGGTATGCGGGTTGGGGATCGCAGTTCTGTGCTAAAATTGTGGTATCGCCTCAACTGACCCATTATTGCCGGCAATCAATAGCGGAACGCTACTTCAAAAAATTACTAGCCTCGTTTCGCCCATTCACAAACACTTTCACGACACATTGCTGGGTTTGTAAGTTCTAAGGTAAGTAAATAAGCCATTTATTTCCAAAACAATCTTAAATAACATTTCGGTATTCTATGGGTGTAAATTTAACTTACCATTTAGTATTCCAATTTATCTTAATTTTATTTATATTAATTCACTAGTTCTAAGGTAGAATAGACAATAATGACATCGCATCGTCATAGGTACATTATAGAGGTTATAGTAATGCATTTTAAATAATTTACGCATTCGATGACAGTGACGTTATTTTTCTCTTTCTACCCAAATAATTTTTAGGTACAACGCAACGTAAGTGCTTGTTAAATCCATGATTCTACCCCAGAGAACAATCCCCGTCCTTGGCCTACTGGAGGCGCTGCTGCCCGCCCCGGTGGATAGTTATAGCTTAGATTATCCCTATCTTAGGACACCCGCGGGAAGAATTAGGGTGGTGCAAATTCTACCGCCTGCCTGTACCACACGCCAATCACGGAGCTGTAGGTACCTATAATATGCCTTTGTATTGTTCCACATGACGAAAGAAGTCCGAGATAATTTACAGCAGGGTTTTTATATCGATTACTCAGACTTCTTTACTAGACGTGTAACTTACCAGTCGTAATCATTAAAGAATGGAGTTTGGTAGCTCGACTCGTAAAGCAACATCTCAGCTAACTTCATTATTGCGTTTGGAGCACCCCATGACATTGCGTTGAGTGCTAAACAGAAAATTTTGTTAACACTTTGACTGTCACTAACGCACACGGTGATGTACCACGGACAAGCGACGACGTAGCAAAGCTACGCGCTCCTCCGGGTCACATCGCTGAAGCTTAGACATTCCACCGTGGTCCACTGGACGGTCATGAATGTTGCTGTCGCTCATCACTATTCAATTGGTGGGTTCACGGGAACTTGTAATTATAAAATGTGATACCACTGGGCACTGGCACTTCGTTGTATGTATTTGAGGACTGGGGGTGCCACCGGTCTAAATCTTAGTTCTTTCAGGGGTACCATGGGTACTAAATGAAAACTACAAGCTCTTTGAGCGTAAGTGCGTAAAACCCGGCCTAAGTAGACCTAAGTAGAAGTAGACCGGCCTAAGTAGAAATGTAACCTATTAGTAGCAGCTAATGTGGCAAATTGCCTCGTAAATCTAATTTGTTTCAGTTTCTAATTTCTATGTAAATCCAGCGTTAAAGTCTGTGCGCATTTGTTACAAATGTTGATCTGCAAATATTTGTCTCGGGTGTTCTGGGTATTTTCTATGAATAATAAAAAATATCTATCTATGTAATATATTGCTTAGCTTGGCTCTAGATGATGTTGTGTGCATTGTCCAACATTATTTATTTTACCTCCAATTATCAGAATCCCAGGCTTCTTGCTCGTCCTATCGCTACGGAGTTCTAAAGCCGCTATTGTCCGGTTCTGTGCAGTTTTAGGTTCGAGCAGAACCAAACTGGCGACGTCTTCATTATCTTTTGCATAACGTTTCATCTCACTCAATGTCCGCGACCAGTTCAAATACTTGTTGTATGTTAGGTTTGAGCTGATACTCCTCATTGTTCGAATTTTAGATCCAGTTCTGCAAAAGTTACAATTTATTTGGCGTAATAATATTCGCGAAATAAGTATTTAAAAGTGGTATTCAAAATTGAGAGGGCGATTCAAATCATACCTTCTAAAACTTCTAAAGATTTGGAGGTAGGTTTTTTGGAAAAAACACCAAAACTACTGCAAGGAGCACATCGAAATTTCGCATAGATGTACCACTACTTTTCTACTCTAACCAAATTCCATGTGAACTGTTTGTAAACAAACCACAACAGTAAATCTAAAACTCTCGTGCTGGGCGTCGATTTTCAGTTTGAATTATTTATTGAAGGAAACATAAGAAGAAAGGTCGACTTTCAAATGTTAATTGCGTAAAATATACAAGGCAACAGATTGAATTTTAGGTTAAATATGGGTGGTTTGATTACAAACATTTCACATAGAATTTAGCTGGAGTACTGGTATAGAATGTTACGTTATATAAGTACCTAGGTGACTTATGATCCTAAAAAAACTTTTGCGAAGCCGTGGGTAGAACGTAGTTGGAAATACACTATTCACAAAACATCATTTAGCCCCAGACTAAGCAGTCTGGGGCTAAATGATATTATGGTTGGCTACTAGATAAATAAATAATGCTGAACAATCACACAGCATCATCTAGCCCCAAGCTAAGCAGTGCTTTGTGTCAGGGGTAGGTACTAGATCACTGTTATAAAATTTGACTTGTCCAAGTGCTTATTTTGTAAACCTAAAGAAATAAAGTTAGGTATTGATTCTGATTGCCTGCCAAGCGTGGTGATTATGGCAATTCCCCCCTACATGGGAGACCATCCACAGCGGTCGCAGGGAGTCGATGGATGGAGGCGTCTCAGGACCGCTATTTGTGGCGTCGTACGGGGGAGGCCTATGTCCAGCAGTGGACGTGTATAGGCTGATGATGATGATGATGATTGATTCTGATTCTGTTATAGTTAATACAATATAATAAACACATAAATATTTTTTTTTTAACTGTATAGAAAATGCCCAGAATACCCGGAACATATATTTGCATATCGTACAAATATTTGTTACAGGGCAGGTTCTAACCCGTAACCTCCTGCGTCGCGCGGACTTTCGCCTGCCGCGCCACATCATCAGATAATACTAGGTAGAATTAGGATTCAGGCACAGAAAAACACATACTGCACGTAGTTACGCGGAGGAAAGCAAATCATGAATAATGCTCCAACGAAGTATAAAATCGATACCAAATAGATCTTCATTTGGAAAAGCATCCTGCAGTAATGTTACCAAATATGCGGTAAGTAAATTTACTTCAAAAATATCAACGTAAATTATAATAGGATAATAATTCTCATCTAATGATCTAATCACGTAAAATAGCGGAAAAAATTTGATCTCCACTGTGGTCATAGAAAACTCCAATGAGTATACCAAAGAGAATACAATACTGACACTACGAGGAGTATACAATAACTACCGGTCACAGACATTAGCTGCGTGTGCTAGTGTGTTACCGGTATTGTATTCTCTTTGATAGAAAAATACTACACTCCAAAGAGAATACAATACTACCGAAGACTACACTCAAGCGATTCATCAAGTTTGGGTCAAGCCAAGGGTCAAGCATAGAGGTATAATACATTATCTTTGGTAGGCAATAGGTAAGTACCATAGAGCTAGAAAATTTTAGGATAATACCTAAGATTAAGCAGTCGTGTTCCGTGAATACAAATCAAATCTCCATGCTCATGATAATGGTCAACACTAATTTCATCGCGCCCTACGCACCGCACTTGCCTGATACGAATTCCTTGATAAATGCAGATGAATTCGCTGCAGAAGGTACTTGAAGCTGAAGAATGAGGCGTTTTCTTTAAGAATGAGAATAAAATGAAATAATTTATTTATGCAATCAGACCTACACATTTACCGCAATTTCAACAATAAAAAAAACTACTTTAAAACCTCAATGGTACGTTTTCTGAATGTCAAAAAATTGTTTGACCAGACGAAAAGAGGGAACTTTTTACGTTAGGCTGCCTTTATTTTGACAACATCCCATTGTATTGTCATCTCGGATCGGATCTCCTCTCCGCGAAAGATCGGCACAATCTATTCAGTTCAAAAGTAAACCGGGTTTTTCTTTTTTGGAAAGCCCGTCCTTTATGTGTCCAACCAAAGCAATGCTAATGACGTCATCATCGGTGATTACGATGCTGATACATAGGTGCGAGGCTGTCAACAAATGCGATGAGTGTGTTGCGTCCGCGTTCATTCTCGCGTGATTGCGATCGCGTAAAATTTAGAACACTTGTAATAGCTAGAAAATTTATAAATGCAACTCAATGTTTGTGGTTAAAGTCTATAGTTCTAACAGTAAATATCTATAAGTATGGGATTATACGTGAGATTTTAGAAACAAAACCTGACGTAGGTACTTATATTCCCAGCTTTAACAGCTGCTGAGCTACTGAGGGCATTACGGCCCTACGTAGACGGAGGATTTATGCTTATCGGGTAAGCCGTAAACTGAGCATGAAGCAAAAATCCCACAGACATCATAGAGCTGCGCCTAAAGAAAAATCCTCAGTACTTACCCTACCCTAGATACCGATTCTCATCCGATTCCGGTAGTTTGTCCGAGGTTTGTTCGTTGTGGTCACGTAAGGTAAAAGTAGATTCTCTATGAACTACGTCAATCCTCCTTAAATCATCTTCTCTGCCTCTGGCCATTTCAAGATTTTTTGATCTACTGCTGTCAGGACGACATCAAAATAGCGAAGTCAAAATACGAAAATGAATTTTTTGCTACCATGAAATATTGTGTCCTTTTGATCATACTTTTTATAAATGTTACACATTGTAGTGATCAAAACATCAGTGATGATTCTTTCCCCACTTGTCCTTTTACACGTAAGTTTAGTTTGATTGGCATCCATGGGTGCTAGTATTTACATCTTCCTCGTAAACCCACTGCTGAACAGGCAGTCCCAAACAAGGGTGGTTTTGTTATAATCACCACGATGGCAGACATACCGATTGGTGATCGCCGGGGTTGAAAAAATCAGAATGGTGGTGGTATTTACTGACGCACCATGTAATTATAGGGCACAATTTCACAACAAATAACTATAAACCGTATACACATTAACATGTGAACTGTTTTAGTATTTCGACGGAAAAGAGAAGCAGAATACACTCGTTGGCGCGCCAACCTAGAATCTACTCCAGAATTTATAGTAAAGGTCTTCGACGATGACCTCAGCACATCAAGAAGCAAAAAAGTCGTCGCTGTCAACTTGCAACCCCCCAACATAGGAAGGGAGAACATAATCGTTGGTGGAGTTATGGTACCACAACCCACACCTGCTACTACTCCAACAACAGATTCAACGAAAGATTACACACGTTTTATGCTCCCAACTACACCAGTAGATGCGACGGATAAGCAAATCACCCCAAAAATAACTGCTGGAGCGGATAGAATTATGAAACCACGTGGTGAGTCTCTTTTTATCATAATACCTACATAATAAACGCGTACCTACCTAATAAAATACAATAAATAGAATAAAATCAAATAACGTTCAGGTATTCAGTTTTTTTGGTATGTGCGAGCTAATATTGTATGTCACAAAGTTAGCCCCCTTAGTTGAGTTAAAAAATTGTGCAACTTGCTCACTTACCTACACAATTAGCTAACAGAGAGATTGCCTTGTTCGCTATGTGGTGAACGAGTAGATAAAGCAGCAATTAAAGCAGACATAAACCTGACATGACTATACCTACATGCGTATAAATAAAGGCGTAAGTGAACAGAATTGTGTAGGAAGACTTCCGCAACGTGACGAGAGCCCGCCAGCCGGCCCTCAGTTCCTACCGCGCACGCAGAGCTCAGCTACCTGGCAATATGCACCGATCACTCCAGTCGGGTTCACGCGTCGCACCACCATGGCACCAATCACACCGTCCTCAGAACCATACGTAAGTCTCAAGGTAGAAACAGACTGAACCCACTCCACGCAACGTACGCGACTTAATGTATGAAACGTCGTATGACGTGCCTTTGACGTCTCTAGGGCCTAGAGTCTAGGTTTTCATACAAATTCAAACGCCAAGTCTCGTAATGTTTCGCGTACGTTACGTGGTGGTGGCGTGGGCTCAGTCTTCTGTTTCTTCCTTCAATCGTAAACACCCTACACTTCCCCAAGCAATCTATTTAAAGTTTCCTTAATTATAGGGTCTACGAATATCACATACACGTACTACGCTATCTATAAAACCTCCAACTAGAACGCATGCAGACGACGACGAGGACCTGCGGAGGTTCCACGAAGGAAAGTTCTCATTAATTAGTTCTTCAACTCCTGGGGTACTCTCTCCAGCAACGCAAGAAATATACTCGACGGAAGAAACCATATTACCTTCAGACTATATGCATAATAATAAAAAGAACGTTGATATTGATAGTATACTAAACTCTGACAAAAAAAATAGCATAGATGAAACTGATCCGATTTACCAAATGATGTTTTACAATGATGAGACCGAAAAAAAGAGAAATAATATTGATGACGTTACAACTGATGAAATTAAAAATGATGATGTTACAAATTCTGAAGTTTCGAGTGATGACAATACAAATGAAGTAGATCTTATCGAACAGGTTACATCTGAAGCGATTACAGATGAAAGTTTTGATCAAAATTCAAAAGTGATAAGACTTAGTCAAAGCCAAAGTTTAGCGGAAAGTAATGAAACCGATGACCCCGAGGTTAACAAATATATGATTAATGATCCTGTTCCTGATATTGATTCAATGTTGGGCAAAGTCCCCAAGACCAGTTGCAGCATGGTGAAGTTAAGACAGCTGAGTTTTAATGAACCTATGACACTAGCTGAAGTAAGTAAATTTCAAAACACTAAACCTTTAGTATACTGTAGGTGTTTAAGAATATGACCCAGACCGCAAATACACTTAAGAACTTTTTTAAATTTACGGGGAGACTGTTTGATGTTATAGAGATGTGTCGTGTGTGAGGTATATGTATAACTAGGTGTCTTTCCCTCCTATTTGATGTCCCGCGTTAGTTCCCCGCGCCGCCGCGCGCACCGATAACTTCGCTTCGATAATTTGCACTATCTCAAAAGCTATGCGTCCAAATTGCATGATGTAAACTATCCATAACAAATTTCCTTGATGATAACATAATTTATTAGGGTTCATAAACTGTCGATAGGTACCTACGTCATATTAATAACTATGATTCACTTAGGTACCTTTATTTTCTTACAAAATATTTTAATTAATTTGAGCCTTCTGAGGGATAATTTTACAAAGATGTTGGAAGAACTACACCAAGGTAACCGCCTATTTTTTAGTTTCTTATCGCTATGTGAACTTTCATATGACAGACCAGATAGTCTTGACAAAATACTTTTATTTTTAATATTAGTAGGTACCTACTACATGTATGTATATAGATGTACTTATATATTTATTGGTCCTTGCCCAGAATGATAATATGGTATTTTCTCAGATAGTTCATCAAATGAAACAATGGGCAGAATCTAGTCCCATCGCAAAATGGGTGGACATAACAGGAGGGAATCTTACTGCAATGGAACACCCTATTTACATGATGTTATTGGATGATCCCAGTAGTGGACAAATAGTCTCAGCTAAACAAACAATCATGATCGTTGCTGGTAAGAATTCAAACTTTTTCAACTGCACAAGGTCAAACACATTTTATATACATAGAACTGATCATGCACAGCACCCACACGACACTGGCTTAACGCATTCACTGCCCAGCCTCAAGCCTTACGGAGCTGGAAATGGGCATGTACGTCGTACGTGGGCCATCATGAAAGTGTTAATAGCTGGTAGACAGTGCGCTCTGCACGCGGCGACGACGGCTAGCAGAAAGATCTCATTTATTTATTGCCAATATGTACCTATGGGTGATATTGGTAATTTATGCATTCATTCATAATTAATTATAATAAAAAATAATGACAATAATTATTCATTTTCCTTTGCAATACTACACCTCGCGGATATCATCTTCGGGTATATCATATTGTGCAACCGAGGATGATGCTCGCTATGTGTAGCTCTCGACTTAAGATTAATTCTCATAAAGGGCCTCTGTGCTGTTGGCTTCCGCTTCACGCATGCCTCCCAAAGGATCGGGTCACTATATGGCCCGTGATCATGGAAATGAGATACATTATAATAACAATAACGAATGAATAAATAATTCATTCGTAATTGTATACATATTTTGTAGGAATGCAAGGTAGAGACCATCATGCAGTGTCATCGGCAATGTATGTTTTGTACCAGCTGATTGAGAGGAGTGAAGCGCATGGAGATTTGCTGACCAAATATCGGTTTTGGGTCATACCTGTCTTCAATCCAGATGGATATGAATACTCTATGACTTTTCCACACGTAGGTTCAATTTTATTTGGTTTTTTCATCCGATATCTTAGCATTTCAAGATTTTCATCTTTTTCATCAGCACTCGTACCTCATCTGCTCAAGGTTGCTGGTGTCCCGCCAAAAAAAAGCATCGCTTGGCAGGCGGATCGGTGATTGCAGTATTGGTGTTAAAAATACACCGAAGAAGGGGTATTGCCCTTCCTCTGGTAGGTTCCCCTAGTCGGCTCTTACGTACGACATCCACAGGGTGAATTGGCGTGGTCCATTATTACGCAGCGACCGACAAATCTTTCCATCGTGTGTTCTTTATTTATAAAACTATTAAAAATTAAATATTAAAATATATTTATTTCTGTTACTTAGTATATACGTTACAATAATATGGGGGGTCCTCTTTTAAGCATGATTATGCTTGTGTTAGGGAACCCCGCTCTTCTATAACATTAGGTTTGGTAGGTACATTGAAATTTGGTACTTTAAGATTACCTAGTATAAAAATAATTGTGTTTGTGTGTGTATGTGAGTGGTGAGGGTGAGTATAAGAGAGAATGTGTGTTGTGTGTGTATGTGAGTGGTGGGGGTGAGTATAAGAGAGAATGTGTGTTGTGTGTCTGTGGTGGTGTATGTGTAGGTTGCCCCTGTGTGCTGGTTAAGGTACTCCTGAGGACACCGGTCTCATGAGAGTCCGGGCAACAGGAGCACCAACATTGATACTGGACAATTCAATATAATAGAAGTACATGAATATCTACTAAGTGTCAGGGTATGGGAGTATTTTTTAAAAGCTAAATGGATGGTAGTGTGTCTGTGTGTGAGCGAGGGTGGTGTTTTGTATGTGGTGATGTTTGTGTATGTGTGGTGGTGTATGTGAATTTATAATGTTTAAGCTTTTTATGTTAAATAGAAAAAAAGGAAGACTAACATGGAATTTAATATTATTAGCGTCGAGAGTGGACCAAGAATCTGCGTCAACACTGGGATACTTGCACAATGCGAGAATCATGCGTCTCCTGTGCGAATTATGGACTGAGGTGCACGGTGCAGCCTTGTTATGGTGTAAATCTTGACAGGAATTTTGAGTATCAATGGATACCGGGTAAGTAGTGTGAATAATATATCAGTAATTACCAGGAATAATATATCACCATCATTATGTATTACTGCAGATTGAAAGCTAACTTAGCCCGCTTAGTTTACTGTCTCCACCCATAGGTACATATATGAAAAACTGCGTCATATATGCGAGCTAAGCTCAAAAGCTGTTTGCTTAGCTTTCGATCTGCAACCCGCATTAGTCGGTCTGCTGAAATCTTTGTGTAGGTGAAAATTGAGGTAGAAATCTTAGAACAGTGGACAGATCTTCTCATGATCATAAACTATGCCTCTATACTCCAGCCAAATTCGATGTACACAAAATACAACAAAACACTCAAATTGACGAGGGGTAATCCTTGGCACTAGGCAGGCACAAAGGAAACATTTAAGATAATTTTCAGCGGAAGAACTTCGTACCGAGTATCCCTGCGGATCACTGTATCCTGGATCAAGACAACTCAGTGAGGTAGAAACTCAGGCTCTAACCAGATTCCTGCACGAGATAAATACTCCAGTGTTCACCTTCATTGCCTTCAAAGAAGGCGATGTTTTGGTTAGTGAATCATTTGAAATTGGGCCTGTGATCGTTTTCAGTAGGTAGTAGTTGTCAAAATAATTTTGTCATTATGATTAATTTTCAGGGTGTCATGTATCCTTATTCACATACGAAAAAGCGGCGAGCGTTGGATTACTCCTTTGTAAGTACACAAACTCAGGTAGAATAAAGAATTTATTTTAGCCCCACATGTTTTCAAAAAAAGGGAAATACAAAAATAGTATATGTATGTACGTAATAAAGAATAAATATAATTTAACAGCCTTTGGGATTTAAATTTTAAACATAATGTACTCATCGTTTAGCACAAGGGTACGAAAAATTGGTAAAGGTACCATTTCGTAATTTTTTGGTTAGTAGGTACTTTGGCTTTTCTTACATGAAACTAGTGTATGTAAAGTGAAGAATGAAGAAAGTAAGTGCAGTAAATTATAATTACCTTAGGTACATATGTATATGACATTTTGGATTCAATGCAAAAGGAATACTACGAACATTTACGAAAGTTTTTTTTTTTATAGAGTTGGTTATTTTGTTTTGTAGAGACAACGAGCATCACGGGCAGCTGCGGCGGCTTTCAGTATCAGCGGGCGGTCTTACGTTGCGGGCCAAACTTCGGAGTTCTTACGTATGTTTTACAATATTAAATTTAATTAAACTTTTAATGTATAAAATTTTATGACATTACAAACCAAAATAAAATGTTAAATAAGAAAATAGGTTGTAAACTGTAATTAGTTTTGAATAATTTATGATGAAACTTTGACTCGAACGAATCGAAGTCCTAATGCTGCCTCTAAAAATAGCATTACTAATAATCCATATCTATATGTATATGTAAATTGATCCTCTATTTCTCCTGGTCCCGCTATAACTTGAGGACGGCTTTACCGATTTCCTTCATCTTTAATCTTTTCTAATACATCGTGAAGATGTTTAATGTTTTCTAATACATCTCCACGATGTATTAGAAAAGATTTAAAAAGGAAGTTTGAATTGAATGACAGGACGTCTTTCGGGTCAGTTAGTAATGAAATTATAATGAATGTTTAATAATTGTTCCAGCCCTGTACGCCGGTGGAATAGAAGATTGGGTTGACAGCCACATGGGTATTGACAATACCTTCACAATTGTAATGTTTCGGCCTTCGGACACATATGACACCAAGATTATTATGGAGGTAAGGTCTGAACTTCGAACCCGGCAAACGTTGTTTTGCCATCGACCACTGAGGGTTGCAGATTATTACAATACTAAGTTATCGCTATAAAAAAATGGGGGTTGGTGTCAGAAAAGTGAAAATTGAGAGGTTATACAGGGTGTTTGGTATTAGGACATAATTTTGTTGGGGAGTCGGGGGGGATCATTAGCTACATTTTACCGGTAAAATCAATAAATCAATGTTCTAGTCTTACGGTTGTTGAGATATAATATTTTAAAGTTTTTTGAAATTCACCCGAAATCTTGCCTTTAAATCAAAGGAAATGGGGGTTCAATAGAAATTAAATAGGGGTTGATTTTTATATGTAGACTAGCTGACCCGGCAGGCGTCCTGTCATTCAACTTACCGTCAAACAACTGACAGTTATTGCAAACGTGCTCAGCAAAGAGTAATAAGGCTATGGCTAAGGTAACACTAAAAAAGTTAACCTAAAGGCAGTCGTTAAGCTTTTTTAAATTTTCAAATTTTCTCCTTTTTTTTTAAATTTTTTTTGCGTAAGACCTTCTACCAAGAATTAGAAATCATTAAAAAAAAGATGAATGAAATCGGTAAAGCCGTTCTCAAGTTACCTATAGCCGAACCATGAGAAATATGTGTTCTTTTTTATATACAATAGATAAATGTATGTACATTGGAGAATACAGCCCAAGTTAGTTTGTGGTATTACAACCACACACAAAAACGATATGATGATTTAAAAGCAAGATTTCGGGTGATTTTAAATAAAACTTTAAAAAATCATATCTCAGCAACCGTGAACTTAGGACATTGATTTTACCGGAGAAATGTAACTCATAACCCCCCTAACTTCCCAAAAAATTATGTCGGTCCCAATACCAAACATTCTGCATATATTAATAGCTAGTTTAACATACTAGCTGACCCAACAGACGTCCTGTCATTCAATTGAAAACTTCAAATCTATTGCAAACGTGCTTAACAAAGAGTATTTCACACTGGGGCTAAGGTTACATTTAAAACTTTATCGTCCTTAGTCCTTAAGTTTTCTTAAGTTTTCAAATTTTCTACGCAATTTTTTTTATGTTAGAACCCTTTACGAATTATTGGAAAACATTTAAAAAAAAGATGGAGGAAATCGGTAAAGCCCTCAAGTTGTAGGATTACCAGGAGAAATAGGGTTCATTTTAATATTTATAGTATATTTTGCCGCTGACTGAACTCTAAAACCATTTTAGCTTTACCGAGGAATTACTTTTTTCAGCGAGTGGTGCACGAAGCCTACGCGGCTATGGACACTTTAGTCCTTCAAGGTATCGAAATTGTCCGCCAGCCGCAAGTCGCCGTGCTTAGATCTGCTCCCTCGGGCGGCACAGTACACAAACCCTCAAAATTACACTTTATTAGCGTTTATTTTACCCTTCTGTATTTGATACTTGATAATTTATCATGTAAGCTTTCTTGAATGCATAATAACCCGTTATTAATGACGACGACCTACATACGAGGCGCGGCGGGCGAAGGTCCGCCCGCGACACAGGAAGTTGCGTGTTCTATTCCCGCCTAGAACAAATACTTGTATGATCTGCAAATAAATGTCTCGAGTGTTCTGGATATATTATATACACATATGTAAATAAAAAATATCTATTTATGTAATATATTTTGGTATATTATATAAAGTATATCAGTCATCTAGTACCCATACCAAAAGCTCTGCTTAGCTTGGCTAGATGAAAATAATAAATAATATATATAAATAAATAATGCTGGACAATCCACACAGCATCATCTGGCCCCAAGCTAAGCGGAGTGTATTATGGGTACTACATGACTGATATACCTACTTAATAGAACTCATTATATAGAGAATTTTTGCTATACATAGAGAATACCCAGAATGTCCCAGGTGGACAAATATTTGCAGATCGTATAAACATTTGTTCCATAGCGAAAATCGAACCCGCAACCTCCTGCGTCGCAGCCGGCTGCGCCACATCGGTTGTCATGATGCTGTGTGGATTGTCCAGCATTATTTATTTTATTTATCAACAAAATTCTGTCTCAGGCTTAGATTTATTATTTTATACTTATACTGACAGATATGAGTGACGAACTCTTGAGGTAAGTAGGTATGTAGTTTTGAACATGTTTTAACAGAATAGTTTATATAGTGTAATTTTAATAATAGAAATATATAATTTTTCATTTAACTTTGCGTTTATAATTTTTGTGAAATCCCCCTTCGTGGTAAGTTATAAACGGTATAGGTTGGAGCTCACGAGCGAAGCGAGGGAATTAATAGAATCCTAAATGCTGAGAGGGATTTTAGTATACCCAAGACAGGTTCAGCGATAGAGAATACTTGGTAGGTATTTTGCTTTTCACATTAAGTCGCTGCTTAGGCTTCCCTTTTTCGGATATAGTCAGGATAAACATATTCGGTTGAGGACATGGTTTGTACAGTTGTTCACGTTCTGACATGTTCCATGGAAAATATTGATAGGATTGAGGGTTGAATATGCTGGTACGCAACAAGCAATAGACGGCAGGTGCTGAATTACAATAAAATGAGCCTCTCTGTCGTCATTCATATCTTTTAATTATTGAAACTCAGATAAAAAAAACACAGATAACAAACGATCAATTGATAAACACCAGGAGGGCAATTCTGAAAACTCGCTGTGCTCAAAACTAAACTCGCTCTGCTCAAAACTAGGTTACACAAGATTAATGTACAACAAAACTAGCGAGTTGCAAAAACTTTCAATAAATAAATTCATACAAATTGTCAAACATATCCTTTATAAAAAGGCTTATTACAAAATATCAGACTATCTAGAAGATAAAAAAGCTTGGGACGGATTTTGCTCCAACTCGAAAAATAACACCTAACAGGCTAAAGGTTTCTTCGTCGTTTCTTTAGTCTACACACCGAAGCGACTGAAATCAAAATATCACTTTATTTCCATGTCAGTGTTTAATTTTAATATTTTGGCCTTCGACCCGGATCACGCGCCTTGCAGCATTCAGTAGCCCAATTGGGAAGCGGAGTTCCAGGGACCAACGTCGGTGGCAGGGGCGCTCATTTCAACCAAGGGACTGAAGCGCATGATCACGCAATACGTTCAGGAGGGAACGGTTGCAGCCAGACCGAGTACCCAAGCGAGGACTAGCCAACCAGGGAATTAGCAGCCAAGGAGCGGACTAGCCAACCAGGGAATTAGCAGCCAAGGAGCAGACTAGCCAACCAGGGAATTTACAGCCAAACATTGGTCTCCAAATCAATGGTTCGGATCAACATTTCATCAATGCGTGAAGGTTTTCAGCATGGAAAGATGACACGGGATGTGTTCGTTTTAAAGTCAATTACCTCACTACTTCCAAGCAAGAAAACAGTGTCAGCAGGTTGGGTATCAGTTCTACCATTAGCTGATCCCAAATATTACTTGCCAAGCAAAATAGACTTACTGCTCGGAGCAGAGGTGATAGGGCAAATGATGAAGGAAGGAGTAAAGAAAGAGGGATCATTACTAGCTCAAAATACAACGTTAGGATGGATTTTATCGGGAGTTGTAGGATCAAATGAGGAAAAGGAAGCTACGAATTTAATAACGTTGCACCAAATGTGCCATGGTGGCATGGAAGACGATCAACTAAAGAAGTTCTGGGAGTTAGAAGCAGATACACATGCCAACAAAAATTCAGCACTTACCGAAGAAGAGAAGAAATGTGAGAAGCTATTTGCAGAAACCACCACGAGGGATCCAGAGGGAAGATATATTGTAAAGTTGCCATTCAGAGAGGAAGATCCTGAAATCAAAACATACAATTAAAAAAAAAATAGCTGAGAAAAGGTTAACATGTTTAAAAGCAAAGCTGGACAAATCAGAAGATCTAAAAGCGAAATATAAAGAAGTCCTAGAAGAATACTTACAGTTGGGGCACATGGAGGAGATACCGAAAGAAGAAGTATTGGTTACTGAAGGGTCATACTTACCTCATTTTGCAGTTGTTAGAGATGACAAAGACACCACGAAAGTCAGAATCGTTTTTGATGCTTCCTGTAAAGGTGAAGATGGCATGTCACTAAACGACAAGATGATAGTAGGACCAACTTTACAACCAGAGCTGCGTAACTTGTTGATGAGATGGAGGCAGCATCGTATCTGCTTGTCTGCAGATATAATAAAGATGTATCGCCAAGTCAAGGTAGCTTCTTCAGACATAGACTATCAAAGGATTCTGTGGAGAGAAGACCAACCACAAACTCCTTCACCCGTGAAAACCAACATGAAAAGTTTAAAAGAATTTCGCTTGCTGAGGGTCACGTGGTACAACATTTTTTGGTGTCCAAGTGTACATTTATTGTATTTACGGAAATAAAGAATTTTGACTTTTGACTTTTCTGACCATATCTACACGATAAATACGGCAAGAACTGTCAAAATATCGAGTGATAAACAAGCGTATTCTCAAAATCTGTAATTCGATATTTATCGAGGGTTTTTCTTTGATGAGTGGCTCGATAAATCACACGAGAATGCAGTTTTTGGCGGTACGCAATATTTATCACATGATATTTTTATTCCGTGATAATGAGTATCACTCGATAAAGAGACGCAGAATTGGCCCCCTCGGGGCCTACTTGGAAAACGAAAATCGAAGTTTCTGTTTCATTTTCGTGCAAAAGTTATGTTTATGCATGTGACATAGGTTTTACTTGAAAGCGAAACAGAAACTTCGATTTTCGCTTTCCGAGTAGGCCCCCTCAACTATCAAAGGTCTAATCTACTCACGTGTTTTTAAAGAGTTTATATGCAACAGTTTCCGAAACCCTCAAACTGAATAGATAGGCGGATATAATTTGGCGTGTTTTGAATAACGATAAACCGACTTCAAATTCCCTTACTTAGACACTTATTTTAAGTTTTGCAGGATAAATACTAATCCCCTGGTAATACAAAATTTATAGGACCTCCTCGGGATCATGTTCTATACAATAGTGAAAGAATTTCCATAATTGGCGGAGATATCACGTAACATACATACAAAAAACATACAGACGAATTGAGAACCTCCTCCTTTTGAAGTCTGTTAATAAAAATAGTGTTGAACCTATTTTACAAGCTCGTATCTTAAAAGCTCGGGAATTCCATCCCAGATTAAGTAGGTACATTATATTTCTGGCAAAGCCACCAAGTTCGGTGAAACCAAAGTTCTTTATATTATGGAAAGATCACAGTACAAAGGAATCTTGATGATCAATGTTTTACGGTTGGATTATTACCTACTGTAATCTAATCTATATAATAGACATGCGTTTTAAAAATGGCCACTGAGCCCACGTCATATGATTTGGAGAAATATCTCCTTGAAACCTTCGTTGTAAGGTTAACGACGTGCGTTGCTATAACCAGTATTTGTCTGTAGTGCTACTTGCAGATGCTAATAAAAAAAGCTGTAGAAGGTGTTTATCAGTTGATTAATGAAGTAGATTATGCACCGAGTGTGTAAAGCAGTGTCTTACGTCACGGTTGTCATTGAATCCCGAGCGCACCTCAGGATTTTAGAATTCTGACTGTGAGAGGGATTTAATCACGCGCAAGACAAAGACAGCTTTATACAGGATGTTTGGTATTGGAACTGATATAAATATTTGTGGAGTCGGGGATCATGATTTCTCCGGTAAAATCAATGTCTTAAGTGTCACGGTTGCTGAAATTTTGTAGATTTTTTTAAATCACCTGAAATATTGCCTTTAAATTATCATATCTTTTTGTTTGTGGTTGTAATGCCACAAATTACCTTGTGCTGTATTCTCCAATGCACATTTATGCTAAACTAGCTGCTGCCCGCAACTTCGCACGCATTTTTCATGAACTCTATGTCCGTCCCCGGGATACCATCTACCTCCCTGCCAAAATCCGCTCAGCCGTTTAGGCGTGAAAAGGTAACAGGCAGACATAATCTACAGGGTTTCACACACCAATGGGACAATTCATTCCAATCAGTAGTTTTTGTCTGAAAGAGGAACAAACATACATACATCCATCCATCCATCCATTCAATCTTACAAACCTTTGATATTTACAATATTAGTAGGATTATTTTGCCCCACCCGGGCTTAAGTTGAAACTGTAACAAACCTATTTTAAAATCTAATGCTATGTACAATAGGAACACAATAAACTATCTTGAATCAGATAGGTACTAGATGCAGCAAGCTGAAGGCTATGGCACTCATTCGGGGAGTCAGCTGTTATATTATACTACTAGCTACTGCTCGCGCCTTCACCCGCGTTTTATCGGGATAAAAATAGCCTATATGTTATTCCAGGTTCCAAACTATAACCCATACCAAATTTCGGCCCAATTAGTGCAAACGTTTTTGCGTGAACGAGTAACAAATATCCATACGTCCATACAGCCATCCATACAAACTTTGACATTTATAATATTATAAGTAGGATGAGCTGATATGATTTTGATAGCAATGTGTTACGTCACGGGCGATGTCATAGAAAACGAGCGTAGCTTAGAAGTTTAGACTTAGCCCATGAGCAAAGCGAGGGACTTACTAGTACCTACTTTGAGTGCCGAGAGGGATTTTCACGCCCAAGTCAACGATATTAAACGAGGAGAATTCTAAGGTACACTTTCACATTCACTGCGAGACGAGGCTAGTTAATATTTGTAGAAGCTGCTCTTATACTTACTATAAACCCCTATAAACTTTTTGACAAAAAAGCGATACCTAATTAACTGTCTTATTCTTTTCGAAAACTAGAAATGCAAATCCCATTTGCCACTCTAGAGTCAAACTTTTATTAGCTTTCTTTGACTCATATTTATTTTGTTAACCTAATAGTAGAATTATCGGGAAAAATGGTGAGAACCTACTAACTTAATTATCATATTGTTAGGTTAAAATTTCAAACGTGTTTACTATAAGGTGGGTACCTACACATACGTGTTTTACCTTTTCCAAACATGGAATTTTTATGATATTCTGGGTTTTTAACGTCATAACGTCAATCACCATAAAATCATCTATAGATACAAACAATTCTGAGTTCAAAAGTAACATAAAAGGAAGCATGAGGCAAATACGTATATTATTCATTGCAAAATATGTGACTGCTGAGGTCAAAATTACCGGATTCTTACGGAAATGTAAGCGGAAGGGCCTTCCGTTCAATGCAGATGCAACGACCGACCCTGCTCTACGTTATAATTTAGATGGCATGATGACCCTGTATGACACACTTAAGGCATTCACTGCCCAGCCTCTGCAGTGGGGGACGAAGGCACGCGCGCCGCAGCTGCGTACTGACGATGTCGAACTTGGCGTGCGAGTCAGCCATGGGCACTCAAGAGCTTTTTAATACCGGTACTTAGAACTTGAAACGTTTGCAAGGAATGTACCAAGTGGGTTGTGGTAGTATGTAGTGAGGTATCGGAGGGAGCTTGTGTTATGGGTATTCGATGACTGATATACATAATACAATGCATTACATAGATAGACTTTTTTGTTATACACTAGCTGCTCTCCGCGCCTTCGCCCGCGTTTTATCGGGATATAATATAGCCTATATGTTATTCAAGGTCCCAAACTATATCTATACCAATTTTCAGCCCAATCAGTTCAGTTGTTTTTGCGTGAAAGAGGAACAAACATCCATTCGCGGCCGGAGCGTTCTCACAAACTTTGACATTTACATATAATATTAGTAGGACATACAAAATACTCAGAACACCCGGAACAATTTGCAAATCGAACAAACATTTGTCCCAAGGCGGGAATCGAACCCGCAACCTTCTGCGCGTTTAATCCTATATTGGTTTACGGTGTCACCTAGCCTGACAAGCCTAGGAAGTTGGAAAAAAAAGAAAAGCTGATAAGATTATACAAACATTTAATTAGATATAAGAGAAAGGTTCGTGGATCTTCGGAAACGGCACTCTCTTCCGTCCTCATTAGCGCCAGTGCGTATTCTTCCCGGTCCGGGAATCAGCGAAAGGAACAGGACCCCTACGAGGGTGCACGGCCAGCCAGGTAGAAGTTGGTGGGGAACGGCGAAACGGTTCTGTCACGCAGTGTTGATCAGTCGTAGGCATCTTAGCGTAGGGTATTTCTTGTAGGTAAGGTGTTCCTGGAATTTCTACCCAGAATTAGGTACACGCCAGCATCAACGCCTTAGATACACGTAGAGACCAACCTCCGTACGTACCTGTAATTTACTATAGTTAATAGTTTTTTACGAAATAGGTGTATTGTTTTTTTTTTACTGGGATTGTGTCATACAATCCCGGTTTTTTTACTGCGATGTACCTTCAGATTTACTCATACAATTTGTAAGATAAAATCAGAAATGGTAGATATTAAATTTCAGATTTCTGAAATTGTAGAGATTCAATTTCAGATTTCCTCGAAAAACAATTTTTATGATGAAATCTGAAGGTTAAAAAACCGGAATTGTATGATATAATCCCAGGTTAAAAAACCTATACATACTTTTATAATTAAAAAAAGAATATCCAGGGAAATTGTCAGGAAAAATAAGCGCTAAGCGGCGAAAATAGTTTTGAAAGTAGGTAGTTCGATCAAGGCTGACAGGCTGAGAAAAATGTGTGCCTTAAAATCAAATTATTTTATTTTAAATATTTTAGTATTTCTTGGGAAATTGAGTCACGTTTGACTCAATTTCCGTTAACGTTTTAATTAAATTATATTTTAAAATGTACCTTCGCCTAATTTACCGAATATTCATTTCGGCTATCTCAGCTCTATACAGTGTCTTACATGCACTTAGCCGTAGTAGCCAGGAAAATCTACAAATACTATAAAACACTATATAAATACATAAACAAAATACTATAAAATACAAATCTGAGAAAAGCGTTACTCTTTAGGTTTCCCCCAAACAGAAAAGCTATCCGCCCATTTCATTATCATATCACACGAACAAGCCATTCATAAAGATCTCCAAACAATAAATTGCACTCATTTAGCCGTTGTATCTATTCATTGCAAGTAGTACAACAAGTTCAAGGTAAAATAGTTGATTTTAAAAGTGTTTATAGTAATTTGCTGAGGTGCTGGTGCGTGTGTAATTCGGTAGTTAGTGCACTGAAAGCGACCCGCGCGGTTGCTCGTGGGTATTTTGCGCTAAAAATAACTACACGCGTAATTTTAAATCAACCGTTCAAGTTTCCTTGTAAAACCTTACTTCCTAATTCATTAAATCTGGCCGTGAAAAAGTTAGTTAGAGTACCTAAATGGTAGTCTTAGTAAAGTGAAATATCTTGTTTTTCTTTACAAGGGTAGTCTACACTACAATTTCTCTCTTTTTTAAGTAAGTGTTAAGTCTGTCCATAAAATTGTTTCTTACTATATAATTAAAATAAACAAAAATAAATCGTACGTTTATTTTCAAAAGCCGTAAACGCAACAAAGACCGAAGGTTACCTCACTACCTTAGTTCTTACAATGTAGAGTGCCTTGGCTAAATTACCTTAGGTTATAAATTTATTATTGAAAGACACTAAAAAGAAATTTTGTGTATATACGTCAGTTCCGTGATACAATACAGATATATCGTAGATTATCGGCCATACTGCTGAAACGATCGAACGATAGCCAAACGTATAAAGCTGTTGGAGCACTAATGTCGAGTTTCACTTGTGTCTTGCAAGCAGTTTGATTCGACTGTAGCGACGATATCGGACCTAGATCAAGTGATACAGTGAATACGAAGGTTAGTTAATTTTGTATTGTCTTCTATTCTCACAGGATCTCTCGGATCTTTGGATCTCTCGTGCAGGTAAACTATGTAAATTGACATGAGATGTGTTGTAGAAGTATGGTTTATTTTCAATGTGTACAATCGTTTGTATGCACTTGCTTAGTATTTACCTACATGTAGGAGGATCTGAAACAGAGCTCGGTTACCTACATGCTTTGATTGTATTGTTTGTAAATAATAACACGTTTATGCTGGTAGCTACACATAGCTGTCATTTACAGTGTATTTTGTAACTTGCTGGCACATTTCAGCAATTTTCAATGCTCACAATTTTCATTTATTTTGCTGGGATGGTATCTACCATAAGCAAACACCTTATAGCAACCTACTCAGCAATTTCTGAAATATACTGCAACACACTCGCATAACTCTTATCTTTCGACCTCTTTAGACGCACATTGACAGTGAAAATCACATCATGAATACGCAAAATGATCATTCGCGAAATGACCAATATGCGAAATGACCAACACGCCAAATGACCAATACCCACAATACGTAAATTGACGAATTTTTAACCTCTACATAAAAAGAGAGGTATTTTACTCTTTCATGTGATCCTTCATAACTTATTTAAATATTACTTATTTAAATAATTTCAACTTCGATGCGATGATGTAAGAATTAAGCCTCAAAATTCTTTTACTTAAAAAAAATATTCTTGTACGGTCACAAATTTCTATCTTCTATCAACGGTAATAATAAAAATAATAGATAACAATTTTAATACTTATCACTCCAATAAAACTGTAAGACTGTGGATCTATAATCTATATTTTAATTAATTTTTAATGTTATAAAACCGAAAGTTATTCTGTCTGTTACCTTTTCGGCCCTAAATGGCCGAATGGATTTTAATTAAATTTTGCAGGAAGGTAGGTAGATAGTAAACCGGGGAAGTAAATAGGCTAATTATTACGCCGAAAAAGCGCGTGCGAAGCCACATGAAAAAGCTAGCATATTCTGGAAGTTGTAAGTTACTTACATACTGAAAATAACATTTTATCAACATTTCTATTTTTAAATTACAAATATAAATTATACCTATATGAATAAATTATTAACATATTTCACATATTCATTAAATAATAAATAAATCATTTACTCTCCTCTAACACAATGAACTTAGATTTAAAACTAGAACAGTAACAATAAGTTTAACTATAAAGCAACATTGTGCGAGACTGGTGCCTGCGTTAGGTTTGTAAAAAAACCTGTGTTACAGGTCACCAGGCTCTCACTCCGCGGCAGAAGTGCAGTTAATACATGTTATATTATAGTTTGTTTAACAAAATTATGCTAAGTGTACAATTTAAGATAGAAAAAGCAAGATTACAGAAAAACAAGCAAAATATTAGTTAAAAGTTAACAAAATAACCTAGTGGAAACTTGAGGTATAAAATTCAAGTTCTAATCAATTATTAAGGCAGCATTCCGAATGGCGTAAGGTCATGTGTGTATTTTATGTGTGTGTGTTTGTGTGTGTGTATATTTGTGTGAGCGCGTGAATTTGATGTGTTACTGGGTAAGATCTTCTGAGGACACCAGTCTCGAAAGAGTCTGGGCAGCAAGAGATCTCTACCCGTGTGAAAAATTAGAAGATGATAAGCAGAAACATTATGGCAATTAAAAGAAATCTATTTCAATAGTTCCTTAATTTTTTTACTTTATAAGCCAGGGCGTAGCAGGCTTTCTGTTTGATCGTAGTTAAGGCTCTTTAGGTATTTAGTGACCTCCTGTTTGCAACTATATTTATGCAGGGGATAGATGTTAAGAGATTTATTCAATTTGTTATAGAGAAAGTTCCCTTGGAAGCAGAAGAAGTTGTTAGAGCGACGAGATTTAAAGGTTTCAGTCTGGCACACCTTACCTTTTCTGCGTTTACCTTTATTAAGGTCTGGGTCAAATTGTAATTTTGAGTGTTTCAAAAGAACAGTGTGCAAGACGTATCGTTGTCTCACCGTTAGGACATCCCAGTTCCTAAACAACTCTACTGTAGGATGACGAAACGGGAGTCAGCCCCAACTTTCAATATCGCACGCTGAGCTCTTTCCACTTCAATCATATGGGTTTTGGCTGCACCACCAAAAGAGGTTATGCAATAGTCTATTATTGACTGTCCTAAAGCTGAGTAGACCATCTTTATGACCTTTCGGTCAGCAACGTGCTTGAGGGTTTTAAATATGTATATCAGCTTACGAAGCCTGCCGGTAAGTACATCTATGTATGGTCTGAAACTTAAGGTCTGGTCAATTTCGACACCTAAATATTTGATATTCTCTGCTCTCAAAAGAGAAACACATGCACAATTGGAGGAAGAGCCAGTACACGTGTGTGCAAACAATTTGAGGTTAGGTGAAGGGAGAAGGTTGACCCTATGAGCAAATGGCAAGTATTTGGTTTTAGTGATGTTAAGCGTAAGAATGTTCATATGCAGCCAGGAGCTAACATGATTAAATCCCTGCTGCGTGAGTTTGAAAACTTCCTCCCAGGCACTGAAAAACAGGGCTGTATCATCTGCAAAGCTTAGTATCTTGCCTCGTGGTAGGTAGTTAACTACGAACTTTAATAATTATGTGAAATATATTAATATATATTAATATCAGCGGGGCAATGCAGCCAGCGTCTTGGGGACGCTTCCGACTGGTATTGATATGGACCAGTTGAGCTATCTGTAGATTGTTTGCAACAGTCTGCAGTTAGCTCAATTGTTTCAATTGTAAATACTAGTTTAATTTCTTTATATTATTTGATTGTTATTTTCTTTGTCAATAAAGATTTGTTTCAAAAAAAAAAAAAAAAAAATTAATAATCAATTCATTTTATATTTGTTATTAAGAAAAAGAATTTTTATATTGTGTAATTGAAAAAATATATTTGCATGCATATGTTAGGTAGAATATAACTAAGGTTTTTGTTATTCATTTATTATAGTGCGTAAGCCCTCGCACTCGGGGTAATCTCAAGAATATATGATTTTACTAGCTGCTGCCCGCGCTTTCGCCCGCGTTTTATCGGGATAAATAATTGGCTATATGTTATTCCAGGTCCCAAACTATACCCATATCAAATTTCAGCCTGATCGTTTCAGTAGTTTTTGCGAAAGAGTAACAAATATCCATACATCCATACATCCATCCATACAAACTTTGACATTTATAATATTAGTAGGATAGGATAGGTTGACCTACATTGTAACATACGTATGTAATATTCTGGAAAATAAACATCTTTTATCTTTACTGATGGGCATTCCATGCCAAATTAAAAACTAATAAAAGTCCCCTTTCATGAGTTGGTATCGCAAGCGTAGGGAGGGAAGTATACCTACATATACTCTGTCTAAACTCGATATAAAATGTTTGTAAACATTGTCTCAATACTTCAGCTAAAAATAACTTTCTTGCAGTCGTTTTTTTCACAGTTGCACTACTTGTCGATTTAAGATGTTTCCTACACTGCATATTACTGACTTCAAAGACGATGCCAATAAGAGAATTTTGGATTTTTATGCAGTAAGTTGTTTACAAACATTGTACATTGAGAATGGATCGAGTATAGTTAGTACCTCCTTGTACCACTAACACAATTTTGTTTGAGAAATAGTAGTTAGTGCCTACGGAAATTACGCACCGTTTCATGGAAATTTACAGTTAGGTCTTTTACGTCTAACGACTCTTGTTATCGGATAAGCTGTGTATGAAGGACACGTTCTAAAGTACATGGCCAACTGTGCAAGAAAGAGAGTAATGTTTTTAAGTGACAGTTTCCTGGTAACCTTGCTAACATTAATATCACCCTGATATTATAAAAACGAAAGCTTGGATGGATGAATGTATGTACCTATATTTGTTACTGTTTGCGCCAAAACTACTGAACGAATCGAGTTGAAATTGAGCAAAGATGTAGTTCTAGACATGGAATACCACATAAATTACTTATCCCATAAAACAGTACCTGTGGGAAAGAAATATCCTTTAATTAAACGTTACCATAGCAACAACGCGTGCGAAACTGCGGGCAGAAACTACCTATACACTAGCCAGACTCGATGTGGAATGTTTGTAAACAAACCGCCCATACTCACCTAAAATTCACTTGCGGCTTCTTTTTAAATGGACATTACTTGTCAATTTGTGATCCTTCCTATTTAAACTGAAATTCTACGCCAAGCAAAAGAGTTTTAGTTTTTGTGTCGTGGTTTGTTTACAAACATTGCACATTGAATTAGTCTAGTGTATAGTGCGTAGTTTTAGTAGGTTCCGATTAAAACTTCTATTCCAAAACTGCGGATTGGCCAAACCATGGGGCCCATAATTGGACCGGCCAACCTTGATCTACAATTTGCCAGACAATTTTTGAAGCTTATCAAATTATCAAATGATATATATTACTTCTGAAATGTTTTTTGCTTGTTTTTTTTTAAACCAGAGATTTGTCATGAAATAACTACAAAAAATAATGAAGATCTATTGAAATTATAAAAAATAATAATGTACCTATGAAAAGACGTTAAAAAACACGAATATAAAGAAATAAGTTTTTTCCCAAAGTTTTAAAAAATCGTAATTAAAAACATAAATTGCCTCGGAAACCCTTTCGGCTTAATATTTTAGTATAATGACAACCATTAACTTGAAAAAACAGTCATAATAAAATCGATTTTATATAGAACATTCGATGTTCGATTTCATTTCAACATCGTTCGATAATCGATTTTTTCCACCACAAGCCCTCACTCTAGATTTTTTTTACAACTTATAACAGACTTACAGCTAGACTTTTACCTTTTGTTGTTTTTTGTATATAATAACATGCATGAAGTATGAATGTGACGCTGCTGAAGGCTAATTACAAGTTTCCACTTATTGTACATTATCTTATTTGTTTTTGTGTTCTCTATTTGTTATTTTTATTATTGAGCGTTCAATAAAGAATATTTATATTCAATTCTTTATTTAATATCTGTAGTACACTTGTTACATTGCACCCTGTATATTCTCTGCCTATCTTTGGGAGCTAAATAACATTATTATAAACAGTATACAGAAGATAATTATTGTTTATGCAATTTGTTTGCGAAATGACCTTAAACAGCCGTCGAAATAGCTTTACTGGGCGAATGGTCATGGACTCGCAAAATACTTGATTTTTGTTTGATATCGACCTTGGTTTAGATTGCACTTGCCACTTATCTAGCCAGCATAAATTTCAACATCAAATTTAATTACACACCTAAGGGCTCATACACACAGCATCCGTTTTACACGACCCGTTTTACTGGATCCGGAACACTGTCAGGTGTGTGAACTTGCTCCTACAACTACATACGCCATCACAGGAAAATAAACGGATCCAGTCAGTCAGTAGAATCATTTGTGGTACAAATGATTCTACTGGCAAAACCGCCCCTACATGGGAGACCATCATCTCGATGGACCGACGACATCATCGTAGCGTTCGCAGGGAGTCGATGGATGGAGGCGGCTCAGGACCGCTATTTGTGGCGTCGTTTGGGGGAGGCCTATGTCCAGCCGTGGACGTGTATGGGCTGATATGATGATATTTGACAGGTGTCCTTCCATCTGTAGTTTCTTTCATCAAAGGTAAAATGCCAAAATGTGTCGGTCTGAAACGATACCATTGTTCATTATGGTGAAGCGACTAATTTAGTGGAATTCGGTCACAATCAATTCGGATGTTGTCATGAGTGTATCATTCATAAAATTTCACCGCTCATAGGTTGTCCATTGAATCCGAATAAAAAACTAAAATCATAAAGCCGAATTGAGAATCTCTCCTTTTTTTTGAAGTCGGTTAAAGAGCCAGCAAGGTCTATTCAGATGTTTTCGCAAAACAGCAGCTGGAAGGAAGGTATCTTCCTTGCTAAACTTATAATACAGCTTAACGTGCTTTCCGAGACACCAGTGTGTAACACCGTCAACTTCCAGACACCGGCTGCTACTGTGAAATTTTCTTGCTAGAAAAGCCCCAATAACTATTGGCCCGACTCGGGATTTGAACCCAGAACCTCATTATCAGCCGTTGAACATGCTGACCGCTTGAACAACGAGGAAGACAACTTTGAAAAATTATCTTATACAGTATAGCTCAAATTTTTAACCGACTTCAAAAAAGGAGGAGGTTCTCGAATTGACATAAATATGTTACGCGATATTTTCGCCAATTATAGTCCGATTTTGAAAATTATTTCACTATTTTACATAAAAGGATCGCGAGGTGGTCCCATAAAATGTTTATCCCCAAGGTATTAGTATCCCGCAAAACTTAAAAACGGTATAAAAGTAAGGCATTCGAAGTCCATTATTATCATCGGGAATTTGAAGTCGGTTTATCGTTTTTTAAAACACGCCAAATTATAAAAAACGCCATATTATGTTGAGAGAGCTCTACTTTGACACTGGTAATATGACTATTTATAGATTTCTAGCCTCTGTATAAATAAGAGAATCGTATCTTTTTGTATTCAATAAGTATGATTCAACGAAAATTATCATTAGCAGGAAAATTGAATTTATGAAGGTTTTACTGGTCAGATTACCCAAATATTTTGTGTTTACGTAGGTTTACGGGTCGTTACGTACAATATGATAAGATATGAACGGGTACCTATCGTACTATAGGTGTTCTGTGTAAGTACAGTTAATTTACATAATTACCTATATCTATTGATAACTACCTTCTGCCCGCGGCTTCGCTCGCGTATTTTTGATATAATAAGTAGCCTATTCTAATTATAAATTAAGCTATGATCTAAATAGTAAAAATTCTTGATCGTTTCAGTAGTTTAAAAGATCCTAGGTAACAAAAAAAATCATTTTACTTAATAAAAACTTTCGGCTTTTTAATATTAGTAAAAAAAATACTTAGAATAAAGATGTTTTCAATGTAACCACCTATATTATTTATTCTATATATGATATGATACCAGATGACTGATAAACTTAATATAAAACATTACATACATAATTATTTCCATTGTTTACAGAAAATACCCAGAACACCTGGAACAAATATTTGCTGATCGTACATACATTTGTCCCGAGATAGAAAATGAACGCGCAACCTTCTGCGTCGTAGGCGAACCGTCGCCCGCTGCCCGGTCGTACCTATTTTAAATTTGTTCTGGGTAATTTAAGTTTAAAAAGAACGTGATATTCTCGGGATTTTCATATCTTAGTTACCATAATTTAGGACCAACTTACTAGCTTACATAAACATACTAAGGTACTGATATTCTAGCTCTTGCCCGCAGTAGCTTAAAATCGTAACTCCCCGAGCTCCCTGTATTAGATACCCGTATGAATCTGAAAAAACTATGTGGTTTTGTTGGTAATTATTTATCACATTGATTCGTGTTTAACGTTTAACTAACGCTGTTTTCACTGATCTAACAAACATAATTGACGATTGTTTTTTTTTATAAATTTTTCAATTGACCCATAGCACATTGTTTCCCAACTTCTACGTTTTGTTGAAATAAAGTGGTAACAGGACATTGACATCACCTTGTGTCACTCCCGGAGGAGCAGACCTTGTGTTCTCGGATCAGCGACTGTAACATGGGCTATTTTTTGCCTCCGATTACAACAATTCACTGATATGATAGGTTTAGAAGATTATATTAAGTAGTAAAAGGTCACATTTTACCTCGGTGCCTACCACACTGGTACCACCAGAAAACTAGATTCGTCTTCTCATTTGTCGATGGCGTAGATTACGTATGCTTGTGTCACCCACGTGACCGTTGTGTCTCGGAAGATCAAAGATACCTTATATTGTTGTACCATGTTACAGTACTCACTCAGTGACTGCGTGAACTGCAGGTGCCAAATCAGTTAAGTAGTTTTTGCGTGAAAGGGTCACAAATATCCATACATCACGAACACGTTCGTGAAGACGCCAGGTCTTAAAATCATCACACTAACACACGTCTGTATTATCAGCCTGCACAATCCTACAAATATTTTAAATGTCAAAGTTTGTAAGAATGGATGTATGGATATTTTTGACTCTTTCACGCAAAAACTACTGAACTGATCGAGCTGCAATTTGGTATGGGTATAGTTTGGGACCTGGAATAACATATAGGCTATTTTTTATCCCGATAAAACGCGGGCGAAGGCGCGAGCAGCAGCCAGTTTTATATATTACAATGGATTACGATTTTACTTTTGAAATTAGATTTAATAGTGATTATGTGATTAATGATAAAATATAATAGTGATAAAAAATTGTTTAGATTTAGATAGGCAAAATAAAATGTATTAGACACATAAGGGATATTATAAATGAGCTAGTGGTTTCTTTTTCACTTTTTCCACTAGAGGACAAAAAATTGAAGTGAAGAGAATATCAATATCACCTTATTTCTTATTTGATAATAATAACTATGTTTATAGTATAAAATTTGACTTGTCTAAGTGGTTATTTTGTAAGCCTAAAGAAATAAAGTTATTAATTCTGATTTGGATGAATTTCCAGACACCTACAATGGCCGGCGCTAACCCCGGCTTTGACATTTCACCGGAGGAGAATCATGGTAACTCGAAGGAAGGATTCGGCTCTCCCGCACTCAGAGACAATAAGGCCCCACTGCCGCAATCCCTCGACAAATCTGGAAAGTTTCTGGTAAGATACAATATAACAGGAGTCTTCAATGTAGATTGAAAAAGTTCCTTCTTGGAAATGGCTTGCATAAAGTATGTCGGAAGGCACCAAATTTGAGCTGTGATTTAAATTAATTCAGAAAAACAAAACATTAACAAGTGTCTACTCAATCATGATCCTAGCAGTTAAGTGTCTGTTAGTTTGACCATCTAATAAATGGTTTCTTATGCCATTAATATGTATAGCATATCATTAGAAAGGTAACTGAAGAACCTTTTTAAAAGAAAACCAAACTCAATATGTTTTTTCTTTAATGAATTTAGAAGTTACGATTTACACAGATTTTTTACTATGAATGCTAGTAACTTAACTTTTATTGAAGTGAATGGTATGAAGTAATAACTTATTTAAAATAAGTAAAGGTATTTTGGAAAATACAGCACAACTTAATTTGTGGTATGACAACCATAAACAAAAAAGATATAACAATTTGTAGGCGAGATATGGGGGTTTTCAAAAAAACTTTAGAAATCATATCTCAGTCAGCAACTGTGACACTTAGGACATTGATTCTACCGGAGAAATGTAGTTTAACTCCCCCCAACTGCCCAAAAAATTATGTCGGTCCCAATACCAAACATCCTGTATAAAAGTATACAATAGAAACGTTTATCAATACTCGTAGATAGCAAAAGCTGTGCCTAGTGGGTGTGCACCTAGTTAAAATACATATGGTTAAAATTTATGACTAAACTTCCTTGAATATAAAGGAAATTGTTGCAGGCGTTCTAAATTTAAAATATCAAACAAATGAGTAAACCTTGAAAAGTCATTTTAAACGCAAACGTGTCTACGAGCTGCCTTACCTATCTGAGAAGGTAGGTATAGTGCAATGATGGATGACAACATTTTTAACGCAATTGTAAACTTTGTTTGCCTATTAAAACAGGATTAGCTATCATAAAGATTGATTGTGATATAGAAACAATAACCTTTAGGACAACACTATCTTTGTTATAGATACGGATATTATTTATCAGGACAGAACAAAGGTAAAGGTGTAGGTAACGCTGGGTTAATGACCTTCCCTTGATTAGGTAAATATTCCTGGAATAAGTTTATATCTCCTTTTTTCTTGTGATAAAAAAATTATCCTTTTGTCTCCTTTTCATTTTCTGTAGGCAGTTTAGAGCTCGGTTAACAACAAGTTATAGGTTACAGGTAATTAAATAATCAAAAGATCATTTAATAATTAACCTCTGTTGGCATCGGCCCCACGCATGCCTCCCAAAGGACCGGGTCACTACATGGCCCGTGATCATAGAAATGAAAATAACAATCAAATAATAGAAACAAATTATAACCAGCAATTAGAATTGAAATAATTAAGGTAACAGCAGACTGTTACAAAAAATTTACAGGTAGCTCTACTGGTCCATATATATACTATACCAGTAGGAAGCGTCCCCAAGACTGCATTGCCCCGCTGTATGGTTGCTGTAAAACGTAATCCTCTCTAAATAATGCATTTGAGGAATTAAACTCTTCACTAAAGCTTGGTTTTAGTATATATATATATATATACATATATATATAGTTTATTTAATTTATTTCTTTATCTAGTTTTAAAATAATGTCTGTTTTCCGAATAAAATAAATAAATAAAATATTCACATTACTCAAATGTGAATATTTGAATTCCGTTTCATCAGAATCATCAGTGATATTGAATAGTAGATTGTTTTACAAGGGACTAAACCATCCCATTATATACGAGGTTGTTATACTCCCGAGCGTAGCGAGGGAGGATGACAAGACCGAGTTATAATGGGTGGTTTTGGCCCGAGTAAAACACTGTTGTTTTTCCCAGGCAATTTTATTTCGGTTCTCTGTGATTGGGATCTGATAATATTTTGAGTTGATTGTTGTGGAGTAAAAGTTGGAGAGACTCGACTCATGCTTGAGTTTCCTGCATTATTAAGATCTGAGTGCGGCTTCAGCTGAGTTGACATATTCATCCAATCCCGCGATGTAGATGCTTGGGGTTCTGTAATGTTTGGTAGAATATTGATTCCTTCCGTAATCCGCTGCGTGACGTGATACTTGTTTTGTATAGAGTCCTCTATATAACCTTCAGCCACTTGATCGGACCTCCATCCACCGTGCCATTTTAATGTCGTTATATTCGCACCAGAGTCCGCCAACAGAGCCTCGGATGCTCTGCGGAAACAATGGCCCGTGTAGAGTTCCGGATTTGGTAAATTTAGATAAGTGGCAATATCTTTAGGCATGTTACCAAATTTATTTTTGCCTATGACTTGCCTTGTACATTTACCATTTTGATAATTTAGAAAAAAAATTCTCTTTGAAACATTAGTGGGACGTAACTCCTGATAGGCTTTAACTATATTAAGGTATACTCCACTGATGACAAATTTACGCTCTTTGTTTGTTTTCGTGTTCGGCAGACTCACAGCTTGTAGGTTTGTATCCGTTTCTACGTCTTCTAGCGTTATATTGGCAAGCTCTATTCCTCTGCATGCACCGCTGATTCCATAAATTAAAGCAACCTGTTGAACAAAAAAATAAATGTGTTAATAATCGTAATAACCTAGGTACATAATGTAGGTATGTAGGTAGGTATCTATTTATTTAGTTTGAGTAGAGTACATAAGTAGGTTACCTTTGTTGCCAAATATTGTTTATTTGGAGCGTTATTTAAAAATGTTTCGATTTCTTGTATCGTCAAGACTTTAGATTTTTTTGCCTTGTATCCAGTGGACAAATTCTTCAGTAAAGCCGTTAAATTTACATATTTTTTAATATCGACGTCGTGTTTCGTTTGTAAGGTTATTCTTAACATTGAATATGTGCTCCAAAGAGTCGACGATTTGAATTTTTTCGATAATTCATCAAAATAAGTGAGAAAAACCCCTTCTGTAAAAGAATCCACACGTTTCTCATCTCTCCATTTCATAAAATTTTCGTAACTCTTTAAATATATTCCACGTGATTTTGTCGGCAACAGATTCATAATTATTTCTTTGCCCTTTTCTTCCATTTGCATATTAGCATCTTCACTATCACTTGATGACATTTTTCACGTTCACAATTTGGAAGTAAAAGTCAGGAAGTTAAGTTTGTGTGTAATAGTTTGTGATTTGGAATGAAGAAAATTCTAGAGATTTAGCGCCAATGCCATCTTTTTTTTTAAATCTCTATTTAACCCGCAACGAAACAGTTCGCATTCTACCGTGAAGGGAAGAATCAACCTTCATAAAACATCACCAAGACGGTTCTATTTTCAAAAAAAAAAGATTGACGGAGCACCAAGACGTCGAGTTTTTATGTAAGAGAACGAATGCTTTGTACGGGCTGATGATTTTAAACAAAAATTGCAAAGAAAAAATACTTTTTAGCCCGAGGTATTAAACTCGAGTTTTAGGCCCGCTAAGCTTCACTATTATGATACACTTTTTGAGCAAGAGAAGTGAAAACATTATCATCCCACCACTAGACCCTAAAATGTCATTGGTGAGCAGCGAGGAATAAAAACTTAACATTTATACCTGTTGAATGAAGCGCACAAAAACGGGTGCGCTATGTGGGAGTAGGTACTTTGGTGCGCTTCATCTGGGTGCGCTACTAGAAATGCCTCTAACATAGCTTGTGTCTTTTCAGGGTGACCCAGAAAAAGATCGCCCAGGGGCCGATGGCCCAGAGCGTGCGCAATGGGGAAACCAAATAGAGTTCCTCATGTCTTGCATTGCCACTTCAGTGGGTCTCGGCAACGTGTGGCGATTCCCCTTCGTCGCCTACCAAAACGGAGGAGGCGCTTTCCTTATCCCGTACATCATTGTGTTGTTCCTCGTAGGAAAACCTATGTACTATCTGGAATGCTTACTGGGACAGTTCAGTTCTAGAAATTCTGTTAAAGTTTGGGCACTATCTCCTGCTATGAAAGGTAAATCTCATATACGTACGTGACTATACATATCATCAATATATGACTAATGTAAAGAATAGATGTCGCACTTAGATACTGGCTAGCACTGATTTTTAACGTTTGCAAGGAAACAAGCGAATAGGTTTTCCTAAGGTAGTCTTACACTTTTATTTTTATTTTTTAGGAACGGGCTATGCCCAAGCTCTCGCTTGTGGCTACGTTCTTTCATACTACGTGGTGATCGTCGCTCTGTGCATATATTACCTGTCGATGAGCTTTCAGTCCACCCTTCCGTGGGCACTGTGCGATCCGGAGTGGCCGAACTGCGTTCCCTCGCAGATCACTGACAGCCAGGTGCCGGTAGTGGAGAACGCGAGTAGCAGTGCTGAACTATACTTCATGTAAGTTGTGGAGCAGGGCTGGTCATGTCTGCCGCATATTTTTTTTTATAGTGTGTAGACCTCCGTTTGACCACAATCTCACCTGATTGAAAGTGATGATGTGGCCGACGTTGTATCACGAAGGTCTAGAAGACACCTGTTCACTCTTGTCTTGAAGAGACCCAGATTGTAATTCACCGGAAAAACAGAAGCAGGCAGCGAGTTCCATTCCTTAGCGGTGCGAATGATGAAGGTGGAGGAAAACCGCTTTGTACGAGTGGGTGGTATATCCACCAGTTAAGGATGGTATTGTACCGTCCGTCTGCTTGTCCTGGAGTGGAAGGGAGATAGTGAAATCAGGTCATGAAGTTCCTGGGAACATTCTCCGAAATGTATCCTATAAAAGATGCCCGAAGACCTTTGTGTCAAGATAACAACCCAGTAGAGCACCAACAGTGTAAGGCACCACGGCAGACTGAGCAAACGATGGCGTGGCGAGTGAATGCAAGGACGGAAATTGGGTCCAGGCTGAGGACCGAGATGGTGTAGGGGGAGGCTTTTTGCCCAGCAGGAGGACACGCCAGACTTATTGTAATTATAATAAAGATCACCTCATGGGAAACGCACGTAGGAACGTTGCGATGCGTAGTGTTTAAAATAATTAGAAAAATCTGCTGTTTATAGTAGTAATTTCATTAAAAAATCAGTTTTTTTTTACAATTTATTTGTTTGTAAATTACTATTTTACTAATAAATTGTAAATAAACTAAAATTTTTATGATGCATTTTCACGAAAACCAAAGGCCAAAGCTTTTATTTTATTTTTTTCAGAAAAACGGTGCTTCAACAAAGTGATGGACTCGAAGGCGGATTAGGTGAAGTGCTAACTGAGATATTTTTTTTTATTCTTTAATAAGTTTCTCGCTAGAGTTTCATAGTTAATACAGTTAGTAGGTATATACATATACAGGGTTATTGGTAATTCACTGACAATGCTCTGAAGACGCCGCCGCCAGGTCTTAGGTAATTATTTAAAAATTTCGTTTATCATCTCTGATACAAAATGAAAAAACACGTTTGTTTGGAACCCAATGAATAACTAAAGACCGATCTCCCACTCTCACATCCGCTGTTTTTCAAGTTAACTCAGTTAATTCAATCAGGAATGTTATTTCCTTGTGCCAACTCCAAATTGTATAAAACCTCTTCATTTCAGGTCTGCCAATCTGGTACCTGGTCCTGTGCCTGTTTGCCTCTTGGCTGATCATCTTCTTGATCGTGGCTCAGGGCGTGAAGAGCTCCGGCAAGGCTTCATATTTCCTCGCCATCTTCCCCTACGTTGTGATGCTTATTCTTTTGATCACGTAAGTACTACCAACTGCAAATGAACCCAAGATTACCTAAGTTCAGATTTCTATAATGTGAAAGGAACCTAATCGTTATATATAATATATATAATGCTGGATAATCCACACAGCATCATCTAGCCCCAAGCTAAGGAGATCTTGTGTTATGGGACTACATGACTGTGATATAGGTAAAACAATAATATTACATTTATCATATATAGAAAATACCCAGTACACCCGAGACAAATATTTGCAGATCGCACATACATTTGTCCCAAGGCGGGAATTGATCCCGCAACATCCTGCGTCGCAGGAGCTACTTCGCCCGCAGTGCTACATCGGTCGTCAAAATCGAAATAAGCAAATCTTCGACGCAGCTGGTTACATTGTCTAAGAAACAAATCATATCACGATATTAATAATATTCTAGCTATACTGCTTTGTGATGTTTTGAATTTTCCTCTATTTCCGCAGAGTAACAGGAAATAAAGGAAAACCCAACAGTTTCATGTTTTATATTACTGTCATGATTTGAGATGTAATAGATAAAGAATGTGGTGTTATGATTTCTATATATCGACACAGTACCAAACAGTGCATTTTTGATGGCGATTAGATAAACTTTGAGTTACACAAGTTTTAAATTTAATTTATAGCTATTGAATTTGCTCTTTAAGGTAATTCAAAAGACTATGTACCAATTGATAGCCCGTGACTGAGTGTACCTACCTACTTTGTCTGACTATTTTCATTTAATAGCATTTTATTCATTAAAAAAAACTTGTATCGGTACCTTACTAATATTGTGTTTGTTGTTTGATTACAGTACCCTGATATTACCCGGAGCTGGTACTGGCATATTGTTCTTCATAACGCCGCAATGGGAAAAATTAATTGAATTAGACGTAAGTAGTACAATCCCATTACACAGAGAACAATATTGTTAGAAATACCGAAACGAAACACCTCCCAGACGTGTGGGTTTATCCGTCCATTCAGATTATAATAATTTAGGGGTCCAACTAAGTTTGCGGACACGCGATTTCCCGCGCATATGGCTTGTCTCCGTGGAGAGAAGCTGGTCACCACCCTGTTAAAAATTCGCTTATTCCCAGCAATATTACTAGTAACAAACATCATTTTACCTTATTTTCATAATTTCTTTCGTACCAAATATCTAGTCGTAAAAAGTCTCATTTTTACCATATGGAAATATTGCTATGTATTGTATTTAATTTACCTTTATTTCAAAGGGGCTTTTCCTCAATCAACTAGAGGCTGGCTACTGTGAGGTGATACTGAATGTTTAGTTCAGTTTTTTTATCGTAGGCACTCCAAGTTTTTTTCTCCAATGTCTGTCTCGTAACATTGTAAAACAAAATCACCACAAAACCAAATCATCGTCAATTTTGAATGTAAGCGACTACAAACGTAGTTGGTAGCGGTTGTTATAGTAAATTAATACCTTAATCGAGAATTTGTTTTTAGAATTCATGTTTTCATTTAAATATACTTAGAACTATTTAAAAAGTTTGTAAATATTTCCAGTCTCAACATTCAATAACCAGACTCTAATATTTAATAATAATGATGATCAATCTTACAGGTGTGGTACGCAGCTGTCACGCAAGTGTTCTTCTCTCTGTCTGTAGGCACCGGAGCCATCATTATGTTTTCTTCTTACAACGGCTTCAGGCACAATATTTACAGGTTGGTATAAGAAATTAAGAAAGCTTTCTTGCAGTTTTTTTTTACAAATCCAGCCCAGTAGCATACACGAACATGCTTTGGTTGGACACATCATTGTGGTCCATCATTGCCAGGACGGTAATGAAGCTAGCCCTCAACCTCCTGATCGTGCGCACCAAGGACGCGGCGCGCCCGATGCCATCCTGCAATCTTTAAATCTGTATAGGTAAATAATATAAAAGAGAAAATACTGACAAACTCATCAAGAAATCTCTGAAACTAAATGAGCTACAGCAGAGGCAGAAATGTTGCATGAGAGTTCCTTTTAGGACGTAGGCACCCGCTAAGAAACAGTTTTCAGAAATTCGAATTTTAAGGTTGTTATAATAAGTTCAAAGCTTTGGGACCTGGAATAACATATCCCGATATAAAGCGGGCGAAGGCGCGGGCATCAGCTAGTAAATAATAAAATATATTTATTGTGTAAAAAGAACTTAGGTACTAAAATAAATTTATACACTATAGACTTAAATTAGAGAAGAAACATCTTCTGTACCTAGGTCCTTTCACAAAATTGGCTCTGTCTCAGCATGAGTTGGATGACTAGCAAGCTAGCATCCAACGCTGGTCTTTCGCCAGAGCCACTTATAATTAATTATATCTACCTATTTCCAGAGACGCCATGATAGTAACCACTTTGGATACGTTCACGAGCCTTCTGTCAGGGTGCACTATATTCGGGATCCTGGGCAACTTGGCGTACGAACTGAACAAAGAGGTAGCTGACGTCGTCGGCTCAGCCGGCACCGGCCTGGCTTTTGTCTCCTACCCTGATGCTATTGCTAAGACATTCATGCCACAGGTAAAAAATATACCTACTATAAATTATTGTTTAGTACCTTTTATGCTATACAGTATTACTGATAAATCACTGACACTACGTGAACTGCAGTACATTCTGCCCATCATTACGAACACGTTTCGGAAGACGCCAGGTTTTAATTCAAAACATTTATGTAAATGATCTCCATACAAAATGTAAAAACACGTTTCTCCAGAACCCAATGAATTACAAAGACCGATCCACTCCCACAGCCACTATCATACAAATAAATAAAAACCAGAAGCCTTACTTATGTTGAATGTACCAAATTTTGTGGATGTCAGTGGGAATAAATTTTTAAATTGAATAAATGGTGCGATTGGGAATATTTGTTGGATGCGGTGGGAAGGAGCCTGTCAATTCAGGGCAATGTAATTTTTAAGTTTAATTTCAAATAAAGTCCCTCTATTGAACGATTATTATTGAATGGAGGGGTAACCTACTACAAATACGACTATAATATTTGACGACTGATGCGGCGCGGCGGGCGAAGGTCCGCCTGCGATGCGCGAAGTTGCGGGTTCGATTCCCGCCTACGCCTTGGGACCATTATTTGTACTATCTGCAAATATTTTTACATTTTTTTCGGGTATTATCTAGGTATAATAAAACATATCTATGTATGTAATATATTGTATCAACCCATAACACAAGCTCTGCTTAGCTTGGGGCTAGATGATGCTGTGTGGATTCTCCCAGTGTTATTTATTATATTACAAATATAATAATTAAGACCGGGTCTCTTCACAAACGTATTCATTATAATGGGTACGTGCAGTTCATGTAGTGTCAGTGAAATACCAATAACCCTGATAATAACTACCTAAGCGACCTTTTATAACTTGAACGAACACTATAATCACCAAACTAGAACGGCTGGTTAAAAGTTATCTGGTAATTTCAAATCGACGGTGGGTACTGTTACGGGGTGGGTCAGGGTAGTCTTTTTAAAAGAGTAGATTTTGAACTAGAAATAGAATTTATTAGACTTGGTACAACCTTTTGTGAAACAATGATATTGCCGCGACAAAGACCATAACCGAACTGAAAGCATTCCCACAGAAATGCACGTGCAATCAAGTACCTAGAGTGCTTGCGATGTACCTTTGTAACCTATTTTACATTTATTGCGAAATATCATCGTAACAGTACCTTACCTACTAGTTAAAGTATCGACCACGATGTAAAAATCTTATGTAGGTAATGTGTGTGTCCTTACTATCGATGTATACTAATATTATAAAAAACTAAAGTAACTCTATCTGTCTGCTAGCTGTATTTAAGCCTAATCGGCTGAACGCATCTTAATGAAATTTGGCAGGAAGGTAATCAATATCACGGGACATAGGCTACTTGATAAGCGCGCGCGAAGCCGCCGGCAGAAGCTAGTTACTTATATTTTCATTTTAGGTACAGTCAAGTCCATACTAAAGACATCATTGTGCTTGTTTTGCTTGAACTTTTCAACAATTTTGTTTTGAGTACTACCTAACAAATAATTTTGAAATCACATCTGTGAACTGTCTGCTGTCTGCCAAATTTGAGGGTATATAGATGACGCTGTGTGAATTTTTCAGAATACTTTATTTATTTATACGTAAATCGGTCATCCATCATAGTTTAAGCTTTGCGTAGAATAAATTAAATAAGATTTATAACTGTTCTAAGTTGTCTGATTTATTATTATTTGCTTAGTTCAAGCATACCTATATGTATAATGCTGTGTGAAATATCTTCTGTTACTTTTCGAATATTTTATTATATTTCCGGTTTTATGATTTCAGTTGTTCTCAGTGCTGTTCTTCCTGATGATGACCGTCCTAGGAGTGGGCTCAGCGGTCGCTCTTCTTTCCACCATAAACACTGTTCTGTTGGACACGTTCCCAAAAGTACGCACCATTTTCATCTCGGCGTTCTGCTGCACCGGCGGGTTCGCTATCGGACTTATTTACGTCACTCCTGTAAGTGCCTTTTAAATATCCTTATAGTAATTTGATCGTTTATTTTTTTAAACTTCGAATCCCTTTGTTTTTACACAGTTTTTTTTTTATTTTGGGGAAAATTTTCTTCGGGAATAATTTTGGGGAAGAATGGTATCAGCTCAGGGTCGGGATCCAATTATCATAATTGCATCGAACGATCATTTACAGACTGATTTCATTTATTTCCACCGTAGGTATTGCATAATATACACTTGATGTCCGATGCCCGCGTTAAAGATTACCGAACATAGAATCTCCTTGTTCTTTCTAAGTCGGTTAAAAACATAATATTTATTAGCGCATTCTCAATTTTTCATTGAAAGTGGTAGTCAAGGGTTAAGAATCAACCCATCCAACTCAGACCGTGGATGTCGTAAGAGTCAATTAAGGCCCACTAGAGGAAGGCAGAGAGAGAGAGAGATTTACTACAATATAACAGATTATCTCGAGCAGGGGTGCATAAAACGCAATCGTCATAGCAAGGGGGTGCTCAAACTTATAGTGTCGGCGATCTACCAGAAACTATTTTGAAAGCAAGGTATCGACTAAACTAATATGTATTGTAGGTAGATACGCTTTTTTTTTGAGACACATTGACCGCTTTGATAGCGGACTGTATCTCTGTTTTATTTTTAACTAGCTGCTGCCCGCGCCATCGCCCGCGTTTTATCGGGATAAAAAATAGCCTATATGTTATTCCAGGTACCAAACGATACCCATACCAAATTTCAGCCTAATCGGTTCAGTAGTTTTTGCGTGAAAGAGTAACAAATATCCATACATTCATACATCCATCCATACAAACTTTGACATTTACATATAATATTGGTAGGAAATATTCAAATAATACTTGAGCTACTTCGACAAATGCTTATTTCACTAAAACTCCATCCTCAAAGGCTGCTTTGCCAATAAGTACGAAATTTTAAAAGACGCGATTCTGCGTGCTGCTTATTGTTTGGCAGGTCTTATGAACATGGATTGGTCTGCTTTCAAACCACTTTTCAGATCTTGTAACTTTCGTCTTCTCAATTGACTCTTTTGCGGGAAATCAGTTTCATAGTTTTTCTATAAAGTTTTGTAATGTCTATCTAAATTCCCGCGCTTAGGCAATGCCACGGAACTGCGTCAAACGAGGCACACACACTTATCTTTTACCATAGTAAAACAGAAATCTTCCTTCCAACCATTATTAAAATGATACGTTTCGCTTTTTTTCGACGCACTCATTTTGTATTAGAAATTCTAATAACAACACAAAAGGTGTTGTCTACGCACGGTAATTCAATACGACTTCTACGACGCACTCACTGCGGTGAATAGCAAAAGAAATCAGAATCGAAACAATATACAGAAACAAAATTTGTGCATAGTGAATTGATGAAAAAACAAGCTACTTAACCCTCTAAATAAAGCAATTAGTCCGATACAACATTGTGTCGGATACAACATTTTGTCAGATACAGCATTGTGCAAGATACAATATTAAGCCAGATAAAAAATTGTGTCAGATACAACATTGAGTCATATTAAACATTATGTCAGATACAACATTGTATCAGATAGAACATTGTGGCAGATACAACATTGTGCCAGATAAAGCATTGTGTCAGATTAAACATTGTGCCAGATACAACATTGTGCTGGATACTAGATTGTGTCAAATACAATATTGTGTCAGATACAACATTGTTTCGGATTAAATATTGTGGCAGATACAACATTGCGTCACATACAACATTGTGGTAGATACAACATTGTGTCAGATTAAACATTGTGTCACATACAATATTGTGTCAGATTTAACATTTCAACATACAACAGCCAGCGTCTTGGGGACGCTTCCGACTGGTATTGATATGGACCAGTTGAGCTATCTGTAGATTGTTTGCAACAGTCTGCAGTTAGCTCAATTGTTTCAATTGTAAATACTAGTTTAATTTCTTTATATTATTTGATTGTTATTTTCTTTGTCAATAAAGACATTGTGGTAGATACAACATTGTGTCAGATACAACATTGTGCCGGTTACAACATTGTGTCACATACAACATTGTGGTAGATACAACATTGTGTCAGATTAAACATTGTGTCACATACAATATTGTGTCAGATTTAACATTTCAACATTTTGCCTAGGGTTTCGGATATCCCGAAATTTTCTCGTTCCCGGAAACCGGGAATAATAATTTCAATTTCTCGGGAATCCCATGATATTTGTCACTCATCATATGATATTCGTTACTCTTTCACGCAAAAACTACTGAATCGATTAGGCTGAAATTTGGTATGGGTATAGCTTGGGACCTGGAATAACATATACATAGGCAATTTTTTATCCCGATTAAACGAGGGGCGAAGGCGCGGGCAGCAGCTAGTAAGGTATAAAGGAAATAAAGCACTTTGAATTTTACTTTTTTCTTTCCTTGTTTTCTGTGATTTGTCATGACGTTATTTTATTCGCTTTACAGAGTGGTCAATACGTACTAGAGATCGTGGATTACTACGGTGGCACCTTCTTGGTGCTTTTCTGTGCTATTGCTGAAATCTTCGGGGTTTTCTACATTTACGGTATGTATATGATATAAACATACGGTATGATGAATAGTGACGTCTGACGACCTCTGTGGCACCTCTGGTCGGCCTGCAACGCAGGAGGTTGCGGGTTCGATTCCCGCCTCGAGATAAAATGTTTCTATGATCTGTAGATATTTGTTCAGGGTGTTCTGGATGTTGTCTATGTACAATAAAAAATTTCAATCTATGTAGTGTATTATATTAAGTATATCAGTTATCTAGTACCCATAACACAAGCTCTGCATGGTTGTTGGGCACAGATTAGGTAATGTTGCGTGCTTGGGGCTAGATAATGATGTGTGAATTGTCCAGCATTATTTAATACTAGCTGAACCGTGCCCATCGTTGGGCGGTAAAAAAATTTAGTTGTTAATATACATATGTATAGGGCCTATAACACTCACAAATAGGTAACGTGGTTTTCAATAGGTAAAAGAATTTTCAAATTCGGCTCAGTAGTTTCAGAGATTACCCCCTACAACCTCACAAACCTTAGTTATTTTTATTAATGTAATATAGTATAGATTTACATGTACCTAGATTTTATTGACTGGACGTCACACAGCTCCACATTTACCTAGGTATATGATGCGCTTCAAACGCTTTTGATAGTACCTACTGGAGAATAGGGCCAGTTCTAAAACTGGAAGGAAGAATCACCAGTCGTCCTAAATCTTCACAACTACTATGTTGATTCATGGCGTCTCGCAGATCTACATAATTCTCAGCGCGCAGTCTTCTCTCATTTGTTCTGTTCTGATGTATACCAAAGACTCCGTTTTAATTTTGGCGTAAGCGTCCACCAGAAAACGGTTCAACATACCTCGAAACCTTTGCAGGTGAGCAATGCAACCTTCTCTTATTGGTAAAATGTATCTAGGCGTAGAATTGCATTGCAGAAACTTTTTAGTGTCCAGTCTCGTCAGTTTTCGGATTTACATGTCGAAGATCAAAGTTGTATCCGTCTTCGCCACGACAGTAGGTATATAAGCGAGTAAAGACTGAAGAGCATGAAATGCCTGGTGCGTTTCGCTAATGCGTTGCAAGCGGTCATCCCGGATACGCAGCACAATGTCCCGCCTGTCACAGTGGTGATCTACCAGGACAACGGCAAAATCATTGGTACCGAGAGCTTTGTACCGACCGGATGCTGTCCAGTAGGGCGTTTATCGGCACTAATAACAATTTTGTAATAATTTTGTTGGCTTTGGGGTACGGACTCGTATGTTATGTCCTCCCTCGTAGTATGAACTCAAATTATGCTAAGTTTCATTCGAATCCATTCAGAGCGCTATGCGAGGCCGAGAAATTTCACTTCCATCCCCACTACCAAGGGAACCCTAACGAATTCCAGTCCATCCAATCCATTCAGTAGTTTCGGCTCTATGCGCAGCCAAGAAATTTTACTTTCATCCCCTTTCCCAAGAGAACCTTATTGAAATCCGGGATAAAAAGTATCCTATGTCCTTCCTCGTAGTATGAACTCAAATCTTGCCAAGTTTCATTTGAATACATTCAGTAGTTTCGGAGTTATGTGCAGCCAAGATAGACAAGACAGACATGATGGAAAAAAAATTGACACGACACTTTTTTGGCATCAGCATCGATAACAGAGTGCCCTCCAAAAAAATTTTTCAATATATCTTCAATGTACAGAATTGGTGTTACAGTTTTATTATAAGTATAGATAATAATAAAAACCCAGAATTTATATAATCAAATACCTACTTAAAAAATTAATAATGCTGGATAATTCCCGACCGGGAATGACTCCCATCAGTCCCATCTACTAGCCCCAAGTTAAGCACAGCTTGTATGTAACTTTACTAACAAACCTACGATAAAATAATAGAAACAAATTGGAACTAGTATTTAACGTGTATAAAATTTGGACGTGTATGGGCTGATGATGATGATAATCTCGAATCATCATACTAATATATAGGTAATATCTGTCAGAAATTGTAGATATCTGACCAAGCGTGGTGCTTACCACAATTGTGTCATCACAGTTCAAAGAGTCACCAAACAGAGAATTGATAGTTCAAAATCGTCCTTATTAAACAATTACTCAAGTAATGTTTGGTAGCCGTTCAATAACACGTAAGGTTTGGACAGAGGAAATCTCTTCAAGGCTACTTGAGTACGATAGATTTCGATATGAGTTCCCAATGGTTTTAAAATTAGTATTTACTCAAACATAAATATCGCTCAAGCATAGATCGATGATACGGGTCAGAATTTTGCGAGTCTGGGTATATATTGACTGAATTGAATGTATTGACTTATTTAACTTGAGTCTATTTGTTTCGGGTGTTCTGGGTGTTTTCTATGTTTGTATACTAAAAATATATGTATCGTTAAAAAGTAGCCTATAATGTTAATCCAAGCCTATACAAATATCAACATGATCTGTTCAGTAGTTTTGGCGCGAAGAGATAACAAACATACGTATGTATATACATTCAAACTTTCGCAATTATAATATCAGTGTGACTTACGTTGTACTTGTTTACAAGTTCTTTGATTTGTTGGCAAAAAAACTTTTTAAATCGCCATTTGTTAACGATAATAGAAACGATTAAGAACTTTTGATTTTGAGAACCTTTAATATAGATATGGTTTAATACGGATGTAAGCAGGTTAAATATGAACCTTATTTTGTGTTGAAAGTACACCAACATTTGATCCCTTTACGAGGGACTTCTTCAGAGTGAGTGCGGTACATACGAGTCGCGCGCGTTTCATTGCGTCTCTGCCGGCCTTGAGGGGATAATTTGGCATTCTTCCAACACAAATAAGGTTCGTAGTTAACCCGCTTACATCCGTAAAGGATTCGTCAATCTATGATAGTTCTTTTATTTATTTATTGGGTATTTATTTGTTGATACAGGTTTAGAGAATCTCTGCCTGGACATTGAGTTCATGCTTGGCAAGAAGACGTCCATCTACTGGCGCATCTGCTGGGGTTTACTAGGTCCAGTTATGATGGTGGTCGTCTTTATCTATGCGCTGGTGTCCAGTGAAGCCCTAGTGTTTGGTGAAGACTACGTTTACCCGACTGTTGCGATTGGTATGACTGACTATTCAAAATTATTTTAAGGCAGAATATTTTAACATTTTTAAATGAACTGAAATGATATCGTAAAAAATTACGATTTCGACGGGACTAGAACCCGCGATCTTCTCCTTAACACGGGACTGTGCTAACAAACGCAGCTTCAAGTCCCGCCGAAATAAATTTTAGAGACATCATAAAATAAATCAGATCATCAGAAAATAAATTTTAGGATATCATTTTAATTTCTTTGAGATTAGAATAGAATAGAATAGATTTACTTTTTTTTGGGCATTTGACATGTCTTCTTTCACTCCCAAAATTATTGGATCAAAAAGAAGACTTTCTGGTTTTCGGTATTAGGACCGTATAATGAAATCTTGCTCATCATCGATATGTTACGAGAGCTGGCTCAGTCGTTCAGTAACGCTTTTCTATGGTACGTAAAGTAGTACTCAAACATAGATCTATGAAAGAGCAAGCTTTAATAATACGGCACCAATATCTTGTCAAAACTTGAGATATTATATTAGGTACCCACATATAATTTCATATGTAGTATATTTTATATAGTTTTATAGTAGTAATAGGATGTGTTGTTAAAAAGTAATTTAAAATAAATCATATTCTTTATTAAAAAAGGTACTTCAACAAATACAATTCCATATGTGTTACTTAACTTCTCGTTAACTTAAAATACACATTGATGTCTTGCTTTTTATGAATGTGGCAGTTGATAGGAATTACGATAAAATGTCTTTTAAAAAATCTATTGATGACACTAACAAATGCTTCGTCTCTTTTTGTGTCCCTCTCTAATTTCCATTTGTTTTCCAGTATGCGGCTACATGATTCTCTTCATCGGAGTCGCTCTAGTGCCATTATTCATGTTCAGCATCTTCTATAAGAATAGGACCGGAAACTTCGTCCAGGTAAATACTATCTTCTCATAAAAAAGGCTGCTGAAATTATTTATTAACAATGATTTTTTGTGTGATTGTATTTAAGTAGGTCTGGATATAGTGAACGAGCCATCATGATTTTGAAATATGTAGCGTATTTTATGAAGGCATAGCGTAGTGACTTCCATAAACTACGGTACTAATTTTATAGCAATACGGCGCGGAGGTTTTTACTTTTTAAAACCGTAGACAGTGAATCCGTGGAGACCTTAGTTAGACCTTCTTACCCAAAGGTTATCTTCTCAAAGATTGAGCCATAAATATGAACTATAGTTATTTCCTTTGCTGCAGACGGTGAAAAAATCTTTCGACGCAAAAGAAACGTGGGGCCCTCGTTCAGCGATAGAAAAACGAGAATGGGAGGCGTTCAAAGTGGACGCCAAAGCGGAACAGCAGCTATTGAGGACGTCTACCTTGAAACATTTATGTCTTTCGCTATCTGGTGGATATAGAAGACATTTATAAGATTCTCTTTTAAGTAATTTAACTTACTAGCAGTTAAGAGTATTTATACTTCTTGTAGGAATTCCTCTAAATATTTTTTTTTCATTTCTGTAATTGTATCATGACGCTATCAATATTTACAATGTTATTAATATTTATCCTTCTTTGCCATATTCTTAAAATAATCTTGTTACTTTAAGACAATGTATTCTGTATTTGAAAGCGCTTTTAATATTATATATTTTTTTATAAGTACTTAATCCGTGTCACTTAGAAAACTTTTATAAATCAAACACTGAGAGGTTGTGAATATAGTTTTAAGAAATATTATCTATTCGTATTGTACCTAATAGAAGGCTGTGTCTATAAGATGTAAATATTCTGTAAGTTTTAAACACGGCTAGAAATAAGTAGACAATTATTTATACCTACTTAGATCAGAGATTAATGAGTCTATTTTAATAGTTGTGTGATCACTGAAAATCTAATTTAAAAGGTACCAGAGTCAAAAGCTGTTATGTAAGAGTACTATATATTTTTTCACACTCTATGCTCGTAAAACGCACTTTATAAGTCATGTAGCGTTGTAGCTCAAACCGAAAGCAAGCTATTATAGCCCTGTTAGTTGAAAAAGGTTTTACTAAATTCAAACAAATCTAATGAGAACTCTTAGGGCGTGTCTCGTTGGTCAACAATTCATACATGTTTTGAGGTTCGAAATTGAAACTTATTACTCCCATGAGAATAATGAATATTACTCCCAAAGGAATAATGAGATAGAATTTGGAACATCAAAATATGTGTGAATATTTTTAGCAGAGAGTTCTATACAATAAGATCCAATGAGGATAAAACCACTCCATAAGATCTTCGAAATTAGAACTAACCTCTGATCAGAAAGCGAAATAAAAAACTAATGCCGCGAAACAACCAAACTTTGACAATTTACTCGTAGAAAGTATGAAAAGTAGAATATTATCCTCGTGTTTATGGCTATCTCCGTCTTGGGCGTGATAAAATCCCTCTCACACTCAGGATTCTAGTAACTACCTCGCTTCGCTCGTGAGTTATTCTAGAATTCTGATATGCGCTCGGGATTCAATGACTCTTGTGACGTAAGATACTGTTTTACCCACTCGGTGAATAATCTACTATTATCGATAAATCTATTAAAGCTTGTGATTTATATTAAGATTTAAATTATTGCTTAATAATAAATTTGTTTTATAAATTAATTAACTCGTTTTACTGAAATAAACCCTTTGTGTACCAACGCCCGACACAAGCCTCTACAAAAGCAACAATCTTGACAAAAATATTGTGTTGGATAGGCTATGGCATCAGACCTTACAATAAAAACTACAATAAAAAAATATGTGCGTCACCGCAGCGAACCTTCAGCCAGACGATTTGAAGATCCCTGATTTAAATTAACAGCACTCTATAGGGCCTTAATAATACAAGCAAACTTGCAAACTGCCATATTAAATCTGAGAACAATATTTAAACTACGGACAGTCTCCACTCTCTATCTCAAAAACGGTTGAGCGTATGTCAAAATGGAAAAAAAGTTGCAAATTTTATACTGTACAATTTTTATTACTCTATTTTATACAAGTAGACGGTAGATATCAACATCATGGGAGCTATAGAAACCTAGATAATTGCGAACACGATATACTATTTTACTTTTGAGACAAACGTTTATAACGTTAAAGTGCATATGAGTTTCCAGCTGGTTAGTTTGAAATTGTCTGGTGGTAGCCTATTTTTTGTCTAAAATTATAGAAGACTAGCTGCTGCCCGCGCCTTCGCCCACGTTTTATCGGGATAAAAAATAGCCTATATATTATTCCAGGTCCCAAACTATACCCATACCAAATTTCAGCCTAATCGGTTCAGTAGTTTTTGCGTGAAAGAGTAACAAATATCCATACATCCATACATTTATCCATACAAACTATCACATTTATAATATTAGTAGGAGTAGGATAAGATATTTAGGGATTTATCCTGAATTGTCACGTAAAATAAGAGCAAGTCATGTAATGTCTGAATTGTTTAGGAGATTAGTTTATTTGGTATTGTCACGTGGGTCGTGACCATCGTGCCTCGGAAGAGCATAATGTACATTGTTTTCTTATACCATGACTTTGAGTATACATTATCTACTAATTACAGTAGGTACTCGAACAATCAATTATCGCGTTATAAAATCGCCTTTTCACGTTAGGTATTTTACGTCACAGTGCTAAGTTTTACTTAATCAAGTCTAGACTGGTATACAGGAGGCACCAGACTTTTCATTATTCACACACAACACACACACACACACACAAGGCACAAATTCATTTCAAATACATATATTTTTATAGATCTTTGAATTGTGTGTCCTCTGGGTGCCAATCCTAAATGCAATTATTAAAAATAAAATTAAAGAAAATATTATAGGTACATACTTCAAATTATATTTTTAAAAATTACGGATATTATTAGCTCTATTTTTGATAGAGTTATTTACAGATAAAAAGTATTTATTATAGGAACATACTTGTGGTTAAAATAACAAAAATAGGAAGCGATGCGACCTGCAGAAGTAAAATACTGTGTCGCAGGTCGCAACGCCCGCCTCCGGGATTAGAGTTAGATGAGTTCCAACAAAGTGTAGGTACCTACATAATACAAATAATTACAAGCTAACAATAAATTTCTCATATATACTGATTTACATAATAAATAAAAAGTTCAAAGTTAAGTGTTTTTAACAACAGAATTGGGTACCTAACTACATATATTAAAATAAAAGAATTTCAATTAAAAGTAATTCAGGAACAATTTAAGAAAAACGGATAAAACTAAGACTGTTACTCAGTGTGTGTGTGTGGCATCTGTGCATTTGGTGCTCCTGAGGAAACCGGTCTCATTCATGGCCTACGACACGCGCGACGCACATCCAGCCCCGTGTAGCGTCAGCGCGGCGGCGGCGCTACAGGCTGGGCAATGAATACGGTTATGTATGCAAGCGTTAAAGCAAGATTAGCGGGCTGAGAAAGTCTTATTTTTAAAGAACTTTAAAATAAGAAACACCTCAATTCCCGTTGACCTAGACGCATAATATTTGGTTATACGGTACCCTTGGTGCGCGAGTCCGACTCGTAGGTAGGTTTTATTTTGAACAGGCTTTGTTTGTTTTATATATTATGATCAAAAATTAACTATTTGATCTATCCTATTTTGCTACCCTGCTGGGCAAAGGTCTTCCCCAAACTTTTCCAAGAATCACGTTCGTAGGCCAGATAGATCCCACAATGAACCCACCGGATGCATGAGGCTGACAAGCCCCGCCCAGTCCCATTTGAGTTCGGCAGTCTTATAGGTATCTAAAGTCGGCAATTCCAAACTATTAAAATTATATAATAATGATGAACAATTCACGCAGCGTCGTTGAACTCCAAAACAAAGCTTGTAATTACTGGTATCTGAGCTGAGATAGGTACAATATGATATGGGAATTGTCTTTAAAAAGGAGAATCTTTAAGTTTTTCTAACTCAGCCCCCAAATACTCAAACGCAAAGCACGTCGCAAGTCGTCGTCAATTTTTGACAGATTTTCCTTGAAATGTCAAAAAAATCGCGCGGTATATAATGTCGGTTTAAAGCCACTGTTCCACCGCTGCACACGCTGTGCACTGCCACGCAGCGCATTTTAGCTGCATGGCATGGGTTTGTTTGTTTGGCAACGTGGGTCTACGTTTCCACTGCATCACACACTAAACGCGCAGGCTGTGTACGGCCAGGCGCATTTTAGCTCGTGGGTTCGTTTGTTTGGCAACGTAGGTCGCACACGTGTACCGCGTGCATAGCATGACAGCGTTGATCTGCGTGGACGCTACACGCCTGGCATGCTCGAATATGACGTCATTGCTCACGTCATTAATCTCATATTCATGCGTAGCGAGTTTATGGGTTGCAGTGGACGTTATCACATACATTTTCTTACAAAGCGAATCTAGACATATGTACGTGCGTAGCGGTGGGGCAACTGCTTTATCCGTGAACCACGTACGCGAAGATTAAGATTAGGTATGTGTGAAACAATTTATTAAGATTAGGTATGCGTGAAACAATGTAATTATATACCTATCATAAGAGCAGAATTATTAGAGAATTGATTATTATCTCGGTTACGTGCTGATAATTGTTAATCTACTTTTATAGATTTTAAATCTAGAATCATGGTCATACTATTTTTTCAAAGCAAAATGACGGGAATTTACTCCCACTTCGTAAAATTGCGTTTTTAGAAATATAAATTAGTAATACAACAATTTTTATGAAGTGCAATGATCAAATGTTTTTGATATTTGCAATAAATCTTTTCAATTCAGGTTGATGTATTCATGTTGGCGCGAGATTCTAATTTTACGAGGCTTTCATTTTTTTTTCTGTTCCGTATACGGAGTAAAACTAGCGGTTTTTTTTCCGTAAATCATAAAGCATTTTCTATTATGGAAAATGATATTTTATTTATTTGCCTAACCTTAGGTTTATGAAAGTTATGAAAACAATTTACTGGTATTTTTCGAGCATTTGTGTAAATAAGATTAGGCTATAAATCAACATTTTCCCAAATGCTCGCAAAATACAATTGAATCGAAGTTTCTTTCATCATAAGTTCATAGAAAATAGCTTACAATTAGCGGCAAATTACTTTTCGGTTCGTTTTATTCCTTGTAGAAAGTAGAAAAAATTTATAACCATATTAAAAGAAAATTTCATGCCAACACGAAACGAGCCCACTTCGTTGGCCGGTAAAAATTTTTACTTATTAATATATAGCGTATGACACTCACAAATAACATGGCTTTCTATTGGTAAAATAATTTTCAAAATCGGTTCAGTAGATCCAGAGATTACCCCGTACAACCTCACAAACTTTACCTCTTTATAATACATATTAGTATAGAAGTATAGATTTCGACACCGCGTAGGTATGCTGCGTACGCTCCGATTGCTATCCGGAGGATGCATAGCTATTTACGATGGGAAACTGACTAAGTAGATATTTATGCTGTATGTTACATTCTCTAGATACAACTACATACATACATATATAACACTTAGTCCGTTTCCTATCGTAATACAATGTATTACGGTTAAAGCACTATTTTTAGGCTTAATATGAAGATCTGAAAATATTATTCAAAAACCTCACATAGTTCCCGTCTCTCTCACCGTTCCTGCCTACCACTGCTGGCCTGCGATTCATTTAACTTATTTGTCCCGTTTCGATGTGATTAGTAGTAGTGGGGAAAGTAAACATAAGTATAACAGTGATAATGATATTCGTTGAAAAATTCGACGGTTAGAAAGGAAATCGGACCGAGTTATCTAAAGTTATCTAAAAGATATGTAAAAGGTAAGATAAACATAACCTTCACTTTACAGATCTACAAACTTCAATGTTTTCATATACAAACAAACATAGGTGTTTGCTACGCGTAGATGGTTGCTACGCCGTAGACAGTATTACGTCGTAGATGGTTGCTACGCCGTAGATAGTATTACGTCGTAGATGGTTGCTACACGTAGAGGATTGCTACATCGTAGATGTTTCATACGCCGTAGACGTTTGCTACGCCGTAGACGTTTGCTACACCGTAGGTGGTTGCTACGCCGAAGATGTTTGCTACGCGGAAAAGGGTTGCTACTACAAATTTATCGTATGCGATAGCAAAAACCATTCTTGTGATGTTGTAGTAGTTGAAGACATTTTTTAATAAGTTTAGAGGTGATGATAGTTTTTTTAGCCCCTCCAGATCTAACTATTACAATACAAACTCTAAAAGGTACTTGGACGCTAATATGAAATAAGCGCTAATTGTTAGTCTAATTCGATATCTTTATGATGATTTTCCATTATAGTAAGTGGTTATCTTTTGATATAATATTTTTGATAATGAAAAAAACAATATCCGAATAATCAGAACGGTCACTCCATCAGCACATGTATCTCAACACGTACGTTGGTTGCAAGAAGCCTACGCGATGTCAACGGTATTTATGAATAAAGATTTTAAGTAAAATAAATAAAAATAAGTTATTGCCTTAACTTGGCAAAGCTCTCCATGAGTTGTAATATCAGGTTAATTCCACCGCATTTATTTTTCTTTGATAATAAGACTTGACTCGGATATAGGTACCTAGAAAAGGCTATGAATCACGGTTTTTTTTTCCATTCCAAAACAAATATCTTTAAACGAAATTACTTCAACATTTCTAGCGATACTCTCAAAAATTCCACATGGTCTTATTCAATTAAAATAGAACTTTTGGGAAAATGCTGACAGTCTGTCTACATATAATGTGTGAACTGAAATTTGTAACCTTACGTGTTTTTCTACTTATTAATTGTAATTTTCAGGAAACCAACGGGGTCAACGTGGTTGATGGTGGAGATCGTGTAAACGTAGCATTTGATCCCTCTCCGGAGAATGTAAACGTTGTAGATACTCCTCAACCAACCAAGGATCTTTACCTAACTACAGAAGTACCAGTGAAGAAGAAAGTAAGAGAATATTTTAGTTTGAATAAATTAACTGAGAAGACGTGATATTATGCGTATACAGCTGGTAAGCTCTACGCTGGCGCGGAATTAAAATTGTTTTAATATTTTCAGCGTTGTAAAAGGAATAAACTAGGGTAAAAATACCGCGTTTGCTGCAAATCCAACTAATGTTTAGGTTTTTGCTATTATGGTGCGTAAGCCTCACACTGGGAATAATCTAATGGCGCTTAAGACCGAAGGAAGTCCCAGAGTTTTTCGAAATCTACGTCACATGACCTCGTGGCGCAATTGGCAGCGCATCCCGTATTGAGGGAAGGTTGCGAGTTCAAGTCCCGTCGAAGTCGAAAAATTTTGGGATCTTATTAAAATTTCCAACTAATATTATTTGTATATGTCAAAGTTTGTAAGAATAATGTTTGTATGGATGTATGGATGGATAATTTTTACTCTTTCACGCAAAAACTACTGAACCGATTAGGCTGATGGTATGGGTATAGTTTGTGACCTGGAATAACATATAGGATATTTTTCTCCCGATAAAACGCGGGCGAAGACGCGGACAGCAGCTAGTCGTAAACATATGAATTTCGTACCCTCGAGAACTGCAACTAACTGAATGTACTGATGTTTACCGTAGTTTTTATGTATTTTACCTATAGGTAAGTACATCACCTTGCAAAAGCAATGATTGACTTAATTTTAACGAACTAAATTTGGATTGGTAGGTTAAATCATAGATGTTTTTGTAATCTTTCGCCAATTGATGAATTCAGGCATTATAAAAACTTGTTTATTTTCTTTTAGGTTATCTTTATTGTACTTTATTGGGGTTTAAGTTTCCAGTCAATTATCAGTACGTAGAAAAAACAAAAGGCTTATAGGTAGGTTACTACATCCTAGGTACCTACGCCGTTTATTTTCCTTTTATTGTACTTGGTTTTGGAAGAACGCAGTTCGCACTTGTAACAAAATGTATACATTGTTAGTTTTAGTAATTTTTTTATATTTTGAGTATTTTAAAATATATAGCAAGTAGGTAGGCACTTATATACAATTATATAGTTTAGGTGATTTATTTATTGCTTAGCTAAATTAATTCAACATCAGCGAGTACTCGCTGTTCAACATTAACTAATCATTCGACCTTCGTTTTACTACTACATATCTCATAAATTCTGAATGTTGTGTGCATTGTCCAACATTATTTATTTATTATATTATTATTTTTATAATTCTCAAAGGGATTTTTTGTTTTAGGATAACGATGACGAGAACTCCAGGGCAAAATGGGACAACCCAATCGAGTTCCTCATGTCTTGCATCGCCACTTCGGTGGGTCTCGGCAACGTGTGGCGATTCCCCTTCGTCGCCTACCAAAACGGAGGAGGCGCTTTCCTCATCCCGTACATCATTGTGCTCTTGGTTATAGGAAAACCTATGTACTATTTGGAAACAGTATTGGGACAATTCAGTAGCAGTAATTGTGTGAAAATATGGGCCTTGTCGCCGGCTATGAAAGGTTATAAACTTATTTTTATGTTATAAGTCTGTAAACCGTATTAATTCATAAGGGTATCTAATTTTGCCCAGTATATACTTCGAAAATAACACGTCACCACAACAAGCCACATTTATTACCTTGTACCCATTTTTCAATAACGAAAGAGGGTTTTTGAGTTTAAAGCTTAACCTATCAAAACAGGCTGGTCTCATAGATTGAGGCTGCTATCATCTACCTTACCATTCCAGTAAGGTAGATGTTAGCAGCCTCGAGCTTACCTACCTACCAAACCAATGAGGTAGATGGTAGACGCTGGTTTTCACCAAACATATAATTATTTCAGGAACTGGATACGCGCAAGCTCTTGGTGCCGGCTATGTACTCTCATACTACGTGTCTATAATCGCTCTATGTCTGTACTACCTATCAATGAGCTTCAGTTCCGAGCTGCCGTGGGCTGTCTGCCAAGAGGGCGAGGCTTGGGCCAATTGTGTGCCATCTGGACTATCCGCCAATGACACTGACATTGTAGGACCAGGAAGGAGCAGCGCTGAACTTTACTTCACGTGAGTACAGTGTGGCGGCGTAGCATGGGTTGGTTTCTTCCCCATCAAGAAACGGAACCGCCGCCAGGGGCCAGGGCCAGGGCACCGCAAGAGGTGGCATGGCAAGACGGCACCCCTCGGAGCTTGGTACCCGGGGCGAACCCCCCACGCCGCTAGTGTGTGAGTAGTTTATACTGAAGTGAGAATTTATACTAGGGACTCTTCACTGTGTACGCCTTTGTCAGTTTAAAATATAAAGCTTTCCTTTGAGTATTGTCAAAAATTAGACCTTAATGTATACCTACTCCCCCAGCCCTCCGTTCCTTGATCGAAAACGCTTCGAACTTATCTAAAGATGAATTAGTACAACGACCTTCATATATCTGCTTTCCCAGGTAAATACGGTACCTATACCATATGAGTAGACAAGAAAATACGTAGAGGGGAAACTTTGGCCCCGGACCAGCTCAAGGTCGCGACAAAATACTGATATAGACTGAGTAGCCCGTTTAACGTGTAGCCGCGACCTTCCCTTCGAGGTTCCCCTCTACGTATGTTGTTGTCTACTCGTATGCCTATACCAAGAACATGTGTAAACAAGTACCTAACTACGTACCTACCAATATGAATATCGCGCATGGGTTGCCTCACGAAACTCAGATGTTTAGCTATCTAATAATGATAGGCATTTATTAATTTAATGATTATTATATCTTAGGTAATGCTAATAAGAAGTTTAGATACACTAATCTTATCTATTTTAAGTAATCATAGCACGGTTTTTTTTCCCTGAGTTTCCCTAAAATACGTATTCTTATGTTGTAAGTAGGTAGTATTTCAATATGTTTCTCTTTTCAGGCAAACTGTTCTCCGTCAATCAGATGGTATTCACGGTGGAATCGGTATGATATAATTTTATTGATTAAAAAAACTTAAATCCGACTTCAATATAATTAATTTTACACTTTTATAAGTGAAAAATTGGGCCATCTCGGAATCATTTTCTAAAGAACTATCAAAAGGGCGCCACAATTGACGGAGAAATCAACAACATAAACAAAAAAATATAGCCGAATATATAACCAGCTCCTTATTTTCAAGTCGGCTAAAAAAATTTTTTCCTTTCGTCAACGGAAGTGGATAAATATCCATTTCCACTGGCGATAGCTGTAGCCCAAACGGTCCTTGCATCCGTCCGAGCTGAATAATAGGCTCAAATACCAAAAAAAAACATAGAGAGCAACAATATGTAGTAAGCAACAATATTCAAAATATTATAATACTATTTAATCCTACTAGTCGGCATAATATCTATAGATAGAGTTTTGATGAGGGTGTTTATTGAAACGTTTGTATTTTCCAGGATCGCCCATTTGGGATCTCACTCTATGCCTCCTGGCCTCATGGATCATCATCTTCGTGATTGTAGCCCGAGGTGTCAAGAGCTCTGGAAAGGCTGCATACTTCCTCGCTTTGTTCCCATATGTAGTCTTGATCATCTTGCTCATCAGGTACTAAAAGTTCCATTTCTAAACCAGATTTAGCAGGACTCCAAAATTGTTTTTATTTCTTTTATTTTATTTATACATCATATCAGCCCATACAGGTCCATTGCTGGACATAGGCCTCCCCCATACGACGCCACAACTAGCGGGCCTGAGCCACCTCCATCCATCGACTCCCTGCGACCGCTACGATGTCGTCGGTGCATCGAGTGGATTTATTTATGTTTTACATTAATTCCTTACATTTAATATTACCTACCTATAGCTAACTTAAACCGTCAAAAATTCAGTTTGTCTGTGAGCCTGTCTTAATGGTTGGTGAAATATATAATATGACCCACCCTACATAGCTAGGTAGCTACCTATATAAGGACTACCTAGATACGGAGATAACTGGAAAATCAATGCCATTGTATTTTTTCAGAGCTGTGACCTTGCCTGGAGCTGGTAAAGGAATCATGTTCTTTATTACACCGGATTGGGGAAAGATTTTGGAAATCAGAGTAATTATGTTCAATATCTTATCTGTCACTTTTTTGTATTTAGTTCTTTTTTAGAACATGCGTAAAATAAGATTTTCTTATTAATCGTGTTATTTTCACAGGTGTGGTACGCCGCAGTGACCCAAGTGTTTTTCTCTCTGTCCGTATGCTCTGGCGCACTCATCATGTTTGCTTCTTATAACAACTTCACAGTCAACGTATACAGGTTAGTCTCGAACCGTAAGAACCTCTTCAAGTTTTCGTTAGTATATTTTACTATAAAAACTTTCATAGTTTGACGAATTGATTATTAATGTAAGCGGGTTAACTACGAACCTAGTTTGGGTTGGAAGAACACCAACGTTTCATACCTTAACTGGGACTTCTTCATGGTGAGTGCGGTTCGCGTCGTGCTCGTTCAGCGTCGCAACACAAACTAGGTTCGTAGTTAACCCGCTTAAATTTATAATGTTTTCTTTCAAGGTACAAAATATTAAGTGGTTTTTTTTTTCAGGGATTCTATGATCGTAACGACTTTGGATACGTTTACTAGTCTCATATCCGGGTTTACTATCTTCGGTATCCTCGGCAATCTAGCATACCAGCTCGACGTAGATGACGTCGGCACAGTGATTGGGTCTGGCGGTACTAGTCTGGCCTTCATCTCATATCCGGATGCGATCGCTCAATCGCCGTTTGTACCTCAGGTGATGATTTTTATGAGATTCAAATCGTGTGCTGTGCTGTCTGTGGTAAGGTACCTAGTAGGTAGGATATGAGCGTCTAGACTCTAGAGTAGTCAAAATGATCGGAAAAACATAAAAGCAATTTGATATACGCAGTTTGAATCATCATATTGTTGTAAGCACCCAAGGTGTTAAAAATATTTTACTACTCATTGTTTCATATTTATATGAGCAGTCAGGGTGTTCAAAATTATCTTAGCAAACAAAGCTCTCAAAGCAAGTCCTTTTTTTGCTTTTATATTTTCCCGATAATTTTGACTACTCTAGAGTCTAGACGCTCATATCAATTTTACGCTGACTGTCCTTGTTCTTCTCGTAGCTGTCTAATGTTGTCGACAAATGAGTGCACTCCCTCCAAACTATAAGTTATTTTCAGAATAGCTCATATTGGTAATAAGAGCTCTAAAAAATTGTCATCTACTTTTATGCAATAAACATTAATTTTTTTTATGTTCATCCTCTCTATCTATAATATCGTGAAATTTAATTTATTTTATTAAGTACTAATATCTAATTAAAGTGCATTAAAATATATCTCTATATATTTTAACCTATCTCGCCTATCTCGTACTCGACCTTCTTAAAAATCAACTGAAAAAAAAAAAAATTTTTTTGCGGCATCTTACTAATTTTAGTTATTCACCGTTCTATTCTTCCTGATGATGGCAGTCCTGGGCGTTGGATCAGGTGTGGCTTTACTGTCCACCATTAAAATGATCCTCATGGACTCTTTCCCACATGAGCAATTTTTTAGGAGCATCTTACTAATTTTAGTTGTTCGCCGTTCTATTCTTCCTGATGATGGCAGTCCTGGGCGTTGGATCAGGCGTGGCTTTACTGTCCACCATTAACACGATCCTCATGGACTCTTTCCCACGTGTGCGAGTCACGTACATGTCAGCTATTACTTGCAGCGTCGGCTTCCTCGTTGGACTCATTTACGTCACACCGGTAAGCTCACATTTGTGTAGTTGATTATATCTATAGAATCGATAGATATTTATTTAAATCTATAGAATTAATAGTACCTACTACCGTCGTCGTCATAGCACAACCTTTCGACTGCTCCGTAGAATAAAGTCCAATCTGTAAAGGTAATACTCTACAGGAGTTCTCTCTAGGAGTCGCTTTGTTGTCGGCGGCTTCACATCTTGTTACAATTTATTGGACAACAAAGACATCAAACCGGTATCTGTGATGTGTACTCTACATTAATCACAACAAAGAAGCGTTCTTATTATTTCAAGAACAAAATAAAAAAAACGGTTTTTGCTATGTTCGCCTGATTCGAATGACAACATAGATGAATCTGCACTCATTTATAGTCCCTGTGGTTTTGACCTGTTGCTTAGAACCGTGCCTTCTCTTCTTTCCTGGACCCATAATGATATAGTTCCACTAAATACATATGTACATTATCTACTGTGTACGGTGGTTATCGTGAAATGAAACATTTGAATTAAAATTTACTCATCTTTTGTAGGGCGGTCAATACGTTCTTGAGCTTGTGGACTTCTATGGCGGAACTTTCATGAGACTGTTCGCTGCTATCGCCGAAACTATTGGAGTATTCTGGATCTACGGTTAGTTTATATACCTATTTTTTTTTATTATTTTTTTCATCTAAAATAACTGTAGGTCCACGTAAAGAGGACATAAGGTGATAGCGCATTTGTACCTATGATGCAGTGGGTACAAAACGACATCAGCAGGAATTGAGTAGGACATAGGTATAGTACCTAGCTATTTTTGCCTGTCCTAAACCAGGAACAGTTCCATCACAAGTTATGTACATAAGATTCGAGTGGTTTGGAAACCTATGCCCGCGCCGCCGCTGCCGGCCACTAGGGTGTCCATGAGATCACGAACGATAGTGCAGAATGAATTAAGAAAATACATCGAAACGAATTGTTCGGTAATTTATTTTTCACCCGTTTTGGACTCTACCCATGATACTAAACCGCTGGTTTGAAGGATAAGACTGTTTACACTAACGCCTTGTATATTAGAACCTGTCTCATATCAACATATATTATATAAGCTTATTATGTATACTGTTGGTGTACATATTAATTAATTTGTAATTAATAAATAAATAGACATAATGCGAGCGTTTGCATTCCAGGTCTGGAGAACTTATGTATCGATATCGAATTCATGCTGGGTTTGAAGACTAACTTCTACTGGCGTATCTGCTGGGCCATCGTGACTCCAGTGATGATGATAGTGGTCTTTATGTACGCCATGATCACCACGGAGGCGCTAGTCTTCGGAGAAGATTATAGATACCCGCAAGGAGCTTACAGTACGTGTACAGTAGTGTTGTTCTATGTATTAGTTAGGCATTATAAATTAACGTTAATCTTATTTACAAAACCGTCGCGTCGATCTCGACGAACAAACGAGAACAGAACAGCAAGCTGTTTCAAGAACAGCTAGATAGCTGGACTGAGGCTCGGCTTTGAGAGAACTGTATTTAAGTGCGTAGAACGTTACTTACGAGGCACATACATATATACAGTTATTTTTACTTGGTTTTGGTAGGTAAGCTTTGCTAGCTATGTCAGCTAGCTACATATGCATAAGCACGTCTCATAGCGTACGAGTAGGTCTATAGATAAACTTTATCGGACACAATTTAGTTTATCTAATATTTAATTTTGATCTGGGATCTAACAGCCAAAGCGGATTATGGTGCGATTATTTGATAAACTAGTTTGATTAACTTGCTTTAACTACTGTTTTTTTTTCAGTTGCCGGCAACGCTATGCAATACATTGGTATCGCTTTGGTTCCTCTGTTCATCATCGTTGCATTGTTTAAATACAGATCTGGCAGTTTCGTAGAGACAGTGAAGCGCTCTTTCGGTAAGAAGGTAACCTATGGTCCTGCTAATCTCACCAAGAGAGAGGAATGGCGTCGTTTCCGTAGAGATGCAAAGTATAACCACGTCTTGCAGAGAAGAAACTGGTTCCACCATATCGCTCTAAGTCTCGTCGGCGGATACAGGTGGCGGCAGTAAAATATACCTACTGTTATATTTTTAAAAATCCTATCTCTATAAAGTATATTATAGTAATAAGTATTTATTTCTGTCAATTTAATGATAATCCTAAGGTTTTAATATGCATGGTTTATACAGACTGTTTTTGTCATCAATAAAAGTTATTAGGTACCGACTGTTATTTTATTTCATAATTAGGTACCTACTTTCTTACCTTTAATTTCAACAAACCACTGGGTTACACAAAATGAAAAAATCTAAATGAAAATCACGGTATTCATATAATGCAGTTTATTCATAATAACTTGTTTTACAAAGTTGTTTAAATTACATGTCTGTTCAAAATATATCTAACACCTACCTAATCTATAATTTGGAATATTTCTTCACAAACTACGAAAAAACATTATTACCGGTAAAATAATTGATTTAGGTATGCAAATGATACCCAACTAAACCTAAATGACTACCCTTTATAACAAAAAATGCATGAATGCCATCATGTTATGAAAGACTATCGGGTGCAGCAATATTCGTTACTTATGCTTAGATTTTTTAGACTTTTTTTTACTAGACTTTTTCTTATGCTTACGTTTCTTTTTCTTTTTCTTGTGGTCGTCACCGCTCGAGTCCGACTCACTGTCACTGTCGCTGGCTGCGCGTTTCTTCTTCTTCTTGTTACGCTTCTTCTTCTTCTTTTTCTTACGACCATCAGATGAAGAAGAAGACGACGAATCTCCAGAATCACTGGTCGATTCCGATTCAGTGTCTGGTTTTTTCTTAACATTAGCAAGATCCAGTTTAATTGTTTCTGCTTCCATTTTAGGCTTCTTTAGCTCATGACCGGGAGGTGAGGTGGAGCGTTCGCGTTTTTTGCTAGGTTCAGTTTTATTGTCAATATCGTTTTCAAGGACCTCATCATAATCGGGTTCAAAGTTTGCTTCATCGAGGGTAGATTTTTTTCTCTCGCGAGCTCCCTTATCTATCCCTGATGGTTTCTTGTCATGACTTCGATCCCGAGATTCTGTATCGTGTTTCTTCTTGTCTAATTTTATGATTTTATCCAAATCTTTTTTGTGAGGGCTTCGATCACGACGCTTTTCTGATTTTAAGCCATCCGATATAATTCTTCTTTCGCTTTTAGAAGACTCTCTATTACCAACATCAGGTTTCCTAACTTTGTCCTTTTCTACCGTTACTCTACGATATGGTTGCTCTTTCTTGGGCGTTTTAGATCTAGACTTTACCAGTTCCACGGTGCTTTGGACGACTCTTGGTTCTCTTATTCTGCGTGAATCATCTACTTTGCCTCCGAGACGATCTTTTACTGATAACCTAGGAGGAGGAGTTTTGGAATACCGGGGTTTCTTTTCATGTATTAAAGACCGTTCTGTTTCAGTGATAGGAACCGTAATTTGAATGTTATTGAGTGATTTGGGAGGTTCATCTCCGTATAACTTGAGCCTATCACTGCTAATTTTCTTAATTTCAATAGGGCGCAGCGAATTTATAGCTTTAGCGAAAATTGCATTCTCAGCTCGTTTAATGACGTCAGATGTTACCTTACCCCCGTCTTCTTCAGTTTCGGGTGATGTTATTTCACCAGGTTCTTTTGTCCTCTCTGGGTGGTCATCATCAACCTCCCATTTAGAAAGTTCGGGTAGTAGTGCTAACATTTCCTTGTTCGAACTATTTGGGACTTCTGGTTCTAGTTTAAGATCTAATTCATCTGCGTTCGCCTGCAGTTCAATACCGTCGAAAGGTTCCTCTTTGCTAGTGTCCTGATTCTTTGGAGACGTATTTTTCTCACACGAGGGAACACTTTCTTCTGTTTTAACATAAGTCTCCATTATATTTTGGTCTACAGCTTCAGCAGATTCGTCGCCATATAAATTATTTTGCGGAACTTCTTCGGGCTCTTGCTTAGGGGATGTTGTCATATTCGGAGCCAAATTTTCTTCATTTTCATGTTTTTCTTGTTTCGGAACGAGCTCGTTGAAAACTGGTTCCTCTTTAACAACATCTTCTTTTATCTTAGCTTCATCTTCATCTGGCTCGTCGTCTTTCTTGGGGTCTTTGTCTTTCTTCTCCTTCTTTTCTCGTTTCTTTTTCTTATCATCTTTTTCTTTTTCTCTTTTCTTTTTCTTTCTATCTTTCATCTTCTTATCTTTGTCCTTATGTTCTTTGATTTTATCAGGTGAAGATTTATCACGACTCCTTTCGTCTTTCTTATCTCGCTTACCTTCACGGTCGCGTTCCCGAGAGCGACCTCGAGATTCACTGCGTCGTTTGTCACGTACCTCTCGACTACGTTTAGGAGAGCTTCTAGATTTCTTTTCCGGTGTGAATCTCTCGTCTCTTTCTTTTTCATAATCACGGTTTCTATCGTCCCTGGATCGTCCTTCGCGAACTTGTTTTCGTTCACCATCTCGGCTTCTATCTGGATCTCTTACCCTTTCCACGGCTTCACGATTTTCAATATATCTTTCGCGGTCTTCCCTTCCTTCCCTATCCCGATGTCGTTCATGCTCGGCCGCTGGGTGCCGCCTCGGCGCACCGCGGCTGCGAACACTAGGCCTATAGCCAGGGCGCGCATCACGAGGTACACCAGCTTCATCCCTAAAATTATCTCGGAAATTGGGATCGTGAAAGTTTGGTGGAATTGCTTCTCGAGGCTCCCTGATATCGGCACTCGGTGGTCGGAATCCTGGCGGTACGTCGCGGAAGGGAGGACCATGTGGTGGATTTTCTCGGAAATTACCGTCCCTGAACGGAATATTTCTATAAGGTCCATCGCGGAACGGCGGCACACCTCCCCTGAAATTTCCATCGCGAAAAGGCCCCTGTGGGACGGCTTCTCTGAACGGTTGGCCATCTCTAAACGGCATAGGACCTTGATCACGGAAAGGTTGTGGTCCCTGTCTAAAGTTATCTCTAAATCGTGCCTCGCCAACATGAACTTGAATCTCGTTCGGTATCGGCAAGGGCATTTGTCTCAATCCACCGGGACCTTCGTAAGGTGGAGGCCTTGAGCCGTATGGGTCACGGAAATTACCAGGCGGCAATCGATCTCGATCTATGGACATTGGCGGACCAAAAGGTGGTTTTTCAAAAGGTGGAGGCTCAAATCCAGGGACGGGCGGTTCGACCCCGGGAGGGCCGCCATCGAACGGAGGCACCTCGTAGCGACCTCGATACCCGGCCGGCGGCTGGTCTGTCGGAAGAGTCATATTCATCAACTGAGGGAGAGGTTTCACACCCATTGGTGGATAATTAGGTGGAGGCATATTTCTTGGTCCGTATCTGCAAACAGAAAAGGATTAGCTTGTTAGCGTGGATCAATAGTAAGTTATTCGACTGAGATACATGTTACCGTTTTAATTTTGACCCTTTTTGTTATCCAAAAAGGGGTGGGTAATAAAAACTTTAAACTCAAAGATCAGAGTTACTAAACGACAAACGATGTAATCCTGAATCTTTGTAAAATGAATTCTACAACTTGATAGCCGTTTGTTTCATTGGTGAGGCTATTCGCTATTTGATATTTGATTAAAAAAAACCCAATGTAATATTAATTGTCAATCAGTCAATGAGTTAACAGAAATTGCCTCGAGAATCGAACCTGTCCTTCTTTCTTAATATTCAAATTACTTGTTCTACATTTGATACTTCCCTATTAAACTTGCACTTGAAAGTATGGTTAAAACCAGTTCTTACTAAGGCCCAGAGTCCACAAAGGCGGTGATGTGCAGAGATATCGGAAGCGGAGACGAGAAGAGAGGTTTTTCATGGTGTCTCCACCGAAGTTGTGCGGGGATGCGTACTGGTTAGACTGGAGCCTAGATGTGTGCTGGCTAGAACGGAACTGAGCTGCCTGCGACGAGCGTCGGAAGTTTGTTGAGATCAGTGCACTAGCGGCGCCGCTCACTGCACGCCGCTTACATCTCTTCTCGTCTCCACTGCCTGACGTCACCAGCTTGCGAGACCACATATTACATATCTCAGCTCCGATCTTTACTTGTTTTCTAAGCATACAAATATATATATATATATAAAGATACATCTCCGCTCGGTGGTATACACAGTAGCTGAGCGGAGAACAGATTTGTGATTAACGACGTTCTATTGGTTGTTTAAAACACATCTCACCGCTTTGGTGGAGTCCGGCCCTAAGGCTTGATATTTACCACTTTTTAAACGCTGTCCAACTCAGTTCATAAGTGCGATCAGACGAAGGTCTGCTAAATGAAATGTTTGAACTCAAATCAGCATTTTTCTACTGGCCCGACGGCATCGGCAAACACATCATTATAATTTTATACCTACATTATTTGTTTCCCCGGCTGCGGTGCAGTGAAGAAATGCACAATTAGCACATCAGGTATTCAGAGGTCAATAACTTTATTTCTTTAAGCTTACAAAATAAGCACTTAGTGTGGTTGTCGATTTATGGTATAAGATTTTACTTGTCTAAGGGTGTTAACAAACCAATCAATCGATTTATAGTAGATGGCATCGATCAACATCGATCAATTTGTGTGGTACCTTTGGTTGATCGATGGACACCGGTCGACTAACCAATCGATGGCATCGATCGATGTCGATCAATTGGTGTAGTAACATCCTTCGACAAGTAAAATTTTATTCAATAAATTTATCAAATAAGAAATAGTGTTAATGATTTTGAAAAAATTAGGTACCTCTAAGCAATATCAATGTTACCGTATTACAGTCGACTCTCATAGAGCTTTTCAAAGATCTCCTGCTGAAAACAAAACAATATTTAACAAAGTATACACATTTGAACAGAAATATTACAAAAATTTTTAAATTAGATAAATTTCAGTGATTACAATTAACAAATAATTCCTTATACTATACTAATATAGGTAGACTTTACACAACATCCAACACAAATTATGTAACAATGTCCTTATCGCAAAAAAAAAACACATATTTGCCTTGGTAATAGGTATTTACTTATTTCTTCTAATCTAAATGTTATCCATGACATGGGTATTTACTTTCATAGGTACATGAGAACATGTTAATGTTTCCTATTATTCATAATCGGTATTTAGTGCAATACCTACCCAGTGCGTGTCCTGAGTGAGCGAATAAGCGGCCGTCGTCGCATCGCTCGTATTCTGTTTAAGTTCTATTGCCCCATTCTTCAATCATTCGCTATGTATGACAATGGTATTGTTGTAGAATCGTCAATGTCTATTTTGGTATTCTACGTGGCGACGATACCTTTGTCATAATGAAGCGATAAGAAGCTTAGAGAAGAAGCTTAAGAATAGAGCACCAGACTTCTTATCTACCTACCCGCGGATGTAGCTTGTCACTTAGGACGCGCACTCAACGTTGTTTCACTCACACTGCTAATGAGAAGTACGTACAGTAGGGTTTGCGAGACAATTTTTGATAGTAAATAGCCCAACGTGGTCATCAGTTATTGAACGTGTCAATAAGAATTGTCTTGTCACTTAGGTTAGGACGCGCACTTATAGTTTTTTGCTAACACTACTGCTAACTTCAGAGTGGTGTGCAAGAAATTTTCGATCTTAAATAACTCAACAGCGTGTCTGTGTCACAGATTATTTAGAATTGTATCGTAATATTTTTGTATCACATGAGCATTAGGTCGGTATACCTACCTAATAACTTGATTACGAGATTACTCTAAATAACTTTGCGAGTGAATGGAATAATACCTGCATACGCAGGTATTATTCCATCTACGAGCATATATCCACCCTCTGGTCTAAATTAATAAAAAGAATACTTAGACTGTCTATAGTCGAAATTACGAGTAACAAAAACATCGAATCTCAAATATCAGGAAATAATTATTAGATTTACAAGATATTGAGTGGAGTCCCAACAGCGTAATAGCCCGGCTACACGCTCAAACATTTGTGCATGCATGATTGCACCAACCAGTTTGCGCAAGCAAGATGAGCCCGGCGTGGCCACACGCTCCATCTTGCTTGAGCAAACTGGTTTGAGTCCGGCCACACGCTCCATCTTGCTTGCCCAAACTGGTTTGAGTCCGGCCACACTCTCCATCTTGCTTGCGCAAACTGTGTTTTTGCAATGATGCATACACAAATGTTTGAGCGTGTAGCCGTGTAGGCTATAAGGCGTCGCGGTAGACCGAAGAAACGATGCCGCGACAAACCAGACACCTTTCGATAGAACGTGGGTCCAACGGGCTCGCCTTTGCCCAACAGTGAGACGTTACAGGCTAATTGTAATTGAAGATTTTGAGGAGGCGAAGAAGAGGATTCAGCTAGGCTGGGCAGCGGTCGGGAAACTAGGTAGAGTCTTCTGGTCATCCATACCGCAATGCTTAAAAGCGAAATTTTTCATGACTTATGGAGTAGAGGCGTGGACTGAACACTCACTCCATTAGTTGGAAAAAGGTATGCTCGGAGTTTCTCTGAAGACCGGATTCGTAAAGTATATCCCACAGAGAACCAAAGTTATCGAAATAGCTCAAAGAATTAGCAAGCTGAAGTGCCAGTGGGCCGTCAAAATCTTGCGAAGAACCAACAATCGCTAGTGTAATCCTGAGTAGAGACCGCGACTCGGAAATTTAGTGTAGGGAGACCTCTGGCCAGGTGGCATGACGACGAGCGAAACATTGCACCCGACAGATGCCGGATGTGTCATACTGAACACAGGGCCCTATGACGCTCATAATGGGAGGCCTATGTGTCCAGCAGTGGACTAGTATAAGGCTGATGATGATGACGATACTTATAGAAACCTGTCCTTACATTTTAATAACAGTACCTACCTTTTCTACACCTAGCTTATCTGTGCAGGTGTACAAAATCGGAAGTTCCTTCAGAAATTCTTTGGCAATAAATAGTTCTTAGAAAGCAGAAGAGGAGGCCTGTACTTTACCTACCCAGCACTGGTGGATTGGGTATCGGCCTCCCGCTTTTCAACGAGCTCAGATGAAATAGTAATCGCAACGTGATAAAGAAAAGCTGAATAAATAGTGCCTAAAAGAACTGCGTGCATGCCATCAATCATTATGCAAACAAACAAACACTCATATTATCATGCGACCACTACACTGATCTACCTAAAATTAGCTAAACCCAACCTTTTAGGTATCAGTATATAGACTTCAACCCCAAAATTGATAAATAGGCAACAAGATAATACATAGCATCGGAAAACATTTATTATCTTGTGGCCATCCAAGATGTCAGTTTTCCGTCCATAAGTAGGTACTGAAACTTTAAATTTAACTTTATAATTTATATACCTACCTAAACGTATATTTTCTTACATATAATGTAACACCTGCCGACCAATAAAAATCGCATGGTTTTAGTTCATCCAATTTATTAAACATGTATGTAAAACATTGACAATAGCACATACAGTATTAGTTTTACGATGGCGTTAGGATATACTCGTATTACACTGAGAATAAAAAATAACACTTCACATAAAATTTATAAATTTCCAGAAATTATCAGGCGTTATAAATGCAATGTTTGAATGTGTATTATTATATATAATTACATGCCAAAACTATCGAACAGAACGGAAGAAATTCTTTAAAGTATTTTTCCGGCAAAACCATGTTTGATGCAGTAGACAGAAGTTTTTATACACTCGTACTATAGCAACTCCGTTACCATAACAGTGATAACCTTACTTAAGATGATCATAAAATGACAATATTGACGAAAATCTAAAATTTCTTCAGAACTGTTGGTAAACATTAAACCTATACATAGTTCAGGTTTAGGTAAGCCTTACCTCATTAACGGTGGTGTTCTTCGAAAGATAAATTGGACAATTAGCAGCTTGGTCGGTTAAGTGCGAGTACACATTGGGCGTTGACGTTACGTGCGGCGCACGTTGTCTGTTGGCGCAGGTATGTACGGAGATAGAGGACCAGATAGTTATTAAAACACGTTTTAACAAAAAGCGCGCTTCAAAACGTCTAATTTGTACATAGTTTTACATTGACGTATATAATAGTGTGAAAGCTTCTGCCAAAAACATCAATCAAATGTAATTGTCTGAATATCTTTTTGAAGAACACGTGCCTAAAATAAAACAGTACTTAATCTCACAGTGCTTAATCTAAACTATTGATTAAAGCGTATTATTTTGATAAGCGCGCATTTTTCTTTTGATAATAGCCAATCATTTAAACGATCATCTGATTAAAGTGATTTTGTTCAGTAAGAAAATGTATTTTATCAGTAAAAATATCTAGTAAATTGAACTGGATCTAGTGGTCGACAAAATAGTACATTGTAGACCTAGGCGAGAACGTGCCTAAATCCTATCGAGTGTGTCATTTGAGACCCAAAGCGCAGCCGAGGGCCTTAAAACACACGAGGTAGGAATCGTACTTCCTGCCGAGCGATACATAGTGCTTTACTACACCTTCGAGGAAAATAAAAAGCAGATTGCCCTGCGCCCCTAGCACGGGGATTGTTCTCTAGGGTAGCATAGACAATAATGACATCTTATATATAAAATGTCCATGTCACAATGTTAGTTACCGTACTCCTCCGAAACGGCTTTACCGATTTTTACCAAATTTTATATGCATATTCAGTAGGTCTGAGAATCGACTACTATCTATTTTCCATACCCCTAAGTGATAAGGGTTGAAGGCAAAACAACGTTTGGCGGGTCAGCTAGTTATCTAATAATAATGTACCCAAACATAATTTTTTCTGACCAACTAGCTAGCTTTAGCAGATTTTTCTTGCTGACCGTACATTTGAAACCAAAACCAATTCATTTATTTTCTTTTTAATAATAATTTGAAGTTTACCACGGAGGCCTTCCCCGGTGTGAGACGAAATAATATGCGTTAAAATAATTCTCGTGGAGAGACTAGACTAAACTAAAGTAGTAAGAGCATGGTATGTAATAAGTACAGATATTTTCGGAAACGAATACGCACGAGTTACGTACGAAAGTTAGCGATTGGCTGCTCCGAGACTGATGAGAAAGTGACGACGCTAATTTTATAGGGCTGTAGAAAGGGACCAAGATACTAGGTCAAAGCGACGACGACGCGACGTAGGCGACAATAATATAATAATATTTTATTCCAAATCTACGAAATATTTTGAAAATTTAATCTATAATTTGTTTAGATATTATAATTGCACACCATATGCATAATTTATAAGTAGTTAAACTTAGAAATATCGAAAAAAGGTATAAATCTAGCTATCTTTGAGAAGTAATTCTCAGTAATTCCGCTCAATAATAAATTTAATAAACACCTTCAAATTTTAAATTCTTGTTTTGGATAAAATGAACTCCCACTGTTTTGGAGAAATATCTCTTCAAAAATGATTTTTTTCTATTTTTTTAATAGCACCTTATCAACGGCGTTAAATAAAACAAAGTGGCAATCGAACCCGCAACCTTTTACAACGCAAGCAAGCCTTCGCTCGCTGTATTACTGAGGCTGTCAAATATTAGCCTACGTGTGTATTTCTAATTATCTTTTTACAGTTTAATGAAATTACGCTTAATTCCAGATGATTTATCAAAAATTTTAATCGGATTGTTAACATTGTATGCGTATCATATTTTAAATCCCTTCGGTAAAAACCGTCAGGTTTACCTTGCAAACTTGCATGACGAGTATAATTAGTATAACAAGTAGATTACCTCAATCTTGCGAATTAGTAAATATCTCTGAAATGGACAATTCTGTTTTTAATAAATGAGAAGGCTAAAATTGTATTGTAATTGTAATAATTGCTAATTTCTCGTTCTATAAATCTCGATCGGATGATACGCTTATTAGGAAATAAAATTAAAATGTCGCCGCTTTCGAGCGAGAGTGATGAAGAAACTACTGAAAATTAAACTAACCTGGGTATTCTTGAACCGTCTGCTTTTAAAGGAAAGAGTAATATCTTCATATTATGATTACACGTTAATTATACCTTCCTTTCCATCACCATCAGCCCGTATACGTTCACAGCTGAAGATAGGCCTCCCCCAAACGACGCCACAAATAGCGGTCCTGAGCCGCCTCCATCCAACGGTTCCCTGCGACCGCTACAATGTCGTCGGTCCATCGAGTGGGAGGTTTTCCCACACTCCGTTTCGCATTACGTACCTTTTACCATTTTAAATTTCTTAAAAGGTACATATATCCGTTCGAGAGATATCAATAAAATTGCTAAATGCATACATACGGTGTTGCCTGATTGGCTACCATACAACAGAGATCAATTTAAAATTAACAGAACCAACTCGAATGAACTGTAGGTAATACCTATTTAATATAGAACATAAAATATACATATGATAAAATAACTTTATTTAATTACATACTAAATAATAACGAGCATCATTCAACGAAAAATAAATGATATGAAAATCCGCAGTACATAGCGAAACTATAAAACATTCCATTACATATTGAACAAAAATATGAAATCAGCTGCAATCAACTCAATGCACAAATGGAGAACTGTGTTTGTATGACAAATGCACAGACGCCTTTGCGCACTCTGTCCCATTCGCATCCGATCCGAATCCCTATTATCGAAAGTAAATACTATGACCCATATTTGATATTCAAAAACTACGTTACAGAGTCTTTCGCGCGAAATTCCAATATTTTAGCGGTTTTTAAAATGTTCTGCATCTTACATGAATAATAGATTCAAGCGTTACTTTGCGGAAGTTCAGAATGAAAAAATATTTTGTAACAATTCCGCCTATAACCTACTCTGATAGTATCCATCAAATTAAGTCGTCAACTACACTCATGGTCAAATTTAGTGGAAGGCAAAAATTAAGGCAAATCTCTCCACTAAAAGGCTTTCTTCCAACAATGTTACACTGAGCGTGTCTTTCTTCGGGCCTTCTCCATACTTTGGTTCTAGCATCAACTGTCTTCTGACAGAATCTGGAGTCATTAGTAAAGAGTACTTCTCCCCAATCATCATCATCCCAATTAAGATACGAACGAGCAAAGCTGGACCGAGCTACTCGATGACCTGTGGTGAGCAATGGGCCTCTGGCCGGCAAGTATGCCCCTAGACCAGATGTCTTAAGTCTTCTTCTTATCGTTTTGGTACTAACTTTTATACTTGTCGAACTTCCTGTAGCTTTTTTCGTACCTCGGAACGAGACGAAGCGAAAATTGCTTACAATAAATCTGCCCTCCCTGCTGTAATTCTTTTGCGAGCTTGTCCTGTACGTCTGATATTATGCTCTCTGTCGGTATCGTTTAACATTGCAAAAAATCACAGACTTGGGAACAAGACAATATTTTATTTCGTTCTACCTTATTTTTGCGTTCCTCTAAAATTGTCCCTGAGTGTAGTTTCGTCTCTCCACGAAACATCATCAAGACACCACAACACTCGACTTTGACACTGATATTGCCAATTTTGATTGATTGCTTTTATGTACCTACGATGTTATTTGTGTGTACAATAAAGAATTTAAGAATTGAGATTGCTTGAGATTTCCTGTTGATGTCTCGTGGGGAGACGAAACTACACTTGCGAGCTATAAACTGGAATCACTTCATCGCTGGTTTTTGCAGACCATATTTTACAGCTTCCATGCAATAAACTGTAGGTTGTGGTATATTATTTTAAAGATAATTTTATTAGCTTTCAAACTCTTTCGATATCATAGCGAAAAAAATGTTCATCATATGTCATGGAACGTGAAAACAAAAGACATACATTTTTGTAACGAAACATCAATTTTTTCAAACTTATGAATCCCTATAAAAACTGTGAATTTATGCAATTTTGTCATCAGTCCAATATATCACGTCACTCAAAATACTGGAATTACAAGAAAATGGAAACCACACCAATAGAAGCCGCTCAAATCGTCACCCTAATCCAGCAAGGGTTCTCTCAGCGTACTATCGCTCGACAGCTTCATCTGAGCCAGTCCTGTGTCTCCAAAGTATACAAGAGGTTTAGAGAGACTGGAAACTTAGTCCGAAGACCAGGATCTGGACGACAGCGATGCACTTCGGCGAGAGATGACCGATTTATTGTCAGCACTTCTCTCCGAAATCGACATCTAACCGGCGTTGACGTCCAGCGGGAGCTCGGAGAAGTTCGAGGGAGAACTGTCAGCGAGTGGACAGTGAGGCGAAGACTCAAAGAAGCTAACTTGACCCCAAAAAGGCCAGCAACGGGACCCAAATTGTCTACAGCCCACCGACAAGCCCGACTTCAGTTTGCTCGTGATCACTTAGATTGGGATATACAGCAATGGAGCCGAGTTTTGTTCGCGGACGAGACTAGGATGTGCCTGCATGGCAGCGACCGTCGACGGAGAGTCTACAGGAGACCGGGAGAGCGATACGCACAATGCTGTATAGCGGAAACAGTGGCATATGGGGGTGGGTCTTGTATGATGTGGGCGGGGATTTCAATTGAAGCTAAAACGGGGCTGGTATTCGTACCCGGTGGAGGTCGGAGAGCAGGACTAACCGCAGAAAGGTATATCAACGACATTCTGCTGGGCCATGTACTCCCTTACGCTGGGTTTATTACTGCTCTTATCGAAGAGTGGCAGGAAATTCCACAGGATTCTATCAGGAAACTCATTAGGTCAATGAAAAACCGTTTACAAGCAGTCATTAGGGCCAGGGGGGGCAATACAAAATATTAAGCGGGAAATAACAAAGATTTTAAATAAAAATTTGATATTTTCATATTACTTCTTATTAATTTAAACATCCACAACTTCGACCTATTGTAATAATTCACTAAATGAAGGTAGGAAACTTAAATAATTTTTATACCATTCGAAAGCTAACACAATTTCTTTTCAAATGGTATACACCAATCTGCAGTTTATTCCATGGAAACTGTAAAATATGGTCTGCAGAAACCAGCGATGAAGTGATTCCAGTTTATAGCTCGCAAGTGTAGTTGACGAATTACTTTGTTGGATACTATCAGAGTAATACGCATATTTGTTACTAATATTTAGTAACAATTATGCGTATTACTCTGTTTTTATTCTAATATTTTCCTACAAGAAACATTAATTGCGAAAAATAGTTTCTCGTCAATTAAAAGACATTTTCTATGAACCCATGTTTTAACAAATATCGATTTAGAGCTACTTTTGGAGCAATCTTAAAATATAAAAGAACAAGCGATTTTCTAAACGACAACGCCCACTACGCCCAGCCCAAACCACTGAAGCTAGAAAGCTGAAATTTGGTCGGTAGGTACTAGGGCTTCCAATACCAAAAAATTCCGGGATCCCGGTATTGGCTGATACCGGGATCCCGGAATTTTTTCGAGATTTTTAATACCGGTATTGAAATGTTCATAACCGGGATCCCGGTATTAGTGATTTTATTTTAATTTTAGTACAAAACACAAAATAGGTAATAAACTATCACTACCGCACATAGACATTTTTATCCATATAATTATTTTGGAATATTTTAAATCGGACTTCCTGGAAGTCCCGCGTTGCTCTATGTTTTAAGTACAGTGTGGAAGGCGGCGGCGCCCGCCAGGGGTGAGGGGAAATTCCCTATACGCCCCGACCACCCGCACCCCTTCTGAGACCTATTACCGCGTCCCCGCCGTTTTAGACGTGAAACAGTGAGCAGTGGAATTGCACGTGTTATCAGTGGTTTAACTATGTGACCTTATTGTTCGTGCTAAACGCTTGATGATACGAACGAACGAAGTAAAAATGTAAGTTACTAAAGCTAATTATCTTTATTCTTTCAATGTTACACCAAATCATCATATTTTATGCTATTAAAATATAGGTAGTTAACATCCGTTTTTTTATATAAAAGTATTATTAACAAACTTGCTTAGTATTAGTAAGTGTTACGTTTTGATTTTTTGAAATTTACTTTTAATTCAATTTAATTACTTATAAACTCAATAGTTTTGTTTAATATTTTGATTTTGAGGGTATAAATAGTAGGTAGCTGTTTTAGTACGTGAATTCCATTACTTTAAAAGATATAGTTATATTTGTAACATATTTTGACTAAATTGTCTCAAATACCACGTGCTTTACATGGATTTCATTTAAAGATACTTTCTTATCTTTAGTTTTATGTATGTTACAAGATCTTAATATTATGTTTGGTGTACGATACGAACTCGCATATACAACTTGAATCACCTCTTTTTTTCTTATTACAGGTCAACATCCGAAAAGACTCAGTATAAAGAGTTTTTAAACAAACGACCTAACACTGCTGTTTGGGATAACTTTACAGCTTCTGAAGATAGACAGACGGCAAAATGCAAACTTTGTCAAAAGATCATTAAAACTAGTGGGGGCTCAACGAGTGGACTCCATACTCATATGCGAACTGTGCACATTGTTGGTTCCAAGAAGATTGCAAGTAAAGCTTCAACATCAACTGCTGCTGCAACGGCTGCAACTCTGACACAAGATGAGCTGCCACCGCCGGTAAAGAAATCTAAACTCAGCGATTACTTTAAAAGCTCTGATTCAATGGAAATGATAGTAAGCAGATTAGTAGCCTTAGATGGTCTGCCAATAAGCAAATTTTGCACATCGAACGATATGCGGAAACTTTTTAAAAAATGTGGACATAACCTGCCAAATTCACCTTCAACTATTACCAATATAATTTTTAACCAAAAAGAAGTAATGAAAAATAATTCGAATAAAAAAATCAAAGAAATGAAAGACAACTACAAAAAGTTTTCCGTTATTTTGGATGAGTATACGTCTTTGAAAAATAAGAGATATATGAATGTGAATCTAGACAACCATGAAATATCAGCAGCTAAATTCAAAAACCTAGGTCTTGTTCGCATACATGGATCTATGTCAGCAAAGAACGTTTGCAAGAATTTAACATTGACCTGTCCGAAGATGTGATTGCTCTATGTACAGACGGCGCCAGTGTTATGACCAAAATGGGAAAATCTTTCAGTGGTCATCATCAGCTATGTTTAGCTCACGGTGTACAGTTAGCAGTAATTGACGTTTTATACAAAAAAACAGAGGAATGCGCGCCTGCACCTGCACCTATAGCTACAACAACTTCTGACGATGACTCAAGTTGCGACGAAAGTGAAAATAGTGCAGATGACGACACAAACGGGGCTTTCGTTGTTGAACGTCCACAAGTTACTACTCCGCCAAAATTTGTATACAAAAATGTCATCGAAAAGGTGCGAAAACTAGCAAGATACTTCAGAAAATCGCCTACGAGAAACGATACATTACAAAGCTACGTTACCAAAGAGCATGGCAAAGAGATTAAATTGATGCTAGACGTAAAAACTACTTGGAGCAGTATGGCCGACACGGTCGGTCGATTTTTGAAGCTCAAAAATAGCACCACTAAAGCACTGATTGATCTGAAATCGAATATTAAATTTGATGATGAAGATATCACCTTATTAAATGACATTCACCAAAGCCTCAGCGTGATCAAGGCAACTGTCTCTGCACTGTGCCGTCGTGATGCCACTCTTTTATCGGCTGATGCTTGTCTCAAATTCATGCTGCGAAAATTAGACGAAGTAGACAATACCATAAGCCGAAATCTTGCCTCTGCCCTCAGAATGCGTATAAAACAGAGACGCCTAATAATATCAGGTGTTATTAATTACTTGCATGATGCCGAGGCTTTCTTTTCCGAAGAAGAGGATGATGTGTTTTCAAAACCAACCTCAAATGAGATCCACCGCGTCGTTGAGAACTTATTAAAGCGCGTTAAATTTTCGAATGCAGAGTCAACACATGAACTTGACTCCACTGTTTCCATAGACAGTGACAGTAGCAACGACATTCCTTCATTGAGCATGCCCACTTCTGTTGAATTGCCGATTGAAAAGCAACTAGAAGCAGAAATACAAGCTAAAACTCAAAAGAAGACGGCTAAATGGCAAGATTCTTCTAGAACTGGAATTGATATTGATTCTATTGTACGCGTTGAAATGGGTGTTTATGATAGTACTGGAGGTGGCCGAGAAATTTATCTTGATATGGCTTATAATTATTTGTTATGCATTCCGCCAACAAGTGTAGAACCGCTTCTACACTTGTTGGCGGAAAGAGCGTTTTCCTCGGTCACATATTTATGCAATCGATTAAGAAGTTCGCTCTCTGATAAAAGCCTAGATGCTCTTTCTTTCCTTAGAACGCAATTTCAGGAAGAAGGAGCCGCAGCCCAATGATATCGTGCTTGATATGACAGTAAAATTGTGATTTAAGCTTTTTTTAATCATTAGATTTTTCATTAAGTATGTTTATTTTTTGTAAATTTTAACCAAAGTACCTACTCGTAAATAGGTATAAAATTATATTATTAAGATGACTTTTGTTGGCTAGATATTATGTGTTGATTTCTCTTTAAAGTTTTTATTTTCAATTTTATTTTCTCTTAGATGTTAAAACCCAAATATCGTTGAGAACCATATCACTTAAAAAAATGTTGTTAGACAAGTTTTGTGAAATTATATAATAATAAATGTGATTAGTCATAACTTTTATAACGCAAATTATTGTTAAAAAAAGACTGATCTAAATGACACTTATTATTATTGTCATATAAAAAGGTAATTGTACCTACATATAAATAATATATGATTTGACAATAAAACTTTGTTTATTAATATTACCTTCTAAATACGTATACTTCCAAAAATGAATAAAATTAAAAGTATGATAAAAATAAGATCTTTTTTTTCAATACCAGTATCCCGGAATCCCAGTATTTAGAAAAAAACATTCGGTATTAATACCGGTATTGAAAAAATCCGGTATTCGAAAGCCCTAGTAGGTACCTTTTACTACATATGTAGGTAAGAACGGATTTTTGGAAATTCCACCTCTAAAGAGGAGTTGAAGTTTTTTTGGTGCTTTTTGTAACTCTTTAACCAGTGGCCTAATTTGCTTGAAACTTACAGAGAATACTAAGAATATAAAACTATTGATAACGTGTTTCAGAATTTTTCAAATTATTTCTCAAAATGGGGTAAAACGGGTTATTAAAGTTTGAGATACGTAGTTTGCCTTCGAATTTAACTGTAACTTTTTAGTGTATAATGTTATTGAAACGAAATTTATTCTATCTATCAAAAAAAAAATAATTAAATGACGTGAATCAGGAATTTTCCAAAAAACGTATAATAAACGATAAAATGGGGTTGAAGTTATTGAGATTCTATTTCTTGCTTCCTATCCAGTGACTCAATTTGCTTGAAACTTACAGAATATAAAATTATTAAACACATGTATACGGATTTTTGAACATATTCCACAAAATGGGGTAGGTAAAACGGGTTATCAAAGTACGAATTTCGTAGTTTGGCTCCAAATATAAACGGCTGTAACTTTTTAATGTAAACGCTATTGACCTGAAATTTTATGAATGTATAAAAAAAGTTACGGGTTTCGGGAATTTTCAAAAAAAAATCCTTACTAATATTATGAATGCGAAAGTGTGTTTGTTTGTCCTTCCTTCACGCCCTAACTAAGCAACCAATCGACTTGATTTTTGGCTTGAAAAGATGGTGAGTAACATAGGCTTTTTAACTTATTTATGTTCTGGTAAAACATCAAATACCCACGGGAGTTTTACGGGAAAAAAAACTTTTTATCCCCTTATAAATGTGAAATTCGAATTTAACGCGGATGATACCGCGGCGGGAAACAGCTGGTTAATAATATAAGAGATTCATTACCAAAAATCTACATAATACCAAAAGTACCTAATATAGCTTAAAAGCTTATAAATAGCTTATATCATACTTTATTGTACCATGGGTTCATAGAAAATGGTTGACGATTTGTGGAATACTACTTTACTGTGGGGCTAGCACAGGCTTTCTTGTCTAGGTAGAATAGATAAAAAATGACGTAAAAATTACATTTAGGTGTAGAGAGTAGAAAGTTTTCTTCGTTCGAGAACACGGGGTTCGGAAGAATAAGCGGTAGAGATGTTTTCTATTCTACTCTAGAGATGAGTCTACCGATGCGAACATGGGGATCAATTTACTCGTTTCTTGACATTTGAGAATAGAAACATTTCTTCTAAAATTGTCTACACCTCTCGAGACCTAGACAAGGTCTTTCTTCCCTCGCATCGCGCAATTTTTGGATGTTTAGTTATATTATTATAATACTCTTTGAGTTTTGGGGTTTTTGTGTCTAGTTAATGGCCCCGCAGCCATTACGAGCAAATGCAACATAAAAAATCGGAGAATAATTTGTTTGTTTGTTTGCTCCAAAACCAAATTAATCTCCGTTATTCTGTATTGTATATATGCTATGAGTTCAATAATCTTCATTTGCCGCCTTTGCCAGAGACAGTATTTCACTTAAACATTTTGTGAAAAGATTTCGGTATTTCTTTCGTCCAATAAAATAAAAATACATCTTTGAACGAAAGTCAAAACATTGTAATTGACATTGACAAATACAATAAAGTGACATTTTGGTGTAATCAAATAACGTTTCGTTTTACGGGCTCAGTTTTCTTTTTAGCAATACGGCTGGTTTTATGTTGATTTTCTTGGTAATGAAACGCAAAGAACGAACTTGTTACAGCATTTATATTTTTTCTGTGGTTTCGTTCCCGTTGCTATAGAAAGCGCTTCTCTACGAAGAAACTGTTTTCTAGGGTTTCTATCTCGAAACGGCATATTCGGGCAAGAGAAAGATTATGAAGACAAGAAACTTCTCGACAAAAGTCTTCTCTAGTCTAGGTAGAGTAGAAATGAAAAGCCCGTGCTAGCGGGGCTGGTAGTTTTATTCCTTGAAGAACGCAGAAAATTAAAAACAGCTAAAATATTAGAAGAACGCAGAAAATTAAAAACAGCTAAAATATTAGAATTTCGCGCGAATCTGAGTCAGATACCGTGTCGAAGACTTGGAAACGGAGTATCTGAATAGGCCTGCGGATGTCAATTCACGGAATCGGAACGGTTACAGATTGGGTGAAGTACGCAAAAGGTCATAGAAAATTCAGCCAATTTTATTTCTCGGAAGAATGGATTCTATGCCAAGTTTTTCAATCTAAATATAACTTTTGCCTGAAGAAATAATGTCAAACCGCTATTTTTATTCTTCAGATAAGTTATTTAGACGTCCAGTAAGATAATGATACATACTGATACAACATCACCGAAAAAACTGTTCGTATAAGACAGTTCTTTCGGTCACTGTTTCTCCAGGCTGAATCAAAAAACAATCCTCCTTTCTACAATAAATAAATAATGCTGGACAATACACACAGCGTCATCTAGCCTCAAAGTGAGCAGAGCTCGTGTCATTTAATAAGCTCGTACATAGTATTAACATTGTGCAGTACACTATTTTTACACAGGCAAAATACACATCAACAATAATGAAAAAAGTGACAATAAGCAATTAATTAACAAGTACTTAAATTTTACTATTAGGCAGAAAATTATATAATACATCACAGCTAGAGTATTATTATCACAAGTATCACAACTTAAAAATGTAATTGTCATTATGCGAATATTTAATTTACATCCTCGAGATAATTGTTCAGAACCGAGTTCGGTTTGACGATAGTGTCGAGAAGTCGTCTTTTCCATAGGATTTAGTACAGCGCCTCTATCGTGCGGACAGGGAACTACGGAAATCCCCTACAAAAATGAGACGTCACAATCACTTGTCGAAAATATTGTCAACCAGACTCACTCCGCTGATCGGCGTACGTGACCCAGGTATACCTAATTTACCCCGAACACTCACAAATTACAGATAAAATCCCTCAAAAATTCTTAAGTTGATTAATTGGGGCTTAGTTTGTATAATCAATGACAATCGCCTAACATGGTCAATTGAACACAACTCAGTAGTTCCCCCATCCAAAGTGAATAACTCTAAACTGAAAAAATCATAGTGTAAAATTTGCCTAAAATTGTGGGACGTTATTTATCAAAACTTTGCGATTTACTTTGATAAATCTAGAGTTTCCTAAGAACAAAACTTTAAACAGAAAAGGTAATTTTATCAACATCTCACAAGCTAATTGAATAAATCTACACTCGACAGCAAATAAAACAATCGTAACAGTAACAGGCCATCCGCCACCTTGGGATTTGATTCGATTTCTCAAAAAATATAAAACTTACAACTATGAAAGTCATACCTGCAGAAAGTACTTAAGTTTCTGATTAAAATGACAATACATTTATTCTAAAGTATGTACCACTAAAAATTAAATTATCGAAAAATTAACACGACTGAAAAAAGACTCTTCCTCGTAAAATCCTTAATAAGCACTTAATAAATTGATTAATCCCAATGAATTTCAATTCATTCTAATGCTCATGAACCGCACTTTATGTGGGGCTAACATAGATAGTTGTAAGTTATATAGTTTTTGAGGAAAGAGCCATTTTTTTCATTCAATATTGAGAAAAATGTCCCGGTTTATTTGCTGTTGAGTGTAGTGTCTCATAACCTGTTTTTTTTTTATTAACTTTATTGGCAAAGAAAATAAAAATTCATTACAAAAAGGTTAGCGTAGGATGTAAAAATTGGCCCATCCTGTACAATTCAGGTCTACTCAACTTATACTCGCATGAATTGCTTCTAATATTTTATTATCCTTTGCTACGTGTTTGAATATTAGGAATGCAATTCAAAACATATTAAGGCTCCGTGAAAAATAACCCAATTCCGTTCTTACGGTTTTAAAGATTTCTCTAATACTAATCTAATATAAGGAAACTAATCACAAAATATGAGCATTATTTGATTTACACGATAAAATATTTCCTTTTACAATATTTTGTGTAGTTTTGTAATAAGAAACTGTAGAAAATAAAAAATGAGAGCGGAGTTGTAACTTAAAACCCCGCGCTCTTTTTTGTGTGTTGATACTACAGAAAATATTGTAGGTTAAAAGTTTTTACTCACAGGAAAATAAAACACCAAATGAACATTAAAACTACTACAATATCATATGTTTCCTTTAAAATATATATATGTGTGTTTTGGTAATCATTATTTAATTCAATACAATAATAATAAACCTCCCTTTTTATTATAATGTGCTAGTGGTTTCTTTTTCACTTCTTCCACTAGTGGACAAAAAATTGAAGTGAAGAGAATATCAATAACACCTTATTTCTTATTTGATAATAATAACTATGTTTATAGTATAAAATTTGACTTGTCTAAGTGCTTATTTTGTAAGCCTAAAGAAATAAAGTTAATTATTCTAATTCTGATTCTTTGTAAAGCGCCTTGCGAGATAATAATAGGAGCAATAACTTATTTTTCTAAAACAATTTCAACATTATTGGTGATATTTTGTTATTTGTTTCATTACTTTTATTAATATTTTAAACGGTGCGGATAGAATTGGGCCATTTTCCCGGAGCCCCCTTAATTATTTACAATTCACACAGCATCACTAGCCTCAAGCTAAGAAGAGCTTGTGTTATGGGTACTAGATAATTAATATACCGAATACAATACATTACATAGAGATTTTTACTATACATAGAAACACCCAGAATACCTGGAACAAATATCTGCAGATCGTACATTTGTCCCGAGGCGAAAATTGAACACGGAACATCCTGCGTCGCACGCTGGGCCACAAAGGTCTTCAAACTTTATAACCTTATTATATTACGCAGACAGTTTTTCCCATTTTTCCCGACGGAACAGCTACGGTATAAAAACATTGCGTTTAAGTTATGATGAGTGTTTGTGTGTGTATGTTTTTGTACAACCTTATGTTCTTCAATATCTTCTAAACGAATGAAACTTTTTTGTTTTGATGACATTTTTGTTAATTCTCTTGCATTTATAACCATTTAATTTATATACCACGCTTTTATTATCATGTGCCGTCAAAATTGTTATCTTTAGTATGATTATACAGATTAAGTGACATAAAAGGTTTGTAGTACGCCTGTAATTAAGTATTCATTATGGATAATTAATCAATAAATACTTAATCATAAAACTTATCCACGACTTTGATGATATCACAGTCTTCAATATCAGCTGATAATAAAAAAATATACTTCTAAATCTATACAATACAACATTCCTACAATATACAGAGTGTTTATTTATAACAGCGATATTAAAATAAAGTAGACTTTTGACATGCTGTACTGTTTATTCCACAGATGGGGATAATGTGGAATAGTACAGCATGTCGATACAATAAAAACAATGCGGCAGTCGCTTTGCTCGTTGTGTAAAAAAACTCATGTGAAGCAATCTTATTCTTGCTTTTAATAATAGTCCTTTGGATATTTTAAAACCATTTTAATACTATTCCACGAATTTACTTATAATTTGTATAATCATTATCAGTATTAAATAAAAAGGAGAAAAATGTATACTTTGGGTGCGAAAACTAAGCTAGCAATATTACCAAACACAGAGATAGTCAAAAACATACAAATACAGAGGGTCTTTTCATTATCTAGTAATTTATCGCAGAATCGGCTACGTTTACGTCACAAGGGCGTTTAGGTGGCGACGGATACACACTCGTCAGTGGTAGAATCTCTAATGCCGGCAGTATACACTCGCCGAGGCATCCCGAGTCATGCCGAGCAACATTATGTACTTGATGCCTCGTCTCGCCCCGGGATAGTACGTAGGCTCTCGTTCTCTCGGTCGCTTGTTGGCATTTTCGCCCGAGTCAAAAGCAAACGAGAGCGACCATACACACTTCTTCGTTTAGATTTTCAAAAAGAAGACAGAGCTCTACAAAAGAAAGAGATAACAATCGTGCCGTCGACACGAAAACGATTGTCTACATGTATATCGTTGAGAGAACAAGCGCACGAGACATCTCGACAGGTGTTCACTGCCAGCATAACGTTTTTCTAATATTTTTGAGCAAGCAGATTGACAGCATCGACATATGTGGCGAGACACTTAGTAAGTACAGATATTGTATAATGCTTGTAGGTATAATGTCTATACAATTTTTATTTTATTTAATACGTATATCAAACAGATGTAACATGGAAATAATATACAAATATACATTCTACATTACATTACAGCTACGGCGACGACATTACAATTCATAAAAAATATAATAACAAAAACAAAGCAATACAAAGGTTCTAATTTCTTATAGATCACAGTGACATCACAGTTTCCGTACAGTTATTGTAATACCGGTCTTATTGTCTAATTCCTTAACGACTATTTTACTCGAAAACGCCGCTCCTCCGCCAAAATCAGGATCTGTTGAACCGCTGCTGCAGCATCGACGTTCAATCGGTACTTACCGTTTGTTTACGTTAAAATATACGCACATATTTACGTTTAATAATACGCACTCGTAACCCGTTCTCTCCCAAATAGTTTAAAAGAAATCCGATATAATAATCCTAAACGTAAGCGATAACCGTGAAACAAGTCCCGGTTTTAAAATAACGCACAGGTTCAATCCGCAAAGCAATTTCGTTACTTCATATAGGTGATTCCGTTTATACGCAAATGGGTGGCGCTTTTGAACGCTATTTAGAGTTTTACATTCGTACCTGGCTCCATACGGCGGGTCTACGTTACGACGCGGTGGCGATAACAACTCGTCGTACAATCCTGGATACCTGCAAAGAAGAAAATAACACTCTTAGGCTCTAGGCACAATGTTAACAAATCGAAAGGATTTTTTTAAACATGAACTTATTTTTTCAAAAACATTAAAATCCTGTCTGATTTAATTCGTACCTCATATATAGCAGAACTTTATTTGCACAGACATTATATCAAGCTAAGCTATGATGAACAACCCTCATGATGATTTACTTTTTTGACTCCTTTTGAAGGAACTGCTATATAACTGCATACAAGCGAAAGTTAATGCAGTTTCTTCGTTTTGTTAAAAAAAAGTTACGTTTTACAAAACGGCTAACTAAACTGATCTTGTCCAAGAAATAATTCTTCCTACATTTTATCAGAAAACAACATAGGTAAATAAGTAAACTGGATCAAAATACATATAATATCTAGAATATCTCTAAATATCTAGGTATTATTTATATTTCTGTGATATTTATGTATTTTGATCCAAATAATATAATAATACAATAAATAATAAAAATGTATTGTATTATTTATTGTGTATAAAAATGTATTCGTACATAAATACATTTTTATTCATCTACATTTTCAAAAGAGAAAAAACTGACTAACAGGTCAAGAAATCTCTGGCACTACAAGAGCTAAGAAAATCAGTTTTCCCATTTGTTTAAAGTTTGTGATAGTTTGTGTTTTTGGTGACTTTTTGTAATTATCTTATTGTTAGTTGTTTTTCGTTTCTATATTAAGCGGGTTCAATGTCGTAATTCCTGTGTGTGTTGAACATTGAAACGTGTTCAGAATTGTTATTGAAAATTAGAAGAGTTACAGAGAAGGAAGCCGAAACGTAGGCGATGACAGCGAATGGAAACAAAATTTTTTTTATCGATAGTTTAAAACTGGTCGTTACACAGAACAGAAAACTTGGATTAGCTTGAATATATTTGAGTTTAAAGCCTATTCGTTGTGAACACAGACTGCTATTATTTGAGGTATTGCTAAAGTCTGGGAAACAAATCGCGAGCGGGTCAGCTACATCGTATCCTAGAACTATGAATTTTTGACTATCATTGCCATTTGCTCTCTTAGTTTAAGACTAACTTACCGATGCGGTGACATGGGACGCTTCGGCGGGGAACGTCCAACACGATGCGGCGACCGCGGCGGCGAGCGAGGCGGCGAGCGGAGCGGCGAGCGAGGCGGCGAGCGGAGCGGAGTGCGGTAACGCATCGGTGAGCGGTGCCGGCGCCGGGGTGATGGGGATCTATGAATAAGAATTTATCAATAGATTATTCAATAAGTATAGAATGAGACTATTGCTCCGGCCTGTTTGTTGATGGCATCATCCATTGGTGGATGTTTTTGGTTAACATGCTGGAGGCACTTTGTTAGAATTATTAATTATATTTTTATATTTAAAGGTTTTTCTAATAATATTATGTGTATTTGATGTGAGCTAATAAATTGATTTTCTTTCTTTCTCTTCCTTATATAAGGCTTGTATGAGATCGTAAAGCTGATACTCGTAAGAGGCGTTCATCAACCGCCGGTTAGCTTTCCAGTAAAAGCATAATATTATGTGATATTACCATTATTCAGAATAAATTTATATTTGAGTAACAATGCATAAGCTATAATTAGCTTATACTCATTTTGGACGATCTGTTAACTTAAAACTACACATAAGCAATGGATGAAATGCGCAAAGATGAAATGGAACCACATAAACTATGAGAAAGGATTATTATGACGGGGCAAAGGGGTGAAAATGGTCTGATGCGGCTACCCATGAATTTTTGCCAAATTTTCAAACCCTTTCAAAAATGTTTTAAACAAATTACACTTGCCAAGAAAATGGGATTTACAACCTTTTTTAATAATTGATCCAGTTTCTATCTGACCAACTGAGGTTAGTGTACTAAGAAAAGCAAATATCGTAAAAAAAAAACCTTTTCCCAGCCTCCCTCTGATTGGGCGTTGGGCGACGTTGGACGTCGCCCAACGCTCAACGTCCCTTGCGTCCACAAAATCCATCTCATTTTTCTGAATGGAATCTACATAATAAAGTCTGGAATATAATATAATTACCGAGTAAGAGACAAAGTTCTTTCGCGGGTGCGCCTGCGTCTAGGCGACCACGGCGAGCGCCGGATGCGGCCGCGCGACAAAGAACGTGATCTAAAATAACAAATATTTCATCAAAATATCGAATTCTAAATTATACTACCAGAATAAAAAATAGCAAGCACAAAGCTGCACGTATTCACGAGGTCTATTCTGAAATCAGATTTACGAGTCGAACACTGGGAATCAGGGGGCCTACACGGAAAAGGAAAATCGAAGTCACCGATTCGTTTTCGTGCAAAACCAATTCTTATGTAAACGCTAATCTTATAGTGAGTGCATAAGATTAGCGTTTGCACGAAAACGAATCAGAAGCCTCGATTTAGTTTTTACGAGTACAGACCCTGATCCGGATTCGCACATTATTGCATTTTTTCGATCTCAAATATTGTCTGCTTTTAAAAAGGAATAAAACTAGCGGAAACGTTTTTTTCCAGCAAATCGTAAACCATTTTCTATGAACTCATGTCCCACACTTCATTTAATACTACTTTTGCAGTAATTATTTGGTAATATTAATTAATAAAAATCAAAATATTATCATCAAATGCTGCTATAAATCAAAGTGTAACATACATAGGTTCATAGAAAACGGTTTTCTTCAGTTTTCCGACTCTAAAACCTAATTTTAGAATAGCACTGCAGCTCAGCTAAGAGTGGTGTTCTCTAAAAGATAACCGGAGTATCAACAGCTTCGCCTATTAACTTTGACGTATAATGTATGAAGAAGAGTTTTGTGAAAAACGTCACTTTAAAATGTTATCTACCAATTATCTTTATAGAACTTTAATAGGCTAATGCCACACTATACGTACCAAGCTTAGAGCTAAGGCTAGGAGCTACCCCTGTGCACAAGATACACAATGTGGTCACATACTAGGCGCCGCCGTACGCGTAGCGACTCGCTTGGTGACTAACCAGGCGCGTCCCTTGGTGTCTGGCCAACGCTCTGATATGCAATACGTCTATTCTCTAGGATTAGTCATTAAGCGAGTCGCTTGGCTCTAAGCATTAAGGCTAAGGCGCCACCGCAGGTGGCACGGTTAGAGGCTAGCGAAAAGGCAAGTTGTCGAGACGCTTCGATACATAGTGTCCATACTGCCTGGCTACAAAGCTCGTGTCTGGTGATCTAAAGTGTGGTTGTAGACGTATATTTTGTTGTGCTAAACTGTCTCTCCCAAAATTGACAAAAAAATCGCTGCTTACTGAAAGCACTATCCTTAGATTTCAAACACCGGACAAGGACAACAGACATGTCCTTTCGTGTCGCTAACCGCTAGGCTACTATCGAGGCGCCAAGCTACCCACTCAGCGAGCGGTGTGGCCCCGCACATAACGTGCCTTGAGTTGGTTCACTAGGATGGGTCATCGAAGCAATCAGCTAACCTCTTGCCAGTAAACGTGCCACCTGCGGTGGGGCGTCAGCCTAAGGTCCTTTTTAAAAAATATCTATCTATGTAATATATTGTATTATGTATATCAGTTATCTAGTACCCATAACACAAGCTCTGCTTAGTTTGGGGCTAGATGATGCTGTGTGAATTGTCCAGCATTATTTATTTATTTTTAGTGTAGCATTAGCCTTAGCCGTCACCGGTCTAAATACGGACTATAGAATTAGTTACGTCTATTAGTATAGTATACAGTACTACCCAGCGTATTAAATGTTTGGTGTTATGAGTAGCGCATACATGAGCGACAGACACGAAACAAATAGAAACTACGACAAAAGACATGCAAGCAACGACATGGTAGTACATGCAACTGACGAGACAAGCGAACATGCAAAATAGATGAACCCTCTATACTTTAAAACGTTGCATAACTTAAATAACGCAGTATTGCTGTCATCAGCAGATTTCTTTTACATATAAACTAAAACTTAAGCAATAGCTTAAATTTGTTTGTGTTGAAACAAGTCTCAATGAGAAAATAAACTGCTTGCTTAGCCATTGCTTAAACTTGAGATTATTAGTAAGCGGGATAATCAGACACCAACAAAACAAATGCAAGTTAGGCAACAATTTTAAGTAAGAGGGGAAGTAGAAATTAAACGAACCTAGAGTATCGGAGCCGACTGGAACTACGGCCGCGGAGGCGAGGGGGGCGGGGCGAGCGCGGGCCGCGGGGAGACCGCGACCCACGCACCGGTCTAGGAGACCGCGACGGGCGTACGGGTCTAGGAGACCGTGACGGGCGTACGGGTCTGGGAGACCGCGACGTGCGCACGGGTCTGGGAGACCGTGACAGGCGTACGGGTCTAGGCGACCGCGACGGGCGCACGGGTCTGGGGGACCGCGATGTGCGCACGGCTCTAGGCGAGCGCGAGGGTCGCACGGGTCTCGGAGAGCGCGAGGATCGCACGGGTCTCGGAGAGCGTGAAGCCCGCAACGGCCTTGGAGAACGGGAGGCCCGCGGCGGTCTGGGGGACCGCGGCGACCTCGGCGAGCGGGAGCGGCTGCGCGAGCCCGATGCTGCTCGGCGGCGCTCCTCCCTGCGCTTGGCTCGCATCTCCTTCTCTCGTATCATCCGATTGAACGCCTCGAGCGGATCCTCGTTGGGCCTACGACAATACACGTCGCGCTTTAGTCAAACCAATGGGCAGATGATCCTAATTCGTGTTGGTACGACAAGCAAGGGAATCTAGGGAATTTGCTGCTTTTTAGAACAACTATTTTTCAATGTATTGTAATTGAAATGGGACAACTAGAATTGAGATTTTGCTTTACTTACTAATCACAGACCTGCTGTAGTAAATTTACATAATACAATATTGACCAAAAACATAAACACTAATCTAAACACACAGAATGACGAGTGCCGAATATAATATTTTCGTTCGAAAACCTATCAGAACAATATTACCTAACAAAAATTATTAAACACATAAATAGAGATGGGTAAAATTCTGTGAGAAATTATGTATGATATGTTTTTGTGTGCATTATTGTATTTTATGGATAACTATACTCCAACCTAACAGAAGATACAGTGTTTCTAAACAAACCATCCATATCTAACCTAAATATCAGTATAATTTCTCCTTTGATATTTTTACAGAATTTGAACTAGGTAATTGTCAATTTGAGACCTTTCCTACAACATACAGTATGTTCACAAATTATGTCAAATTAAACACATGGCAAAAAATATATACGATTTTTATGAATTGACTTGTTTACAAACATTGTATCTTAAAAATGGCAGCAGTATAACATCCGGTAAGATATAACAAGTTACTATGTGTAGATATGGTGGCAAATAAATGATGTCTATGTATATCATGTTAAATAGATGATATTTACCCATTGGGCGAGTCTTTGATGCCAGGCGGCGGTGGCTGGTACGGCTCCCGCGGAAATCTGTCGTCGAAGGGACGAGGGCCCTGACCCGGTCTTGCAAATGGTGGACTAAAATGAGAATTACATCATTATTACCATCCGTTTCAGACATCAATAGGTACTATTATTATATGTACATACATGCGACGGCCAAACCTGCGCGTCAAAAACGCTGGACGCGAAGCGTCAGCCGCGCGGCGGACGCTGCAATGGCCCTCAATGGTACACCAACGCAACCGAGACGCGGAAATTTTTCAAGTAAAAAGTTTCACGCGTCGGTTTGGCCGAAGTTTAACTGCGTCTCTCCATTTGTCTCTTTGTGTGTTTTCAGACTACAGTGGAAGGACATAGGCTAATTTTATCCCAAAAAGCACGTGCGAGCGAAGCCATGGTAGGTCGTGTAAACGACACGCAAATGAAGATAACCACAATAATTTGAAGTGAATGATAGTCCTACTAATATTATAAATGTCAAAGTTCGAAGTATGGATGTTTGTTCCTCTTCCACGCAAACACTACTGAACTGATTGGGCTGAAATTTGCATGATACCTATAGTTTGGGACCTGGAATAACATATAGGCTATTTTTTATCCCGATAAAACGGGTACGAACGGGCGCGGGCAGCAGCTAGAAAATAATAAGATGTATGAATATCTTACGCATTGAAAGGTCTTGGTTGACGCGGCCCTCCAGGAACAAATTGATTCGGAGGCGGACCGCGGCCAAACGGAGGCTGGAACAACAATAGTATTAGAAAACATTATAATTCTACGTAAAACTACGGATGCAACACAAGCATTTGAATGATTTTTTTGATGCGTGGCTTAAGCATCCGCAGCACTGCAAGCGTCAAAGTTGACAGGCGGCTTGGTCGACTCGATGTTGGCGAGGAGCGTGGCTGAGACTTTAATATCGGATTTTGTACGCGCCTTCCTACCATTGAAACATCAAAAAAGTTAAAATTATGGCTTAAGCTTTCTATAGTGTTAAGGAACTCATGGACCTAAAATTGAAACATTTGTAGGTAATCAACATTATTGACTTTGTTTGTTTAATTATTTTTAAATAATATAAACAAATTAAAATTATTTACGATTGAAAGAATTGAGCTAACTGCAGACTGTTGCAAACAAACTACAGATAGCTCAACTGGTCCATATCAATACCAGTCGGAAGCGTCCCCAAGACGCTACCTGCATTGCCCCGCCGCTGTATGGCAATGCTAATGCTAATTATTTTTCAATTATTGCTAATGAAGATCGTTTAAATGTAATTATTACAAAGGATCCTACTTTTAAGAAATTTTGCATGCCAATGTGTTTTGGTGAAGTATGTGACACTACTATTAATCTTTAAGATTTCTTGCAATAAATGAATTGAATGATTTGAATTGAATTGGTATGTCCCCCAAGCGTACCGCTTATCTAGGAATCTACGTATTTTCAGTGCGGCCGTGTTCTCAGTGTTAATATAGACATAAATCTTACGCAGATGCACATTAAAGGTTATCTTTATTACCTGTTGTCCTATAGGATCTCGCCTTTCATCAACGGTAGGTGTGCTAGCCCTTTGCTCGTCCACTCTTGGCGGCATCTGTTAACAAAATGTTACTGTTACATGTTGACAAATCATCAAAATAATTGGCTTACTTGGCATTTTGATATTTATACAATATAAATAATAAATATAACAAAAAAAATATGATACCACAAAAAATTACGATTTTGCGGGACTTGAACCCGCGGCCTTCCCCTCAAAACGGAACTGAGCTAACCAACTGCGCCACGAAATCAAAGAATTTGAGATTACCCAGAGTGCTTACGCACTATAATAACAAAAACGTAAATACATATACAAAATAATGTTGGACAATCCACACAACAGTAACAGTCTAGTCAGCCCAGCTAAGCAGAGCTTATGTTATGGGTACTAGATGACTTAGATACATAAATAGATAATACCCAGAACACCCGGAACAAAACAAATATTTGAAAATCGTACAAACATTTGTCCCAAGGCGGGAATCAACCTCCTGCGTCGCAGGCGGTCCTTCACCCTCCGTGCCACTTCGGTCATCAATAAATCAAAACGTCAAACAGTAACAACTTACATTTTGAGGAGGGTTCACAGGTCCGTCGTGACCTGGTGGCTTCAGGCCAGGAGGCGGGCCTAAAACAATGAATATAATTTCACAAATCAAAACGAAAGCATTAGAATTGGTAAGGAATATGACTGACCACCACCAAATACGCAAATGCAATACTACTACTTTCAAGTCCGATATTTTACATAGCTTTTGATATAAAAATAGTTGAGAGTAAATTAAGCTTAGTGATTGATATACGAAAGATAAAAAGTGTGCAAAGGACGGGCATAATACACAACATAGCGAGAAAATAGGTAAATGTGATTGTGAACTTTAATACATTGAGCTACAATCCTGCAGAGTCACAAGCGCCGTTGTACATACCTATACATTGTTATTATACAGTTCACAATGGAATATGTTTGAATTTAGACGTTACCATGCTTGAACAATGTTCAATGTGGCTTATACGAAATGTAATCATAATTCTCTCAAGGGCATACCTACGCAATATACCGCGCGACTGTTTGTTTCTCTTTTACTCTTACATATTTGTTTACGTGTGACAGAGATACGCTATCGACGCGCTGCGGTCGGGCTCTGAGCATTTAACTTTGCTAAGAAAATTAAAATAAGTGAAAATAAATGGAAGAACATGCACTGTGATTACATAAATTTGAAACACCATCCTTTTTACGCACTGCTGTTATTTGAGCAGGACGTTGTAGGCGGATTGCGGTTGCCATACAACTAAAATAAAAAACTGCGCGCACTGCGTAACGTACGCCGATTTTTATGTCTGATTGTGAATCTGTAGATTATAGCTCAATGCCTTAATACAATAATGTGCATTTACGAACGTTTCGCAATTTTTTTTTGTGGTTTCTATAATAACCTATGTTTAGTTATTATTAGCACCGCCTTTGTATTTATACATCGAGACAAGACATATATACTTCAAAAGGTAAAAAAAATGCAATAAAATTACTATCAACACCCGTTACAGTTAATATTAAGTACAATTACAACATAAAGCTTTTCACGTTACACACACAGGCTTTTGCACACGGCATTACACACAAAATCATGCAAATGAATTCATTCCAGAAGAAAAGTACCGTAAAGCGCATGAAGCCGGACAAATTTGTTGCTTTTTTAGAACCTTTTAATTAAATAATAAAGTAAAATCTCCCAACATATCGTATATAACGTGTACAATATACGGGTCCCTTTTTGTTGGACAAAATGCGCAAAGTTCCAATGGTTCACATTACACGTAATAAAAAAATATTATATAAATTTATTTTCTTAAGCCAGGTCACCCCAGTCTTCATCTCTACATTTATGTTATTGTGGCGTAACACGACATTACGTGTACCCTTTCTAAACTTTCTCCGTGTATTTGTTTCTTATAAATACAATGTTATTAAAAATCACTGATAACAAGATATTAATTATTATTATCATTTATACTTTTACAGGAAGCTTCTAAATCTAACCAACTTATTGTTTCGTATGTCTGTATCGCCTGTAACCCTCATAATAAATACCTACTTAGAAATAGTCACAATATTTTGTTATTATGTTGGGTAATGCAAAAAAGAATTAAAGTTGATTCTCGACACTTCCTTTCGAGCTTGCATTTATCATGATCATCAATCAATCATAGCAAACTTTCCGTTAGTGTTATCACTGTTATCAGTGTAAATAACCATGGTACTCGTAATTTTAAAAGTTATGACAAATACTTATACATATTATTGTTATTGGAGTTAACAAATCAAAGTCGCCAACACAGCCCGGCTAGTTGGTGCGAGATTTCAGTGTATTAGGCAGCCCACAGTTTGGCGGCGCGCCGACTTTGTTATGTTGACTCCTTAACAAAGGTCTATAAAAGCAGTGATGCGGGCTATAGGTAGAATCCGTCGTGTGGTATGCGAGTACCGTATCGCGAGTGTCGCTGATGCGGGTGGAGGCGCGGCGGGTGCGGCGGGCGGGGGAGCCGCGCGGGCGGCGGGCGGGCGGCGTGCGCCACGTGCGCGTGCGCAGGTGGCACCTTCACCGTGATGTTGTCGTCGCCGGACCCGTCAGACTCTTCTGTGCGGCATAATATGCACGATTGCACGCTATTTCTGAAGCCTTGGTCTCTTGATCACAAGGAGTACGCTGCAGTATGCGGTGCCGGACACAATTTCATGAAAAACGTCTAGAGTGGTCTTTTGTTCGGTCGAAGTCTGCGTCGCAAGCGCGGCGAAGTGGGGAGTGGGTACTACCCACAGCGCGGCGTCGTCTTCTCGTGAATATTAAAATAACCGCCCTTTCGCACTGAGAGCCGACGTTGCGTCGTGACGCCACGTTGTGCCGCATACCGCAGCGTATTGGGTCCCGATCAAGAGACCAAAGCGTTACCGAGGTTATTTTGGGGCCTACGGCGAAGTTCTTGTGTTGAAGTGCTTTTGCAAAGAGGCTGTACGGTAGAATTAAGCTTTTGCGCATGCTCACAGCCCAATGTACCTAGGTGTCGTGTCATGCTAAGAAGTAATGTGTGACATCAAGCTACTCAATAGCTTGGTGTCACACATTACTTTTTTATATGCTCTTGGTTATTTTTATACATAGTTTGACACGGTACTTCGCCGTAGGCTCATGTGTCATGTGGTCAGAGGATGTTTTGGGCTTCTGCGTTCAATACGGCATTGTTGGGAGTAATATCGCCAACGAAATAGGCCGTAATAAAATCAAGGACGTCTAATGGCCGAATACTCAAATGAAAATCATCGTCAAATTTAAGAACGTCTCAAATTATTATTATTGTGATATACAGGCACCTCTTAAGCTGTAGCCTGTATAGGTATATCCGAATCTTTGTCAATGCACTTTAAATATGTACGTATTTGTCCAGTCTATTTTTGAAAGAGTTTACTAAGGGGGCACTGATCACTGATTCCGAAAATGACGGAGAATTTTCGACCAATTTCATGGAAAACTGGCAAAAAATCGCTACTTGAGACGTGCTTAAATCTGAGTTGCGATTAAGTATTTAGAGCTACTGCAAAAATTTAAGTTCAGAGCCTTAGAAGGTAGAGTCAACAAATATTAGAATTTCACTAGCGACACCTCTCCCAACATCGCAGTCAACTGTGTGCATTTCTTTCATTTTGGGAGTAAGAGGACTGTGCAGTCTGACTGTTTTATTGGGCCACGTCAATGAGAATACCTTAAACTTAATTTTATGCCTAACTCGTGTTTAACACTCTGTCCATGGCAGCTTTCTACTGTGAAACGTGCAAGGATCCACATCCATAATGTATGTGTTATACAGAATGTTCGGCACAACGTTTTTCATATGAGTTCCTTAAAGAAAACACCACCTTAGGGTGCACATAAAGGCGAACAAAGTCGTCTTTTGCGAATAGATGGGATGAAAATAAAATTGTAAGCCTTGTTATTTTGTACAAATACATAAAGTTGCAGCACTAAAAAGTTCTAATTCGGAATATAATCTTAAGTCTTAAAATAGCCGAGATGCTTTTCAGTATTAAAATGCCGCCTAGCTATTGTACTCGGGTCCACCTACCCCCAGTTTCCACGACAAACATTATGCCGAACACCATGTATACGAGTTAATGACAAATAAATAAAGAAGGCCTTATCAACGATCTTACGAAACCCGCTAAGAAAAACAATAGAAAGCTAGCATAAGCCAGAGCCTTTTACAGTACATGTGAAAAATGTTAATTTGATAGTATTGAACCCTTCTCCGATGATAGTTAGCGCGACAGATAGGACACTCACAATCTGCACTCAAGCAACTGCCAAGTAGAAGTTTAGAAATACCAAAATACAAACACACTCGAGTTAGTTCATCAGCATGTTGAAGAGAAAACTGCATGGAAAAACTTTAAATCCCAAATTAGTAATGTTAGAAGAAATAATTCTTTATTTTAGTGGAACACAAACAGTACATATCAAAAAAAGCGTCGAAAACTTTGCACTATAAACTATACGATATTCTAGAACCAAATTATAACTGTAATAGAGTCTACTGTTGTGTGTATAATTAGAAACCTGGTGGCTTATGTTATGAAGCGCCAGGCCGAAATTTGTCGACTGTTTTGTCTCGCTCTTTTTCGTGCGAATATCAAACAAATACGCGAAATTTTGTCGCGTACCTTTTCTTTCTGATTTATCCGAGTTCCAAAATATAACAAGGAGTCTTAGACGTTTTATTAATTAGTGTAAAGTTTGTAGACGCGTACTGTGTGTATGGTTTATGCTTACCGTTAGAGTTATGTTGCGGCGCTGCCGGCGCCGTAGGCCCATTGGTCCTTCCAACAGGATTTGCTGCTTAGGGACAAAAAGTACGCTATACTTCTAGCTACAGCTATCTACAGTAAACTGCTTATACACTACTTGAGTTTTTAACTACTTTTTACTTTAATATCATTCATGTTTCAGGACAAACTACAAAGATTTAATAAATACATATCTCTGCTTCAAAATACCTGACTCATTCAATTAATTGGTAAATAAAAGTACGTAACTGGCCAGATGTAGGTAGAAGCTGGGCTTGGAAGATTTTTGCATAAATAAAACTGTGTGAGCACAAGATTTAAAAAAATCCGGATTTTATAAATTTCTGGTTTCTTCAAATTTGGCTAGCAAGTAGCTTTGCGACCATGTGCTACGAACCCATGCCAAATCAAACTTTGAATAAATTGACGTTTTGCATTCTATCGACATGTAAGAGATGGTCAGCATAATGTCCACACTCTAAAACGACTCTTCATTACGTCATATTTTACCTTAAAGTCCGCCTAGATAAGCTCATGGTCTGATTATTTACTTCACTAAAAATACAAATAAATATCTGTTTATCGCACCTGGCCTAGCATCAATCCTCTGAGGCAGCAACAGGGGCATAGCAGGAGCGCGATGCGGCATCCGCCTGCTGTATCCGGTCTGGTTTTTGAACGACAGAACAGAGTTCCGTAGAAACCTGAAATACAATTAATAAGAATTAGGGCATATTAAACTAACTTCAGGATGCGTTCCCAATGACGCGAAGCAAAGGCGAATTGACTTGGGTTCGAAATACACACGTATCTCCCGCGGGTACCTGATTGGGTGATACCTGTCAAAAGGTCTTATAGTCCCATGCTGTTATCTAATTAAACAAACTAGTGGTTCTATGCATTGCTGACTCATGAAAAGCCTGTCAAAATGTATGTATATTTTATAAAATAATATAGGTACCTACTTAGCGGTGAGAACTCGGTGTCTAGTTAAACCTAACATAGGCTTTAAGGCACTTCTAACAAAAATGTATTGTTTTTTATCTGAATAAATTATTCTATTATATCCTATTCTATGGCGAATTTGTGATAGGGTTAACTCGGACTTATCGCATAGCACCCTTGTTAATTGTTATCAATGACGCAAGATCGCTTTAAGCGCCGATGTAACAGATGTATATTGTGTGTATATGAATATTTACCTGTTGGGAATCAGAGTAGTTGGTGCAATCTCCTTCTCACGGCAATCAGGACACTCATGGTCCTCAGACTCCAATAAAGCTCCTCTGATACCTGTAAACAAATGTTTTGCATCTTTTACTATATCCAGCTTTTACTATTTCCAGGATTATTATAAACAAGCTCGTACCCGCGTTTTTACCTATACGTTATTCCAGGTCTACCACATCTTTGCAAAATGATAGCCTGATCCGTTCAGTTATAGCCTATTGAGGCAACAAACATCCAAACATCTAAAGATTCAAAGTTTCCCATTTACAATAATAATTATTATATTACTCATTAGCGTAATATTGCTATTTTTTAACCAACATCATCGAGCTAACCTCAAGGTAAAGCGACAGTACGTTAAGGTAAGCCATTCATGTAGCTACTAAATAACATTATAGGTTAGTTTTTTCTGATTAACATAGGTTTAGTAGCTGTATGTATCCTCCTAATCAAAGTACATGGTAAGCTCTAATCCATGCTTTAAAAGCCATCTTACATTCATCACAGAAGGAGTTCCCGCAGCAAGGTATCATTACAGCATCGGTGAGCAGATCTCGGCAAAGGCTGCAGATTAGCTCGTCCGGTACTGCCGTGTCCGGCGCCGCTGGGGCGTTGGTGGGCGTGTCCCCGCCGCCAGCATTTTCCGATGCTAAATACGCCTCACTAAACAGAGTTCTAAAAGTTGTAAAAGTTCTAGGGGCGATTAGGTCAAGGCAATATAATCTTTGATATTTATTTTTTGTTTTTCAACATTCTTAAAATTTAAATACATATGTGTGTGTGTGTGTTTGTGCTTTACTTGGCTTAAAAAGTTTTTGCACTACCCTCTTTCAATCAATGCACACAATGGCACACATTACTTCAAATGGTTAATGGCACGTCAAAACAGTTACCGTAAAGCGTCGGCCAAATCTACGCGTCAAACCAGCGCGACGACGCGGGACGGGAAGCGGGAGCGTCAATAACGCAAAACTAGGCGTGCACACCTGCACGACTACAGCGCGAACCGCGAACTTCATTTTGTTCAGTGAAGCCGCACGTCCAACACCTAGATTGTCATTAATGTCACTCTCATATACAATATCAGTCTGACTCTGATAAAGACCTGTTATTGCTTGCTCTTGCGGAACAACTCACACGGTAAGTACCTACCTACTTATTGGAGTATGAATGATAATAATAATAAATCATTTATGTCAGACAACTTAATACAGTCTGATGTAGATCATATTCTACGTAAGTACGTGTTTTGTGTTGAGAGAGTAGGTATGTGTGGCAACAACTTATTATGTTAAATACATTGGATTTATTTTTATAAAATTACTTGTAATTAATTAGGTTAGTTTTAATATTGTCGCAAAATCTGAAAAATCAACTGTCGCTGAATCAGTAAAAAATCCCTAGATCTAGCGACAAGTCGCTAAAACAGCAATACTGGAAGACGTGTGCGTGCGCCCCGCTCTGCCGAAAGCGTTGTTCCGCGTCTCGGTCATGTAGGTGTGCAAGGCGCAATTGAGGCGCTATTGCAGCGTCCACCTACGCGCGGCTGACCGCGCTTCCCGCTGGGTTGACGCGTAGGTTTGGCCAAAGCTTGAAATAGGGTGATTAGAGCTTAGAGTATCTAGAGTCACAATAACCGAACTCAAAACAGTCGAAAAGCTTCCGCGCGCCGTTCTACATACATACATAGACATGGTTATTATATAGTTCGTTTGCTCGAATTTAGGCGTTACCTTTCTTGTATAGTGTTCAACGTCGCTTGAATGCAATGTCATCAATTCATAGTTCATAACTCAATGACTCAAGGCCATGCGTACGAACTGGAACAAGACAGCAGTGGAGACGCTCTTTGTGCTAACTAATATTTGTACTAACTAAGGTAATATTTGTCAAATGTGAGTTTGTGAGTTTATATGTACCTAGGAGGTAATTTCCAGAACTAAACATCCGATTTTATATTTTAGTGTGTATGTTTGTTACCCTATAATCACACAGGCTACCTACTTTTTCTCCCGGAAATCGCGTGTGATAGCGCGGGGCGCATTTAGTTTAAAATAAAAATAAAATCCGAGCGTATAATAAAGCAATAAACAATATGATTTATTATTATATAAATTATTTCAAATAACATAAAAATATTTATAGTTTCAATCCACTCCATAGATTTTCTTTCGAGAACAATTTGCGCGTCACTCTCGTCACAATGTTGCGCGAGACTATTTGTTTCTTTTTTAATCTTATATATTAGTTTAACGTGTGAAAGAGATACGCTATCGAGGCGGCAATGTCGAGCGGTGACCGTTTTGTTTTGCTAATAAAATGGAAACATGAACCTGCTTTGGATACATAGTCGTAAATTAGTTTTGATACTTACCTAAAATATGAAACACCATCCTATTTACGCACTTTTCTGATGTCGTTTGGGCAGGAAATCACCGAGCACTTTGGCATCGCGGATGTTGTACTAGGATTGCAATCGCCTTACAACTAAACCAAAACTCTTCACATTGCGTAGCGTGTTGACTTTTGGCGTGAATATTTTTTTGGCTGTTTGTGTCTCTAGATACTCTATGGTGATTTTAAATAATAATTGTGTACTTTAATTAGGTTACTTAAAAATATCAATTTCAAAGTTTTTAGACCGTTAGGTATTTGTATACAAGTAACGACATCTGCCAGTAGTAGACATGTGTGAGATGTTACTCCATTACATAGATAGCCGAAAAAAGGCGTGGTGGCACTTTGAGGGTTCGTTTTCTCATCGTGGGGTAACTAGTAACCCCGGTGTGGCCTCTATGTGGCCTGGCTGAGGTGTGGCAACTAAGGGTTAAAGAATCATACAAAATAGGTAGAGTTGTTTCTTACTAAAATTAAGTACTACAAACAAAACCCTACACACCCTTGTTTCAATTCTATTAACCCCATCATGGGATTGAATAGGGTTTGGTAATATTTTAAGGATTTTCTCGAAATGTTGTTGGAAAACCTACATACCATTTTTGGTACCTATATAATGTTTTAATCCAATCATGTCATTTAAGCCAAAATTACTGATAAAAGAAAGAAACCATCAAACCAGCCTGTAGTTACTGGAACTTAATTATTTCATTTGAAATCTGTGTTGGGTTGAGATAAGCCAACATAAAATTTAGTTGTGTTACATTGCTTGCACACAATTACCTAACCTCTGTATTAAAACGTAAATAGCTGTAAAATTTTCATGTAGTTATAAAATACAATTTTTTAATATAACATTATATGAATTAATAAATAAATAAAAAATCATCATCAGTTATCTTTAAATCTCTCACCGATCTACAACAGGAACAGCAAAAGAACCCGTAGGAGTCATCATAGCGCCAGGTGCTTTTGGTCCCTCAACTGGCACCATAAAACTCTGCGGGATACCAGTGCTTCTTCTTATCTCTACTGGCTCACTCTGAAAGATAATGCTCATGTTTATAGACCACCACCACTCATAAGAGCATTTTCCAGTAGCTGGAACCAGCCCGGCAGCAAGGGAAACAAAGATGTATTAAGCTATGTCATTGCTAGAACCATAAGTGGTAAAACATGCCATGTTTCATATTTTTTTTCTTATCCTGTTGCCGGGTTGGGTGCTGGTTCCAATGCCTGGCTGGTGACTGGAAAACACCCAATGTCAGTTCTAGTTCTAATAATGTTTCTGTGACTACCACACAACAATATTTATTTATTGATGACCAATGTGGCGCAGCAGACGAAGGTCCTCCTGCGACATGAGGTTTCGATATTTGAACAATTTGCAAATATATACTCGGGTGTACTGGGTATTATATGTATAATAAAAAATATCTATCTAGGTAAGATATTGTATTATGTATATCAGTCATAGTACCCATAACACAAGCTCTGCGTAGCTAGGGGCTAGATGATGCTATGTGGATTGTCCAGCCTTCTTTATTTATTACTAATTTTATGTTGGCAATATGGATTATACTTACTGAGTTAGCAAGTGGACAATCTTTGATCCAATGTCCACGTTTCTGGCACTTGTAGCAAGTGTAATTAGGAGGTACAACTCCTCTTTGGTTCTGTCCTCTAATCTTTTGGTAGCTAAAAATTACAAAAATGAGCATGTAGCTTTTTATCTATCACCTAGAAAACATGTTATGATTTGTTTGATGATTTGATTATGCAACAATGGAAGTATCACTATCAAAGATCAATCAATCTTTTATCAGAACCTTATCTTTGTTCATCAAGTAAAAATTAAAACATTAGCTTGAACTAATTGATAAAACCATGTTTTAAGTATTTCTAAAGCTGGGTACTGACTGGTGTTACATAGTGTAATGTACCATTTGCAGTGAGAATGGAAATAATATGTCATGTGCTAAGTCTAGTTGCTCATTGCAAGTGCATTCTTTCCCTGTACACATTACATTAACCCCCATAATGCTAGTCAGTAGCCACCTAAATAGTGGAGGCCAAGAGCTACTTTGGGAAGATGCAGCACTAAGTATTAATAACTCATCCGCAAGTCAATCAGAAGCATTCTTAAAAAATTTAGATTCTGGTCTGTTGTTACATTGTTTTTTTTTTTTAAAGACAGCATTGTAATTTTAAATACACCAATATAAAGACCATTTTTACTAATGAAACACTGTTCTTTTAGGATTATTAACATTAGCTGCCTTACTTGCTAGGGTCGTAGTCAAAGGTGGACTGTGATATCATAGCATTTATTTTATCCTGTTCGCTACCTTCCATGCGAGACAGATCAGCCAATCCCTTATTTGGAGCAACATCTTTGTGTGGTGCCGATGAAGAATTATTGGAGCCGTCCCAATGTTTTTTAGGTTGTTGTGATAGGGGAACTCTGGCTACCAGTAGCGAAGTGTTCTTGGGAATCAATGTATGGTCATCAACATAAACTGTAACAAACAAATAGGTAATGTCAAAGCACGAGATGTTTGGTAATATGGATATTAGCAGATAACCTTAAAATTTTAAACCTAGAATAGGTACGAGGCTCACCTTCTTTTGTTTGTGCATTTGTTATCTCAAGATCAAAATCTGATGTCTTTCCTATTCGTTTCTGTTGAGATATTGCAGCTTTCAAGTCTCCTACAGATATGTGGAGACCATCAAATGTTACAGTGTCATAATCCAATGCACTTTTGAATTTATAATGCACAGACATTTCCGTGTACACATTTAATCATTTACAATTTACATGTTATTTGGGACATGTACAACATCAACAATTACAAGAAAACTCAGTAATCAAACAAGTTGTATTGTAGTCTTCTTTTCTTCACTCTTCTTCACAGATGCTTCGTTCCTTTGTTTTTCGACAGATTTTAACTTTATCTAAGTTACGGTCTACGGTATGATCACCCTATTATTTTTAAACAAATTTACACGTTATTGTATTGAGAAATACATAAACGATAACGTAATGAAATACGTGATCTCGCCGATAAACGCTATTCTCGCTTGATGCAAGCTTGATGGTTGACCGCCATATTTTTCGGTAGCCGACCGAAGCCGCCCAACCAATCGACAGGCAGTTGTCAGTCAATAAGATCAACTTATAGCCCGGCTACACGCTCAAACATTTGTGCAAACATCCATGCACAAACATAGTTTGCGCAAGCAAGATGGAGCGTGTGGCCAGACTCAAACCAGTTTGCGCAAGCAAGGTGGAGCGTGTGGCCGGGCTCATCTTGCTTGTGCAAACTGGTTTGTGCATGCATGTTTGCACAAATGTTTGAGCGTGTAGTGTGCTATTAGTCAAACCGAAATCAAGCCTTCCTACGACCCACGACGTGCAATGACGACCAAACGAATTAACTAATATGAATAATAGCAGCCAGTTTAGCTACCTGTAGATTGTTTGCAACAGTCTGCAGTTAGCTCTATTGTTTCAATTGTAAATACTAGTTTAATTTGTCTATATAATTAGATAATAGCTTGACCACACGCTCCATCTTATCGTGTCTTGCGCAGTTCAGTGCAGATAAGACTAAACAAAGAGATGGTACACCGCATAGTGGCCACACATGCAAGTAAGCTCGTGCAAACTAGACTGTGCAAACCAACAAACATCTAGTTTTTGCCCGCGCGGCTTTGCACGCTGTGTTTCTATTGAAACATTAAAGGGTAATAGAATTGCCCTGAATCAGTATTCAGGAGGATAAAAACATTTTTAATTCCAGGCGCTAATAGACGACCTCAGGCCAACTATTGACTGTCAATGTTCTACTTTGTTGCATGCTGTTAAAGTCATAGTGTTAAAATAATAGCCCGCCCACACGCTCGGTCTCACTTGCAAGCATGCCCGCACGCACCCCGGGCACACGAACAGATGTAGCTGTATTTACCTGGCCACACGCTCCAACTTTTGTGCATTCAAACCTTCAACAAACCTTTTAGGAATAGAAATGGATACATGTTTAAACTGGAAAACCATATTGATAAAGTAGCAGGAAAAATTTCAAAATTTACCTACGCTCTCTACGAGCTAAAAAAATGTACCGATATTAACCATCACTAAATGCGTATTAGGCCTATGCACACGCATGGCTCAGCTACAATAATATGAGGAAACAGTAGTGAAATTAACCAACTTTTTATACTGCAGAAAAGATGTATAAGAATATTAGTTAACATCAACGAAAGGGAAAGCTGCAGACCTCATTTTATAAAACTAGGAATATTATCACTAACATCTCTTTATATATTTGAAATAGTAAAATTTTATAGGAAATTAAAAAATTATTCATACAAACTAAAGAAAGACATTTACAACCACATAACCTTAGAAATAAAAACCAATTAGCCCTGCTTTTTATTAAATGTCAGTTATCCAGATCAGCGACTCATCATATGGCTATCATAATTTATAATAAATTTCCCTCCCAAATAAAAGACATTGAAAAGGATCTAACATTCTATAAAAAATTAAAAGAATTTCTTGTGTCTAAATGCTTTTATAACATAAAAGATTATTTAGAATAAAACAATTTTAACATTTTAGTTTACTAATTATTTAAGTATAAGCTTATATGTCATGATCTCAGTATTAATATTTAAGAACATATTGTAACACATGAATCAACAGTATAAATAAATGAATGAATTCAAGTTTGCACAAACCAGATGAACCCGGTAACACGTTCCATTTTGCTTGCGCAAACAGGTTTGAGGCCGGCCACACGCTCCATCTTGCTTGCGCAAACTGTGACTATGCAACAAAGTAGAACATTGACAGTCGATAGTTGGCCTGAGTTCGTCTATTCTGTACTCTATGCTCTCTGGTTTTTTTATGATTAATTTAACCGGATATTACAAGTCAATGTACTACTTGCTAAAATATAACTAGATAAATTTGGAATAAATAAAATAAGATATCTAGCAGTTTATTATAATTTAATATTAAGTATTTTTTTTATTACACATGAGAAATATTTACATAGCTTTTTATAAAAAACTTCATAAAAGTTCGTTCATCTACATATTTGGCAAATTGCCATGAACTTCCGGTGTGGAAGAGACACACGCGGAGCTATTGAGAAAAGAACGCGAATAATACAAATTATTTTGAGAAGAGGAAGATTACTAATTTATAATTATACTGTCTGTTTGTAAAATGTCCAATAACGGTGCTCCAGACTCCTGGGAGAGTCAAGCCGAGGTCAAAGGTGCAAAAGATTCCAATGATATGTCTTCAAAATTTTCCACGTTGAATGTAGATGCCATGGAGTTTGTGCCTTCTTTTTCTAAGTCTTCTCCGACTGATGACAGTTCGGAATCTCCTACCACAACCACACCACAAAAATCTGAAAGTGGATCCACAAATTCTACTGAAAGCCCCGTCTTGAATGGTAAGTCAAGTGCCTGTCATTTTATCGGTAACAAGTCTAAAGTTTGCCTCAATCTAACCTGATCGGCATCTAAATTCATATTTTTTTCAAAATTTTTATCTACTATTATTAGTAAAAAGTATTGCCAATACACATGTCAACTTATAAGTGCCTTGGGTTTTTTTTCTGAATCCAGTTCAAACGGGTTATGTCTCGACACGACACGCGGCGTGCGACTATGCCTACATAAATAGCTAACTTTCTCCAGTGAATTCTTGCCAAAATCTTTAATAACTGTTTGTTTACCAACTACAATGGCAAAAGGTTTGTATGTTCATGTAAATATTGCCTTCACCAATGGTCACTCACAAGTCTTAGCATTGTTGCAGTTGAGTTATGTTCACTTTCTCTGCAATCTAATTATTTTTAGGTTTCTAGATCTTAACAGAGAAAATGCTTTACATACTCTTAGTTTTCACATTAGAAAACCAAGCTAAAAAATTTATTGCAATATGAGTTCATAAAATTTTGGTAGCTATTAGTCATTACTTTGTATGGAATAGTCAGGTTATACACCTGTGCAATATTAGAATGAAGAAATATTTAGTAACAATTCCGCGTATAACCTTCTCTGATAGTATTCATCAAAGTAAGTTGACAACTTACTTTGATGAATACTATCAGAGAAGGTTATACGCGGAATTGTTACTAAATATTTCTTCATTCTAATATTGTGCAATGGATTTCCGCAAAGTAACGCCTGAATCTATTATTTATACACCTGTGTACAAAGGAATGATGAATCTTACATTGGGTTAGATCAATATGGTAAAGTAGAACAATATCAGAAGTGTAGTTCCTTCCTTATGAAGTCTCAGACAACAAAGAAGTGGTGCCAAGAGCCTGTGTCTTGTCTACCAAAATTGAAGAGTCATTATTATGTACTTAATTTGAGAGCATGTGCTAAAATCAATCAATCAAATAAGTATTATTGATTTTGGCTGTGATTTTTAAAATGTCTACATTGACTTACCACTTGATTTTGCATGTCATCTGATTCCTGGTACTTATGAAATGAAATATTGGTGTTAGTTGAACTCTAATTTATTTACTAGACTTGCATGACCACTGTTAAATTAGGTTCACTAATAAGTAAACTGTGTATTGGTCTAGAAAATTCAGTAAAATTATAAGTGACAGGCATATGGCCTGCATTCATTTTTCTAACACATTCACCAAATATTTCATCATAAAGATTCTCTTTACATATTCATGTAAGTAAAAACTCGACATGGTAGAGCCACTACCAATGGCCCCTGATTCAAAGCATCTAACTCCTTGAATATTACTTGGTAACATCCTTGATCTTCCTTTTACAGATTTTTGTGAAATACACATGCATGAGTTGACTTTTACCATTGCCTGAAACATAAAGGAGTTGCTAACATGGAATAACAACACTAGTAATCCCTAAAGAACAAACTTTCTTATTATTCAAATTACCTATAACTTGCACTGATGCTTAAATTTCACACAGTTACAAGATGCTTGATGAAAAGAGAAGGGTTTATGCTTTGTCTCCAACCAAAACCTTCATTCCTTCACTGACAAACTCACCACCATCCTATGTTCAAAGCTAATCATTCATGATTTACTTACATCCTACTCCTCTCTCATAAATTAAATTGCCTGTTCACCTGCGAGGTAGGTAGTTTGTGGTTTCAAGAGTTGAAATTTTTATTATTGTGTACTGAATAGTAACGGTTTGAATAACTTTTTTGCAGGCTGCGGAGACGGTGGCGGAGAAAGCAGCGATGGCAGGGCCGCGTCAGCGTCGCCCCGGGTGGAGGAGCCGCCTCCCATCCCACCGGCTGCAGGCTCCGCTCCAACCTCTCTCCCAGTCTCCAATGATGCCTCGCCCACTGCCGACAGCTGGGATGGCGAAGCTGACGATGCACTACTCACACCAGAAGACAATACTGAACTGGAAGATGAAGAAAGCTTAGACACTGTGGTAAGATGAACTCACTGTAACAGATAAAGTGCTTGTCAGGTTGTATTTAAGACCGACTGTCTTAGTTTAAAATATTAACAACTAGCAACCCATCCCAGCTTTGTATGGGTAGTAGAGCATATTATGCCCACTTGTTTTGTCTGTTGTAGGATTGCATCAGCTTGATGCCTTGAATATGTAGATTAGATTTAAATGTAATAGCTTTCCAATTACCGCGTGAACATATATATTTTTTAATTAATAGACAGGCAAACACGGCGGACTTTGTTTTATAATATGTAGTGATTTAATCTGCCTCTTTAATCTCTCTTCTAGCCTATCTTGTAATTTTTAAAATAAATACATGTATTCTTTATATCTGTAGCAATTTATTCATGGCCTTAGTCTCTGACTGTCTTATCAACGAAATTAAAATTTGATGCGGATTGTTACGCCAATTTGTAGTTTCTGCCAACATTTTCCACTATCAATTATCACTGCCATACATAGAATGAACAAAATTGCGTACGTCAGTGCAAGCTGCTCTGTCAGTAGGCAGGCAGGTATGATATCATCATTATCTATCATGTAAGGTAAACAAAGCACGTTTTAGCCACCGAAAATTCATTGACTTGGGGAATAGTTTGGCTTGATTTGACTAGTGATGAGAATAAAAGTGAGTCCGGAAACTATAAAGTTAAGCGTAATTGGGATTCGTAAATAAATCGTGTATTAATTCCTGTTTTCTAATTACTCCTACTGTGTTTCTTCAAAAAGCGTGCGAAGTTTTTAACGATTTTTTCACTTCAGGAGGATGGTGAAATTACTAAGAAAATCCCCAAAAAGAAGCCACCACGAGTGGAGGACACGCGAAGCAAAAAGGAACATGTTAATGTTGTATTCATTGGACATGTTGGTATGTGAATGATTAGAGAGTAAAGAATTTATTCAAAAATAATTTTGCCCTACTGTATGTAGCACCACAGACTTCTAAAAAATTAACCTTTCATTCTGATTTAGATGCGGGCAAATCCACCATTGGTGGACAAATTATGTCCTTGACTGGTATGGTTGACAAAAGAACCCTGGAAAAATACGAAAGAGAAGCGAGAGAAAAATCGAGAGAGTCTTGGTATCTGTCATGGGCTCTTGACACCAACCAAGAAGGTAACTATTTATATAATTCTAACTACTACCACTACAAGTACTTGAACCCGCAACCTTCAATTCAGTGTGGAAACCCGCTACCGATTGCACCAGGTTGACACTCAAAACAATGACATTTCTATAATAATTATAAAAGAAATCAGGTTTATCTAAGGCTTAATGTAGCAAAGCATGGAAGTAGGTATCTGGCAGTAAAATTATTTAATGATCTTCCTACTGAAATGAAATTAATTGACTATCCAAATATTTTCAAGCATAATTTAAAAACTTTTGCTGAAGGAGTGCTTTTACACAATTGATGAGTTTATCACACAAGAGTAATTATTTTGTGAGCAACAAAGATGAATTGGATTATAATATAGTTGCATGCTATTAATTTAATTACCTATTTTTTTATTTAAATTTTTTAACAATGTTGTAATACCTAATTATATCAGCCCATACACGTCCACACGACATAGGCCTACGACCATACGACGTTACAAATAGCGGTCCTGAGCCGCCTCCATCCATTGACTCCCTGCGACCGCTATGATGTCGTCGATCCATAGAGTGGATGGTCTCCCATGTAAGGGGGTTTTGCCATAATCACCTCGCTTGTTATAATACCTAGTGAAATTTATTTGTACTTATGTAATTATTTTCGAATAAATTAATAACAAACTGATCAAAATTACCAATTGTAATTTGCGTTTCAGAACGAGACAAAGGCAAAACCGTAGAAGTAGGGAGAGCATATTTTGAGACTGAGAAGAAGCATTTCACAATCCTCGATGCCCCAGGGCACAAGAGTTTTGTCCCCAACATGATCGGTGGTGCCGCGCAAGCCGATCTTGCTGTTCTTGTAAGTAAAGTCTATTCATATCAGCAGAATAATTAGAATGGATTCTCAAGTAACTCCCGCACTGAAAACTTCTCATACTTTTGGGTATGTCCAGTAATATTAAATGATGTGGTTCATTTCTAGACTTGGCGCGAACTAAACATAATTATTTTGATTTTTTAGGCAGACATTGTGCGAGTCATTCGTCTGACGTGGTGTCCGCCAGGTTTTCGTGAGAAAATCGCTCTACATGCGCGTTGTTAAATAGCTATGTAGAACCGTGCAGGCAATTGAACCAGAACTGAGAAGCTAAATCTAATCCCAATTTTAAGTGTTTTTACAACAGACGAAAATCTTTTGATTTGAAAAATCGGCATTAAGTTTTCATACTGTGGACTTCACTGTAAAGCTTAAAACACTCATCCAAAAAATGTTGACAGGTTATATCCGCGCGTAAAGGTGAATTCGAAACCGGTTTTGATAGAGGCGGGCAGACAAGAGAGCACGCTATGTTGGCGAAAACTGCCGGAGTCAAGCATTTGGTGGCATTAGTAAATAAAATGGATGACCCTACTGTGAACTGGGATGAGAAGAGGTAATCACTTGAAATTACAATTGTTATAGTCATTGAACACGAATGATACAAAAACTATGGAAAAATTACTTAGTCAATGACATCACACAAATGATCAATCAAAAATTCAATGTCATGGCATAGAGCCTTTACTGTTTACCGATTATTATATAATGTAATAATCAGCTCTACATTAAATTGATTGATTTAACATTCTTAATTGATTTGACTCTAGCCTCTTTATTTATTGTATTATTTCAAATTACAGATATAACGAATGCCGCGATAAAATCCTGCCTTATCTTAAGAAACTGGGCTTCAATACAGCTAAGGACTTATCTTTCTTACCCGTTTCTGGTCAAACTGGTCAGGGACTATTGGAAAAAGTAAGTTTGTGCATGGTTTTCATAGATTTTGTCCAAATATGAACATATAGCTTTAAAAAATGTGACGATGGATCCCTTATTGCTTGCAATATCATTTAACCTTTGAGAAAACCATTTTTACTTTTAAAAAAACATTGTTACATCACCCCGCGAGATTACTAAATATTTAAAAATACCCTAATATATTTTGGCACTAACAGTAGACATAACATGTTCTTTTATATGATGATGACAAAACTAAAATTAATTTGAAAATATTTTTACATTATATTTTGCTTTTCCACAGGTATCTGAAGATATATGCTCATGGTACAGAGGTCCTTCATTCATCCAGCTCATTGACGAGTTACCGTCACTCAACAGAAAGATGGACGGTCCGTTCATTATGCCAGTTGTGGACAAATACAAGGACATGGGAACAGTAGTTATGGGCAAGGTCGAGGCAGGGACTACCCGCAAAACTAGTACTCTTCTACTCATGCCTAATAGGGTAAGGAAGTTTTGCGCTAAAGTAGTCTTTATTACTGCAGTCATAAGAGTCGCAGCGTGGTGCCGCATTAGTGTTTGTAGCGCGTTGCGTAGCAACGGCGGCGGGGTTGGTTAATTGACTGGGCAATAACTTAAAGCTTTTCTCTCTTTTTCTCTTATGAAGAATATTTTTTTACAAAGTCTAAGGAGGGTGGGATTGGTCTAAGGGCGTTCGTTAATAATTATTTTTGTTTTATTTTTACGACAGAACTTGTTTATCTAATTTGTAGTTGCCTTCCATCTCACATTTTTGCCATGTTGTATATAATTATAAGATATACTATGCTACCTACCCGCTAATTAGTTTTAAGATCGGTTCAGATCCCAAGCAGAATTCGCTACTCGAAGCGGTAGCGGTATGTTTCACTTAGATCCTCGCTCCGTTTCGTGCGTGCCTTTTTCGTCTATTTCGTCGTATTTTAGCGAGGGTAGAATGACCTCTCACAACTAACCAACTACTCGAATTTCACTACTGCTCTGTGTAGCTAAAAAGTCTTAGGTCAGAACAGACCTTTATGAATGGAAATGCAATGTACAATCATAATCTATGTATGTCATATTGTTTGTGCGACAAGAAAAACAATTAACTTCGCTTTTTAATCAAATCAAATTCCTTATTTGTAAACATGGGTCACAAAGATGGAAAAATAGTAAACAGTAAGCACTATAAATATATATTTATGTAAAGTATATAAGTATTTATTTCTATTTATCTATATACCTCCTACATAAATTTTATATTCTGTTTACACGCCACCGTCTATTCTTTTCGATCACCTCTTGTCCATCCTAAGGTTGCCTGGAAGAGATCGCTTTTAGCGATAAGGCCGCCCATTGTACATTATCTGTATTTGTTATAATGTTCTATAATTGTTATTTTTAATATTTGGTGTGCAATAAAGAATATTTATATTCTATTCTATACATGTTTTGCCTAATAATTTTACGATAGTAAATTGCGAACACCAAATCGTTCATTTTCTCCCATGGTCAGGTTACCCAGACAGACGACTTGACTGACCGCACATGAAAAACGCAAAAAAAAACTTATATTTGTTTTTTTTTTGCGTTTTTCATCTGCGGTCAGTCTTCTGACTATAAGCAAATTTGATGTAGGTGAGAGTCGTTTCAAGGAATTGGTCCAGCGATCATTTTCCCCCTTTGTTTCCTTTTATGATATATGATGGGCATATTTTACAAAACTTACGAAAACGACCTACTTTAGAATAACTTTTTAATCAAGTAAGTGACATTGTGTCTTTTTGAGAATAAATTTCTTTAAACCTTTTATCACGCATCAAGCTCTATGGTGTGTTGTCTTCGCAGTCTCTTATAAATGTCAGATTTATCATGAAAGTATTGTATTCACAGGTAACCGTTACTGTAGACCAGCTATGGTCTGACGACATCGAAGTCACGTCCATCGGACCAGGTGAAAATGTGAAAGTCAAAGTGAAAGGAATAGAAGAGGAAGATGTCTCTCCTGGTTTCGTCCTATGCGATAGTATCAACCCCATTACTACTGGAAGAGTAAGTAAAGTACAGTTCAATAGCTCCCCCGCTAGCACGGGCTTTTCATTTCTACTCTACCTAGACTAGAGAAGACAGTTTCTTGTCTTCATAATGTTTCTCTTGCCCGAATATGCCGTTTCGAGAAACAAACCCTAGTAAACCGTTTCTTCGTAGAGAAGCTCTTTCTATAGCAACGGGAACGAAACCACGGAAAAAATATAAATGCTGTAAAAAGTTCGTTCTTTGCGCTTCATTACCAAGAAAATCAACATCAAACCAGCCGTATCGCTAAAATGAAAACTGAGCCCGTAAAACGAAACGTTTTTTGATTAAACCAAAATGTCACTATTGTATTTGTCAATGTCAATTACAATGTTTTGAAGGGTAATTTCTTTCGTTCAAAGATTGATTTTTCTTTTTTTCTTATATTGGACGAAAGAAATACCGAAATCTTTTCACAAAATGTTTCGGTGAAATACTGTCCCTGGCAAAAGTGGCAAATGAAGATTATTGAACTCAGCTTAAACAATACAGAATAACGGAGATTAATTTGGTTTTGGAGCAAACAAACAAACAAATTGTTCTCCGATTTTTTATGTTGCATTTGCTCGTAATTGCTGCGGGGCTAGACACAATAACCCCAAAAATCAAAGAGTATTATAATAATATAACTAAACATCCAAATAGTGAGAGATGCGAGGCAAGAAAGACCTTGTCTAGGTCTGGAGAGGTGTAGAAAATTTTAGAAATGTTTCTATTCTCAAATGTCAAGAAATGAGTAAATTGGGACCGATGCGAACATGGGAATCCATGTTCGCATCGGTAGACTCATCTCTAGGGTAGAATAGAAAACATTTCTACCGCTTATTCTTCCGAACGTATATGATCCTAAATGTCATTTTTACGTCAAGAAAGCCTGTGCTAGCCCCACTGATACCAGAAGTTGTGTACATAATTCTTTCAAATAGACACATTCTTCTAAGGGTCGCCGGCACACAGTGTTAATGGACGCCCATTAACACACTGTGTGCCGGCGAGTCCGGCAAGACATAGTGAAATCGTGGTGGCATAGAACATGGTTTATTACGTGAGGATTTTAGGGGGATGGGGTCGAACCAAATCTCACCTAATCTCACGTGGGGAAGACGGGCGATGGTAAAAACCATCATAAAACTCGCGCCAACACGAAATTAACAATGTTAGTATTTCATTGTTCGATTTTTTCACTGTGATCCTAGACAACGTTCTCAGAAGTCTTACATGCAATGCAATCAACCACAGATAACTTATTTATTACCCATTAAAATAATACACGTTTTGAAAAATCTCACAAAATCTCGCCAAGGGCAGGAGGGGAGGAAAAAATTACCAAAATCACCTCGCGTAATTAATGGATGCCCCCTAATAGACTGGAAAGAGAAATACAGAGATGTAAAACTTATGATTAACATCTAAATCACCTATAATATTAAGAACGGAATATTTTCGACGACCTCATTGGTGCTGTGGGTGAATGTCCGCCTGCGACGAAGGAGGTTGCGAGTTTGATTCCCGACACGGGACAGATACTTGTATGTTCTGCAAAAATCTGTTCCTGGTCTGAGTGTATAAGTATTTCAGCCATATGGTACCCATAACACAAGCTCTGCTTACTTTGTGGACCATATGATGCTGTAAATATGTCTCACATTATTTATTTCATGATATGTGGTGTTTTTAGTAAATATACGGCTTAGAGTACATGTTGGAGCGAAGACATGTTGTTTGTATCAAAATAATTAATGAACCTTTCGTTTTGTTACTTCAGGTATTTGATGCTCAAGTGGTGATTTTGGAACACAAATCCATCATTTGCGCGGGATACTCGGCTGTTATGCACATACACTGCGCCGCCGAAGAAGTCACAGTCCGGGTAAAGTATTTTCTTATTTTTTATAAATCTTTATTATAAGGAAACTTGCATCTAATATATACAGGCTGGCTTTTTGAGATGCGAGTGGATGGTGAAATCCGAAACCATGACAGTTGAGAAAAGTCGTGAAAGGAGACATGACCTCGATTTATGAGAAAACAAAATATGTTTTTTACAACAGTGACCTTTTGCAAGATATTTGATAAAAAATATGACACCTGTATTTTTGCACCAACGCATTCTGTTGGAACCGTCTGTCATCAATGTTTGCAAAACAATAAATTATTAAAAATGAAATAGCAATTTTTTAAAACTTTAGTTTGAATACTCCCCCTAGCATCAATGTGTAAAATTGAAAATAATCTTTTTAATCTGTGTATAATAACTGGTGTGCTTGTCGCTCGCCAAGATACTTAGCCTGTATTTGAATGGCGTTTATCCTCGATATAACATCTACATATTCCTAAAGAATTCTGTAAAAATAAATAAATTAATTCAAACGTATATACGTCGTCATTATGCAGATTTTATTTTCTCATAAATTGAGCCTCTGACTTCTTTCACGTCTTTTCTCTTCTGAACTCTCATAGTTTCAGATTTGGTCATCCATTTCTATCTCAAAAAGCCACCCTATATATATATATATATCCTGCGTAGTTAAAATACTATTGAGAATGACGTCATCTCTTGTGCTGTCCTACTCAGATCAGATTTGAACTGATCGTGAGCAGGGTAGCATCAGAGATGACGTCATTCTCAATCCCATTTTTTAAGTACGCTGGTTTTACATTTCAACTAGTATTCCATTGAAACAGTTGAGCTAACTGTAGACTGTTGAAAGAGGTAGCAAATGATTCAAATCAAATAACAATCGCAAGCAAACCCAAGACGCTCACTGCATTGCTCTGCTGTATGGCTATGCTGACGCGTTGCGCCAGATACCAGTATTTTCTGAAATTAATGTTGATCCTCATAATTTTCTATGTGTGGATTTTCCTAATACAAATTATTTGTGCAGGCACTTATCTGTTTGGTTGACAAGAAAACGGGAGACAAATCTAAAACTAGACCACGGTTCGTGAAACAAGACCAAGTTGCTATCATGAGGATAGAGTGTGCGGGGATCATATGTTTAACACCTTTCAAAAGCTTCGCTCAGATGGGAAGATTCACGTTAAGAGATGAAAGTAAGTATTGCTCAGATCTCTTGACTTTCTGTATTCCTTTTTCGACTAGCTTCTGCGTGCTGGTCCCCATGCGTTTACTGGGATAAAAAGTAGCCTATAATGCTATTCCAGGGTCTGTACTCGTAAAAACGAAATTCGAAGTTGTGATTCGTTTTTGTGTACCTAAATGTTATCAAATGTGACATAAGTTGTTTTTGCACGAAGAATCAGAAACCTCGGATTTCTATTTCCGACCCAGGCTTAGAATTAGAACTACAGCTGCAAAATTTCAGCCCAATACATAGTGCAAGAGGTCAACTTTCAACCGTCTACCCTTTACATTTATAATATGACTAACTGACCCGATCGTAGGAACGCCCGCGTGGACTACGAAGAATCCCATCATGCATTGTTTTGTTATATCTCAAAGGGATCAGGCAGGGTTTTTGATGAAAACTCCCGGGCGGCTTGACTTTTTCCGACACTCGTTAGTTTAGGTACCTTCCATAGATCAGTTTAAAACCTCCGAAATTTCACTCTGTATATGTCTTTCTATCTACATAAAGACAAATACAAAACAAAAAATGCCATCGCCGACTTATTTGTAGTACCTAGTGAAAAAATCTAAAGTCTATGGAGCGAAAACGCTTTGACTTTTTCCGGCACTTCCAATGATTATCGATTTAAACCAGTTTAAACAAAACCTTGACAAATTATATACCTAAGCCTTCCTCACGAATCACTCTAACGATTGGTGAAACCGCATGAAAATCCGTTCAGTAGTTTTTTAGTTTATCGCAAACAGAGACGGGGCGGAGGACTTTGTTTTATAATATAGACTGCTTCTGAAACAAAGGGCGTAAAGACCATTTGGGGCAAAATTACTTTTTGATGCAACCTCACATAATTTTTTACACTATCGAGCTGTGTATTTAATATTGCGCTACGCTACGGTGAAAAAAGCGGTTCTTAAAACCTTAATATTTTTCAAACTAATTATTATTTTTCAAAAATATGGTCTTTACAACCTTTAAACTTGTACTTAAGGCGCATAGTAATGCGACACTAGCTTGTATTATCGTTATGGAAAAGAATTATCAAAAGTTCTCACCGCCAATTGATAATTCCCAGTATAAACTATTTTTCGACACCTCTGTAATAGTTTTGTTTCATTTAGTATTAGCAGAAAATGTTTTATTGCTTTTGGTGGCCACCAAACGCAGTAAACCATTTTCTACTAAATGCTCTTGCACGCATTGTCTGCTGCAGGTATTTGAAAATAGTATATACTAAGTATTATCAATTGGCGGTGAGAACTTTTGGTAATTCTTTTCCATAACGGTAATATAAGAAAAAATTAAGAGTGGCGCTAGTGTCGCATCACTATGCGCCTTAAATGGCTTTTACTTCGGACATTAGTTACCAGGCCTTTAATTAATGGATAATTAATTTTTTTTGGGTATTCAGGGGTGTACGTCCATTATTACTTTTTAAAGAACGCTTGTTATGTATACAGTAATATACTGTAATTAAATGAAACAAAAAAAAAATAGAACCAATTATAAGTGTACGAAAACAAAAAATAAACGAAAATAAGTTTTTTATTATTTTGTTTTTGCTCATTGTCACAAATAGCAGATTTACGCCATTTGTATCGGAAGCGACGCCATTATACGCCATTTGTGTCGATATGTAGTGATAATCCGTTCCTCTGAAAGAAAGCATAAGCCATTGGTCCTACGCCTGACCTATGCCGGCCGTGTCGGTTTATGCGTCCGTCTCATAGGTTTTGATTGAGTGAGGGAATAGAGAGTGCAAACGCAGGTGGCACAGACTCGTGCACTATAATATATCCCGCGCACCTGTAGCGGATAGTCTCCGCTAAAATCTGTCCGCCATGACTGAAAATCGGCAAGGAGGACCTTATTCGTTTATCGAGACTGTTTTTCAAAATGCCACCCGGTACAACAAGTCCTGGAAAATCTTAAGGTGGTTCCCAGGCCCAAGTCAGCGCCGCCGCCACCTATTTTATTGTATTATTAAGTTAAACAAAGGAATTTTCGAAAATCTCTTGGCCACTTTGTTAGTTTTATTTTGTATAGCCACAGATTAGGTAATGTTACTTCTGTATAGCTTAGGAAGAGATGCGAAGTTGCACTTTTTTGGCCACCTTAAGCAGACGCTTTTTGCTGAAACACTGTTTTGCCCGCAGGTCTCACTCTCACCTGATTAAAATTATACGGCACTCAGAGATAAGTGGTGGGATAACTCAGTGTAAGAATTTCCACCACCAAACGTCGACGATTCCTTTGACGGCGCACTGGCACTTGACAGGGGTTTCCGGTCGGTTTCGACCTATCGGTGATCATCCGTCTTGGACATATCCTTCTTGTTGTCTCTTGAAAGGGCGTGGCATATCCCGGAGTGTTTAGTGGGAGGGCCCTTTGGAGACCTGTGCAATGCTAGGGTAGTTCTCCTCGTACCATCACCCAGCTGGTCTCTATCGAGCGGAAGAAGGCGATAGAATTGCTATCGCCATCCTTCGGTCCTCCGCCGCGTCTATTTTACCCTGGACAAGGCCTTGTCATGTATGGCTAATGTTTACGCTGTGTAAACAAAAGGCTTTCACAAATCAACGTTGTTTTTATGTGTTTTTTGTTAATGTAAACCCCAGTAAACGTTATCAGGAAGGATTGTATGCTAATATGATTTATTTCTTTTGTTACAGATAAAACCATTGCAATTGGAAAAGTCCTAAAAGTGATTGAGTAAATTGGCACTAGGATTGTAAAATAGCTAGGATAGGCCTTTTCCATATTATATCGACAGAACGCATGTAATCCTGGTTTTGGGAGCTCAGGTGTAATGCTTTATCGTGATGTCATTTCCACTTAAACTTTATTTTCATTTTTGTTTTGTCTAATAGAATGCTAGGCCCTCATATCCTTACACGATAAATCATATAACAAATAAATATTAAATAACTACGAAATATACGACAGGCTTAAGCGTTATGTACGTAGAAATCTACATGATACTCATTTCTGGATTGATTTTGTTGACTAGAGACTATTTATATTGTAAGGAATGGAAGTAATTGCCATCCATGTTGAGTCATGTTAAACGTTTTATTATAAATCAGATGCCTTAAGTAACTGCCAAGCGAGAGTATCGCGTAGAGTTCTATTAGAGACGCCCAAATGTATTTTTACACATGAATAAAATAATTCAGTTGCCTTCAAATTTTAAGTTTGAAATTCGTGGTTTTGATGGACGAGGCTCTCATGAATGTTAGTGTGGTCATCCATTAGTGCTATTAAAGAGTAGAAGCGTCACGTTGATTACTGAATAACGAATAACGTTTACTATACAAGCCAACTCTGTTTGTACAAGGCCATGTTAACAGATATTTATTTTTGAATGTATAGTATTTTCACGTATTAGTTAATATTATATTGTTTTAAAAGCGGATTCTTTTATTCTAATTAGTGATATTAGAAAGAATATTACTAAAATATTGTATAACCATCAGAGTTTCCATTTGATCAACATTATTTTATATATATATTTTTTAAATGTCAGGTCACATTATGTATATTTTAATGTTAATTGTTTACTTATATAGTCAGCTATATTTTAACGAATTATGTTAATGCATAGATACATGTCATGCATGTGACCCATATACCGGATCGTAATTGAACATCTTAAGCTACTTTTGTTCTTTTCAATATAATGTTATTTTGTACAATAGTGTATCTTTTGTGGCGAGCAGCAATCTATCCACCAATTCATTAATACCTAGATGTAATGAGAGTACTTATGGAAAGTTATGTAAAAGTCCCAATAAGGATGTTGATTTCAAACAGCGGCTTAGTTTTGGTATATTGTATATTATGAATTTATAAATTTTCAGCTTTTTTGAAATATAATCGAGTTTACATAGTTTGGCTTTGGTATATTTTTCATTGATTTAGACTTTCTTGCTTATTATTAGAAAAAGCTAAAGCTCTAGAGCTATAAGACAACATAGGTACTTACCTATAGCCCTTCACGAAGTTCCTCGCTAACGCCTTCCTATACCTAATCGATTTGATAAATCATCGTAAAATAGGTAGACAAGCTCGTCGTACATAACCCAAATAGCACTTGTTGATTTTTTCACACCGCTGAGACCGCGGCTTTGCTCGTGGAGAAATCGCACCTTGATGGATATTTTTTCGCTGATTCCTAATATATTTTTCTAAAATAAAAGCCCTCTTACATATTATCATATCTTAAACTCGTATACTAGCGGCGTAAGGGGATAGAAATCCGCCCTGGGTATCAATTTATTTTTCCAGTATTTTTCTATATTTATTCATCTCGATCTGAGTCGACACGCCGCCCCAGTAACGCACATAATTAAAATGTATCTATATTTTAAAGAGTCCTAAAATAGTATCTAAATTTTAAATTACCTATTTTAGCGCTTGGCAGCCCAGATCGTCGACAAACTTGTCTTTCTACGGCGGTAGGCACTCTTTAGGACTAGAGAATACAATAATTCCATAGGATTGAAGGCATCTACCTAGAGGGCAATTCTGGCAGAATATCTATTCTGTAAATATGGCAAGAACTGTAAAAATATCGAGTGATAAACAAGCCTATCAAAATCTGCAATTCGATATTTATCGAGGGTTTTTCTTTGATTAGTTGCTCGTTCAGTTGCACGAGAATGCAGTTTTTGGCGGTACTCGATATTTATCACATTATTTTTATCCCGTGAATACCACTCTGTAAACACGTGATCTTGCACGTGATACGCAGAATTGGCGACCTGACGGTTCTTAGAGGATCCTCTAAGTGACGGTTCAACGCTATGACTTATTTAGACTACACAAGAGTTAAGACTAAAAGAAAAAGAAGACTATGACGAAGGTTTATACTCAGTAAAACAGTAAACTAGCACCGCCATTTCTATTCTAAGGATTTTTATACGTATCATCATCATACACTATCATGGCCCAAGGCGCACATGTGCAGCGACTTAGGGCATCGGGAGGAACCATTTATGCTCACTAGCTGCTGCCCGCGGCTTCGCACGCGCTTTTCATGTGTATGTCCGTCCCCGGGACACCATTTACCTCCCTGCCAAATTTCTTTTAGATCCGTTCAGCCGTTTTGGCGTGAAAAAGTTGCAAACGCAGTTACTTTCAAATTTATAATCATCATCAGCCCATACACGTCCACTGCTGGACATAGGCCTCCCCCGTAAATAAAAATGCCTTTTATTCCATAACCTTAAATAACATTAATCAATCATGCTTGTATTAAGGCGTCATCATCATCAGCCCATACACGTCCACTGCTGGACATAGGCCTCCCCCGTACGACGCCACAAATTCAATTATAATAGAATTCATGTCAGTAGATACATTTATTATAAAAATTTGCTACATAATATTGAGATTGGTGATCATTATATCGATTGAATTAAATATTGATATTTTGTAAGTAGTTAGGACCCCTCTCGGGTAAAGGCCTCCTCCAGTTCTGTCCAGTGTTTTCGGTCTTCTGCGACGCTTGTCCAATTTTGTGTTTTCAGATATTTTCTGATTTCGTCTGACCATCTTGCTAGGGGTCTACCAATTCTTCTTTTGCCCTTGGGGCCTTTCCATGAGATGGCTAATGTGGCCCACCTTTCTTTTGGCATTCTGGCTACGTGTCCGGCCCATCCCCACTTCATTTTAAGTGCGCGTTGTAGAGCGTCTATAAATTTAGTTCTAGATCTGGTTTCTTTATGCCGTACTTTGTCTTTCAACCTTATTTTCATTATATTCCTTTCAATTGCTCTCTGACATTTTGCTATCTTGTTCTTTGCCTCTCGCGTATAGGTCTATGTCTGGCTGCCGTAAGTAAGCGTTGGAAGTAGAGAAGAGTCGAATACTTGCTTCTTTAACCTTAAAGGTAATGGGCCTTTTAGTATTTCCTTCATGCTCCAGAATTTCTTCCAGGTTTTTGTTATTCTTCTGTCTATTTCATCGATGTTGTTTGATGGCTTAAACGAAACCTGTTTCCCTAGGTAAATATATTCCTCTACGTATTCTCGTGTCTTCAATCAGTCTTTCTTCTCGTCGTTTGTCATGGCTTGTGTTTTTTGTAGATTCATCTCTAGTCCTCTTGTTTTGCTAGCGTTATGTAGGGTGGTCAACATACGCTGAAGTTTATGCGCGTCTTCAGCAAGGAGTACTATATCGTCTGCGAAGGCTAGGTATGTTAGGTTCTGGTCATAAATTTTTATGCCTTGATTTTTCCAGGAAAGTTCATTTATAATAGAGTATAGAATAGTAATAAATAGAGTTGTCGAAAGTGGATCCCCTTGCCGTACTCCCCTTCCGATTTTAATAAATTTTCCCGTTGTTTCAAGTTTTATTCTACTTCTGCAGTTTTCATATATTTTTCGTATAATTTCTATATAGGTTTCTTCTACCTTAGCTTGTCTTAAGGCTTTCCAGATATACTTATGCTCCATTGAGTCAAAAGCTTTCTGAAAGTCTATGAAGGCTAGATATACAGGTTTCCGAAACTCTTGGTATTTTTCGGTTACTTGTTCTAGAGTATGAATATAATTGTACTGAAACTTCTGCGAAAACCAGCTTGTTCCACGTATAAAAACTTTTGCACTTTTGGAGTTAGTCTCTGTTGTAAGCCTTGTGAAAATATTTTATACAGGGTTGACATAAGACTTATTGGGCGGTAATTACCTATTTCTGCAGGGTCTCCTTTCTTGTATAATATTACGATGTCCGACTCTAACCATTGTCTTGGAATACTTTTGTCCTTTAAGATCTGGTTAAATAGTATGGTTAGAGAAGCTATCAATGCCTTGCTTGATGTTTTGAGCATATCGTTAGGTATTCCGTTAACTCCAGGACTCTTTCGTTTTTTTAGCTTCTTGATTAGTAATTCTATCTCTCTATCGTCAAATATTAAGATGTCGTTTTCATTAATTTTCATGTCAATGGAGATTTCATGTCGATCCGTTTTTGAATTTCTTGTCGTGTATAATTTTTCATAGAAGTCAGTAGCCGTTGCAAGAATTTCGTTTCTAGTGTCTTTGAATGTATGTCCTTTTTTTAGTTTTGGTATCCAATGTTTATTTGGGTTTAGTTCGATTTGTGCTCGATCTTGGGATTGATGCGCGGTAGCTTGTTCGTTGTATCACCACGCTTGGCAGGCGGATTGGTGATCGCAGTGTTGGGCTTTAAAAATACTCAGAAGGAAGCTGCTGCCCTTCCTCTGGTAGGTTCCCTTAGTCGGCTCTTACGACATCCACAGGTCGAGTTGAGGGGTCGATATTCGTACGCCGCGGCCCCACGGCCTAAATTTATAATATTAGTAGGATTTATTGGCATAGTTGAAATCACCAAATTCCGTGGCGGGGCTGCTTGCTAAGTTGACCGACATGTACCTTCTACAAAGCTATGAATATGCCTAAATTATGTTAATCAAACTAAACCACCGCACATACTCTTACCTGTTGCTCGGAAAGGCGCCCACTCTTGTAGGTAGGGTAGGTACTTCAACAGCAACGGCAGCGGCGGCACGGTGCTACCTATCGCCGTACCTACATAGATAGGTACGGTATATCATCATCAGCAAGTGATCATGTTACTTCGCTTTACCCTAACGAAGCCACGGGATATGTGGCTACAGAGAATAAAAGGTAGCCTATTAAATTTAAAGATGTGGAAAATATTGAAAATAGATATACTAATTAGACGACAAGCAATGGGCGAATACCACAGTACAAACGTTTAGAACGGCGACTTGAAAAAACTAATTTGAGCTTGTGTATGGGGAAAGGGGGGCCGGCGCGGTTCTGGTACTGGAATTCAAACAGTAGGTACGAACCGAGAATGAACTCCACCAAAGTGAATAGATCTATAATGCAAGAATGCATTGTCCGAACCTACCTAACTAGATTGGGTGCTTATACAAAAATTACAAGTTGTTTAAACTCATATGTTTATCAGGCAAAATTGTATGTGCAAGATTAGGTTATGCTCATAATTATACAAATACATAGCAATAAAGTAAAATCCATTTAAAGCGACAAAATAGAACATAGTTAAATTACACTAGCCTGCTCCAAAAATATTTACAATTTGTCTAATTCCATTACTGGAATGTTATTTCAGTTTGTGAGTTATCATAGTAACTTAGAATAAGTTGTTACAGTCAATAAAATATAAACATACAATATGTACACCTTTGAAAATAATTAAAATCTCATCTGCTCTTTGTAGCGAGTACACCATGCTATTCCAGTGACCCCATGCTACTTCATTGAACATCCATATTATCAGTTTTATCAGTCTCAATATCTTATTATTAAGTACCTAAAGTAGCTATAATTTGGCAATAGAAGATATCAATCCTGGAGCTTTATGTCATTCTTTGTGATATTTTGATTCATTTGATCATTCTCATATTCAACAAAATCATCAAAGAGACTGGGCCAGGCTTCGGTGTCATCATAACTACTGAGATCATTTCCCACAAACTCGCAAAAATTTAAAAACATGTACCATGTGTCTTTGGGAATACCTCTAATGTGAGGATTATTTTCTAAATATGCAAGCCACCGGTCGAGTATAGGGGGCTCGTTGCTCGTGAACACCAGGCGCCAAAGCACAACAGCTATATCAGTTGGTAATATTCTTTGACCCGTACTAACATCTAAGCCAAATTTAAAAGTAAATCTATACAAATCTTTAAACTGCTCACTTTCTCTATTCAATTCAGTGATTATTTCATTGAGCTTTACTTGCACACTCTTGATTGAATCTGTTTTCATATCCTTCAGTCCTTGTACAAACTCAGTTTTTGTAAATCGACACATTTGACTAGCATTCAATTTCCATGCAAGAACTAAAACTTTAAAATCATCTGGATTCAATTGTAAATCATTACATAAGTTTTCTATGCCTTCTGCTAAAATAGTATCTTCAAGTGAGTCTTTGTATTGGTCAAATAATTGGTTAATTTTAGTTTCTGAAACCCGAGAGTCACTTGATCCTAAGGAAGACATTGTGCGTGGAATAGATGGTAGCTTCTGATAAAATGTTTTAGGAGTCTTCTCAGGTACAATTATTGATTTAGTTGTAATAATTTCATCACTTGATTGTTCTCCAAATGCAGTCATTGTATTAGCATTTTGCAATGAAGAAGAACTTTTGAAGGTATTCAAATTATTTTCATTGTTGTGAAGCAGAGGAACTGCATGTGGATACATCGACACAGCTGCACCAATATCAGTCATCTCTGAAAACAATGGATTTAATTGAATATACATACATTTATAATTATGAATAATGTACTCTAAAACTCCGCCGTGGCCGTGGGGCCGCGGCGTCGAATATCGACCACTCCGACTCAACCCGTGGATGTCGTAAGAGCCGACTAACGGAACCTAGCAGAGGAAGGGCAGCAGCTTCCTTCTGAGTATTTTTAAACACCAACACTGCGATCACCAATCCGCCTGCCAAGCGTGGTGATTATGGCAAATCCTCCCCTACATGGGAGACCATCCACTCGATGGACCGACGACATCGTAGAGGTCGCAGGGAGTCGATGGATGGAGGCGGCTCAGGACCGCTATTTGTGGTGTCGTACGGGGGAGGCCTATGTCCAGCAGTGGACGTGTATGGGCTGATGATGAATGAATGAACTCTAAAACTCAATTTGGCTACAAAGGCTTGGTTACTACTTTAATTATGTTGATTTGCTGTTAGATGACTTGTGAAACTAATCGAACTTTAAACTAACACTTTCATGGCCCACACTGAACATGTATACATGGTGGTTCTGAAGCTGGGCAGTGAATGTGTTAAGTGTACATGATCATCATGATGACTTAACTAAATTTTAAATATATTTTACAAACTGCCAAAAAGGGAGTGTAATTATTACAGGGTCTGTATTAGTGTGTTACTTTCTGTAGTTTACCTTAAATTGATGTATGGGTTGTTAGAATCCTTACATAATCTAGAGTTACAATGGCCATGTTTTTGATTTAGTTTTAAAAAGAAAAGCAGCTGGTGATTTTTTAAATATGTAAATTAATTCAAAATCTTAACACAACAAGCTTACCATCTTTATCTCTGTTAGGAGATGCTGTAACGTCACCGTTGGATTGATCTTTAAAACAACTCATACAATGGCCCATTTGATAAAACCTCTACCAGTACCAGTGTTGGCTTCATAGATAAAATTCAATACAGGAGGCTTTCATGTTTTTTCTTCAGTAATGCACATATTGATACAAAACACCTTGATAATACTTTTAGTACTCTTTTTGAAGAATTCCTGCAAATAAATATCACAAATAAATAAACATTTGGTAGAAAAATAATAATGACTGACGTATCTTCACACCCCACACTCACATCTGCAAGGATTGTCAGAAGATAACTCTAGATATGTGCGGGAAAGCCATGGAGATTCGCATTTCAAGAGTTATAACCACAGCACTTCTAAAATTTACCAATTTATTTTACAAAATCATTCCTTTGTGAACAGAAAGAAATTAATTGAAAGTGTGAAGGATTCTAATACTCTGATTCTTCACTATCCGATCCGACTGACTGACATTGACTTGACAATATGCTTGACAATAACCCATTGGACCCGAATGGGCAAATGGAAAAAGCTATTTAACTGGAAATTATTATTATAACACCTCTAATATCAATTCGCGTTAAAGCGTTATATTAATGTCAGAAAGTGCTATAAGCGCTAAACGTATAATAATTAACATTCATAACATTATTTTAGTATATATAAACGCTTATAACGCGTTATAAATAGCCTAAGTTATAAATGGCATAAGTGGAGCGCTATATACGTTAAAACTACCGCAATTAACACTGATAACATGTTACGTTATGTGTTATATTATAATTTATAATCCATGGTAAGGCTACAGTAGGCTAACATGTATCGAACATGACCCATAACGTAAGACACGTTATCAGCGCAAATGCATCATGATAGCGCATGATGTTAGCTTGAATTACGCGTTACTATAATCTTTAATTATAGCGCGAATAACGAGTTATGAGCGATAATTTCGTTCAATCCAATACGTTTATTTCAGCCAACATTAAATATAACACAAAAAAAATTATGTGTCCATATTCGAGTCTGTAACATACCAATAAAAATTAAATACATACAAAATTAAAATCAATATTGAATTCATAATCACAATAAAATTTATGAATTAAAACGATCATTAAAATTACAATTAAAATTAAAATCATCATTAATATCAAAATGAAGTACCTATCGAACACTGGTCAAGAGAACTCAATATACGCTCTTGTCCAGTGTCCATAAAGATACAGTCAGTATCCAGCCTCGGCAATGGGCTTTAGGTAGCTGTTGGGACTATCGTGCACCTGGCGCATCAGGGACGCAGCTCTGTTGCGCATTATTGCCGTGAATCCATCTATTCATGCTACAGCAAACATTGCCAATGCCCTGCAGAAGCGCGTTAGCCCCATCAGGACTCTGAAAGAGGTGCTGTACTGGATCCGCCGGGCTTCTCCTGTAAAACGCGTGGCAGTAACCTCAGAAAAGCGTCGTTTTTACATGCCTGGTGCAACGCGCAAACCTACGGGCCAGTATGTTCGCTCTAATGGATACTGCCCTGCGTTTCCTTTCTATGTCCATATTATCCACAAGAGACTCGGTGACCCAATGGCCCAAATACTTAACCAAGCTACTCGCTTCAGCTCGCTACCGTACAGGACTACCGGCGGCATGGTGTTATATGTTTTTAAACCTGAGTTCAAAACCACTTATTAGCGTTTTCTTGCATTATATTTGAACCCCGTGAGCCTCCATATATCTCTCACATATCCCAAGCAGTATTCTGAGAGCAATTATTGATGGGCTTAGCAGCACTATATCGTCGGCATAGCTAATATTGTGGACCAAAACACCATCTATAGAGCAGCCGACCCTGAGCACTGCTGAGCTCACGAATCAAACGGTCCGTTTACAGGTTGAAAAGTCGGGGCAAGCTCAACCCGCCTTGCCGCACCCCACATTCCAACCCAAACACGTCCGATAGCGACCCCGACCATCTAACAAAGTTGTTCTAGTTGCCATCACCAGTGTTTGCGGAGTGATATGAGCTCACGAGGAAGGTTGGTATCACTTGACAGCTTCTGCCACAACCTGAAATACGCTACTAGATCGAACGCTTGGACATCAATGCCAAAAAACAACCCCGATAGCAAAGTCCTATACCTACATAGGACTTTGCTATCGGGGTTGTTTTTTGTGAAGTTTTGGTTATTTCCTAATTCCAACTTGATTTATCTAAGCTAATAAGTGTTTGTGTTGTTCTGTGTGGTGTTGGTTAGTGTTTTGTGAGTGTTTTACTCCGTGATTCGAGTTTGAGGTTTACTTTGAACTTGCATCATGGAGTGCGATGATCCTGTGCCGGCGATTCCGCCGGTCCCACCAGATCCGCCCGATCCTGACTCCGTAACAAGTACTAGCTCTTGTGCTAAGCGTAGATGTGAGTCTGAGACTCAAATCCCAGCAAAGAAGGTTTCTCTTGATGGGCCGAATGTTCCCTCCATTCAAACCGTATACACACACCCGTCTATAGTTGTAGGTGCTATTCAGGCCTACAACAACATGGATAAAGGTCCTTTTATTGTTCATGTGTCCCGCGTTGAACCGGAACCCTCTACTGGAACTGTAATTAAACCAATCAAGTTTGGCCAATTCTTGGCCACGCACAAGTTTGAAAAAGTATGTCCTGGTGAAGGCGTAAAAAAAGTCGGATGTAACAAAGTCTCGGTTGAATTTATATCGGCGGAATACGCGAACAAATTTGTTGCATCACCTATTTTACCCATGTGTAAATATGTACCCACCATTCCCACCTACAATGTCACCAGGATGGGCCTTGTCAGGAATGTTCCTACAGACTTCTCCATGGATGAATTTGCCAAGGATATTATTCTTCCCGACGGTTGTGGCATTGTGTTGAAGGTCGTCGTCTCAACAGAAAAGTAACTGATGATGGTAAAATTTCTTGGGTACCAACCCAAACTGTCGTCATCACATTCCAAGGCCAATCCTTGGAGGGTAACCTCCCGAATCTTCCTCTACTACAATTCCCTCCCTGTGGAACTATACCAATTCCCAACAATTCAGTGCCATACCTGTTGCCGATTTGGTCATACAAAGACACAGTGTAGATCGAAGCCTCGGTGCTTCCGTTGCTCAAAAGAGCATTCAGGGGACTCTTGTGAGATCCAAGAAGCCGATGCTTCCTGTCTGCATTGTTCTGGCCGACACTTTTCCACTAGTAGGAACTGCCCAGAACAAGAAAGACAAAAATCAATCAAAATTGTCATGGCACAAAAATCCATCTCTTATGAAGAAGCATCCTACCAATTTCCAAAAGTCACACAATCCTTTTCTGAGGTTGCCCAAAAACGTTTTGCTGGCCCTATCCCCTCTAACCGCTTGCAAAAACCAGTTTCTGCAGGTCTCGCTCACCCACATACCCGCTCCTATGTAAATACCGTATATGCCAACCCCAAACCAAAAGCCCCATTGGATAAGTCCTATGATAAGGCTTCCCATAGGGATATAATATCAAACCCATTATCATCATTTACAAATGGTTGTGCTCTTGGCAACAACCAACCTTCATCATCTGACAGTTTGATAGAAACTCTACTGAATATTCTGATAGATATAATTTTAACAAAGCCTCAATCCCTACCGTCCGACGTTGCTTCCAAACTTACTCATTTAGTTGCACAACTAGCCCACAATGGACCCATTAGTGGTTCTTCAGTGGAACACTCAGAGCGTGCGTGCAAAAATGCATGAATTAATCCATTTAATTAATAAATTTCGCCCGTCAGTCATTGCCGTCTCGGAGACATGGCTGAGGCCTGGGTCCCATTATCGGATCTCGGGCTTCACGTGCCTCCGGGACGACAGGGCTGACGGGCATGCCGGGAGCGCTTTATTTGTGAAGCGCTCCCTTACCTTTTCCCCATTACCTCTCCCGTCCCTCCCCCCTGGTATCATTGTTGTTGGTATCAGGTCCTTCGGTATTTCCTTTATATCCCTATACATTCCTCATCCTAACTCCTCTTTGATCCCTGATATCCTTCTCCTATTCTCATCCATCCCTTCTCCCATGGTTATCATGGGGGACTTTAATGGTCATAACACTGTGTGGGGTCACAGCCACTCAGATTTGTTTGGCTACTCTCTCCTAGAAATAATTGATGAGGCTAACTTATGCCTCCTCAATGATGGATCCCCTACTCGTAGAGTATTCCCTAACCAGAATCCGAAAAGCGCTGTCGATCTTTCTCTGTGTTCTACTTTGCTTTTTACTGACATTTTATGGAAAATACTTCCACATTCCTATGGAAGTGATCACTTCCCCATATTAATGTCATTACATTCAATTTCCCCAAATAATGTAACACCTTTTAGTAACCCAGCACCTTCTTTAAAATACAGACTCTCTGGCGCTGATTGGTCATCTTACTCTTCATCCCTTGACCTTAAAATTGATTCATTTTCCCCATCTATAAATTCTCTCACCTCTTACACAAATTTTATTAATATCATGATATCATGTGCAGACCTTCACATCCCTCTTAAAAAACCTACTCGTGGCTTTAAAATCTCTACTCCATGGTGGGATGCAGAATGTACCGAGGCTGTTGCTAACCGTAAAGCAGCTGAGAAAGCATACTCCCAGTCAATGACTACGGACAATTTCTTACAATATAAAAAAGCTGAAGCCAAGTTTAGGAAGTTAACTTGTAAGAAGAAGAAGCTAAGTTGGTCTGAGTTCTGTGTTTTGTCTCCTAGAACACCTCCGTCCCTGGTCTGGAAACAGATTAAGCGATTTAAATGTTCTTCTAACATGCAGAATATCACAGCTAACGATCCAACATCTTGGCTTGATAGTTTCTCGGATAAACTGGCCCCTCCCTCTGTCCCTACCGTTTCATCCTTCCCATCAAATCCTTATTTCCTTCCATCAACAAGCAACTTGGACGCCTCTTTTTCATATAATGAATTGACACTTGCACTTGATGGACTGACAGATTCATCTCCCGGTATAGATGGTATTCCTTACTCTTTCCTCACTAAGGCTTCTGAAAAAACGAAACAAACTTTTTTAACTCTCGTTAATTCTTTTGTTGATAATGGTATAGTCCCAGAACAGTGGAAATCCCAAATTATAGTCCCAATCCTTAAACCTGGTAAAGACCCCTCGGACTCCGCTAGTTGGAGACCTATAGCGCTGTTATCTGTAATGGCCAAAGTGGCGGAACATTTGATCAAGCGCCGTCTCGAAAGGTGGGTCAAAAATGGTGCCGTCCTTGCTAAATCCCAGTATGGGTTTAGAAAAGGTCTGGGCACCATGGACAACCTCAGTTTGATTATGATGGATATTCACATTGCTTTTAGAGAGAAAAAATTCCTAGTTGGAGTCTTCCTCGATATAGCATCAGCCTATGATAATGTCCTGCTTTCAGTTCTCAGGAGAAAACTCTTCGGGCTGAGAATTCCTGAAAAGCTTGTACGGTTCATTTGAAATTTATTAATGGAGAGATCTGTCATAATTAAATCCCCTCTTGGACTCCTTCCTCCCAGGACAGTTTGGAAAGGTCTTCCACAGGGATCTGTTTTGAGACCATTACTCTATAGTCTTTACACTTTTGATCTTGAGCAAACTGTAGAATCTTTCTGTGAAATCTTGCAGTATGCTGATGATCTTTGTCTCTATGTATCCTCTTCCTCTGTGGCAGAAGCAAGTAGCCGACTCAACTCTGCATTGTCTTATCTTGGTGAATGGCTTACTGACCATGGTTTGTCCCTTTCAGCTCCCAAAAGCTCTGTCGTTTTCACCAAAAAAAGAACCATCACTCCTGTAGAAATTTTCATCGATCAAGAAATCATTCCCATGCCTAATAATCTCAAATTTCTGGGTATTACATTGGACTCTAAATGCCTATGTCAGGTAACTCAAATTTCATCTCTGTTGGTCAAAAGTGTGAAAAAAATATTAACATGCTTCGATGCCTTTCTGGAGTATGGTGGGGATCCTATCCATACACCCAAAAGCTACTATACAATGCTATTATTAGAAGCCACTTTGACTATGGAGCATTCCTTCTTAATCTTTGCAACAAATCAGGTTTGGACAATATTGACAAAATCCAGTCTAGATGTCTTCGTACAATACTGGGAGCTATGAAATGTTCACCCATCAACGCTATGCAGGTTGAATGTGGTGAGCCCCCCTTAAGTCTACGAAAGCAATTCCTCTGTGATAGGTTTTCCTTTAAGTTAGTTCAAAATTCAAATCATCCCCTTCTTCGAAAATTAAAACACTTACTCAGTTTATTTGGCCCTTCTGATAAAATTCCTTGTCTCCTCCATAGTTTTAAAATATTTTCAGGACTCCCAAACTCAGTCAGACAGTATCCAATATACCCAATATATCTTATCCCTTATTATGCACTAGTTTTCCAACCCCATATCATTTTAGATCTCAATATAGCAAAGGATTCAGTTGACGCTAGAGGAATGTTTAATGCTGAAATGAACTTGAAATTTCCAGGGTGGACACCCATTTTTACCGATGCATCCAAACTATCAATTGATAGTAAAGTTGGAGCTGCAGTGTGGATCCCCTTTACCAGCATTACATTAAGCTTTAAATGTCCCTCCTTTTTATCAGTTTTCACGGGAGAAGCTGTAGCTATCCTAGAGGCAGTCCGTTTTGTCTTAAAGTTGCCTGCAATCTTTACTGTCCAACCCTTTAAGGTCTATCTCTCGTCTTCCCATTATTCTCGAAATCAAACATGTTCTTAATGAATGTCATAAACTAGGCATCAAAGTATTTCTTGCATGGATACCAGGTCTATCTGGTATCCCAGGCAATGAGACAGCAGACGCTTGCGCAAAAGACGTAGTCCAGTTAGGTTCTCTTGAGCACTATCATACATATTTCCACGACCTATGCCTGCTACCTAAATCCCATCTTGCTAAATCTTGGACGGATTTATGGAATGCCTCAAGACTTATCAAAGGCAAATACTACTCCGACATCCAACCAGTTATCCCTCCCTCCCCATGGTTTTTCAAGTTTCGCAAGTCAAGTAAAGTTGTAAACTCAACCATCTGCCGTCTCAGATTAGTATACTTATACTTATACTCCAGTTTTTCTAGCAAAACTAAGGATTCGGCATCACTCAATGTGAGAATGCGGTTTTGAAGAAGGAGATGTGGAACATATCTTCTTTAATTGCTCAAAATTGCGCTACTCTCTCTATGATGTCCTCCCCCCTGAAATCCCTCGTCCTACTTCATTCTAAATATATATATAACCTTTTCCCCCCTTATAAATTTTATTCTATGTAAATTTGTTAAAAACAATGGTATTAAGTTATAAAATATTTATTTATAATAAATGTATGTATTTGTATATAATATTTATATTTCGCTTATTGTGCTTTCCATGTTGTTTTGTCCTCTTGCTTATTAGTGTTGTCTTATTTTAGGTAAATCATTTTGATGATATATTTTTACTTTTTATTCTGCGTATATTGTACTGATCATATTATTTTGAAGTTTATGACACTACATACTGACACTGGCAGAGTCGTAGCGAAAAGCAAGCGGCGCCATAAAAAAAAGAAGTTGAAGTTGAAGATAGAACGCTTTTTAAAGATCAAGAAAGCAGGGGTATACAGACGTGCTTCTGCTGGTGTAGTACTGGACGGTGTGTTTGAGGCTTAATTGTGTTATTTCAGTGGACAGCCCAGTTCTAAAACCGAACTGGGCGTCATACAGGTTTACATGTCTATTCAGATGCATATCAATCACGTCCAGTACCTTTGCCATCAAAGTAGCCAGGGTATGTAGTTGCCTATGCTGGAAGCGTCTCCAGTCTTTAATATATCGCCTGGTGAGTGCGAATGGATGATGCAGAGGGTGAAGTACCCTTGATAGGTGTATACCTGCATTTTGCAGGTGTTCAATGCTTAGTGAGCCTGGGGATTTTCCTCGCTTCATGTCCTTTGGGTCATAAAGAAATTAACGATCGAATTACAATTAACGGTCGAGACCTGCATATTTGCCCCTCTTGAGATACTCGGCCAAATCTGCCGCCGCCGAACCAGCCCTCACGGATGTCCTTGAAAGATGGGAAGGCGCAAGTGTGTCGACACATGTAGCGTCCCACACAATAGGCCTCCCCAGCTCCCAAGGCACAAAAGTGATGCCGTCGGGCCTCTTACCATCGTCACGCAACATACCATTCGGTTCGAGAATAGCTGGTACGTTAGCGGTGACAAAGGCCCGCCGGATGATGTCGGTAAGGCTGGCATGGTGAGATATCCGACCGGCAGCCCTAGTACACGATAATCCGTGATGACCAAGCTACTCGACAACAATACCACACTGAAAAGTAGTTTTTTATAAAATAATGATATTGTTTTCCATACTAAAACTATGTTGTTTAAATTAAATAATACTATTGGTACAGTGTGTCCACTGGGAAAGTTACATTTTTAATGGTAATAAAAAACAAGCATTTTGAATAGGACAAAATATTTATTGGTATGAATAAAAACTTTGGTTATGCGGGTTTTATTTTCTAAAGATGATGCCATCTAAATGCTTGCCGTCCATTCGTACAGTCTCCTGTAAGTGAAATTGAGTAAGGATTATTTCAATGCAAGTTTTTCGTAAGACAGTCATTTACCTTCAAAGCTCGGACCAATTGGATCTTATAAGGACTAACTAACTCGTTGCACGCGTTTTTGTGATGAAACAGATGGAATAGGTCCCATTTTTTGATGTCTAGTGCAGGTCGAGTTTCCCGAAACTTTGTAATCCATTTCTTATTCCAATTTATGCTCGGTGCATCCCTTATGCAACGGATATTGTAGCGCGTACAGGACTTGCGCCTGGCTTCGGTATACGATTTGCCACTCGTCAAATATGCTTCGAATAAAATAGCGCGATGCGATTCTCTCCAACGCTCCATCGTTATTAAGCAACCCGCATGTCCGATACGGCGTCCAAGCCCCCTCACCGCTTCCTCACCTCAACCACCGCCACTAAAGAGTTTTTAAATATGAACTTATCCAGTGGACACACTGTAGTTCTAACTAATTAAATAACACAGCTTTTTTGGGCACTCGGGTAAAAAATCCTTTTGTTTCATCAAATCTTTGGCTACCGTTGTACTTATAAAGTAACATTATCTAATCGGTTGTTTTACCTAAAAGTTTTTTGTTATCGAGTGTTAATCGATGACTCTCCGACGTATAGACTGACATAGTTATGTAAAAAGTAAGTGATGTTTATCGATCAGGCATTCGCTCCCAATACCATAGCTGATATAAGATCTACACTTTTCACTTATTTATGATGCTGGTGACAAGGCCTTAGAATATAATAGATTGGTGAAGTTGGGCGTACGAGGTTTTGTCCGCTGGAGTATAACTTTGACCAACTGCTGGAAAGGAATAGGCCAAAGAAAACTGGGTCGTTGTCTCGCAAGATGGGTGGACGATATCACTAAGGTCGCAGGGCATGCGTTGATGCGGAAAGCACTGGATAAAGCTGGCTGACAAAACCGAAAGGAGGCCTTTAACCAGCCGTGGGTGATTGAAACGCTTGCTAGAATAATGATGATTGTGACAACAGTGAACAATCAAAGGTTGACCTTTGATTGTTCAATGTTGTAGTAGTTGGCCACGTCGTCGCAGGATGGTCCCGAATCGCAAAAAAGCGGACATAGGATTTTTTTTTATTTCGTTATTCTAATTTCGTCATTCGATAACTCTACCAAAATTATGAAACTTTTGTTCTATTAAAATTTTGACTAGGCCTTTACTTCAGGAGTTCAAGGCAAAAAAAAATTATGATATGTTTGTGGTATTATTTCATTATCATTATTAGTCATAAACAGGTAGGTGCCAAATGTTGCCATTTTGAGTTAGAGTGCTAAAACCGAAAAAAAAATTTTTTGGTCTGTAAGCATCATTGGTAAATCTTATTTTTCCATTTTATACCGTTTTTTAGCCTTGACTTATAGTTTAGGAGTAAATAGCGAATAACTGATCTTACATAAAGAGTTTTAGTTGCAGAAGAATGCAATATTAGAGAAAATGCGCTCTAATTGAAAAAAATAGGTATTTATGGGTGATACAATTTTTTTTTTTACATTCTATGGGTCTCTGAGAACTGAGTCTATCTTCTGTTATATTTTTCCCAAAGCTTATAGTTTCGGAGTAAATGACTAAAAACTGATTTAACAGTAGGAGTAACGCGTTAAATCAGTTTTTAGGAATATATAATGCGTAACGTAACGCACGCTATCCCCATAAATTCAAATAACGGGGATAACGTGCGTTACGTCACGCGTTATGTTCTATGGTTAGCCCGCTGATCGTCGTTTTACTCGAATTCTGGTGAAATAGCATAAATTATATCTTTTCGGTTACTTCGGTTATCTTCAAATCCGTTCAAATTGGCAAAGAGAATACAATACTGCAAATTGGTTCAAATCTTTTTGTTGTATGTAAGTTTTGATTTGATTGGAATACGAAATCGATTTGTCACTGAAATGATTGCAGCTAAAGATGATTGGCATTTCAATGTGGATCTCAATATTATTGATCAGAAACAATTTTGTGTATTTGAGACCACGGCCTGTAGTTTCAAGGAACTACTTCTGCAGAAGCTGAAAGACGGTTTCAAAGTACAAACGTACGCTTACAATGCTAATGTACCTCAAAATCATGACGATAAACTAAAAGAACTCGTTGAAGAGAACAGGCGTTTACCTATTCTAATTGACACAAAGTTAGAAGAACTTTCACAACAACAACATCAGTACGAAAATTACAAGAAGGGTGAGTAACCATGCACTCATGTCATTCTAGGTCTTGAACTAAAGTCTATACAAATTTCAGCCCTATCTCTTCAGTAGTTTTTGGGTAAAGATTAACAAACATTCATTAAGTTGCAATGTAAGGCCCTCCGCACATGGAGCTACTCAAAAAGAACTAGTTACAAACTCAAATTACTAAGGAGTTCACCGCCCATATATTCTCGCACAGGTTCGCACATGACGCTACTAATTACAAACCGGTTAGTAACGCGTTAGCAACTGATCACGCGTGACGCGTCGTGCCGGTCGCCATGTTACTAGTTACCGACTTTTCTGTTTTTTTGTTGTAAAAAATGAACTAGCAAAAATTCAATAGTGACTGAAACCTTGCAACTTGAGCGTCGTGTGCGAGGTACAGTTTCTAACTAGTTTGTAATTACAATTACCGATTAGTTCCGTCATTTTTGAGTAGCTCCATGTGCGGACCGATTAAGGTGCATAGGGGTAAGAGCCGATCTTACCCCGATGCACCTTAGTTGGGTCTGTGCATCCTTTTATTAGCTTACCTATCGAACATTTATGTTATTTGCAGATCAAAAAATTATAACACAAGAACTCAAAGAAACACATGAAGCATTTTTGATGGCCAAGAAATATTATAAAAAATTTTTGAAGATATATCACACTATTGAGTCAACCAACGGAGACAGACAAACAATATTCGTGCAGTTCTTCACAGAGACAAAGAGAGATTCTGAACTCTTTTCTATTCGTATAATAAGGAATTCAAAGACTAGGAGTTATCAATGTAAGTCCTTATTTCTGGAATACAAAAAATACATATTTTACATGTTTCTACAACTGTTTTATCGCTTTGCATTATTTTTTCAGTAATAAGTACTACACCCAAGCTTGGTAACAGTAAGGAGTTTGAAAGAAGATTGCAAGAAACGAATGATTTCCCTGGAGCCCTGTGTTCAATACGACAAGCCTTTATGACGTTGAAATCCAACAAAAAATAACAGAAACTCATGACTGATTAACGTTTTAGTATGTGCTTAAAATATTATATTATTAATTTAGTATTAGTTGAGAGTTATGCATGGTGAACTATTATATTCCTATAATTCTTATAATATAAGTAGATGTAATTCATTATGTAAGTTTATGTGTGTACATACATGCTATGTCACTATAATGGCCCGTGATCATGGAAATAAGAAACTAATAATAATAATAACCATGTTCTGACAAAACCATTATGACTGTTTACTTGATAGACTTGTACTTGACAGACGGTTATGACTGTTATATGTATTGTCATCATCATATCAGCCCATACACTCTGTCCACTGCTGGACATAGGCCTCTCCCATACAAGGCCACAAATATGAAAGCTAAGCAGTATATGAAAGCTAAATTGTAAGTATTTCCAAAATCTAAAGATCTTAATAAATGTAATAGGATGTGTTGTTAATAAGTTATTCAAAATAAATCAAGTTCTTTATTAAAAAAGGTACTTCAACAAATACAATTCCATATGTGTTTCTTAACTTCTCGTTAACTTATAGACAAAAATGTCTTGCTTTTTATGAATGTCTAAATTTAGTGCACAAGCACCTAGTTAGCCAGAAGTTCATGAATTCTTCAATATGCATTCACTTACTTCACTATTCTTTTTAACATTGTATTTTATGATAAAATCTGATATCTCTCCAATGACTTACCATTAAGTAGATAACCGAATTTTTAACAACTTAACTCTCTCTTTTAAACAATAAATGACTTATTCATAATTAATTGTATTTATTCACAACATTGTAATTATTCACAACAATATAACTTCCGTTATATAAAAAATCTAAGGCGCCGGCCACATAGAAACATTCTATACGATCCCGTAATAGCCGCTATCACGACGGCATCTGGTAGCGCTTTCAAAAGGGGGGTTTTTGTGGCGGGAAGGGGGTAAAATTTTTATTGCATTCAAAATCACTACATCCTTGGAGGCGGCGGTGCTACCGGTTACATCGCTGGTATTCAAGTGTTTGACTATAATCTCCGCCCTTGAATACCACCGATGTAACTGGCATATGGCAGCGGAAGGGATGACCAGAAGCTGCTACTTTGCATCCGTTCACTCGCTCCTTCAATATGGCGTGGACCTGTGGGGCAGAGCTGCCGACTGGGAGCGAGCGTTCAGTATGCAGAAAAGAGCTGTTCGAGCTATCGTGAGAGTTTCCAGGGATACCTCGGATCGTCCATTCTTCAAGAAACTAAAAATAATGACTGTGCCCGCCCTCGTCATCTTTAGCGCAGCTGTCTATGCTCGCCATCGCCTGGACGAGTAGGTACGCAAGACTAGGCGATGCCCATGGGTACCCGACACGACACGCTCAAAGACTGAAAGTGGTACGGCGGCGGCTCGCAAAATCAGGGAAACTGGTTCACGTGATGGGGCCAGCTGTCTACAACCGTCTTCCTAGAATTATTACGGCAGCCCGATCAGCGCAATTCTTTAACATCACGCTGAAGAACTGGCTTATCGAGCCAGCCTTCTATAGGGTTGATAATTTCTTTAGTGAATATGACTGTACAATGTAAGATACACTTTGTTATGTGTATGTATTTATTTTTTATTTCAATTATTTTAATGTTAAATTTATTTTTTACGATATAATTTTAATTAATTTATGTGATGTTTTTTATGTGAATGATTGATTGAATTTTATTATTTTACTAAGTATTAATGTTGACTTGTAATAATAGTTATCAATAAAGAATCTGTATCTGCAGCGCGTCCGATGCGGGCTACACCGTTTCTATGTGGCGCCTTAGTTGTAACAATTGTAGATATCAGTTGTAATCTTCATTATTAAAAAGGTTTATTGTAGGTACATATAAGTTAAATTACAATTTAGTAGACTGATTTTACATAACACGCACTGGTGAGACCGCGACGCGTACAATTATTTTAGAATGTATGTATGTATGTATGAATTTACCAGATCATCAATAAAAACTTGTGCAGTAAAATACCTAAAATATTAATACACTAAAAATAATTTGTGCTCTAAAACAATATATAATCTAATATTTCATGTACCTATCATAAATGTTAAATGCATATTGCATTAGTCGAGTTGCCGTAAATAAAATACCTATTAAATTTGAACAAAATATAAAACTTCTTATCAAAATATAGATATCTCCCAGCTCTCGGAACTAGTATTCGAAAATCTTAGGGGTCCTTCCAGTAACGAAGGAGTTTTTAAGTTATTTTAATTTGTCGTGATCGGCGCGGGCCTCCTTGGACCGCGACTCAGGCAGGAGGAGTGCGCCGATGGCAACGAGATGCAGGGAGAAGAAGAATTTCCTGAAAAAATTCAAACATATTGTTTTACGCTTGTGACCATAAAGCTAGCATTTTTTCTACGCTTGTGACATATTTGTGTTAGGCAGTGTTAGAGAGAATGATCACTAAAAGTCTTACTCCGGTAGTATTCTATGAAGTTGGGCTGGTTAGGCAGGGCATATGAGTAGACAAGGACATAGTAGAGCGGACCGCCCTGAACTGAGCCCGCTCTAGTATGTTCTTGTCTACTCATATGGGCTATGCCTATATATATATATATAGGGGACTATGCACAATATACTCGCATGCGAGATATCAGTGCAAGCATCCATTGCACTCTCGTGCGAGATCCCAGTTCCCTACAATTTTCCTTTTTGTTGAGGCGTGTCAAAACAATACGACAGCTATAATATTATGGACGGTCACTCCGCTCACGCAAAAGGTCAGACAGCGCCAGCGGCAAAATGGCGAAAATCAAATAGCCTGAATCTGTCATCGATAGTATGACCTCCAATAATGGACGGAGCTCAGTGTAGTTCCTCCACTTAGAATTAGGTAGTTTTACTGTTAGTTAAAGTTCGTTTGAAATTTCTTTGATGCCTTAGAAACTAAGGCTTCGATTATAGAAGTAATAACATAAAGTACGGCCTCAAAATTTTAAAAAAAAAAAACTTCAAAATACGGTTATTACGTCTGCAGAACAGACACATTATATACCAACTGTGATCGCCCACCCAACTGCCAAGCGTGGCCATCATGTCAAATCGCCACAAACATTGACCTTTGGGAGAGGCATAAATTTAACAGATGTCTTCCTTCGGTTAAGATGTAATGATTTAAAATACCCACGTACCAATAACGACAACTTCTCAATAAAAGTTAAAATCAGACTAACCCGTAGAACGCCATACTCGGTGTCAGATGCAACAGAACAAATGGGACCGTCGCATACGTCATCGCAATGCGCGTCGTCACGAAACTAAGCAAGTCATAGAATAGCTTCTTCGGACGACTGTTCAGGAACAGTGGGCGTGCCACGGCTCGGAACTGAAACATAAATAGGACATCTATTTTAGGACATGCAAGGGCTAAATCAACTAACAAAACCACACTTATACAAGAACCCCGCTATATAGCGGGGAGCAAAAACTCACCACTAGTATATACTAGTGGTGAGTTTTTGCCTGTGGCGCGTCATAGGCATATCGGCTTTTTTTAACTTTAATAAGTAATTACACTGCACCGAAAAGAGCGATACTCTTTTATTTAATATGCCCCTACTGTTACGGACACATTATTTCAGCGACAAAACACACAGTCTCTCTGTCTACAGTCTACAGGTCTCTGAAATCCGCGGTCTTGGGACATGGAGGACAATACCTATCAGAAATAATAAACATGAGAAGTTTACAAAACGGAAACATTCTTTAATTATTGAAAAGAAATAAAACTGCATTCACAGAATTATGAGAAATTACTTATGATTTATGAATTCGAGCTCGTTAATTAGGAAGCAGTGTGAAGATATATCGCGGAATACAGAAATCAAAATACCTTCCGATTGCTGATCATCATCATCATATCAGCCCGTACACGTCCACTGCTGGACATAGGCCTCCCCCATACGACGACACCACAAATAGCGTTCCTGAGCCGCCTTCATCCATCGACTCCCTCCGAGCGCGATACGATGTCGTCGGTCCATCGATTGTATGGTCTCCCATGTAGGGGGGGAGGGGGGTTGCCATAATCACCACGCTAGGCAGGCGATTGCTGATAATCGGTGCTAATTTAAAAATGAACGAAAACTACACAAATCACTTTATTTCTAAATAAAAGTACTTACACTAGTAGTCGACGAACTTCGTTATCGTGGAAGTAGTCCAACCCATAATGTTACCTTGATTTTATTTATAATAAACGTCAATTCAAAACGTCAAATCAAATTCAAAATTATTCAATGACATAAATTTTCATGAAAATAATTATATTGAACCGGAATCTGACCTATAGATGAATAATTGACACTGAATCTGACCAGTTGTTCAGTAAAACTATATATTACTACTAGCGACCCGCACCGGCTTTGCACGGGAGCAATGCTGATACTATCTATTAAAAAAATCGCATCAAAATCCGTTGCGTAGTTTTAAAGGTCTAAGCATACATAGGATAGGATGAATATTTTGTCTGAATAAATGAATTTTCAATTTCAATTTAAATAGGGACAGACAGCGGGATGCGACTTTTTTTATACTATATAGTGAAGAACGTTACTGTTCTTATGTGTATAACTAATAAGCCCTAATGCCCGAATTACCAAACGCAACTCAGAGGATAACCGCGGTTTCGTAAGAGTACAAAAAGGTTTTAATCGCAACTGGTTAAGTACGAACCTCCGCAGCTTCGGTTTCGTACGCGGCCGAAGCGGATATTAAGCACGTCCCAACTCTAACAATTCGCGGTTTTTTAAATTATTTCAATGAAATTCTGTCAAAATATCGACACGTGATTAAATCTTACAGAGTTGCGTTCGAGTATTCTATGTGATTACCCTTCTCGCTGCAACAGTAAAGAGGCCCCCAGCGAGGAAGGTCAAGTAGTATCCAGGGTAGAAGCCATGCCACAGGGCCGACAGCCCATAGACTCTGATTGTACGGAAGTTGGCACTGCCGCGGTTGTAGGCCACATTGCGTAGCCATGCGTTTGTGTTCTTATTCCAACTGGCCACTGCAGTGCGGAAGTTTTGTGCGAACTGTGAACCAATGGGTTGGAATGAGTGTTAAAACAACAGGCAACTTATCTGGTGATAATTCAAGAATGTAATTAAAATTAAAATTGTTTATTGCATAAAAAGTACATGACACTTATTTAGGGCTCTCATTACCAATATAAGCTATTCTTAATATAACTTGTAGTTTGGTAGTGAGTGCTTCCCCTTACAATAATTTCTAATAGTTATTGTAAAAGACGCGAATGTTTAAAGATTAATAGATAGTAATGCCGATTGCTATAGAAATACGGGAAATTACTCAGCGTAAAGGAGATAAGAAATTTTGCTTTGCACAAGAAATAGCTTATCAAAACTATCGATGCTTGTATGGCATTACAGTGATGGTCCTAGTTTTGTTTGTATCGCCACGAAAACCACTGCGGTGATGGATGCCATGGACTTTACACGTCCAGTTGCTAATCTGTCTAGCTGATAATCTGTCCAGTTGCGAATCTGTCCAATTGCTACGGGGAGGGGTATCCTCCCCAGTCCCCGTTATACCTAAGCCCTCTTAAGAACGGAACGGATAGCCTTATTCCTCATACAAACGTACTTTCCGCTTTATTTGGAAACTAGGTATGTCCCCGATCTTATTTTTTCCATACGTAATTGGATGAAAAATAGCTATGTTTATAGCGGTTTAGTTTTTGAAAAAACATAATGATATTTAAATGAGAGCGAAACTAATTTTGACCACCAAATCGAGTCATCTTCAAGCAATTTTTTATGCATGATAGACACCTTTATTCGAAAACCTGTCGCGCTGCAAACATCCTAAATATATTCACATTATAAATAATCAAAAATATTTTAGAAATCAATCGTTTACTCAAAATTAATCGGAAAGTACGAAAATATATCAAAATATGGTGCCAACACCAAGCACACGCACACAGCCACATGACAGCTTCGCTTCGTATTAGATGGTTAGATGCAAAGATGTAAAATCTTTGGTTAGATGCACTTTCTAACTCATACGCCCCATTTCATTCTACGTGAAACAACAACAACAAATCCGCATGGGAAAATCCGTTTCCGTTTGGGAGATGTTCGTAGCCTTCATAACAAAAGGGCCTTCAGAATTGTTTTGTTTTACGGGGTATAACGTGTTATACTTAACACGAACCTACTTAGGATAGGTTCGTTAGAGGAGACGATAACAAAGCCCCTTATCAAGGATAATAAAAATGATGACACCGTCCTAAGACCGAGATTAAAAGCCGTCTTAGAACTCGTAATCAAGATTCTATCTTTATGAGGTGACTCAATTCATATAGACTCAAAACAGAATATGATGCTTTGATGAAATTTAATTTTAGCTATTGCCACACATTATTAGAAATAAGATATAATAGGTCCGGGGGCCTATTCGGAAAACGAAAATCGAAGTTTCTGATTAGTTTTCGTGCAAAACTAACTCTTATGTCACTTGCATAAGATAGGGTTTGCCTTCCTGAAAACGATTCAGAAACTTCTATTTTGGGTTCATCGAGTTATAATTACTACGTAATAATTATAACTCAATGTTAGGGTTAAAGATTCTTTATTGCGAGACACGCTGTAGGTACAGTAACATTATGGCGTTAGAACAGGCCTGAATTTAAGTACCTACCTACGCTGTTACGGTAGTCGAGCAAGCAAAGAACCACGCCTTGTTCGTAGAAGCAAATAAGGTCAGTTCAAATCTCGTAGGCGCTGCACTTAATTTGATATAACTGTTCTCTACGTTTGAAAATACTGGTTTGAATGCGTAGTAAACATACCATTAGAACAAAAAACTAATTACCTATTTAACCTGCCGCATTCATCGATAAAAGATCAACGACCTACTGACCTTAGTCGTTACAAACTTTCAAGGTTTCTGAATTATTTACAGTTTGTAAGGTAACTCTGTTATTGTTCATTTATCACAATAGTAATAATACATTACTTTAATGGTTAGGTAGATGTTACCACAATACACCTTACCATTAAAGTATTGCGATGTCGAACGTTATTTTCTACGTCATACATTATGAGTACTATACACCGACATTTATGATTGAAAACTTAACAAAAACTGATAGCATTAACAGAAAACAACAAGGTAACAGCAAAGTTATCACTAAAACAAAACTTCAACAAAGCATAATCTCATGTGTAGCAAAATAATATTTTTTTTTATTCGTAATCGAACGAGAGATCATTTAAATGATGAATGAAAGCTTTCAAAACTAAAAATTGTTTCGAGCTTCTGTGCTTTGCTTCGATGATAGCAATGTCGTCAAATATTTTCCACCAATATTCCTTGGGTCTTGTAACCCATTTGTATACAAAATATATCTAGGTTTTTGAATTGGAGTATAGATTGAGTGAGGTACTAAGTTCGCAAACCAAGTTAGCACCTTCAAGTCGTACGGTACGTTCACTTGAAGGTGCTAACTTGGGTACGTTACGTACCTGAATGTAGGCGGGTCAAAATAGAAGCCGGTATTAGTGATTCATTAAATCGGAGGCCAAGACCTAGTTCGGGGTTGATGGAGAAGATAATAGAATCAGAATCAATAACTTTATTTCTCTAGGCTTACAAAATAAGCACTTAGACAAGTCAAATGTTATACTATAAACATAGTTATTATTATCAAATAAGAAATAAGGTGTTATTGATTTATTCGCACTTTAATTTTTTTGTCCACTAGTGGAAGAAGTGAAAAAGAAACCACTACTACATTCATATATCACTTATGTGTCTAATATATGTTTATTTTGCCCATCTAAATCTAAATTTAATGCGATTTAGATACATGTCAAAAAATATCTATAGCTAAGAAGAACATTGAATTTCTTACATACCTACGTAGGTAGGTACTCTCTCTCTCTTTACACCATTCCATTAAATATAACTATCTGTGAAGAGTCGAACGAGACCCCACCACCAGAGGAATACTAATTTTCCGGCAATTTCCTATTTAATCTCCTCCACTTGGCTCTACCTTCGACATCATCATCAGAAGATTAGCACTCTTATATTTTTTACACTACATCTTTCCCCCTCGCCCCTCTGGACCTAAATCGCCAAGATAGAACCCCACCCTTAGGTACTATCTTGGCGATTTAGGTCCAGAGAGAGAGGAGGCGGAAAGATGTAGTGTAAAAAAATTTCTTCGAAAGATATTGGACAACTAGCAGCTATGACGTAAGTTGACGACAAGTTGTATGAAACTTGATAATCTTTCGAAGAGCATGCCTTAGACCCGAGATCACCAACAGGGTTAAATTTTATACAATTGTTTTGACGTTTTTGACACTAATTTTCTTACATGAAACATCAAGGTTAACCCGACGAAGCTGCCTAATTGTACGAATATAATATATCTTTTGGTGAACACCAGCCTAAGTTAAAATGAAACTCACCTCAAATCCAAAAACATCTATATTCGACATCTTATCCCATTTCGGAGTGCCATCATCTTCGTAACCATTGAAGCCCATTCCGGAATTGTTACAGATCGCCTCAGAGAAGAGCCACACGTGGTAGTACTTGCAGCGAACTACCAGACTGGACAGATACGCGTAACAAAGGAGATAGGCACACGACCATGATCGGGATACTTCGGAAGTCGGGTCCGTTAGTTCTGGGGACCGATAAATAAACTTGGGTGGGGTTTGTTTAGCAATCAGCAGTTTACAGGACCTGTTAAATGCAATAGGTAGGTAATCTAGATGTGATAGAGCATCAACCGAGTGCGGAGAGAAACGGGGGAATTTATTAACAGGGTTGGTTCCCAATTATCCGTATACAAGGTTGCGGTCTTATCAGAAAAAAAGGAGATATTATTGGTCCATTAGAACATTACACAAAGCACAATGTTAGTAACATTTCAGACTATTGACCCTCATTCGTGCTCGGGCCGGATTTAGTTTGTGTCTGACTTTCAAATGTTACGAAAGTATACGATAAATAGACATACCGCCTAAAACAGCGAGTGGGTACTTCTTAGCTAACGACAAGTAGAGCAGTGCTGCTGTGGCTGATCCCATGATTTTGAAGAAGACAGCGCGACGCGGTGATGGCTCTGAACTATCTTGGGATTTGTCATTCTGAAAATTAAGACATTTAGGTACACCTACAATCTTACATAACACTTCATATCATCATTTACCATGCTAGAGTTTTTGTCTAACTTGAATAGAAATATCTAAATGCAAACATTGCGTAAATTATTAAAGGTGTATGTATTTTCAACAGACTTCAAAGAGGAGGTTCTCAATTTGACTGTATGTTTTTTTTGTATGTTACGCGATATTTCCGCCATTATGGACCGATTCTGAAAATTATATCACTATTGTATAGAAAATGATCCTATCCCATAAAAATGGTATCCCCAGGGGATTAATATTTATCCCGCAAAACTTAAAATCAGTGTAAAAGTAAGGCATTCGAAGTAGATTAAAAAACCCATTTTCATTATGCAGGAATTTGCAGTCGGTTTATAGTTTTTTAAACACGCCAAATTATGTTAAAAACTAGCGATTGTTTTTGTTTTTCCATGCGCGCCGACGACGAGACGCGACGTCACAAATCCAGACCTCCAGTATACGAAAAACAAATGGGGCTCGCGCCTTTAAAAATAACAGCTACAAGATAATCATTTAGAGTTCTCAATTTTTGTTTCTTCCTAATTTGTGACTATAGCTAGATTCGAAATGCCGCCGCGCCGTGCGAAAATGCAAATTTACTTATATTGAAATTAGTTGTTTTTCAGGATGACCTAGCGGAAATGGCCAGACATGAAAGTAGGTACTTGGCATTATTGGTACCCAATATAAAACAAAGTCGTCTTATTTACATTTATATTGTTACCCAATAATGTGGTTATCCCCAGTGCAATTAAGTACCTGAGTTAACAATTTGTTTACAACTAAAAGAAATTAAATAATATCCCAATAAGAAAATCGACTTATAAATTAATCGGAGTGTGAGGGAGGGCTTACGCACTATAACAAATGTCAACAACGTCCATCTATTGATGACGCTGTATGACGTACCTGCGTGAATCAACTTTTAAGAACTGTGCGGATAGCCTTAGCCACTCATACAAACGTACTTTCCGTTTCATTTGGAAACTATGTCCCCGATCTTATTCAAATTTTCCATACGTGATCGGATGAAAAATAGATGTTTGTAGCGGTTTAATTTTTCAAAAACACATAATGTTCTTTAAATGAGAGCGAAACTAATTTATTTTATTATTAAAATAGATCTTATAGTTTTCTCCATGACATGAGGGATCATGTCATGGAGAAAACTATAAGATCTATGTATATTTCAACTGAAATACAGATTTAGTAGTGCCTTAAAAGTTGATTCACTCATCTACGTCTTACATTGGTACAAACAAATTAGTACATCCGTATATCATCATTATTAATTAAACACAGCATTCGAAGGTCTGTATCTGGTCAAATAGATGTACTCGTACATTAGAACTGCAGGGACTGTACAACCCCGAGTTTGGGTTAACCCCTTGCAATGGGTAACACTTTCATCGATCTGCGCATTTCGATTGGGTTACCCTTTATTCGGGTAACCCGTATAAAACACATGTGAAAGGGTAACCCTTTCATTGGGTTATATCAACGATAGGGTTACCCTTTACACTATTGTTGCTATACCCTTTCATTGGGTTATAGCAACGATAGGGTTACCCTTTACCCTATTGTTGCTATAACCCAATGAAAGGGTTACCCTTTCCGATTGAAGAAGTTACCTCATTGTATGTGGTTTTTAATGGTTTTTAGTGTTACACTGTGATTATCATTTCTATTGCAGTTGAAATGACTACTCAGTTAAATATCTGAACACTGACTAACGTTGTTCGATAGGTATGCATACATCATCATCATCATCATCAGCCTTTATCAGTTCACTGCTGGACATAGGCCTCCCCTAATGAGCGCCTAATGCATACATACCTACTTACAATTACAAATGATTTGAAAAAATATTTTTAAAACCGCGGCAGCGGCGGCGCGGGTGAGGATCCCGAAAATACTGAGATCTGTTCAAGCCAAACTCCACATGAAATATTTGTAAACAAACAATAACAAAAAAAGTACATGACGCATGCTAGGCGTCGAGTTTTAGATATTTATATTTGTTAGCAATATTTATTGAAGGAACGATCTCAAATTGACAAGGAATTTAAATTGTGTATTAAAATACATCGTAACATAACAGAGTAAATTGTAATTTTAAGTATGAGCGGTTTGTTTACAAATATTCCACGTCAAATTTCGCTGAATTATAGCCTTAATTCGGGTCGCCGAACAACTGCAGTCAATCTGGCAAGGAGGCGACGGCGCGGGCAGTGCGTTACCAAGGATACAGATTCCCGAATGGATCCGCGAAAAGATTAATATATATGTACATATGTACCTATAGCCGCGAGACTTCTTGAAACGCAACTTGAGCTTAAATTTAGGTAAGTAGGTACCTACCTATTTTCTTAGGTACCTACTAAGTTTCTTGTAGGCATCAATCTATCAGCAATCTACACTACCTAGGTAGTCTAGGCGAAGTAAGATTACCTAATCTGTGGTCTAGGTACCTAACCTAGGTAGGTTAGTAGATACATTATAGGTAGATAAAGTACCAACTAACCTATCTAGATATTTTGTATATCTATCTAAATTATAAGTACGTACCTACCTACTTCGGTCATAGATTAGGTACCTGCCTACTTTATGTGACTACCTAGGTACTGACTAAAAGTTAGTAACTAGGTAGGCAGTTAGGCACCTAGGTACCGACTACTACGAAATTTCCTTAATAATACCTACTTAGACACCTTACCTACCTAAAATAAAAATTAAAAATGGACAATCCACATTAGCATTATCTAGCCCCAAGATAAGTAAATAAATAATGCCGGACAAATCACACAGCATTATTTAGCCCCAAGCTAAGCAGAGTTTGTATTATGGGTAGTAGATAACTGATAGGTATACAGGTAATACAATACGAGTACCTACATAGATAGATATTTTTTATTATACCTACATAGAAAACGACTAGAACACCCTGAACAAATATCTGCAGATGGTACAAATATTTGTCCCGAGGCCGGAATCGAACCCGCAACCTCCTGCGTCGCAGGCGGACCTTCGCCCACCGCGGCACAGAGGTCTTCAAACCTAAGTACTAACCTACTTACATTTAGGTAGGTAAGGTACCTATCGGGTTGGCTGTAAGTTCTGCTTCTGCCTACTCTGGAAATATATATTAAATATATATACATACATGTAGGTAAGATTTATAGTTCAGTTACTTTAATATAATTTCGGCATAATTTGCATTTGCTATTGCTGTTTTCTGCGTCGTATTCAAAGTATCTATGCACGGCATCTCTTCTCGGCAAAGGCATCATTCACTCACTTAAACTTAACTCACTACGATGTTCCTAGTTCCTACTTCCGAGTCCAAGTGGCGAATGACAATAAAATTAAGACAATTGCCACCGGCACATCAAACAATTTGCCGCTATAAGGTCAAAGGTGCCGCAACCCGCTTTGAGTTCGCGCCGCTCGCGCCGACACGCGCCGCTCGGGGCGCGGCGGCGCTCTTTACACATAAAAAAATATTATTTTCACCCTTACGCTAATCAAATAGAGATTAGTTTGTAGTATACTAACTTTAAAATAAAACAGTAGGGTTGGTCCGGCAGTTTAAAGCACTCAAGAAACTCAGGGCGTAGCTCGCTGCGCGACTTAGAACTTCTTCAATCAAAGTCGCGCAGCGAGCTATGCCCTGAGTTTTTCGGAAGGATAGGAATAGGAATGTACCTAAATGATGAACGTAACGAATAGGTAAGTTCATCGGACAGAGAACCATAGTCATCGACATTCTAAGAATTAGCAAGCTGAAGTGGCAGTGGGCCGGCCATAGGTATCTTGCGAAGAACCGACAGCCTCTGGGGTAAACGTGTTCTTGAGTGGAGACCACCACTCGTTAAACGTAGTGTAGGACGGCTTCAGGCCAGGTGGTATGACAACCTGCGAAAGACTGCAGGCAGGGAATCGAACCCGCAACCTTCATGATGATGATGATTTACTACCTAATCCTAGGATTAGGTACCTAGTAATGCACAGGGTAACCGTGTTACAATGATGGAAAGGGTAACCCCAAACGTAGGGGTTATCAAATCTATCTAAAACCCAAAACTCTTTCAATAGATAACCCAGTCGAAAGGGTTTTGAAAGGGTTACCCCTAAAAGTCGGTTATTCATTGAAAGTGTAACCCATAAGCAAAGGGTTTTAAAACAACTTCTTCAAAAAAACCCTATAGAAAACCCTTGAACGGGTAACCAAATCAGTCCCTGATTAGAAGGTTGCCCCTTGATCTCGGTTGTTTCAAAGTTTTATAGTTTGCACGTGTTCTCTTCATTAACATAGGTGAATATTATATTAGCTGCTTTACAGCTGGTACCTAATTTGCAATAACAACCTACAGAACATTACATTGTCTATACACGTTTTTACTTATTTCGTTGAATCGTTGAAGACTTTCGCGTTGCTTTTTGCGGTATCTGTGACGAGAAGGTATTTTGAAGCTTTCCGAATGTCGCTTCACTCGATGGCAGAGTTTAATTTTAGCTTATGTTGCAACCAAAGTTTGTATGGATGGATGTATGGATATTTGTTACTCTTTCACGCAAAAACTACTGAACCGATTAAGCTGAAATATGATATGGGTATAGTCTGGGAGCTGGAATAACACATAGGCTATTCTTTATCCCGATAAAATGCGGGCGAAGGCGCCGGCAGCAGCTAGTAAATAAATAATGCTGGACAATCCACACAGCATCATCTAGCCTCAAGCTAAGCAGGGCTTGTGTTGTTGGTACTAGATGACTGACATAATTATCTACCTTATCTCTATCTATTATTAAACGAAGTCGTGTTATTTACACACACCACTTATAATTATAACTCAAGAACGGTTGGACCGATTTTAATGATCTTTGATTTGTTGGATTTGTACCTATCCGTCCTAAATAGGAAAATAGGGAAAATAAATAAAAAATAGAGTTCCGCACAAAAGAAAAATATCCAAGGGGGCGAAGCCGCGGGCACAGCTAGTACAATATATTAAATATATACACTGCCAGCCAAAAGTTTGAGACCATCTACATAAAAGTGGGAAAATGAAATAAAACTCAAAATACAAAGCAAGAGGTGTAATTATTAATTAAAATACTTATTTACTAACACTAATACATGAAGAACAAAAAGAAAAGATCAAGTTATATCAATCATTTACGTTAAAAATGCCGTTCCTATTTTAAACACATTTTTCGTCGAAAAACCTTCCCTTGCATTTTATAACTTTTTTCACTAGTCTCGGCATACGAATCAATTTGTCGATTGTATCTTGTGTAATATTATTCCAGCTTTCTTGTAAAGCCTTCCACATGTCTTCTTGCGAGGAGGGACAACCAGTGCGCACATTTCTATCAAGCTCTTCCCACAAAAGCTCAATTGGATTGAGATCCGGGCTCTGAGGGGGCCACACCATGTTTTTAACACCCCTTCTGTTTCTTTATGTTCTAAATAACCCCTGCATAATTTTGAACTATTCTTTGGATCGTTATCTTGTTGGAAAAAAAACCATTTCCAATTAATCTTAAACCAGACGGAACGGCATTTGTTATAGTATTCGTTTATATTGCTCCTTTTTCATGATTCCTTCGACTCGTACCAAATCTCCGATTCCATGGGCCGAGAAGCATCCCCAGACCATAATAGAACCACCACCATGCTTGACTGTCGGCACCACACGGTCTGGTATCATCTTTTCCTCGGCGCTACGGCGTTCTGTAGCGTCTCAGTCGTCGTTTTGTACCAAATATTTCAAATTTGGATTCGTCTGTCCAAAGAACTTTTTTAAAGTCGTCTTCTGTCCAGTCTCGATGGGTAAGGTGCATCCGTTTCTTTTTTGTTTTGTGGCCTTAGTAATGGTTTTCGAACGGCGACCAAATAACTTAGCATCTCGTAATCGTCTTTTTACTGTAGTCAGTGACACAGGTTCAGCTCGGGATTTGTTCACTTCTGCCCGGATTTCTGGTGCTGTTAGGCGTCTATTCCGTTTGCTGGTAACAACAATGAAATTATCCTCGCTAGAAATGGTCGCTCTCGGCCTTCCCGATCGCGAACGATCTTGAAAACTGCCAGTCGCCTTGTATCGGGTTATTGTGTTATGAACGCAAGTCTTCAACAGCTTAAATTGAGAGGCAATCTCACGTTCAGATTTGCCTTCGCCGTGTAGAACAACTATGGCAGAACGAGTTTCAGTGCTAATTTCGCGCACTTTTCCCATTTTGGATGTCTTTACTGTAACAACGACGAGCTCAGACTAAATTAGCTGGAGAAAGGATAACTCAATTGAAACTCAGGTAACTAACTAATATATTTTAAGAAGCCAAACTAATCCTGTATTTCGGTTAACGCGAAACAAGAACAAAAAAATAAGTAATGAGCAGATCATAAAAATATTACAATGACTCTACCACCTGGTCCTTGCGCGGCATTCATTGATGTTTTGAAACAATAGACCTTTTTAAGATGATAACATAAAAATATACAAAAAGAATTACTCTTAGAAATTCTTTAATAACAATAGAATATGCAGGTGTTCAAATAAGCTCTTTATCATGTATACTTTTGAAATATTTTGTTGGTAACAACGAAATTTTTAAGTGGTCTCAAACTTTTGGCCGGCAGTGTATGTAGATGTTTTTTATTAAATAAGTACCCAAAACAACTGAGACAAATATTTGCAGATCGTACAAAGTGTACAAACATTTGTCCCAAGGTGGGAATCGAAACTGCAACCTCTTACGTCTCAGGCGGACCTTCGCCCGCCGCGCTACATTGGTCGACGTGTGTGTCTACGAGTATGTGTGTTATACATACACCTATTGGTTTTTACCCTTAACACAGACATAACACATGTGTAAAATCGAGGTTTAGAATAGAATAGAAAATATTGATTTGTGTCACAAAAAGATAGTAACATAAATTGCTTATAAACTAATATAAAATTTAAAATAGCACAAAAAGGTCACCGGCTCAGCTCTTTGCTGCTATGGCAGATAGCACGGCAGATGCCATAGAGCGCTGGTTTTCAGCGGTGCCCGGGTGGTAAGTGCAGCGCTACTCGTAACACCAATCCACATAGCCTGCTATATAGCCTTTTTGGCCCCTATGTAACACTATTCCTATCTATTTTCTTCATGTACTTTCCCACTGTCTGTAATGTGTCGTGTTGTGTGTGTGTTATGTAGGCATGGCCAAATAAATATATTTTCTTTCTATCTTTCTTTTTCTATATCTAGCTTTAAAATAATCAACAAATTATATATTATATGTAGTTAATTATAGTTAAGCTATTACAAGGCGATTGGTTTAAACCAAAAACGTTGAATTCTTACCTGATCCCAACGTTTTCCTTCAATAAAGTTGATATAATCTTTGTAAAAGACGACTGGTCCGCACATCAGCGTTTGAAATGCTAGAGTGTACGCGAAGAACTCCAGAGGCGACGGTATCTTTTCTATATGCACTGGTATTGAACTGTTCGATGAGTTTGAGTTCACTTCTTTTCCCGTCAAACTGTCCTGAAGTGAATATGCTAACGATGTAACCCTTTGAGTTATCACCATCAAAGGTCCTGAAAGAGACCCGAGATCAGTAATAATCCAACGAAAAAAATAGGTTAAATAATCTTGATGAGATATAAAGCCGCTTACTTAACAGCTAAAGGTACTCTGTTATAGAATTATAGTGTTTTTTTTTTCTTAACATATGTGTTACATACAAACTAAAGAAATTAGGTGTATAGAAAACCAGCTTCTATTACACAAAATGGCTGCCTACATGTTATTCCCGGTTCAGATCTTTACGTGTGCAAAATTTTCGCCTGATCCATTCAGTAATTTTGGCGTTGTCGCCGGCCAAACAAGTTCACAACGGCACAAACTTTCTTTTTTAGAATTTTAGTATCTGTTCTCTAATTTAGAATCCAAGATATTTATGTCAACAAATATATTTATGAATGAAAACTTATCAAAAACTGATAACTATAACAGAAAACAACAAGGTAATAGAAAAGTTATCACTAAAACACTTTCTACAACGCATAATGTGTGGCAAAATAATGTTAAAATTTAAATTCGAAAACAAACGAGAGATCAGTTAATGATGAATGAAAGCTTTCAAAACCAAAATTGTTTCGAACTTCTGTTCTTTGCTTCGATGATACCAATGTCGTTAAATATTTTCCACCAATATTCCTTGGGCTTTGTAGTCACTTTGTATTCAAAAAATATCCAGGTTTTTGAATCGAAGTATAGAATGTAGTAATAGTATATTTTGACGACCGTGATATCCACAGACATACATACATATGTATATCTCGATATATTTTTGTAGTATTATCGGAGCTAATTGACGGCTGTATAATGCGAAGTATATTATTATACATATACCGTGTATAATTAATAATTTCTTAGGTCTCTTTTCAGTGGTTACCTTGTTGTTTTCTGTTATTTTTATCCGTTTTTTTTACTTTTCATTCCTTAATCTCTGTTTACGAGAAAATGTTTGGATTCTAAAACCGAAAACAGTCGTTTGTGCAATGCAATCTAGTTTGAGAGAAGTAGAAGGAAGAAGAACCACGGGAACAAAGTAGCTTTACATTGTTAATAGAGGTACGAAACTGTCATCGTTGTTGACGTTGATGATATAGCAAAATAGTGAGTTGCGTTTTAAGAGATAATAAGCACCTGTTATATCCAAAGAATAGTCAGCCGTGTGGTATATTTGCCGGTGTAAATGAACGCAGGATAAATATGTCATCGACGCCGATAATATGACACTGTAAATCAAGCAAAATATTATGAGTACTGCAATATAAAACCATGATAATATGAAAAGCAATGATCATTCGTATGTACGTCTAAGGCGAATGAAATAGAGTATAAGGATAATAACAATGCTTTAGTTAATACTTTCACTGCCCGGCCTTTGCGACAAACAGGGGCGTGCCCGCCTAAGCTTCAGGAGGCTCGTCGCTGTGTATGTGGGCAGAGAAAGTATTAAGTAGTCACTCGGTATACTCACTTGCCCATCAAATAATGTGGCATCGTTTTGAGAAGAGTATAACATAGCATAGGCACGACTGATAAGTGTATCGCTTGTCTGAAAATAAGAAATATATTATTGTAAACTCGACTTAAAAGACCTAAAAACAAAGCACATTTAGAGATTGATTATATACTTGATTGAATGAAAGAAAACTGTTAAGAAGGATCGTTTCATGTTGGTGCGATATAACATTTTGTGGTTTTTAATATTTTGTGCGCTGTACAAAGAATAAAACTAGCGGATAAGTAAATTGCCGCAAATCGTTAACCATTTTCTATTAACTCATATTATGAAAAAACTGAATACGATTTACCTACTGATGTTTGTAAACCGACTTCAAAAAAGAAGGAGGTTCTCAATTCGATGTAGGTATGTTTTTTGTATGTACCTACCTACCTATGTTACGCGAAATCTCCGCCAATTATGAACCGATTAAAAAATCCTTTCACTATTTTATAGAAAATGATACCGAGGTTTTCCAATAAAAATTATATCCCCAGGGGACTAGTATTTATCCCGCAAAAGTTATTGACAGTGTAAAAGGGAATTTGAAGTCGGTTTATCGTTTTTAAAATACGCCAAATTATGGGAAAATAATATTTTGCGCTAAAAATTTACATATTCCCATATACTCCCAAAATACGTTTGAATCGTAGTTGGTTTTATCATGGGTACGTACAAAATAATTTACGATTTGCGGCAAATTACTTTTCCGTTCCTTAATCCTTATTTTTGATGTTTTTGTTCGAAGTCCCTATCAGATAATGTATGTACTTGATAACCTCTAGTACATTATATTATATTATATTTTAACCTATAATTCTTCGATGCAAACAATACTTGAACTTATTCCAAGGTTTCAAAAGATCAAACGAATACAACAATGAATACGAGTGAACGGCCTAAGATCATAGTGTTGTTGTGCTGATCAAAGATGTAAATCGTTAGATAGGCCCTTACCGTAGTGAGACCGCGCCGTTTTGTGTGCCACGCGAAATGAGATCGCTCACTCATTTGTAGACGTGCGACCCGATCTTAAATTTGCCGGCGGCGGCGCGCCGACCTCCACGGTGGTTTGATTTTTGTCTCTTATGTAGGTATTTAAAATTAAATAGTAGTTAGCCCCTAACCGTAACGTCGTGACTGTTTTAGTTTGAATCGTCTGTTTCGAGTTTTTTTCTTATATCTTTATTCATTAAAGAGGGTTTGATCAGAGTGATCATGTCACCCTCATAGTTTACAATAAATTTACTGTTCCGGAGCTACATATTATGACGGTTTGAAATGGCCATTGCAAGACGTAAAGCGCAAAAATAATAAAAAATCAATAAACCATTTAAAAATAGGTTTCTTATTGGTTTTTGCTTTCTCCTGGATGAACGGTCAAAGAGGTTCGCTAAGTTTGTTGTAGAAAGTGATGTACGAATTCATACTTCAAAACAAAAAAAAATACAGCTCGATCTAGGCTACAAGAGCTTTCATTTGATAGGTCGGTATTTAGTTTAAGGTACACAGTAATAACTAAGGATAGGAGTAATTGGATATTTTGGCTACCGATTATTAGTTGGGTATTTTGTTTCAATTCCGCTAGTACCAACTGGTACCCAATAACGTTACAATACTCTATACCTGTCCTGATTTCTACCCAATATATTTCTAACCGATTTGGTTAGAAATACCAAATACTTGTTGCAGCTACATAACTTTACGGGTGAACGGTCCGCTAGTATCCATGCGTAGATGATAGGTTAGGTAAGTATAGGTATTGAAGCGTTGGGTAGTTATGGCTCACGGTCGGTTAGGCGCGATGCTCGCTTTGCACAGTTATTCCCTAGCGGTATGCGGATTTTACAATAGCGTTAGATATTTTAGGACCATGCTAACAGGTACTTAGTTAGTTATTGAATACCGGACTCATCTCTAGTAATAACAGCGAAAGGAGCGAGCGTTTTTTCGAGACTATCCACTGCTGCGCCGCCGCTGCCCCATGTGTAGTCGATCAGTCAGCGCGCCGACCAGCGACCAGACTGTATAGATAATCTGTTTTATCAAAACTCTCTAAGAAACATAGCAGTGGTGCGCTGAAGATTTCTACTTCTTCTAGCAACCGCAATCACAGAAAACCTTGAAGGAGACTACATTCTTAAGTACTGGAGGGATAAATGATATGTTTATTGGAGAGTTTTGAACAGATTCTCCGGTCTGATTGCTAGTCGTCGCACCGACGCGACTGATAGAGACGACGGCGGCGACGTGAGAAAACAGCGGCGCGTGCCGGCGCGGCGCGCACGTCTACATACTTCAAAGACAATGCCACAGTTTTTGGTGTCAGGGCATATCTAACAATTTACTTCTTTGGTGCTGATAAGATAAATGAAGGTACAATGAGGACTCTAAATTATTGACTGGGTATGTGCCTTTACTGGGGTGAGTGTCAATCAGCAAGGGCACGAGCAATAAAAGAAATAAAAAATAAAAACGTTTACCTATCGCAGTACCTTTTTTAACAGACTTCAAAAGAAGGAGGTTTTCAATTCGTATGTATGCTTTTTTTGTATGTACATATGTTATGCAATATCTCCGCCAACTATGGGCCGATTTTGAAATTGTATATAAAATGATCCCGAAGGGATTAGTATTTATCCCGCAAAACTTAAAATAAGTGTAATCGTAAGGGAATTTGAAGTCGGTTTATAGTTTTTTAAAACACGCCATAGTATTACAAACATAAATTGAATAGAAGATTGAAAGAAGTCAAAAAGATGCAAAGACAAGAGTATTTTAAAATCGATCGAAGCAGTCAGCATACAGCATAAAATACCTTTGATAGTATTATTTTTCATCGCCTTCAAAAAAAGAGGTGTTATGTTCGGCTGAATTTATGTTTTCTTATTTATGTTCGTCGATTTCTCCATTAATTATATGTACCGATTTGGATTTTTTTTTTCGCTATTGTATGGAAAATGATACCGAGGTGGTCCCTTACGGCTTAGAGCACTTATAATGGGACACCCTATATCTTTATAGTATATTAATATGTAAAAATGTCTTGACCTATTTTTATGAATCTTTTTTTGTATGTTCGGTAGGTTTAACTTTTTTCTATATCCCAACCCAAGTAATAAGGGGGTTGCCCCGCCCTACTCCAAAATTATTATTTTTGTTTTTTGCACAATTTGTTTTTGATTTGGCACTAAAAATACATTAACCCTATTTTCAACTTTCTAAAACCAACCCCCATTTTTATAGCGATATTAGTTAATACTGTAGTAATCTTCAACCCTCAGTGTTCGATGGCGAAGCAAAGATTTTCTCCCAAAATATAAGTAGTAAATAAAGTAAGACCTTAATGAGCATATGGAGCCAAGTTCGGCTGGCACACGTATGAACTAAAACAAAATTGTGAGAAGATTGATCCAAAAAACCATGGTCTGGCATTCTGGAAGTGACACTTTCTACGTCACTGTCCAGTTGCCACTTATTGCAATAAAACATAAAAGTAGGAAAACAAATTAATATCCGAGAAAATTAAAAAAAAAAAACGACAATTTTGTTTATAATATTATTAAATTTTATAAATTAAATCAGTCTACGTAGTCTATCGTGAAAACAGTTTTAGTTAATGTGATAGATAAATAATGGGTTTGTTCAAAACCACATAGTTTTATCAGATTGGTCCAGGTAATATAAGGAGCTCGGGGAGTTATGATTGTACGCTACTGTACGTAACACCAAAAAACAGATTCGTCTTCTCATTTGCCGATGACGTAGCTTGTGTCACCCACGTGACCGTTGTCTCAGAATGCTATGGCGGGAAGGTATGGTGAAATGCTTTCGCGCGCCTATCATTATAACAGGTAGGTAAATGGAAAGTTGTTCGAAGTGTTTTGTGTTATTACCACACTGCAGCTGCGGCGTTCGGCCGGCGGCGGGGCGGCCCGATGACACGCGCTCCTTGCAACATTTTGCAATAAGTATACCTAGGTACCTTTATCCGCAGTATAAGGTATATTCTCTTTGCCCTTATCAATGACGATTGTTACCGGACCGTTTTTTACAGATTTTTACCAACTGGAAAAAATCGTTTACTGGCTACGGAATACCTACTGTCAGATGTGTGAACTCGCTCCTATCACGGGAAAATAAACTGATCCTTTAAAACGCATGCTCTGTGAATGAGCCCTTTGCTAACGTAGGCGACTAAAAAGAAGTTATCTATAAGTCGTGATTTGGGCCTAATTTATTTACAACTAGCTTCAACCCCTTCACGCCCGTTTCCGGGATACCATCTACCTCCCTAAATTTTGCGCCTAACTAAACATTGAGATGCGGTCAGTTCAGCCGTTTATGCGTGAAAAGGTAATAGACAGAAGGACAGAGTTATGTTGGTACTTTCGTACCAATAATTAAGGTAATAATTAGGTAATTTATAGATAATATTAGTATCAATCTCTATGTACTCGTATAATAATAAGTATTATGTAGATCACTAATCTGGTATCCCTACAGGGTAAATAAAACAAGCTCTAACTTTTGGATGTGTGACAAATCCGAGCATTCGATTTAGCATGATGCATCCGAGCATTAGAGAAGATGATGATCATGATGATGAAATCATGATACAAGATTCGCTCAATCGCTGAGATCATTGTGTTCAATTATACGTTAGATTGATTCCAGTCTGCGTCTATTGGGCAACAATGCGAGGTTCCATATCACTTGAGTCCTATTTCGGATGTTCTGAACATGTGACTCACTGATTGACCTTCGAAGCGTGGGCAGACGCCGCCGCTTGTGCCGGCCACACACGCTACGGTCCACCAGAGAGATAAACTTACTGCAGGTAAACCGGTCGAGTGTGGGAGAAGATAGACCTGTGCAGGTTTTTGAATACAAATACAGCGCAGATAACCGGCAAAAGTTAGAAAATAAATTTATTCGAGTGACACCGTAACGGTATCGCAAAAAGAACTGAATACTGCTCTGGTGCACCGGAACGTTACCGACGTGCGATCAGTGCCGTAAATAGCCTCTTTTGCACCCTATGTGAGATTCCATAACTGCGCCCTCGCAAAAGTATCTAATCTAGGGTTTACGAGAGTAAGTTCAACGATAAGCCGAGCAAGCCACGAAAATTTAGCAGACGTGAGTTAGCAAAAGGTTTCGGTATATTCCAACACAAAAATCAAGGGGTTGAATCACCTTTCTGTTTATGGTTGCTGCTTTTCGACTTTTATACTTTATAGAACCACGAATTCAATAAATTAAATAATTAAAAAAAAACGGCAATGGCCAAGTAGTGCTCTCTATGGTTTGAGGATATGGATACACTACAAGAGCTCGTTCAGACACGGCGGGAACCGCGGTTTGTATCCCTGCTTGACTAACCGCGCGCGTTTACGTCTGAACGATTTCGACAATACTAGTATAAATAAGACCCGCGCTGTTCCCACGCGATTTTGAAACCGCGCGGTTCCCGCCGTGTCTGAACTAGCTCTTACTGAGTACTAATTACACGCAGTTCGATTTCAGTACCCCAGACCCTTGCCGTCTTCTTGTAAGTACATACAAACATATCTGGCTTAGTAAATCAAATTCCGTTGATAAGCCAACTAAGTACATGAGCTGACTCGATTGATAGTTAGAGACTGAGGTACATTACCTACTGTCATAAACAAAGAACACGTTGTACCGCCAATATAGTATTCTAGTAGTACACTACTAGTAGTAGGTAAGGTAATGTATGATATTATATTTTGATTAGCTCGTTTGCGAGGACCTATGTATTAATCACCTATTGTGTTAACGCTACTTGTGTCTACATTAGTTACGTGTTTGCAACGTATAGGACGCAAAAACGCTTAGGTACCAGCAGCGGGTACCAGTAACTTGTGTTTGTTTTACATAATATTTTTTTCATGGTTATAACTAGGAAATTTGCAAGTAAAGTCCGAAAATTTAACAGAACTGAGGTTTTGGCGAACGCTTATAATAAAATAGGAGTAGATAGATGGATGGTTCATTTGGTTCACAAAAATAGACAGCACAAGACAAAAAACAAACATAGACATTGTAGTAGGTAGGTATCAGTAAAATATACTTAACAATAACATGGGTACGTATTTTTAGGTAATAAATAAATAATGCTGGACAATCCACACAGCATCATCTAGCCCCATGCTAAGCAGACCTTGTGTTATGTATGAGTACTAGATGACTGATATACCTCATCCTACGAATATTATAAATTTGAAAGTAACTCTATTTGTCTGTTACCTTTTCTTGCCTAAATGGCTGAAAGGATCTTAATAAAATTTGGCAGGGAGGTGATGGTATCCCGGGGCCGGACATACATAGGGTAATGAAAAGCGCGTGCGGAGTCGCGGGCAGCAGCTAGTACAATATATTACATAGATAGATATTTTTTATTATACATAGAAAATACCCAGAACACCCGAGACATATTTTTGCAGATCGTACAAACATTTGTCCTAATGCGGTAATCGAACCCGCAACCGCCTGCGTCACAGGCGGAACTTTGCCCGCCGCGCCACATCGGTCCTCTAATAAACGACCGATATGGTTAGGTGGCTAATAGATTTTCATTTTCATTATTCAAAAACATCGTCACTTTCGTTGCATAATTATGTGCGCTTATTATTCGGGCGTGAATCCATGTATTCTGCTATAAATAGGTAAACAGTTCACGTAACTACGCTTTTAGGCGGTGAGTAACGTTGCAACATTTGGTCAAGTACCACGCCACCACCGCTGCACCGTATTGTGGCACTAATGACCGAGTTCCAAGAATGAAGTGCAATAACTACTACTTTACGAGCTAATAAAGCATGCGTAAATTAGCAATATTATGTACCTATCTATAGCTGTCTAGTTGGTTGTCGACTAGTGACGGCAATGTGAGGAACAGTCGAATAAGATTAGGCCTGGGATACACATGCCAATTATGACTATGCCAGTGCCACAAATATTGGCAGCCTGGTTACATGTCACTAAGTGACATGTGTATCAGGGGGTTAATTACAGTAGTATCAAAAGCCTAAATCACAAAAAATCTTACAAATATGCTAATTGGAAGATTAACATAAAAATATGTTTTAAATGTTAGGTAATGAAATTAAAAATTTGAACATTACTTCAATAGAACACATTATTATAGATTGTGATTTACAATCAGCAAAGTAATGGGTTATAGAAAATAGTATAATCAAACTTACTTTCCAAAACAGAAATATCCCATCCACAACCCTATTACAAGGCATACGGAATGGCGGAACTCTGGCGAAGCGAATTTCAATGGTTTCCGAAACAGTCTGGCCAGGCATAGTGCAGCTATTTGTGCAATAAAAAAATTAACCTAATGAGAAAAGAAAACACTGTAGTAACTAATGGTGCTAAGAATCAGTGAATAGTTTGGCTGAAACACACTTGCATATTATTGTAATAATTGTCACAATCTGAACAAAAAAATATCTAAACACACCCGGAATGTCTGCATATGCTAGAATTTGCAATTAGGGTAGGTACCTAGTTGAAATTGCTTTCAGTAAGTACGCTTTGACCACAATTATACAGTCTTTAAAATAATCAATTCTTAGATTTATTCTTTTAAAGACGAAGTAGTTCTTAAATCAGGTATAGATGCTTGTTTGTTTCAGTACTAGAGGTATTAGCATTTTCACTGCACCCAATTTACATACACAAGTGCATTCCTTGCCATATAGACACCCAATGAATAATTTGCATGAATTAAGTGGTATTTTTTTTAAACATGACCATATCTTAAATAAAATTGATACTAATTAGTCAACAAAACAAAATGAAAATCAATTTTTGTGGTGAAAACCTAGGAGCTGCTGGTGTTGGTTTAAGCAGACTTTCATTTTAAAAATTAATTTCCTACTTATCAGACGATGCAATAATTATATCTAGAGTTTAAAAAGTTATTTTAAATCGTTGTAACCAATCATTAGCATAGCACTTACCAAGTCCAAAGAAAGTCCAGTTTTGATCGATAAAAAAAGAAACATTTTGCTGCCATCATAATAATCGTTGTATCCTGAACTCATTCTGGCGGTTCAATTTTTGCAGCTGTAATAGAATGGGATGTATAATCCTCAGATTGTTTACATCTCTATGATCAAACAAATAGAAAGGTTCAATGACGTATTATATAGTTGTATCATGTCTGTGTGCACTACACATGTTGATTGCAAACTTGCTCTGCTGAGTATTACCTACTTCGTAAATATATCTCGTCACAACATTGCTTAGGTACACTTAGGAGAACGACTCATTCATGGTATGGTATTTGTATTGTTTACATATGACATCGTCTTCGGTGCGACATTAAGTGATTATATTCAGCTAGGACTTTTACTTGCCTTGTAAAAGTACATACACTGGCTGTCGTTTTAGGTACCTATCCCATTCAATGTTTTGTGTAAAAATTTAGAAATCTTATTACAATTTTCAATTTCAGCACAACTACACGCACACAAAACAAAAATGAGACTGACGAAGAAAAAATATTTGATAGATTGATACTTTACTTGACAAATGACGTTGACATTTAAGAAGACCGCACATCACATCAACTTCAATGTATTTTCAAGGAGGTTTTCAAGGTGGCGTGAAGTGGTGGGCGATAATGGCCGAGGTTGGTTACCTATATTTTTTGAGCCATTTGGGGGTAGAAGCCCTTGGTCCTTGGGGCCCATCCTTGGTCCCGCGATACCTACACAATTGATAAAGATCTTACCAAACAGCTCATAGAGTCGACATGTGATTTGAATTTAGAATGCTGGCTATTTTGGTCCAACAATGTCAGTATTGTATTCTCTTTGCAACAATTAGCATTGCCAGCGTTCAACTTAGATTAGGTAAAATATCGGATGTAATCCCATCGAATCAAAAGTGAAGCACAGCAATGGCGGACTGTCACTTAGTGTGTGCATTATAGAGATGCCAACAGAAGAAAAAAATTACATTTAAAATTACTGATTATTTTCATGTTTTTAAGATCCTTGTCCTCAAAATTATTTATGAATGCAATTTAAAATAATAACTTAAGACGATTTTTACTAAGAAGATCTATAAAACGTTTCTAATAATGAAATCAAAATGGAAATTTAACATACACACATCTTTTTATTGACACAAACACGAAAAAAAACATTGAACACCATTACATAGACAACCAAAATTATTAAGTTATACCTATTTATAGTACCTACCTACCTCAATAATAAGGTTAATTAATACGAGGATTCAAATAAAAAAAAAGGATCAAAAGAAATTTACATGTGTACATGTTGCCAGCACTGGCGAGATTTGTGATTTTTCTGTTGATAATAATTTTGCGTCAAATCGAAGAGATAAGTTGATGAACTAGGAAATTGACCTGTGAAATGTGATTCTGTGTTTCTTGATGACGAAACGACTGTGATTTCGGCAACATTTGACGTCACAAGAAGGCATTTTGAATTTTTTACATGGTGGTGTCTAAGCCGTAATGGCGGACTATTGATGTCAATGTGTGAGTGTGTAGCGTACGTACAGAGACAGCTATCGAGTGCTTCATTTTATTAGTTACTGCGATTACGTCAATCAGAACACAGGGTTTCTTATAAAAATTTATTCCAGAAGAGAACTCAAATCTCTTTTAAGTTTTGGAGAACACAAGTCTAGTGGAGTTTTTTTATCCTTATTGCTAAAATGCAGATCTGCCCCTGCTTTGACCAGCATAGATGCCACTGCTTCCCTGTCTTCATCGCAAGCAAGGTGCCTGAAAAGAAATGTGTGCAGAATGAGCTAAGAAATAAAGATGGTAATTATAGAACAATTTGTGCACCAGGGAACTTTATCCCTCTGTAAGAATTAGAGACAGAAAATCTGTGTAAAATCATTATTAGATTATTATTATTTAATTATAGACAAGCAGCTGAGAGCTGATAATGCCTATATCACAGTGCTTTAAGATCTTTATTTTTTTAACATCATAACCAGTTTTTCAGAGTCAGTGCAGACAATTGTTGAACAACCCCAGCTCTTAGCCTTATCACACTGGTGATTTGTGATTGATTTCAATCTGACGTGATTACGCAGCAAGAACCCCATAATAACACAGCAAGTATGCTGCGGGCATGCAAACAGAGAGCTTGCCACAACTAGTGCCATCAACACCAGTGTTCAGGATCTGCACGGCAATCACATCGCATTGAAATCGCTCAGAAATCACCAGTGTGATAAGGCGGTGTGTAAACTTACAATGGGGTAGAGCCTGTAGAATCGGCAGCATTCACATTTATGTTTGGGTTTGAGAGTAACAGTTCCACTACATTGTTTCTCCCTTGTGCTGCTGCTCTGTGTAAAGGAGTTGCACCTAAAATATCAGTCTCATTGACATTTGCATCCAATTCTAGCAATAACTTGGCTATCTGAAAGCAGAAAATGAAAATGATTACTACAAAAACTCATGCAGTAGGCTCATAGCACATAATTAAAAAATAAATTACCTGTAAGTGGCCTTTAGAACAGACATAGTGCAGGCAAGACTGTCCACGATTAGTCTTGTGATTAATATTTGCTCCTTTGCCAGCCAAAAGCTTAACTACGTCATATCTTCCAGCAGAGCTAGCCAATATCAATGGAGTCCAGTTGGTGTCATCAACAGGGTCCACAGGACTTCCAGAGGCAATGAGAAAATCTACAAGGTTTTCATTACCTCCAAGAGCTGCCCAGTGAATTAGGAGACGGCTGTTCTGTAACATAAATTACCCTTAGTTATCAAATAAATCAAACTTATACATAATCAGACTTCTTTCTAATTATTCAGCAGTACTTACAGAATCAGGTGTGTTTACAAGTGATGCATCTTGATCTGTTCTTACTTTGACTTGGTTAAAGTCGCCTTTGTAAGCAGTTTCATATACGGACCCAATAGACATAGTAAAGCTCTGGTAGATAGTAACAAACAAGGTCTCGCGGGGTCGGCGAAATTGTAACCCTTGATCCTTTATATCACTTGGCCGAGCCGCACAAGAGCAATAATAAGCTAAAGGTTATGTAATAGCAAATGTAAATAACGAGAAGAGTAAACGTAAATCCACAATAACTTTAAACTCGGAATATGCACTATTACTCAACGAGAATACAGTCTAATAGGTAATATTCTCTTTCTGCGACTAATACAAAGGAAATGCATCCAAAACAACTTGTCATCAGTGTCACACTGTCACGTGACGTGTGACATAAGTGTGACGTGACGGTTAAATTTCGCGAAAATACCAAGACTATTGTATTCTCTTTGACCAAGACCACCACCACCCCTAACAATAAACTATACCTACGGTTAAAATTAAAAAGATATTTATTTCTTAGGGGGATACCCCGACCCAGTCAGAGCCGCCACCTATTTTATCGTTTTGAAAAGGAATTTCGAAAAAGGCTATACAGTATTCTATCTTCATAAATTGTATAGACTGTGCTGTTTTTGTTATAATTCTTCTATGCTGTGCTGTTCTATGCTGTACTGTTCTGTTCTGTTAATTACTGTTCTATTCTAGTCTGTTATGTTTTATTCTGTGTGTTCTATTCTATTCTGTTCTGCTTGGTTCTGTTCTATTCTAAGCTGTTCTGTTCTATATATATTATATATACTAGGATAACACTGAATAGAATAGACTAGAATAGAACATAACAGCACAGAATAGAACAGAGCAGAACAGGATAGAACAGAACATAACAGCACAGAAAAGAACAGAGCTGAACAGAACAGAATAGAACAGCAATTTTATTATACTACCTAAACCATGCGGGCAAAGCCGCGCGACTTAGCCCGCATGGCATATTGATTTAACGTTATTGTTTTTTGTAAATAATGTTTCTTTTAGTCGCATCTTGTTTATTGATGTATACATAGATAGTCCGTACACGTCCAATGCTGAACATAGGCCTCCCCCAAACGACGCCACGAATAGCGGTCCTGAGCCGCCTCCATCCAACAACTCCCTGCGACCGCTACGATATCGTCGGCCCATCGAGTGGGAGGTCTTCCCACACTCCGTTTCGCATTGCATCGCGGTCGCCACTCGAGAACCTTTAAACCCCAACAGTTATCGGTTCTACGAGCTATATGGCATGCCCATCGCCACTTCAACCTGCTGATTCTGAGAGCTATGTCGGTAACTTTAGTTCTTCTACGAATTTCCGTATCCCGGACCCTATCGCGTTGAGAAACTCCGAGCATAGCTCTCTCCATAGCTCGCTGGGTGACTTTGAGCTTATGCACAAGACCTTTAGTGAGCGACAACGTCTCGGATCCGTAAGTCATCACTGGTAACACACATTGGTTAAAGACTTTCATGTTGAGGCTCTGCGGTATCTGTGACGAGAAGATATTGCGAAGTTTCCCGAACGCTGGGAGCAGGTCAGCCGACGATCCGAGTTGGATTCGTCGGCTGACCTCTTTATCGAAATAGGATTTATCTAGTTGGACCTTTTGGCCTAGGTAGACATAATGATCAACAACTTCGATAACATCGTTCCCCACATAGACCGGTAAGGGTGCGACATGGGCATTAGACATGATATTTGTCTTACCCATGTTCATTTTAAGAACCACTTGTCGGGAAACGGTGTTGAGGTCTCTGAGCATCCTGCTAAGGTCTTCCAGCGATTCTGCCAAAATGACCAAATCAATGAAAAAAAAGGTGAGTGATGTAATCGCCCAGTCCACAAGCTTAAAAATATCCTCCAATGCAGAAGTGAACAGTTTCGGACAGATGACGTCTCCCTGTCTCACCCCTTTTTGCAGTGGGATCGGATTTGTGCTTTGGTCCTGGAGACAAATTGACATAGTGGCCTTGCTGTACAAACACTTCAACACTTTGATATACCGGTAGTCGATTTGGCACCGCTGGAGAGACTGCAGGACTGCCCAGGTTTCGACTGAATCAAAGGCGAAAGAATCGTAGTCCACAAACGCTAGACATAACAGCCGGTTATACTCTTCTGTTTTCTGTATAATCTGCCGGAGCGTATGTATGTGGTCTACGGTACTAAAGCCTTTTCGGAACCCGGCTTGTTCGGGCGGCTGGAAGTCGTCAAACCTTCGAGCGAGACGGTTGGTGATTACTCTTGAAAACAGCTTATAGACGTGGCTCAGCAGTGGGATGGGCCTATATTCTTTGAAGGGCTTTGTCACCCTTCTTATGGAACAGTACCACCACGCTCCTGTTCCACTCCTCTGGCGTTTGTCCCTCGAGAATGACGGAGTTGAACAGCCTCTGAAGGACTTTAAGTACTGGTGATCCACCCACTTTCAGAAGCTCTGTTCTACTTTCCTCGTAATTTGAGTTATAATTTTTTTTAATCTCTTTTTTTTAAGTTTTCAAGTTTCTATATCATATATTCAGTACCTACCTGTATATGTATTTTTGTATTGTTTAACTTTCTTAATTCTCTTTTATTTCATTAATTCCTATCTTCACCTGTGTTTCTGCAATGTTTGATAAGTATGCATAATTTGTACATACTGTGGCACCATTTATTTATAAATATACTAGATATAAGACCACTTACTTTTATGTTTCGCTTGCTATGTTATTTTTTGTTGGGAGTCCTTAAATAACTAAATAAAAAGTACTTAAATAAATCCTACGGAAACAATAATAATAAATCAATACTACGAGAAGAGTGTGAAAGACAGTACTTTCCTGTAAGAAATCTTGAAATGAGAAGAGTCAGGAATGAAATCAGCATCCAATTTGTTTCCTGATTCGGGCCAGTTTTGGCCTAAACCAGAGCGAAAACTTACGCATGTAATGACAAATCCGGGAACTTTACTCCACCATTTGTCCTTCTTGAAGGACAGTACACAGCGGAACATGACATATTTTCAGTTTTTCAACAAAGTTTTTAGTAAAACGCAGTAATTTTGAATTTCATTATAGTTCATCAGTCTAACCACAACTTTTGACAGACTAGTCTGTCACAAGCTGACACGATCGACACTGACAGTGCAGCATAGTTATACGTACACCAGCTATCTCTTTTACTCGTATCTTGGCTCCGTGGGATAGACAAAGATACATGAGAACTATGGTCATGTCTAATGTCTTAGATATAAGACCAAAAATAAAAATGACTTTTGCTACCTCTTACCTACTCTGAGTTAAGAAGAACTCATAGAGAGTTCAATCATGTTTCTTTCTGTCATGTCAAGTCAACTTTCCACAGTTTCACAATCACAACAGCGTTGCCGGTGCGGACCATTTTTGTCCGTTTCGGACTTTTTTCTGCCTCTGCGGACCTTTTCGGACCAAAACGCCTATCCAATGGGCCTCAGTATCTCCCAGAGCATACCTTAAGATTTGGAAAAACATCACCCAGTACTTATGAAAAAGGCCAGGAAGCATGGCCCAATAGGCTAGAGTATGTCCAGTAGGACAAATCAAGGACCAGAATTTTTTTAAGGGTAAATTTTTCGGTTCTTTGGTCCCTTCATCTTTTTGCAGGAATGAATGGAATGGTAGACTATGAGATTTTGCTAATTCACGTTTCACTTACATACGTTTGAAATTTGAATGAATTTTATGAGTACTAGCTAGCAAGGAACATACTATAGATGTACTAGTACTAAAGGCAATACTGACTAAAGGCATACATACGTGGTTGAATGTTATTGCGTGACGTAGCGCGTAGGGAGATAATATAGGTAAGTGGATAGATCCAGTTTATATAGAATATCATTGGATAGATCTTAGTGTTTTATTTATTGTTGTTTTCAGCATTTATTAAACCAGTTTTAACAGCATGTGCACATACGAACCAACCTCAACTTACCTTCATACATTATACTGGGTTACATATTTATAATAATAGAGGGTGACTTTTTGCATCAAAAACTTGCTGCAAGTTTTGTGAAATGTCAGTTTAAGGTCAAACTTTTCAAAACTGTTTTTCAGAGTAAGAGTAGGTAATATGTGTTTGAAGGTAAGGGGGGGCTCGGGGATTTGATAATCCCCGAGCCCCCTACCTACCTTCATATAATTGAAACCGTCAAATACCTAAATTGTTGAAATTGAGGTAGGTACCTTATTGTCTCTCGAAAGTTTACGTCGGACACTTTATGCTAAGTATTTACCATAAATACTTAGCTTTAAGTGTCCGAGTTTACTACCTTTCTATTTAACTAAGAAGGTACCTACCTTATCTAGTACAACGTACAGTACTTCCGTACAACGTAAAGTTATTACGTACAACGTAAAAATAGAAAATATTTGGCCTTTATTTTATAGGTATCAATAATGGATGAATTTAATTATGATTATGACGATTGATATATTAAGCAAAAATTTATAAAGTCAAAGTCAAAGTCAAAGTCAAAGTTTCTTTATTTCCGTAAATACAATAAATGTACACTTAGAACAGGTCAAATTCTTAAAATTAAACACTGATTTGGAAATAAAGTGATATTTTGATTTCGGTCGCTTCGGTATGTAGACTAAAGTAAAGAAGCGACGAAGAAACCTTTAGCCTGTTAGGTGTTATTTTTAGAGTAATTTTTCGAGTTGGAGCAAAATCCGTCCCAAGCTTTTTTATCTTCTAGATAGTCTGAAATTTTGTAATAAGCCTTTTTACAAAGCATATGTTTGACAATTTGTTTGAATTTATTTATAGAAAGTTTTTGCAACTCGCTAGGGGTTTTGTTGTAGAAGCGTATACATTGCCCTCTAAAAGATACATTAACCTTGTGTAACCTAGTTTTGGGCACAGCGAGTTTATTCTTATTTCTAGTATTTACATTATGTATGTCGCAATTTTTAGGGAACCGATCGATATTTTTATGAGTGTACAATAAGTTTTCATAAATATATTGACATGGTACTGTCATTATATTTATTTCTTTGAATTTATCACGTAGGGATTCTCTAGGACCCATGTTATAGATTGCACGAACAGCCCTCTTCTGCAGCACAAATACGGTGTTAATATCTGCAGCGTTCCCCCACAGCAATATACCATACGACATAATACTATGGAAGTAGCTGAAATAGACCAGTCTGGAAGTATCAACGTCTGTAAGATGACGGATTTTTTTTACTGCATACGCTGCAGAACTAAGTCTCTTCGATAGCTTATCTATGTGTGGGCCCCATTGAAGTTTACTATCTAAGGTTATTCCTAAGAATACGGTAGTGTCTACAATTTCTAACGTTTCTCCTTTTACGTTTACATCAGCCTTAACTTGTTTTACATTTGGTAGAATAAATCTAAGACATTTAGTTTTAGTTTCGTTAAGCAAAAGATTATTAACACCAAACCAGTGGACTACTTTTGATATTGCATTGTTTACCTCGTCAAAATTTGTGTTTTGTCTAATCATCTTAAAAATTAAAGAAGTATCATCAGCAAACAATACAATCTCGTGATTATTTTTAACGAGATGAGGCAGGTCGTTAATATAAACCAAAAATAGGAAAGGACCGAGGATTGATCCCTGCGGTACACCCATTGTAACTACAGATCCCGAAGACCGTTTCCCATTTACGTCAACTCTTTGTATCCTGTCACTCAAGTAAGAAGAAAGAAGATCCAAAGAGTTGTCCTTTATTCCATAGTGATGTAATTTCCTGATTAATGTTCCATGGTGTACACAATCAAATGCTTTTGACAAGTCACAAAAAACGCCTAAAGCATCTTGCGACTTCTCCCAAGCATCGAAAATATGCGATACCAACTCTACACCGGCATCAGTAGTTGACCTGCCGCGAGTAAACCCGAATTGCTTACAATGTAGCAGGTCATTGCCATTGAAATGCCTAAGCAATTGATGTAATATAAGTTTTTCAAAAACTTTGCTGAATGTAGGCAGTACTGATATCGGTCTAAAGTTAGTGGGGTCAGACCTACTACCCGATTTAAACAGTGGTATTATTTTACTATGTTTCATCAGATCAGGAAAAACGCCACAATCAATAGATTCATTAAATATAAAAGCTAGATCTGGTGCAATAGTATCAATCAATGGTTTAATGATTCTAACGGAAATGCCCCAGAGATCTGCAGTTTTCTTTATATTTAAAAGTTTAAATGCTTTTTTAATATCTTTTTCATCGACATGATGGAAATTAAATTTATTTTTGCATGCAGGTACATTTTCTTTCAGTAATGACTCAGCGATTAATTGAGAAGAGTTCAGACACTTTGTAGTAGAGATTGGAATGTCAGTAAAAAAGTTTTCAAATGCTTGGGCTACTTCAACATCAATTTTAACTGAGCAATCGTTAATCTTTAAATTGTAATCATTAATGTAGGTACTGACCTTTCCAGTCTCGCTGTTTATTATTTTCCATGTTGATTTTATTACATTTTCACTGTTTCTAATTTTAGAGCTAATATAATTTGATTTTGCTATTTGGCAAACTTTTCTAAATATTTTTGAATAATTTTTTACTTTGTCTTTGAACTCCTGGCTAAAATTGTATTGTTTTTCACTATACAGTTCATACAATTTATTTCTACTCTTATGTATACCCACTGTTGCCCATTCACTAAAGTTAAGTTTATCTGAGACCATGGTCGATTTGGGTGTGAATATAGAATTAAATGCATTGGTGAATTTGTTAAAAAAACTGCAATAGGACTCATTTGGGTTGTTAAGAGAGTAATTAGGTGGAGGTTTACAATCCCAATCCAATTTCAACCGTTCAAATCGACTTGTGGTCACAGGTATGTATGTTATTCTCTTTTTACAGTTATTATTTTTTACTTGAATTTCTAATTTTATTAGTTGACCTAAGTGGTCTGATTTTAAATTGCTTATTACATTTTTATTAATAATTTTATTATTTAGGCAAACAAATATATTATCTATACATTTTGCTGAGGTTTCCGTTATTCTAGTAGGTTCAATAAAAAGTGGCTTTAAATTGTAAGAATTAAATAAATTAGTTAATCTACTACTAAGGGAGTAGACTTCTAAAAGATCAATATTAAAGTCTCCACATACCATGAGGTTTTTATTTGATTTTGATATTTTGAATAAGATATCATCCATATTTTTTTCAAATATTTCAAAAGAAGCTGATGGTGGGCTGTATACGCTTACTACAATACTTTGCTCCAACTCAACACATGCTACTTCAATGTGGCCTTCAACGGATAAGCATATTATGTCCTTACGTTCTTTGAATTTTATGAATTTATTTAATAGTATTAATGAGCCTCCACGAATAGCATGTGATCTGCAATAGGAGCTACCAACTTGGTGGTTACTGAAATTGAACATGAGCTCATAGCTTTTCAGCCAGTGTTCTGTTAAGCAGATGATGTTAATATTGAAAGAGTTCATGTACAATTCCAACTCTAATAATTTACTTTTTAATCCTTGAATATTTTGATGCACCAAGTTAGTAAACTTTGCATTTGTTTTACACTTTTGGTTAATTTGACTTTTTATGTGACTAATATTATTTGACTTTTTAGGGCTAGAGACGTCCTCTATTGTCTTTTTAAGTAATTTAAATGGCTTGGAAGAACTTCCAAGGTCTGCGTTGTAAGTTTATTACAACGCAGACCAGTAAAAGTAACATCATCATATCAGCCGATCGACGTCCACTGCTGGACATAGGCTTCCCCTAAGGATCTCCACAATTACCGATTTTGCGCTGCCCGCATCCAGCGATTTCCCGCGACCTTCACTAGGTCGTCCGTCCATCGTGTGGGGGGCCTATCCACACCGCGCTTTCCGGTACGTGGTCGCCAGTCTAGAGCCTTGCAGCCCCAGCGGCCGTCGTCGGTTCTACGAGCTATGTGCCCTGCCCACTGCCACTTGAGTTTCGCAACTCTGAGAGCTATGTCGGTTACCTTGGTTCTGCGGATCTCCTCATTTCTGATTCAATCTCGCATAGAGACTCCGAGCATAGCCCTCTCCATTGCTTTCTGTGTGAACTTGAGCTTTCTGATGAGGCCCATAGTAAAGGAGCACGTTTCAGTGCCATATGTCATCACTGGCAATACACACTGGTCGAAAACTTTCGTCTTGAGACATTGCTGTAAGTGGGACGAAAAGACACCACGTAGCTTCCCGAACGCTGCCCATCCGAGCTGGATTCGGCGGTTGACCTCCTTCTCGAAGTTGGACTTTCCTAGTTGGATGGTTTGTCCTATAGGTAGACATAATGGTCGAAAACTTCGAGGCCTCGAGGCTTTCGCTTCCGAATAATAAGGGAGTAGGTACTACATGGACATTTGACATGATTTTCGTCTTGTCCATGTTCATTCTAAGACCAACTCTTTCAGAGGCTCTACCGAGGTCACCGAGCATTGTACTAAGGCCCTCCATGGTCTCAGCCATGACTACGATGTCGTCTGCAAAACGAAGGTGAGTGATGAACTCGCCGTTTATGTTGATGCCTAGCCCTTTCCAATCCAGAACCTTGAACACATCCTCCAGCATAGCGTTGAACAGTTTCGGTGAGATGACGTCTCCCTGTCTCACTCCTCGCTGTAGTGGAATAGGTTTTGAGTTCTGGTCCTGTAATCGGGCTGACATAGATAGTGGCGTTTTCGTACAAGCACTTCAGCACTTCGATGTATCGATAGTCAACTTGGCAATTCTGGAGGGACTGTAATACAGCCCAAGTCTCGACCGAATCGAAGGCTTTCTCATAGTCCACAAACGTTATACAGAGGGGCATGTTATACTCTTCAGTCTTCTCTATAAGGTTAGAGAGAAGACTGAAGAGTATAACAGACCACATACATTCGCTAAGGCAGGTGCCTTAGCGAATGTATGTGGTATGGTACTAAAGCCTTTCCGAAAACCAGCTTGTTCGGGGGGCTGGAAGTCGTCAAACCTGCGCGCAAGACGGTTAGTGTTGACCCTGGAGAACAGCTTATAAACATGGCTCAGAAGCGAAATGGGCCTATAGTTCTTCAGTAGGGTGTTATCACCCTTCTTGAAGATTGGTACCACTACGCTTCCGTTCCATGCTTGTGGCGTTTTTCCCTCGAGGATGATGGAATTGAACAGCTTTTCAAGGGCCTTAAGGATCGGTTATCCACCCGCCTTCAGAAGTTCAGGATTCCGTCCTCCCCCGGTGTCTTGTTGTTCTTGAGCTGTTTAAGAGCCATACTAACTACGTACAGGCTGACGTCCGGGATATCATCGGTGTAATGCCGGGTAAGTCTAGCTCTTGGGTCTTTTGCTGAACTAGGGACGGGCTTTTGCACCGATGTGTACAGCTGTCCATAGAACTCCTCTTCTTCCCTCAAAAGCTCGGGTTTCGACGAGGTAATCCTGCCGTCATTGGTCTTCAGTCTCGTGAGTTGGCTTTGCCCAATCGACAAGTCCCTCGCGAACACTTTAGAGCCTTTGTTCCGCTCAATAGCCTCCTTAATACGGTTGGTGTTGTATTGGCGTACGTCGCGTTTGAGTGATTTTGAAATTTGTCTATTAAGCCGCCGGTATTCTGACGCACCCGCTGAAGACTGCAAGTTTAGGTCCCGTCTTTCCTCCATGAGCTTGAGGGTATGGTCAGAGAGTTTCTTAGTTCTATTTATACGTCGTGCCAGGCATTCGAAACGGTTTTGAAGCTCGAGCTCGAAAGTAACAAATTGAATTAATTTTGTTTTTAATGTGTAAGTGAAGTTCAATACTACGACTATTTAAGGATTATTTGAGTGTGGGAATATGAAAAAAATGGCAATTCTGCGGGGAGGTACAATTCAATGATATTCTAATATGTACCTAAGTTACAATAATATATTTTTTTATCTCAGTCTTTTAAATATATCTTGTCTTTCTATTTTCAGGTTTTCCTATCGATATCTTTGTAGTAAAATGTATTCAAACATAAGAAAAATCAGCGAAATTTATTGCAATTCTCATAGATAAAGCAGCATACAGTAAAATTCATAAAAAAGACTGATAAGAATCCCCGCTATTAAATATTTTTGTGCAAAATGCAAAAACGGACCCTTTTGTCATATTTCGGACCATATTTGCGTTCGGATCGGACCTTTTTGAGTTTGACTGCCGGCAACACTGAATCACAATTGAATCACAAACCAATAATATTGTATAATTTGTACCTATATCCTCTCTGACAAATCATACAATTTTGAGTGCTTAAAATCTAATTATTTCTACTTCGTTATATTCCATTAGAATGATTTAAAATTGTAGAGTATGTTTGCAATGGAGAAATTGTCTAACTTCAACGATGTGGTGTTCAACCATTATTTTTTAGTAGGGGGATTGCTTCTGAGTTATTTGCTATATAGAATTTTAGTTATTATTTTAGGCGAAAATAATTTTATGCAGACAAAAATAAGGATACGTGGGCACGCATGGAGAAGCATCCAGTGCAATAAATCCATTCCATACAATACACATGTAAGTGTATGAAATTATGTCCTTAACTCAATGTTTATGTTGTGTCATGTTTATTATTGATGAATACTAAATAAACACAAGCTTGCAGACAACTATTAATGGAGCTTTTTTACATCAACCAATCCTTTTGTATTTCAGTGCACAATATGTGGGGAGCTAATGCTGCCAGTGGCAGGAATGTTTTGTGAGTGCTGTGCTATAAGCGCCTGCAAGAAGTGCAGAAGAGCAGTCAACAAAAAGTTTAAATGCAAATTAGTTTCCTGGCAGTCTACAAAGCCATTTTGCCATCATTGGGTCAATGGTATGCTATTGCTTTTTATTTATTGATTTATTGATTTTTTATTTATTGCTACCATATGTTTTTATCAGTTCATTTTCTGAATGTGTTTTTATTTATTTATTTACAATAAAATTATTTATTTACAATAAAATTATTTATTTACAATAAAATTATTTATTTACAATAAAATAAAGCCACTAATGAAAGAAACATAATTTTACAAAAGCAGTTAAAAGATACATATTCACTAACTTATGTTCTTGCTGTTATATATGTACATCTAAAACATATTATAATAGTGTTCTGCACTTGTGAATGATACATAGCTGGGTTACCTTTTTTTTTTGCTACTACAGTGGGACATGTCAGAAATGAGAACTCTGAACACATTGATGAGGGAATTCAATGTTATTTTTGTTGCTGGTGCCAGAGAACTAAGAGGACCATTGAGAGACTATCGGAAAGTGATGTAAGTACCTAGGTATAAAAATGATTTAATAATGATTTAAATTAGTAGGTAGTTAGGTACTCATGGTCTAAGAAGCTTAAAAGTTTTAATTTGTATAGCCAGTGAGAAGCTGTATAATCACAATCAGTCATTTATTTGCAAGAATACTTAGTAATTATTATACCTACATGGTTTCTTTCTCTTTCATCACACTGTGATGCAATGGGAAACGGAGTTTGGGAAGACAGCAGTGGATGTGTGGGTGTGTGAAATGTCTCCCTATTACTTCATATAACCTCACTTCACTTAACACTAGAGTGCACATTCACTTATTTTTAGTGTCCTACTAAACCTGGTTTGCAAAACCAAACTATCAGCATATGAGTAGACAAGAACATACATAAAGCAGAAAATTCCGCCCGGACCGGCTCAAGGTCACATCCATCTGTCTGTATGGTCGTGACATAACTTAGCAGAGACTTGTAGTACTAGGAAGCCAAGTGGCTGAAAAAAATCTGTGGTACCTACTTTCTCTTTAGGTAGGTTCATAAAGTGGCGATGATGGTTTTTTTCTAGCTCATGGTGTGTGGTGTCGTGGGCCGTGGGGCCGCGGCATAGAATATCGACCCCTCCAACTCAACCCGTGGATGTCGTAAGAGCCGATTAAGGGAACCTACCAGAGGAAGGGCAGCAGCTTCCTACTGTGTATTACTAACATCTTACTGCGATCACCAATCCGTCTGCCAAGCGTGGTGATTATGGCAAACCCCCCCAATATGATGGCAACAAATAGAAAACGGCCCCCAGTCCCCGGCAGCTCCGCTATTCCTGGTCACGGTAGCGGCCATGGTAACGGCGGGGCAGGGGGTGCTAGGTATCTCCGGCAGAGATTGAGCTACCAATCCCAACACCGACGACCCTTGCACCTGGTAGCATACAACGCACGAACATTGAGGACCGACGAGAAGGTAATCGAGCTGGAAGAAGCGGTAGACAAGTTGCGCTGGGACATTATAGGGCTATCGGAAGTCCGAAGAGAGGGAGAGGACACGATGACCCTTAATTCCGGCAACTTGTTTTACTACCGGGAGGGCGACCAGCTGTCCCAACACGGTATCGGGTTTCTCGTCCACAAGTCCCTCGTCAACAACATTGTAAAGATCGAGAGCGTCTCGAGCAGGGTGGCGTACCTTATACTCAGAATCACCAACCGGATATTCGCTGAAGGTCATACAGGTATATGCCCCGCACTCGGCACGCCCTGAAGATGAAGTGGAGATCATGTATGACGACATCTCCAAAGTCATGCATGCCTCGAAAACACACTATACTGTTGTGATGGGGGATTTAAACGCGCGGTTAGGCGCAAAGAGCGGCAACGAACTGAGTGGGCAAGTTTGGATTTGGACAGCGAAACCAAAGGGGGTCAGCGACTGGCCGACTTCATGGAAAAGGAGGGACTCTTTGCGATGAACTCCTTTTTCGAGAAGCGGCCGTCCAGAAAATGGACCTGGCTACACCCCGGCGGCTATAAGCATGAGATAGACTTCATCATGACGACCCACAGGCACATATTCAATGACGTCTCTGTGATCAACAGGGTTAAAACCGGCAGTGATCACCGTATGGTAAGAGCGTCATTGAATATCAATGTAAAGCTAGAAAGGTATCGTCTGATAAGGTCTACTCTACGCCCAAACCCTGTCCAGATACAAAATCCCGAGAGCTTTCAGTTGGAGTTACAGAACCGCTTTGAATGCCTCGCGGAATGCGTAACAGTGGACGAACTAAATAACGGGCTGGTGGAAACTGTCCGTGTGGTCGGGTCGGACGTCTTTAGGACCCCCCGCAGAAATAAAACACAGAGACTCTCGGGTCACACTCTGCAGTTAATGGCAGAGAGGAGTGAAATGAGGCTGCAGTCTTCGGCAGACATGTCGACATACGGTGCGCTCAACAAACAGATCTCGAAGTCTATGCTGTCTATGCTATATATTTCTTATTTGATAATAATAACTATGTTTATAGTATAAAATTTGACTTGTCTAAGTGTTATTTTGTAAGCCTAAAGAAATAAAGTTATTGATTCTGATTCTGATTCTATGCGACACCATTTGCGCTCATACAATACCAATTGTATTATGAGCGCAATAGAGCGGAACAAGGGCTCCAAAGTGTTCGCAAGAGATCTGTCGCTTGGGTAGAGCCAGCTGACGAAACTGAAGACCGATAGCGGCAGCATCATTTCCTCCAACCCTGAGATCTTGAGAGAGCTTGAAAAGTTTTATAGGCAGCTCTACACCTCATCGCAATGCCCTGCAAATAGCACGGCAGGCGATGCAAGAGCCCGTTTAACCCGACACTATACGAAGATATCCCGGACGTCAGCCTCTACGAGATAAGGACGGCTCTCAAACAGATTAAAAACAACAAGGCACCCGGGGATGACGGAATAACGACAGAGCTTCTGAAAGCGGGTGGATCACCAGTACTTAAAGTCCTTCAGAGGCTATTCAACTCCGTCATTCTCGAGGGTCAAACGCCAGAGGCGTGGAACAGAAGTGTGGTGGTACTGTTCCATAAGAAGGGTGATAAAGCCCTTCTAAAGAACTATAGGCCCATCTCACTGCTGAGCCACGTCTATAAGCTGTTTTCGAGAGTAATCACCAACCGTCTCGCTCGAAGGTTTGACGACTTCCAGCCGCCCGAACAAGCCGGGTTCCGAAAAGGCTTTAGTACCGTAGACCACATACATACACTCCGGCAGATTACACAGAAAACAGAAGAGTATAACCGGCCGTTATGTGTAGCGTTTGTGGACTACGAGAAAGCCTTTGATTCAATCGAAACCTGGGCAGTTCTGCAGTCTCTCCAGCGGTGCCAAATCGACTACCGGTATATCCAAGTGTTGAAGTGTTTGTACAGCAAGGCCACTATGTCAATTCGTCTCCAGGACCAAAGCACAAATCCGATCCCACTGCAAAAAGGGGTGAGACAGGGAGACGTCATTTCTCCGAAACTGTTCACCTCTGCTTTGGAGGATATTTTTAAGCTAGTAGACTGGGACGGATATGGCATCAATATCAACGGCGATTACATCACTCACCTTCGGTCTGCCGACGATATAGTCACTATGGCAGAATCACTGGAAGACCTTAGCAGGATGCTCAGTGACTTCAACACCGTTTCACGACAAGTGGGTCTTAAAATGAACATGGTTAAGACAAATATCATGTGTAATGCCCATGTCGCACCCTTACCGGTCTATGTGGGGAACGATGTTATCGAAGTTGTTGATCATTATGTCCACTGAGGCCAAATGGTCAAACTAGGTGAATCCAACTTCGATAAAGAGGTCAGCCGACGAATCCAACTCGGATGGGCAGCGTTCGGGAAACTTCGCAATATCTTCTCGTCACAGATACCGCAGAGCCTCAAGACGAAAGTCTTTAACCAATGTGTGCTACCAGTGATGACTTACGGATCCGAGACGTGGTCGCTCACTATAGGCCTTGTGCATAGGCTCAAAAGTCACCCAGCGAGCTATGGAGAGAGCTATGCTCGGAGTTTGTCTACGCGATAGGGTCCGGAATACGGAAATTCGTAGAAGAACCAAAGTTACCAACATAGCTCTCAGAATCAGCAGGCTGAAATGGCGATTAGCAGGCCATATAGCTCGTAGAACCGATAACTGCTGGGGAGTAAAGGTTCTCGAGTGGCGACCGCGATGCAATGCGAAACGGAGTGTGGGAAGACCTCCCACTCGATGGACCGACGACATCGTAGCGGTCGCAAGGAGTCGTTGGATGGAGGCGGCTCAGGACCGCTATTCGTGGCGTCGTTTGGGGGAGGCCTATGTTCAGCAGTGGACGTGTAAGGGCTGATGATGATGATGGTGTGTGGTGTCTTTACGATTCAGGGATCCGTATGCGAAATTATTAGGTTTAATTATAGTAAAAAATAAATAAGCAATTGACTCCCTTTGTGGGTTTTTTGGAAATGTGTCAAAATTAACCTATAGTATGTAACAAAATCAAAAGGAAAAATATCACAGCTCAAGGTAAAGTTAACGATTAATGTAAAGAAGATGATCAAATGAAAAATGTACTTTATTAGTTGAAGAGGAACATTTAACACTAAATCCATGGTTTTTTTTTACCTAGATAAAATTTTTGTTGTGTGTAAATAAAAAGTGCAACTCCATAGATAACCTAATGGCTCAATATTTGACCAGATTGACTTATCTTTTGAAAATCCAGCTTTCAAACGGATGAAATGATTTAGATGTTTTTCTTTTTGAAAGATGGCTTTATTTGATGTAAATTGGTACAGCCGACTTTGTGATAGTTTGAAGTTAAACCATCAGGAGTAAAATAGTTAAGTTTGTTACATGGATAAGGGATAAATGTAATTAGCAAAAAGTCTCACCTGCTGTAGTCACAGATCGACGATCGATGTGTCGCAGCGGGCGAAAGTCTGCCTGCGACGCAGGAGGTTGCGGTTTCGATTGCCGCCTCGGGCCAAATGGTTGTATGCCTAATCACCCTATGTTTATTAAAAATGTATATTTGTGTGTAGTGTATTGTATTAAATATATCAGTTATCTAGTTCCCCTACCCATAACAAGCTATGCTTAGCTTGGGCCTACTAGCTGTTCCCCGCGGTTTCACCCGCGTTAAATTCGAATTTCATATTTCTAGGTATCTCAAGTTCTTTTTTTCCTGTACATCTCCCATTGGAATTTGATGTTTTACTAGGACAAAAAGCCTATGCCTATGTTACTCTTCATCCTTTCAACTAACTCTAAAATCAAGTCGATTGGTTGCTTATTTAGGGCGTGAAGGAAGGACAAACAAACTAACAAACACACTTTCGCATATTTTATGATATTAGTTAGGATTCGATTCAAACTCATTATTTTACGGTACTTAATAAATAGAGCGAAAATATTATTCAGTTTTATCATCTTAAGAGCACCTGCTTTTTAATATTTTTAATATTATTTTCTACCATGGTTGAGCATGGAGCACCCATTTAAAAAAGGGCCGCGTGCACTGTAGTGGTAAAGACAAATTAAATATTTTAAAGACACGCAATAAATTAAAAATTCCTTATTTTAGGAGGAATGTGACTTTCAAATGTACAAGACTATGATCATACCACCGTTCTGCGTGCAACTAGAAAAAGGCGCAGTAAAGTGTATCAAATCCTTTGATATTGAAAATTGGGAACCTCTTATTGTTCTAGGTATGTTCTGTAATTTGTTTTGATTATTCTTTATAATGTTATGACTGAGATGCGATGATATGATGTCACTTAATAACTTTAAACCTGAAAAAAGTGTTTCTTTGAAACACAAAATAATTCTTTTTTTTTTGTTTGAAGCTAATAGAAAATCGGGAAGTAACAGAAGTGATGAAGTCCTATCCTTGTTCAGGGGCTTATTAAATCCCATACAGGTAAGCTTTTATTCTGTATTCTATCATTCACTCAGGATGACCACTTTTCACTTACGATTGAGAACTCATCTAGTTCTCACCTCAGAACTAGATGGCGAAGCTAAGACATAACTTCAGACACTAATTCTTGTTAGTATTGGAATAAGGTTGAGAATTGTTGAAATTATAGTACAATAAATGTGTATCCATAGGTGGTAGACATCAGCGTGCATTCTCCCGAGAACGTGGTGCGCTGGCTGCCTGACCGCTGTCGGTTGCTTGTCGCTGGTGGGGACGGCACTGTCGCCTGGGTCTTGAACTCGCTTACCACTGTACCTCGTGTTAAGGTTTGTCATTTGTGTTGTTTGAATGTGTCTCATGGGTGGTAAATATAAGCCTGCTGTCCCCCGAGAGCTTGGTGCGCTGACTGCCCAACCGCTGCCGGTTGCTTGTCGCTGGTAGGGACGGCACTGTTGCCTGGGTCTTGAACTCGCTGTTGACTGTACCTCATTATCAAATCAAATTCATTTATTTTGCGCAAAAGGGTTACAGGGATGTTAAATTAAAATAGAGCTTAACAGCATGTAAATTCATGATCAAATAATTTTTATCATTTAGAATAGTCATTGGTTTTGTGGTAATGTAATAAAAATATCCTGGCGCTAAAAATATTAATAGTTTAGTAATACGACTAAATCAAGTAAAACTAGAATAAATTCTGCATCTACAAACCCCTATTGAATTTCAGTTCATTTATAGACGTTCTTTTTTCGTGTTATTTGAAAATCGGCACTTCGAACCCCGGTCTCCCCTATCTCATGGGTGGTAGATATAAGCGTGCATTCTCTCCCGAGAGCGTGGTGCTCTGGTTACCCGACATATTATGCTGGTTGTTTGCTGGTGGTGGGGATGGCACCGTCGTTGAACTCGTTGACCACCGTACCTTGCGTTAAGTTTATTCATTTTATTTGGAAGCTACACAAGTGGTTATGAGTATTGGGGCTTCTTGTGAAAGTATTTATACGTGAAGTAGGCGTTGGGCGTCAGTGGCATTGAAAGTGGTAAAAGTCTTTAATTGCATCAATATTACAAAGGGCATCCTTATAGACGCGATCTGTTCCAGGCAACCTTGCGTTATTAGATTTTTGTAAAAATAACTCAATCTTTATTAACAAAGAAAATTACAATCATCAAATAATAGAAACAAATTAGAACTAGTATTTACAATAGAAACAATTGAGCTAACTGCTTATAGATGCAATTTATATTCCCACAGGCAGCTGTGGCAATTCTTCCAATGGGCACGGGCAACGATCTATCGCGCGTTCTGGGCTGGGGCGCCGGTACCTCGCACTTGGACGCTCATACTATGATCAGCTCCGTCAGAGACGCCATACAGCAGCCGTTAGACAGGTATGTTTTTAACATGACCATGCTTGCAGCTTGGTCCTATTTAGAATAGAATATAATATTTAAGTATTGCACCATCAATATATACATGCAATACAAACAAGAACACTATGTGTATCTAGTGTGGTACCTACAATCGGCGGCCTTATCGCTAACAGTGATCTCCAGGCAACCTTTGGATGGATAGGATTGTTACGTATTAAAGCTGCCGGTGGCGTAATAAGTCAAAATTAAACATACATTTTTAAACTTTTGGATAGGTTGTTGTTCCTGTTCCTGTAGATATTTATTGTGAAATTATTATAATTATTTCTGTGACATTTACATAACTGTATGTGTATTTATTATGTGGCAAGATCGCATTTTATTAACTTCTTTTTTGAAAATAATTTTGTTTAAATTCTTCCTATCATATCCTACTAATATTATAAATGTCAAAGTTTGTATGGATATTTGTTACTCTTTCACGCAAAAACAACTGAACCGATTAGCTAGCTGAAATTTGGTATGGGTATAGTTTGGGACCTGGAATAACTTAAAGGCTATTCTTTATCCCGATAAAACGCGGGCGAAGGCGCGGGCAGCAACTAGTATAACATAACTCCTAATTGCTGTAAGTAAAGGGTGCCTCAGAAATAAATATGTTTTAGTTTCGCCTGTTGCCCGCTTCACGCTTGTAGCGAAAGGTAAGAGGTCGTGTTACGCGCTTAGCCCGTTTGTATACGTTAGAGGTGAAAACTGTAGCGTTAAACGCTAAACTTAAAGTTGCCGACGATTGGAGCCGAGTATCCCCGATTCAGCGTAACCAACGCGAGCGTGAGGGATCACTTTCGTTGACTGATCAGAGCGAACACCATGGACTTATAAACTGTAATGTCCATTAAAAGCTCTTATAGAAGTTTTCACTGCAATAAATTAGCTTCTTTTTTGTTAACAGATGGAAAGTCACAGTGAAACCAAAACGGCTGGGTCGTTTGCGGCACGACAAGGTGGTATTCGCTTACAACTACGCCAGCATAGGCGTTGACGCGCAAGTGGCGCTTGACTTCGAGCGAGCGCGAACCCAGTTCTTGTATAGATATGCCAGTCGTACGCTCAATTATGTGTGTATGCTTTTTTCAAATGTTTCTTTTTTGTATGTTAAATAAGTGCTCAGTTAGATATGGTAGAGCCTCAGATTAAAGGCTCTACCATCGATAGATAGTAGATACATACATATCTTTATTATACATTTCAAAACTAAATATTATACATATCGTGTCACAGTGTTTGTAACCAAACTCCTCCGAAACGGATAGACCGATTTTTATGTTTTTTTTTTGTTTATTCTATAGGTCTGAGAATAGGTCGTAAACTATTGTCCGAGTGGTTTTTTCGTAAGCCTAAAGAAATAAAGTTATTGATTCTGATTCTTTTTTTATAAACCTAAGCGATAAAGGCGGCCCACTCCAAAAATTATATTTTTTATTTTGGCCAAATTATTATGTTAGTAATGAATGAGATTTCTACCCAGATAGCATACGCGTTTCTCGGCGGCCGGAGAGCCCTTGACGACGGCGGTTGCGGCAACCTCGAACGGCGGTTGCGGGTGTGGTGCAACGGCAATCGGCTGCCGTCGCTGCCGCCGATCCAGGCGCTCGTGGCCTTGAATATACCGTCCTGGGGGGCCGGCGTCGATCTCTGGAGTAAGTTACTGTATCTACCTATATTTATTTATCAACGACGGCGGCCACCTCGGGCGACGGTTGCGGAGCGGCAACCGGATGTCGTCGCTGCCGCCGATACAGGTGTCACAGGTGTTTACTGTACCTAAAAATGTACTACATAAGTACATACATATCTAAGCTACATTTTTCAAACAGCATCACAATCATCGAGCCCTAAAAAAAAGTAAGCCGCGATTGTGTTGTGTGTTATGGGCACCAGATGACGGATTGTTTTTAAAATACATTACCATAGTGAACCCGTGAATAATAAAATAGCAGTGGTAACGCTATCCTCAGCGAGCGATATAGACGCACCGCATACGTGTAGCCGGTGGCGGCCAATCGCTTCTGACACTTACAAATGTGGTGGTAGCGCGCGACAGCCACCGGTGGCTGTGGTCGGTGGCGCATTCGTGTAGCCGGTGGCGGCCACTCGCTTCTGACACTGTTACAAATGTGGTGGTAGCGCGCGACAACCACCGGTGGCTGTGGTCGGTTGCCCATTTCCGCGGAGCCTAAACTGGCTCTGGCGGCATAATTGGTGTTTTCGAGTGAATCTAACAATTATTATTGGTGTTCTGTTCATAATATCGCCGTCTGGCTTCTAGGTATGGGCGATGAAGGTGAAGTAGAAGAACAAAACATAAACGATGGAAAACTAGAGGTAACTAATCCTATTGAATTCTTCATCATCATTTATTGTCTGTCTCTGTCTCATTTTTTTTTCAATGTAAAGAGCTAAACCAAAATTATTAAAACCTAGTGCTCGGCACAATACAATGGACCCGATGAGTTTACACCTACTGTTTTGGATTTATAAGTAGATGGCGCTGTGTCTTCTCTAAATATTTACCTTATTAATTTCTCAGGTCGTCGGTATATCGTCGTCTATCCATATTGCGCGGCTGCAGTGCGGCCTCGCTGAGCCGTATCGTTTCACGCAGTCGTCTCACCTCAAGGTAAAATAGTTTACTACTGGCCTGGTATTTGCCATGCTCATGGAAATTGGAAACTCTAATAAAGCTGGGTTGTTTCTCCTGAAATTCTGGAGCGTATTCCTATGACTCATAATTTAGTGACAGTGCTGAATGTCGTGTTTAAAAATACGGCAATACCCAATCAATACCATGATCAAAGTTTCTAATCCATATCTTCAGCCAGGATAATTCATCAATTGCATACAATAACATACGTGCCTGATCGGGCCTTATGTGACTGAGGATATTAATTGGGGGTGAGGATACGGACTTTAATCAAATCGTATTTCGCCAACTGAATAATCATCATCATTATCAGCCCTTGTATACATTAATTGCTGGACATAGGCCTGATCCAGCCGACGGCGACGCCGCAAATAGCGATCCTGAGCCGCCTCTTTATCCATCCTACTCATATTATAAATGTTAAAATTTGTGAATATGTTTGTTCCTCTTTCACGCAAAATCTACTGAACTGATAAGAGCTGAAATTTGGTTTGGGACCTGAAATAACATATAGGCTATTTTGTATTCCCTAGTCAACTATAATTGTCGACTTACGGTCGGTTATGCCCTATGGTTTAGTTTTGTATGTTAAAATATTTTTTTTGTATATTTTCAGATAGAATTAGAAGGCACGTGTGCAATGCAAGTTGACGGCGAACCGTGGATGCAAGGCCCAGCCACCGTGTTCATGGAACCCGCCGGGCAATCTCTCATGCTTCGCGCGAACAACATCACTGAATAATCCTATCTTTGCACGGCATTACGTTAAATTGATGATGCAAAATTAGTGCTATGTAAAACTGTGTTCGGAAGTTATAAGGTAGGTAGGGACTTAGTTTTATTGTCTTCATATAAAGACGATTATGGGTATTGACGAACCTCAATATTGCTCACCAGATTTAACCAATTCACTACCCAACCTCAGCGGTGTGATGCAAAGGGACGCGCCCCCCGCCGCAGCTATGCTGGGCTCGTGCGTCATGGGCAATGTAACTATTAAGTAATTAGTTTAAAAGTACGCGGAAGTTTACTTATTATTCAAAATACTTAAAATTGCAAACAAATGCAACTTTGGTCGAGGATGGTTACAATGATTACGGTGATCTTTATGATTTAAAAGATTTACAAATATGCTGTGGATTTTGTTCCTAAAGGAACTGAAATAAAAGAGGCATGGTTTCATGCATAGTCCATCAATAAAGTTTTGAGTGCATCCAACATCGATTTTGCACACTATTAGTTAAAAGTTAGTTTGACTTACCTAACGTATACAAGTGCAAACTTTTAACGCGGTGTACCTATACCTAATCGCTCCTGACGCCCATGAGTGTTGAAAAGTCAACGATTCGTGTCATTCACATGGCATGCATGGCATTCCATAGGTTATATGATGTAAGTCCACGCTGTCGCCATAAGCATGTGCCAACAATAATGTTCCAAAATCCAAGGCCATAATTTTGTATGACTGGACATATTAAAATACGCTGCCAACTCGTCAAGATAATTTACAGTGTTTTAGTACACTTTCTAGTGTTTCTATGATAATGTGAACGTGACTATGACAAAATAATTGTATTTATTACTAGCGACCCGCCACGGCTTCGCACGGGTGCAATGCTGATATTAAGTTATACATATAAACCTTCCTCTTGAAACACAATATCCATTTAAAAAAAACCGCTTCAAAATCCGTTGTGCCGTTTTAAAGATCTAAGCATACATGGGGACAGACAGACAGCGGGAAGCGACTTTGTTTTATACTTTAGTGATTAACTTTAATGATCTCATTGTTTTATAATTTTAAGGTGGTGGAAGTCATGTATGTTAACTACTAAAATTGTCTTATTCTTTTACACAAATACTAACATTCTGTTTATATTTTTATAATTTAACTATACAACTACCTAATAGCTAGGATATTTGCCAAAGGTTGAAGTTAGTAAAGTAAAAACTGAATAGGTAAATATATTCATTAAACCCACTGTAACATGGTTTTATTAAAACTAGATCAAATCACGAAATAACAAATTTATTATACAACCACAATAATCCAGAACTTTTGTTCCGTCTAACATTGAACACAACAATCAATAAATATGATAACTACGAATATCTGTATTCCGATAATTATATTACATTTAATTCACTTGAATGTAGTTTTTGTTACGAATACGTTAAACATGGTGAGAATGTCCCATTTAATTATCACAAATAAAGTCTTAAATTATTAACTAGCTAGACTACTTAATATTTAGTGAAACTAGTAACAGAAAATAAAATAAAGGCCTTGTAGAGATTAAATCTTTTATCTTAAAAATGAATCAAATCCCTTATCATAGGTAATGGAAATTATAACTTTAAAAGGAATGCCTTACTTGCAACAGTTTGGTAACAGTTTATAATATTTTAAATAAATTAAAATAGCACTGAGATACCATGATTCGTGGTATAAATAAATATGCATTTCTACCAAACGGCTCTGTCGGAAGACCAGCGTCGGTTGTGACGTGTTTACAACTAACTCATGCTGAGACCAGACCGATTTGTGACTCAAGGCAAAAATTAGTTTGTTTTGTCTTTTATTTGTAAAACATTGTTTACTATTTTCGTTGATTGAGTTACAAATAAAATACTCTCATTTAGCACACGTCGTCGACTCGGTTCTTCAAGATTATCTTCAGAATGTTACATAATACTACAAATACAAAATAACAGAATCAAGGTCATAAACAACATCATTTCTATGATGACACAATTAAAACACAGCCACCAAATAAGTGGGATATCTAGTTTCCCTCAAATTAAAGAAAGCATACATTAAAACAAAATAACAATTTATATCGGACTGACATCTTCAAGAATAAATAACAATAAGAAAAATTTACGCATCAAACGGTACAATGTAACAAGTGTAGGTACCTGGTAAGTAAGAAAGGTACCTGTAGAACTATATTAAATATCAAAAATAGTCAAATACTAGTCAGTAAATGGAGTGCGTCCAATCCAAGCAAATTCCATGATTATAACGAGTATCGTGGCGAGACAGTGCCCTTGGCCGAATGCTTGGTTCATAAAAAGATGAGTGCTCGGCCTCATAATATCTCAGCTTTTTTTACCAAGCTGATAACTACATATATCATTTTACCACTGTTTTCCCCATGTTTTATCAGCTTGCATCATAGTGACAAACACCGAATGATAAAAAGGGTGTCTCAGAATGTTTTTAGTTTTTGATTTGTATGTTACAAGTCAACCACAAACAGCAGGGGGTGGGGAGTGGTCTCAATCGCTTGGCGAGTTTTTTTGTTTTAGTAGCCATGGAAAGATTAACGGGAGTGCAGCGCGCATTTTTCGTGCGAGCGTTTTATAAAAACATCGATTCTTACACTCTGTTCGACGTCTCTACATTACTCATTTCAATTTAACGAATATGAGAAATGTGCCAACTGTAAATTTTATCAAGCATTGGGTGTGCAAATTTAAGGAGACTGGGAAAACAATGCCGGATACGTTAAATGGGCGCAAAAGGACATCGTGAACGAGCATGAATGTCGACCGCGTACGCCAGTCTATTATAGTCTACAAGTCACGACAATCACTACGATTACGAACTACGATTAGCAGCTCCTTTAAATTTGAATAAATCCGCGATTCATCGCATTATTCACAAAGATTCTAATTTTCACCCATAGCAATTGTAGTTGTTCAGGAAAAAGGCCGATGATCGTATTTTACGACTAGAATTCTGCACGACAGTGAAAAAATCATTTTACGAGTTTCAAAAACATCGGTTTCTCCGATGAATCGAATTTTACGTAAACTGTCATCTAAATAAACAAAATTGCAGATATTGGGCTCCAACTATATCAGAAACCATTGCAATCGCCAAAAGTTTAAATTAAATGTGTCATGTAGAGATGTCGAACAATAGTGTACGAAACGATGTTTTTATAAAACACTTGCACGCAAAATGCGCGCTGCACTCCCGTTAATCTTTACATGGCTACAAAACTAAAAAAGCTCGCCAAGCGATTGAGACCACTCCCCCAGCCCTGCTGCTTGTGGTTAGGACGTAATACTCATATCAAAAACGAAAAACATTCTAAGACACCCTTTACTATGACCGGAGAAGCTTTTAGAACTTTTTTGACTTAGATATTTAGGAAGACTTTTGGGCTAATAATACTTAAATAGTGGACTGGCTTAAATTTTCATATTGTAAAAGTTTCTAAAAATCATTAATAAAAAGGACCTATTAACCAAAACATAGGCAAAAGATGTTCAAAATGAAATGAATTTTTTTCAGAATTTAAAAAAATATGAAAATTATTATTAATAGCTTCAAACTTTTCGTAAATCTGCTTTTGTTGCAATTAGTTCCTGTGGAAAATAATACAACCATTTTAACAAAATGGCCAGCAGAAATTTAAACAATCCGAAAGTCTTGTTGGGGTTCCAGCAGGGCTATTCTAACTTATTTCTTGTAGAACGCAGAAAATATTAAAAACCGATAAAATATTTGAATTTCGCGCTAATATGTGTCAGATTCCGAATCGCGGAAACTTTTGGATCGAGTTAGAATAGCCCTGCAGAACTATAGGAAACAATCTCAAGTTGATGTCTATAACATATAGCCCATACCCATACTAAATGCAATAAATAGTTTTTTTAGTAGTATTGTTTGTTTTGTAATATACCATTTAATCTGGCTAAAATACTACAAAATTTAATCTATAATATATTCCATTCCAAAACCTAACTAGCTAGCTACTTTGTTGCCTTTTGTCTAACGTTGGTTGGTTCATCTGTTTTAATAATTTTTGGGTATTAACAATAATTGATTTATATGAGAAGTTTTCAAACCTTAATCAATCTACTATCTATCACAGTCGGTCGCCACATATGTATAGATAAAGATCTGTCGCTACACCCCGTCATTTATAGATAACCTCAGTTATGTAGGTCCTCCTCACTTCTTTTCCTTAGTCTGGTCCGTTTCTTTGCAGGGAAAAAACTGTTGTTTTATCACAATTTATCAGGTAGGTAGGTAGTTAGGTACTGATGGACGGTAAAACCAGAAAGGCGAGAAAATACAAAGTCTAACTTATCAATACCTACATATTAAGATGTGTCAAATAGAATTGACGGAATTGTTTGTTGATTTGCTTACTTTACTAGTAAAAGCTACGTAATTAATTATGCATGAAGAGAAAAAGGTGAATACAATATTACAGATCAACACATGGTGCTACAAAAAAAATTGTAATTAACTTACATTACGATTTTCGGCTTCTTCTTCAACTTTCTCCTTTCACCAAAGTTAGCTATGAGTTGTTCTAGGAACACAAATGTAAGAATCGTGTGAGGGGCAAGCCTTGCAAATGCTGGAATGTAGCCCTTGAAAAAAGCTTGTGGGCCTTCTTTAGCTGTACTTGTAATGAGTGTCACTATACTCATCTCTTCACCTTTTTTAGCGTTCATAACCCTTGTTTTGAGAACATCCACTGGCTGTGTCAATGTTGTAGCTATACCACCCTGAAATCATGAAATTAAATATTGATGTGTAAACCACAGAAGGTAAATAGCTTAATTAATCTGTATTAACATATTAAACTGAGCAAGATAGTAAAAAAAATTAAGAGTAGATTACAACTAATCAGTACCATTCGACCTCTACGGCGCGGCGGGCGAAGTGCCGTCTGCGACGCAGGAAGTTGCGGGTTCAATTCCCTAGGACAAATGTTTATACAATCTGCAGATTGTAGACATTTGTTCCGGGTGTTCTGGATGTTTTCTATGTATAATAAAAAATAATCTCAGAAATCCGATGCTTTAGGATATGACGTTATGTTCGGGAAAAGATTCATTGTGTGCTGTGATTTTGAAAAAAGAATAATGTTACACACTCTTTGATACAGAAATCTTCAAACCCCTTTGCCGAGATAAAACTTACTGCTAATGAGCTGGCAGTGACATGAGTGACAACATTGTCTTTGAAGTAGGGTGTTTTCAGAAGATTTTGCTTTGTTAGATCATAGAAGGAAAGCTGGCCAATGGTCATTAGAGCAGCTCTGGTGCAACACATTGAGGCACCAGCCCACAGTTGCATCACTCCCTCAGTAGATGCTACTTTGTATAATCCATGGATTGCATTTTTGTAACTGAAAAAACAGATGTATCTTATACTGGAGAATGAAAATTTTTTTAGGTACCTATCTCTGTCCTTATGGGAGCCGAGAGAGACATTTTTTTTTTTTTTTAAATTTATTTATTAAGTTAACTACTTACATTACAGTCTTTACAGTATAGCACCAAGGCGACAAAGAAATATAAAAAAAGAGATAATACAAAAGAAACTAAAATTACACAATTAATCTACCAACTACATATGTATATATAACTTAATACTATAGCTTAAAATAGACATTACTTATTTCGATGTGTCCTATCCAAAAATGTTAAAACCGCATCCCTGAATTTTGGCAAGGACGTATGAAATATATCAACATCCTCATCTGCACATAAACTATTAATAGTACGAAGGGCCCGTGTGAATGGGGACTTGCTCAGGAAGTTAGTTCTTGCTTTCGGAATTGCAAGTATCCTAGGACATGAAATATTTCCTCTGTATCAGGGTAGCAAAATGCAAGGATTATGTAGTCTGGGCAAAGTCTATCCAATTTATGAATTGACTGATGATTTGGTAGAATAGAAGTAAAACTAATACTTACTTCCTTCTCTGGTTAGGTGGCAGCTTCATGTCATTCTGCATTCTAACATTGACTAGATCAGCAGGATTGCCAACTAAGCCTCCTGCTAAACCACTTATGCCGGCCAGGAATGTAGACATGAAAAAAGGTAGAGGAGAGCCCTAAAACCAAACAGTCATTACAAACTCAAATAGATTAACCATTACCACTTCTTATCCATACTCATATTATAAACTCAAAATACTCTGTCTGTTACCTTTTCACACCTAAACAGCTGAACAGATCTTAATGAAATTTGGCAAGGACTGGTACAGCCAGACCTAAACCTACACAGTACTAACATCTTTAGGTCCCATTGCCTGTTTAGATACTTCATATATTGCAAATCTTGCAGTTGAATAACTAAGCTGGCGAAGAACAGATGCTGATATACCATTGTATAGACCCAAAACACCTGCAACGAATTTTTGATTTGATTAGAAGTCAAAAATTGTTTTACGAAGGACCTTGGCTTTATTTAGATATCCAAGTTGAATGTGTACTTGCCTTGTGATTTAACAACGATTCCAGTGAGTTGCATCATTGAGATATTTTTCCCCTTATGTGTTTGCATTTGAACTTTCAATAAGTCAAGAGGATGAGTAAAGCACTGAGCTCCAGCTGCTGCTAACCCTCCGAAGTACCATCGTGACACCTTATAGTACTCATTCCTCACTCCCTCTTTTATAGCACTCATTTTGTAACTGAAACAATCAGACTTAATTAATTGCTGAACGTGGAACGTTCGGGGACGTCGATTTTTATACCTACTACACAAAAACACTGTGACCCAGATTTTCAGTAGGTACTCTGTGAAGCTGGCAGTATTTTTTCCAAAATTATTTGTATCCTAATTATAATGAACGCGCTAGCTCATTGGGTCTTGAGGTAATTTATATTTCAAACTATAATAGATCAGTATTGTATTCTCTTTGTAATAGACAAAGAGAATACAATACTGACGAGGTAATAGATGAATGCGTGCGTCAATGCGTATACATACAATAACTTACGTCAGTATTGTATTCTCTTTAACTTATGTGCGTGCGTGCATCGTTCGTTCTTCTGAGGCATGCACTAACCAGTGTTGCCGGCAGTCAAACGCAAAAAGGTCCGATCCGAACGCAAATATGGTCCGAAATATGACAAAAAAGTCCGTTTTTGCATTTTGCACAAAAATATTCAATAGTGGGGATTCTTATCAGTCTTTCTTATGAATTTTACTGTATGCTGCTTTATCTATGAGAACTGAAATAAATTTCGCTTATTTTTGAATACATTTTACTACAAAGATATCGTTAGGAAAACCTGAAAATAGAAAAACAAGGTATATTTAAAGGACTCAGATAAAAAAAAAATATTATTGTAGAGTACTCGCAAAACTTTACGAGCTCTGTGAAGTTGGCTTCAACGGCTGCGCACTGAACCGTAAATAAGGCGTTGAGGGGAAAGAACGAGGTGAGAGGGGATCTGTCTGTCCAACCAGGCTTGTCAGCGAGAATTCTGGCGTATTTTTATTTTGTCTAGCTTATTTTGTTCTGCATAAATTTATTTTCAAATTCAATATTTATAGAATATATAACACACTCAATGACGGAATATTTTAAACCTAAAATGTTAGAATAAATTAAAATTTTTATCTAACGCAATTGACCCAAGTTTGAAAATAAAATAATTACTATGTAGCAAATTTATTTATAACCTAGTTGGCAATACTTTCTTTTGAGTACAATGACGCAGCAAAGTCTTTGACGGTTGTTCGCTGTTCGTTTCGTTGACTTGATAGTTTGTTCTTGCGATTTTGTTGAGTATTCCTTGATATTAGCTGTTTCTCTTAAACGTTGAATATGCGTCGCGGGCGGTATAACGTACTGCGTCTTCAAACATGAAAAATTGTGTTCGATGTCATGAGTTTCATGAGAAAAGAAGCCGATGAATTCAACCTCAAAATGGTACTTCAGCTGACCGCATTTGCAACAGGTGTGTCTATTAGCACCATAAAAAGGATTTCTAGCCGAAGCCCGGGTTGGTCACTAGTTGGTTAATATCACTTTTCTATTTGAATGTACTTGCGCAGTATTGCTTCCGTGCCTAAGTTCACAGAGCTTATTAAGTTTTGCGACCACTCTACCTCCCCGCAGAATAAATAAATCAAATGTAAAAAAGAAAGTAGTAAAGCCAAAAGTACTTTCGAGCTCGAGCTTCAAAACCGTTTCGAATGCCTGGCAAGCGTTGAATCCGTGAACAATTATAACGACGGGTTTGTGCAGACTCTCCTTACGACAGTGTCTAATTTCTATAAGGCCCAACTTATAAATAGAACTAAGAAACTCTCTGACCATACCCTCAAGCTCATGGAGGAAAGACGGGAACTAAACTTGCAGTCTTCAGCGGGTGCGTCAGAATACCGGCGGCGGCTCAATAGACAAATCTCAAAATCACTGAAACGCGACGTACGCCAATACAACACCAACCGTATTAAGGAGGCTATTGAGCGGAACAAAGGCTCTAAGTGCTCGCGAGGGATTTGTCGATTGGGCAAAGCCAACTGACGAGACTGAAGACCAATGACGACGGCAGGATTATCTCGTCGAAACCCGAGCTTTTGAGGGAGGTGGAGAGGTTCTATGGACAGCTGTACACATCGGTGCAAAAACCCGTCTCTAGTTCAGCAAAAGACCCAAGAGCTAGACTTACCCGGCATTACACCGATGATATCCCGTACGTTAGCCTGTACGAAATTAGTATGGCCCTTAAACAGCTCAAGAACAACAAGGCACCGGGGGAGGACGGAATCACCTCTGAACTTCTGAAGGCGGGTGGACAACCGAACCTTAAGGCCCTTCAAAAGCTGTTCAATTCCGTAATCCTCCAGGGAAAAACGCCACAAGCATGGAACGGAAGCGTAGTGGTACTGTTCTTCAAGAAGGGTGATAACACCCTACTGAAGAACTATTGGCCCATTTCGCTTCTGAGCCATGTTTATAAGCTGTTCTCCAGGGTCATCACTAACCGTGTTGCGCGCAGGTTTGACGACTTCCAGCCCCCCGAACAAGCTGGTTTTCGGAAAGGCTTTAGTACCATAGACCACATACACTCGCTAAGGCAGGTTATAGAGAAGACTGAAGAGTATAACATGCCCCTCTGTATAACGTTTCTGGACTATGAGAAAGCCTTCGATTCGGTCGAGATTTGGGCTGTATTACAATCCCCCCAGAGTTGCCAAGTTGACTATCGCTACATCGAAGTGCTTGTACGAAAACGCCACTATCTATGTCAGTCCGATTACAGAACCAGAACTCAAAACCTATTTCACTACAGCGAGGAGTGAGACAGGGAGACGTCATCTCACCGAAACTGTTCAACGCTATGCTGGAGGATATGTTCTAGGTTCTGGATTGGAAAGGGCTAGGCATCAACATAAACGGCGTGTTCATCACTCACCTTCGCTTTGCAGACGACATCGTTGTCATGGCTGAGACCATGGAGGGCCTTAGTACAATGCTCGGTGACCTCGGTAGAGCCCCCGAAAGAGTTTGTCTTAGAATGAACATGGATAAGACAAAAATCATGTCAAATGTCCATGTAGTACCTACTCCCGTATTATTCCTTAGAGGAACCATCCAACTAGGAAAGTCCAACTTCGAGAAGGAGGTCAGCCGCCGAATCCAGCTCTGATGGGCAGCGTTCGGGAAGCTACGTGGTGTCTTTTCATCCCACTTACAGCAGTGTCTCAAGACAAAAGTCTTCGACCAGTGTGTATTGCCAGTGATGACATATAGCACTGAAACATGGTCCTTCACTATGGGCCTCGTCAGAAAGCTCAAGATCGCACAGAGAGCAATTGAGAGGGCTATGCTCGGAGTCTCTCTGCGAGATCGAATCAGAAATGAGGAGATCCGCAGAAGAACCAAGGTAACCGACATAGCGCTCAGAGTTGCGAAACTCTGTCAGAAGTGGCAGTGGGTAGGGCACATAGCTCGTAGAACCGCTAGCTGGGGCTGCAAGGCCCCAGCGGCCGTCGGTTCTACGAGCTAATATATCAATCGTCATAATCATAATTAAATTCATCCATTATTGATACCTATAAAATAAAGGGCAAATATTTTCTATTTTTAATTATAATTGATAATCCACGAGCCCCCGACCTGCCTTCAAAAACATACTTCCTACTCTCTTACTCTTTAAAACGGTTTTGAAAAGTTATGTAAATACCCAGTATAATGTATGAAGGTAAGTTGAGGTTGGTTCGTATGTGCACATGCTGTTAAAACTGGTTTAATAAATGCTGAAAGCAACAATAAATAAAACACTAGGATCTATCCAATGATATTCTATATAAACTGGATCTATCCACTTACCTATATTATATCCCTACGTCACGCAATAACATTCAACCACGTATGTATGCCTTCAGTCAGAAGTGCCTTTAGTACTAGTATATCGATAGTATGTTCCTTGCTAGCTAGTACTCATAAAATTCATTCAAATTTCAAACGTATGTGAAACGTGAATTAGCAAAATCTCATAGTCCACCATTCCATTCATTCAACTCAAAAAGATGAAGGGACCAACGAACCGAAAAGTAACCTCCTTAAAAAATTTGTGGTCCTTGATTCGTCCTACTGGACACACTATAGTCTATTGGGCTTGGGCCATACTTCCTGGCCTTTTTCATAGGTACTGGTGATGTTTTTCCAAATCTTAAGGTATGCTCTGGGATATACTGAGGGCCATTGGATAGGCGTTTTGGTCCGAAAAGGTCCGCAAATACTCATGGTCCGCAAAAGGTCCGCAGAGGCAGAAAAAAGTCCGAAACGGACCAAAATGGTCCGCACCGGCAACGCTGGCACTAACCTAAGGCAATAACTAACAGTGTTGCCGGCAGTCAAACGCAAAAAGGTCGATCCGAACGCAAATATGGTCCGAAATATGACAAAAAGGTCCGTTTTTGAATTTTGTACAAAAATGTTCAATAGCGGGGATATGAAGTACTTCAATAAATTTCGCTTATTTTTGTTATTTTTGAATACATTTTACTACAAAGATCCTGAGACCTGAAAATCGAGAGACAAGGTATATTTAAAGGACTGAGATAATAAAGGTATTATTGTGACTTAGGTATTAGAAATATCATTGAATTGTACCTTGTAATTGTACGCCGAATTGCCAATCGATTAACCGAAAACCGATTAACCGACTCATATTACGGCGGTTGTTCACCGGTTTTTTTGTCAAAATTACGGGTTTTTTTTAGTAATATGCCTTGCAGGCTTTATTTAAAACGACCATAACAATATCCTATCCACCTAATTATTGTACAACATCTTATGCGTTATCTATTCAAAAATTCAAACAAACACCTCGGAAAAGTTTGGACCGCATAAAAAGTCATTACTGAATGTTGTCATCATGCAAATAAGCTATTATTATTAACTGAGTAAAGCAAGATAGCGACGGCGGCGTTGCATAGGTGCATTGGGCGCCACCGTCGCTCGCTACGGTAAGCGGTCGAACTGGCAAATAGTGTGGCCAACGTAGGTGATTTATCGCCACTAAGGCTACTCACGATTAGAATCGGCAATGAAAAAATCTGAAAGGCGACTGGTTGCCTTTGAGGCTACTTACAACACAAGCCATCACAAGCCATTAAAAATAGCCGAATCACAAATGAAAAGCTTATAATAAAAATCATAGTCACCCTTAGGTCTGTGCAATTAAGAAACGAAATTTAGGATGCAATTAAGTGATATGTATTTATTTTGCAGTAAGTGACTACCGCATGACGTATGACTTAAGAACTTTTTGGTTAAGATCAAAGGGCCTTTCTCCCATAGATTAGGTACCTAGTTAGTTGCCTAGGTAACCTTGTCAACAGTTATGTCAAAGCTTATTTATCTACCGTATTTCTTTGTCGAATAAAGCCAAATTAAATGGTATTTACGTAATTTCATTACAAATTTACGGAATTGGACGCTTACCCTTTACCTCGTATTGAACACATTGTCTCTGAAGTTGCCAAGCATAGTGTATTCAGCCAGTTAGACTTGAAGAGCGCTTACCATCAGGTCCCTATCTTACAAAGAGAGAAAATATACACAGCCTTTGAGGCTTGCGGCAAGTTGTTCCAGTTCACAAGGATACCATTCGGCGTCACATATGGTGTCGCAGCGTTCCAACGTACTCTGGAATATGTGATAAACAAGGAACAGCTACGTGGCGTCTATGCGTACCTTGATGACGTTACAGTCTGCGGGAGAACGATGGAGGAACATGACGAGAACTTAAACAGGTTTATGACTGCCGCAAGAAAATATAAACTAACACTTAATGAACAAAAGTGTATCTTTCGAAGGGACTCAATCAATTTATTAGGTTATACAGTCTCTAACAACAGTATGAAACCAGACCCGGAAAGGCTTAAACCTCTCGTGGAATTACCCGTACCGAAAACTTCTACAGAACTAAAACGTACATTAGGCCTTTTTGCCCACTATGCGAAGTGGATCGATAGATTCTCTGAGAAAATACGCCCACTTATTGACGCAACGAGCTTCCCGCTTAGCGACCAAGCACGAAGTAGCTTCGATGCTCTAAAAAAAGAAATTCAAAAGGCTACCCTGATCACTATCGACAATAATGAACTACTTACAGTCGAAACAGACGCATCTGACTACGCTATTGCAGCAAGACTATCACAAAAAGGCCGTCCCGTAGCCTTCTTTTCGAGAACACTCAACAGCTCTGAGTTGAATCATCCTTCGATAGAAAAGGAAGCTTACGCAATTGTAGAAGGATTACGAAAGTGGAAACATTATCTACTTGGAAGACATTTCGTGTTGATAACTGATCAGAAATCAGTAACGTACATGTTAGATCAGAAACACACTTCAAAGATAAAGAATGACAAAATACAACGCTGGCGGTTAGAGCTTTCGTGTTTTAAATATGACATCGTGTATCGACCAGGTTCACAAAATACAGCAGCTGATGCGCTCTCTCGTGTATGCGCCTACATGAATACTGATAAACTGCGTGTATTACATGACTTACTCTGTCATCCTGGCGTGGTAAGAATGCACCACTGGGTGCGCTCTAAAAATTTACCCTATTCTATCAATGACATTAAATTTATTACATCTTCGTGCCGTGTATGTGCCGAAATAAAACCCAGATTCATGAAAGGTTCAGCACATTTGATAAAAGCCACTGCACCTTTTGAACGATTAAACATCGATTTCAAGGGGCCACTTCCATCGAACACGGAAAATAAATATCTGCTCACGGTGATAGATGAATATAGTCGTTTCCCTTTTGCATACCCGTGCGAAGATATGACAGCGGGCACGGTAATAAGATGCCTCAAAGACATTTTCTACACCTTCGGACAGCCACTATATATTCATAGCGACAGAGGAACTTCTTTTATGTCTAAAGAAGTACAGACATTCTTAACTTCAGCTGGAATAGCTTCATCACGGACTACACCGTACAATCCACAAGGGAATGGGCAGGTCGAAAGACTTAATGGCACCCTTTGGCGTACTGTCCAGTTAAGTTTAAAATCAAAAGAGATGCCCATAGAAAACTGGGAACACGTACTGAAAACTGCACTCCATGCTGTGCGTTCCCTTTTATGTACGACTAGAAATATGGCACCACACGAAAGGATGTTCCACCACCTAAGGAGAAGTCCTAACGGAGAATCTTTGCCATCGTGGTTAGTGCCTGGGCCAGTACTAATGAGAAATTTTCGACGAACCTCGAATAGTGACCCGTTGGTAGAAGAAGTAGAGTTGATTCAAGCTAACCCTAGCTACTCTCACATCCGAAGACCGAACGGGAGAGAGGACACGATTAACAACAGACACTTAGCCCCGATGCCTGAGTCTGATGATTTTGATAGCGCTGAGTCTGACATATTTGACAGTGCCAACACTTCCGGGACAGAGAATGAGAGAACCACTGAGCGACCTATTGCCCGGATGCCTGAGTCTGATAGCGACAAGGCTTCTGAGCGTCCTGTTGTCCAGACGCCTGAGTCAGACAATGAGGAGCGTCCAGAACCGTCTTCATCTTCGAGACCCCAACGCATTCGGCGGGCGCCCGTTCGTTTTAATGATGATTATGAATACTTCTAAGGCCACGGAGAATGACGTATGACTTAAGAACTCTTTGGTTAAGATCAAAGGGCCTTTCTCCCATAGATTAGGTACCTAGTTAGTTGCCTAGGTAACCTTGTCAACAGTTATGTCAAAGCTTATTTATCTACCGTATTTCTTTGTCGAATAAAGCCAAATTAAATGGTATTTACGTAATTTCACTACACCGCATTTATTTAATTATCTATTGAATAAAGAATTATTTTATAACGTTATTTTTTATCACTTTGCTTTGTAACGCCTTTTTCAAGATTATATCCTGCGCATGTACAAAGTCATTTAAAAGATATCAAAGCCATGAACAATATGTGAAGCATTAAAATAATATCCGTCAGACACAGGATGCTGGGCAGCACCAATAGTCTGCTAAGGGTTCTGGCAGTCAGACATTGCAGTAGCCTGCAAAGGCACTGGATATCAAGTCTAATGAACCCTTAAGCTAAACAAGTTTATTATATAAATTAAATTAATTCTATGATATTTTTCCTTGCATGTAATGTGTGTGTATTATAAACTTTCTAAGATTTGATACCTTTAAATGTAATTGTCTGAATTAATAAACGTTTTATTTCTTTATTATTGCGATTAGTGCGAAACGACCCGCACACGGAGGGTTCCGTTCCATCTCACATAACTATTTCGCAGTCTAACGACCGTTATGTAATTATATCATTTTTATATATTTTTTAATCGCGGCCATACACATCCTGTCGTTATTTCAGTTGTCTACCTTTTATAGTTCATGAGACGTAGCCCGCGGATGAACGGACGTACACTAACGTAAACTTTATTTGAGTAAGAGACAGGCAGTTTTATTACTACCAAATAAGAAAGGGAATAAAACTTATTGGTTTCTAAGACTGATATATTGTAAAGTTTTAAGATATCTATTTTGTTGATTTTTGTAGCTTTATTTGAGTAAGTGAGAGTTTTAATACTACCAAATAAAAAAAAAACACTTAGTAACTCTTATGACTTATCTATCATAATGTTTTAGAATAACTATATTGTTAATTTTTATAACTTTATTTGAGCAAGAGTATATTTTTATTTTGTTAATTTGATTGGTGATTGCATATCAAATTAATCAGTTCATTTTATTCAAATTTTATGGTTTTATTTTGTCCTAAGATACTTATGATAATAAACTGAAAAATCGGTTTAACCGAAAAATAAAAACAGAAAAACCGGTTTTGTTAAACAATCCGGTATTTACATGCCCTAGTAAGTACCCAGTATAATGTATGAAGGTAAGTTGAGGTTGGTTCATATGTGCACATGCTGTTAAAACTGGTTTAATACTAGCTAAAAGCATAAATAAAACACTAGGATCTATCCAATGATATTCTATATAAACTGGATCTATCCAATCCACTTACCTATATTATCTCCCTAAGTCACGCAGTCGCGCGTCATTTTTGCCTTTAGTACTAATACATCTATGTTTCTTGCTAGCTAGTAGGTACTCATAAAATTTATTCAAATTTCAAATGATAGTGAAACGTGAATTTGCAAAATCTGTAAGAAAATTCAATTGTACTAAATATTTATTACAGAAAAGCTAACCGTGGTTGTCTCTATATTTTCTTGCATAACCTTCGGTCATTTATGAGGACATTGTAGATAATGAAATATCTTTCAGCATCTACACTATTGACTGGGCTATGAAAATGTTGTATAGCTTCACGAACCTTAGGTAACAACATTTTGATGCAAGTAAAATCTGCATGACGTTAACAGGAGTTTCTTGCTGAATCACATTGACGAGTTGCCTATAGAAATGAACTTATCTACTTATGAGTTCATCTTGTGGTCTATCCCTGAAAATTGTATTTTCAACAAGCTCTCGAGTGTTGGGTTAGTGACTAGACACAATGTGGTCACGGCCGCTGCTACTATGGGCAAAATAATTTGCCAATGTGCAGGCAGGAATCGTTTGTTCGGTTGGATGTGAAGATAATATATCCATCGTCGAAAAAGTATATAATACACAAAATATTATATGTCGTTTTTATCGCATAAATCACGTGAATTTCGCATTTATCGCTTCTATTTCGTAAAAACAAAAATTACGTATCTCTAGACATAGGTAAAATCATCATGGCCTTTACGAAATCGATTAATTGTGAGTACTTGGTACTTTGGTAAAAAATAAGTGTGCAACGCGCCGCTATTCCAAATTCCCTTTACTACTTATACTTATGTGTTACAAGAATAGTACGAAGAAATCGTAGGTACATTGTCTATAATTGGTAGAATTTTGTAACATTTCCAGCGCCACTTCCCAAGTGAAACACAAATAATTTCCTAGTTTCTAATCATGCTAATTTTCTGCGGTAATTTTATAAAATTCTGCCAAAAAATGCTGTTTTTTTAGATCTGCGACACAATCTGCTAGACCCTAAATTTGAGATTGAATTCTGCTAAATCTGGTCACACTAACCCAAAGAGTACTTAAGAGTAAAATCTAAGAGTAAAATACTTACGAGGACACTATCTAGCCCTCCTCCCCGTCCGGTCCGTAGACATCAACAACACAAAGAGAATACAATACTGCAACCACAGACTACATACTAGATCCTGACACATATAATTATTTTAATTAATATAATTATTATATCTTGGTTGTATACTCATTGATGTCTTGTTGATGTGTCTGATCTCTACCTTTTATTATATTATAATTTAAGAACCGGGACTCCTAAACTAGCCATTAGCATCAATTTACATGGCACTTCAATACCAACAGATAAACGAAAAAGATACGTCTACCAACCTAACAGATGAAATAGTGCTGCCAATTTGCTTTTTATCGAATCGATTAACGATATCGATATTACAGGGTATATTTGAAGATTTAAAGAGATTTAAAAAAAATATTGTTTCAAGGTATATTATATCAAAACATCAATGAGTGCCTGCAAGGACCAGATGATGGCACTCATTGATGTTAATATTTTTATGACGTTACTAATTCTTTTGAGCTTTTTCGCGTTAGCCCAAATTCAAGTTAAAAATTATGATTAAATATGTTTAAATTATTTTATTACTACAGAATAAAATAACAAAAACACGCATGACCGACAAATATATGCTTGTCAAGTTGTTGTTTTGTAAAATCATTAGATACACGGTCTCGTCAACATCATCTATCGCATTATTATGACAGAAATATTTCAATTGCCCTTTGAAAAACCTCCCATCATCTGTAGAGTTAAACGGGGCGCTACTAACCCAGCAGCGGGAACGTGTTAAAGGTTTTTACGAATTAATTTACTTTTGCTCGAGCTATGTGGGGGATTTCCGCAATCTGTTTTCCGGAAATCCCCCACGTGATGGCTCGATTTAATTTGGGGGATTAGCGGAAAAAAATCCGCAAATCCCCCACGTGGGGAAGGCTTCGGGGGATTAGCGGAATAATCCGTATAAATTGTTATAGATTTTTTTGCATAGCTCTTCTAATGAGTACCCTGTCTTCTTCTTTAAAACAAAAGTTGAGGAATAATCATCGATTTAGGCAAGGCTAAAGTTTTTTTACTCTTTCATGTATGAAAGAGTAAAAAAACTAGGAAAAAAAATGAGGTGTACCTCATTTTTCTTTATTTTAGGTTCAGCTTACGCCGAGACACGACGTGACGCGAGGCGTCTCGGGACGTATCGCCGTGCCGCCCGCGGGGAATTTTCATATACCTATTATGTCAATACAATTTTTATTTTTTGTAGTTAGTAAATAAAGTTATATTTTGAATCTCTGTCATAAAAAGTGCACACTGCGTCACGTGCCGTCTCGCTGCACCGCGGAGAATTTTGGTATTATTTGTATCAATAGTATTTGTATCTTTTCATCACTATTTAAAAGTGTGCGTCTCGGTCTGAGCTGACCCACTTGCATAGTAAACAAATACCTAACATTGAAGTCATCGATATCGATAGTTACAATACGAGTACATCACTAGTCGAGAACACAATATAATCTTTATAAATGAATTACTAATTTGTTTTGCCACGAGCTTGATTCACTTAATGTCTAAATATATCATAATCAATGCTTACCATGCCTCATTAAAAGGAAATTTTGCCATGAACTTCAATTTTTCCAAATTTTTGCGATTGGCTCTTTCTTCACAGTTTTCACATGTATAAACCGTCTTTTTGGTTGTATTTTTGTACAATAATGCGACCTCTGAACTTTCTATAACTTGACACTTAGTTTGTTAAAAAATAAACATAAATCAAACATTAAAAATCAACAAAAATCCACTCTCAAATATAGAAAGAGGAAGCGCACAAGAGAGCAGGATGGCAGATGGCAGCATCCGGTCCATAGACCAGGTAGTATACTTCGGTCCGGTCCGCCATTATTTACCATGCAAATTCCATACAAATGTTTGATGTTCCTAGTTTCGGTAGGCTGGGATACAATAACTAGACATAAATCCAAATTTGAATCCATCCATCCAACTAGGCATGGAAAATTGAGGGAAAATCATAAATCCTTATTCCTCGCTCGGTCCAAATATCCAAGGTCCGAAGAGAATACAATCGATACAATGCTTGGTCACACATGCACGCAAAGCATCGACACGGTGCTGTGGTACGACATTGACAACATCGCCATTAAAAAAAGAAGTTGAAGTTGACAGTGACAACTCCATAGAAAGAGTAAGTTTTGTATGATCTTTGGTAAGAGGTAGCCATGAAAAAAACATAAGAGCAAAAAAAAAAACAATTAAAAATAATAGGCTATTTATGTATTAGGTTCATTGCCGCACAAAATTTTACAAAAGTTATGAAAATCTACCCTGACCCCATCAATAACAACGTTCGGTGATACAGTCTGGATAGGAGCCGCTGTGTTGCTTCATCATCATCACAATAATTGCAGGACTTCACAAGTAAACCTATAGAATATAGAGTAACATAATTATCGGGGCAAATAAAAGTAAGTAAAACACAAGTAAATATTGTATGTGAACGTAGAATACGTTCACATACAATATCTCCTGTACAATAGCACAATAGCTCCTGTTTAGATTGAGGTATAACAACGATTTTCGCTATATTATCTCCGCGCCCGCCGCAAGCATCCAGCCAGCCAGCATGGGCACCTCTTCCCATAAACGCACCTTAGGGCCCATGAATAATTTTTTCATAGCATTCTGGCGTCTTTGTATAAGACTTTTTTTCTGGCCAAACGTAAGATAAGCATATAAAAATTCGAGCCCAAAGAAATCTTGACGATACGATATTCGTAAACAATGGGCAATGTATACCTTCCTAACCTAAAAATTACTTGTTGAGTTTTGTCACTGAACGGGGAACTAAAGTTATCGACATAGCTCAAAGAATTTGTAAGCTGAAGTGACATGGGCCATATCTCGCGAAGAAGCGACAACCACTGGGGTAAACATCTTTTTGAGTGGAGACCTTGTCTCAGCAAACAGTGTTGGATGCCCTCCGGCCAGGTGAGATGACAATCTGCGAAAGACTGCAGGCAGATGCTGAATGCAGCAAGCTTAAGACAGGGCACCATGGTGCTTATTAGGGGACGCCTATGTCCAGCTGTGGCCATAGGCTGATGATGACAATGTTGATTTTTGACAGAATTTTCACATCTCTTTTGAGACCTTTCCCACAATGCTTAGTGCTGTTCTGACCAAAGAAGAAAAAAGTAGACTTAGAGACTAATTATCTAGCTCTAAAGTGCTGATAATTATTATATTTCAAATTCCACGCCAAAACATGAATTTTGGAATTTGGTGTTGTGCATTGTTAAGGTGTCTATAGACTAGCTAGAGCATTTGCTAGAGCATTACATTGTAATGTTATGTTCTTCCGAAAACAACAAAACAAACATAAACAGCAAATAATGCTTAATGTTCTGGTACAATTAAATGCTCTAGTTTAAACTAGCCTACAGCATTTACTATTTGCACCTTTTGGTTGTTTTCAAACATTATCTCTTCAGAACGGCTTAAGTGGGACGTAATTTATAAATCACACTACAATAAACGATTATGATTTTACCATGTTACTTAACTCTTATAATGTTTTTTTATTTGCAGAGAATGGCATCTGATATTGTATCCTGTTTGCAGTTAGACAAAAATGTGCCAGGGAGAATAATTCTGATCAAAGAAATAAATGGATGTGACAGTGCTTTTATTGACAGTTGTGTATTAAGTAACTGCATAAAAAACCAGACTCCCATTGTTTTCATATCAATCCACAACTCGCTGAACCACTACCTAAATGTTGGACTAAAGATGAACTGTAATATGCAAAAACACATTGACAGTGGGCTCATTATATTCTACAACCTTGGAGAAGAGATAGTTCTCAATTTACTAGAAAATGTAACTTTCTCAATACAAGAGTTGTATCTGAAAGTTAAGGAGAAAATTCCAATCCAAAGCAGCCGGGAGCCTGTGAATATTATTGTTGATGGGCTATCTCATTTTTTTGATTTGGGCTATACATTGAGAGATGTTAATATTTTCTGTAAACAGTTAAATGGTTTGATAAGACAGAGCAACCATTCTTTTCTGCTTATCCATTGCAATCAGGCGAGTGAAGATGATGTCACTCGTACAATGTCTAATCTCTTGATGCACAAAGCTGACACAGTAGTGGAAGTAGAAAATCTTCAATCAGGTTGGAGTGCAGATGTTTCCGGTCTTATGACGGTGAAATATTTAGGACAGAAGTTTCAATATGAGCACATGTTCATCTTGGATCAAAAACCAGTCAGGTATCTTTTCAAATTGTTTGATAGGGGTGTAAAACTTCTTGCTCCAGGAACAGTTTAGTTTGGAAAATTGTTTAGTGTAAATAATTTGTTCCATAAAATTAATTTATAATGTTGTTGTAATATACTTTTAATATTAATAACGTAATACAGAACTAAATATTTTTTAATGGTTTGTCTTGAAAGTCCTTCCTATAAATTCACTCACTCAAGTTTGTGTGACATGACATAAGCCCATCACAGACGTAGCTATAATATATATAGTAATATGAATCATAGCAAGGCATAGCACCATATATTTTCTATACAAATTTTCGAAATACACGCAGCTATAATTTATATTTTTATGACATTACCAAGCTATACTGTAACTGCTTGTATTGCTTGCTTTATAGCACGGTATATTACTATATATTATAGCTACGTCTGTGACGGGCTATATATACCATAAGATGTCACTTAAGCCTTTTTTCCTGACAACGATACTAAAATGCTACATATGTAACTAAATCTTTCATGGTCCACAACGCACCTCGTAGTCCACCAGGCGAGGCTGGTGGTTGGACAGAGAATGCATTAAAGTGGAATAGAAAAACCTGGTTTCGGCAACAGCTCAGAATCCTGCACCCGCGCGTTTTCTTTTCGACTAAGGCAAGGCTACGTATTCACTGCCGTGATTGACGCGAAGTCATAAATTATTTAAAGCCGGAAAAAATCTATAGAAAAGACATCAAGTATCATAACAGCGTGTTATTAGCAACGACCTACCTACTAAACGAAACGACCATATCATTAATGTACCCAGTCAAAATTGATGGATCAGTCAGAATGTTTAAAACATACCAACAGCTAATGCTTTCGACAATTTAATAGTCGTGTTGTGAAGTCCCATGAAATTTTCATTTGTGGTGATTAGCTGTTGCCCAGCGACCGTCCGAAGGCTGTATTTTTTGACCATCATTCACTCCAGTACACGTGAGGACTACATCGAGGGCGCTATTTTCCTTGCGCAGCTATCATTAACTTGTCAGTTTACTAACGAATTTCCCATCAATTAAGTGAACAAACTGCCGTTTTATGAATTTTTAGAACGCTTTGACTGATTACGTTTGAAGGTTTAAGTGAATTTGAAGAAGTGTGTTCATGGGGTGATCTCGTCGGAGATGCCATGACTCAGAGTACGATCTCGGAAAAGCACCATGGTGGTGCAAGCACCGTCACTGAAGAAAAACTTTTGGTAAATAACAATTTTATTTCTTTTCTCTATATCCAAGAAATAACCTGGGCGTTTAATGTTTGGAAAATGTCACTATGCAAGTACTCAACTCACTTAGTTTTCCTTAAATTTCACTACTAAGAGACCACTTGAAAGGTCGTTAGTGAAATAACAGCATCACGCACGCACGAAATTATAATGTAAGTTCACTAATTTTATTACCCAGTTCCCTTATCCCCCTAATTCTTTATTTACTGCACACGATTAAAAATTAGAATTATAATTATTAAATTTTGTATTCCAACGATTCGGACTGCAATCTCCATCCCAAATAAATAATGAATAAACTTACATTTCGTGTCTTCGTAGGTGGCAGTACGTGTGCGCCCGCTAAGATCAGATGAAGGTCCCCGCATCGTTCACGTGGTCAGCGATAAGGTTACACCAATCACTTATGCCTTTTTACGTAGCCTTTATACGTAGTCAAATACATAATAGTACTTTTAGATCGATTACAAATCGTACTTACTTGAGTCGGTTCATAGGATAAACTGGTATAAGATTGCGAGAACTCATCGAGAAATAGTACGTTAGTACGTACTCGTAATATTGTAGCCATGAATGAAATTGTAGAATGGGTAGTAAAAATTACATAAGTACGGGTTCGTACCGTAATAACTAAACTTTTTCGGTAAGGTACGAAGGACAAAACAGATGCTACGCTGCTAAGTCTTGGCGTAGAGGGTCTACGAAGCGTAGCTGACTGCTACGGTGCATTTTGGATTGTAGGAAAATGTAGCACTGCGAGCGTGACTAAGTATGTTTTTGCTACGCTGCGTAGAGACGTAGAGGGTCTACGAATTTTGTGGTAGTAGTATGTTTGTTGTGCAAAGGAACATTTCGCCCACTTGCGACGACGACAGTGTGACATGTCTAATGTAATCATAATTCGAGATGTCACACTGTCGTCGCAAGTGGACGATTTTTACTTATTATGCTAGCGCCACATTGAACAGATAATCCGTCGCTGATCTTATAGCCCGGCTACACGCTCAAACATTTGTGCAAAAACACCTGCACAAACACAGTTTGCGCAAGCAAGATGGAGCGTGTGGCCGGGCTCATCTTGCTTGCGCAAACTGGTTTGTGCAATCATGCATGCACAAATGTTTAAGCGTGTGGCCGGACTATTGCACGGCAGAACGCCGCCAGTACATTTTATTCCATCTATTTTCGGTTCGAACCGATCTTTCGTGTAGGCCCGAAAATTAAAACTTCCGTTTAATGTGGCGCTAGCCTTACGAGGTATAAACATTTCAACAACACCATGTTATAATTATAAATAAAAACGATTGCCTTTAAACTTAACCGAAACTTGAATTATACAAAGAAATTAATTACCAATATCAGGCAAAGGGAATAAAAAAGGAAATAATGAATGCAATGACTACTGTGTACATAGTTATTCCGTGGTATTAGTAGACATATGATTTGGGTACGTGTTTGTTAAAAAGACACATTTATCATATTTTTACCTGCGAGTAGAATAATTAGGTATGCAAATAACATTGATATCTTGTAGACCAATGTTTAGTAATTAAACCTATTATATCTAGATTCTGGTGTTGGAAGACGAGGGCGACTTTCGGAAAGACGTCTTGAGGCAGCGCAGGCTCAACGAAAAGCACTACACGTACGACCGTGTCTTCGGCGAAGACAGCACACAGGTTAATGGTTTACTTGCAATTTTGAACAATAACATGGATTTAGACACTAGACACCTAGATATATAAATAAATAAATAAATAATGCTGGACAATCGCACAGCATCATCTGGCCCCAAGCTATGAGAGCTTTAGTTTGTATTACTGATATACTTAATAGGTTATATATCATAGATGTATTTTTTTACTATACATAGAACACCCGGGAGCAATCTCTGCGGATCGTATAAATATTTGTACCAAGGCGGGAATCGAACCCACAACCTCCTGCGTTGCAAGCGGACCTTCTAACAACCTATGACTTGGGTTCAACAAGCTCAGGACCGAGATGCGTGGAGGGGAGGCCTGTGCCCAGCGGTGGGAGTCGTGGTGCAGACCAGGATAATTGTAATAAAATTGAAGAAAAGATTAACTATTTTTTTCTGGAATTCATCTCATTCTCATTTTTCAAGCTTTTCTTCGATGTTTTCAGCAGTCGAGGTTTTTACCGCTCAGTTTCATGGGACTTAAGTCCCATGACAGCATTGTACCTATAGTTTTGCACAGAACTTCAGCACAAAAGGAATGGGTAAAGCGAACTATTCGCCTCTTAACACCCATTGAATAAAACAACACCCGTTGAAATAGCATAGTGCTTGAAGTTCGATATAAAATGTCAACAGGGCAAAAATATAATAAAGTTTAATAGAAAGGATACGCCAATTCATTCTTTCTATTGATATAGTAGGTGTTGACTCAGTGCCTCACGTCACTAAAAGACTATGACCCTTCGTGAGCTGACATTGTATTATGAATAAGTGATTCACAAAATGCATGAAAACCAATCGTAAGCGAAAATCATCGTTACCGTTTTATTTAAACCATTGGATAATTTATTGCACTTTCAGAATCACATATTCCCATTAATACATACATAACATAACACTAAAGATTGGATGTTTAGATGGACGGATGGATGTTTGTAACTTCTTTACAACAAACTACTATACGGATCGGGCTGAAATTTTGAATAGATGTAGTTCAAGACCTGGAATAAAACATAGGCGACGTTTTATCCCATAAATCAGTTCAGATGGGAAAGAAATAACTTTTAAACGTTTCCATAGAAACAACCTGTGCGAAGCCGCGGGTAGGACTAGTATTATAAATCGAAATTTTGGATGTTTGTTACCTTTTCACGTTAAACTATTGAACGGATAGGGCTGAAATTTTGCATAGAGATAGCTCTAGGTCTGGATTAACATATAGTTTACTTTTCCCGAAATAAGGCGGGAGAAGCCACGGGCAGAAGCTAGTTAAATATAACTCAGAAAAATACACAGTCTACTGATAGGTCAACTGTTTAGTTTGTAAAAACTAATTTTTACCGTACGTTTTCGTTTTAATCAATTAGGTATTATAAATAAATAAATAATGCTGGACAATTCACGTAGCATCATCTAGCTCCAAGCTAAGCAGAGCAGCAGTTATACCCACTAGATAACTGATATACAATATATACGTAGATAGATATTGACATTGATTAGACAATGATGTTAATGCTTGGCCAGATGTCGCTCCGTTCCGCACTGTCAGTAGTATGTAAGAAATTCAATGTTCTGTTTAGCTTTATAGAAATATTGACATGTATCTAAAACGCGTTAAATTTAGATAGGCAAAATAACCATGTATTAGACACATAAGTGATATTATAAATGTGCTAGTGGTTTCTTTTTCACTTCTTCCACTAGTGGACAAAAAATTTAAGTGAAGAGAATATCAATAACACCTTATTTCTTATTTGATAATAATAGAGGGTTTTACCTACCAATAAAACTTACCTATTATTTTTCCAACGATATCCGGAATCCATATTGAGTCAAGCACCTGTCTTTCAGCGTTAATTCGCAATGATTGCCTCCCTTCTGCTTCCGGCGCCACTGTCGTTTCCGTTTTGGCGGGCAACATGGCGACGACCGAAATGGCGGTACCACCTTTCTTCATTATACTCACGATATACCAGGTAGATATTACCTGGATTCCGGATATCGTTGGAAAAATAATAGGTAAGTTTTATTGGTAGGTAAAACCCTCTATTATTTGTTCCGTGCCGATATCCGGAATCCATATTGAGTGATGTGTTTATCTCCTGGTAGCCAAGATGTAATGATGATGCTATAATGTGTTAATTAAATAAAAACAATATGATTGAAAAGATTATATAATACTATATTATTGTTAGGCAATGAAATATAATAAGATAATGTACAGACATTAATTTGAATGTTGACCAGCACTGACTTGATCCAGCCTTCTATGATCGTTCTAGATGCTGGCTTCGGATCGCCTCTGGCGGTTATATATAATTCTATAAGAGTACCTGATTTTTGACGATCCTGTGAAGTCTTAATCTCCAAAACCAGGCCAGAAGACAAGCGCATTACCCTCATCGAAGTAGTTTTCAGCATCTATCTTAGCAGCGTCAGGTCATGAACTCTGCGTCCCGATGCCAGCAACAGAAGTATCGCCGACCGTCTTTGCTGTCGTGTAGGTAGGTGGGCTAGATATCGGGCTACCTGCTCCGGGCTCGGATTTTCATACAAAATGTTTGTTGAGGTACACCATGCTTTCCATGATTTGTTCCAAGCTGGTCTAAGTTTTGAGAGTAGATTTCCTAAAACTAGATGACAAGTGCTTTGATGAAGCCTGCCCAACCAAAATCAGCCATGCTTCCAAACATATGTCTTAGATCTCCGGTGTATGGGTCCCGGTTCTTGTGTCGATTAGTACTTGTAGAAGGTCCGGAATGAGGAGGAATGAATGAGGAGCTTCTGGAAGGACCGGGCTTGTAGATCTGCTCTCTAAAATACTCTGTGCCACTTTGGTGGTATCAGAATGTACAGACTTCGGGCTGCGTTCAGTTGTGTGTGACCTGAGGCATGAGGTTTGGTGGTGAAAATAACCATGCCAGCTCGTAGTCGAATTAGTGAAGGGTTTATAAAGGAAGTGGCTCCTAGTTTGACCTATATTTTCAATAGTTGTATCGACGCAGGAGTTTTTCCTGATCTCATGAAATATAGTAACCTGGTTCCTCTTTTTAAATCTGGAAGTCACACTGATCCGGCCAATTACAGACCAATTTCAATACTTCCAGCTATAAGAAAAATTTTTGAAAAAAATATTCTCACTCAGCTGTCCTCTCATTTTGTCCTTAATAGGCTACTCCATAAAAATCAATTTGGCTTCACCAAAGGTAGATCAACAACCGATGCTGGTACAGTTTTACTAAAGCATATATTGGATGCCTGGGATAAAGCGAAAAACGCTATTGGTATATTCTGTGACCTTTCTAAGGCTTTTGATTGTGTAGATCATGGTACATTAATTAGAAAATTGAGTCACTATGGAATTCAAAACAAGACACTGGACCTTATGCAATCATATTTATCTGATAGAGTTCAAAAAGTAGCTATTGGCAAAGAAAGATCTAGGGGCTCAAAAATTGAATTAGGCGTCCCGCAAGGATCAATATTAGGTCCTTTTTTATTTTTAGTATACGTAAATGATCTCCCCTTTTTAGCAAAAGATCTGTGTGATATTATTTGCTGATGATACTTCACTGATTTTTAAAGTTGAAAGAAATAAATCTAATTATGACGATGTAAATGATTCGCTTTCACACGTACTAGATTGGTTCACCGCCAATAACCTCTTACTTAATGCTGAAAAAACAAAGTGCATTAAATTCATGTTACCAAATGTAAAAGAATTTCCAACTAACATAATGCTAAAGGATGAGATTGTTCACTTTGTAGACTCTACCGTTTTCTTAGGGTTACATATTGATTCCACTCTTCAATGGAAACCGCAAATTGATGCTCTCGCAGGCAGACTTAGTTCAGCAGCCTATGCAGTTCGTACAATAAGATATATTACCGATGAAGATACAGCTAGGTTAGTTTATTTCAGTTACTTTCATAGTATTATGTCCTATGGTATTTTGCTTTGGGGAAAGGCAGCTGACATCCAGGCTATCTTTGTTCTCCAAAAAATGTCCGGTAGTGAATACCCACAAAAATAGAGATAGTTTTTTGAAAAAGTGTGATGTTCACAATAGAAATACAAGAAACAAGAACAAATTACACATCCCAGCATATAGATTACGAAAAGTAGGGAAATAATTTATGGGCAATTGCGTGCGGTTCTATAATAAGCTTCCATCTGAAGCAACTGAACTCCCTATTCGTAAATTTAAACAGTACAGTAAACAAAATCTTATCAGGAAGGCCTTTTACTCCATAGATGATTACATCAATGATGTTAATGCTTGGCCAGATGTCGCTCCGTTCCGAACTGTCAGTAGTATGTAAGAAATTCAATGTACTGTTTAGCTTTATAGAAATATTGATATGTATCTAAATCGCATTAAATTTAGATTTAGATAGGCAAAATAACCATGTATTAGACACATAAGTGATATTATAATGTGCTAGTGGTTTCTTTTTCACTTCTTCCATTAGTGGACAAAAAATTGAAGTGAAGAGAATATCAATAACACCTTATTTCTTATTTGATAATAATAACTATGTTTATACAATAGTATAAAATTTGACTTGTCTAAGTGCTTATTTTGTAAGCCTAAAGAAATAAAGTTATTGATTCTGATTCTGAATGCGTTGTGCGACAGTGCCTCCGGGCCTTGCGTGTTCAGTCAAACATAATTTTCTACCACATGAGCTGTTCTCGATGCAAATAGGTCGATCTGAGGAGTAGAGATGAGTCCGGTATTCAATAACTAACTTAGTACCTGTTAGCATGGTCCTAAAATATCCAACGCTATTGTAAAATCCGCATACCGCTAGGGAATAACTGTGCAAAGCGAGCATCGCGCCTAACCGACCGTGAGCCATAACTACCCAACGCTTCAATACCTATACTTACCTAACTATCATCTACGCATAGGTACTAGCGGACCGTTCACCCGTAAAGTTATGTAGCTGCAACAAGTATTTGGTATTTCTAACCAAATCGGTTAGATGGTATTTCTAACCAAATCGGTTAGATGGTATTTCTAACCAAATCGGTTAGATGGTATTTCTAACCAATTCGGTTAGATGGTATTTCTAACCAAATCGGTTAGATGGTATTTCTAACCAAATCGGTTAGATGGTATTTCTAACCAAATCGGTTAGAAATATATTGGGTAGAAATCAGAACAGGTATAGAGTATTGTAACGTTATTGGGTACCAGTTGGTACTAGCGGTATTGAAACTAAATACCCAACTAATAACCGATAGCCAAAATATCCAATAACTCCCATCCTTACTGAGGAGTGCCTCACATCGCGATGATGCTCCTCGTTGCTGCAGATATCAGGTGCCACTCCGTGCATGTCTTGCCTGGCGACAGAGCGTCCACTTCGCAGTTCAACCGGCCCGGTATGTACTGAGTCAAATAAACATGTACCTTTTCTGAATTCGCTTAAAGTTTATGCGTTAGATTGAGCAGTTCCTTTGATTTTGTTCCACCTTCCTTGTTGATGTAGGCTACAACTGTGCGGTTGTCTGTATGCCACGACAGTTTTTGTTCATTCAGTGCCTCAACATATGTACCTCTCCCAGCTGGGCGCCACAGCCGATGTCCTATGCATCTGTGGTAAGAAGGAGAGAGAACGGGCCTGTATGTATTGGTAGTGGGCCCTGCGCTGCTTTCAACCACCACTTTATTTCTCAAATTACCGGATCTGGCAACTTCATACGCTTGTAAGGGTGCTCTTTGGTAAGGAATCCACTGTGGTATTATAGAGTGCGACAATGTAACCTTCCTCCACGTATCACGAACGAGGCAATGTTGAGTCTCCCCAAAAGGACTGGGCCTGTATGAGGGACTAACAGCCTTTGGTCATCAGATGTGCAAGTGCTCTGCGTAGCGTATGGCACTAAATTGCAACAATGTGACCTTCCCCTGCGTATCACGAACGAGGCAAAGTTGAGTCTCCCCAGAAGAACAAGGCCTGTCTGAGGGACCAACAGCCTTTGGACATCTGATTTGCAAGTGCTCTGCGTAGCGTATGGCATTTTGGTTCCGACAGAGACTTCGTGTTGAGTTGTGTGTCCCACGTCACGCCTAGGTATTCGCGACGGCGAGTCGGAACCAGCACAGATTTGCCCATGTTGAAAGCCAGGTGAGTTGACGCATTAGATTTACTGCGAACGTTATGTGATCGTGCAGAACTTGTCGGGGCTGGTTTGTTAGTAAGAAATCGTCTAGCTAGATAAACCACGCACCTTATATTTGGGATTCTCAGGTATTCTGTTACCCAATTCGTCACTGATGTAAAAGTTCGCCGAGCTGACGACAGACCAAAAAGTCTCCAAGGAAAGACAGGTCATAAGCAGGAGCTGGCCTTTGTTTCAGAGTCGTAGAAGCCTTCGATGCTTGGCTATGTATGGTAGGTGGAGTCCAGTCTTGGCTCTGTAAGAAACTCTGCATCCGACCATAACTGAAGAGTTGAATACCTTTTAGCCTCACAAAATTGTTCAAACGTTTCAATTTGAAGATTTGGGCGAAACGTTCCATCTGTTTGCTTAACAAGAAAAACCGTCGAAATATAGCTAGGGTTCGTCTCGATTATCTCTCTATTACATGAGAGTAGCAGCATGTCTTCTATTTCTTCGGTCATGTGGTGACTCTGCTTTATCGCATAATTTTTTAATTATGAATTGATTTGGATATACATAGGTTTTAATAGTTTGCAAATATGGTCGAGGGCACCAAGCTTTTCGCATAGGTACATGCAAATATTGCTTTAGACAGCCCCCGAAATAGTTTCGCGCTATAAGTGTTCGCGCCTTATTGTTTTATATAATTTCTGCGAATTAGATTGAGGTCGCTTACCTTTGGAATTTACCTTGTTCTTCCCGTCGCTGACGCAGTCAGGCTTTTTGTTAGTTATTGTTTGAGCCTTTGCGTTACCCCTGATTTTTGAGCTTGTTATAGTTGCCTCGAAAATTATCGTTCGCCTGCTTACTCGTAGACGGCTTGACTTTGGGATCGTAGGCACGCCTTGCTCCAGACAGTATTATAAAATCTGTGCCCAGAGGTCGAAGCTGTGATCGAGTGGTGTGCGGGCTGAAAGCAAGGTGTTAGTTTGTCTACCCCCTCCAATTTTCTGAAGATAAGAGGCAAGCATGTCTCTATTCGGTTTCAAAATTTTCTTTCATCATCATCATCAGCCCATACACGTCCACTGCTGGACATAGGCCTCCCCCGTACGACGCCACAAATAGCGGTCCTGAGCCGCCTCCATCCATCGACTCCCTGCGACCGCTACGATGTCGTCGGTCCATCGAGTGGATGGTCTCCCATGTAGGGGGGGATTTGCCATAATCACCACGCTTGGCTGGCGGATTGGTGATCGCAGTGTTGGTGTTTAAAAATACTCAGAAGGAAGCTGCTGCCCTTCCTCTGGTAGGTTCCCTTAGTCGACTTTTACAACATCCACGGGTTGAGTTGGAGGGGTCGATATTCGTACGCCGCGACCCCACGGCTTATAGTAGTAGTTAAATTTTCTTTATTAGCATGATAATATTTAATATTACAAAAACTAGTGTATATTGTATCCTAGTATCTGTAGACATTTTTTTAAGCCGCTTTTCTAAGCCATACTTAGCTTATTTAAAAACTTATGAAGATTGCGATATTTGCATAGCATGTCTCTATTAAAGACTCTCAGCACTAAGTGGGATTTTCTGCAAGGATCCGTAATGAATCTTTTGAATGACCTCTCTTCGAGAGTTAATGCAATCGACGTGCCTACCGCAAGATGTTTGCAAAATATCATCAGTTACCTTGGTGTACATAGTTCGAATCGTATGAAAATGTCTGCTCTCTGTATCAAAAAGAGTTTAGGTGAAGAAATTTTACCAATCTACCGAACTCTGCAATGCAGTGCGTAATTCGTCTCGTCATTGGAACCGGACGTGTTAAAACGCAACTACTAATCATTTACACAAAGCTCTACACAACCAGGGCTGGTTACATATTTATTTTGTGCTTCCTAAAACTGAATATCGCACCAATCGTTAAAGTTAAATCTTTGCAAGTTTGCAATTTACTCCAAGTACTTATCCAAAAATATTATGAGCCTCAATCAACTCCAAGATATAACAATCTTGGAAGATATAACGATCCTGGAATTCGGGGATGTTTCAATGAAGTCGACAATCCGACAATTTAAGCTGTTGCTCATCAGCCTCGCTAGCAGTAGGCGAGCGCAGACCTAGATCATCTGGATGACTTTTTAGGGGGCTCGACAACACGTGAAACGTTTATTGGTTGAGGCTCCCAGGTAATAAGATTGGTCAAAAAAGCCACTTGTTGCGACAAGACTTCAAATTTCCATCCAAATCCGCGTCCGATGAATCACTTCGCGAAATTGAAGAACGAATCCTTTTCCGTGACACGTGGCCTTTCACGATCACTTTTTTGCACTTCCACATCATCACGGTTTATTTCGTCCTCCATTATGAAGGGAGGAATTAACTTTTATATATAATACCGTTAATTCTATTTTTAACGTTAAAACTTTTAAAATATTGTAATTTATCGCGGACACGTGTTAACGCTACGAAAGACGACGCTATAATGAAGAAAGGTGGTAACGTAACGCCATTTCGGTCGTCGCCATGTTGCCCACCAAAACGGAAACGAAAGTGGCGCCGGAAGCTGAAGGGAGGCAATCGTTGCGAATTAACGCTGAAAGACAGGTGCTTGACTCAATATGGATTCCGGATGTCGGCACGGAACAAATAATAACTATGTTTATAGTATAAAATTTGACTTGTCTAAGTGCTTATTTTGTAAGCCTAAAGAAATAAAGTTATTGATTCTGATTCTATTGTTTATTATACACTAGCAAATTTCAGCCCAATCAGTTCAGTAATTTTTGCGTGAAAGAGGAACAAACATCGATACTCACAAACTTTGACATTTATAATATTAGTAGTATCGTGAACACTACACATACTTGATAATTACTTTATTTTTAGCAGTACTAACTCTTATGACAAGTTGTCAGTTTGGCGGTCGAAACCGAAGTGTCCCCTTTTTTGTTAGCGATTTTACATCATAGCTCGAAGGGGGGAAACTTCCACGGTTGGACCCGCCTTGAATGCTTGTTTACGCGGGGCTTAGCGTCTCGTCAAATCGTGTGTCCCAATTATAATGTTGCCAAAAGCTGTTGGTGTTATCATACCAATTGAAGTGATACTTCAAAAACGATGACAAATGATTAGTAATATTCTATCAGATACCAAAAATCACGACATTAGTCAAGTCAAAGTCAAAGTCAAAGTTTCTTTATTTCCGTAAATACAATAAATGTACACTTAGAACAGGTCAAATTCTTAAAATTAAACACTGATTTGGAAATAAAGTGATATTTTGATTTCGGTCGCTTCGGTATGTAGACTAAAGTAAAGAAGCGACGAAGAAACCTTTAGCCTGTTAGGTGTTATTTTTAGAGTTATTTTTCGAGTTGGAGCAAAATCCGTCCCAAGCTTTTTTATCTTCTAGATAGTCTGAAATTTTGTAATAAGCCTTTTTACAAAGGATATGTTTGACAACTTGTTTGAATTTATTTATAGAAAGTTTTTGCAACTCGCTAGGGGTTTTGTTGTAGAAGCGTATACATTGCCCTCTAAAAGATACATTAACCTTGTGTAACCTAGTTTTGGGCACAGCGAGTTTATTCTTATTTCTAGTATTTACATTATGTATGTGAGTATAGTAAATACCTACCCACAACATCCGCGACATATATTTGCAGATCGTACAAACATTTGCAAGCTCCTGCAGGCGGACCTTCGCCCGCCGCGCTACATCGATCGCCAATTAGTTACTAAAGTACTTTTAGAGGAAAAATAAATAAGAAAATGGAATAGGAACCTTACTTCGTATCTATTTGAATCAGTTCCCTGAAAGTAATGTACGACCTTGGTGTTCGGTAAACCTATTGTAGACCAAACTCACTATTATTTGGACAATGTTGTTTATTTTTCCATCATTATTTATGTAGGTAACATCATATTCTCATGTTGGTTTCATCATCATCATTGGCTGGTTTCTGTTTCTATAACTCAATGACACATACAGCTATACAGAATCTGTGTGCCGAATTACAGTTTGATTTTAACTAGGAAAATACATACCCCTTAACCCGAAGAGATACAATCAATTTTAGTCAAAATCTTGCTTTGAGAAATTAGTTTTGTTCGTGAATTTTATAGATATTATAATTAGAATTTCACATTTCTAGGTTGATAAAAAGGTATTTTGCATAAATCTCCCATGGGAATTTGATGTCTGATCACGACAAACAGCCTATGTTACTCTCCATCCTTTCAACTAACTCTATGTCAAAAAGTCGATTGGTTGCTTAGTTAGGGCGTCAAGGAAGAACAAACAAACAAACACACTTATGCATTTATAATACTTAATACTAATATTATAAATGTCAAAGTTTGTAAGGATGAATGTATGGATGGATATTTGTTCCTCACGCAAAAACTACTGAACAGAATGGGCTGCAATTTGGTATGGGTATAGTTTGGAATTGGAGTAACATATAGGGCATTTTTTATCCGGATAAAACGCGGGCGAAGGCGCGGACAGCGGCTAGTTTATAATATTATTTAGGGTTATCTACTTGTTTTTCTGCACAGGAAGACGTATATGAAGCAATATGCGCGCCCCTAGTCGCGGACGCTCTCCAAGGCTTCGCCGGTGCCATATTCGCGTACGGCGCGACAGGAGCGGGCAAGACGCACACCATGACCGGCCTTATGTCCCGCGCTCTGAACAATCTCTTCGCTAGCATCGCGGAGAGCGACCAGCCTAAGGAATACGAGGTATGTTTTTTAGTCGTCAAACGACCTTCTCGTTTGTCCACTATCTCACCTGATGATGATGATGTAGCTGAAGATGTGAATACGAGGTATGTTGATTGGCCTGGACTACTCATGTCCTCCTAATCGAATTTTGGTTACGCCAAAGTTTGGCAGTCTCAACGGAGACTAATATGCGAAGGATATACTATAATAGTGTAGAAGTGTGTGCACAAACACAGGGTGCATTTTCTATTGCCTCACTCTCATAAGCCGATGGCCCAGACACGACTAGGGAGAGTCAAGCAACTAGGACGGAGGAGAGGAATAGCCGTGGAAAAATCACTGACAGCTTTTCGAAACCAAAACTACGTCGTCCATATTTTTAGAAAGGCGAAAATGTCTTTATCGCGCGAGGACTCTATCAAAGTTTAGGTAAGTACATAAATATAAAAAAAAACTGTATTTTGGTTAATTTTAGCACATATTTTATAATACTATACGTATACTACATTTTAGGTAGGCACGTTCTTTATGTTTCTACTTGAAACATATGTAGGACAGAGATTTATACCCACACATTTATAATATCACTTATGTCTAATATGGTAATATGTAATCATGGTTATTTTGCCTATCTAAATCTAAATTTAATGCGATTTAGATACATGTCAATATTTCTATAAAGCTAAACAGAACAACAGAATTTCTTACATACTACTGACAGTGCGGAACGGAGCGACATCTGGCCAAGCATTAACATCATTGATGTAATCATCTATGGAGTAAAAGGCCTTCCTGATAAGATTTTGTTTAATGTACTGTTTAAATTTACGAATAGGGAGTTCAGTTGCTTCAGATGGACACTTATTATAGAACCGCACGCAATTGCCCATAAATGATTTCCCTACTTTTCGTAATCTATATGCTGGGATGTATAATTTGTTCTTGTTTCTTGTATTTCTATTGTGAACATCACACTTTTTCAAAAAGCTATCTCTATTTTTGTGCGTATACATTAGATTTTCATAGATGTATTGCGATATTACTGTCAAAATATTTATTTCTTTAAATAATTCCCTCAAAGAGTCGCGTGGCTTTAATTTATAAATTGCGCGTACAGCCCTTTTTTGAAGAACAAAGATAGTCTGGATGTCAGCTGCCTTTCCCCAAAGCAGAATACCATAAGACATAATACTATGAAAGTAACTGAAATAAACTAACCTAGCTGTATCTTCATCGGTAATATATCTAATTGTACGAACTGCATAGGCTGCTGAACTAAGTCTGCCTACAAGAGCATCAATTTGCGGTCTCCATTGAAGAGTGGAATCATTATGTAACCCTAAGAAAACAGTAGAGTCTACAAAGTGAACAATCTCATCCTTTAGCATTATCTTAGTTGGAAATTCTTTTACATTTGGTAACATGAATTTAATGCACATTGTTTTTTTAGCATTAAGTAAGAGGTTATAGGCAGTGAACCAATATAGTACGTGTGAAAGCGAATCATTTACATCGTCATAATTACATTTATTTCTATCAACTTTAAAAATCAGTTAAGTATCATCAGCAAATAAGACTACATCACACAGATCTTTTGCTAAAAAGGGGAGATCATTTACGTATACTAAAAATAAAAAGGACCTAGTATTGATCCTTGCGGGACGCCTAATTACATTTTTGAGCCCCTAGATCTTTCTTTACCAATGTCGACTTTTTGAACTCTATCAGACAAATATGATTGCATAAGGTCCAGTGCCTAGTTTTGAATTCCATAGTGTTTCAATCTTCCAATGAATGTAGCATGATCTACACAATCAAAAGCCTTAGAAAGGTCACAGAATATACCAATAGCGTTTTTCGCTTTATCCCAGACATCCAATATATGCTTTAGTAAAACTGTACCAGCATCAGTTGTTGATCTACCTTTGGTGAAGCCAAATTGATTTTTATGGAGTGGCCTATTAAGGATGGAATGAGAGGAAAGCTGTGTGAGAATATTTTTTTCAAAAATTTTACTACTAGCGGGAAGTATTTAAATTGGTCTGTAGTTGGCCGGATCAGTGTGACTTCCAGATTTAAAAAGAGGAACCAGTTTACTATATTTCATGAGATCAGGCAAAACTCCCGCGTCGATACAACTATTGAAAATATAGGCGAAACAAGGAGCCACTTCCTTTATAGGTAATTGAACTTAGTACTTTGGTTGAGATACCCAAGAGATCCTCGGTATTTTTGATGTTAATAGACTTAAACGTTTTGACTATATAATTGGCATTTACATGAGTAAATATAAAGACCTCTTTACATTTTTCAACAGATGATTCCAATAATTCAACCGCCATCGAAGGTGAGGAGTTTAGAGTCCGGGTAACAACTATAGGAATATCGGAGAAGAATGCATCAAAAGCATCATTTTTCTTAGTCATAACAGCCTACAGCTTAGATATTAGCCGCAGGTACTTTCTTGAAGGTTGTATTTGCATTGTGCTAGTTTTCTTTCCATGAGCTCTTTCAGTTTGCGAAATGCGGTCGAGGTCGTTTATAATTTTACTATAACTAGGAGAGTAACGCATAATGTTCTCTGCACATGAACTAAAAAACTGGTGTGGCTCGAGTCACGAGCTTAGCGACTTATACCTAACGTACCATATTTGCATGATAGTTGCAAGGTTTTAGCAATCACGAAAAATCAATATAGACAGGCAATTTTAACCTGAATGTGGAACAAATAAGTATTTTGCAAATTAGCTTTAATTTACATAATAATCTAACATTAAGCAATTTAAATGAAACTATACATTAAAGTAGTCCATATTCTAGATTTGCATTTCAAGTTTTAACCTTAATCCAAGGCTCGGCTACTTTATTATGTACTTCCTCGTGTTTCCCGGCATAGATAATAAATTAAATTTAGATTCAAATCTATTATATTGAGATTTCAGTAACTTTTTCTCTAGACTTACAAAATAGGCACTGAGACAAGTCATAATTTATAGTAAGAATAAAAATACCTAAGGTAAATGTACTTTATTGACAAAGAAAATAACAAACAAATAATATAAACAAATTAAACTAGTATTTACAATTGAAAAAATTGAGCTTACTGCAGATAATCTATACACAAACAATCTACAGAAATAAGGTGTTATTCATTTTCTCTTCGCTTCATTTTGTCCAATAGAAGAGAATAGAATATACTATAAAAAGAAAAATTTCAGCCCGATCCATTTCAGTTTTGGCGTGAAGATGTAACAGATATCCAAACTATCGCATTTATAATATTAGTGTGATGTGATTAGTTGAACGACTGCAAAAGTAACTACCTCACTTTTAAGCCGCTGTCCCACCGCTGCGCACTCTGTGCACGGCCAAGTGGCGCATTTTATATTAATATTTATTTGAAGGAGGCTTATAATAACAGACTTACAAATTGATAAATAACAGAAAGCTTATTGAATATTTTAGCTGCGGGTTTCGTTGCTTGAACACGTGGGTCTATGTTTCCACTGCAGCACACACTATTTGCACACGCTGTGCACCGAGTTGTGCACTGCCACGCGGCTCATTTTAGCTTCGTGAGGTGTGTATACCGCTTTGCATAATGTGTGCCACGTGCATAGCGTTGACAGCGTTGAGCTGCATGGGCGCTTTATTCGAGCCAGCCACGCGTGTAGCAATGACGTAATCAATCTCATATTCGTGCGATGCGTGTTCGTGGGTTGCAGTGGACGTTATCATATACATTTTCTCGTAAAGCGAAGACACGTTGCGTAGCCTCTCCGTGTGCAGGCAGCAGTGGGACAGCGACTTCACACTAAACATTTACCATTTGTGTGTAACAGTAGGCACAGTATAACCTTAAATATATCGAAGTTTGATCTGATAGTCAACATATAACCAGTATAAGATAATGTTGGATAATATTGTAGGTACCTTACCTACATATAACCTAGTATGGGTTGTAATGTTTCAGACTCTGCTTGACTTTTACTTAAAGAATTTAATGATATCCCAAAAATTTACGACTCCGGCGGGACTTGAACCCGCGACCCTCCTCTGAATACGAGGATGCGCTAACCAACTGCGCCACGGAGGCAAGTACCCGCCCTGTCGAAAATCTTTGGGACTTACGGACTATAGCGCCGTTAGCTCCACCTACAGGGGAAACATTGAAGTTGAAGTTCCCCTTCGCATCCTCGTATTCAGAGGAAGGTCAATCGATAATACTATAAACATTGCACGTTTATAAATAATGGCGTTAGGTCTTTTCGAAAAGGTAACATAAAGCATGTAAAGCAAAATTTACCTTAAAATACCATACTATTATGGCGAAAATCTTTGGGACTTACGGACTATAGCGCCGTTAGCTCCACCTACAGGGGAAACATTGAAGTTGAAGTTCCCCTTCGCATCCTCGTATTCAGAGGAGGGTCGCGGGTTCAAGTCCCGCCGGAGTCGTAAATTTTTGGGATATCATTAAATTCTTTAAGATTACCCAAAGTGCGGGCATAAGCACTATAAATCCTTAGTGACTTTTACTTTACACTAAGGTCAATCGATAATACTATAAACATTGCACGTTTATAAATAATGGCGTTAGGTCTATTCGAAAAGGTAACATAAAGCATGTAAAGCAAAATTTACCTTAAAATAGTATGGTAAAGCCGCGAAAATTTTACTTACCCATAGAAATTCGATAATATTCGCTCTCGCGATAACTCTGCCTTAGTCTTGAGCAAAATCCGATACCTGTGACTTACGTTACTGTGACTTCAAAATATCTGTGACAAAATACTAGCTAGTATTTCTACCAATCACGTACAAATTCATTGTTTTACTGATTGAATAATATATGTACTGTAGCGATGACTGAGAAAGTTTGTTAAAATGCAGTATACTTTTCAAATTTCCAAGTATAAAATACTAGGTGTCTCTTATTCTGACTAAGTGATATTATCAGAGAGAATATAGACGCGATATTATCAAGCTGAAGCGATTTTTTGCGTAGGTACCTAATAAAATAACAACAATATAATATTGTGCACTCGTGACAATGGCACTGCCGTTGTGACAGTTACAGATATATTTAGTTTCTGTCACTGTGCTATACCACCAATTTTCTATATCTGTGACTTTTATCAGTGACGATAAATACGCCTCAAGCATATCTGCCTGTCTGTTTCTCGGTCGGTCTACCTGTTTCTTTGCAATAAAAACCAAAACGACAGAATGTATTTAAATAAAATTTTACTAGATCTGTAAACTTTTTGTACACTGGGGAAGGATAATTCCACTAAATTAATCGCTTTACCATCACAATGGTGGTACCTCAAAATGATACATTTTGCATTTTACCTTTGATATAACTACAGACTACTATTAACTACAGATGGTGCGTGTCAAAAGTGTCAAGGTTAAAACCATTCTATCAATCTCTCCGTGCAAATAGCACCGCACGCACTATCTAGAGTTTCGTTCATCTGAGGACGATTCTGCGACAGTACTACTGTCATTGTAAAGCGTTGGTTAGCAGAATTCGTTAGCAGAATGCTCCTTGGTGCTTTCTATGAAGGCGATGTAAAGGAGGCATACGTACCACCCAGCAGTGTCCGATTGGCTATGGGAAATGATTAAGTTGGGATAATATTTGCTCTCTTCGAACACCTTCTACTGCGCTCGGTCCCTATCTTTTATGAATAGTTAATTTTACTGCATGGCCATTCAGTGAAATTAAGTGACTATTTTACATAATAATTAACAGTTCGTTTGGTTATCAAAGTTTGATGGGTTTTCTTATAGAATTTTCAATTAAAACCTTTGCAAAGCTATTAAGAATTATGCTGCTGACCTTACATAATAAAATGGAGCGTGCCAGCGAATAAAGACCTTGACCGTCTCGTCCGGAAATGTTTTTACTGTTTTCTTATGCATATCCATTTACACTTGCACACAACACGAAACATAGGCTATTAACCAAATTAAAAAAATGATGGAAGTAGGTACTCAATTAAACTGTAAGGATTTTTGTTTAGTTACCTATTACTTGTGTGAATCAACTTTTTTAAATTTTATTTGATTGTTTTATTGTTAACGTAAACTTAGATTCTGAGAGAATGGTAGTTTCATAGTTTTTAGCAAAATTTTTGATTTTTTTATGGTAACTCAACGGACATATCAACTTTTAAAGCAATTCTTTTGTGTGTGCTTCTTTTGTACCCTGCTCATGGAAAAATCTATAAAAATCAGTTTGAAATCAAATCAATCAATTTCAGTTTAAACTATGATTGTTTTATTGTTAACGTAAACTTAGATTCTCTGCTAACATTGTAGTTTAATAGTTTTTATAGTGTATAGCAAAAAAAATATTTTCATATGGTAACTCAATGAACATACGCAATCTCCATACAATGGTGGAGAAGCATGGGAATACAACGATAAAATCTGTATTTCAGTTTAAAATATATAAACTGAAATATAGATTTAATCGTATTTATCGTGTTTCCGTGACAGGAATACAAAAGTAAGTGACGGCAAAAAAGTTGATTCACCCACTTATATGTGTAAGGAATGTAACTAGCTGTCTTGCTCTGTCTCGCTGCGACGCAGGAGGTTGCGGGTTCGATTCCCGCCTTCGGACGAAAGTTTGTACAATCTTAAAATATTTGTTACCGGGTGTTCAGGGTATTTTCTATTTAGGTATGATAAAAATATGTATCTACGAACATGTATATATTGTATTATGTATATCAGTCATCTAGCAACACAACACACACAAGCTCTGCTTAGCTTTGGGCTAGATGATGCTACGTGGATTGTCCAACACTATTTATTTATAATATACTCCAAAGTAATAAGGTCCACAAAGCTCTAAATAACTATAAACAATGCCACTATAATTCCTTCCGTAATTAGCAGTTTCAAACCTTTCGGCCTCTAGTAAAATTACACGAGTTTCGAACAAAGTTCGTTTCGGTGGAGGTGGTGCCACCCACCGTGCAAGGTCACTACCAACCTCGCGTGATGGACACGGGACAATCATTAACCTATCACTTTATCCACCCGTCATTAGCACTGCTGTGAGCTTCCCATTTGATTATGGAAGGCTCTAGAACCATCGCATCGTTCGTACTACATACATACTACTACTAGGTGCTTCCCGTGGCTTTGTCCGCGTTTTATCGGGATAAAAAAATAGCCTATATGTTATTCTAGACTTCACTATGTAAATCATACTATTTTTAGCGCAATATAATGCGAATTTTTGTGAATTTCAAAGAATAAACTCTTATTTTAACCATTTTTGACGTTATAACTATTTATATAACGTGGTTAAAAATTGATTCATCAATCATCATACAGCAAATCATGATAAATATCCCGAAAATAATACAATAATGATCCTTATTTTTTGTCCATTGTGGTAACTCCAAAGTATTTATTTAAGTGGAAAAACCCGTCTGTTCATTTTACCCTTCAAATTTTTCATAGGGAGCGGTTTTAAGTTCTATTCGAGTAAGTTGCTGACGTCACGAGTCAATTGAAGTTTGTTTAAATATTCAGAGCTGTTGTGAGACGTGACGTGACATACTATTAACCTTTTAAGTCTATGCACGCTAACTTGAACTCGTACACTGTTCTTAAAGATAAATAGAAAGATACATAGCAGCGAGTTTTTACTCTATGGATAGATATCTAACGGCGCTAAAGTCCGAAGGAAGTCGCAGTTTTTCAATGTCATTACGACACCTACGGCACTTGACCTCGTGGCGTAATTGGTGAGTGCATCCCGTACTGAGGGACGGTTGTGGATTCAAGTCCCGTCGAAGTCGAAACATTTTTGGGTTAGATAGATAAAACAATTCTCTGCAACACACAGTTGTGCAGCAATACAGCAAAAAGGCAATAAATCAGCGCATAGTTTTGCTCGAAGAGCAAACACCGCTTTTTAGTATCACCCTCTGAGGTGACCCGAAAAACGAGATACCAACAAGTAGAATTATGTGTCTTATTAAATTTCTTAGATACGAGTAGGTATCTAACGTTATCGGTAGGGTTTTATAGGGTTTACTCATCAGAAAATACACATCCACTACTGAACAAGCCAACTCCAAAAACAAGGGCGATGGATCGGTGATCTCAGTTAAGTTGTTAAAAATACACATAAGGAATCTCTAACGATGCTTCTGGTAGGTTACCTTAGTCCGGGAGCCCTTTGAGGGGGCTCCCACCGTGCCGTGGCGGGGGGGGCTTAGTAGTCGCGGCTTAGTCACCTGCGATGAAGCTAAGAGGAACCCACGGGGCCGTGCCAACACAGACGGCGACACGGCCGGCCCCGAGACGGACTGCTCCTCTGGGTTTTGCGCTCTAAGCCTAGTTGGAGCGGTAGTAGGTTGCGGTGTCGTATCGGAAGCACCCCAACTTAGGCGGGCGGCTGTGCTGTATGGGCGGCATGGCCGCAGAGAGGTGGAGGCCGCGGCGAAAGAGGAGTGCCGGTATTGAGGTGCGCCGCCGCTCTCCCTGCCTTCCGCGGCCTTAGCGGGGTCGCCACCGTTTGATGGCGGACGCGGTGGGGTCACAGGGGAAGAGGAGTGTCGGTATTGCGAGGGCCGCTCTCCGTATCCTCTGTGACCGTGTGGCAGGCGGCGGGGCCACTCGACTGACCCGTCGCAAGGGGACCTATGGGCGCTTGGACACGGGGTCGTCTGGCGCCCATTTGGCAGGCTAAGGTCCCCGAGGTGGTCGCGGCGCATCATGTGTTTCTGGTGCGTCGCGAAGGGGGGTACACCACACCCTCAGTGAGGGGCCCGATATCGGGTAGCCGCGGTGGGTTCGCGGAAGAGAAAACGTTCCCGCGTTCCCACCACAAGTGGCAAAAGCGGAACACCCTGAGGGTTTTAGTGGGTTAAAGTCCCACATAATCGTACTATCTCCCCGTGGCAGTACGATATGCGTGCGCATTTCCCTCAGGCTAATAAAAAAAAGGTTACCTTAGTCGGCCATAAGACGGTTGTATGCCTCAAACTAGCCCCAAATCTATTCTAATCTATCAAAGGAATTTTTAAAGATTCAATGTACTGTTTATGATACCTATAAGTTTTTTTTAATGCCCATACAATAGTTTTCTTTTATTTCCTTTATGAAGATTAGCGAAGTTGCTCTTGGTGGCCACCGAACTCGCTTTAATTTTCGCTTCTCTATCAAAATTATACAAAACTAAACTATTTCAGAGGCATTAAAAAAAACTTAGGATAGCTATTACAAACCGTGCATACACTTAAGGCATCCACGGTTTTATTTGGCAGGGTTGATGCTTACGCTACGACCCCGCCACGGCTTTATCGACATTTCTAAATTTTAATGAAATCTGGCCAAAGGTTTAATGCTACTTCGCCCTTTATTAGAAAAGTATTGAGGGTCATGCATGAGTCCTACTAGCAATGGGGCTTTAAGTCAATTAACTTTTATATTAAAGTCTATCTTAAAGTCGTCGCGTATTCTTCGCGAATATACCTACCTCTACTAACACTTTCATGGCGAAAGACGCACGTTAATCTGAAAATGCATGAGGCGGCGGTGTTGTGGCGCGCTCCTGCGAGGATCACCACCGTCGAGGCTGGACAATGAATGCGTTAATTGTTTTGGTCTAATCCAATCAATGTGTTGCTGAAGAAGAATGCTTGGTATATCTAGGACTGAGTTCCGCACCAATGCAACGTCACCATCCTCCAAGAACTCGGTGTGAACTCATCTATCGTCTAAACGTACAATCTCGAATATTGAAGGAGGCGAGACAATAACCCCATTGAACCGCTAGTCGTGCAGGGAAAGGTAGAGGGTAAAATACCGAGAGGTAGATCGCCTATAAGGTGGACCAACCAAATAAGATCTGCCGTGGGTGTCCCTCTGCATGAATGCTCCAGAGTGACTACCAACAGGGAGAGATGGCGATATATCGTGAGGCGAGCAATATTAGCCCATGCCACAAAAGGCTCTTAATGACGACCACGACCATTCTGCCAAGAACGCTACGAATGAGAAGAAGAAGAATCTAATGGAACAGTACAAATTTTAATACAACTTACGTGATAGATAATAAATTCAGGCGTTACTTTGTGGAAATCCATTGCATAAATATTTAGTAACAAAAGCGACACCTTAAGGACACCACAATACTCGACCTTGACATTGAGATTGGTCAGCACAGCAACACCGACAGAGTCCAGCCAGTGATGTTGCCTCTCCGAGCTCCTCGCGCCAAGTACCTAAAGAATTGGCGTGGAGAGACGAAACTAGTAGACAATTTACTTCGATGAATATCAGAGAAGGTTATACGCGAAATTGTTACTAAATATTTTTTCGTTTATTATACAACTTGTGTATAAATTACTAAATAGTATAATTTCATTATAACAGAGTAAGTTCTAAAGCGATAGTAAAGCACTTTTTTGATAAGTCCTACCCCTGCATGTTGCTGCATGAAGTGGTTTATAGATAAGCTGGAGTGGGAGTGCTTTATTGGTCTAGATTACCTACTGATTAAAAGATCGGTTTATGACGTCACGATCTCACCCGGCCTTATGGTTAGACTCTAGAAATATTCAATGAAAATGAATATCAAAGAGTTTTCACTATTCTAAAGAGACTGCTATAGAAATTAATTGTTTTTTGTAAAGATCATATTTAGTACAAATTATTAAATAACAAATTAAAGTAAAAGTGCGTTTCCACACTTTTACTTTAATTTGTTAATGGCATTTGTCAAAGAATCTTGAAAACCTTGTTTCTTTTTTGATAATAATAATATTTATAACTGTTTATTTATAGCATCAAATTTGACTTGTCTAAGTGCTTATTTTGTAAGCCTAAAGAAATAAAGTTATTGATTTTGATTCTTAGCCGCCCCGCTTTGCGCTGCGGCCAGGATTCAGTATAAAATTGTTTATGATATTTTATAAGATAAATAACTAATTGAATGTACTAACAGGGCTGACGTAGTAAGTGTTTGCCTAAAAGCCATTTAAAAATATGAGATTTAAATAAATCGCAAATTTGGTAGAACATCGACGTAATTTACAGTATTCCAATTTTACAGGAGAGCGAGTATTGAGTTTTTTTGGAGTTCTCTAATGAATTTGTAAGCAACTGGTGGTAGGATTATGATTATACTAGATGTATATTAGAGTTGTATTCAAGGAACTTCAAATATCATTTTAACATTATTAAAAAGATGTATAGAATTTCTGTAATATAAAAATAACTACTGAGGTACCTGTAGTTAAGTCATTGTTCCACCAGAATACAGTCATGGAGAATAAAACTATTCGTACAAAATGGGTGATTTTGTGACAAAAAATAAACTTGTTTTTGTTACTAATCATTTATTAACTTATTAAAGTATTCAAAATTTTAGAAAAGCACTCATAGAATAATATCACAATTCAATATTACTGCTTAAAAGGCACAAAACAGTGATCACAACATCTTCAAAATCTTAATTAAAACTAAAACAGTCTCTTAATAGTCTTTGTAACTTATTGAATCTTATTTAGAATAGAACCTACGAAAATAGTCTCAAAATGGTGACATATTCAGATATCGCCAAAACTTAACTATACTAATTTGATACCACTAAAAATGTTTCCATCCTTCCCATTTCGACTGCTATATCAGGGGTGATGACAACTTCAGAGCTGTCACTTCAACTGTTCTACTTCAGTTTAATTTAGTTTTGACGAAATCTGAATTGACACCTAGTCTTGTAACTTCTTAAATCTTACTTACAAAAACATTCTCATAAATATTTCTAAAAATGTCATAATTACCTTTACGTCGATGTAGCCCTGAAATTGTCCGCAATTCACGAGTCCCCCCGCGCAACTGACCAATTCGTCGTTGTATCGTTCAACAGTTTCACGATTTGGTCTAAATGCCACAACGACGTTTGTGCCATCTAGCGGAAATTATTAGAGATACAAAATCGTCGATTTTTCTCCAAATCTAGATACTACTTACAGATGTTCTGACATACTTAACTCAATCTTGCCAAAAATTACAATTACGTCATTGTTCCACCAAATGAGCGAAATTATAAGACATAAGGATGCTTGCAAAAGGCGCTGCTCTACAAAAAGTCATAATTGTACATATCTTATATTTGGTGTATATTAGAAAATGTAGATAACTAATATTTATACGACATGAAATGTCGTGTTAGTGATTGAAATCATAGTTTATTGAACAAGTTAATTTAACCACCTAACAGAGAAATAACTAAAATTCTTTCTACCTTACTGATAGTTTGGTCGGTGCTTACTGCCATCAGATAAAAGTATACTGCACTGCACGTAGGAATAATAAACTACTGCAGTTGTTTTAAGGCCGTTTGAACTTATGGCTTTTGTTGAAGTCAGAAAGCAATTAGGAAATTTTTCGTTTATTGCCGCTGCGGTGGCGTTAGAAACTGGGTTAGGAGAAAATAGAGCGCTATTTTAATGCATTTCTAATATGCCTTATATATCACATAATATTGAACGATGAAGTTGTATTTGTATATTGCTCTTATGCTCGTAACAATAACAGTAGATAAATAAGGTTCTAATAAAACCCCGAAAAATAAAAAAAAATTTGATCACAGAGCTGTTATAGTTTATGGGAGGGGTTCCTTGGACAAAAAGAATAAAAATATTTTTATAATTAATGCTGGACAATTCGACAGTAACATATAGCCCCATATTATGCAGAGCTGCGTTTTGTGTAGGTAGGTAAGGTACTAGATAACGGATATACTTTAATACATTATATTAAATACTTATATTTATTCTATAATACATAGAAAACAGAAAATCCGGAAAAAATATCTGTAAAAAGACATAGACATAAATAGACTAGTTTTTTAGGAGTGCGCGAGCTGCAAGCAGCTCGCGGCGGTTGTGTAGACTGTTTGTTTTTTTAATTTAGAGCCCCTTTTCGTAACCTACGTTAAAGATTATGTCGAAATCGATATCCAAGAGTGAAAACTGCGATAAAAAAATGTCAGCCATCTTGGATTTAGAAATGGACATCTTTTTCGTAATCTACGAGTTTTAGTTAGTCGAAAACGATACCCATATCAGATGTTTTGGTGGGAGAGGGGTTCAAGGGGACTGGGTGGGACTGGGGGGAAGGGTAGGTAATTTTTTTTTCCACATACAAGAATATACCCTCTATACGTTCCCGCAATCTAAATCCCCCTACGACGACGGCATCTGGGAGCAACCTAAAAAGGGGGGGCTATTTTGGGGGCAAGGGGGGCTGAATTTTTTTTGCAAAGGGGGCTAATTTTTTTATGTATTCAAAACTATTTGACTCTATACAGTCTTTTAAAAAAATTCTATCAATTTGGCTTCGCTCGGGAGCCCCCCTAGAGGGGGGGAAGAAGGGGGGGGTCAGGGGGTCACAGCATGGCTCGCTTCGCTCGCCGTGCTGTTCCCCGTAGTCGCATTGCGGCTCGCTTCGCTCGCCGCAATGCTCTCGCCCGAAAAAAAAGGTCAAAATTAGGCCAAATTTCAGTTTTTTTATAAAAAGGGGGGTCTAGAGGGGGAGGGGGGCCAATTTTTTTTATGAATTCAAAATGATTTTTTATCCTCTACATGACGCAAAAAAAAATTTTCTTTCAACTCTCCCCACTTGGGAGATACAAAAAGGGGGGGGAGTTTTTTGGGGGGGAAGGGGGGGCTGAATTATTTTTCCCCATTTGAGAAGAAACCCTCTATACGTTCCCGCAATCGAAACCCCCCTACGACGACGGCATCTGTGAGCAACCTAAAAAGGGGGGGCTATTTTGGGGGCAAGGGGGGCAAAATTTATATTTCATTCAAAATCACCTGACATGCTCTATACAGCCCCACAAAATAAGTAAATCAATATGGCTTCGCTCGGGAGCCCCCCTAGAGGGGGGGAAGAAGGGGGGGTCAGGGGTCACAGCACGGCTCGCTTCGCTCGCCGTGCTGTTCCCCGTCGTCGCATTGCGGCTCGCTTCGCTCGCCGCAATGCTCCACCCGAAAAAAAAAGGTCAAAATTAGGCCAAATTTCGGTTTTTGTATAAAAAAGGGGGTCTAGAGGTGGAGGGGGGCCAAATTTTTTTATGTTTTCAAAATGATTTTTTATTCTCTACAAGACGCAAAAAAAATTTTTCTTTCAAGTCTCCCCACTTGGGAGATACAAAAAGGGGGGGAGTTTTTTTGGGGGGGAAGGGGGGCTAAATTTTTTTTTCCTTCATTTGAGAAGAAACCCTCTATACGTTCCCGCAATCGAAACCCCCCTACGACGACGGCATCTGGGAGCAACCTAAAAAGGGGGGCTATTTTGGGGGCAAGGGGGGCTAAATTTTTTTTGCATTCGAAACTATTTGACATCCTCTATACAGCCCTACAAAAAATTTCCATCAATATGGCTTCGCTCGGGAGCCCCCCTAGAGGGGGGGAAGAAGGGGGGGTCGGGGGGTCACAGCACGGCTCGCTTCGCTCGCCGTGCTGTTTCCCGTCGTCGCATTGCGGCTCGCTTCGCTCGCCGCAATGCTCCACCCGAAAAAAAAGTCAAAATTAGGCCAAATTTCGGTTTTTTATTAAAAAGGGGGGTCTAGAGGGGGAGGGGGGCCAAATTTTTTTATGTTTTCAAAATGATTTTATATCCTCTACATGATGCAAAAAAAAAATTTCTTTAAAGTCCCCCCACTTGGAAGATACAAAAAGGGGGGAGTTTTTTTGGGGGGGAAGGGGGGCTAATTTTTTTTTTCCTTCATTCGAGAAGAAACCCTCTATACGTTCCCGCAATCGAAACCCCCCTACGACGACGGCATCTGGGAGCAACCTAAAAAGGGGGGGCTATTTTGGGGGCAAGGGGGGCTAAATTTTTTTTGCATTCGAAATTATTTGACATCCTCTATACAGCCCTATAAAAATTATCATTCAATATGGCTCCCCTTGCGAGCCCCCCTAGAGGGGGGGAAGAAGGGGGGGTCGGGGGGTCACAGCACGGCTCGCTTCGCTCGCCGTGCTGTTTCCCGTCGTCGCATTGCGGCTCGCTTCGCTCGCCGCAATGCTCCACCCGAAAAAAAAGTCAAAATTAGGCCAAATTTCGGTTTTTTATTAAAAAGGGGGGTCTAGAGGGGGAGGGGGGCCAAATTTTTTTATGTTTTCAAAATGATTTTATATCCTCTACATGATGCAAAAAAAAAATTTCTTTAAAGTCCCCCCACTTGGAAGATACAAAAAGGGGGGAGTTTTTTTGGGGGGGAAGGGGGGCTAATTTTTTTTTTCCTTCATTCGAGAAGAAACCCTCTATACGTTCCCGCAATCGAAACCCCCCTACGACGACGGCATCTGGGAGCAACCTAAAAAGGGGGGGCTATTTTGGGGGCAAGGGGGGCTAAATTTTTTTGCATTCGAAATTATTTGACATCCTCTATACAGCCCTATAAAAATTATCATTCAATATGGCTCCCCTTGCGAGCCCCCCTAGAGGGGGGGAAGAAGGGGGGGTCAGGGGGTCACAGCACGGCTCGCTTCGCTCGCCGTGCTGTTCCCCGTCGTCGCATTGCGGCTCGCTTCGCTCGCCGCAATGCTCCACCCGAAAAAAAAAGGTCAAAATTAGGCCAAATTTCGGTTTTTTTAAAAAAAGGGGGGTCTAGAGGGGGAGGGGGGCCAAATTTTTTTATGTTTTCAAAATGATTTTTTATCCTCTACAAGACCCAAAAAAGAAAATTTTTCCAAGTCCCCCCACTTGGGAGATACAAAAAGGGGGGGAGTTTTTTGGGGGGGAAGGGGGGGTTGATTTTTTTTTCCCCATTTGAGAAGAAACCCTCTATACGATCCCGCAATCGAAACCCCCCTACGACGACGGCATCCGGGAGCAACCTTAAAAGGGGGGGCTATTTTGGGGGCAAGGGGGGCTAAATTTTTTTTGCACTCGAAATTATTTGACTTTTCTATACAGTCTTTTAAAAAATTTGAAGCAATATGGCTTCGCTCGGGAGCCCCCCTAGAGGGGGGGAAGAAGGGGGGGGGTCAGAAGGTCACAGCATGGCTCGCGTCGCTCGCCATGCTGTTCCCCGTCGTCGCATTGCGGCTCGCTTCGCTCGCCGCAATGCTCCACCCGAACAAAAAAGGTCAAAATTAGGCCAAATTTCGGTTTTTTATTAAAAAGGGGGGTCTAGAGGGGGAGGGGGGCCAAATTTTTTTATGTTTTCAAAATGAATTTTTATCCTCTACACGACGCAAAAAAAAAAAATCTTTCAACTCTCCCCACTTGGGAGATACAAAAAGGGGGGAGTTTTTTGGGGGGGAAGGGGGGTTTGAATTTTTTTTCCCCATTTGAGAAGAAACCCTCCATACGTTCCCGCAATCGAAACCCCCCTACGACGACGGCATCTGGGAGCAACCTAAAAAGGGGGGCTATTTTGGGGGCAAGGGGGGCTAAATTTTTTTGCATTCGAAACTATTTGACATCCTCTATACAGCCCCATAAAAATTATTATTCAATATGGCTCCCCTTGCGAGCCCCCCTAGAGGGGGGGAAGAAGGGGGGGGCGTGGGGGTCACAGCACGGCTCGCTTCGCTCGCCGTGCTGTTCCCCGTCGTCGCATTGCGGCTCGCTTCGCTCGCCGCAAAGCTCCACCCGAAAAAAAAGGGCAAAATTAGGCCAAATTTCAGTTTTTTTATAAAAAGGGGGGTCTAGAGGGGCAAGGGGGTCAAATTTTTTTATGTTTTCAAAATAATTTTTATCTTCTACATGACCCCTAAAAGAAAATTTTTGCAAGTCCCCCCACTTGGGACATACAAAAAGGGGGGGAGTTTTTTGGGGGGGAAGGGGGGGTTGATTTTTTTTTTCCCCATTCGAGAAGAAACCCTCTATACGATCCCGCAATCGAAACCCCCCTACGACGACGGCATCCGGGAGCAACCTAAAAAGGGGGGGCTAATTTGGGGGCTAGGGGGGCTAAATTTTTTTGCATTCGAAACTATTTGACATCCTCTATACAGCCCCACAAAAAATATCATTCAATATGGCTCCTCTTGCGAGCCCCCCTGGGGGCGGGGGGGAAGGGGGGGGAAATCTCAAAAAGTCGGAATTTTCTCGAGGTCCCCCAGACTCCCCCTATACGTTTCCGTAAAAAAAAACATACCTCCCCATCCACCATCAAGGAAAAAAAAGGTCAAAATTAGGCCAAATTTTGGTTTTTTTATAAAAAGGGGGGTCTAGAGGGGGAGGGGGGCCAAATTTTTTTATGTTTTTAAAATGATTTTTTATTCTCTAAATGACCCAATAAAGAAAATTCTTGCAAGTCCCCACACTTGGGAGAAACAAAGAGGGGGGGGAGTTTTTTGGGGGGGAAGGGGGGGTTGTTTTTTTTTTCCCCATTTGAGAAGAAACCCTCTTTACGATTCCGCAATCGAAACCCCCCTACGACGACGGCATCTGGGAGCAAACTAAAAAGGGGGGCTATTTTGGAGGCAAGGGGGGCTGAATTTTTTTGCATACAAAATTATTTGACAGTCTCTATACAGCCCCACAAACATTTTTATTCAATATGGCTTCGCTCGGGAGCCCCCCTAGAGTGGGGCAAGAAGGGGGGGTCGGGGGGTCACAGCACGGCTCGCTTCGCTCGCCGTGCTGTTCCCCGTCGTCGCATTGCGGCTCGCTTCGCTCGCCGCAATGCTCCACCCGAAAAAAAAAGGTCAAAATTAGGCCAAATTTCGGTTTTTTATTAAAAAGGGGGGTCTAGAGGGGGAGGGGGGCCAAATTTTTTTATGTTTTCAAAATGGTTTTCTATCCTCCACAAGACGCAAAAAAAAAATTTCTTTCAAGTCCCCCCACTTGGGAGATGCAAAAAGGGGGGGAGTTTTTTTGGGGGGGAAGGGGGGCTAAATTTTTTTTTCCTCATTCGAGAAGAAACCCTCTATACGTTCCCGCAATCAAAACCCCCCTACGACGACGGCATCTGGGAGCAACCAAAAAAGGGGGGGCTATTTTGGGGGCAAGGGAAGCTAATTTTTTTTGCATTCAAAACTATTTGATATTCTCTATTTAGCCCCAAAAACATTTTTATTCAATATGGCTTCGTTCGGGAGCCCCCCTAGAGGGGGGGAAGAAGGGGGGGTCGGGGGGTCACAGCACGGCTCGCTTCGCTCGCCGTGCTGTTCCCCATCGTCGCATTGCGGCTCGCTTCGCTCGCCGCAATGCTCCACCCGAAAAAAAAAGGTCAAAATTAGGCCAAATTCGGTTTTTTATTAAAAAGGGGGGTCTAGAGGGGGAGGGGGGCCAAATTTTTTTATGTTTTCAAAATGGTTTTCTATCCTCTACAAGACGCAAAAAAAAAATTTCTTTCAAGTCCCCCCACTTGGGAGATACAAAAAGGGGGGGAGTTTTTTTGGGGGGGAAGGGGGGCTAAATTTTTTTTCCTCATTCGAGAAGAAACCCTCTATACGTTCCCGCAATCGAAACCCCCCTACGACGACGGCATCTGGGAGCAACCTAAAAAGGGGGGGCTATTTTGGGGGCAAGGGGGGCTAAATTTTTATTTCATTCAAAATCACCTGACATTCTCTATACAGCCCCACAAAAATAGTAAATCAATATGGCTTTGCTCGCGAGCCCCCCTAGAGGGGGAGGAAGAAGGGGGGGGGTCGTGGGGGTCACAGCACGGCTCGCTTCGCTCGCCGTGCTGTTCCCCGTCGTCGCATTGCGGCTCGCTTCGCTCGCCGCAATGCTCCACCCGAAAAAAAAAGGTCAAAATTAGGCCAAATTTCGGTTTTTTTATAAAAAGGGGGGTCTAGAGGAGGAGGGGGGCCAAATTTTTTCATGTTTTCAAAATGATTTTTTATCCTCTACAAGACGCAAAAAAAAATTTCCTTCAAGTCCCCCCACTTGGGAGATACAAAAAGGGGGGGAGTTTTTGGGGGGGGGAGGGGGGCTAATTTTTTTTTTCCTTCATTCGAGAAGAAACCCTCTATACGTTCCCGCAATCGAAACCCCCCTACGACGACGGCATCCGGGAGCAACCTAAAAAGGGGGGCTATTTTGGGGGCAAGGGGGGCAAAATTAATATTTCATTCAAAATCACCTGACATGCTCTATACAGCCCCACAAAATTAGTAAATCAATATGGCTTCGCTCGGGAACCCCCCTAGAGGGGGGGGAAGAAGGGGGGGTCAGGGGGTCACAGCACGGCTCGCTTCGCTCGCCGTGCTGTTCCCCGTCGTCGCATTGCGGCTCGCTTCGCTCGCCGCAATGCTCCACCCGAAAAAAAAGGTCAAAATTAGGCCAAATTTCGGTTTTTTTATAAAAAGGGGGGTCTAGAGGGGGAGGGGGGCCAATTTTTTTTATGAATTCAAAATGATTTTTTATCATCTACATGACGCAAAAAAAAAATTTCTTTCAAGTCCCCCCACTTTGGAGATACAAAAGGGGGGGAGTTTTTTTGGGGGGGGGAGGGGGGCTAAAATATTTTTTGCCTCATTCGAGAAGAAACCCTCTATACGATCCCGCAATCGAAACCCCCCTACGACGACGGCATCCGGGAGCAACCTAAAAAGGGGGGCTATTTTGGGGGCAAGGGGGGCTAATTTTTTTTTGCATTCGAAACTATTTGACATCCTCTATACAGCCCCATAAAAATTATTATTCAATATGGCTCCCCTTGCGAGCCCCCCTAGAGGGGGGGAAGAAGGGGGGGTCAGGGGGTCACAGCACGGCTCGCTTCGCTCGCCGTGCTGTTCCCCATCGTCGCATTGCGGCTCGCTTCGCTCGCCGCAATGCTCCACCCGAAAAAAAAGGACAAATTTTGGCCAAATTTCGGTTTTTTATGAAAAAGGGGGGTCTAGAGGGGGAGGGGGGCCAAATTTTTTTATGTTTTCAAAATGATTTTTTATCCTCTACAAGACGCAAAAAAAAAAATTCGTTCAAGTCCCCCCACTTGGGAGATACAAAAAGGGGGGGAGTTTTTTTGGGGGGGAAGGGGGGCTAAATTTTTTTTTCCTTCATTTGAGAAAAGACCCTCTATACGATCCCGCAATCGAAACCCCCCTACAACGACGGCATCCGGGAGCAACCTAAAAAGGGGGGGCTATTTTGGGGGCAAGGGGGCTAAATTTTTTTTGCATTCAAAACTATTTGATATTCTCTATACAGCCCCACAAAAATTATTATTCAATATGGCTCCCCTTGCGAGCCCCCCTGGGGGCGGGGGGGGGAGGGGGGGGAAATCTCAAAAAGTCGGAATTTTCCCTAGGTCCCATAAACCACCCCTATACGATTCCGCAAAAAAAAACATACCTCCCCATCCACCATCAAGGAGAACAATTATGTCAATCAGTGAGTCAGTCAGTGAGTGGTAATCCAGCTATATATAGTATAATAACTAGTTTTTTAGGAGTGCGCGAGCTGCAAGCAGCTCGCGCTGGTAGGACTTTGCCTTATTAGCCCCCCTTATCTGCCAAACCATCCTGGGGCAAGAGAAACGGCCGTGCGGTAGACGGCTGACGCATCGCGGCTCGCTTCGCGAGCCGCAATGCTACACTACCCGCACTGCGTGGCTCGCTTCGCTCGCCACGCAGTGCGGGGGGGCATCCTGGGGGCAGCGGAACGGCACTGCACGGCTCGCTTCGCGAGCCGTGCAATGGTCCACTGACGCATCGCGGCTCGCTTCGCGAGCCGCAATGCTACACTACCCGAACTGCGTGGCTCGCTTCGCTCGCCACGCAGTGCGGGGGGGGCGTCCTGGGGGCAGAGAAACGGCACTGTACGGCTCGCTTCGCGAGCCGTGCAATGGTCCACTGACGCAGTGCGGCTCGCTTCGCGAGCCGCAATGCTACACAACCCGCACTGCGTGGCTCGCTTCGCTCGCCACGCAGTGCGGGGGGGGCGTCCTGGGGGCAGAGAAACGGCACTGTACGGCTCGCTTCGCGAGCCGTGCAATGGTCCACCGTGGTGCAATGGTCCGATAACGCATCGCGGCTCGCTTCGCTCGCCACGCAGTGCGGGGGGGGCGTCCTGGGGGCAGAGAAACGGCACTGCACGGCTCGCTTCGCGAGCCGTGCAATGGTCCACTGACGCAGTGCGGCTCGCTTCGCGAGCCGCAATGCTACACAACCCGCACTGCGTGGCTCGCTTCGCTCGCCACGCAGTGCGGGGGGGGCGTCCTGGGGGCAGAGAAACGGCACTGTACGGCTCGCTTCGCGAGCCGTGCAATGGTCCACCGTGGTGCAATGGTCCGATAACGCATCGCGGCTCGCTTCGCGAGCCGCAATGCTACACAACCCGCACTGCGTGGCTCGCTTCGCTCGCCACGCAGTGCGGGGGGGGCGTCCTGGGGGCATCCTGGGGCAGAGATACAGCACTGCACGGCGTCAGCCGTCTCTCTCCGACCGGACTTTGCCCCCAGGACGCCCCTAGAACGCCTCCCCCGCACTGCGTGGCTCGCTTCGCTCGCCACGCAGTGCGGGGGAGGCGTCCTGGGGGGCGTCCTGGGGGCAAAGTCCGGTCGGGGGGAGACACAGCACGGCTCGCTTCGCGAGCCGTGTTGTATCCGATTGACGCAACGCGGCTCGCAACGCGGCTCGCTTCGCGAGCCGCGTTGCTAAACACCCGCTGCGTGGCTCGCTTCGCTCGCCACGCAGAGGGGGGGCAACCTGGAGGGGGGGAAACAGGGCGGCTCGCTTCGCGAGCCGCCCTGCTTCCCATCCCCGCAAGAATTTTTGCTCCAGCTTACACCCACCCTGAGATAAATCGCTGTTCGCGTTGTCCCTTTTTTGAGGGTGAAGGAGGGGGAAATCGGGAAAAATAGGATTTTTCCCCCAGTTCGTTTGAGCATCCCTTTACGATTCTGCAAAAAAAAACATACCTCCCCATCCACCATCATGGAGAACAACTATGTCAGTCAGTGAATCAGTGAGTGGTAATTAAGCTATATATAGTATAAACTAGTTTTTTAGGAGTGCGCGAGCTGCAAGCAGCTCGCGGCGGTTGTGTAGACTGTTTGTTTATTTATTTAGTTCCCCTTTTCGTAACCTACGTTTAAGATTTTGTTGAAATCGATATCAAAGAGTGAAAACTGCGATAAAAAAATGTCAGCCATCTTGGATTTAGAAATGGACATCTTTTTCGTAATCTACGAGTGCGAGTTAGTCGAAAACGATACCCATATCAGTTTTTTGGTGAAAGAGGAGGTTCAAGGGGTCTGGGGGCGTAAAGGGAAGGGAAAAATCTTTCAAGTCCCCCCACTTGGGAGATACAAAAAGGGGGAGATATTTTTATTTCCCCCATTTGAGAAGAAACCCTCTATACGATCCCGCAATAAAAACCCCCCTACGGCGACGGCATCTGGAAGGAACCTAAAACGGGGGGCTAGTTTGGGGGCAAGGGGGGCAAAATTTTTATTTCACTTAAAATCACCTGACATCCTCTATACAGCCCTACAAAAAATGTTAATAAATATGGCTTCGCTCGGGAGCCCCCCTACAGGGGGGGAAGAAGGGGGAGTCAAGGGGTCACAGCACGGCTCGCTTCGCTCGCCGTGCTGTTCCCCGTCGTCGCATTGCGGCTCGCTTCGCTCGCCGCAATGCTCCACCCGAAAAAAAAGGTCAAAATTAGGCCAAATTTCGGTTTTTTTATAAAAAGGGGGTCTAGAGGGAGAGGGGTTCAAATTTTTTTTATGTTTTCAAAACGATTTTTTATCTTTTACACAACCCATAAACAAATTTTCTTTCAAGTCTCCTCACTTGGGAGATACAAAAAGGGGGGAGTTTTTTTGGGGGGGAAGGGGGGTTGATTTTTTTTTCCCCATTTGGGAAGAAACCCTCTATACGTTCCCGCAATCGAAACCCCCCTACGACGACGGCATCTGGGAGCAACCTAAAAAGGGGGGCTATTTTGGGGGCAAAGGGGGCTAATTTTTTTTTGCATTCAAAACTATTTGATATTCTCTATACAGCCCCACAAACATTTTTATTCAATATGGCTTCGCTCGGGAGCCCCCCTAGAGGGGGGGAAGAAGGGGGGGTCGGGGGGTCACAGCACGGCTCGCTTCGCTCGCCGTGCTGTTCCCCATCGTCGCATTGCGGCTCGCTTCGCTCGCCGCAATGCTCCACCCGAACAAAAAAGGTCAAAATTAGGCCAAATTTCGGTTTTTTATTAAAAAGGGGGGTCTAGAGGGGGAGGGGGGCCAAATTTTTTTATGTTTTCAAAATGATTTTTTATCCTCTACATGACGCAAAAAAAAAATTTCTTTCAAGTCCCCCCACTTGGGAGATACAAAAAGGGGGGGAGTTTTTTTGGGGGGGAAGGGGGGCTCAATTTTTTCGTTCCTTCATTTGAGAAGAAACCCTCTATACGTTCCCGCAATCGAAACCCCCCTACGACGACGGCATCTGGGAGCAACCTAAAAAGGGGGGCTATTTTGGGGGCAACGGGGGCTAATTTTTTTTGCATTCAAAACTATTTGACATCCTCTATACAGCCCTATAAAAATTATTATTCAATATGGCTCCCCTTGCGAGCCCCCCTAGAGGGGGGGAAGAAGGGGGGGTCGTGGGGGTCACAGCACGGCTCGCTTCGCTCGCCGTGCTGTTCCCCGTCGTCGCATTGCGGCTCGCTTCGCTCGCCGCAATGCTCCACCCGAAAAAAAAAGGTCAAAATTAGGCCAAATTTCGTTTTTTTTATAAAAAGGGGGGTCTAGAGGGGCAGGGGGGTCAAATTTTTTTATGTTTTCAAAATGATTTTTTATCCTCTACATGACCCCAAAACGAAAATTTTTGCAAGTCCCCCCACTTGGGAGATACAAAAAGGGGGGGAGTTTTTTGGGGGGGAAGGGGGGGTCGAATTTTTTTTCCCCATTCGAGAAGAAACCCTCTATACGATCCCGCAATCGAAACCCCCCTACGACGACGGCATCTGGGAGCAACCTAAAAAGGGGGGGCTATTTTGGGGGCAAGGGGGGCTAATTTTTTTTTGCATTCAAAATTATTTGTCATTCTCTAGACAGTCTTTTAAAAAAATTCTATAAATTTGGCTTAACTCGGGAGCCCCCCTAGAGGGGGGGAAGAAGGGGGGGTCGTGGGGGAACAGCACGGCTCGCTTCGCTCGCCGTGCTGTTCCCCGTCGTCGCATTGCGGCTCGCTTCGCTCGCCGCAATGCTCCACCCGAACAAAAAAGGTCAAAATTAGGCCAAATTTCGGTTTTTTTATAAAAAGGGGGGTCTAGAGGGGGAGGGGGGTCAATTTTTTTTATGTTTTCAAAATGATTTTTTATCCTCTACAAGACGCAAAAAAAAAATTTCTTTCAAGTCCCCCCACTTGGGAGATACAAAAAGGGGGGGAGTTTTTTTGGGGGGGAAGGGGGGCTAAATTTTTTTTCCCTTCATTCGAGAAGAAACCTTCTATACGTTCCCGCAATCGAAACCCCCCTACGACGACGGCATCCGGGAGCAACCTAAAAAGGGGGGGCTATTTTGGGGGCAAGGGGGGCTAAATTTTTTTTGCATTCAAAACTATTTCACATCCCCTATACAGCCCCACAAAAATTATCATTCAATATGGCTCCCCTTGCGAGCCCCCCTGGGGGTGGGGGGGAAGGGGGGGGAAATTTCAAAAAGTCGGAATTTTCCTGAGGTCCCATAAACACCCCCTATACGTTTCCGCAAAAAAAAACATACCTCCCCATCCACCATCAAGGAGAACAATTATGTCAGTGAGTGAGTCAGTCAGTGAGTGGTAATCCAGCTATATATAATATAATAATAACTAGTTTTTTAGGAGTGCGCGAGCTGCAAGCAGCTCGCGCTGGTAGGACTTTGCCTTATTAGCCCCCCTTATCTGCCAAACCATCCTGGGGCAAGAGAAACGGCCGTGCGGTAGACGGCTGACGCATCGCGGCTCGCTTCGCGAGCCGCAATGCTACACAACCCGCACTTCGTGGCTCGCTTCGCTCGCCACACAGTGCGGGGGGGCATCCTGGGGGCAGCGGAACGGCACTGCACGGCTCGCTTCGCGAGCCGTGCAGTGGTCCGATAACGCATCGCGGCTCGCTTCGCGAGCCGCAATGCTACACAACCCGCACTGCGTGGCTCGCTTCGCTCGCCACGCAGTGCGGGGGGGGCGTCCTGGGGGCATCCTGGGGCAGAGATACAGCACTGCACGGCGTCAGCCGTCTCTCTCCGACCGGACTTTGCCCCCAGGACGCCCCTAGAACGCCTCCCCCGCACTGCGTGGCTCGCTTCGCTCGCCACGCAGTGCGGGGGAGGCGTCCTAGGGGCGTCCTGGGGGCAAAGTCCGGTCGGGGGGAGACACAGCACGGCTCGCTTCGCGAGCCGTGTTGTATCCGATTGACGCAACGCGGCTCGCTTCGCGAGCCGCGTTGCTAAACACCCGCTGCGTGGCTCGCTTCGCTCGCCACGCAGAGGGGGGGCAACCTGGAGGGGGGGAAACAGGGCGGCTCGCTTCGCGAGCCGCCCTGCTTCCCATCCCCGCAAGAATTTTTGCTCCAGCTTACACCCACCCTGAGATAAATCGCTGTTCGCGTTGTCCCTTTTTTGAGGGTGAAGGAGGGGGAAATCGGGAAAAATAGGATTTTTCCCCCAGTTCGTTTGAGCATCCCTTTACGATTCTGCAAAAAAAAACATACCTCCCCATCCACCATCATGGAGAACAACTATGTCAGTCAGTGAATCAGTGAGTGGTAATTAAGCTATATATAGTATAAACTAGTTTTTTAGGAGTGCGCGAGCTGCAAGCAGCTCGCGGCGGTTGTGTAGACTGTTTGTTTTTTAATTTAGAGCCCCTTGTCGTAACCTACGTTTAAGATTTTGTAGAAATCGATATCCAAAAGGAAGATTTGCGATTAAAAAATGTCAGCCATCTTGGATTTTGAAATGGACATCTTTTTCGTAATCTACGAGTTTGAGTTAGTCGAAAACGATACCCATATCAGATGTTTTGGTGGGAGAGGGGTTCAAGGGGACTTGGTGGGACTGGTGGGAAGGGTAGGTTTTTTTTCCCCATACAAGAATATACCCTCTATACGTTCCCGCAATCTAAACCCCCCTACGACGACGCCATCTGGGAGCAACCTAAAAACATGGGCTAGTTTGGGGGCAAGGGGGGCAAAATTTTTATTTCACTTAAAATCACCTGACATCCTCTATACAGCCCTACAAAAAATGTTCATAAATATGGATTCGCTCGGGAGCCCCCCTAGAGGGGGGGGATAAGGGGGGTCAAGGGGTCACAGCACGGCTCGCTTCGCTCGCCGTGCTGTTCCCCGTCGTCGCATTGCGGCTCGCTTCGCTCGCCGCAATGCTCCACCCGAAAAAAAAAGGTCAAAATTAGGCCAAATTTCGGTTTTTTTATAAAAAGGGGGGTCTAGAGGGGGAGGGGGGCCAAATTTTTTTATGTTTTCAAAATGGTTTTCTATCCTCTACACAACCCAAGAAAGAAAATTCTTTCAAAATGCTGTGCTTGGAAGATACAAAAAAGGGGGGAGTTTTTTGGGGGGGAAATGGGGCTAAATTTTTTTTTCCTTCATTTGAGAAAAAACCCTCTATACGATCCCGCAATCAAAACCCCCCTACGACGACGGCATTTGGGAGCAACCTAAAAAGGGGGGCTATTTTGGGGGCAAGGGGGGCTAATTTTTTTTTGCATTTAAAATTGTTTGACATTCTCTATACAGCCCTAAATTTTTTTGATCAATATGGCTTCGCTCGGGAGCCTCCCTAGAGGGGGGGAAGAAGGGGGGGTCGTGGTGGTCGGGGGGTCACAGCACGGCTCGCTTCGCTCGCCGTGCTGTTCCCCGTCGTCGCATTGCGGCTCGCTTCGCTCGCCGCAATGCTCCACCCGAAAAAAAAAGGTCAAAATTAGGCCAAATTTCGGTTTTTTTATAAAAAGGGGGGTCTAGAGGGGGAGGGGGGCCAAATTTTTTTATGTTTTCAAAATGATTTTTTATCCTCTACATGGCGCAAAAAAAAAAAATTCTTTCAAGTCCTTGGGAGATAAAAAAAGGGGGAGAGTTTTTTTGGGGGGAAGGGGGGCTAAATTTTTTTTTCCATCATTTGAGAAAAAACCCTCTATACGATCCCGCAACCGAAACCCCCCTACGACGACGGCATCCGGGAGCAACCTAAAAAGGGGGGCTATTTTGGGGGCAAAGGGGGCTATTTTTTTTTGCATTCAAAACTATTTGATATTCTCTATACAGCCCCACAAACATTTTTATTCAATATGGCTTCGTTCGGGAGCCCCCTTAGAGGGGGGGAAGAAGGGGGGGTCAGGGGATCACCGCACGGCTCGCTTCGCTCGCCGTGCAGTTCCCGTAGTCGCATTGCGGCTCGCTTCGCTCGCCGCAATGCTCCACCCGAAAAAAAAGGTCAAAATTAGGCCAAATTTCAGTTTTTTTATAAAAAGGGGGGTCTAGAGGGGGAGGGGGGCCAATTTTTTTTATGAATTCAAAATGATTTTTTATTCTATACATGACGCAAAAAAAAAATTTCTTTCAACTCCCCCCACTTGGGAGATACAAAAAGGGGGGGAGTTTTTTGGGGGGGAAAGGGGGGTTGAATTTTTTTTTCCCCATTTGAGAAGAAACCGTCTATACGATCCCGCAATCGAAACCCCCCTAGGACGACGGCATCCGGGAGCAACCTAAAAAGGGGGGGCTATTTTGGGGGCAAGGGGGGCTAATTTTTTTTTGCATTCGAAACTATTTGACACCCTCTATACAGCCCCACAAACATTTTTATTCAATATGGCTTCGTTCGGGAGCCCCCCTAGAGGGGGGGAAGAAGGAGGGGTCGGGGGGTCACAGCACGGCTCGCTTCGCTCGCCGTGCTGTTCCCCATCGTCGCATTGCGGCTCGCTTCGCTCGCCGCAATGCTCCACCCGAAAAAAAAGGTCAAAAATAGGCCAAATTTCGGTTTTTTATTAAAAAGGGGGGTCTAGAGGGGGAGGGGGGCCAAATTTTTTTAGGTTTTCAAAATGATTTTTTATCCTCTACAAGACACAAAAAAAAAATTTCTTTCAAGTCCCCCCACTTGGGAGATACAAAAAGGGGGGATTTTTTTTTGGGGGGGAGGGGGGCTAAATTTTTTTTACCTTCATTCGAGAAGAAACCCTCTATACGTTCCCGCAATCGAAACTCCCCTACGACGACGGCATCCGGGAGCAACCTAAAAAGGGGGGGCTATTTTGGGGTCAAGGGGGGCTAAATTTTTTTTGCATTCGAAACTATTTGACACCCTCTATACAGCCCCACAAAAATTATTATTCAATATGGCTCCCCTTGCGAGCCCCCCTGGGGGCGGGGGGGAAGGGGGGGGAAATTTCAAAAAGTCGGAATTTTCCCCAGGTCCCATAAACACCCCCTATACGATTCCGCAAAAAAAAACATACCTCCCCATCCACCATCAAGGAGAACAATTATGTCAGTGAGTGAGTCAGTCAGTGAGTGGTAATCCAGCTATATATAATATAACTAGTTTTTTAGGAGTGCGCGAGCTGCAAGCAGCTCGCGCTGGTAGGACTTTGCCTTATTAGCCCCCCTTATCTGCCAAACCATCCTGGGGCAAGAGAAACGGCCGTGCGGTAGACGGCTGACGCATCGCGGCTCGCTTCGCGAGCCGCAATGCTACACTACCCGCACTGCGTGGCTCGCTTCGCTCGCCACGCAGTGCGGGGGGGCATCCTGGGGGCAGCGGAACGGCACTGCACGGCTCGCTTCGCGAGCCGTGCAATGGTCCACTGACGCATCGCGGCTCGCTTCGCGAGCCGCAATGCTACACTACCCGAACTGCGTGGCTCGCTTCGCTCGCCACGCAGTGCGGGGGGGGCGTCCTGGGGGCAGAGAAACGGCACTGTACGGCTCGCTTCGCGAGCCGTGCAATGGTCCACTGACGCAGTGCGGCTCGCTTCGCGAGCCGCAATGCTACACAACCCGCACTGCGTGGCTCGCTTCGCTCGCCACGCAGTGCGGGGGGGGCGTCCTGGGGGCAGAGAAACGGCACTGTACGGCTCGCTTCGCGAGCCGTGCAATGGTCCACCGTGGTGCAATGGTCCGATAACGCATCGCGGCTCGCTTCGCTCGCCACGCAGTGCGGGGGGGGCGTCCTGGGGGCAGAGAAACGGCACTGCACGGCTCGCTTCGCGAGCCGTGCAATGGTCCACTGACGCAGTGCGGCTCGCTTCGCGAGCCGCAATGCTACACAACCCGCACTGCGTGGCTCGCTTCGCTCGCCACGCAGTGCGGGGGGGCATCCTGGGGGCAGCGGAACGGCACTGCACGGCTCGCTTCGCGAGCCGTGCAATGGTCCACTGACGCATCGCGGCTCGCTTCGCGAGCCGCAATGCTACACTACCCGAACTGCGTGGCTCGCTTCGCTCGCCACGCAGTGCGGGGGGGGCGTCCTGGGGGCAGAGAAACGGCACTGTACGGCTCGCTTCGCGAGCCGTGCAATGGTCCACTGACGCAGTGCGGCTCGCTTCGCGAGCCGCAATGCTACACAACCCGCACTGCGTGGCTCGCTTCGCTCGCCACGCAGTGCGGGGGGGGCGTCCTGGGGGCAGAGAAACGGCACTGTACGGCTCGCTTCGCGAGCCGTGCAATGGTCCACCGTGGTGCAATGGTCCGATAACGCATCGCGGCTCGCTTCGCTCGCCACGCAGTGCGGGGGGGGCGTCCTGGGGGCAGAGAAACGGCACTGCACGGCTCGCTTCGCGAGCCGTGCAATGGTCCACTGACGCAGTGCGGCTCGCTTCGCGAGCCGCAATGCTACACAACCCGCACTGCGTGGCTCGCTTCGCTCGCCACGCAGTGCGGGGGGGGCGTCCTGGGGGCAGAGAAACGGCACTGTACGGCTCGCTTCGCGAGCCGTGCAATGGTCCACCGTGGTGCAATGGTCCGATAACGCATCGCGGCTCGCTTCGCGAGCCGCAATGCTACACAACCCGCACTGCGTGGCTCGCTTCGCTCGCCACGCAGTGCGGGGGGGGCGTCCTGGGGGCATCCTGGGGCAGAGATACAGCACTGCACGGCGTCAGCCGTCTCTCTCCGACCGGACTTTGCCCCCAGGACGCCCCTAGAACGCCTCCCCCGCACTGCGTGGCTCGCTTCGCTCGCCACGCAGTGCGGGGGAGGCGTCCTGGGGGGCGTCCTGGGGGCAAAGTCCGGTCGGGGGGAGACACAGCACGGCTCGCTTCGCGAGCCGTGTTGTATCCGATTGACGCAACGCGGCTCGCTTCGCTCGCCACGCAGAGGGGGGGCAACCTGGAGGGGGGGAAACAGGGCGGCTCGCTTCGCGAGCCGCCCTGCTTCCCATCCCCGCAAGAATTTTTGCTCCAGCTTACACCCACCCTGAGATAAATCGCTGTTCGCGTTGTCCCTTTTTTGAGGGTGAAGGAGGGGGAAATCGGGAAAAATAGGATTTTTCCCCCAGTTCGTTTGAGCATCCCTTTACGATTCTGCAAAAAAAAACATACCTCCCCATCCACCATCATGGAGAACAACTATGTCAGTCAGTGAATCAGTGAGTGGTAATTAAGCTATATATAGTATAAACTAGTTTTTTAGGAGTGCGCGAGCTGCAAGCAGCTCGCGGCGGTTGTGTAGACTGTTGGTTTATTTATTTAGTTCCCCTTTTCGTAACCTACGTTTAAGATTTTGTAGAAATCGATATCCAAAAGGAAGATTTGCGATTAAAAAATGTCAGCCATCTTGGATTTAGAAATGGACATCTTTTTCGTAATCTGCGAGTTTTAGTTAGTCGAAAACGATACCCATATCAGATGTTTTGGTGGGAGAGGGGTTCAAGGGGACTGGGTGGGACTGGGGGGAAGGGTAGGTAATTTTTTTTCCACATACAAGAATATACTCTCTATACGTTCCCGCAATCTAAACCCCCCTACGACGACGGCATCTTGGAGCAACCTAAAAAGGGGGGCTAGTTTGGGGGCAAGAGGGGCAAAATTTTTATTTCACTTAAAATCACCTGACACCTCTATACAGCTCTACAATTTTTTTTAATAGATATGGATTCGCTCGGGAGCCCCCCTAGAGGGGGGGAAGAAGGGGGGGTCAAGGGGTCAAAGCACGGCTCGCTTCGCTCGCCGTGCTGTTCCCCGTCGTGGCATTGCGGCTCGCTTCGCTCGCCGCAATGCTCCACCCGAAAAAAAAGGTCAAAATTAGGCCAAATTTCGGTTTTTTTATAAAAAGGGGGATGTAGAGGAGGAGGGGCGCCAAATTTTTTTATGTTTTCAAAATGATTTTTTATCTTCTACATGACGCAAAAGAAAAGTTTCTTTCAAGTCTCCCCACTTGGGAGATACAAAAAGGGGGGGAGTTTTTTGGGGGGGAAGGGGGGGTTGATTTTTTTTTCCCCATTTGAGAAGAAACCCTCTATACGATCCCGCAATCGAAACCCCCCTACGACGACGGCATCCGGGAGCAACCTAAAAAGGGGGGCTATTTTGGGGGCAAGGGGGGCAAAATTTATATTTCATTCAAAATCACCTGACATGCTCTATACAGCCCCACAAAATTAGTAAATCAATATGGCTTCGCTCGGGATGGGGGGAAGAAGGGGGGGCCCCCTTAGAGGGGGGGAAGAAGGGGGGGTCAGGGGGTCACCGCACGGCTCGCTTCGCTCGCCGTGCAGTTCCCCGTAGTCGAGCGAAGCGAGCCGCAATGCTCCACCCGAAAAAAAAGGTCAAAATTAGGCCAAATTTCAGTTTTTTTATAAAAAGGGGGGTCTAGAGGGGAAGGGGGGCCAATTTTTTTTATGAATTCAAAATGATTTTTTATCCTCTACATGACGCAAAAAAAAAATTTCTTTCAAGTCCCCCCACTTGGGAGATACAAAAAGGGGGGGAGTTTTTTTGGGGGGGAAGGGGGGCAAAATTTTTTTTCCTTCATTCGAGAAGAAACCTTCTATACGTTCCCGCAATCGAAACCCCCCTACGACGACGGCATCCAGGAGCAACCTAAAAAGGGGGGGCTATTTTGGGGGCAAGGGGGGCTAAATTTTTTATGTATTCAAAACTATTTGACATTCTCTATACAGTCTTTTAAAAAAATTCTATCAATTTGGCTTCGCTCGGGAGCCCCCCTAGAGGGGGGGAAGAAGGGGGGGTCAGGGGGTCACAGCACGGCTCGCTTCGCTCGCCGTGCTGTTCCCCGTAGTCGCATTGCGGCTCGCTTCGCTCGCCGCAATGCTCCACCCGAAAAAAAAGGTCAAAATTAGGCCAAATTTCGGTTTTTTTATAAAAAGGGGGGTCTAGAGGGGGAGGGGGGCCAAATTTTTTTATGCTTTCAAAATGATTTTTTATCCTCTACACAACCCAAGAAAGAAATTTTTTTCAAAATGCTGTGCTTGGAAGATACAAAAAGGGGGGGAGTTTTTTGGGGGGGGAAGGGGGGCTAAATTTTTTTTCCTCCATTCGAGAAGATACCCTCTATACGTTCCCGCAATCGAAACCCCCCTACGACGACGGCATCTGGGAGCAACCTAAAAAGGGGGGGCTATTTTGGTGGCAAAGGGGGCTAAATTTTTTTTGCATTCGAAACTATTTGACATCCTCTATACAGCCCCATAAAAATTATTATTCAATATGGCTCCCCTTGCGAGCCCCCCTAGAGGGGGGGGAGAAGGGGGGGTCAGGGGGTCGCAGCACGGCTCGCTTCGCTCGCCGTGCTGTTTCCCGCCGTCGCATTGCGGCTCGCTTCGCTCGCCGCAAAGCTCCACCCGAAAAAAAAGGTCAAAATTAGGCCAAATTTCGGTTTTTTATTAAAAAGGGGGGTCTAGAGGGGGAGGGGGGCCAAATTTTTTTATGTTTTCAAAATGATTTTTTATCCCCTACATGACGCAAAAAAAAAATTTCTTTAAAGTCACCCCACTTGGGAGATACAAAAAGGGGGGGAGTTTTTTTGGGGGGGAAGGGTGACAAAATTTTTTTTTCCGTCATTTGAGAAGAAACCCTCTATACGTTCCCGCAATCGAAACCCCCCTACGACGACGGCATCTGGGAGCAACCTTAAAAGGGGGGGCTATTTTGGGGGCAAGGGGGGCTAAATTTTTTTTGCATTCGAAACTATTTGACATCGTCTATACAGCCCCACAAACATTTTTATTCTATATGGCTTCGTTCGGGAGCCCCCCTAGAGGGGGGGAAGAAGGGGGGGTCGGGGGGTCACAGCACGGCTCGCTTCGCTCGCCGTGCTGTTCCCCATCGTCGCATTGCGGCTCGCTTCGCTCGCCGCAATGCTCCACCCGAAAAAAAAAGGTCAAAATTAGGCCAAATTTCGGTTTTTTTATAAAAAGGGGGGTCTAGAGGGGGAGGGGGGCCAAATTTTTTTATGTTTTCAAAATGATTTTTTATCCTCTACATGACGCAAAAAAAAAAATTCTTTCAAGTCCCCCCACTTGGGAGATACAAAAAGGGGGGGGAGTTTTTTGGGGGGGAAGGGGGGGTTTAATTTTTTTTCCCCCATTGAAGAAGAAACCCTCTATACGATCCCGCAATCGAAACCCCCCTACGACGACGGCATCTGGGAGCAACCTAAAAAGGGGGGGCTATTTTGGGGGCAAGGGGGGCTAAATTTTTTTTGCATTCGAAACTATTTGACATCCTCTATACAGCCCCACAAAAATTATTATTCAATATGGCTCCCCTTGCGAGCCCCCCTGGGGGCGGGGGGGAAGGGGGGGGAAATCTCAAAAAGTCGGAATTTTCCCTAGGTCCCATAAACCACCCCTATACGATTCCGCAAAAAAAAACATACCTCCCCATCCACCATCAAGGAGAACAATTATGTCAATCAGTGAGTCAGTCAGTGAGTGGTAATCCAGCTATATATAGTATAACTAGTTTTTTAGGAGTGCGCGAGCTGCAAGCAGCTCGCGGCGGTTGTGTAGACTGTTTGTTTTTTAATTTAGAGCCCCTTGTCGTAACCTACGTTTAAGATTTTGTAGAAATCGATATCCAAAAGGAAGATTTGCGATTAAAAAATGTCAGCCATCTTGGATTTTGAAATGGACATCTTTTTCGTAATCTACGAGTTTGAGTTAGTCGAAAACGATACCCATATCAGATGTTTTGATGGGAGAGGGGTTCAAGGGGACTGGGTGGGACTGGGGGGAAGGGTAGGTAATTTTTTTTTCCCCATACAAGAATATACCCTCTATACGTTCCCGCAATCTAAACCCCCCTACGACGACGGCATCTGGGAGCACCCTAAAAAGGGGGGCTAGTTTGGAAAAAAAGGGGGCTAAATTTATTTTGTATTCAAAATTATTTGACATGCTCTATACAGCCCCACAAAAATAGTAAATCAATATGGCTTCGCTCGGGAGCCCCCCTAGAGGGGGGGAAGAAGGGGGGGTCAGGGGTCACAGCACGGCTCGCTTCGCTCGCCGTGCTGTACCCCATCGTCGCATTGCGGCTCGCTTCGCTCGCCGCAATGCTCCACCCGAAAAAAAAGATCAAAATTAGGCCAAATTTTGTTTCTTTGAACTATTTGACATTCTCTATACAGCCGTAATTTTTTTTTGATCAATATGGCTTCACTCGGGAGCCTCCCTAGAGGGGGGGAAGAAGGGGGGGTCGTAGGGGTCACAGCACGGCTCGCTTCGCTCGCCGTGCTGTTCCCCGTCGTCGCATTCCGGCTCGCTTCGCTCGCCGCAATGCTCCACCCGAAAAAAAAAGGTCGAAATTAGGCCAAATTTCGGTTTTTTTATAAAAAGGGGGGTCTAGAGGGGGAGGGGGGCCAAATTTTTTTATGTTTTCAAAATGATTTTTTATCCTCTACAAGACGCAAAAAAAAATTCTTTCATGTCCCCCCACTTGGGAGATACAAAAAGGGGGGGAGTTTTTTTGGGGGGGGAAGGGGGGGCTAAATTTTTTTTCCTTCATTCGGGAAGAAACCCTCTATACGTTCCCGCAATTGAAACCCCCCTACGACGACAGCATTTGGGAGCAACCTAAAAAGGGGGGGCTATTTTGGGGGCAAGGGGGGCTAAAATTTTTTTGCATTCAAAACAATTTGATATTCTCTATACAGCCCCACAAACATTTTTATGCAATATGGCTTCGTTCGGGAGCCCCCCTAGAGGGGGGGAAGAAGGGGGGGTCGGGGGGTCACAGCACGGCTCGCTTCGCTCGCCGTGCTGTTCCCCATCGTCGCATTGCGGCTCGCTTCGCTCGCCGCAATGCTCCACCCGAAAAAAAAGGACAAATTTTGGCCAAATTTCGGTTTTTTATGAAAAAAGTGGGGTCTAGAGGGGGAGGGGGGCAAATTTTTTTTATGTTTTCAAAATGATTTTTTATCCTCTACAAGACGCAAAAAAAAAATTCGTTCAAGTCCCCCCACTTGGGAGATACAAAAAGGGGGGGAGTTTTTTTGGGGGAGAAGGGGGGCTAAAATTTTTTCCCTTATTCGAGAAGAAACCCTCTATACGTTCCCGCAATCGAAACCCCCCTACGACGACGGCATCTGGGAGCAACCTAAAAAGGGGGGGCTATTTTGGGGGAAGGGGGGCTAAATTTTTATTTCATTCAAAATCACCTGACATCCTCTATACAGCCCCATAAAAATAGTAAATCAATATGGCTTTGCTCGCGAGCCCCCCTAGAGGGGGAGGAAGAAGGGGGGGGGGGTCGTGGGGGTCACAGCACGGCTCGCTTCGCTCGCCGTGCTGTTCCCCGTCGTCGCATTGCGGCTCGCTTCGCTCGCCACAATGCTCCAACCGAAAAAAAAAGGTCAAAATTAGGCCAAATTTCGGTTTTTTATTAAAAAGGGGGGTCTAGAGGGGGAGGGGGCTAAATTTTTTTATGTTTCCAAAATAATTTTTCATGCTCTACAAGACGCAAAAAAAAAATTCTTTCAAGTCCCCCCACTTGGGAGATACAAAAAGGGGGGGAGTTTTTTTTGTGGGGGAGGGGGGCTAAATTTTTTTTTCTTCGTTCGAGAAGAAACCCTCTATACGATCCCGCAATCGAAACCCCCCTACGACGACGGCATCCAGGAGCAACCTAAAAAGGGGGGCTATTTTGGGGGCAAAGGGGGCTAATTTTTTTTTGCATTCAAAACTATTTGATATTCTCTATACAGCCCCACAAACATTTTTATTCAATATGGCTTCGCTCGGGAGCCCCCCTAGAGGGGGGGAAGAAGGGGGGTCGGGGGGTCACAGCGCGGCTCGCTTCGCTCGCCGTGCTGTTCCCCATCGTCGCATTGCGGCTCGCTTCGCTCGCCGCAATGCTCCACCCGAAAAAAAAGGTCAAAATTTGGCCAAATTTCGGTTTTTTATTAAAAAGGGGGGCCTAGAGGGGGAGGGGGGCCAAATTTTTTTATGTTTTCAAAATGATTTTTTATCCTCTACAAGACGCAAAAAAAATTTTTCTTTCAAGTCTCCCCACTTGGGAGATACAAAAAGGGGGGGAGTTTTTTTGGGGGGGAAGGGGGGCTAAATTTTTTTTCCTTCATTCGAGAAGAAACCCTCTATACATTCCCGCAATCGAAAACCCCCTACGACGACGGCATCCGGGAGCAACCTAAAAAGGGGGGGCTATTTTGGGGGCAAGGGGGGCTAAATTTTTTTTGCATTCGAAACTATTTGACATCCTCTATACAGCCCCACAAAAATTATCATTCAATATGGCTCCCCTTGCGAGCCCCCCTGGGGGCGGGGGGGAAGGGGGGGGAAATCTGAAAAAGTCGGAATTTTCCCCAGGTCCCATAAACCACCCCTATACGATTCCGCAAAAAAAAACATACCTCCCCATCCACCATCAAGGAGAACAATTATGTCAGTGAGTGAGTCAGTCAGTGAGTGGTAATCCAGCTATATATAATATAACTAGTTTTTTAGGAGTGCGCGAGCTGCAAGCAGCTCGCGGCGGTTGTGTAGACTGTTTGTTTTTTAATTAAGAGCCCCTTGTCGTAACCTACGTTAAAGATTTTGTTGAAATCGATATCGAAGAGTGAAAACTGCGATAAAAAAATGTCAGCCATCTTGGATTTAGAAATGGACATCTTTTTCGTAATCTACGAGTTTTAGTTAGTCGAAAACGATACCCATATCAGATGTTTTGGTGGGAGAGGGGTTCAAGGGGACTGGGTGGGACTGGGGGGAAGGGTAGGTAATTTTTATTTCCACATACAAGAATATACCCTCTATACGTTCCCGCAATCTAAATCCCCCTACGACGACGGCATCTTGGAGCAACCTAAAAAGGGGGGCTAGTTTGGGGGCAAGGGGGGCAAAATTTTTATTTCACTTAAATTCACCTGACATGCTCTATACAGCCCCACAAAATTAGTAAATCAATATGGCTTCGCTCGGGAGCCCCCCTAGAGGGGGGGAAGAAGGGGGGGTCAGGGGATCACAGCACGGCTCGCTTCGCTCGCCGTGCTGTTCCCCGTCGTCGCATTGCGGCTCGCTTCGCTCGCCGCAATGCTCCACCCGAAAAAAAAAATGTCAAAATTAGGCCAAATTTCGGTTTTTTTATAAAAAGGGGGGTCTAGAGGGGGAGGGAGGCCAAATTTTTTTATGTTTTCTAAATGATTTTTTATCCTCTACATGACGCAAAGAAAAAAATTCTTTCAAGTCCCCCAACTTGGGAGATACAAAAAGGGGGGGAGTTTTTTGGGGGGAAGGGGGGGTTGAATTTTTTTTCCCCATTTGAGAGGAAACCCTCTATACGTTCCCGCAATCGAAACCCCCCTACGACGACGGCCTCCGGGAGCAACCTAAAAAGGGGGGCTATTTTGGGGGCAAAAGGGGCTAAATTTTTTTTGCATTCAAAACTATTTTATATTCTCTATACAGCCCCACAAACATTTTTATTTAATATGGCTTCGTTCGGGAGCCCCCCTAGAGGGGGGGAAAAAGGGGGGGTCGGGGGGTCACAGCACGGCTCGCTTCGCTCGCCGTGCTGTTCCCCATCGTCGCATTGCGGCTCGCTTCGCTCGCCGCAATGCTCCACCCGAAAAAAAGGGTCAAAATTTGGCCAAATTTCGGTTTTTTATTAAAAAGGGGGGTCAAGAGGAGGAGGGGGGCCAAATTTTTTTATGTTTTCTAAATGATTTTTTATTCTCTATATGACGCAAAAAAAAAAATCTTTCAAGTCCCCCAACTTAGGAGATACAAAAAGGGGGGGAGTTTTTGTGGGGGGAAAGGGGGGTTAAATTTTTTTTTTCTTCATTCGAGAAGAAACCCTCTATAAGATCCCGCAATCGAAACTCCCCTACGACGAAGGCATCCGGGAGCAACCTAAAAAGGGGGGCTAATTTGGGGGCAAGGGGGGCTAATTTATTTTTGCATTCAAAATTATTTGACATTTTCTATACAGCCCTACAAAAAAATTCCATCAATATGGCTTCGCTCGGGAGCCCCCCTAGAGTGGGGGAAGAAGGGGGGGTCGGGGGGTCACAGCACGGCTCGCTTCGCTCGCCGTGCTGTTCCCCGTCGTCGCATTGCGGCTCGCTTCGCTCACCGCAATGCTCCACCCGAAAAAAAAAGGTCAAAATTAGGCCCAATTTCGGTTTTTTTATAAAAAGGGGGGTCTAGAGGGGGAGGGGGGCCAAATTTTTTTATGTTTTCAAATTGGTTTTCTATCCTCTACACAACCCAAGACAGAAAATTCTTTCAAAATGCTGTGCTTGGAGGAAACAAAAAGGGGGGGAGTTTTTTTGGGGGGGAAGGGGGGCTAAATTTTTTTTTCCTTCATTCAAGAAGAAACCCTCTATACGTTCCCGCAATCAAAACCCCCCTACGACGACGGCATCTGGGAGCAACCTAAAAAGGGGGGGCTATTTTGGGGGCAAGGGGGGCTAAATTTTTTTTGTTATCGAAACTATTTGACATCCTCTATACAGCCCTACAAAAAATTTGAATCAATATGGCTTCGCTCGGGAGCCCCTAGAGGGGGGGAAGAAGGGGGGGTCAGGGGGTCACAGCACGGCTCGCTTCGCTCGCCGTGCTGTTCCCCCTCTATACGTTCCCGCAATGAAAACCCCACTACGACGACGGCATCTGGGAGCAACCTTAAAAGGGGGGGCTATTTTGGGGGCAAGGGGGGCTAAATTTTTTTTGTATTCGAAACTATTTGACATCCTCTATACAGCCCCACAAAAATTATTATTCAATATGGCTCCCCTTTCGAGCCCCCCTAGAGGGAGGGAAGAAGGGGGGGTCGTGGGGATCACAGCACGGCTCGCTTCGCTCGCCGTGCTGTTCCCCGTCGTCGCATTGCGGCTCGCTTCGCTCGCCGCAATGCTCCACCCGAAAAAAAATGTCAAAATTAGGCCAAATTTCGGTTTTTTTATAAAAAGGGGGGTCTAGAGGGGCAGGGGGGTCAAATTTTTTTATGTTTTCAAAATGATTTTTTATCCTCTACATGACCCCTAAAAGAAAATTTTTGCAAGTCCCCCCACTTGGGAGATACAAAAAGGGGGGGAGTTTTTTGGGGGGGAAGGGGGAGTTGAATTTTTTTTTCCCCATTCGAGAAGAAACCCTCTATACGATCCCGCAATCGAAACCCCCCTACGACGACGGCATCCGGGAGCAACCTAAAAAGGGGGGGCTATTTTGGGGGCAAAGGGGGCTAATTTTTTTTTGCATTCAAAACTATTTGATATTCTCTATACAGCCCCACAAACATTTTTATTCAATATGGCTTCGTTCGGGAGCCCCCCTAGAGGGGGGGAAGAAGGGGGGGTCGGGGGGTCACAGCACGGCTCGCTTCGCTCGCCGTGCTGTTCCCCATCGTCGCATTGCGGCTCGCTTCGCTCGCCGCAATGCTCCACCCGAAAAAAAAGGTCAAAATTTGGCCAAATTTCGGTTTTTTATTAAAAAGGGGGGCCTAGAGGGGGAGAAGGGCCAAATTTTTTTATGTTTTCAAATTGATTATTTATCTTCTACATGACGCAAAAAAAAATTTTCTTTCAAGTCCCCCCACTTGGGAGATACAAAAAGGGGGGGAGTTTTTTTTGTGGGGGAGGGGGGCTAAATTTTTTTTTTCTTCGTTCGAGAAGAAACCCTCTATACGATCCCGCAATCGAAACCCCCCTACGACGACGGCATCTGGAAGCAACCTAAAAAGGGGGGCAAGGGGGGCTAATTTTTTTTTGCATTCGAAACTATTTGACGTACTCTATACAGCCTTAAATTTTTTTTTATCAATATGGCTTCGCTCGGTAGCCCCCCTAGAGGGGGGGAAGAAGGGGGGGTCGGGGGGTCACAGCACGGCTCGCTTCGCTCGCCGTGCTGTTCCCCATCGTCGCATTGCGGCTCGCTTCGCTCGCCGCAATGCTCCACCCGAAAAAAAAGGTCAAAATTTGGCCAAATTTCGGTTTCTTATTAAAAAGGGGGGCCTAGAGGGGGAGGGGGGCCAAATTTTTTTATGTTTTCAAAATGATTTTTTATCCTCTACATGACCAAAAAAAATTTTTCTTTCAAGTCTCCCCACTTGGGAGATACAAAAAGGGGGGGAGTTTTTTGGGGGGGAAGGGGGGGTAGAAATTTTTTTTCCCCATTTGAGAAGAAACCCTCTATACGATCCCGCAATCGAAACCCCCCTACGACGACGGCATCCGGGAGCAACCTAAAAAGGGGGGGCTATTTTGGGGGCAAGGGGGGCTAATTTTTTTTGCATTCGAAACTATTTGACACCCTCTATACAGCCCCACAAAAATTATTATTCAATATGGCTCCCCTTGCGAGCCCCCCTGGGGGCGGGGGGGAAGGGGGGGGAAATCTCAAAAAGTCGGAATTTTCCCTAGGTCCCATAAACCACCCCTATACGATTCCGCAAAAAAAAACATACCTCCCCATCCACCATCAAGGAGAACAATTATGTCAATCAGTGAGTCAGTCAGTGAGTGGTAATCCAGCTATATATAGTATAACTAGTTTAGATTTTGCGCAAGCTGCGAAGCAGCTTTCGCTGGTAGGACTTTGCCATGGTAGGACTTTGCCTTATTAGGGGGGCAGCCTGGGGGCAAGAGAAACGGCACGGCTCGCTTCGCGAGCCGTGCGGTAGGCGGCTGACGCATCGCGGCTCGCTTCGCGAGCCGCAATGCTACACCACCCGCACTGCGTGCGGGGGGGCATCCTGGGGGCAGGGGAAGGGCACTGCACGGCTCGCTTCGCGAGCCGTGCAATGGTCCACTGACGCATCGCGGCTCGCTTCGCGAGCCGCTATGCTACACAACCCGCACTGCGTGGCTCGCTTCGCTCGCCACGCAGTGCGGGGGGGCATCCTGGGGGCAGAGAAACGGCACTCGCTTCGCGAGCCGTGCAATGGTCCACTAACGCAATGCGGCTCGCTTCGCGAGCCGCAATGCTACACTACCCGCACTTCGTGGCTCGCTTCGCTCGCCACTCAATGCGGGGGGGCATCCTGGGGCAGAGATACAGCACTGCACGGCGTCAGCCGTCTCTCTCCGACCGGACTTTGCCCCCAGGACGCCCCTAGAACGCCTCCCCCGCACTGCGTGGCGAGCGAAGCGAGCCACGCAGTGCGGGGGAGGCGTCCTAGGGGCGTCCTGGGGGCAAAGTCCGGTCGGGGGGAGACACAGCACGGCTCGCTTCGCGAGCCGTGTTGTATCCGATTGACGCAACGCGGCTCGCTTCGCGAGCCGCGTTGCTAAACCCCCGCTGCGTGGCTCGCTTCGCTCGCCACGCAGAGGGGGGGCAACCTGGAGGGGGGGAAAAAGGGCGGCTCGCTTCGCGAGCCGCCCTGCTTCCCATCCCCGCAAGAATTTTTGCTCCAGCTTACACCCACCCTGAGATAAATCGCTGTTCGCGTTGTCCCTTTTTTGAGGGTGAAGGAGGGGGAAATCGGGAAAAATAGGATTTTTCCCCCAGTTCGTTTGAGCATCCCTTTACGATTCTGCAAAAAAAAACATACCTCCCCATCCACCATCATGGAGAACAACTATGTCAGTCAGTGAATCAGTGAGTGGTAATTAAGCTATATATAGTATAAACTAGTTTTTTAGGAGTGCGCGAGCTGCAAGCAGCTCGCGCTGGTAGGACTTTGCCTTATTAGCCCCCCTTATCTGCCAAACCATCCTGGGGCAAGAGAAACGGCCGTGCGGTAGACGGCTGACGCATCGCGGCTCGCTTCGCGAGCCGCAATGCTACACTACCCGCACTGCGTGGCTCGCTTCGCTCGCCACGCAGTGCGGGGGGGCATCCTGGGGGCAGCGGAACGGCACTGCACGGCTCGCTTCGCGAGCCGTGCAATGGTCCACTGACGCATCGCGGCTCGCTTCGCGAGCCGCAATGCTACACTACCCGAACTGCGTGGCTCGCTTCGCTCGCCACGCAGTGCGGGGGGGGCGTCCTGGGGGCAGAGAAACGGCACTGTACGGCTCGCTTCGCGAGCCGTGCAATGGTCCACTGACGCAGTGCGGCTCGCTTCGCGAGCCGCAATGCTACACAACCCGCACTGCGTGGCTCGCTTCGCTCGCCACGCAGTGCGGGGGGGGCGTCCTGGGGGCAGAGAAACGGCACTGTACGGCTCGCTTCGCGAGCCGTGCAATGGTCCACCGTGGTGCAATGGTCCGATAACGCATCGCGGCTCGCTTCGCTCGCCACGCAGTGCGGGGGGGGCGTCCTGGGGGCAGAGAAACGGCACTGCACGGCTCGCTTCGCGAGCCGTGCAATGGTCCACTGACGCAGTGCGGCTCGCTTCGCGAGCCGCAATGCTACACAACCCGCACTGCGTGGCTCGCTTCGCTCGCCACGCAGTGCGGGGGGGGCGTCCTGGGGGCAGAGAAACGGCACTGTACGGCTCGCTTCGCGAGCCGTGCAATGGTCCACCGTGGTGCAATGGTCCGATAACGCATCGCGGCTCGCTTCGCGAGCCGCAATGCTACACAACCCGCACTGCGTGGCTCGCTTCGCTCGCCACGCAGTGCGGGGGGGGCGTCCTGGGGGCATCCTGGGGCAGAGATACAGCACTGCACGGCGTCAGCCGTCTCTCTCCGACCGGACTTTGCCCCCAGGACGCCCCTAGAACGCCTCCCCCGCACTGCGTGGCTCGCTTCGCTCGCCACGCAGTGCGGGGGAGGCGTCCTGGGGGGCGTCCTGGGGGCAAAGTCCGGTCGGGGGGAGACACAGCACGGCTCGCTTCGCGAGCCGTGTTGTATCCGATTGACGCAACGCGGCTCGCAACGCGGCTCGCTTCGCGAGCCGCGTTGCTAAACACCCGCTGCGTGGCTCGCTTCGCTCGCCACGCAGAGGGGGGGCAACCTGGAGGGGGGGAAACAGGGCGGCTCGCTTCGCTCGCCACGCAGTGCGGGGGAGGCGTCCTGGGGGGCGTCCTGGGGGCAAAGTCCGGTCGGGGGGAGACACAGCACGGCTCGCTTCGCGAGCCGTGTTGTATCCGATTGACGCAACGCGGCTCGCAACGCGGCTCGCTTCGCGAGCCGCGTTGCTAAACACCCGCTGCGTGGCTCGCTTCGCTCGCCACGCAGAGGGGGGGCAACCTGGAGGGGGGGAAACAGGGCGGCTCGCTTCGCGAGCCGCCCTGCTTCCCATCCCCGCAAGAATTTTTGCTCCAGCTTACACCCACCCTGAGATAAATCGCTGTTCGCGTTGTCCCTTTTTTGAGGGTGAAGGAGGGGGAAATCGGGAAAAATAGGATTTTTCCCCCAGTTCGTTTGAGCATCCCTTTACGATTCTGCAAAAAAAAACATACCTCCCCATCCACCATCATGGAGAACAACTATGTCAGTCAGTGAATCAGTGAGTGGTAATTAAGCTATATATAGTATAAACTAGTTTTTTAGGAGTGCGCGAGCTGCAAGCAGCTCGCGGCGGTTGTGTAGACTGTTTGTTTATTTATTTAGTTCCCCTTTTCGTAACCTACGTTTAAGATTTTGTAGAAATCGATATCCAAAAGGAAGATTTGCGATTAAAAAATGTCAGCCATCTTGGATTTTGAAATGGACATCTTTTTCGTAATCTACGAGTTTGAGTTAGTCGAAAACGATACCCATATCAGATGTTTTGGTGGGAGAGGGGTTCAAGGGGACTGGGTGGGACTGGGGGGAAGGGTAGGTAATTTTTATTTCCTACAAGAATATACTCTCTATACGTTCCCGCAATCTAAACCCCCCTACGACGACGGCAGCCGGGAGCAACCTAAAAAGGGGGGCTATTTTGGGGGCAAGGGGGGCTAAATTTTTTTTGCATTCAAAATTTTTTACATTTCTATACAGTCTTTTAAAAAATTTGAAGCAATATGGCTTCGCTCGGGAGCCCCCCTAGAGGGGGGGAAGAAGGGGGGGTCAGGGGGTCACAGCATTGCGGCTCGCTTCGCTCGCCGCAATGCTCCACCCGAAAAAAAAGGTCAAAATTAGGCCAAATTTCGGTTTTTTTATAAAAAGGGGGGTCTAGAGGGGCAGGGGGGTCAAATTTTTTTATGTTTTCAAAATGATTTTTTATCCTCTACATGACTCAAAAAAGAAAATTTTTGCAAGTCCCCCCACTTGGGAGATACAAAAAGGGGGGGAGTTTTTTGGGGGAGAAGGGGGGGTTGATTTTTTTTTCCCTATTTGAGAAGAAACCCTCTTTACGATCCCGCAATCGAAACCCCCCTACGACGACGGCATCCGGGAGCAAACTAAAAAGGGGGGCTATTTTGGGGGCAAGTGGGGCTGAATTTTTTTGCATACAAAATTATTTGACAGTCTCTATACAGCCCCACAAACATTTTTATTCAATATGGCTTCGCTCGGGAGCCCCCCTAGAGTGGGGCAAGAAGGGGGGGTCGGGGGGTCACAGCACGGCTTGCTTCGCTCGCCGTGCTGTTCCCCGTCGTCGCATTGCGGCTCGCTTCGCTCACCGCAATGCTCCACCCGAAAAAAAAAGGTCAAAATTAGGCCAAATTTTGGTTTTTTATTAAAAAGGGGGGTCTAGAGGGGGAGGGGGGCCAAATTTTTTTATGTTTTCAAAATGGTTTTCTATCCTCTACAAGACGCAAAAAAAAAATTTCTTTCAAGTCCCCCCACTTGGGAGATACAAAAAGGGGGGGAGTTTTTTTGGGGGGGAAGGGGGGCTAAATTTTTTTTTCCTCATTCGAGAAGAAACCCTCTATACGTTCCCGCAATTAAAACCCCCCTACGACGACGGTATCTGGGAGCAACCAAAAAAGGGGGGGCTATTTTGGGGGCAAGGGGGGCTAAATTTTTTTTGCATTCAAAACTATTTGATATTCTCTATACAGCCCCACAAACATTTTTATTCAATATGGCTTCGTTCGGGAGCCCCCCTAGAGGGGGGGAAAAAGGGGGGGTCGGGGGGTCACAGCACGGCTCGCTTCGCTCGCCGTGCTGTTCCCCATCGTCGCATTGCGGCTCGCTTCGCTCGCCGCAATGCTCCACCCGAAAAAAAAGGACAAATTTTGGCCAAATTTCGGTTTTTTATGAAAAAGGGGGGTCTAGAGGGGGAGGGGGGCCAAATTTTTTTATGTTTTCAAAATGATTTTTTTTCCTCTACAAGACGCAAAAAAAAAATTCGTTCAAGTCCCCCCACTTGGGAGATACAAAAAGGGGGGGAGTTTTTTTGGGGGGGAAGGGGGGCTAAAATTTTTTCCCTCATTCGAGAAGAAACCCTCTATACGTTCCCGCAATCTAAACCCCCCTACGACGACGGCATCTGGGAGCAACCTAAAAAGGGGGGCTATTTTGGGGGCAAGGGGGGCTAAATTTGTTTGCATTCGAAACTATTTGACATCCTCTATACAGCCCTACAAAAAATTTGAATCAATATGGCGTCGCTTGGGAGCCCCCCTAGAGGGGGGGAAGAAGGGGGGGGGGGGTCGTTGGGGTCACAGCACGGCTCGCTTCGCTCGCCGTGCTGTTCCCCGTCGTCGCATTGCGGCTCGCTTCGCTCGCCGCAAAGCTCCACCCGAAAAAAAAGGTCAAAATTAGGCCAAATTTCGGTTTTTTTATAAAAAGGGGGATCTAGAGGGGGAGGGGGGCCAAATTTTTTATGTTTTCAAAATGATTTTTTAGCCTCTACATGGCGCAAAAAAAAAAATTTCTTTCAAGTCCCCCCACTTGGGAGATACAAAAAGGGGGGGAGTTTTTTTGGGGGGGAAGGGGGGCTAATTTTTTTTCCTTCATTCGAGAAGAAACCCTCTATACGTTCCCGCAATCGAAACCCCCCTACGACGACGGCATCTGGGAGCAACCTAAAAAGGGGGGGCTATTTTGGGGGCAAGGGGGGCTAATTTTTTTTTGCATTCGAAACTATTTCACATCCCCTATACAGCCCCACAAAAATTATCATTCAATATGGCTCCCCTTGCGAGCCCCCCTGGGGGCGGGGGGGAAGGGGGGGGAAATCTCAAAAAGTCGGAATTTTCCCTAGGTCCCATAAACCACCCCTATACGATTCCGCAAAAAAAAACATACCTCCCCATCCACCATCAAGGAGAACAATTATGTCAATCAGTGAGTCAGTCAGTGAGTGGTAATCCAGCTATATATAGTATAATTTATTTGCTACCAGACACATTTAACTTCTCAGACAAATCGTACAAACATTTGTCACATGGCGAGAAACTCGCAACCTACTACGTCGCACGCAGGCGGACCTTCGTCCACTGTGCCACCAGAGGTCGTCAACATAAATATTGTAATTCAATTTTTATTTTTGCTGTAAGTAGGTTGGTTAGGTAGCTGCCAGGCACAAACCGAATGATTTTATTGAATAAAAACCATTAGGTATTCCAAATGTAAAGAATAAGCCGTGGCTGACCTCTTAATAAAATATTCTATTCGTCAACTGTGGTCGGTAGATTTTCCATCGGCTTTTTTTATAGTTAATCTATATTGATATTTGCTCTTTGGCAGAAAATAAATTTTATGTTTGTTCTACAATGGGCGTTTTTCCACTAGCCGACACGGCACCGGATCGGCCACCGGGGAAGCCAAAATGTATGAAATATTTGGCATTTTTTCCACTTAGCCTCAAGAAACATTGCAAGCGAATGAAAGAGGGGATTATTTGTGAGCATATTGAACCCTATTTCTACAACTTAAGTTAGGAACACATTTGATTTTACATACGGTTAGATAAAAACTCGGGTGCCTACATTCGACGTAATGAACGAGATTTATCAGCATAATGAAGTGTGCGCTTTACTTATGGTGAAAGGGTTCAATAAGTTACCAAGTTCGATTCCCTTTCAATGTGCCTTGAAACTCACCGCGCCGGCAACGGCACGACCTCATTCCCCGACCGCCGTTGCCGTGCCAATGCCGTGACGGCTAGTGGAAAAACGCTCAATGTCAGAATCAATACACAGGGTTGTTTGTTTACTGCGGTAATGAAGCCTCACTGTGTGATGTTCGCAAACGGCGATCATTAATTTGTGCTTTTGACACGATGTTTTCACATAAAGAAGCCTTTCCTCACCTTGAAATTTGCATTACAGAACAAAGGGTGATTGATTAATTGAATCAGGAAGCTAAAGAACTTGTTTATTTTGCCTGGAAGTCTTGGATATTAAACCAATATTATCAAAGTATATAAGGTGTTAGTCAAATTAGTGCACAATATCGCGGGGGGATATTCTGTTGGTGCCACAGTATAATATAAAATTAACAAACGGGGTCCAAGGTCAATATTATACCTATCCAAACTTAAATAAACCCCTATTTTGCAAGTTCTGTATTAAGTTATACTACAGTCCCTCCGAACAGATGATTGGCATACATTATGGAGGGCATTGACCGTGCGGCGCGGTCCACTTGTGCGGAATGTACTCATTGTCAGTCTGTTTCGTGATCACGTATAGCTCTATCAATTTCGCATGGGGGCGGGGGCAGTGCGGCGACAATGACCGAAGCGCATGAAAGAGCGGTCCCCCTATTTTGGGATAGCTAAGTCTACGTACTTAGCTATCCCATGAGTCTCGCCTTAGGTATACACGCCTTATATATCTATATAAGGCGTTATTTGAGACAAATTAGGCAAAAAAAATAGTTTGTAGCTAACTTTGTTTCATCATCATCATCATCATCATCAGCCCATACACGTCCACTGCTGGACATAGGCCTCCCCCGTACGACGCCACAAATAGCGGTCCTGAGCCGCCTCCATCCATCGACTCCCTGCGACCGCTACGATGTCGTCGGTCCATCGAGTGGATGGTCTCCCATGTAGGGGGGATTTTCCATAATCACCACGCTTGGCAGGCGGATTGGTGATCGCAGTGTTAGTGTTTAAAAATACTCAGAAGGAAGCTGCTGCCCATCCTCTGGTAAGTTCCCTTAGTCGGCTCTTACGACATCCACGGGTTGAGTTGGAGGGGTCGATATTCGTACGCCGCGGCCCCACGGCGGCCGGTTACTTTGTTTAGTGAAAGTTAATCTGTAGCAGCAGGTGAGTAAGCTCCAGCGGTATTGTGCACTAATTTGACTAACACCCTGTATTTATAAAAAAGTGTAGGTAAACTACATACTTGAGTAGTTTACTAGACATCTGGTAATCACACGATAACTTCTTATGAAATGTCCATCCTGCAACGATTCATCACTATTTATTTATCTCATAACCACAGAAATGTAGGTACCTATACTGTATCCATCCAGAATGAAGAATGTTTGTATACAATAGAAATCAACTGATTTTTAGGGTTATCACCACGAAATGATGCAGGCCTAATAGAATTCCAATGATTTCACCTATAAATTCTATAAGATTTATTACTTTCTTAATCCCGACGTTAATTCTATGCAGAATCTAATTATTTCAATTTACAAATCGACATTATGTGGTCATAAACAAAGATTAAAATCACTAGAGATTTTTTGACTTTTTAACATCCCCAACGAATCTCAGTTTTGACGTCCCGAGTAGCAAACAATTGGTTACTTTTGAACTAGGATTCCGAATCAAGTATTGCACATGACCATACATATTATTTCTTACAGAGAGTATTATTTTAATTTAGCCTAATTAACAAAATAAATAAATATTTCCTATATTTTCCATTTTTAGTCTTATTTCATCGTCCTTTAGCTTTTATTCCATTCTATAAGGATAGTTTATGATAAAAATAGGCTGATTTTACAGGGGTGCTTTGTTTATGCCACTTAAATTATTTACATCAAATATCACTAACCCATCAAAGCTCAAAATGTGGGTATAGTTTGGTAGGTTAGGCTAATTTGTTGCATTTTAGTTAAGTATGTTATATAGGTTTTATAATCTTTTATCTATCTTGGTAAAACTCAAATAGAGCTAAAGATGTACATCCTAAATACGCAAACTAAGCTACAGACAAGAGCTAACCTAAATAAAAAATGTTTTTCAGCCCTACGTCAGCTGATTGAACTGTCAGTGGCTTTGTTAGTAAACAATCTTCATTCTAGATGGATACATTATAGGTACATTTCTGTGCTCAAAACCGTTAGAAATAAAAATACTGATCGGTGCTATTTCAAACTTAACCTCTATTGAATGATCCTTACAGGTGAAAATGTCGTACATAGAAATCTACAACGAGAACATTCGAGACCTTCTCAACCCTGCAGCGGGTTTCCTCGAACTCCGCGACGAAGGCGGCAGCGGCGCGCCTATCGTCGCAGGCCTCAGCGAAGTGAAGGCGACCAGTGCAGCACATGTATCGGAGCTGTTAACTAGGGGAGATCGGGCTAGGACAGCCGAGCCTACTCATGCTAACCAGCATTCTTCGAGGGGACATGCTTTGCTCAGGTAAAAAAAACCCTGCAACCATAGAATTATAAGGCTCAGAATAGCAGTTGACACAAACGAGGTACATCCAAGAAAATTAGCCGGTACCGGCGAATTTTGAAACTCGAACCGTTAGTACAATACATGAAATGGCGCGGAAAGCAGCTTTCACATAAAAATATTACAATGGTGTATTGTGCGGCAAAGGGTATTCAAACGCTATTGATAAGAAAAATAACACTAGTAAAGTTTCATTTCACTGGTGAGTACAAATATTAAATTTGTAATTTTGCATTAAACAGTCATCAAAACTCATAAAGAAATTGAAAATTTTTGTCCACCATTTTCGTGAAAATGTTGCTATGCTCACGGAAAAAAATACCCCGATTTTTTTACTTCGTTTATGAAATTTATTGAGAAATAAATCCACACTGAATATAAACATACGTGTTGGGGCAAACTTGCGTCCAAATGATACATATTGCTTTATTTACATCTACAAGGGAAAATCGTCGTTTAAGAATCTTCAAAATCACAACGATATTCTGAGAATATTCAAATATAAACTCAAATTGAAAATTGGTATCAATAAATACTATGACATAATTTGTGGCCACAAGAGCGCTTTTGATCTAATTTATTATTTTTAATGTTGTTTAATAACATTATTTACATTAGAATTATCACCTACCTGTTAGTTTAAATAAGAAAATTACCCAACTTTTTAGGGAAAATGCCATTCACTTGCAACATTCAATCATACGAATGTGTGAGTGAAAGCACTGTATTTACGTGCTGTCAAAACACACATAGATGTGTTTTTGTCAAATTGTTGAATGACACTATCCCTCTGCTGAGATAGCAGCGTGTTTTTACTCTATGCCTGCAACATACACATACCTTGATTCTATTTGCCATGTGCCAACTACCGACCAATTTCAATACTTCCAGCAATAAGCAAAATTTTTGAAAAAATTATTCTCACTCAGTTGTCCTCTCATTTCAACCTTAATAGGCTACTCCATAAAAATCAATTTGGCTTCATCAAGGGTAGATCAACAACCGATGCTGGTACAGTTTTACTTAAGCATATATTGGATGCCTGGGATAAAGCAAAAAACACTATTGGTATATTCTGTGACCTTTCTAAGGCTTTTAATTGTGTAGATCATGATACATTCATTGGAAGATTGAAACACTATGGAATTCAAAACAAGGCACCGGACCTTATGCAATCATATTTGTCTGATAGAGTTCAAAAAGTAGACATTGGTAAAGAAAGATCTAGGGGCTCAAAAATTTAATTAGGCGTCCCGCAAGGATCAATATTAGGTCCTTTCTTATTTTTAGTATACGTAAATGATCTCCCCTTTTTAGCAAAAGATCTGTGTGATATAGTCTTATTTGCTGATGATACTTCACTGATCTTTAAAGTTGAAATAAATGTAATTATGACGGTGTAAATGATGCGCTTTCACACGTACTAGATTGGTTCCCCGCCAATAACCTCTTACTCAATGCTAAAAAAACCAAATGCATTAAATTCATGTTACCTAATGTAAGAGAATTTCCAACGAAGATAATGCTAAAGAATGAGATTGTTGACTTTGTAGACTCTACTGTTTTCTTAGGGTTACATATTGATTCCACTCTTCAATGGAAACCGCAAATTGATGCTCTCGCAGGCAGACTTAGTTCAGCAGCCTATGCAGTTCGAACAATTAGATATATTACCGATGAAGATACAGCTAGGTTAGTTTATTTGTAAATACTAGTTTAATTTCTTTATATTATTTGATTGTTATTTTCTTTGTCAATATAGTTTATTTCAATTACTTTCATAGTATTATGTCTTATGGTATTTTGCTTTGGGGACAGGCAGCTGACAATCAGACTATCTTTTTTCTCCAAAAAAGAGCGGTACGCGCAATTTACAAATTAAAGCCACGCGACTCTTTGAGGGAATTATTTAAAGAAATAAATATTTTGACAGTAATATCGCAATACATCTATGAAAATCTTATGTATACGCACAAAAATAGAGATAGCTTTTTGAAAAAGTGTGACGTTCACAATAGGAATACAAGAAACAAGAACAAATTACACATCCCAGCATATAGATTACGAAAAGTAGGGAAATCATTTATGGGCAATTGCGTGCGGTTCTATAATAAGCTTCCATCTTAAGCAAATAAAATCCCTATTCGTAAATTTAAACAGTACATTAATCAAAATCTTATCAGGAAGTCCTTTTACTCCATAGATGATTACATCAATGATGTTAATGCTTGGCCAGATGTCGCTCCGTTCCGCACTGTCAGTAGTATGTAAGAAATTCAATGTTCTGTTTAGCTTTATAGAAATATTGACATGTATCTAAATCGCATTAAATTTAGATTTAGATAGGCAAAATAAACATGTATTAGACACATAAGTGATATTATAATGTCCTAGTGATTTCTTTTTCACTAGTGGACAAAAAATTGAAGTGAAGAGAATATCAATAACACCTTGTTTCTTATTTGATGATAATAACTATGTTTATAGTATAAAATTTGACTTGTCTAAGTGCTTATTTTGTAAGCCTAAAGAAATAAAGTTATTGATTCTGATTCTGTTAGTTTGTGCGGGACAAATCTTGCAACTGAATTTTAGACCTCAACCGATTGAGCTGAAATTTGGCGTAGTGACTTTGTAAGTTCGGTGACAATGCAATGTCATGCTACCATTAAGCTGGTCTGATGATGGAGACCGAAGGTGGTGATAGGAACTCCTAAACGACTAAACTACGTCGAGTTTGGGTTCGTTGGATTTGTCTTGCCAAGCACTTTAGTCCTAGATTATATAAAAGCTTAAAAGTTGTATGGCAACAGTCTGATTTACGTTGGAATTATGTACTTTTGACGTTTTGACGTCACAGTTTACAAAAATGTTTCAAAAGGTCTGATGTTACAAAGCATACAAATCAGTTTTTAATGATGTCCCCCAAATCCAAACAAATTTGTTATAACTAGGTGTAAATGTCTACTTAGAAAATGTTATCGGTTAATCTTGGCCCATACGGATATAAATACTAAATGCGTGTGTGAAACAAACATCCACGTCATGATGATAAATAGCTGAACACATTGAACTTTAGTTGAAAGTTCAGTAAACCCGTTGAGTGTGATTATAGCCTATTTGCATCCAAGCTCTACACTCATACATAGCGGCACGTTACTTTAGCGCAGACCGTTATTGCGCAGAAGTAAAAATAAGGTACCTGGGCGGGGCTAGCGGTACGTTACCCATGCGCAGATTGCGCAGCTATCCCCTCCGCGTATCACTCAGCGCTAGACTTACGTGCCGCTACTTGTACCTGCTTTTCATATTTATGACCTACTAGCTTGAGCTTCTACACGTGACTTCGCGCGCGTTTTTTGTAATAAATAATTTGATGGTTTTGAAAAAACTAAAAACCGACTTCAAATCGCTAGCTTACACTATTTTTACGTTTTGCGGGATAATAACTAAACTCTCGGCAAAAAAAAAATATCATATCAATTCTCTATACAATGGCGAAATAATTTTCAAAATTGGTCCTTGTTTGAAGAAATCGATGAAAATCATAAAAAAATACTTCTTAACTCTGCAAACTATCATCTTTACCCACAGCGAATTATTGTCATGTATATCAGATATTTAGTACCAAAAACACCAGTTCTGCTTAGCTCGGGGCTAGATGATGCTGTGTGAATTGTCCAGCATTATTTATTTATTTATGTCCGTTCTGCATTATTGTCATGACGACAGAACAGACGGCAGTTTTGGTTTTTACTTTTTGTAAACTTTTCAGTGTGACAGTAAACCGGCAAGTAGAAGGTGGCACACAAAGAGGCCGTCTGTTTCTCATCGACCTGGCAGGATCGGAGCGTGCGGGCTTACGGGCGAGAAGACTAGAGGGAGCTCACATCAATCGCTCGCTGCTGGCTTTAGGAAACTGTATTATGGCACTCTCTGGTGGAGCTAGGTGAGATTTTTTAATAGTTGGCGCCCAACGTGGTACAAGTAGCTTTACACAGAAGGTCGGAGCGTACTTAGCAAAAACTTTAAACAAGGCCACATCAATCTCTCGCTCCATGCTCTAGAAATACAGAGAGCGACATAACTCTCTAGTGGAGCTTGATGAAGTTCCTAAATTAGTTGGCAACGTGGTATACGTTTTATGTATGAAACTACGTAGTAACGTAGTTTCATACATAAAACTTTAGAAGACATCTATATCAATCATACACTTTTTGAGCTAGGAAACTGCATTATGGCGCTCCTTGCGGCAGAGAGATTCTTTAATAAGTACGAACTCCCAACATGGTTAATCAGTGATGGCTTTAGCGAGCAAGGTTACGGGCGAGAAGATTAGAAAGGGCTCATTATCAATCGCTCGTTGCTTGCGCTAGGAAACTACATAATGGCCTTCTATGGGGGAGCTACGTGAGATTCTATATTATGTTGGCGCCCAACTTGGTACAAAGTCGTGGATCAAAGGAGTCGGAATAATAGTAATGATTCGAACTATGCTGGGTTACGGACGAGAAGATTATAAGAAGGGGCTCATATCAATCACCCGCTGCTTGCGCTAGGAAAAATTTTTATGGCCCTCTCTGGGGAGACAGGTGAAATTCATTATTAAAGTAATCATTATTAAGGTAAGGGCGTCCAACGCGTTACAACGTGGTGGACCGGTTGTCCATTGGTATCAGGTTAGGGTCCTATGAAATCATAGGCACAAAGCAAAATGGTTAAGTGTTCCAAATAAAGTAATAAATAATAGAACAATCTCTTTGATTTCGAACCAACAAAGACATTTTGTATAAAAATCGCTGTTATTTCTTTCAGATATGTGAACTACCGCGATTCCAAGCTGACTAGACTCCTCCGCGAAGTCTTGGGCGGGAGATGTCGCGCGGCGATGGTCGCGCACGTGGCCCCGGGCGGCGCGCAGCGGGAGACCACTCGCTCCACGCTGCATTACGCACAGAAAGCATCCTCCATCACCAACAGGGTATGTAACGACTTAAAGTGGTTGCCTGGAAGAGATCGTTCAAAGCGATAAGGCCACCCATTGTACTTCATTGATTGTCTGCATTTCCTTCTGTATTGTATTTTGTGTTTGTGTGGTACAATAATAGTACGTGAGCCCACGACACGACGACGTATTCTGAACTCGAAAATAGCAATATCAGACAAGTTCCGATTAGCGTCTGACTTGACCTGATGTTTAAAAATTACAATTTCACAGATCTCTATCATAGCAATCCGTCTGATTTTCAAACTGTAGTTGAATGTTAGGTCTATGATACCAAAAACATATTTTTCAGACGTCAGTAGTGTAGTGCAAAACCGGAAGAAAACTTTTAAAAAAAACTAGACCAAAAAAATATATCATAGCAATCGGTCCGAAAATGTTCTTTACAATTTAAAATTATAAAATTACAATTTATAATATTTGTAAAATTAACGTTGGTCTGGTTAATGCGAAAAAAATAATTTTCTGAAGGAATTTTGAAAACATTAAACTTAACTAGTATACATATTAATAATATCAGACGTATAATGGCCGTAAACTTTTGACCGTTACTACATACCTAGTCGGGTTCAGAATCATATAATCTCATGAATTTATACAGTTTCGACCTGTTATTGCTATGATACATGGTTTTGGTCGTGGGCTCTCGTACTATAAACGGTTATCTATCTATCTAAAGTGGGATCCCTGAAGTGCACTTTGGCCTCCTATACAAATGATCACCACTGGCTTCTATCCTGCACCGCCTCCATCCGGTCGGGTGCACTCTTAAAATGGGCGAAGGTCTTTCTAACTTCTAAATAATAACATCCACCTAAATCTGGGTCAAGAGACTGATGGTAGGCTCCGTACTTAGAAAAGTTTGTTTTCTGCTTGATTATCGTCCATTCATAAATACAATTCTTTATAAATATTTCAGGTTGAACGAGAGTTAGTGCAAACGCCGAAACATCTACATCAATATCGAAGTGTCATAAACGATTTGAGAGAAGAAATTGCACGGCTCAAAGTCAAAATGAAAGACGCTTCAAGGTTTGTCTAATTTTAATTATTTTTGAAATATCATGGTTATTCACAACACTAAAGTCATTTATAACGGGATATTTACCATGATTTTTTCATCATCATCATCATCAGCCTATACACATCCACTGCTGGACATAGGCCTCCCCCGTACGACGCCAGAAATAGCGGTCCTGAGCCGCCTCCATCCATCGACTCCCTGCGACCGCTACGATGTCGTCGGTCCATCCGCGTGGATGGTCTCCCATGTAGGGGGGGATTTGCCATAATCACCACGCTTGGCAGGTGGATTGGTGATCGCAGTGTTGGTGTTTAAAAATACTCAGAAGGAAGCTGCTGCCCTTCCTCTGGTAAGTTCCCTTAGTCGGCTCTTACGACATCCACAGGTTGAGTTGGAGGGGTCGATATTCGTACGCCGCGGCCCCACGGTTTTTATCCACCATGATTGCCTTGCCGTAATACAGTTTTTAACTAGCACGGAAGGTACGGGACATGCAACATAGAAGCCTGAAAGTACTAAGTCCTATAAGCATGAAAATGCCAATTATTTGTTAACATACACATATATCTGTATACTCCTAGAATCCAATATATTCTATGTCAACAAAGACATTTATGAATTCAAACTTAACATCTGATTACATAACAAAAAACACTGATTACGGAAGGAAAACAATTGTTAATTAGGGAGTGCAGTTATTTAATAGCTTGCCTAACGAGATCAAGGAATGCGCTAGCATAAGCACATTTAAAACAAAATTAAAAAATATGTTTATAGCTTATCATAAACACCTATCTATACCCAAGTGTTATATTTAATGTACCTACCTATTCTGTTTAATGTAATGTAACCACGCTGTTATATCTGTATTCAGTATCCACTTGTATTCAGTTCAGAGTTTTGAAATTGTACACAAAAAAACTAGTATGTTAGAAGGCGTGGTGGATTAGCTTAAGCTTGCTATTGTTTATAAGTTATACCTACATACATATACGTAGATTTCACGTAGATAGTTACTGTACCGCCTACCGGCCCCGGAGGTACTGCGCAATACTAGCTTAAGCATGATTTTAAGGATTTTTCCAAATTCTCATACAAATTTGTGCTTTTGGTCTGATCACATGCATAGCGGTGTTAGGTATGTGTTTATTTTCCGTGATGTTTAATGTATCTATCAAACACACAATTCCAACAATCTTACAGATCCAGAGAAGACATCCACCAACTGGAAGAGGAAAAAACAAAAGAAGAGAAAGCAGAAAGCGAAGCCCATTTGAAATCGCTTCGAGAATCCATAGTATCTACCTTCAAACAGCAAATGAGACTTCGCCGACGATTGATGGAACTCGACAGCCATTTGTTGGGGCTCGCTTTGGACGCGGAGAGGCAGCATGCGACTATTTCTCATTGGGAGGCGAGATTCAACAGGCTTTATAAGCCGATTAATGTGCCTGGGCCGAGATTGAGCACGCAACAGAGTTATAGGTGAGTCGTTTGTACCTACATTCTAGAAAATGGGCCACAATTTTACGTTTTGTATGACTGGTGGTGGTCAAATACGTTAAGGGACTCCCTTCACAGTCAGATTTCTCGCGTCGAGTCAATAGTAATTATCGCCGCCGCCGTCTAGAAACGGTCAAAAATTTGTTATGAAGTTAAGGCGGTTCGCGACGTCAGACCGCGCGGCGCAATTTTTTTTTGTATTTTGTCATGTCTGAGTTCTACAAATGCTTTGGCAAGCAAATAGGTAGTTTCGTGACCATTGCATATAAGCCATTTGCTATGAAACCGTGTTTAAACAAAGTTCTACGAAATCTATTGTCGTTTCGGAGTCTATTGACGTTTATGAGATTTATTATTCAATTCAACGTAATTTTGATTGTTTTCCCTTTTTTGTTTCCGTATTTTTATTGCAATAATGATACAAAATGTCTTTTTTTTTACAGAGGCGGTACGGCCATGTCAAGCGGAAGCGTAGAAAGAGCGGAAGCGGAAGTAGCAGTAGAACAAGCGTGGGCGGAGCTTGCAGCGGTCGAGAGAGAGCAGGAGACCGCGCGGATAGAGAGAGACGCCGTCGAGAGACAACTCGAGCAAGTCAGGCTACGCGGCGCGCAGTTGGAACAGGTAGTGTCTAGTGTAGTGCCTCACTATCGAACAAGCGTGAGCGGAGCTTGCATTGGTTGAAAAAGAGCAGGAGACCGCGCGTATAGAGAGAGACGCCGTCGAGAGACAACTCGTGCGAGTCAGGCTACGAGGCGCGCAGTTGAAGCTGGTTTGGATTCACCGTTGGATGGCGGTAGCGGTGGGGTCGTAGAGGAGGAGTTGCGAGGGCTGCTCTGCCTATCCTCTGCGACGCCAACATGCGGTTGCTGAAGGAATTGAAGGTTGTCGCAAATCAGGGGTGCCCCGCTAACGCACAGCATGTAAATGTGTATTCAAATATGGGCTTTAACTTATAACATTTAGATGCATTTCATATTGACGGCATCAGATGAAAGACTGCTCGTAGGTTACTACTCTGACGATTGTAGGAAACCATTTTGTTATTGTTAAATGTATCTTAAGTTAACAGTTTAAGTTCATATTTGAATCCACACTTTTATGATGTGCGGTAGTGGCGTTGTATTAATGTGCGCAGAGCTTGATCCGTCAATCTGGGGCATTTTGACATGGGCCCGTCCGACACTCATTTTGTGGGTTATATATTATATATCACCGAGGTGGTCGCGTCGGTGCGTCGTATGTGCCGCAAAAGCTCAATTCGGAATTATTATATGGTTTAGATTACTTTGCAAATAAACTACTGCATGTTCTTGCAGGAGCTGCCAGCCCGAATCAGCAGCGGTCCGGAACGCGAAGTTTTAGCCTTGGTCTGTCGCGTCCACGAGTTAGAAGCGGACAAGCTAGCACTGCAAGGGGAAAGGGCGGCGAGAGCCCATGAGCTGAGGCGGAGAGAGCTGGCGTTGCAACGGAGGGACGCGCAGAGACGGCTCTCTGATGAGATTATTACTAGGCAGCGAAGGTCACTTGAAGGTATGACTTGTTTCCTTAGTTATACGTAGGTAAAGTTAGTGCTACAAGGAGAAAGGGCTGTGAGAGCTTATGAGATAGGGCAACGCCCCCCTGTAGAACAGATCCGCCATGGAACTGCAATTCCCAACCCGCATGCCCAGCTTGGGGATTATGGCACCCCCTTATGATAAATGTCAATAAGGCGCTTATCATAGGAGGCCTATGTCCAGCAGTGGACAAGCATACCTAGGCTTTTTTACAGTCGGTAGTTTATTTTTTGCCCACAATCTCATGATGGAAAGTGATGATGTGGCCAACTGTGTACACGAAGGTTTAGAAGACATCTATTCAAGACTCTTGTCTGTAGAAGTAAGTGAGTAAAGTTTGGTTAAAATCTCCGCAAACATTTTCATAACAAGCAGATTCGAAAACCCCCAACGTTGATAAAAAATAAAATCATAATCGAATTATTCCTTTGGCGGCTACTAAGCCACGAATACACATACGTCAAACATATAACATCCCACTTTTTATCTGGGAATATAAACAGTCAATTGTGATTCACAGAGATGGGAATAGGTGTTGCGCCGGAGTTGGCGCAGCTTTACGAGCTGTACCAACAGGAGATACACGCGTCTACCTATACAGAGAGCAACGATGTCTATACTCCGTCTTACCGCCTGCCGCCTATCTCTACCAGGTAAACTATGCTGCTCTTAGTATACTACCATTTATTGTAAGACAACATACCATAAATACAACAGACACACTCGAGTTGTACCAACCTAACATTCGATATGTCTCCATATGTTAATTTTAGACTTTATTTATTTATTGTTCTTGTGATTTGTGGGTAAATAAATACTTTGTACCTTTATCGTTATTTTTTAACCCCGTTTCATCGCCTTTATTTCAGATTTCTATGACTTTATTTCTATAGGCTTACAGAATTTAAGCACTTAACAAGTAAAATTTTTTACTATAAACGACTATAAATATAGTAATTATTATCAAATAAGAAATAAGGTGATAATGATTTTCTCTTTACTTAAATGTTTTGTCCTCAGATTGTGAGATTGAGATTAGTGGTAGTATTGCTCAGGTATTGCTACTGAAAATGTTACGTACAATTTAATCGATTTCGTATAATGTACTTAAAGTATTTTTATTAAATCTTGTTTGTTCAGTTTCTCCGAGCTGACGTGGTCTGAGAGTGGATCGAGCGGCTCTGGTCGAGGATCTAGTTCCGGGTCGGGCGGCACGCTCGGGCTCGACACGCGCTTGCCTCGCCTCGCGCCCACGCCGCGTCCTAGGACTAGATATAGGTACCTACTTACTTCTATTACTTTGAATTTTGGAATCCCAACAGTCTTGTTGTCCGTGCTATACACAGGCAGCCACATCTTCATCATGCTATCGTCCTGGTCCGCTGCTGTACATAGGCCTTATGAGTGCCATAGTGCCCTGTCTTTAGCTGTAGGCTAAACACGGCGATTGTTGTAAAAATGAATAAATGAAAATTACATAAAAAATCTTATATCTAAAATTAAAATAAATACAGTAAAAAAGGCGGCCTTATCGCTGAGACCTATTTCTCCCAGACAACCTTTGTTTTGTAGGGTAGAATAGACTAAAATAACATCGAATAGTTATCAACTGCGCAAAATGTTTGAAAATTCATTCTCCAACCTCAATAATTTACGCAATGTAGCAAGAGGTATAAACATTTTGCGCCAGCCGATTTTGCCGATTTGGACTCGGCTCGCACCCACTACGGTCTAGCATAATTTCATCCCTAAAGTGGTCTACCTATAAACGTTAACACTTTCATAGCCCATATAGCACATTTCCATCTGCAGATCCTTCCAGAGACTGGGTAGAGCAGTGGTTCTTAAACTATGTGCATTCACGGACCACGTTCAGTCAGGGTCTACGGACCCCGTGGGGGTCCATGGACCCCACTTTAAGAAACCCTGGGGTAGAGGATGCGTCAATGTGTCCTATGGGTGCACGAAAATTCTTTCACTGCGGCGCATCAGTGTATAGTGACGTATATAGCTACCAAATAGTGATAGTATTAAACCATTTAATCTCCCAAAACTGTTGGTAAACGTGTTAACAGTAAGCCTATTATAGTACGAGTGGAGCTATTTGTAAACGACAGAGAACTATTGACTTTTCTCTTTTGACGTCAACACATTCTTGCAAAAGTAAAGATCAATTTGCGGATTATACTTATTGTAGGTATCATTGTAATCTAATTGCAGATTAATGTGGTTTTTCTACAAAGCGTCCACCAGAGCAACAATTAATTATTGTTAAGGATTTCCGCGTAAAATATGTATGTAGGTAGTTATTAGGTACTACCATGGACGATGGTCCTTCATCTATGGACAAAAAATGCCTACGTATCTTCTTACATGTTTTATCTTTGATTTGGTATATACTTGATTTTATATATACGATACATACGAGATTTGGTAATACTTTACTAATTCTCTTATTGAATACTTTTTTCTTTTTCATATTTACAAATCAGAAATTCCTGTCGGACATCCTGTACTTATTAATTTGATCTTTTGGATATTATCCTATAGCTAAAGTCAACTATAAATTTTTTTAAATGGGGATAACAGTTTCTTAGTCTCACTAAATTTCTCAAAAGTATTATAAGACCATTTTCCTGTTGGTTTAGTCCGATTTAAAGATTTATTTCAGTAACAACTAATAGCTACATTTTTCTATAGTTTTAGATTTTATTAGTCATTTTTAGATTTTATTGAACATTTTTATTGTTGGTAAAATTAATTTACTTTGCCATTTTCATTTTAGCCATTATTCGTGTATTCCGTAACTACGTTTTATGTTGTAAACAACAGGTATTTTTGTTTCAGTCAAGCCAGCTCAGCGACCCTGAAGCGTTATTCAAGCGACGACAGTCTCGTGATGGCTCCTCCCAGGAATCGAGACGACCCGGGCGCTTGAACTAGTATGTAATGTACATAGGATTTACTTCAGATAACGCGTTGATCGCGCTAGTGTTTTATGGGGAAATTTCGGTGAGATTATGAATTTTATTGTGAAATCCTTCCTTACCTATAAGATAACGTCTTTTAATTTTTCGATTGAGATATTTAGTGGAGTGTAATGCAACTATAGTATGAATTTGAACCCCGACTTTGGAGACGTTGAATGTTTCTGTTTTCGCAGGCGATAAACGATACATCGTGGTAATAATCATTTCAAATCTCAATACTTGTAATTTAGGTTGAGATTCGATACGATTACCTCCAATAGTTAATCGTCAATATTCTCCCACGAGACCAGACTTGTCTTGTGAGAGAATAACCCATAGTTTGGGCCATTTTCAATTCTTAGTTTGTTGTGAATGTCCTGTTTGCATAGAAACTTGGTTTTCCATATAAAGTTTTCTTCTAGTAATTTTTGATGCTTTATTCAATTGTATTGCCTTTCAGAGTTATAAATAAAAGAAAAATCTTACATTAAAGTTTTATGTTATTGAGATTACAAACAGCTTCTATAACTAAAAGCGATAATCATCCACACATACACAGTTCAATCAAAAGTAGGTAGCTTCAAAAAAAATTAATAAGGTCCCGAAAAATTTTCGACTTTGTCGGGATTAAAATCCGCGATTTAATTAAATTTAAATTTATTAGAAATTACCCCCAGGGTGTAGCTTACGCACTAAAATAGCAAAAACCCATCGTAAGTAGGTAGCTTAAAATAAAATGTACTAACAGAATAAAATATAAGTTTAGGTCTAAAAAGGGCTTAACTTGAAACCTGGGGGTTTCAAGTTAAGCCCTTTTTAGCTTAGGTTACGGCGGAAATAACTAATAATTTGCTTAGAATATAATCTCATAAGAAGTAGTTACACCTAATTAAACTAAAATACGAAGGCACTTCACGAAGATCACAAGACCATCACAATAACTTTCAAATAATTTTAAAGTAACAGTTATAAAGAAATAAATAAATATTGTTGGACAATCCACACAGCAACATCTAGCCACAAGCTAAGCAGAGCTTGTGTTGTTATGGGTACAAAATTATTGATTACATATTTAATGTAGATAGATATTTTATATTATACATAGAAAATACCCAGAAGACCCGGGACGTATATTTGGTGATCGTGCAAACATTTGTCCTAAGAGTCCTAAGGTTGAATCGAACCCGCAACCTCCTGCTCCGCAGGCGAACCTTCGCCCGCCGCGCCACATGGATCGTCGAAGTTATGAATAATAGTTATGTTTCCTGATCAATCGGTAGACTGGCCGGTTAAAATTGTGACTTTCTTTCGATTATATTAAAAATACTTAATTTACTATTTAAACCAAATTTCCAACGACTACAACCTTCCTAACAAATAAAGGTTGTATTTATGGGTTCAAATTTGATAGACAAAATATATAATTTATTATTAGGTATTTAGGTATTTAAGAAGTTTATATAAATACAAAATTTTATAAAATAAAATAATCTCATTTGGAATGCTTAGGATTTTCGACAAGATCGTTTTGTTCACATTCATATGTAATAAATTTTAAACGTATTATTTGATTGTTTGAAAAAAGTAAAAACCGACTTCGAATCCCTTAGTTTTAAACTGTTTTTATGAGAGATTATGAGATAAAAATACTAATCTATCGAATAACAATAAAATATATTATGGGACCACTTCGGAATGTTTCTCTATACAACTGCAAAATAATCATCCAAATCGGTCCATTATGGAGAAATCGACGGACATACAAAAAATAAATACAGACGAACCTCCTCCTTTTTTCGAAGTCGGTTAAAAACTTAAACTGTATTCGTAAAAGTACCTACCTAACCTTAATGCTGGATCCAAATTATGGACTACCTATATAGAAACTGGAAAAACAAGCTCTTAGCGAATAGCTTGCAAATATTTAAGGGCTCGTTAATAACTTTACTCTAAGCAGACTAGACTGTTTAAGTACTTTTTTAAATACATGCTCCACTGTCGTTAAGAAATACAAAAAATCATTCACGACTGTGTTTGATAAATACAAGTTTTTATGGAAAAATAAAACCAGAATGATAGGAAAATTTATAACAGTTTTTCCCTAAACATAACACAGTGCTTTATACATATGTAATATGTTTCACAAATTTTAAGTCCAAATGCGGAAACGGAGCACTTTTGACAATTGGTACCTATTACAGATTTTACGATGGTGATGTGATTGCAACAATTTCTTGTTTAATTCTATTTACATGTCTGTAGAAATTTATTTTTCTACTTAATCTGGACGTTTCAGATAACATCTGTCTTCAAAGAAAGCAAATGGAAAACGTAGACTGAAATTAGGCAATTATAAGCAATAAACGAAAGTCCAGTAAATAATATTGAAAAACACAAACATAAGCGGGAACAGAACCCTGGACCGCTTGTCTATCCACGTGGCTATCTCTTGCGGCGTCATAGTAGTCCAATTGTGGTGTTTCGGAGGCTCGTCCGAGTCTGCGCTGTCTCTACCGTTGTTCTTCGAGAGGTCGTCGTAACTCTGGGTTGTTATTGTGGGCAGATTCATTGCAGATGGGAAGCTCTGGAATTACAAATGATATACTTTGTATTATTTTCAGTCTGATTGATTCCGGCTTTAGCGACAGACTTGCTTAAATTGATTCTTGCTTGCACGGAGAAATATGAAATATCCGACGGAAATGAAATTTTAATGTTGTAGCAACCTAACGCCCGAATACTCAAACGTAACTCAGATTTAAGCACGTCTTAAGTCGCGATTTTTTGACAGTTTTCAATGAAAATATGTCAAAAATTCGTCACTTGAAATGTGCTTAGATCTGAGTTACGTTTGAGTATTCGGGGGTTAACCTATTAAATTATCACCTTTTCCTTATATAGTTTGGATGAATAACACCAGTATTTTTAAGGATAAAACAAATAAATAAATGTTTATTCAAAAAGGTCTTAACATGAACTGGTAGTAAAGTGTTTTAGACCTAGTCAACGCTCGCTCTAGGTTCGAAATTCGATATTTAGACGCGAAGGATCTCTACCTCGGCAAATAATCATCTTATGGTCGACCTTCCAATTAGAGTTTTCTTATTTTTATAGACACTGCAGCATTGCATTTTTATACAGTGCATCTTTTTTAGTTGCTTTTGATAAGCGTGGCCTAAACTAATCGGCCGTTGGTAGGTAGAGTCGGTTGCTTGATCGTTAACCTTAAAGATAAAATTTTAAAGGCTGGCGCGATCCCCTTTTGTTTTTCGTATATTTTCTCGTATATGTAATCCTAACTAATATCATAAATACGAAAGTGTGTTTTTTTGTTTGTCCTTCCTTCGTGCTCTAAGCAACCAATCGACTCGATTTTTGGCATAGAGTTAGTTGAAAGTATGGAGAGTAACATAGACTTTTTATCCTGGTAAAACATCACATTTCCATTGGAGATTTACGGGAAAAAAGACCTTATTGTCCCTTATATTATATTATCACCCTAGAAATTTGAAATTCGAATTTAACGCGGTTGGAACAGCTAGTCTCGTATAATAATATAACACTTAAACATGCTTTTGAGAGATTGACCTTGTTCGGCGATTTAGACTTTGATTTGCCCAAAGATCACACACACCACAGTTACCAGTGCACAGCTGGGCAGGCCTCTCTTGAAAAGTGCCTTAATGACTTTTATAATTAGGGGTAGAGCCATAATCCCTACGCTGGGCATGCGGGTTGGGGATCGCAGTTCGGCGCCAACCTACAGCCTTCGGCTCTCTTTGCCTAAATATACTAAAATAAATAAATAAATATATATAAAAAATAACAATTTATTTGTATGCAATGGGAAGTAGCCGTTCCATCTAGGACCAACGTAGGCAGATACATCCAATGAAACTCGATTGTTGTTAAACCGTTTCGTTTAAGAGTTCCTATGGCCATCTTCGGTCTCCATCATCAGACCAGCACAATGGTACCATGACGTTGCATTATCACCGAACTTAAATAAGTATGTCAAATTTCAACTCAATCGCTTGAGCATAACTGGTTTAAAATTCAGTTGTAAGATTTTTTCACACATACTAACATGGCATGGTACTGCAAGATGTTTCAAAATAAACTTAAAACAAATTAAAACGCAACAAAATGACTCAACTTAATAACACTGCATAGGATACGAATCCCTGACGCAATCATATATTATTTAAGTTTGTATGACATTCTTGATCAAACAAGCAAATCCTCGGTAGTGAGAAAACAATGTAACCTAATATTATAAAAGGATTTTGATAACATTATAGCAGGCTGAGTAATAAAACATTGACAGACAAGGAGCAAAGAATGATGCATGTACACGTGATTTGTCGCATAAACTACACGAACAAAATACCTAGGTTATGAATTATGTATTAATAAATACAGTGTAATTATCAGTTATGTGTTGATAACTTGATTATTAAACCAGAGTTTTTTTCAATACTTATCTTGGACGTTTAGAACTTTAGTCGAGGCATTCTGGGTGATTTTATTACATTTTATTTATTATTCTGTTACAAATTATCTTTGTAACAGAATAATACGTACGTATATATCGTTCCTATCCTTATAATTGAAATGTATTTTGCGATGTCTGATTTTTTTTGTATTCCAACCTTAGTTGAACTGATAGAAGATTTTACTTAGTAAAAGAAACCGGAACGATTGGCGTCAAATTTTTTATTGTGTTTACACAATCCCTAATTTGCTAATTTGTACGTAATTTTTTTTAATCTGTTGTTCAAAATTTGTCTAAAAATTATGGATAGTCTTCTAAGACCGTTTTCCTGTAGCTATACCGGTTAAGGTACCGTAAAACGGAGTGGATAGAGACTCCAGGGTCAATAGAAATGGACGAAATACTGGAGGAAAAAACATCCTTTCGCAAAGCTCAGATCCACTGACACAGGAGGTGAACAGTCACGGACTGAGGATACTTCCACGGCTACAAGCCAGGTAATGTCTTGGTATGGTCTTGTACCATTATTTCTTCCATTTCTATTCGGGTGAATAGAAATGGATGAAATCGAGTCACCCCGTTTTACTCGGTACCCTTCACTGCCCCGTCCAAAAGATCCACCCTGTATACGTCGGTACTTTTAACTGAAATAATATTACAACAGTTTTGGAGATAATAATCCTATTTGTTTGGCTTAAGGATATCTCGGTACCTAATTTATCTTTGACCCACATCGCTTTCAGTTTACCAAGTAAATTATTACTCAGTCATGTGATCAGGCAATATTGGGCTAGGAACAATGTTAGCTTTATATTGCATTGCAACATAGTCAAGAAGAACTAAGTTAAAATCTTCTAATCCTTTATAGGTTTAACTATTTATACACAAATAGTTTCTGCCCGCTTTGTTTCTATGGAAACGTTTAAAGGGGATTGTATCTCATGGGAACAGATATATGGGATATTTTAGTTTTGGCGTGAGGAGGCGGAACAAACAACCAACAATACATCCAAACTGACGCATTTATAATATTAGTGTGATAATCAAATGTGGTAATAGGTCCTGCCCATATTTTTTTTAGTGTAGTCTGTAGTGATTCCTGTATTTTGCACTCCATGACAGTTGATATAATGCCATCGTTTTAATTTCTATCGTTATGAAAGGGACGGCAACATTTTTTAGCCCTATCAAATACCTAAGTTTAGTTTTGGCGTCAATTCGTATAACCTAAACTAATATTATAAATAAGAACATGTGTTTGTTTGTTTGTCCTCACTTCAGGCCCTAACTAAGCAACCAATCGAATTCATTTTTGGCATAAACTTAATTGAAAGGATGGGAGTAACATAGGCTAGGTACTTTTTGTACGGGTAAAACATTCAATTCCCATGGGAGATTTACGGAAATGTGAAATTGTAATTTAACGCGGGTGAAACCGAAAGGAACAACTAGTTGACATTGCAAAAGTTAGTTTGTAGATGTGTATTTCTCACAGGAAAACCAGAATACAGAACGGATCGGGCAAAAAATTGTGCCGGACTTTTCATCCCAATAAAAAAGCGTGCAAAACCGCAGGCTAAAGCTCGTAAAGACAAAGACTGAAAACACTCACATGCACAGTAAGATAGTTGTTGTAGCCTGGTCCAGCTGGATCCGAGCTGGTCTCTTGCTGCAGTGAGGAGCAGGACCGTGACTTGGTGAGTTGAGGCGAGGTCTCCTGCAGTTCCTTCTGGAACTCCTTGCGAGCCAGTCGCGGGGTCAATGTACTCTTCAGGATGTACTTGCTGTTTACCTTTTTGAGGCTTACTGCTTTCCTGAAAAGTTTGAGAGATTCATTTGATACATATTTATTTATGAACTGACCCGGCAAACGTTGTTTTACTATCAACCACTGAGAGATAAGATAATGAACATCCGATATTACCTATAAAAAAATGGGGGTAACTGTTATAAAAGTGAAAATTAAATAAATAATACTGGACAATTCACACAGCATTATCTAGCCCCAAGCTAAGCAGAGCTTGTGTTATGGGTACTAGATAAATGATATACGTAATAGAATATATTACATAGATAGATATTTTTTACTATACATATAAAACGACCAGAACACCCTGAATAAATATTTGGAGATCGTACAAATATTTGTCACGAGGTGGGAATCGAACCCGCAACCTCCTGCGTCGCAGGCAGACCTTCGCCCACCGCGCCACAGAGGTCGTCTAATTGAGGGTTTTAGGTATTTTTTTATGTCAAATCATAAAAAAAAATTGTGTTGGGCCACTTTTATCACTTAGTGGTATAAAAAGTTGTTAACGGTCTTAGATCTACCGAATATACACAAAAAAAAAATTATAAAAATCGGTCAAACCGTTTCGGAGTGAGGACCGAGTCGGAGAGAGGAGTTTGGTTACAAACACTTGTCTTGTTCCGAATCTTTATGGTTTTAGTGATTTCATTTCCAAGTATAAAACACATCAGCCATGCTTTGTACCTATCTTAAAATAGTTAATATCAGTGTTTACTGCTAATGACGAAAGTTGCGGCGCAGCGGGCGAACGACCGCCAGCGATGCAGCAGGTCGCGGGTTCAATTCCCACCTGTTCGATCGGTCATCTAGTACCCATAAAACAAGCTCTGCTTACCGTGGGGCATATGAGTAATAGAGATGAGTCCGGTATTCAATAACTAACTCAGTACCTGTTAGCGTGGTCCTAAAATATCTAACGCTATTGTAAAATCTGCATACCTCTAGGGAATAACTGCGTACTGTAACAAAGCGAGGATCGCGCCTAACCGACCGTTAGCCATAACTACCCAACGCTTCAATATATAATACTTACCTAACTATCATCTACGCATAGGTACTAGCGGACCGTTCGTTCACCCGTAAAGTTATGTAGCTGTAACAAGTATTTGGTATTTCTAACCAAATCGGTTAGAAATATATCGGATAGAAATCAGGACAGGTATTGAAACAAAATACCCAACTAATAACCGGTAGCCAAAATATCCAATAACTCCCATTGAGTCATTGAGTAGACAAGAACATAGTACAGCGGAAACTTCCGACCCGGACCGGCTCAAGGTCGCGGTAAACAATATACTCACTCTATCTTAGTCGGGCTTGCGGGCGTCGCCGACTGCCCGAATGAGACAGACTGAATATTTTTCCTATTATTGTTTCCGCTCTACTATGTTCTTGTCTACTCATAGGGCGAGAAGATGCTATGTGGATTGTCTAACATTTTTAATTATTATTTATTTACATAATTATTAGTCTAGCCCGGGAGCGCCCACTTCTGGCCTACTTTCACTTCTAGCAGCCTCCTCATTCCTGTTGCTTCAAACATCCAAAGATGCCCTTTCATAAAGATGTATTATTTCGCCTTATGTTAAATCGCTTGCGCTTATGCCTTGGGACTAGCAATCCAACGGAATAAAAGAAGCTCATCTTCAACAAACAAACTACAATATACTAAGGGCTACCTTGAAATATTGCCTGTATTTTATATAAAGTCTTAAAGATCATAAAGTATATTTATCAGGTTATTAGCCATGAATTTATTATTAATACAGTCATCCAACGCACAAACGTTTACAAATCATCTATCTTCCTTATCTTGTTAAAGCAAACTTCAAAGTTGGCAATATGTACATTATGTACCTTGCCTATACTCAGTTTAAAATCCGAGATATTGTAAACACAGGGCACCACACACTACTAAACCAAATAAATAAATGGAAAATATGATACGACACTGGTATCATCGCAGATATTCGCAGAAGTTCATAATTTATGTTTTGACAGATTTTATTAATAATTTCATATGTCCGTTTTTGAACTCAAAGTACCTTTTTCGCTGCACGTGTATTAGATACGTATCCATTGATGAAGTTTTTATTTTTATAATTCTTTACCTTATTGTTTTCTTTGTGAGGTATTCACAAAATATTTGCATTCTATAACCGAGAGTACCTTCCTATAGCTTGTTGTTTTTTGCCAGAATACAGCAAAATGTCGTTAGACTTATTTTGAAAGTTTCAGAAAATCCAACTTACTTTCTTCTCCAAATGGTATTCACGAATGCAAACTCGACGAGTGCGGAGAAGATAAATCCAGTGCACGCGAGGAACCAAATCTCGCTTGCCTTGATATAGGACACTTTAGGCAGCGTCTTCGCCTGAGATGACGCGAGAGTTATGAACGATAACATCGTACTTGTGCCTGCAATGATAAGGTGATTAGCGAGCTAGGAGATTAACGTAATCCGCTATTGAGATAGAAAATAGAAAATGAATATTCACTGACGTTATACGGGTGAATGCAGGTAAAAAAGGAATTAAAATTAGAACTCCAAGTAGCTGGTCTAATAGCTAATTTGACAACAAATAGTATAAAAAAATATTTACTACAAGTTCTTAGAACTTTACCAGTACTTTGAATCATAACATGAGAACGACTGCACCGATTTTCATCAACCATAGCTAACAACATTTTTGATGAAGGCACCTTCACAGTAAATCAAAATCGGTTTATCCGTTTGGAAGGTAACATGCCATAGACAAACACAAACTACACGTTTGTGTTTGGTTACACAAGGTGTAACTTAACTCTTAAACCCTTTTTTGCGGTCGCGGATTTAAGTGTTTGGTTTTGTTACAGTATGGATATAACATTCACAACTTTGCGATGCCTACTATTAGATGAGAAGAAAGTTTAACTTTCGTGTCATACACATGGGTACACAAACGCAAACATATGTACAGTGGGCGTGAAAATAAGTACTCCCCCCCTATCTAAATGTTTTGTAGACAAGGGGGATAATTAATTCTGACGTGCACTGTACATTAGCTGTGCCTACCAGGGCCAAAAAGTTCACCTTGTGGTTTTCTTTAAAAGACAAATACATTAGTTACTTACCCAGGGTTATTCTGGGCGCCGATGCGTCCGCTTGCAGCCAAAATGTAACCCACGACATAGCCACTATCATCATCGATGGAATAAAGTAGTCCATGAGATAGTAACCCACTTCTCGTCCCAGTTTGAACGTGAACTTCAGGGCACTATAGTTGCCAGCTGAAAGTTTATTATACCTAGTTTAGTTTTAGGTGCTTTATGTAGAGATATTCTTTGTATGTTACTGCCCTCTATCTTTACTTCGCCTGTTTCAAAACTGAAACTCTGATTGTCGGTCGATTTAGCGAATGTGAAAAAACTAGACTCATTTCGTAAAACGTCTTGAACTGTATTAGTCCAGTCAATAGATTGTGAATGGAAAGGTCAAACGCGAAACGTTTGACTTGGAACTTTGTTTGGACTAATTGGGAGATAAACATACAAAACCACCCCTGCGAGGTGCTTCGCCAGTTTCAAAATGACACTCTGATAGTTGCTCGGTTTACCGGGTGTGAAAAACCTAGACTCATTTCGTAAAAACGTCTCGAACTGTATTAGTCCAGTCAATTTATTGTGGATAGAAAGGTCAAAAGCGAAATGTTTGACTTGGAACGTTGTTCGAACTAGTTGGGAGGCAAGCATACAAAAAGTCCCCACCCCTGCGAGGATATCCCTAGGGAAGATCCCACAAAGAAGGTCCCGTTTTTAGTTTTTGCTTAAATCTCGTTCACGATGTATTAGAAAATTTTGTGATACTACATAATGAAAGCTGATAAAATTCCCTACAACTTTGATTCTATACACTTTTTACCTATTCCCAATCGTTGTCTAGATATGATCTCCGAAAAACTATCGTCTACATACCGGCTTCGTATAAAGGAGAGTATCAGCGACGCTACAAAGAATATCCCCTACAAAAATCTAGTTATAACGGTACATACGAAGAAATAGACATTACATCTACCTCCTCCCAGCCGCATGTTCATTATGTCCCCTCTGACCACAGACTCGTTGGTCCAGTAGTCAATGAGAGAGTACTCGGTCAGATGTAGCTCTGTTGATAATCTCACCGGGTTGTCCTTCTCCCACATCAGTCGTAGTATCGAAGCGTTATATTTCCCTGTAATTTTTGTTCATAAAGTAAATTTTAATAACTTTATTTGCATATATAGGTGGGTTATTCTGATAATAAAATGATTCATAAACGTAGGTAACAGAGTTGTAAAATGATTGTTATGAATCACGATTATAACAAAATAATGTTGCTGCATCTTAGCAGTACTTTTGATTCACATTTCTTCACTAATTGTAAGAGGAATCGAAGGGAAAACCGCTAGGCGGGTTTTTACCTCCTTGCGTTTTTACTTTGATAGTCACAACAACAAGACAAGCTAATATTTAAAAATCACAACACAACTCAATTCATACTAGATATAAAACCTATATTATAAATATATCCAGCCAATTCGTACTAGGTACTTTTAGTCTGCAAGTTTGGAACCTGGTCACAATGGACAGTTTCAATAATGTGGTTCTAATTCTTGAGACGGATAAGGAGAGCGAGCTCTATGATTCCTAATTCTGCTGTCTTATTAGGAAGTAAATTTCCAACCTATCCCATAGTTATAAATGGACTAATAAGACTACTATGCCTCCTACCGAGACGTCTGTACCAATGACCCGCGGCCCTATTGTGTAACTTGAAATCGATTACCAGTGAACTTCAAGCCCATTACCAGTAGTCAACCCAGTCAGAATGTAATCGATGTTGTCTAAGGTATTCTACTGGTAATCCGTTTCGGACTGAATGATTTAGGTGAATCCAATTTGTCCAGATTTCGATCTTTCATGCGTTTCGTTATTGCAAGTAGGACTACTAGTAGTCCGCTCGTACTATTTGAGATTTAGTAGTTTTACTAGTTGCAAAAACGGTAATTATATTTATAATGTTGTAAAAACACAGTGTATGTATTATTTTTGATTTAACCACGTATTTTGTCGGTAAGTTTACTACAAAAGTAGTAACGAAACGCAAGTTTTCTATTTATGGAGTTGTCAAAAGTTCGCGGTTCGCGGTGTTTTTGTATTTTGTTGTTGTGTGAAAATTTTTTTGTGCTTTTGCCGAAATAGATTCGTTTCAAAGTAAGAATATTTAACGAGTTACGGCCGATTTCATGCGTTACAAAAGTTATCAAGTTTATTGTTACACAACAGTGTGTTAATATGATAATATAGCTATTTCAGAATGCCTTCAAGAAAAATAGTCTCAAACAGGCAATTGGAGATACTATGTAGATTCTTCATGGAAGAGAACAGGGGTTTGCAGTGGCATGGCGGCCTACTGCCCACTGGCTGGGTAATGACGGCCCACTGGCGAAACAACAAACTGAACAGCTGTTGGCTGGCAACAACTCTCAATTCTGTTGGGGCTGGCGCCACTCGAAAGAGTGCCAAGTGAAGTAATGTAAGATGTAATTTTATTCTTTACATAGGTTTAGGTTTAAGATTCTCTAAAAAGTCACTCATATAGAGATAATGAAAAGTAGTTTAGCGTAGTATAAACAATGAATAAAAGAAAACAGCACTGCTGGACAGAGCCTCCTCCAAAGCTGTATTTTTGTAAATTGTTTCAGATACACCACATGCTGCGGATGTTCCTCAGTGGGCAATGCAGATCGAGGAGCGGCACCTAGCGAATGAGGAGAGTTTGGCGTTCACTAGAACTATTGACTGCCACCTTGGCAGCAATACAGCGCTTCGTAGCTTGCATTGAGGAGTAACTGATTACTGTACATAACCAGTAATTTGTATTACCTTTGTACATTATTAGTAGTAAAATTAAAAGAAATAACTATGGATTGTGTTTTTTAATTTGTTTATTTATGTCCGACTCCTCCACAGTCAACATTAGCGGCTTGCTGACCTGCCGCAAGATGCTGCGGTCTAAACACAGATGCTTTTTAGCCCTTCTTCCGAAACTGCCGTCAAAATGGCCCGCGCCGTAACGCCTAAAATCAATTCATTATCCTAAAATCAATTAATTATCCGAAACAGGCCTAGTGTTTTGTGCTCTCAATATTCACATGTAAGAAGTACCTACTCAGGCGAAATATCTTGAGGCATGACTCTTTCCCAGTTAGGAAGGAGAAATTAGATTATGAGAATGCTTTGTATTTTCTTTTGACAAAATGAATGGATCTACTCAAGTAAGTATGGGTGTTTGTTCAGTTATGTACCTAATTATTATTCTGAGATAATTATTAGGCACTTATTTCCAATGTTCTTATCTGGATACTGAGTTATAATACGTAGTATAACTCAGTGTATTTGGATAGAGATTTGAACAAAACACTTGAAACAAGACCCAAATGAGCTCCCTGCTTCATTTGACGTTTCACATGGGCTTGAACTTGCTACTGAAATTCATTTCGGCGTAACGCAATACCAAAATTTGTCAAAGTACCAAGTTCCATTCATTCACTGGGCTTGAATTTCGCTGGTAATGGTCTTGGATGTGTCAATTGTTTACACAATACGAAAGTGACAGTCGAAGTCCATGCTAGGTTTCAAATGTCAAAAATATGAGTCGATGTCGATTACCAGTTCAGTTAGACAATAAGGCCGCCGAGGCGAGTATCGACGCAGAGCCAGGTGGACGAAGGGGAAACCATTCTCAATTAATAAGCATCAAAACAATTTCCAAAACTTACAACTCTCCAAATTCATAGAGCAGGTTTGTTCGTCAAATGGAAACTTCTGGAGATTCATCCAGCAATACAAAACCGCTTGCATTCGTCGACTGAACAACACTTCACCGTCCGGCGCTATGGATATCAGCACATCCTTGCTATCAGTGCCCATGAGGCTGGAAGATTGTTCGTTGGACATGTATAGATGCGGTACCCAAATGCGAGAGCGAAGATCACTCTCGCCAATAATCCTGGACCGTTCGGGAGAGTATAGTGCGTAGGCGAGACGAGGGTCCGTCCATCGCAGCTGGAGAAGGAAGTGGAGCTTAAAGTTCTGAAAAAAGACATTCAAATCTGTAATTATAACCTAATGTGTCTAAACAGAGAAAAGAAGTGTCTAGAAGATGATACAAATCTAGAGTAGATAATATCTTCTAATATCTTTGTACGCCCGCTATTTTCCTATTAGGTATCTTTCTTTGCAAAATTTTAGATTTTAGGTTTCTTGAGTGTGTGATGAACAATGACTACCGTAAAATGGGGTGAATAGAGACTCCAGGGAGAATAGAAATGGATGAAATACCGGAGAAAAACATATTTTTGCAGAGGTCACAGGAGGTGAACAGTCACAGACTACGGATACCTCCATTGCTACCAGCCAGGTAATGTCTTGCTCCAGTAATTCGTCCATTTCTATTCACCCTGGATTCTATTCACCCCGTTTTAACAGGTACTGACTAGCCTTCAGTTACATAAATTTAGTGAAAGAAACTTACCAAATCATGTGCCTCAGCTGGCTGTATAAAGTAGACGTAAGCACTGGCGTGGACGTAGACCGTATCTCCAGTCTGGTAGGTGGGTAACAGGAGGCGATCGTACCGGCACTCGTTGGCGAGACGGGACATGAACTCTGACTGTGTGAACGTGTCCCCTTTGTCTAGGCTCGGACAGTCCAGGCCTACGCTTGCTCTGTGGAGATATGTAAATATGACTCGAAAACAAAAAAATAGAAGAACCTATGTATTTTCCTTTGTGTCAATCCTACTTCCTACTAATATTATAAATGTAAAAGTTTGTATGGATGGATGTATGGATATTTGTTACTCTTTCACGCAAAAACTACTGAACAGATTGGGCTGAAATTTGGTATTGGGTATAGTTTTGGACCTGGTATAACATATAGGCTATTTTTTATCCCGATAAAACGCGGTCGAAGGCGCGGGCAGCAGCTAGTTTATATATAATTTACATATGTGTCATAATCATAATCTACAGGGCAAATGCCGCTATCCCTTTCAGTTTCAGCGCGGTAGGTATGCGGTTAATGAACAATCATAATATTATGATAAACCTTGGCGTCAAAATTACGCATTGTAAGGTAGGTTAATTCGGTAGCAGGTAAGTATTTAGATTATTTTGTTGGTATGAAGCCACAAAGTGAGTGTGTCACTGACGTCGTTAGTATTAATTTTATCAATGAGTATCGACAGCATAGCAATAAAAAACAATTCGTCTGTAAACAATGTATCAATAATTTTATAGGTAGGTTAGGTACGAAACTACGAACCTACCACGTAGGGGTTCGTCCATTAATCACGTGATGTTTTTTTAGCATTATTTGAATCCCCTTCCTCCGTGGTGATATGTCGTGGGGGTTTTTTGTTATGTATGTTGTCTAGTAGGTAATATAATAACTATCTGCCCTACACACACAGGTGTGTGTGTATGTATATGACAACCAAGGTACTCTCAGTAGGTGTGTTTCTCTATCTGACTAAGCTGTGGTGGATACCGTGCTATAAGGTACTTTAGTAAAATCGAAATATGCACAGAAAGCACTTAATTTAAATAAGTGTTTCTTGGCGAAGTAAACGCAGATGAAAACCAACAGGTATTGTTCTGATTATACTGCAAATAAGACTTTTATGGACGCTATTATCTTTTGAATGCAATCGCTAAACATCTGTCACTGGTCGAAAGTGTGCATTGTCATGTAAAACCAAAGACAAATAAATGTCTTTGTGTAAAACTAATGCGGCGCCAAACATGTGCTTGTGCATACATCTAGGAAAACCGTTTTCTTCGTATTTCCTACGAACTGGATTGTTGACTTAAGCTAAACAATTTGGGATTTATTTGTGTTGTAAGTACCTCCGTTTTGGTAATATTTCTTCTAAATAAGTAGATTACGAAGTAGTATTGTAATAGTAATACTAAATTCAATGAATTACATAAGAGCCATTACGCACTTTAACAATTTGACCTTTTCTTAGTGTAAATTTATTGTATTACGGAAATAAAGAATTTTTGACACTTTCGACTTGTCGCCAGCGACTCTATCCTATCGCTCTAAATTAGTGATATCAGAATTGACACCATTGTGTCACTCAGTGAATGATTTAGCCGAGACCCGGAATAAGCTACAATTGCATTAATGCGTTCACTGCCCAGCCTCCGCGGTGCGATCCGCAGGGGCACACCGCCTGTTCCACGCAGCTCCAGGAGAGCGAGTGCGTCGTGGGAAAATGCTAATACGTTGAAGAATCAGTTAAATCGGTTATAAAGATCAATCCTTCCAACTTAGCCCGTGGATATCGTAAGAGCCAACTAAAGCCTACCAGAGGAAGGGTACTTCTGTGTATTTTAAAATCCGCCTACAATGCTTAGTGATTATGTGTGGAACTGGTGTGTAAATTTTCTAGTTCTAAAGGTGTTTGTTTCCCTAATATAAATAAATAAAAACTCCCGTATTTTAGGGAGGCATTTTCAGCAGTGGAATTGTGTGTAAAGCTTGGGACGAGTTCTACTGCAACTGAAAAACTAACAACCTATCAAGGTTCGCTTCTTTACCAAGTTTTCTTGTTCGCTTCTTTATCTTAAAAAGATTGAAGTGAACAAAAAATCAAAGTGATCACTTTATTTCCTAGTTTTACTTATGTAATTTGAATTTTGTGACGCGGCCAAGAGTCCTGTAAGGTCTAAAAGAAATAGAGTAATTTGATATTTGTGCTGAAAAGGTATAGTCAAAAGAAAGTATCACCTTAAATATGGATTGTAGTACGGCAAGGTCGTGGTAGCAGCAAACGACAACACAGCTAATATTTGTGCTCACTGATAACATTATGAACCAATTCTTTGAGATATCAACAAGATTTGCTCTCAGATTAATGCTAAGCCGCTTCCTACGTGGGCAATCATTAAATATGCTTTGCAGTTTAAGCAAATGTCAGTTACAGCAATTGTTTGTTGTTACACCTAAGGCTCAGGTTTAAGAAAATATTTATTTTACTTTGAATACGCATTCATTTCACAATAATTAGGTAACATAAGTACTTTCAAACAGCCTACAGAAGAATTGTAAAAAAAATATCGTAATCCAAAAACGGACAATAACGCTACAACGCGTAGCAGAAACGTAGACCCTCTGCGCATGCCGTAGCTATTGCGTAGACCACGCCTAACAACCCTCTAACCTCCTGCTACGTTGCGTAGCAGAAGCGTAGACCCTCTACGCTTGTCGTAGCTATTGCGTAAACCACACCTAGGATAACCCTCTACCCTTCTGCTACGTTGTGTAGCAGAAGCGTAGACCCTCTACGCTTGCCGTAGCTATTGCGTAGACCACGCCTAGGATAAGCCTCTACCCTCCTGCTACGTTGCGTAGCAGAAGCGTAGACCACGCCTGGGTGGGATATCCTTTTACGCTTGAGTTACGAAGTTGAGCGTAGATTTGCTACATAGTAAAGCGTTATGCGGTGTAGAGCGATTGCTTTAGTGCACCATATTGCTAGTATACAGGAACGAGTAACATTTTTAGCTTACCCGGACGAAGGATTACTTATATTAGGTATACCTTCAAACAAATCAATAGAATTCAAGTGAATCATTCAAAGAAGTTATGGACTTTGGTATAGAAATACTAAGGTGCCTATACGAATCTTTTACAACAGCTTTACTTTAGTACCTAGGTACTTATAATCGATTTACAATGTGCAATAATCATAGGTATATCGTATATCCGTATATCTTTATCATGGTTTTCCATGACAGATCATCATAAATAAAAATATATTGGTACCTACATTTTTAACCTACGTATTTTTAAGAGCTGGCGTGATTGTCTTTTATTTTTTCATACAATTAACCATGCTGACGTCACAAATCTGTCCATACTGGAGGCCTACTCTGGTGCTTGGCACCCGCAGCTGCAAAGTACAGACGGACGCAAAACTTAACGTGTAACATAGTTTCACTGCGATATTAGCTCCGATGATACCAGTGTGCCACAGAACATCTATTCATAATTAATTTTGTAATCTTTATTGAAATAATCAGCAAAAAAATTCAAAAAATTGTGTGAGAGACTGGTGCCTTTAAACTGGTGGACTTTAGACTAGTGGTTTTAAAACCTGTGTTACTAGTCACCAGAATTAATTTTAAAAGTCTATCTCTCATGGTTTTAGATTTGTCCATCCACCTTAAAAGCCACCCTGTACCAGTTTCGTAAAATACAGGATGTTTGGCATATGGACGGACAATTTTCGACTGTATATTCCACCAACATTCCTTTGGTTATTTGACCCCATTGTTTCTAAATAACATCTAGGTTTTAAGGACCGAGCTAGCTCTTAATGCCTTATAAACGTCCCGGTTGCCGGCTGACCGGTGCCGGGTAAGCATTGGCGAATGTATGCAAATTATGACGGTACGTGTGAAAGCTATCGTACAATTCCATACACTTCGCCGTCGGGTACGCGGAACCGGCTACCCGTCAACCGGAACTTCTGAAAAGATCTTATCCATCACAGTATCAAGAAAGACTTCTTTCTTTTTTTCTAGAAGATCTATCCGCGATATATCTTTATTAAAGGCACTTAAATCCGACTACGAAACACCGTTATATTCTGCGCTAATTACTTGACGATAACACGTTTAGTACACAGTTAAATGATACGGTATTAAGATTTTGTCACGATCATCTACTCAGTCACGAAAAAGCGCCCGCTATTTGTAAATTAATTAGCATAAGTTGTTATTTCTAGGCAGTCTATACAAGAGAAGGAAACTAGATGTTTATTTTCTTATGCTCATTTTTAACACTTCGCCGCCCAGCCTGCTCACGCCGCGCTAGGGGTTCCAGAAGGAAGGCCTTGTGCGTCATGGGCATTTTATGTGTTAATGTTGGGCAATCCACACAGCTAATGTACCTACACTTATGCGAAGCCTCGTCGATAGTTACCATTTAATAATTATTCTGTGTTATTTGTAATGTACCTATGTCCGTCCGTGGTTTGCAGTGTAGGTATGTCCCTAGCGATAAACTGTGATTTTTCCTTGTAATTAATTTTAAAAGTGAAATTAGATATTTCGTTAGTATATTCTTGTATACCTAGGTAACCTATCATAGGTTGAAAATAAAAACCAAATAACCGTTAATAGGTTGAAAATAAATACCAAGGAACCAAGGTTCGAGGGAGGATTGCGGCTTCAAGTCCCGTCGAAGTAGATTTTTTGGGATATTATTTTACCAAATTAATTTGGTATTTATTGATATACAAAAATTCGATATGATATTTTAACCTTTTCATTGACCGTTTGATAAGACTATTATGCACATGGACGTCTTCAACTAGCTGAACAGTCGATGCGATATACCCAAGAACGTTTAGTAGATAGATTCATAAGTTCATATCATTAAATTTATAGGTTACTTACTAGCGCCTGCCCGCGGCTTCGCTCGCTCTTTTCCACGAAAAGCCTATGTCCGTCCCCGGGGTACCGTCTACCTCCCTGCCAAATTTCATAACGATCCGTTCAGCGGATTAGGCGTGAAACAGACAAAATTACTTTAACTTTTATTAACTGCGAGTAGCGGGTTCTAATACTAATGTTTGGATGTGTGTATGTTTTTTATGTATGTTTGTACATCCAGTAATCATGTATGTTTGGCTAGAAATATAGAAATTCGCATATAATCTTTTTTGACAATAAACGTTGTCTTAGCTTTATGTTACAACCCCCTGTTGTTTACAAAACCACTAAAATATTGGTAGAAAAAAAATAACTACACTACGGCATCGGAATAAACCGCAGAAGTTCGATTTTTGTTCTTCGTTTTGATGATAATTTTCATTCATAATTTAAATAGGTACTCGTCTGTTTTCGCAATCCAAGTGCACCTTTTTCTCTGCATGTTGTGACCGATTTTAAAGTTTACTTATTGTTTTTAGCGGTTTCCTTGCTGTTGTCTGTTATTGTTCCGTTTTATTAAGTGTTCTTAATTTTGTCTCCTTGTTTACAAAGAATATCTTAATTCTTAATCCGAGTATATCAAGACTCATTTGTGAGCGATTTATGTAAACGGGTGTTAATAGTTTGCAAAGGCCGTTTGTAAGTCCGGTGCCAGAACACGCGCACGCGCAGCTCATCTGCATCAGAATAATAATACCTACCTATAAGTTATTATTATTCTTATCAAGGTGTTCTACAACCACTTTTATTTCTGCAAGCAAGAAGTCATCATCATACTACCGTTCAAACATACCCACGCAGAATAAGGTATTAAGGCTATGGTCGACAGGCCGGCATCGGACGCTCCGCGCTAATCTCATCGGACAGATTTTTGTGCGTATACACTAAATTACATATCGTTAAACAAAAGAAAGTAAATCAATAGTGGGGCGTAATTTTAGACACCGTATCCTACCTATGTCAGTACGACCGTTTTTTTATAATTTTCTAAAATGTTTATCAATCAAAAAATTCTAGCCACGCGCAATATGCCTAAGTGCACCACTACTTTATTTGCTCGTAGATTTGAGGCATGTATAAGTTACAAGCTGCTGTCGGCGCCTTCGCCCGCGTTTTTTCGGGATAAAAATGCCTTGATATTCCAGGTCCCAAACTATACCCATACCAAAATTTCAGCCTAATCGGTTTAGTAGTTTTTGCGTGAAAGAGTACTTACCTGACAAATATTCATCCATACATCCATCCTTACAAACTTTTACATTTATAATATTAGTAGGATAGGAAGTAGGATTTGCTTCTAGACTGACTGTAAAAGCAAATTAGGGTAGAATGGTGATAAAAAATATGCATTTCGTATGAACTTAGGGCATCTAGGCTCTTGGACCTAGCTAGAGCCTGGACTCTACATGACGCCTTTGCCCAAGTAGGTTCCCTTTTAGGGTTAGGTAAGGTACTAATTATCAGTGTTTTGTTATGAACCAGACGATTATGGCATTCATTGCATTTATAAAGAGTGGCTATTAGTATCGCTTTTGAAATCAGCTGCGTCGGCCTACCTTGAACTTGGCATCAAGCAACGAGGACACGTTCCCTCGATCATGTGACTGAGTAAATGCCTCAAGCGTTACGATGTCAATAAATTTTCAACGAGTGTTTAATTAGGTTAGTTCTCTATGATTTGATTGAGAAATTACTATTTATTACCCGATATAATCAACTTTTATTTAACTTGCTCTGGAAGGACACGATACAGGTTTTGTGTACATAGGTAGGTACCTACCTTTAGTAGATACTTATGTAATAATGTATGTATGTAATAAGTACGTTGTACGTGGGCATGTTTGGGACTAATCTTGTAGGTAACCGAATTTTAGACCTGTATCCCCAACCGATTGAGCTGAACTTTGGCTTATGTCAGTTTGGTGACAATGCAATGTTATATGATAGAGACGCTGGACCAAAAGAGTCCTGGAATGGAGACCCAAAGCCGACACCAGAGGACGAGGCCGACCACCGAATCGTTGAGTAGACGACATCAGACGGCACGGAGGACATGACTGGATGAGGCGGGCTCAAGAGCGACAGGAGTGGAGACGAAGGGAAGAGGCCTATATCCAAGATTGGATCATGAAAAGGCCACCATGGTGATGATAATGATAGAGACAGAAGGTAACCATAGGAACTCAAACGAAACGACGCGACGTAACCCCGTCGAGTCAGGGTTTGTTGGATGTTCCCAAGCACTTTTGCACGACGAGCTCCATGGCGCGGCGGGCGAAGGTCCGCCTGCAACGCAGGAGGTTGCGGGTTCGATTCCCGCCTTAAGACGAATGTTTGTACAACCTGCAGATAAGTGTTTTCCGGGTTTTCTAGATGTTTTCTATGTACCTATAATAAAAAATATAATCTATGTAGTGTATTGTAAGTTAAACAGTCATCTAGTACCCATAACAAAAGCTCTGCTTAGCTTGGGGCTAGATGATGCTGTGGATTGTCCAGCATTATGTATTTATTACGTTCTTAAAAATATCGCCTTAAAAAAATTACCGGGGCCCTGATGATGAACGCGGAGCTTAGACAAGACCCGGAGAGAGCCCATAGAAACTAGGAACTAAACGAAACGTAGAGTTTGGCCGCGTTGTATTTGTCATCCCAATCAATTTAGTAAAAGTATTAAGTTTTTTTAAATATTAATATTTTTTAAAGCTGCTGCAGCAATCTACTCCCAATGTGAGTAGGCAATTCATGAAAAAAGCAAGGTTAGGTACCTACCTACCTTCCTTAACAAAAATAAACGAATAATTGTCATTTCTTTCATGTTTTGTTGGGAAAGGACAGTCACACGGACACACACACGTATGGATGGTTAGTATGGTGGATAGGTTAAGTATGGATGGTTTGTTTACAAACATTCCAAATCTAGTTTGTCTAGTGTATATAGGTACTAAGGCATGTGAGTAGTACTCAAATATACAACTTAAATAACTTATAAAATGATGTGCGACACGTGTGCGATCGACGCTGCATGCCTAAAGTTGTATCGCAACGCATTTCGTTTTTATGACATAAGTTCCATTAGGTATCCATACTTATCGGTAAAATGCAATAGCATTATGACTGATGTTCATAAAACCTACTTATAGACATCTAAGGTCATCAATAATGGACCCAAGAGTCCTTTAGCTCAGATAGGCTAAGGCTAGGGCTTTGTAATAGCGTGTAATCACCGTCAATATGAACATGCGTGATTTACATACATAATTAATTCGTTATGTGTCTGCACCGCTCCATATGACTTTACGTGTAAACCTATCTATTATCTAGCCATAAGCAAGTTATAGCCCATTTAATTTTCCTCGGTTAGTTTCAAGGTGCTTTCTTAGGCATAAGTGTCTGCAATATATTAACGTGTTTGAATACAAAGAAACCTAGGTTCTTCTTCGAATCAAGTCTATTACAACCAAAGACAAGTAGAGCATTTTTAATTACTTGTCTATGGAGTCTATAAATACATATTTCTCCGTTAAGAGGTCTACGTCTTGGTCTGAATCTCTCCTCTTCGACGACCGATGTGGCACAGCGGGCGTAGGTCCGCCTGCGACGCAGGAGGTTGCGGGTTCGGTTCCCGCCTAGGGAGAAATGGTTGTACGATTTGCAGATATTCGTTCCGGGTATTTTGTATGTATAATTAAAAATATCTAACAATGTTATGTATCAGTCATATTATATACTAGCTGACCCGTGCCCCGTGCGTACCCGTGAAGTATAGCCTATAACACTAACAAATAACGTGGTTTTCAATAGGTAAAAGAATTTTCAAAATCGGCTATGTATATTCAGAGATTACCCCGTACAACCTCACAAACCTTACTTATTTTATTAATGTAGTATAGATTTACATATACCGAGATTTTATTGCATGGACGTCACACAGCTCCAAATTAACCTAGGTATATGATGCGCTTCAAATGCTTTTGATAGTACCTACTGGAGAATAGGGCACTACGCATCTATTGTCCAGTTCTAAAACTGGAAGGAAGAATCACCAGTTGTCCTAAATCTTCACAATTTCTATGAAGTGCGTTTCGCTACTGCGTTGCAAGAGGTCATCCCGGGTACGCACGACAAATGTCCCGCCTGTCACAGTGCTGATTTACCAGGACGACGACGGCAGCATCATTGGTAGCGAGAGCTTTGTACCGAACAGATGCTGTCCAGTAGGTCATTTATCGGCGCTAATAATAATTTTGTTGGCTTTGGGTATGGACTCGTATTTTATGTCCTTCCTCGTAGTATGAACTCAAATAATGCTAAGTTTCATTCGAATCCATTAAGTAGTTTTAGCGCTATGCGAGGCTGACAAATTTCAATTCCATCCCCACTCCCAAGGGAACTCTAACAAATTCCAGGATAAAAAGTATTACATGTCTTTCGTATTATGAACTTAAATCAGTTTCATTTGAATACATTCAGTAGTTTCAGCGCTAAGCGCAGCCAAGAAATTTTACCCTACTGCGGGGGGGCCACTACGGGGGGCTACAGGGGGTCCCACTGCAGGGCAATGTGGGGGGCCCACTGAGGGGGCCCTCACTTCCGGGCCCCACTGCGGGGACCCCACTGCCGGTGCCCCCACTGTGGGGGCTACTGATGTCCCACAGCGGGGCAATATGGGGCCCCCCACTGCCGTTGCTCCCCACTGTGGGGGGCTACTGAATGGGTCCCACTGCGGGGCAATGTGGGGGCCCCACTGCCGGGACCCCACTGCCATTGCCCCCCACTGTGGGAGGCTACTGGGGGTTCCAATGCGGGGCAATGTGGGGGCCCCACTGCGGGGGCCCCACTGCGGAGGCCCCACTGCAGGGGCCTCTCTGCCGGAGCTCCACTGCCGGTGCCGCAACTGCGGGGCAATGTCGGGACCCCATTGCCCTCACTGCAAGGGGGCCCTCCAATTTTACTTCCATCCCCTCTCCCAATAGAGTAGTACTACTGAATTTCGGGATAAAAAGTATTCTATAACGTTTTTTGTAGTATGAACTCAAATTGTGCCTTGATTCGTTTCAATACATTCAGTAGTTTCGGCGCTATGCGAGGCCAAGAAATTTCACTTCCATCCCCTCTCCCAAGGGAACCCTGATGAATTTCAGGATAAAAAGTATTTTATGCTCTTTCTCATAATATGAACTTAAATCATGCTAAGTTTCGTTTGAATACATTCAGTAGTTTCGGCGCTACGCGCAGCCAAGAAATTTTACTTTCATCCTCTCTCCCAAGGGAACCTTATTGAAATCCGGGATAAAAAGTATCCTATGTCCTTCCTCGTAGTATGAACTCAAATCCTGCCAAGTTTAATTTCAATACGTTCAGTAGTTTCGGAGTTATGCGCGGCCAAGATACAGACAGACAGACAGACAGACATGATGGAAAAAAATCATTTTTGGGATCAGTATCGATAATAGTGCCCTCCAAAAAAATTTTCAAAATATCGTCAATGTACAGTATTCGACCTGTTACAGTTTTATTATAAGTATGGATATAACATCTAGTTAGTACCCATAACACAAGCTGTGCTTAGCTTGGGGCTAGGTGATGCTGTATAAATAGTCCACTATTTTCTATCCAATGCAAAATTTCAGACAGTCCCGACTCCCAATTTAGATTTGGCGTTGTCTTCAGCCAAACCATCTTCAGACGCCTCCATCTTTATAAAAGTAGTAGGATAGACCTACCTATGAAACTACTAGCTGCTGCCCGCGCCTTCGCCAGCGCGTTATTGGGATAAAAAATAGCCTATATGTTATTTCAGGTCCCAAACTATACCCATACCAAATTTCAGCCTAATCGGTTCAGTAGTTTTTGCGTGAAAGAATAACAAATATCCATACATCAATCCATACAAACTTTCACATTTATCATATTAGTAGGAAGTAGGATATCATAGAATACATAGGTAGTTAAAAAGTAGATAATAAAGAAAAAAAGTGTCCGAGGTATGACACCAATCTCAAGAACCGCGTCAATTGATGGATGATAGTGATAGAAACGACAGTATTCAGAACAATCCATCAGCACCTTGAGCTGTAAAAACTTCACAAAAGGTCAACCTGCCGCTTCCTCGCTCTGTCGCGTCAATGAAACTGTGATCTTCAGGTAAATGTGTAAAATAACTGAGGTTTTTACAATCTTACTTAGCATACTAAGTTACCTATATTATTAAGGCGAAAGTTTGTGCCATAGTGAAGATTTGTCAGTTTATCTAATGTCAATAAAAAATATTCTACACTACCTGTTCCATCGCCTCTCCTTTAACTCTAAGGTTTGCTGGAAGAAAACTCTTTTTCAGGGTTAAGCTCGCCTACGTCATCTTCACTACATAAAACAAAGTCGCCTCCCGCTGTCTGTCCCTATGTATGCTTAGATCTTTAAAACTACGCAACGGATTTTGATGCGGTTTTTTTTTAATTAGTTAGAGTGATCAAGTAATTTAGTATCAGCATAGATGAAGGACATGGTATCAGCTTAGTGATATTTCTAAAGAGTTCGCAGCTCCACGGTCTGGTAAGATCTTGAGGGCAGTCAAACATTGCTGATAGCGTAGGGGCTTCGAATGATTATCCAATAGCTAGCAGACCGTGTCGGTCAATGTTTTTTATGGATGTTATCCAAATTTCGTTTCAACGTCGAACACGTTGAATCTGCTGATTGGTATAAGTATAAAGACTTTCTCATGTGTTTTGTTTTAACATACAAGAAATTACGAAGCTCATTATGGAATTTCGTAACGTTAATGTTAGGAATAGCATCAAAGACAAATAATAATTATATCTTTTGTTTAAAAATATTAAAACAAAAAATATAGAGTACAATTATAAACGACTTCGAACCCTTATAGTTTGGCGGAACAAATACTAATAAATAATTTTCTGGGATGAACTTGGAATCATTCTCTATATCCTATCTAAATAGAAGTGAAAGAATTTTCAAAATTAGTTAATAATTAACGGGGAAATCAAAGAAAATACATTAAAAAACTTACATAAAGCCGAACATAGAACCTTCTCTTATTTTCGAAGTCAGTTAAAAAGCGTCGGAAACCTACCCAATTAAAAGCTTAATTTACCAATGACTATCACATTTCTACCTACCTACTTATCTGATAACTGATTAAGCAATGGCATTAATCCTTGTTGGATGATCTATTAACAGTGTTCCTAGACCATGTTAAAAGGTATGAGTAGGTATAGGAAAAAGACAAGCGATACTTATCCTAAACAATAATGAGTTCACCTGTACTATTTCAGTCTTCAGAGAATAAATAAATAAATAAATAATAATAAAATAAATAATGCTGGACAATTCACACAGCATTATCTAGCCCCAAGCTAGCAGAGCTTGTGTTATGGGTACTAGATAACTGATATACATAATATATTAGACTATATGGATAGATATTTTTTATTATACATAGAAAACATCCAGAACACCCTAAACAAATATTTGCAGATCGTACAAACATTTGTCCCGAGGCAGGAATCGAACCTACGACCTCCTGCGTTGTAGGGGGATCTTCGCCCGCCGCGCCACAGAGGTCGTCAATAATATGTAGGTATAATATATAAATATATGTAGGTGCCTATGTCTTTTTGAGAAAAAAACCATTTGTAAAGCTCCATCTGCACACTGCGACCTACGCTCTATAGCTCTAGAAGTGGCACTCGAATAAATTGCAAGGTTCGCTAGCAGTGACAGGGAAAGTATTTCTTCCGCATCACGAGGTACCTATCTTCGATCCAAACCGCATCTGTGAGTTAAAGCAAGTGAATCAACAGGATATCCAACCAAACAGAGAAGTATTTTGACAAATTGCTTTGAATTTATCAGGTAGAGCTGATTTTATACTTATTTCTTTTTTCAAGAAAAATACCTAAATAGTAGGTAGGTAGGTACTAACCTATATCGTCATAAGAAAGAATCCTCGGATATCATAATTCATCATAACATAATTATACTGTGTGTGAGTGAACAAGTTAAATTTAACATTTTAGTTTATTTAAGTCTCTTCCTCTATCTTTTTAAGCAGGTACTTTTTAAATAAGTGTATGTTGTAGCGCCCTAACGGGGTTTATGTTGTCATGATCTCATTACTCATAAGAACTCGACGTACATATGTAGGTACCTAACAAATGAAACAACAGTCTAAATAAATAAATTGATTATATGAGAATAATGATTCATCATATCAGCTCATACACGTTACTGCTGGACATAGGCCTCCCCATACGACGCCACAAATTATGATTGTGTTTAATTGTTGATTAACACGTAATGCGAGAGATAATTTTGCGACTACCAAACTCATATCATTTGTGCACACGTGCAATTATGCACATTCAAGCAGCGACAGTCAACGCGTCAAATTCCTTTGTGTATACAAAGACCCCTGGTGATCGTGAAGCACAATGCACAATCAAGTACCTGATGAATGATCTGCTCTACTCAGCACTTTTCCTGTGGCTGCTATGTAGGAAAAGGTATCAAGGCCAGACAACAGAAATTAAAATAAAAAGTTCGTTTGCTTTGTTTCAATTCAAAGTAATTACTTGGTCACCTAAAACAAAATTAACTTACTTTTACATAGGTACTTATTCTATCCAACAAAAACAAATAATTAGTTAGGTACTCTAGCTTTTTCCTGTGTGTTTAGGACAGTTTGGCACAGTCAATAAGTTTCTGACTGTGCAATTTCTTTTTATGTTTTGTTCAATGCAATTGGCTTCCGAGGGTCGGCTATAATTTTTATTGATAGTAGGTATATTTAATTTACTGAGTTTAAATTCATATCCTTTCCGATTTGTCACGTGTACCTATCTTATATTTTCTTCATATTTACTATTATTAAAAAATTCTCAGAAAATATCAGAAAGAGCACCAAAGTCTAAAATTGACAAAAACAAAGTTAGTACTCTTACCAGCAACATTAAATTATGGTGCCCAACTTCTATCTATAGGGATATTAATGCGCATTGGTTCGTGCCACACGTCTTACAGTCTATTGTTTGTTTCAAATTAGTTTTGCGATCTATCTTTCGATGTCTTCTACCGTATTGCATGACCATGATCGTTACCTAGTTTCAAACAGGGCAATGCGACTTATATTTGCAGATCGACAAGAAAATTTCGTTAAATTAAAGAGAATTATAGTCTCGTGCTTAATTCAATGGTGTCGATTCGGATGTCCAAACGTAAACTTAATGAAATGAAACTCGACCTGTGTGCATTCTTCTTACTTACGAACTTTTACGATAGTTGAAGTCTCAAAAATAAATATGTACTTACCTCAGTTTTTATTCATTTATAAATAAAAAACTGAGGTATTATGGTCATAGTTACATTACGACAGAATCGATTTATTATGTAGTACTTATGTTCTTAGTATACAATGATTCAAATCGTACCTCGATTTAAAGCATTGTTTAGTCTAAAAACCTATGCCTGGGCTCTATAATCAATATACTATAATATAGTATACCCCACTTTAAACCAAAGATACACTCGCTGGTTCTCTAAGTAGATCATGTTCTAAGATAACTTATTTAAGATGATATATCGTTATAACATGATCTACTTATGAGTTCCAGCGAGTGTATCTTTGGTTGAAAGTGGGGGCTGATATTGTATATATTATTATATAATACTAGCTGACCCGCCAAACGTTGTTTTGCCTTCCACCCTTATTTCTTAGGGTTAAATAGATAGTAGCCGATTCTCAGACCTACTGAATACGCATATAAAATTTGGAAAAAATCGGTAAAGCCGTTTCGGAGGAGTACGGTAACTAACATTGTGACATGGAAATTTTATATATAAGATATTATATTGTATATATTATATTAACATCTCACTTTTAATAAAAGGAATTAAATAAAAATATAACAAAACTTACCCAGGCGATTTTTGTCCATTTAAGCCGCTGCAGAGAATGCTCGCCAATGCACTTAACAGTGCAATTCTTATGTCCATTGTAACTAATACATCGAGAACTAGATAGTTAATAAGAATATCGCGGAAGGTGGCCGGTCCGTCTCGCGGGATAGATTCACCAGTACTGCGCGCACGCAGCCTGCGAATCGCAAACTACCAGCGTGGCCGGCGGCCGAAGGCTGTGCATACGCCGCCGCAGAGAAGCCTACCTGCTCGATAAAATCACGCCGCGCGACGTCTATGACTCTCACAGGAAACTGTCTCGCGAAAAGACAAGGAAAACCAACATAATAATTTGATTTTAGGTATTTTATTTATTCCAACTTACATTTAAGTAATTCTAACTTTCCATAGCGTGCGGAGTCATACAATTTACAGTGTACGTGATGAAGTGGAGATCTTGCATCAAGTTAGTCAATCTTTCAAAATGCCGTTCAGTGTACGGCAAGGCGCCTTCAATGAAACTAGCCAGTGCAGGTACTTTTAGGCTGCCAGATATAATTTCAGGTGCTAGTATATTGAAAACAAGTTGAGCAGCATGGCAGTTTTTGTTGTTGGTGTTCCATTCCGCGGCGAATTTAAGCAAAGCCTCTTTCTGTGTGTGATTTATTTCTTTTAGTGTTTCTCTTAGTTTTTCGTTTCCATCCTTCAGAACTTCATTCACGATTTTCAACACATGATATGGCCTTTCCATTCGTATCGCTAGTTTCAAAGCCTTGACCATTTTTTTGTCGTGCAACAAGTTCATCAACTCTTGCTCTTGCAAAATCATTTCTTCTCGTTCCTTTGCCATCTTCTCTCGCCTTTCCGCCGTGATATCTTTTAGTTTCACTAACTTAGAATCCGATCCTCCAGTGATAGCTATTGACTCGTTTTTGCTAAGTGCTAAAGACCACACTTTTCCATCATGATTGTCTAAAGACATTTTGCATTCTGATGTCTTTATGTTCCAGAGTTTTAATAGGCCATCTGCTCCAGATGAAATGATTTGTTGTCCCCTACTTAAAAATTCTACCTTTACTACTGAACTCTCATGGCCTTCAAACGTTTTTAAGCAGCTTAAGTCAGCTATGGACCATAACTTCAGTGTAGAGTCAGCAGAGGAAGTGAGAAGCACTTGATCAACAGGTGAAAAACGAACACACCAAACGCCTCTTCTATGACCTTTGAGCACACCTAGAAGTGCTAAATCCTCTGTCCAAATTTTACATGTTTTATCCTGAGATCCTGTAGCTATCATTTTATCATTTGGTGAAACAGTTACACAGTTAATGTCCATTTGATGTGCTAGTTCTGTGTGAGATGATTTAATCTTTTGGTCACAAGTGGTGAATTCTTTGGGCACTGTCCATACTTTTAAGCAGTTATCTTGACCAACTGAAGTGAAAAATTCATTTGATGTCTGAGCAGTGAAAACAGATCCTACAGAAGCTGTGTGTCTGGACCCTACTCCAATACATGTGATGCCATTCTCAGGAGTTTGCAGCCAGATCCTGACAGAATTGTCCTTGCCAGCTGATACAAACATATTAGGCTTTGTAGGGAAAGCAGCCAAGGACAGGACTATGTCAGTGTGCCCTTTCACTATTTGACAATTCATACTATCAAACTCATAGTACTTTAGATCTCTACTGTTAGTAGCAACAACAATATGTTTCTCTTCTGATCCAACAAAAATTATATCTAGGATTTCATCAGTGAAACCAACCATTTGTTTGACACAGTCAAATGTTTCAACATCATGGATGATTATGTTGTGGTCTGCAGTCACTACAGAAATCTTGTTGGATGTTTCATTTACCATGAGATGTGTTACCGCTAGTCCACCTTCCTCTGTAGCTGCAGTTACAAGGGTGTTGTTCTGCTCAAACATTAGTTTACTCATGAGCATATTCCATATTTTGATAACACCTCTTTCACCTGCACAAGCTACATAAATTCCCGCAGTTTCCAACTTCTTCTCAAACTTAGGTATTTTAAAAGCTGGAGGCATCAATACCAGTCCTTCAATACTTTCATATACAGGAATCACTTTTAGAGCTTTGCTCTCATTTAATTTCCACAATATAAGGACTCTGTCCCTGCCAGAGCTTACCATGTGTTCTCCTTCAGATGTGAACTGTAGAGAGGTTATCTTGCTAAAGTGTCCCGAGTAAACAGAATCTTCTTTGCCAGTTTTGGAATTCCAAGACCTAATTTTTGTATCATCAGCAGCCCCAAATATAAGTTGCTTGTTTGAATCTGGATGATACTTCAAAACAGAAAAAACACCCATAGCCCCTCTGAGGCTGCTAGTGCACGTATTGTGAGTCAAGTCCCACAGACGGATGTTACCATCTGAACCACCAGAAGCTATATTTTCATCAATAGAATCAAAAGCTAACCTTGCTACTGGACCTTTGTGGCTCGATCGCCACATTTTCAGCTGCGTTCCAGTTTGTCTGTCCCACATTTTCATGAGGCCGCTCTTGTGAGCAGTCACTACAGTTTCATTATTGTGTGCCATTTGGAAAGTGTAAATCTGGTCTGTTTCAGCATCTTCGTCAGATTCTCCAATAGTACAAACAATAGAAAGTGTGTTTACATCTACTATCTTGATAACATCGTTGCAGAGGCATAGCAGATGGACACCATCCAAAGTCCATTGGATTTCTCCACCCGTGTAAAATGCTGTGTACTCCTCGGTTTTTTCGTAACTGTAAGAAATATATAATGTATATTAGATATATCTAGCACTTCTAAGACATTCAGGTTTAGTGATGCATTCGTACAGGATACAGGCATCTGTGCTTTACATACATTTCTTTTAGAGTCGTCATCCTTTGTTACATATATTGGTTGGTACGAGCAGCACAGGCATCAGGTCTAAATAGTATCAAGAAGACTACAACCCAACTACAACTACAACAAGTTTCCGTTTTGAATAATAACCAAAAATTTCACAAAAACTCTACCAAACAAAACCATGCAGCGTAGAGATGAGTCCGGTATTCAATAACTAACTCAGTACCTGTTAGCATGGTCCTAAAATATCTAACGCTATCCGCATACCGCTAGGGAATAACTGTGCAAAGCGAGCATCGCGCCTAACCGACCTTGAGCCATAACTACCCAACGCTTCAATACCAATACTTACCTAACTATCATCTACGCATAGGTACTAGCGGACCGTTCACCCGTAAAGTTATGTAGCTGCAACAAGTATTTGGTATTTCTAACCAAATCGGTTAGATGGTATTTCTAACCAAATCAGTTAGATGGTATTTCTAACCAAATCGGTTAGATGGTATTTCTAACCAAATCGGTTAGAAATATATTGGGTAGAAATCAGAACAGGTAAAGTTATTGGGTACCAGTTGGTACTAGCGGTATTGAAACAAAATACCCAACATATAACCGGTAGCCAAAATATCCAATAACTCCCATCCTTAATGCAGCGTGCCGTCGCAATTTTTTTTTATGTTTATGAATTTTTACTTCTGTTTTTCAATGTTTCTTGGTTAAATGGCTCTGCATCTGATCGACACAATTAGACACAATTTTGCCAGTGTCCGTTCGGTACTGCTAAGTTCATAAACCTTACTCATATACAAAAAAAAACCAAAGTTAAAAAAATAATTCCAAAAGCAGGACCAAAAGAATAAAAAAGAATTTAGACATTAAGATGTATATAAAGTGTGATCAGTAAGCGTGGTTATGAAGGAAACCAATGATATTCTATTTAAACTGAGGAAACAACATAAACAAATAAAACAAGACAGGTAAATTAAAATATATAGTTGAGCTATCTGTAGATTATTTGCAACAGTCTGCAGTTATCTCAATTGTAAATATTAATTAATTTTGTTTATATATTTGATTGTTATTTTCTTTGTCAATAAAGTTTCGGTAAATTAAATACCGAATTTAGAATAAAGAAGAGAAAAGAGCAAGTAAATCTAACTTACAACTAGATATTATTGATTTTTATAAATCTACATAATACAGATATTATGGAGGGAGAAAATGTGAAGGAAAGCAGGCATTTAAAGGAGGTAGGAAGAGTAATTTCTGGAGGGAGATCATCATAAAGGGAACCACGTAGTTTAGGATTAGGACAGCAGAAGAATATATGGTCCACGTCTCCTTCCTCCAGTCCGCATTCACAGATAGAATGGTTCTGTGTGACATGTTATTCCTGACAGCTGACCTGACAGTACTAGTATGACTGGCCAGTCATTCATGATGGTAACAGATGAGTCCTTGATCATGTCTTAGTGGTTGGCTGTGGCCAACAACTAAGACGTCGTAATACCAAAGATCAAGCAGCCTACTCCTATGCGTAAGACGAACACTTTAATAGTGTTCTAAATACCAGCATTAATAATAGCATTCGGCGTAGTTGTAGTTCCTACCTACTTGCATCCTCGGGTGCCGTAACCACCAATCAAGGAAACCTCTGATAAAACTTTTTAAACTTTCGCGATTGGTTAGCATATAGGGGAAAAGGTACGCGATAACTTGACTTCTTTGTTATTGGCAATATGTGTCTGGTTTGCCACTTTTCTGCTATTGTCCAGTTCAGGTTCGCGATAAATAATTTTAATATGAAATATATTATGTCAATGTCACGCACGTCTGTCATCACCGAAAATTACGGCAATCAATCCGCTGGTGACTTTATTAGTGTGTTTTGTTTACCTATTATCGTTTTAGCGCAAAACGTATGTAGTTATTGTATCCTCTTTGGCGCAAAAATAATTTACACAAAATGATTTTACTCCACTGGGCAACAAGAGAGCTAGGCAGATCACGCACCAGAATGTGTTCATCCAATATAACAGAAAAACCCAAGTTTGAAACAGTTTTTACTTTTCCTTACATCAAATATTTCGCAATATTTAACAGACTCAAAGTTTATCATATGTTTGGATCTGGTGTAGCGGTTCCTAGCTGTGGCTTATTAGAGATGTTCAATGTGTTAGCTGAGCAGAGCTTTACAACAGCTGCAACTATAGGTGGGTATAACTTATAAATAGGTATCTATACTTTTAACATATATATTAATTAAATCTTATTCTTTGCAATTACAGGTGTAACAGGAACAGCTTTACTCTCGGTGGCCAGCTTACCATTTAAGAATATTATAGGATTTCTGTACATAAGTGAAGATAATCAGCACATAAAAATATCATCCATTAACTTTTGGGGGAAGAGAGTGGACAAAATAATTCCGGCAGAAGATTGGGTGCCTATACTTGACATGGGACAAAAAATAACTGATGTTTTGTATCTCTCACCACATCTTTCTGATAAAACTCATTACAAGCTTTTTGTTAAATTTGGAAAAGTTCTCAATTCAAAGAAAATGGGCGAGGTATTAGAATAATAAATTATTTAGCTAAAATGTGTAACTTATGCCAATCACAGTGATTGTTGTCTATGGTAAATTTTAGGTAAATTAGAGAAAAATTACATTGAACCATCAAATATTTTGTAACTAGCTGACTCGCCCGCATGGACTTACGCCCGAATACTCAAACGCAACTCAGATATAAGCGCATCTCAAGTCAACATATTTTTATAGTTTTTAATGAAAATCTGTCAAAAATTCGCCACTAGAGACGTACTTAAATCTGAGTTGCGTTTGAGTATTCGGGGATAAGAATATCCCACCATGCATTGTTTTGTTATATCTCAAAGGGATTAGGCAGCATTTTCTATGAAACCTCCCAGGCTCCCAGATTTTTTCCAACACTTCCAACAATTATTGTTAAATTTCAATGTATAAAAAAACCTTGACAAATTATATAGGTACCTAAACCTTCCTCATGAATCACTATCAATAGTTTTTGAGTTTATTGCAAACAGACAGATGCAGGTGAGGACTATGTTTTAAAATATGTAATTTATGCAATAGGGCTGGTCACAATAGAAGTTTAGTAGACCTTTCTATTTTCTCATGCCTAAAGTTTGCAGGTATGGTTCATTTGTGGTAATAAAACAATGTTCTATTTTCATACTCAATCTACTCCTTAAATATGTTTACAATTAATGAGAACCAAATCTTATAAATAGGTGAAATTTAGATTATGGTCGTTGATTTTACAAAATATTCATATAAACAAGGTTGCATGCAACTTAATAAATAAATTTATAACATCTTCACATGGTCTTGCTTGGGTATTGTGTCACATTACACCTTTAATGTCATAAAACCTTAGTTTATTACTATTCATAATATAATTCTGCAATAAATAATACTCAATAGTTCAAGAGACACTGAGATACTGGCAAGGGTGTGGATGTAATATACATTACATAGAACTAATAGGGTGCAAATATACAAAAAAATATTTTAGTATCATAAAAAATAAACTGTTATACCAAAAATTTTAATACTACGCCAAGCCTATGAGTGATTGATAGATTTAAAAAATTAAGATAAAAATTAGATTTAAATATGGATTAAATTTATTTCATTCATCATAATTTTATTCGCAATAGTTTTTTAATATCTGTAAAATAAATTGATAAACCTCTGTATACAAATACCACTTAGATTTTTGCTGGACTCAATCATGTATATAAAGTAAACAAGGGTTAATTAAGCATGCACATGAGTTGCAAGAATAAATAACTACCTACAAGGAAACAGTAAAATTATAGTAAATATTTAAAAAAACTTTAAAATATCTTATGTTTCAATGTGTAACTATGCACATTATAACAGTGATAATATATTATTCTAAAAGTCTAGCTAGAATGAACCACTATTGAATGTCTTTGGGCCAATTAAAATTAAATCACCATAAAACAATATATTTAGACACAATTTTAAAATAATACAACCATCTATTGGTATATATACAAATTTATAAAATTTCCTAAATACAGTATTGTTTTATCCTACCAGACAAGGACAATTTGCTAAAACAATTCATATAAACAGTAGGGTAGGTCCATTGTCTATTCGCACAATCTATCCATGCAATAATTGAATGGAAATGTATTTCGAAAATCTGATGGCAGGACAAGCACGAAAAGGCGCGGCGGTAGAGCGATTTATCATGGTTCCACCAATATTGGGCCACCACGCCTAAAAATATGTAATAATAGCAAGGGCTATTAGGCTATACTGTATACCTTTACTTTTTAACCTAACCGCAGCAATTTGGAGGGACCATGTTCATGTTGCATGTAAATTTGATGCCACCCTGTAAATTAGCGCTGCCGCGCGCCAACCTCCACCTGACTATTATTTCACAAGCATACAACTTTAAGGTGAAAGTGGTGACGCTTAGAGGTAGGTACCATTAATTTATACTGAATATGAATGTCTCAACTCTTAGTATGTCTGATAAAAGTCATTCACTTATTTGTTTTTGACTTTTTTGCAAACATATGCGCCGTTTATCGCTACAAGCACCTATGCATAGAATAAGCGGATGTGTCCTAAGTGTGACTCTAGCAGGTAGGTTTGATGAGACAAAACACAAACTAACTGCATCAACCTTTAAGCCTCGAGTCTAAAGGTGCAAAAATATAAATGCTATAAATTTCTGTGGCAAATCTGGAATCACTAGTCGTAGTACTAAGCTGGCCCATAGATAAACCCAACAAGCTTATATGATCACTGGAAATGTGTGAGCCTTATACCTGCAGCATGGCATATATTTGTAATTCCATTAAAGGATAAATCACTTCTATAATATAATATTGCAATAGTGTAAAGTGAAGTAATAATTCATCACACAAAACCTTAGTGACTAATCAATCCAGGCCTGTGCAGGCTGGTCCGTGGTAAAGGGACTGACTCCGTTGCGCTCCATGGCTTCCAAAATCTCACAGACGTGTGCCGCGACTTCTGCTCGACTCGTGTCGATGCCCTTAATGAATGGATGTTCTAATAACTTGTTATATTTTGGGCGCTGTGTTTCTTCTTTTATGAGGCTGAAATTATTATTTTATGATTAAATAATTAATAGAGAAAAGTCAAATGGGGCTCATTATTCAAAGCCTTGAGTCAGACATCATTAGAGTAAGCGAAGTTCTCCATGAGTAGTAAATTGGTCTGTCTTCTGCAGAAAAAAAAACAGTTTTTTTTTGTGAATTCTGCTTTTACAAGTTCATAACCATAACGAAAAATATCAAAAAATGGTGCCAACACCAAGCACAGCCACATGACAGCTTCGTATTAGATGGTTAGACGGGCTTTCTCACTCATAGCGCGCCCCATTTCATTCTACGTGAAACAACAAATCCGCATAGGAAAATCCGTTTCCGTTTGGGAGAGATTCGTAGCCTTCTTAAGCTAGCAGTTATGTAGTTGTGCGCACAATTGTAAGCCGCGCTTTGATTTGAACCCGCGCTAAAACAAATTGTAAAACAATTGTGCGATGGAATGACCTACTGTGCTCGCACTTATTGAGGAACCCTTTGCCTCTTTTCGAATAAGTGGGATGAAAACGTTGTTTTAAAATGTTTGAACGCAATTCGCTTCAATAGTCTTGGCCGGTAATAAAAAAAGCGCGTGCCAGCGCGGCATTGGGTATTCGAATTTAAAATAGAATAAGTGGGAAATTTTTACTAGTTTTGTTATTACTTTTTACCAAAATATTACTGACGATTTCAATTCGATTCACACAATTTGACTAATGAGTGCTAAGTGAAATATTAACACCAGAACAGAGAACATATAAAATTAAACGCGGAAACTGTGATAAACAATTTACTTCCAAACAAATCGTGAGAAAAGTATCTAAAAGCTTATTACAATTTTATTACATGTAACAATGAAAAGGCAGCAGTCATTTTTAGAAACTGTATTTTTAATTTGGTTATGTACCTACCTAAATATAAATTCAGCACTAGGTACTAAAAGCATTATCTTATTTAATTTTTCTCGTATGATGAATTTTCCTCATTGTTTAGGATGAAAAGCAGAGTGCGTACCAAAATTATTTAACCTCGAGCGACGTACTTTGAGTCGCTACGCTTAGTATTCCACTTTAGAATCCGTCGTTACGCTTGGATCCTACTATAGAATCCTACGTTCGCTTTGCTGTGGACCCCAAAAATCGCTCTCGCCCTACATAAAGTGTCTCAATAAGAGTGCACTTTTCAATTTCGGTGTTATTTTTTTGTGCCTTTGGCAACTCTGAAAAAGCAGGGTAAGCATGGATAAGATGCCCTCTAGGGAAAGTTAGGTTTATATTTTTACTGTGTAATCAAACCACCTTCTTAAGAGAAAATTTTTCCGACGCAATCACACCTCTGAATGCCCAGTTTTAAAAATTTTTTTTTTTATAAAATTATTAGAAAAAAAATTAGGTTTTCTTTTGCGTCTTATTTTTTGCGCTTGCAAAAAAGAGCACATAAGACGTATTAAACAAGGTACTTTTAAGTCTTCGCAGATGATTTTAAATTTGTAAATAAAATGAAAAATGAAATTATCTCGTATTTTAAAAGACACTATCACGATATTTTTTTTATAAATGACCCTTACTACGCTCTAACACGTATACTTTATTCAAAATTTTATTTTGGGTAGAACAGTGCTAAAAAACATATTTACTATCTACATATATATGAATAATAAAGTAGCTAAGCAAGTAATACTTAGTAATACTTACATACTTATAGATCATAGTAAGGGTAATTTATATAAAAAAAATATAGTGAAAGTATCCCTTAAAATACGTGACAGTTAAATTTTTTAATATATTCAATTTGTAATATTTCGATATATCATCATCTGTGAAGACTTAAAAATATCGTGTTTAATACTTCTTGTGCAAAAAAGAGCACAAAAATAATTCTAATAACAGAGCAGTATTACTTGATTAAGTAGTTAAAAACATCGTGATAATGTCTCTTAAAATACAGACAATTTCATTTTTTTAAATTGTGATATCTTGTTATATCAATATCTGTGAAGACATAAAAGTATCTTGTTTAAACATCTTTAGAATTAGCTTAGAATTTAGCTTTTGCAAAAAAGAGCACAAACAAAATAAGTTACAAGATAAAAAATATTTTATTTCACAATTTTATTAATTTTTTATTTGATAAACTGGCGCGTCCTTATTTTTGATATCGTAGGAAAATGTTTCTCATAAGAAGGTGATTTCACAGTAAAAATATCAAGCTAACTTTCCCGAGGGGCATCTGACCCATGCTTACCCTGTATATACTCTTTGACAGCTTTCACCTATGATTATTCCGATTAATAAAAATGGAGCATTACACAAAAGAAAAATGTGTTATCATGGTGAAAACTTGAAAGAAACTGTGAACGCGTTGGATTGCGGGCTAGAGCTCACAAATTGTTTCTGGTTTATTTGCATAATTACCTGAGATTTCACAAAACCCCAAAGAAATAAATGTATCAGAAAGTTCTTTTCTATGGGGGCTTAGGTGTTCGCACCCACCTTAAGAGATTTATTAATTATAATCAGCTTTTGTTATTATTATTAGACTTCATAACACAATTGAAAGATTCATAGGAAATAGCATACAATGTGTGCAAAACCTAACTGCTATGTAAATTATTACTTGTAGAACCTAGAAAATAGTAAAAACCCTATTGTTTTCAAGTATGACCAACCACCTTAAGATTTACTTACTGATTTTACGATTAAAGATAATACCTTGGTGAATCACATTCAAATCATTGTGAAAGTTTGGATGAGGATGCTAGTTACATTAGACATCTAGCATACACACACTCATCCAAACTTTCACAATGATTTGAATGTGATTCACCAAGGTATTATCTTTAATTGTAAAATCTTACTCCTTCATGCCAAAACTAATGAATGGAGATGGGTATGAAACAGGTTTGTTACTAGCATATGCTAGAGCTGATGTACATTAGAGGCATGTGAAGTGGGCAAAACCAAGAAGGTAATATTTTTCACTTACCAAGTATTAACAAAGTTGACAAAGTTACTCGAGAAAGCGTTGTTGTTATTTGTCAGTCGCGGCGGGTCACCCTGCACGACTTGCTGCAGTTGTTCGAACACGGAGCCCCATCGGGGGTAGGGGAAGGCTCCGGTCGCCACCTCCATGAGCGTGATGCCCAGAGACCACACGTCGGAACGGACGTCATAGCCTCGCGCACGCCCCGGGTCTATACGCTCCGGCTAGAATTATTATGAAAATAGTCAATATAATTATTAAAGCTATGAAGTGATAGCACAGTGACATTTGATGTCACTTGCAAAAATTAAGGCACATTATGATATTACTTTTGCCTCAACCTGAACAATTAAGCACTTACAGCCATGTAGGGCCTGCATCCAGCATCACGAGTGCGAGCAATGGAGTCCACTAACTTTCCTGATATCCCAAAGTCACAGAGCTTGATGTTGCCTCTCCTATCCAGTAAAATATTTGATGGTTTCACATCCCTGTGCGAAAAAATTTATTTATAAATAGTTAAATATCAAGAACAGTCAAATTTAGTTCAAGTTTAATTGTTTCATTATGTGTTGAACATTATGGCATAAGTATATAAAACATGCACAAGTATTTTTTTCTTTTTTTCTAGGACATGCATTTGCATAGTTTATTTTAACATTAAATTGGTACAAACCTGTGAATAATTTTGAGTTTTTCTTTTAAATAGTTTAATGCTTTAACAGTAGCTAGAGTAATTTTAGCTAGAATATTCTCAGGTATTCGTGTCTGCATCCTTTCACATATGAATTTATAATATTTGTCTAAAGATGTGTCCATCAACTCCATACAAATCCAACAATCACCCTGGAAAAATATCTTATTAAATAACATCACATACACATACATATAAAACCTTTTTTTCCAAGTGTTTTCATATAAGACAGAGGAGTGATTAATATCTTACTAGATTCCGAATTTAAACCCAACCTGTATATATACTTTATTAAGTAGCAATCATACTGAGTGGAAAGATCTAGGGTGTTTGGTAGGACAAAATGGACTGACAGATATAAAACAGACTCTACAGATCAGATCTGACAGATCTATCAACTTACACTGTTAAAAAAGTCCTTAATAATAAATAGTAAATGCATTAACTTACTTCTTTGAATAAAGCTCCATAAAACTGAACAATATATGGACATTCATTGCTTCTCATAACAACTTCCAGGTCCATCAATAACTGTTTTTGTTCCTTTTCATCCACTGTTGACCTTATACGTTTGACAGCCATAACACGATTAGACCTGCAAGCACATCACATCAAATTATAGAGTATGTTTTACACAAAACTACTTCAGCGCACTAATACAACCTGAAACTTTCATTTTATATGACATTATTTCAGTTAGCTTGTCAAATGATAATATTATTCAACTCTATGAGTCACTTACTTTCTGTGAACCATTTTATTGACAGCTCCAAATGCACCTCTTCCAATTTCACCTAGATCTTGCAAATCATCTGCTGTGAAATCATACACCTCAGTGGCAGACAATTGTAGTTTACCAGATGATTGCATGGATGGATAAATCTTACACCTATCTCTGAAAATGTTTATAATTTCTTCAAAATAGAACTTAAACAATGTAATGTAGGTATGTAATATTACTTTTTGGATATAAGGAGCCTCCTTTGTAATAAGTTTGAGTGACTGGGCTAGCAGGTCTGGTGATAATTTTACCTGGCATTTTCGGGAAGAACGTCCCTGATAGTGCGCGTAGGAGGACGAGGTCTAGCAACAGGGACGCTGCTAGTAAATGGCACAAAAGCAACCCCATCACCGGATGGGCCGCCTCCTATTTGCAAATCCAACACTTTTCGTTTGTCTGATCCGAATAAGCTCAAATCTGGCTTTGGCATGGTCGGTCTACTGGGGCCTATGTGACAATGAACGGATTAATTTGAGTTAATATTATTAATAATCAATCAAAATAAATCAGATAAAATCACAATACCTTGGCTTGCTGACACTTCGCCATTCTTCGACATTTTACATGAACGAATACTGAGAGTACAAAGTGTAGCTCGCTCTATTCTTTGGTATTGTACACAGCAAACGAATACTCCATTTGAAGATTAATTCATATTTTACACAAGAAACGAAGAAAGCGAAGAACAAAAATGCATTTTATCGATAAACACACACGCATTCCCACAGACTACCAAAGACAAAACCAAAGAGAATACAATACTGACGAGGGACAAAACAACAGACAGAAATCTTACTTACTCTATGTATGACCAAAATACAAGTTAGTATATAAATTCCTTGCCAAAATAGAAATCCACAGACAATGGTAGAGCTTCGCTTCCCTATTAGATTTCTGTGTAGAAATCCACAGACATGGTAGAGCTATCAAATCAAAGGGATGTGAAAAGCTTTCTAGATTCTCTAAGGAAAAGCTTCATCTGAAAATAAAAAAACTGAAAAATTTCGATTTTTACCCCAAGGAATTTATATACTTAGTTACGGTAGTATATAAATTCCTTGCTTTACCCTACTGAATCGAACCATAAATCGAGTTCCACAGATTCCTACTATTATACCAAATAGGTCCTAAGATCAAGCAGCCTACGTTATGAATATATTATGAAGAGTCCACGTTAAGCGCAATAAATAACCAAAATAAAAAAAAAATTGTTTAGTTTGCTAATAATTAAATAAAGCCTAAATTTTAGGCTTTATATTTTTCTGTACACCAATTTGAATTATTTGCTACCGATATATTTGAATATGGACTATTCCATATTATTAACACTCATTAATATAACAGGCGCGAAAGGTGTTGCAGCCCGTAACACGTATAAAGAAAAATTTTAGCAACATAGGAAGAAAAACCACCGAACTACGATCTTGACATCATCACCTTGTGATGTGATTATTTAATCAATGATAGCACATAAGGAAGACCAAGATCGTTCTCAAAATCGTAGTGTATTCATTATAATGTCAATTTTTTTTTTTTTTTTCTAAAATGCGTAAGTTTCCTAAGAATAATAAATGTAATCGTTTTTGATACCAAATAAACTGTAGAGTTTTTTGTTAAATTAATAGCCCGGCTACACGCTCAAACATTTGTGCAAACATGATGGTGGTGAGACGAAGTCCAATCCTCTCGGGACCGTGATGGGCGTGGCGCAGGGATCGTCGGTCTGCACATCCTGTTTTCGCTGCTTCTGAACGACCTGCCGGAATACGTGACGGAAGGGGAGGCGTACATGTACATGGCTGTGGTCGTCAGCGCCCCGTCACTGGACCAGCTCGAGCAGCGGCTGAACACAGCTGCCTGCCAGGTGGCGCAATGGTTTCAGTGGAACGGACTAGCTCTGAATGCCAAAAAAACGCACTTCATGCATTTTTGCATATCTGGGCGCCAGGTAAGAAGCATTAATGTAATCATTGAAAATAAACCCATTGAACAAGTTTCGGCGACTGTGTTCTTGGGGTTCCAAATAGACCGTGGCCTAACCTGGGAGAAACATATTGATACCCTGTGTGCCCGGCTGGGTAGCGCATGCTTCGCGCTCCGCAGGCTATCGCGGGTGGTGTCCGCCGATGTGGTCCGCACGTGTTATTTTGCGACCGTACACTCCCTACTCTAGTACGGCGCAGAGTTGTGGGGGCGCGCTGCTGATCGGGAACGCGTCTTCCGCAAAAGCCCGCTGTGAGAGCGATCGCGAAAGCAGCCTGGGACACGCCAGCGCGTCCTTTCTTTATTTCGCTCCAGATCCTTACGTTGCCTTTAATTATCATATTCCAGGTAGTGATGCACGTAAGGATAAACCTGGAGCAATTCAGAACACGCGGAGATCATCACACGTGGAGCTGGTAAGCTGTCTGCGGTATCCCACAGACTGGCTAAGTCGGACGGACTCACGTTTTACAACAACTTACCGGAGCAGATAGTCACCGCGCCTAGCATCTCCTCCTTTAAGCGGAGACTTAAATCGTGGCTGGTCGAGAAGGCGTTCTATAATGTTGAAGAATTTGTGCCGAAAATACAATGATATTTTAATTATTAATTATTTTGTACAAGATGACAATATTATTCATTCTAATTATTTTCATTTTATGTAATTGAAAAATAGGTAATATAATTTTATTATTATGTTATAATTTGTAAATTGACCGACCTGTAATAACTATTTACCAATAAATTGATTATTCATGCATGCACAAACCAGTTTGCGCAAGCAAGATGATCCCGGCCACAACTGTTTGAGCGTGTAGCCGGGCTATAATCTGTACCGAAATCCATTTGCGCTGATTAACCGTTACAACCGTAGCCGAAAAGACGTTGAAGAAAGTACATTGAAAAGGTCTTCTGCGCTGGCATAGTATCATATTATCTGTGACGATAGTATTTGTCTATAGCCCAGCTACACGCTCAAACATTTATGTATGCAGATTGCACAAACACAGTTTACGCAAGCAAGATGAGCCCGGCCACACGCTCCATCTTGCTTGCGCAAACTGTGTTTGTGCACACCAGACGTCCAAGTGCATCAATTATGTGCACACCTACCTACGCTGTAATAGTACCTTTATTTTGTAGGTACCTATTTTTTTATCCTTAAAACTACTACGACTAGTAAAGTGTTATTAGTAACTATACGTATGCACCCGTAATTGTTTATTGTTTTTATACATGATGATGACGACTTAACACATAAGTGTTGTAAGTATCAAGGACCATGTCATCAATACTGGCATTATATGTGTACACAGGGACGAGATAAATTCTCAAAAAATATCATTCTTAAAAAATAAAAGAATTTTCCCTCGTTCCTGTGTGTACATTACATTTTAGTTCATTATGCCCGTATTTCTTGATGGTTGTGCAGAGTTGTATTTCACCGATGATCTGCACCTATTTATATCTATTTGATACATACAATGAAAATGATTTCTGCCATGTTTCAGATATGTGACAGCGGTTTATAAATAATTGGCATAAGTGCATAATTTGGAGGGTTGCTAATCATAGTTACGTTCGGCAATCATGGTCCATAAGCCGGTTTATCGAAGATGAGCACAACAGGGGAAAAATTGGGTGGCTTCTAGGGGTCTCTGGCTATCCCTAAAACTTATGGTTAATGGCATGAACTGTCAAAATATCGAGTGATAAATAAGCCTATTCTGGAAAATCTGCAATTCGATATTTATCGAGGGCTTTTCTTTGATGAGTTGCTTGATAAGCCGCACGAGAATGCAGCTTTTGACGGTACTCGATATTTATCAAATGATATTTTTATCCCGTGAGTGTCACTCGATAAAGTACCACGTGATACGCAGAATTGGGCCCCTGGGTTTTCTATTATTTCGTTTGAAACTTGATTCTTGTGGAGAAATTCAAAAATCGTTAAAATATGACCGGTAAAAATTTGGCCCAGACGGTTGCCTTGCGATCGCTATCTTTGTCGAGACTGCATCCCCTGTTTTCTTCAAGGAATTTATATACTTACGTACCTAACTTAGTATATAAATTCCTTGGATTTCTTGGATCATGGCATAGATACGCAAATAGAGATAGAAAAATTATGCTATGACCTGCACGCACATACACATTTTTACGTATGTTTTATCTCACTTTCGCAATTGACATCATTTTAGGAGCAAATCTACCCTAGGTTAAGCAAAAATCCAGGATCCTAGGATCGACGTTGTACATGGATGGCCGCATATTCCACGGCTGAACTTTCTGTGGTTGTTATAGGCGTTTTGTTTTTTTTTTTGTTGTGATCTGTATCCGCGATCAGTCATTGACTATAAGCGAATTTGTTGAGTGCGCTGCTGTCTTTTAGGATTAGGACTCTGTAGTCTTTTTTCCTTAAGGTAGTAGATTGTCCAGGACATGGCTCCTTTTAAACCGCTTTGTTTTTATTGAGTTTTCTACGAGAGCTCGGGCTAGCGGATTAGAATGTTGCTTTAGGCGACCACAGTATCGACTGCTTAGCGATTTCATTTCTTCTTCAACCGTAGGGACCTCCAGGTAGTTATGTATTTCCTTGTTAGTTATGAACCAGGATGGGTTTGCCAAGGAACGCAGGATTTTGTTTTGTACTCGCTGGATGATGGCGAGGTTTGATTTGCTGGCAGTGCTCTAGATTTGCACACCGTAGGTCCACACAGGTTTCAGGATCATGTTGTACACAAGTCGTTTGTTCTCTATCGGTAAACGAAACTGGGGCCCAAACAGCCAATAAAGGCTTGTAGCAGTAAGGGTTAGTCAGACATGTGGTAGTTGAAGCCAGCGGTAGGCAGGTAGACGGCATCGTGTTGGGGGGCTCGCGCCGGCGACAGTTCTAGGAACTGGCCGGTCCGTTAGGTTAGATGCGTGACGCGATCTGTGCCGACCAATCCGAGACGCGATGGTTCCCGCCAAACACCGAGACGCGGAGAAGAAAGGCGATCGGGAAAGGACGCACCCGCCGTCGCCGGCAGGGGTGGCCAGTCGAGATTTCCATCTTACGCGCGAACCACGTCATCCGAATATACAAAGTCTTCCGCGATTCTCGGCTCAAAGAGGTCTACCGTATATGTAAAAGTGACTCTAAAGTGTACCTATTCTGTGTATTAGTGTATTTACCCGTGTTCTGACTATTGTTTTCTTCCTTGTGTCCTCACGTTTTGTGTGTGTAATTGTTCGAGTCGTAATTTTGTGAAATATAACTATTTAACTGAAGTGAGTGGGCTTTCCTTTAGCTAGGGCTACCCCTCCCCGTTAAAGGCTCTTAAACCTGTTGTCCAGTTCTGATCTTTTGGCTTTGACGTGATCTTTCCAAGTCATTCGTCTATCTAGGGTAAATCCAAGGTACTTTACGGTGTTTCTATGAGGTAGTTCCTCACCGCCAAGCTTTACTGGTGGACAGGTACCCTTTCTTAGGGTAAAGGTGATTTGGGTGGATTTCGCCGTGCTCGTGCGGATTCGTGCATTTGTGTAGCCACCGTTCCGTTTGCTTCAGGTAGTCCTGAGAGTTGTAGAAGCGTCAGATGGAGAGGCGTCGCAGGACGCTGCAGTGACTGTGGTGGAGGATTCTGGTAGATCTGCAGTGTAGATGTTGTACAGTACTGGGCCAAGGACTGAGCCTTGTGGTACCCCCGCACTTATATCGTAGAATGCTTTACTTGGAATATTCTGTCCGATAGGTATGATTGGATTATTGAACAGAATGTGTGTGGTAATTGTGTTTTGACTTTACATAGCAACCCCTTGTGCCAGACTCTGTCAAAAGCTTGCTGCACGTCAAGAAAAGCTGCGGAGAAATATTGTTTTTGTTCAAGGCATTCCCTGATTGTAGAGTAGACTCGGTGCACTTGTTCTATTATAGAGTGACCCTCTCTAAATCCAAACTGATGGTTTGGTATACGTTTGACGCGCTTAATAAAGAGTTTCTCCCAGAGCTTTGACAGGATTGGAAAGAGGCTTATGAAGATGTTACTTACTTACTATCTTTGGTTGGTTTGCCTGGTTTGTGAATCATTATTATCTGTGAGACCTTCCATAGGAGTGGGTAGTATCAAAGTCTGTATGTAGCATTGAATATGGTTGTCAGAAGGACTACTGCTCTCCTTGGTAGTTCTCGCAATATCTTGGGTGTGATAAGATCGAAGCCAGGTGCCTTTCTTTGGTCAAGTTTTCTTATCTCAGACCACAATTCACTGGGACTAACGGATTTCAGCGGCATTTCTAGTTGGTATGGCTGCTCTAACATTTCGTCTATTTCGTACTCGTCTGCGTCATCACCGTCGTTGGGTTGGAATATGCGTGACAGATGAGTCGCAAATGTTTCCGCCTTCTCCACGTCGGTTCTGGCCCATTTTTATGGGCGGGTTAGATTGCTGTGGCCGGTTGAGGTATTTTGTAGCCTTCCATAGTGAGTGGTGACCCTTTGAGTGCGGTGAGAGTGATTGGATGTGGTAATAGGCGTGACGAAAGATTTTGAAACCCTCTTCCGTATTGTGGGTATATATACATTTAATATTTACGAAAAAAACCTTTATTTCGGTAATAAACTTATGTTTAACGAAGATTAAAGCCATTTCTCTAATATTTTACTATAAAAACTTTCGTAGTTAGATAAATTCATTATGAATGTAAGCGGGTTAACTACCTACGAACCTAGTTTGTGTTGGAAGAACACCAACGTTTCATCCCTTAACGAGGGACTGGATGAAACGTTGGTGTTCTTCCAACACAAACAAGGTTCGTAGTTAACCCGCTTACATTCTCTAATATTTTTTTAAATACGGCGCGAAAATAGCCTAAATTATGTTATTCCAGGTCCCAAACTATACCCTTATGTACCAAATTTCAGCCTAATCGGTTCAGTAGTTTTTGCGTGAAAGAGTAACAGATATCCATACATCCATAAAAACTTTGACATTTATACTATTAGTAAGTAGGATAACCTATGTGGCGTCGTATGGGGGCCTATGTCCAGCAGTGGACGTGTATGGGCTGATATGATGATGATGAACCTATGAAAGTAAATAAAATAAACTCACGAGTTCGAAATATATTCTTGATTATAATTAAGTTGGTTGTATCGAGGATAAAGATAGGTGAATACAAAATTTACTTACAAGGAAGTTTTCACGTTCCTAAACTCAGACGAGCAAAATGCCTTATTTGTTGCGAGGAAAACGACCAAAATTAATACATCAATGCTAGGCAAATTTGAGCTATTTGCTATAATACAGCTTGGTTCTATTGTTACAGTAGAGTGGAGTAGATAAATCACTCATGAAAGAATACGAAATCAATCCAAATGCGTATTCACAACAACAATTTACAGTTGACGACGTGAAGTTTACCTAAGCGTGACGTCATGCACTGTGATTGGTGTTTCAGTCAAAATGGCCGATTGTAGGTAGTACATATTTTAATGTTTTATTTTATTGAAAATGTTACATAATAATATTATTTTTTTAAATAAAACTTAACAAGTAGTTTAAATTTATATAGTTTAAATTTTCCCCTAATAGCATTAAATCGAACATTTTTTGATACCTACTGTCGTCATGCCTATTTACGAGAAATTATGACTGCAAACATTCAATGTTTGTTTTTTATTCATGAAACGATTAAAATAAAATGGTATTACCTAATATTAAGGAAGCCCAAGGTAATTTTGGCAAGTAGGTAAAGACGATGCTCAATAATTAAAAAACCTGACGTCATGGAATTTTTTAAATTATGTTTCCTGTAAACAGCGCCCCAAAATCTATCCGTATCAATCATCAAAATTGAAAGGGGTAAAACATTGCAGACCAAGTTATTTTATGTCCTTCCATGCCAAATGAATGAAGCCATTTGACGACCGCTGTGGCGCGGCGGGCGAAGGTCTGTCTGCGACGCAGGAGGTTGCGGGTTCGATCCCGCCTTGGGACAAAATGTTTGTACGATCTGCAAATATTTGTCTCGGATGTTTTGGGTATTTTCTATATAAAGTAAAAAATATCTATCTTGCATATATCTATTGTAATACATTTAGGTATATTGTATTAAGTTTAACAGTCATCTAGTGTACCCTTAACACACGGTCTGCTTAGCTTGGAGCTAGATGATGCTGTGTAAATTGTATTACCTATTTATAATTTAAGTAAATACATACAGGCTCACGTAAAACTATTAAGTTTTGTAAGTTTATTCAGCGTTGAGTGAGCTTTGGTACCTATAGTCTGAGAGCTTACCCTGGCTAAACCCCATAATGGCCTTGGAGAACGGCACAGCGCAGCGGTCAGGGCCTTGGAGGACTAAGGGGTCACCACCCCAGTATAGTCCGAGAGCTAAAAACCAGAATGGATATCTACCTAAAGAAAATGAAAAAGTCTCCGCAGACGAAGATGTGGGTAAAACCTACTAGAATAAAATGAAACAAACATTATCATGGCTAATACTTTCAAGTGGGTTGAAAATGGCGGCATCTGTCAAAAAACATGTTTAGAATTTTGCATAAAAAAGCTTAAGTTTGGTATCGTTTTTTGAACTGTTTGTATTGTACTAGACACACTACAATAACTTGACGCCATAGTAATTTTTACCAGATCGTACGGACCGCACAAATAATAAATCGCTCGTGCGGGGACGCCGGCGCCGCTGGCCCATTTTCAAACAAATCATGGTTCCTAATAAAAGTGGTAGGTAGGTACTTAGTTTGTTGTTATATTTGATACCTACTTCTAGTCTGATTCTGAAAATTATTTTACATAGTCTTACGATCAGATGTCTAATCATGGTAATGGTAGGTACCTATATCACGTAAGCGAACCTGTGGGCAAAAGATATGTTGCCTTTATGCTGCATTAAATCTACTTACAGCTTTTATGCAGCATAACGGCTCATTCAAACAGCATCCGTTTATTTTCCCGTGATGGCGGTAAACGTTTCATCCAGTAAAATATTTTTCCCAGTACCTAGCTAAAGATCCATAAAAAACGGTCCGGTACAATCGTTTACTGGATCCGGAATACTGTCAAGTGTGAACTCGCTCCTACAACTACATACGCCATCACGGGAAAATAAACGCATCCTGTCAAACGGATGCTGTGTGAATAAGCCCTAAAGAAAATAAATTAAGCAGGGTCCTTATCTTACAACATTATTAATTTAGCTTTTGAAATATAAAGCATTTATAATGTAAAACTTAAAAATTTCATAATACATAATATGACTGAATAAAATTTAAAACTATGAGTAGAAGTCTATTGAATCTTTTTTGAATTTTTTAGATGATTTAGGTGTTATGTCAGATTTTTTCAAGTCATTATCAAGATTTCTTGCCTGTTTCTTTTTTATAATACTACTATTACTATCGTCTTTTTTAGGATATGATTTGGATTTCCCATTAGGTAGTGACTGAATAAGCACTGAGCCAAATTTTTTCTGCTGTTCTTTTGAGAGGCACTGTGTTTTCTTTAGTGAGTTTTGAGAGAGTCCATCTTCTGTCAGTGTAAGATATTGAGGTTTTGTTTTATCAAAGTTCACATATGAGACATTCAACGTTTTGGCTTCAGCTTCATCGCCTTCAGGCCCTAATGTTATTGACCTGAAACAAATGCATTGATAAAACTAGTTACGAGATTTTTTTAAGCCTGGTTATCCTACTGCTTTTTTTTATACCACAAATGTAGCAGTCAAGCTTCTGGTCCACCTGATGGGAAGCGGTTACCGCAGTCTATGGACACCTCATAAAGGGTTGAAAGCATCAACAAACAGTTTTACCAAATCATTTAACAATTTACCTGTCATCAAGTTCACCTCTAATGTATGGTAGAGCTCCATAAAGATCCAGTACCACTATTCTGAATAATACTTCTTGTCCTTCCTTTATGCTTTCGCCCAGCCATTTATTCCCAGGCTCTTCTGTCGGCCTTGGTATAACGACATTGAACACTCTGAAACACATTATCAATATCTTATATATAAAATTTCCATGTCACAATGTTAGTTGCCGTACTCCTCCGAAACGGCTTTACCGATTTTTACCAAATTTTATATGCGTATTCAGTAGGAGTGAGAATCGGCTACTATCTATTTTCCATACCCCTAAGTGATTAGGGTTGAAGGCAAAACAACGTTTGGCGGGTCAGCTAGTATATCTATAATATATCAATATTGACATAGTTTACAATTTATGGTGCAATAACATAGCAATCACGAATTATTATGAAAAACAGTTAGTGTTTATGGGAAATGAGGGGATATACATACATGATTTCAAAGAAGTAAAATGATAAAATTGAGGACCTATGCGACCGGCGCGGTGGACGAAGGTCCGCCTGTTCAATTCTCGCCTTGGGACAAATGTTTGTAGGATCTGCACATATTTGTCTTGGGTGTTCTGGGTATTTTCTATTGTAGGTATAGTAAAAAATAGCTATCTATGTAATATATTGTATACTAGCTGCTGCCCGCGCGTTCACCCGAGTTTTATCATCGGTTCAGTATTTTTTGCGTGAAAGAGTAACAAATATCCATCCATTCTTCCTTAAAAAAATTTACATTTATAATATTAGTAGGATGTATATCAGTCATCTAGTACCCAAACTCTGCTTAGCTTTGGGCTAGATGATGCTGTGTGGATTGTCCAGCATTATTTAATATAATTTTTCATTTATTAATCATACCTGTGAACAAGAATGCCTAAATGGGTGGAACTTTTTTTATTGACTATTCCAGCCATTCTAGCACCTACAACAGGCTGAAATATAAAGTAGTCAGCTTGTACTTGGAAGTTTATATCAGAACTATCATTTCTAATAGCTCCAATATTTTGAAGTATCCGTAGATTTTTATAGCTGAGGAGAATTCCATTGAACCTAAAAATATAAGGGTATCAATTAAACGGTCAACAATTTAAAGAGGTTTTGGTCAGCTGAAAAATGTATATTGTCAGAAAAAAAAAGTGATAAAACACCTACTGGTCAACCAAAATCACTAAATTGGTCAGCCAATTAAATATTTCTGCAGCAATATATTAGTAAAGCAGCAGCAAATTGTGTTTAGTACTTTACAAAATTATGAAAAACATACATTAATTCGAAAATAAGTTAGATATATCAAAATGGTCATAAAGGTCAGTTCTATCACCGCACCAAAAAGATCCGTAATCGGATAAGGCTAAGTAGCTGAAAACATCTAAATAATTTCAGTTAAATTTACTTTCTATGAAGCTAGTCTATTTTTCATGTAGCTGAAACGACTCAAACAGATATTACGGAAAACAATTGCGTTTGTCTTTGGCCTGAAGGCCAAGAAACTGCCCAGGCTAAATAAGATGACCTAAAGTCAATGATGCACCTCCTTCCAAAAGACCTCCAGGGTTTTTAGAATTTGAAATAATGCATTTTTTAGAGGATGTATTAAAGGTCACAGCTTGGTTATACAATGGATCAGGGTGAGGACTTTGAAGATAACATCTATGAACATCTTTTTTTATATAAATTATATTTTGCGTAATAATAAAACTCTTTTATAAATGTCAGTTTCATTATTTATTTTTGTCCTCAAGTCCTTACAGAGAAATTTAAAAAAAAACTCTTAATGTCAAAACCAATTTAGCAGAAATTACTCAACCCCATATTTTTCTCAATAACTGCAAAATATGATAGTCTGTGCAATTAGGCACATAAAAATAGTACCTAGTATTTTTGGTCATCTGACACAATTATTTCAAAAATTTTCGAATTAATTATCATTGTTGAATCATCATCTAAATTGTAAAATGCCATATCTCCAAGGTGACATTTTGTGGATTGAGTCTTTTCAGCGGAACTACATCCAATTTTGAATGGCTTAACTTAACCTACTTGGGATATACTATAATTTTCAGCACAAAAAAAACCATTTATATGCATATATAAATGGTTTTTTTTTCCAGCTAACCAAATATTTAACAAAGATACCAATAGATTTACTTTCAAAATAAAATGCAGGGATAAGTAGATGCCACAGAATAACTGATAGTATTTGCTGTGTACCAAAAAATGGTGCTAACGCTTTTACTTTTACCTAGCTTTTCTAAAATATCGAAAAAGAGTGCTAATAGTAACTTACTCTTTGTCAAACTTTCCAATTCTGTAGTCTAGTAGACTTTTTATAGCTTCCTTTAGATTACCGAGACTCCATGGTTGCAGAGCCAAATTTTGGGTCACTTTCTTCTCCACAACACAAGAATTAGGGTCATTACTTAGCTTTCGGAGCTCTTTTAGTTCAAACCTTATAATAGTTGACATAATTATACAAATGCATCTAGAATAGGAATTTTATTTGTATGTAAGAAATCCAAAATATTTTCGAAAAATTTAGAAACTTGTCGGCGGTGGTGCGCTGCGCACTAACCTGTCACGTATGTCACACATGGACGATTTGACTTGACTTCTTTGTTATTGGCACACATGGCCGAACGAAATCACCCTTATTTTATACAGGATGTCAATGTCACTGACAATTATTGTCAGTGACATTGACATACCTATGTAGTAAGGAAGCGACAAAATTACTTCTATAGTCCGGCTACACACTCAAATATTTGTGCACGCAGATTGTACAAACACAGTTAGCGTGTAGCCGGGCTGTTACAGCGATCCTTTGCTTCTCTTGTTTCATTGGCGTTGCCTCACTATTTCATTTGAAAACGGTGACTTTGCTATTCATAAATTATGAGCAGAGAAAAATCAACACTTGCTATGCTCACTTATTATGCAATGAAAAATATTTTCCCCCTCATGTTGAAAAATGAGATTCGAAAGTGTTTTGTTGCTTATAAACTACCCTTCTAGATGTGGCCGTTGCGAGGGTCTATGTAGTAAGCTTACGTCAGTGCCGAAATAGCCTCTATTGCGCCCTATGTAAGATTCCTTTTCCGTGCCCTCGAAAAATAACTTAAACTTAGTTTATTAGAGAATAATTTTAACGGCAAGCGTAGCAAGCTACGAATATTTTGAAGAAGGTAGGCGGCAAATTAAAAGTTTCTGTACATTTTACCCCAAAACTCAAGGTACTCAATCACTTTTCTGTTGATGGTTTTGTAGTTTTTAGCACGCTGCCGGTTGACCAAAAATTAATTTACGTGGTCTTGTTAGCAAAATTTGTATTAACCGCTGATAGCATTTTCTTTTGGCGCCAAATTAAGCAAAAAAACATTAAGGAAACGGCGAGCGAAGCGAGCCGTGATTTTTTTTTCTCTATCTTTCTATAGGTAGGTAATAAACATATTGTTGATAGGTATGCTATGTTAGGGCCCAAAATATGTTAGGTGGCGGCGGGGCGGTGGCGTAGTAATTACCTATATAAAAGTAAAAGTGTCCTAGGATATCGAAATGTCACTGTCACATCAGCAGCACTTTCTTCAAGCCAAGAAAAGGAAATTTTACTCTATTGTTTTTAGATGCGTAATTCATACTAATAGCCCGGCTACACGCTCAAACGCATGCAGATTGCACAAACACAGTCCATTTTGCTTGCGCAAGCCGGTGTGTGCAAGCAAGATGGAGCGTGTGGCCTTGTCTTGCGTGCGCAAACTGTGTTTGTGCAATCAGCACAGCATGCACAAATGTTTTAGCATGTAGCTGGGCTATAACTGACACTGTAGAATTGCATCAAACCAGATGAAGAGCAGAACCAAAAATAAAAGAAGAAGAATTAACAAAAAACAAAAAGTTAGGTTATTTCTATTTATGAAAGATTAGCTGTGAAAGCAAAGAGAATACAATACTGACAGTGAAAGCAAAAAGCAAGCTTTTCTCATTTTAAAAAAGAAAGTTCTCAGTGAAAAATCAATTACATTTCAACAGCTAACGATATGAGAAATTTGACTAAATGTATACAGCCATCTTTTCTCTTTCTTACCAGGTAAGATGAGAATGAATGCAAATATTAAATTGCAAAAAACTTGCAATAATATGAAAACTGGAATTGATAGTAAGAAGGAGAAAGTTTATTTATTAAATACATAAATGTATGTACCTAATATAAGTTTTGTGAGGCTGCTCTTTTAGATTTTAAACATTATTGTTCTAAATGCATTATCTATGAAAAAATTATAGCTTTATAACTTTTAAAATTTTGTACCTATACATAATGTTGCAGTGGAAGAGCTGCAATACAAGTAAGGAGCTATGCACGCGCTACAAGCTTTCCAGACTTTTTCCAAAATCCAGTGTTTCGAAAAGAAGATCAAGCTAAACTTATTGAAAACTCAGAACTTTCGAAGATGTCAGCCTTTCCCGTGAAACCCCCTACAGTTTCACAAACGTCATTTGAATACTTTGATCCTTTGGTCAAGTAAGTCATTCAACATTTCCTTTGTGGCTAATAGTTTGTAAATATGTGCTTGCTTTCATGGCCATTCTCATAATAAAATAAGAGAAATGGATGAAAAAAAAATATCAAGTTAGAAATAAAAAAATAATTTATTTGCAGACAACATGTTAACATGTTTTTTAAGTTGTGTAGTGTTCGCTTCTCTAACTAAATTATAATTAAATTAAAACTTAATTATAATTTCTTGTATCTATGTACCATAAGCACAAGATCTGCCTTGACACCACAAGGGTGATTTTTCTGTGAAGTGACCCGGTGCCAACCCCGGCTTGCTCGATTTCGTTTGTTTTTAAAGACCAATAGGACCATCATATTTCGTGAGTCTGGTCAGGTACTTTAGTCAATGCTATAGTAAATAGGTAATTATTTGTTTGCAAAATGCTACAAACTAAGTATTTGAACTTGCATCCTCTCGCACCTAAGGCGGACGTGATACGCCTACACCACGAAGCAGTTACCAATAATGACGAAAATAAGATAATTTTATGTCTTAGGATGACGTCAGAATAATGTTCATTACACTTAGACCCCGCTAACTCGTTAGACCCTCAATATCGTTTGACGTCTTATATATATATCTGTCTGACTGTTTATAACCATCGGGCTATTGAGACGAATCAATTGATACCTCATTTGTTGAAATCAGACAAGTAGTTTCAGCGCTAGGTGGCATAGAAATCGGCTACATACATACATAGGGTGCCAAACTCATAACCTTCCTTGGTAGTCGGGTAAAAAATGCATAGTTTTTCAAGACTCGATTTCGATTGGTAGAATCATCTATATTCAATTAGTGCAGAATACTCGGTTTGGGAGTCCGACACGCACTTGGCCAAAATCAGCATCAGCATCCGCTGATGTCAAGACCAAAAATCAGCATCAGCATCCGCTGATCTGTCAAAAACCCGCATCAGCAACAACCCTAATTTGCATGTCGCTCATTTGGAGGAACAATGACGAAATTACACATTTTGTCAAAATTGAGATAATGTCAAAAATTTTGTTGAGATTGAATATGTTGGGAGAAAAATTTACAAAATTGTATCTCCTACCATTTTGGCTAGGTGACGTTCACATCACTGTCACATTATACAAAATCACAAACTTTCTGAAGCAAAAACTACAAAATTGGCACTCTTGGTAGTAGTGCGGTGGGCGCCGTGAATAAGAAGACTAAGTATTCTCATGATTTTTGAGTCCAATAATTGTAAACTCTTAGGTCCTATAGCTTCTTAAACGGATGCCGATTTTTTTTATTTTATTGCTGATTTCTTATCCAATTGATTTAAACTGAATATAAAACTATAGTACTGTAGTCTTATTTTTAGTTAAAAATGATAGTAAAATAAAATAGCATTGACAAGGGTTTTGATTTGTAAGTGGTGGTTAAGGGAGCCACCTTAGTAATATTATTAACAAAGTTTTAGCCTAGGTAGTACCTAAATAAACCTTAGATTTAGATTTCAGAGTTTAATAACTTTGAAATCTGTAATCTTAATCTATATTTAATAGAATGTATTTCTTCACACTCTAAATCTAGTAGTAGAAAGTAGAGAACTTTAAAATATGTTACCATTGTCAGCCTGTATTTCCAATGCTGAACATCAGCTTCCCCCATATGACGCCACAAATAACGGTTCTGAGCTGCCTCCATCCATCAACTCGCTGCAACTGCTACAATGTCAATGAAAAAATTTCCTTTTCAGTAAAGTTATAAACCATGTTATGGAGGATGGCAAGAAAGCATTAGCCAGAAATCTTGTAGAAAAAGCTTTTGAGAATATAAAAAGAATACAAATTGAAAGATACCACCTAGCAACAACACCTGAAGCGAAGGCCAAAATTGAACTCAACCCGAGGGCAATTCTTTACAAAGCTGTGGAAAACTCAAAGCCTCTGCTGCAGCTGACTCCGATCAAACGTGGAGGTATCACATATCAGGTTAGAAGCACTATTGAGAGATTGATCAAATAAATATTTTTCTTAATATAATATTCATCAGCGCGGTGCTAGTGGCTCTCTTTCGCACACTACCGCCCTTGCCCTGCGCCCCTCACATCCCGCAACGCGCTTGTGCGATTTCTGTAGCTGAAATACAAAACCGGCTATTTAAATGTAGAAAGTTTTTTTTATTACCATTTGCGCTGATTAACCGTTACAACGGTAGCCGAAAAGAGTCCCCGATTTTATCTATGTAATGTATTATGTATATCAGTTATCTACTACCCATCCAACACAGGCTCTTCTTGGCTTGGGGCTAGATGATGCTGTGTGAATTGTCCAGTATTATTATTTCATTATTTTGTTTCATGTGAAATCATATCCAAATGTCTTGGAACCCTGTACTACCCCTGACAATTTATCTATCAGTACTGCTTTTTGACTTTATGTAGTTATTTACTATTTTACAGGTACCTGGGCCAATAACTGAAAGGAGATCATTATTCCTAGCAATAAAGTGGCTACTAGATGCGACAAATGATAAAGAGAGGACTGTGCACTTCCCCCAACAGTTTGCTTGGGAGCTCCTCGATGCTGCCAACAACAGCGGCAAGGTTGTAAAGAGGAAACAGGATCTGCACCGGCAGTGTGAGGCCAACAGAGCTTATGCTCACTACAGGTGGCAGAATTAATTTTATATCTATTTAGTATTTATATGAATATAGTGATTAATACATATCGATGTATTTATTTTCTTATCTATTTAAGTGTATACATATGACAGCGCAGAGAAAGATGTAAATATATCTGTGTGTCCCTGGATAAAGTGCAACCACGAAAGGGGGTGAAACTAGATCAAAAATTATCGACAAAAAAATAGAAAAAAATTTTTTAAAAAAAATCGTATGTACTTTATTGATGAATAAAATTTTTTATTACTCACTAATGACTCTATTTAATAAAAAAATGATTTCTTCCAAAGTAGTGGGTCTATTTTGTTAAAATAAAAACCATCATCATGTCAGATATGTGACAATGACGATAAAATAACAAATAACTCACAAACGATCGTGACTTAAAGTTTAATTTTTGTATTAAAATTACATTTTTTATGCTGTTTTTTTCCAATAATCTCCAAAAATCTTAAAATTAAGCGTAAAATACTAGATTTTTTATGACTTTTTATAATTGTCTATCATAATAGCTTTTAAATAAAAAAAAACCTACGTTCTAACATAAAAAATGCGCTGGCTAGGAGCTTTTAAAGTTGACCACTGATTACGTCACCACTCAGGTAGAGACCCTTTTTTTTACTGCTCAGGTAGTATTAAAAATCAAATTTTAGGTACAACATTTTTATTTAACTTATTACATGTAAGTATGAAATAAGGGTTTTGTTTAATGCATTAAATGCTCAAAATGGCTTCCTTGTTGTTGTAGGCACATTGCCGCACGAAGAGCGACTTGTTGTGTGGCTCTAAGCACCATCTCTGGGTCACTTCTTATCTCATCGGCACATCGCATGATTTGATCTTGTAACTCTGCCTCGGTGTTTACGGTCGTTCTGTAGACTCTTTGTTTCATAACACCCCACAGAAAATAGTCTAGGGGTTGAGGTCAGGTGAACGTGCCGGCCACCCGACTGGTCCCTCCCGGCCGATCCACCTATTAGCGTAGTTTTCGTTTAAAAAACTTCGCACACAATCTCCACAACACAACAAAATACAGTCAAAAACGTAACAAAAAAGTCAAAAACGTAACAAGAAGTCAATAACAAAACAAAAGCAAAACAACGTAACAAAAACTTGAAGGCGCAGTAAGGTACGGTAGGCGGTAGCAGCGGCGGGAATATCGGAGCGACTGGCGTGCCTTGTTGTGAGTCCTGTTTCGATCCCCACCCTTCATCTTTCATAGAACAGGCCCAGCGACCATAATCTACAACAATAGAAGTTAAAAAAGGGTCTCTACCTGAGTGGTGACGTAATCAGTGGTCAACTTTAAAAGCTCCTAGCCAGCGCATTTTTTATGTTAGAACGTAGGTTTTTTTTATTTAAAAGCTATTATGATAGACAATTATAAAAAGTCATAAAAATATCTAGTATTATAGGCTTAATTTTAATATTTTTAGAGATTATTGAAAAAAAAACAGCATAAAAAATTTAATTTTAATACAAAAATTAAACTTTAAGTCACGATAGCCTCTCGTTTGTGAGTTATTTGTTATTTTATCGTCATCGTCACATATCTGACATGATTATGGTTCTTATTTTAACAAAATAGACCCACTACTTTGGAAGAACTTATTTTTTTATTAAATAGAGTCATTAGTGAGTAATAAAAATTTTAATTCATCAATAAAGTATCGACGACATCGTAGTGGTCGCAGGGAGTCGATGGATAGAGGCGGCTCAGGACCGCTATTTGTGGCGTCGTACGGGGGAAGCCTATGTCCAGCAGTGGACGTGTATGGGCTGATGATGATGATGATGATGATGAATAAAGTATAAACGAATTTTTTTGATTTTTTTTTCTATTTTTTGGTCTAGTTCTCTAGTTCTATCTAGTTTCACCCCCTTTCGGGGTTGCACTTTATCCAGGGACACACTGTATAATTCTCACAATTAGGCAGATCAACTTATCAGTTATCTTTTAGCATATTATGTCAGTGAACAATCTTATCGAATCTTATTCTCTTCGGTGTGTTAAGATGAGTCATTAATTAATTTCATAGATAAATTGTAAAGTCTGACTGTGAGTCATTTTACGTACCACTGAAAGAAAGTATAACATAAGTAACTACAGATTTTTTTTAGTTTTCAGCCTGATAATAAGATACTTAGATCCATATGAAAATGCCAAAAACACCTTTATTCATAAAAATCCTACTTATATTATAAATGTCAAAGTTTGTGAGTGTATGGATATTTGTTCCTCATTCACGCAAAAACTACTGATCTAATTGGGCTGAAATTTGGTATGGGTATAGTATGGGACCTGGAATACCATATAGCCAATTTTTATCCCGATAAAACGCAGGCGAAGGCGCGGGCAGCAGCTAGTAATAAAACATTATCAACTCAACAACAAATAATTTGAAAGAGAATGTTTAGGGCTAGGCTGGATAGTGTCTAGAAAACATGAGGTCTACATTAAAGTAGAAACAATGTAATTGAAATCGGCGTGAAGCCTCGAGGACATACTAATAATGAATGAAGTGGGCAGAAGATACAGTTGAGATAACTAGACAAGACTAGTCTATGCTCCGTTCCTAAGTAGGTTAAAGGCACATTTTCTTTCCACGAGAGTGATCTAAATAATTTAATTTTAATAGATATCTGCTTTAAATGGGTGGATACTGAAATATAGAGGCAAAGTGTGAAGGTTATACGAAATTCGCTTAGTATAAATCGCTCGAGAAATTCTTAGTGATGCTTGTCTAAATACTTTACAACTTTTATGCCTTTCTGAAAAACAATCTGCGCAGATGATGAAACCGTTTCTTGGATTGGAGTTTAAAGTGCACGGTCATAACTACCTACCAAGATAGGTATTGCTTGCTTAAAAGTGTTTCTGTAACGCGACGGTGAAAGAGTATGGTATGGATATACATATTTCATTTATTCAATGAATCAATCAATAGATAGATAATTCTTTATTTTAAAACTTTATAAACCAAATATATATAAGTATAAAAATTTAGGTACTTGTTTTCACGACAGAAAACGGAATTACGTAGATTATGACTACGTATGAAACAGCGAGGAGCGACTTGTAATTGATGGTTCAAAATGTTATCCTTCGCTTTATGATTTTTTTATATTGTAAATTTTTCATGTTATGGTATTTCCTGCAAATGCGTATAGTATCGAGTTATCATAGATATGTTATGTACGATCCTCTCTTATCTTGGTATCGACCGTAGATAGGAATTAGGAATTGCAAAGGCCTGTTTCAGTACAATTTTAGCTCGTGTTCGTGCAGTATATTTGCGTGAACTGAATTGTTTCCGTATTAAATCACGTTTTAAGTGACCATTTCCTGGTCCTTGTTTTAAGCTAATACGGTGCTGAATCTCACTGAATTCTAGTTGAGTATTTGATGCCTAGTCTAAGTGCCTGAGGTGCAGTGCGTGTTAATTTCATCAAGGAATGAAACTAAGAGGTAAGCTTATTTTATAAATTTAATCTTTTTTATTTAGGATCTTTTTCAGTACAGTATTTGATCTTGCAACTCCAGCATAGTTTTGATTTTGTAGATTTTTCTAATACGTATACTTTCCTCGTAATATGCCTTTCATCTACGTAAGTTTCTTATTTAACTATTTAGGTTCTAGGTCACCCTGTGCAAATTACCTAGGTAAATATAACTAGTAGTTAATCCCTAAATATATCGTCGTGACCGTTTTAGTTGGATTCTTCTGATTTCTTAGTCTCATTCCCACAAGCTCTGCTTAGCTTGGGGCTAGATAATGCTGTGTGAATTGTCCTGCATTGTTTAATTTTTGATTTATTTATTCATTAACGGGGGTTTGTCACGATTGGTTCCAGAATTATGACGGTTTAAAATTCCAAGACTTACCTCATGCATAAATGAATATGAAAAATTAAGAAACAATTTTAAAATTGAATTCTTATGGTTTTTATTTGCTTTCTCTATAAGCTGGTTAAAGAGGTCAGCCAAGTTTGTTGTAGAATGCGTTCTAGGAATTCGTAGTTCAAAACAACAAATGAGAGGACAATCTAGTAGTATAAGACCTCTCATTTGGTAGAGATTCGTAGGTAAAATACAAGAATACAATACAATTATGCTCGAAGTGACTATTTCACTATACAGCGAAATCACCCAAGCTGCCACTGAGATGTTCGTTCGCTTAGCTCACTCTGATCAATAAGAATCTATTAGGTATAATAATAATTTATATTATATCGGGCATTTATCGCGTACATCAGATTCTTATTAAGGTAAAACATCGAGGTAAGTACTTACTCATTGTGTTTATAAAGCTCACGAAATTAATAAACCTAATTGGTTATAGTAGTGTTAAATGCTGAAGACTTATTAGAATACTATTTTTGTATCCATCTGATCTAATCAGATCTGGTGGAGAAAATGACCTGTTCTACTGTAAATTTGCATAGGTCTATGTGCAGTTTTGAACATAGACCAATTAGTCTTAATATAATTTTAATTTCTTTATTTTATTATATTTAAATTTTTATTGTTCAATAATCTATACTTATACGATTTAATCAAGCAAACAACGTGAGTCATTTGTAGGAACAACCGAATCAATCAATAGATAACAGCTTCCTATAACTAAATTTGGTTCTTTCCCTGTAGGCATAGAGTGCAAAGTTCGAAGCAATTATGGCTTGCCGTTTGTACTTGTTGATTATGGTACTGCTGATGTCAGATTTTTTTTAATGTGTATTACGATGTTTTTCTGAGGATAACTCAAACGGATGATCCGATTAATTAATACTTGATTTCACAGAACATGACGGTCATCACGGAGCCAATGGAAGCGAACGCTTTCACCAAGTTTAGGCTGCTGATGTGGAAGAATTTCCTACAGCAATGGCGGCATCGCATCCAAACTACCTGCGAACTGTTTCTGCCCATCTTGACCATGGCCTTGGTTCTGCTCCTGAGGTGGCAGATAGAGCCAACAATCCATGAAACGTTGACGTATCCGGCTATACCAGCAAATACGCTTACTTATTCTACTCAGGTTTTGTTAGTAAATTTTAATTTATTATCTAGTAGGTAGGTGCTTGTAGGTATTGGGGTTGTAGGTTGTAGGTCTATTGGTTGTAGGTCTATGTTCAGCAGTGGACGTAAACGGGCTGATGATGATGATAGATACCCAACTATTTACCAGCACAAATACATGTATATGTATAAAAAGAATATGGTTATGTTAGTACGCTTGCATCTACATATTTATACCTATAGATTTTTTTTCTTGATTTCTTCTTGGACAGAAATCGCGCATTCAATACATACTAGGTCAATACCTAGTATGTATTGTCAATATTATTATAATTATCAATAATAGCGAAGTATTCTTCGATTATTTCCCTTATTTGCATTTTTCTAATCTCCGTCTGAATAATAAAAGTACCTAGCTACATATACTTTTGATAATTTACTAGCACAGATTAAAGATAAACAAAAGATAGGAGGTACCTATTTAATGATTGCCTATTTATTAATCAATGACTACGTACTTACCTACTCGAATATTTTTATCTGAGTCATACTTAAACAAATCCTTAAAACGTGCTAAAACTTTTTAACCTTTCCTAAGTCAACATTCCAGGTAATATATGCTATACTTCGATTTAGAATCCAAGATATTTTGTGTCAACAAAGATATTTATGAAAACCAAACAAAAACTGATAACAATAACAGAAAACAACAAGGTAACAGCGAAGTTATCACTAAAAACTAAAACACAAATTTCAACAACGCATCACATGTGTAGCAAAAAATGTTAAGTTTGAATTCGAAAACGAACAAGAGATCAATTAAATGATGAATGAAAGCTTTCAAAACTAAAAACTGTTTCGAGCGTCTGTGCTTTGCTTCTATGATACCAATGTCGTTAAATATTTTCGACCAACATGCCTTGGGCTTTGTAACCCATTTGAATACAAAAATATCCAGGTTTTTGAATCGGAGTATAGGTACCTACTCGACTGCTTAAAAATAACCCTTTCATGGCCCATCACGCACCTAAGGAACTGGTGGTCCTCCATGTGGCGCGGAGGCTGGGAGTGGGCAGTGAATACGTACATAAGAATTGATCATTTTGCAGATTATCAATGATAAATAAAGAAAATCTGAATGAAACCGAGTTAGCATTGGCTTATGCCCCAGAGAGCGAAGTGCTAGACGACGTGCTCCGAAGTGCCATGGCTGGCATCATAATGAAGAACGCCAGGAACAGAGACATTTTAGACATGATAAATCAAACATTTCCCTTTCCTGACATAGATATTCCAGATATAGATTTTCCAGACTTAGAAGATTTAGATCTGAATATAAATAAATCGTTAGTCTATGAAAGATTAAAGGGTTTAGTGAGAGTCTACCCTTACCAGAGCAGCGATGATTTAAGAAGTCTTTACGTTCAAGAAGAAACCATTCGAAAAGTTATAGCTGCTGTACAATTCGATGATGCTCTTCTAGGTTTGTAGTATTAACGTGTACCATATCCTTAAAAAAAGGTACATTTCTATATACTTTTATACTTAATGGTCGATTTATTTGCAGGAGCGACAGAATTACCACTAGAAATGTCCTACGCATTGCGATTTCCTGAAAGACCAAGGCAATATTCATTTTACGGTTTGGGGGGAAGTTCTTGGCGATCTGATCTAGTGTTTCCAACTTTTGAGGTGAATGGACCTAGGGCACCGTATTCTTGGGAAGGCGGCAACGATCCAGGCAAGAAAATTTCTACTTTTGACCTCGCTTAACTATGCTATCACAGCTAACGTTTTATTAGAAGGTGTCTTTTGTAAAATTTTAGTGTCAAAATTAATCCAATATTCACAAATATTGAATATAGAAACATAAGTCTCGGGGGCCTATTTAAAACCTAATACGCAATTGCGTGTTTTCGATTCTGACTAATACATAGAATTAGAGTATCAATTTACATAAAAAGACTAAACAAAACAAACACGCAATTGCGTATTAATAATAAATAAAACAGGCCCCCTGGATCTTAAGGATTTAACTATAAATTTCCGGATAACATCTTTTAGATAATTTCATTTATGGTAGCTTTTCCTTTCAGGATACGTGAACGAAATGTTCATCATACTACAGAACGCAGTGTCTCTAGAAATAATTTCCAGGATCACAAATGTGAACCTCACTGATTTCGATATAAACATACAGAGATACCCACACCCACCGTACGTCTACGATTTAGCCGTAGATTTCTTGCAGTTTATGTTTCCGATGTTTCTCACATTGTCTTACAGCTATTTTGCTGTAAATGCCGTGAGGGCTATCACTCTGGAGAAAGAACTACAGTTAAAAGTAAGGTTTTTACTTAGTTTTGTTCAAAATTGAGTTTATTTTAGTTGATATTTCTAAAACCGATTGATGCAGCTAAGAGACTGATTTGAGAATGGAGAAGGACCATAAGAGTTGAAAGTAATGTATTTTGTTAATTTTATATACTGGGATCATGTTATGATTTATTTATTCCGTAGGAAACAATGAAAATCATGGGTTTACCGACGTGGCTGCACTGGACTGCGTGGTTCTGCAAGCAGTTTATTTATCTTTTCATAAATTCCTTTCTCATAGTCATACTATGTAAGGTAAGTTTAAAACCATTTAAAACTATAGGGAATTGCAAAATATAAAAATAATAAATAATGAATGTTTTGTTTTAGGTGAATTGGTTCACGAATTCAAGCGGATTTTCCAACTACGCCGTGTTTACGAATACACCTTGGACTGTGCTTCTATTCTACATTAATGTTTATATGATCTGTACTATTTGTTTCTGCTTTATGATCAGTGGATTATTTTCTTCAGGTGTGCCTTTACGTCCAAGATTACTTTAAAAGCTTACAAGCAAATTTAGCAAATGTTGCGCTTTTGCTTTGAATTATCTTTAGGTTATTTATGCTGATCGTTCGCAACTGTACCTATAACATACAAGGTGTTGTTTGAATTAGTGCGCACTATCGCTGGAGGTTACTCACCTGCTGCTACAGATTAACTTTCACTAAACAAAGTAAGCCGCAAACAATTATTATGTTTTACAACATTTTTAATTTGTCATACATAATGCATTCTACTATGTACTTCATCATCATCATCATCATCAGCCCATACACGTCCACTGCTGGACATAGGCCTCCCCCGTACGACGCCACAAATAGCGGTCTTGAGCCGCCTCCATCCATCGACTCCCTGCGACCGCTACGATGTCGTCGGTCCATCGAGTGGATGGTCTCCCATGTAGGGGGGGATTTGCCATAATCACCACGCTTGGCAGGCGGATTGGTGATCGCAGTGTTGGTGTTTAAAAATACTCAGACGGAAGCTGCTGCCCTTCGTCTGGTAGGTTCCCTTAGTCGGCTCTTACGACATCCACGGGTTGAGTTGGATATTCGTACGCCGCCGCGGCTGCACGGCCCTACTACGTACTTAGCTATCACAAAATAGTGCGACCACCTCATTGATGCGTTCCGGTCATTGTCGCCTCACACGATGAAGGCCGGCCCCGCCCCCACGCGAAAGTGACAGAGCTATACGTGATCACGAGACAGACAGAGTTCATTCGCAGCCTTCAGACAGCTGACCGCGCCACACGGTTAATGCCCTCCATATTGTAGCAATCATCTGTTTGGAGGGACTGCAGTGTAACGTGAAAACATTAAAAAGCTTGCAAAATAAGTTATTGGAACATTTTTGGGTAGGTATAATATTGACCTTGGACCCCGTTTGTTAACTTTATATTTGTCTGAGGGACCAACAGAACGCCCCCCCGCGGTATTGTGCACTAATTTGACTAACAGCCTGTAGATAGGATGCGGGAGCTACTTTTGCCCTCTAGAGATCTATTATGTTATGGCCAAGGACGACACGAGACCACGGCCCGTACTCGTAAAAACGAAATCGAAGTATCTGATTATTTTTCGTGCAAACGCTAATCTTATGCAAGCGACATAAGAGTTGGCTTTGCACGAAAACGAAAGAGAAACTTCGATTTTCTTTTTCCGAGTAGGGCCCCAGTTTCTATACAACACTTACGTAAATTCCAGTGTAGTATCAATTCGAAGAATGAAAGAAAATTATTTGTTTCGACCACAACCTTACCACAAATACTACACAGCTTATGGAACTATGTGTTATATGTGAAGTCACCAGTATTTTTATTTATTTATTACTCTCTGCCCGCGACTTCGCACGCGTTGTTTCGTTTAAAGGTTATTTCCATCCCTTGGGTACTGATTTATGGGATAATAAGTAGCCTATACGTAATAATAGTATGTGTACGTTTGAGGTCTAGAGCTACAACTATGCTAACGTACCCAGATCCGTTTCGCAGTTTGGTGTGAAGAAGTATTATACATATTGTAATCGTACATTATAACTTTCTCGTTTAAAATATTAGTGTGACGATAAATAAATAAATAATGCTGGTCAATTCACACAGCATCATCTAGCACCAAGCTAAGCAGAGTTTGATAGTATGATATCTGTTTATGTTGTAGCTAGTACAGCGGCTGTGTTCACCGGAGTCATTTGGTTCATGTCCGGTATCCCTGCAGCGCTGATATCTATGGATGGCGAAGTGACTGCAGCGATGCAAGCAGTCACTTGTCTGAGTATCAACTCGGCGATGACCTACGGCTTCCAGCTTATGTTAGCTCAAGAAGCATCTGGTGGTAAGTATTAGTCAACATCAGCCTATGCTAGTCCTGTTGAGCGATAACGCAGAGGCTACCCATCCTATATTGACATTTGAAAGCCCTTTGCATGGCATGAGCGCAGGACACATTATAGTTGCTTTAGTAGTATGAAGCGTACGAAGGGACTTTCAAATGTCAATTATGGAATGGGTAGTTTTTACGTACAGCGGTACTGGACATAGGCCTCTCCAAATGAAATCCTATTGATGTCTTCCTAGCCGAATTTCAGCCATGATGGCGAGCCTCAATGGGGACAAGCCCTGTGCGCTGCGCAGGACACATTATAGTGCAGAAGTATATGCGCAATTACAGGTCGCTCTGTGTTCATGAGTGCCATAGCGCGAGTCTTTAGGTTGCCGCATCCAGCATCTCCCAGCCGTCTTTCGCAGATCATCATCCCATCTGACAAACGGACAAACCGATTTTTTACGGCTTAAATTAGCTAAAAATTTTAAAGCTATAAATGTTAAAACATAAATAAATGAAAAAAACTGCCTATAGGACAATGAATAAATAACTATATTTATATGCATAACTATATTTAAAGCTGTTTATAGAAGATGTAAAATTTGAATTGTCTAAGTGCTTATTTTGTAAGCCTAAAAAATAAAGTTATTGAAATCTGAATCTGAAATGACTTGGTAGTAACCTAAGTTTGCAAGTTTTGGAACACTCCGTCTGAGTCAAAGTCCGTTGAGGTTTATAATGGATGGGCTTCGTCAACCACATTTTATCATCTTTTGAGATTGAACTAAAACCACACAATATGTTATAATATAACCACAGCCGACCTTTAGTAGAATGTTTTTAAAACTTTGAGATTATTTAATAAGTTCAATTTTTATATATGTATTTGTAAATCTAGTAGCTTATTCAATTATTTTATCGTTTCTCCCAAAATACTCGCCAGTCTGCGGAAGGGAAAAGTTCGTTTCCAATACAGGTACTAAATATCTTTCCCTTTTTCAGGTTTACAATGGGGCGAATTTTTCGCATCGCCATCGACAGAGTCGTCTCGTTTCGCATTCGGCCACGTTATACTAATGTTATTGCTAGACTCAATTATATACATGCTGGTAGCTTTGTACTTAGAACAAGTACTGCCTGGACCGTACGGGACTCCTAAACCCTGGAACTTTTTGTTTACGAAAGACTTTTGGGTGTCTAGTAAGAATAAATATGGAGGTGAGTAATCCAGAATCTACATCGATTATGCCATTTGTTATATATTTTTTAATTCATTTTCTTGAAAAAAGCTTGCACTTTATTGCAGTTGAAATGGCATGAAATATTATTTTCACGTCGACGATATCATAATTTTTAATATGTATCTATCACTTAGCTAATGAAAATATACTGTGTCAGAATCGGAGGTTAATATCGATTTCGTATTTCATATTTCTCTCCTAAATCTATTTGGATTTCTTTAATTATAAAATATTAAAGGTTTTGCTGGTTTCAGACATATTTGAAAATCAAAACGAGGATGAAGATATATTGAAAGAAAAGGATCCTATAGGCCACACTGTTGGAGTCAATATAAATGTAAGTACGTATTAATTAGTAAAAGTGGTTCATTTGCAGACATTTTGAAGCTTAAGGTGATTCAAAACTTTAGTCCCGCGGCATTTAAAATTTTCGATAGTCGCGTCGATCGATAAAAAAGCAATATACGCACGTGACGTACCACCACCTTAAATTTTACTCGGTTTGTCTATCAAATATGAAATATATAATGTACTTATATAAAAACATAAGGTGCCAACCTCGTAACCCTCCTCCGTTGTTAGTCGGGTAAAAATAGGTACCCATTTCAAGACTCATTAATAGACCTTGAACCTTGAATATGGAGTCGGTTTGACGTACAGTTTTGCTAAAATTATTTATATTTTTTCAGAATTTGACCAAAGTTTACGGACCAAACATAGCTGTCAACAACCTTTCTCTAAACATATATGACGATCAAATAACAGTACTACTTGGTCACAACGGGGCTGGGAAATCTACCACGATATCTATGTTGACTGGTACGTAATCACACTTTGATTGTTTACCGAACAATTCAGAAGGTTATTATAAAGCTGAACGCGCACCTGTCCGCGCCGCAGCACCGCTCATCGAATTTCCTCATGGCTTCGTGCATTTGTCTGCATCGTACGCGCCACGCCACGCGTACGCGCTGAACCGCGTTCATCATTTTAACAGTATTTCTGTTTAGAACTGACGTATTCTATGGAATACGGATAACGTAATCCACGCCACCCGCAACTCAATCGCAACGTGTTTTTTGGACGGAATCCGAATACCTACAGGATTTTACTGAAATGCGGATCGTTCGGCGCGGATAGGTGCGATGTTGCATACTACCCTACTAATATTATAAATGTCAAAGTTTGTAAGGATGGATGTATCATCCATACATCCATCCTTACAAACTTTGACATTTAGATATTTGTTACTCTTTCACGCAAACTACTGAACCGCCTAATGGCTGTGTATGGGTATAGTTTGGGACTGGAATAACTTATAGGCTATTTTTTATCCCGATAAAACGCAGGCGAAGGCGCGGGCAGCTAGTTTCATATAAAGACAACTGCTGCCCGCGCCTTCGCCTATATGTTATTCCAGGTCCCAAATTATACCGATACCCAATTTCAGCCCAATCAGTTCAGTAGATTTTGCGTGAACAAACATCCACACTCAGAAACTTTGACATTTATAATATTAGTATAGGATGTATAAAATTCGGCGCGTGCGGCTGCTGCGGCGCAGACAGGTGCGCGTCCATCATTAAACTACTAGTCATCAATTAGTACTTGTGATTGAAGTGTATTGTGGTAGGTTGAGTGCTTTTGCACTGAATTGATTTGTAAAGTGCGCGTTGTATCATAAAATCGCCAATTATTTGAACAACTGCGTTTGATAATTTGAAATCTTGACTTGAGATTGCAATGTTACATTCCGTGCGTCTGCACTAAATTGATTCGTTAGATGGGTCCGCGTTGTATTATAAAATTGCGATTCATTCGAACACCTGCGTTTAATAATTTAATCTCATTTAATTATCTATAAGATTATAGGTAGGTACGTAGTCTCGCGGAAACATTAAAATGTTACATTATAGTAGACTAGTTTCTGCCCGTAGTTTAGCACGCGTTGGTTTTATGGTAAAAGTTATTTCTAGCTCATGGGAACTGATTTATGGAATACCACGTAGACTATGTTTTATTCCAGGCCTATAACTATATCTAAGCAAACCAGCACGATCCGTTCCGTAGTTTTGACCTGAAGAAGTAAAAAACATCCATACTGAGATAGCAACGAGTTTTTACTCTATGCATCCATCCATCCAAACATCTAAACATCCAAACTTATATTGGATATAAACTTATATCCAAAAATAGTGTGCTGAATATGCACCGAGGAGGGCTCAAACCAGTGTCTTATGATTATGACACGGGCGTCTTTGAATCCCGAGCGCAACGAGACAGATTTGTTTACGAGGAAAATAGTAACCCCCTTATTCATAATGGTCTGCTAACTTAAAACAGATGCTAAGCAGTGTTATTTCTCACTCTGACATAAGTCAATGGAAGAAGACAGACTGAGAAATAGCAATGCTTTAAGTTAGCAGATTATTATGCATAAGGGGGTAAAAGTTTAGTAACGTGTTTCACGGCATTCCTTTTTGAACAGAGGTTAGTTCAATTTCGACGAGGATTAGAGGACCTCATTGGACGGATCTTCTTTGTAAAAAAAATCACACATATTTTGATGTTCCAAAAATGTCATATGTCGCCTTATGAGATTGAATTTGAAACCTCAAAATAATGTAAGGAAATGTTGATCAAGGAGACTCAAACTAAGAGATCTCATTCGATTTGTTTGAATTCAGTAAAAACTTCACCTTTTTGAGCTAACGAAGCTATAATCACTTACTTTCAGTTCGAGATACATGACGAGCATAGACTTAGGATTTTTTGTGTGAAAACAAAGTGACTAGTCTGCCTACGGCTGCGCTCACGTTTAGTAGGTACTCAATAGGTACTTGTATAAAACATCGTTGTAATGCTTTTTATAGGGGGAATGAAATATGTAAATAACCTTTATATAATTCCCCCTCTAAAAAGCTTATTTTATTTCTGAAAATAGTGAATAAAAAGCACGTTTAATCACTATTTTGTTGTTTGAATTTATAACACTCTAATATAATCAACCTCAATCTCAATGCTATAAAACATTTCCATAGAAATAACGCGTGCAAAGCCACGGGCAGAAACTAGTTACAACGGACAGTAGTATGAGGTCTTTCAAACGGGGCATTCTAAAGTATTTACGGGGCCGGCAGCGCGCGTGTAACGTCCCTGACGTTGCAGGTGTCCATAGGCTGCGGTAACCACGTCCCATCAGGTGGACCGCACGATTGACTGCTGCTATCTTTGTGGTATAAAAAAAAATCTTAATATTTGTGTATTTGCAGGTAATGTAGAAGCCACGGCAGGTTCGGTGGTAGTAGCAGGCTATGATATAAAACGGCAATCGCGCGCTGCTCGCTCCCACCTCGGCTTTTGTCCACAACACAATGTTTTGTTCAACGAACTCACTGTCAGGGAACATTTGGAGTTCTTTGCCAGACTGAAGGGATTCAAGGGGAAAGCGCTGGAAGATGACATTTATTCGCTTATTGAGAAGCTTGAACTGCAAGAAAAGGTTGATATGATTTGCTCTAGGTAACAGATATCTACACCCAAATATTTCTAACGTAAATAATACTAGTTAGTTAATAATAATACAGTGGTCTTTTGATTTTTTCACTTCCAATCTTATTGTTAGAATAGAAAAAGAGAACTGTAGCGTGTTAGTTGCTATGTCATTCTTGTGCAACTTTCTTAGAGATTTAACTCTATTCAAAACATGTTTATTACAGACTAACTACGAAGCTGGCGGTCTATCGGGCGGTCAGAAGCGGCGACTATGCGTCGGCATCGCTCTAAGCGGGGCAGCCAAAGTGGTGCTCCTGGACGAACCCACTTCGGGCATGGACCCCGCATCGCGACGAGCCCTTTGGGACTTGTTGCAGAAGGTCAAGAAAGGTTTGGGAATATTTTTCTGTTATGGGGAAGCTCTAGTCGAGCTTTGAATTTGCTGTAAACTATGTCAACAAATCCGAAGAAAATAAACTAAATTCAGATAGAAATAGATAACTATAATTTTTAACAATTACTGAAGAATAAATGTAAAATCACTTTGATTTGAGAATATTTTTGTAAATTTATTTATTAAAAAAATTATTTAATTATGTTTAAAAATTTGATTTCACTTTAAATTATGTTTAAAAATCAATAAAAGGAAAGTTGGTTTTTGAATAAGTAGGTACTGCTGCGGGATTGTTTATCTTTTTCGCAGATAGTAAAAAAATAGGGTTTATACATCGAAGTTAGTATCATGCCTGTGCGTTTATATTGAGTATTATCGTCTTCTTTTTTTGTTCTTATTAGAAGAAAATCAGTATAGTGTGTGCGTTGCTTTCGCTTCCATTATCCAGCAAAAGAAAAATCAGGGTACATCTGATTGTGTTTTGGCTCAAATTGCTGCTGTCAAAGAGTTTGATTTTGGCTTTTTCTTCACAGTCCCTTTGAGTATAAAATGAAAGGGTTTGGCATCATCGTCATACTGAAAGTTCATAATAACAGCTTCCGTCCAAAAGATAGCCATCATCAAGATCATTGATGAAAAAAACATTGGAGTCCATGGAAGCACTCCAATGTTTTTTCTTCTATGATCAAAAACGAATTAAGCTAGAAACAGAGTGGTCTCACGTATGTAACATATACTACGGATTATGAGACCTGGACGCAAAAAACAGATGATATAGAGACACACTTTTTCCAATGATTAAAAGCTAATTAAGCTACGAACATATGGGTCCCAAGTATGCAACTTAAACTACGCTTATCAGGACGCAAAAAAAAAACAGAAGCCCCAGACACCCTGATCAATTGATGTTTCCCACACTGCGTCTAGTACGTTGCGTGTCGCGGGCTCAGTGTATTACTAGCTTTAACTTTTCCTTCAGGCCGCTCAGTGATCCTCACAACACATTTCATGGACGAAGCGGACTATCTCGGCGATCGTATAGCTATAATGGCGCACGGCCGTTTGCAATGCGTCGGCTCACCACAGTTCCTCAAGCGCAACCACGGCGTTGGTTACCAACTGGTGGTGGTCAAAGATGACCACTTTGATTACGAGCAGTGTTTGAATCTTATCAATAAGTATATTCCTGGGATTACCATCAAGGATGATAGAGGTAAGTTCGAAGTATAACTACCTACACTAGCTTTAAAAAACTATCGACCACTCACCTTGAGTTCTCTTAAGAAGGCTACGAACCTCTCCCAAACGGAACGGCCCATGCGGATTTGTTGTTGTTTCACGTCGAATGCAATGGGGCGCGCTATTAGTGAGAAAGCGCGTCTAACCATCAAATACCAAGCTGTCATGTGTGCGTGTGCTCGGTGTCGGCACCATTTTTTGATATTTTTTTGTACTTTCCGATTAATTTTCAATAAACGATTGATTTCAGAAATGTTTTTGATTATTTATAATGTTGAATATATTTAGGATGTTTGCAACGCGACAGATTTTCGAATAAAGGTGTCTATGCATACAAAATAGCTTGACTCGATTTGGTGGTCAAAATTAGTTTCGCTCTCATTTAAAGATCAGTATGTTTTTTGTAAAACTAAACCGCTGTAACATAACTATTTTTCATCCGATTACGTATGGAACATTTCAATAAGATCGGGGACATAGTTTTCAAATGAAGCGGAAAGTACGTTTGTATAGGCTAAGGCTATCCGTTCCGTTATTAACGAGTGGATCGACTTGTTTGGTAACTCACACTCGTTCATATACCTTGGTCATTGCCAACTGGTGGTGGTGAAAGATTTTATATGTTCATTTACTCTGGTTACGAGCAATGCTAATTAATCAGATCAATACGTATATATTCCTGGAATCTATATTAAGAACGAGAGATTAGGTTGAGAGATTAGGTTGAAGTGTATAATAGGGAGGGACATCGCGTCGGGCCAAGATGGCGGGTTTTATTTCGATAAGGGCAGACAATGCTGAATAATAAATCATGTAATGCGATCGATCACGCATTTTCTGAATGCTGAATTAAATTAATTATCTTATCTTTTGATTTTTGTACTTTGTTATACTCCATGTTTTGAAACGTGCAATATTATTTACCCTTTTTTCAAATATGGCGAACGAAGTTACCTACGGTGGTCAAAGTCTTGCTCAAATTAGCGAGTTATATTTTAATATTACAGGCACAGAAGTAACATTCAGTTTGTTAAACGAGCACGCCTACTTGTTTGAAACTATGCTACAAGATCTGGAGAAGAACATCAACATTATCAGATTCAAAAATTACGGCCTTATCGCGACTACACTAGAGGATGTGTTTATGTCGTAAGTAGCAATCAGTATTTTATTATTGATAAATGCAAGTTTTGTCGTGTGTAACTGCAGAGCAAAGGCCTGCCTCTCCAATGCCAATGCAAGATTTTGAGAATGGATACAAGCAGCTTAGGGGCTGTCAGCAGAATTACGAGGCTCAGAAGCTCCGAGTTGGAATGTTAGGCCCCGATGTTGTACAGTATGCAAGCCATTTCGAATCTTGTAGCTTGTAGGGCTTATTTTGTGTGGTCTAACAATATTTTCTGGTCCTGTTTTAAATCAAATCATATTCAAATGAAAGCTAATAGAAAATCTAGCAACATATAATAAAACGCTGTTTAAATAAATTGGAGCTTAATCCTATCATTGGAATGGCTGCCTTCACCGATTTTCATAATACAGCTTAAAACATTAATATCTCAATCATTATTAGATTTTTAGTTTTTGCTTTTATATCATCTATGACCAAAGTGCTTTGAAAGATAAATCTAACGAATCCAAACTCGACGTGGTTAAGTCGTTTCATTTAGGATGTCCTATGGCCACCTTCGGTTTCCATTGTCAGGTCGGCTCGATGGTACCATGACATTGCATTGTCCCCTAACTTACATAAGTATGCCTAATTTCAGCTCAATCGGTTGAGGATAAATGATCCAAAATTGAGTTGGAAGATTTGTCCCACACAAACTAACAGGGCAAGTAGAAAAAAAGCTTGTAAATACACACTGGTTCATCAGTTTAGGAGCTACAATGCCACCGACAGATTTACATATGAACACGATGAACTAAAGGCCAGAATATATTCAAAGCACGTTAATATACTAAATAGATCTGAAGTCTCGTTCAGTTTGCATGGTGTAGAAAGAGATGCCCTGTATTTCAACACAGAAGGACAGCTTTTAGTCATTTAGCGCTTTGACGGAGAAGTACAAGCTGAAATGAACTTTATTGCGTATCTCTAGAATCTAAAAAGTATTTTGCCAGGCCCAGAAAGATAGGACAGAAAAACTAATGTATTTTGGCTATCAACTCCCGTCAAATACCTCAGATATTTAATTATTTCTGTGAAATATGTAGCTTCTACTAAGCATTATAATATTTTCAGTCTTGGAGCGGACCTAGCGCCAGTAAATTCGGATTCTGATGACGGAACTACCACTATCGCATCAGAAGTTGACTCTTTGGAACAATGTAAGTAAACAATACAATCAAGATAAGATACGATGAAATCAATAGTTATTTATTATCTGACTGCGGCAAAGCCATTAGGGCTGGATTATGTATTTAATTTTTATGCACTAACATTAATTTTTATAAAACTTTTGAAACTACATATCATGGTTATTTACAACAGTAAAACTAATAACGGGATATTTGCGATTATTTGAGTTCCGAGTTCTCTAATATTTCGGTACAGTTTAGTCGCTGCGAGTTAGTTTTTATTAGCAGACATACCTATCAACTCTCATTCATAGTCTATTGCTACCAATGTTAACACTACCACCCCGGTTTTAAAATAGAACGCAACTCGATCACGACACACAACACTGACGACGGTATCTGAACGCGGCCCGGTTGATACAAAACTAAAATCATGGTGAATATCCCGTTATAATCTTTAGTGTTATGAATTTCTATGTTTGTATCTTGTATAGATACAAATTTAAGCGTGATATACTGATGTAGCGCCCAATCTAATAAATAATTGTTTTGAAAAAATTAAAATTCGTCTTCAAGTTCCAGTAAAATATACATATTATTGGATATAGGATATATAGGATTTTACTGTAATAGTTTTGTTTTGTAGTGGATAGACCTTAGTTTGACCACAATCTCACTTGATGGTAAATGACGATGTGGTAGACGTTGTATGACGAAAGTCTAGAAGATACCTTCAAGTACAGTAGTAGTTTACCAAGAGTAAATCTCTTGTCTTGAAGATGTCGCAAATGGCCGGAAAAACTGTAGCAGGTAGCGAATTCCGTTCCTTACCGGTGCGAACGATGAAGGTTGAGGAAAACCGCTTTTCACTTTGGTTCCAAAGTTCACAGTTAGTGTGAGAGTGACACCGAGGAGCTCCAGTTGATCCTTTACGGGTACATTCCGTTAGATAGCAACCTGGACAAACGGCCTCTTTTTTGCAGAGAAGAGGCAAGCTTGCGTTTTCGAGGCAGTGCGATTGACCCGATTGGATTCGCCCCAAGTCGTCGCCCTAATGTGAACAGAACAGCGCTATTGAATAGCCTATGCCAATATGCATTCTGTACCTTTGTGGTTCCGGTAAAATTGTGACTTATGACTACCTCTGTGTCGCAGCGGGTGACGCAAGAGGTTGCGGGTTAGATCCACCTCGGAACAAATGTTTGTACGATCTGCAGATATTTGTTGAGGGTGTAATGGGTGTATGATAAAATATATCTATCTATGTCGTATAATGCATTAAGTAATCAGTTAACTAGTACCCATAGCAGAAGCTCTACTTAGCTTGAGGCTAGAAGATGCTGTGTGAATTATCGAGCATTATTAAAAAAAAATATGTGAACCTGCTTTCAGTGGATACCATCGGCGACATAAAGAAAGAAGTGACGGGTTGCAGTCTCCTCTTCCAACACTGCCTAGCGATGTGGTTCAAGCTATGGTTGTACTGGACCAGATCCTGGGGCACGGTACTTCTGCAGCTGACTGTACCGGTTGTACTGATCAATATGACGCTTCTGGTCACGAGATATCTCATGTCTTTTAATGACAGTATCGTGCGGAGGAACTTGACGCTGACTGTAGGGTAAGAAGCGACAGCAATTCGGGTGTTTTTTTTTTATTATTGCCGTAGGTCAAAAGATTTTTGGATGTTTGTTACGTCTTCAAAATAGTGACTGACTATAATACTTCTTTGCCTTTTCACGCCAAAACTACAGTACGGATCGGGCTGAATTTCGGATTTCTAAAGAATGACCGTATGTGTTTTGGGATTAGACTAGACACAGAACATCTTAGCTACTTTTTATCCCGGAAAACACTTCACTTAATTTTTTTGTCCAAAAAAATTTAAATTAAGAGAAAATCAATACCAACTTATATTTTATTTGATAATAATAACCATGTAAATATAAAGCCCGTTATTAATATACTGTGCTATAAAGTAAGCAATTATAGTATAGCTTGGTAACCTTATAGAAATATAAATTATAGCTGCCTGTGCGGTACTTGAAAATTTGTATAGAAAATATATGGCCCTATGACTTGCTATGATTCTATGATGCTATGATATATTATAGCTACGTCTGTGATGGGGTTTAGGCTTACAAAATAAGCACTTACACAAGTCAAATGTTATATTGTAAACAGCTTTAAGCCCATCACAGACGTAGCTATAATATACATATAGTAATATGAACCATAGCTAGGCATAGCGCGATATATTTTCTATACAAATTTTCGAGTGACCGCACATACAGCTATTCTACTATCCTACTAATATTATAAATATCAAAGTTTGTATGGATGGATGTGTGGATATTTGTTACTCTTTCACGCAAAAACTACTGAATCGATAGGCTAAAATTTGGTGTGTGTATAGTTTGGGACCTGGAATAACATACCTATAGGCTATTTTTTATTCCGATAAAACGCAGGCGAAGGCGCGGTCAGCAACTAGTAATTTATATTTCTATGACGTCACCAAGCTATACTGTAATTGCTTACTTTATAGCACAGTATATTAATGTATGTACTATATCTGTGATGGGCTTAAAGAAATAAAGTTAAAGAAATCTGAAAATTCAGATTATTAAAAAAATACTTTCCAGGTTTGCCCAAACGGAGTCTCTGCTGAGTTTCAACGGGTCGAACCTAGGTTCGCTCGGCTACCACGCCAGTGTTGCCTATGAAGATGTGTTCGCGACTTCTGGCGTGGATTCCATGTGGCTCACGAAACTTAATGGGACCAGTGTGCCTGACTACTATTTGGAACGGGTGAGTGTGTAATATAAATAAATTAATATGCTGGACAATTCACACAGCATCATCTAGCCCCAAGCTAAGCAGCGCTTGTATTATGCATATATATATAATTATATAACTGATTTAATTAAAACAACACACTACATAGATATTTTTTTATATACAGAGAAAATACTATGCTTCGAGTATAATGAACTGCTGAAAATCTCACGGTTCAGTATTTTTCCGATAACCTGGATTCTTCTGAGCTCAAGTTCGACAATGGCTTAAAATCTGAAACTAGCATTAAATCGGATAAAATAGGAAAACATAAAGTGCTCATTTGACATCCTATTCGATAAGATTTAAGATCGGAACGTACGAGACTAAATTTCAGAAACGTCGGATGGCGTGGCGTACGATAAGTGTGTCTCTCGTAGGCAATCTGTTTTCGGATCACATAATGCGTCGCGTCCGTTGCTTCCAGCTCGATGCACGCGAACACTTCGTTTGATTTTCTATGAATAATCATCATGCTTAGCAATCCTTTAATTTCGTTCTTCAAAGTAAACTATTATTTCCTGAGAACAAAACTTGTAACTTCAAATAAAAAAAAAGACATTAAATTTGGCCTTACTGTGGTTCTTAACCCCTTCACATATAAGGGTACCTAGGTTCCTACTGATGAAAATCGAACAATCATAAACGAGCATGAGACGAGTGTTTTTTACGGTTCCGTACCTAAAAAGGAAAAACAGAACCCTTATAGGATCACTTTGTTGTCCGTCCATCCGATTAAATCAAACTATTAAGTCAACGCAATCAAAAGTTACAGCCGTTGATGCCCAATTTTTTTGAAATTTCTAATGCACACAAAACTAATAGGATACTAATAGCATAGGATACTTCCCGTTGACCTAGAATCATGAAATTCGGCAAGACGCAAGGCTTTATAGCAAAAGTAAAGGGAAAAATACAAAAATTATAAATTTTGTTTCTTCAGAAAAACATATGGTTTTTTAAAGCGACTAAAACCTATAGGGTACCTCCATCCCGTAGAAACAAGGACTTATAATAACGGAACACTCGGTGCGCGACTCCAACTCGCACTTTACGTTTTATTTATAGTCGATAGACCTTAAAAAACAATCTCGTTTTAATTTAATTTCGAACATTGCTTCGATCCTATGTGAGTGGTCGATCCCGCACTACGTCGTCAATAAGGACGAAGCCCTAAGGCTGCGAAAAAAGATCTCTTTTTTGGGAAAGTTTTCCCTCCATTTTTGATAAACGGTTAACTTCTAAGAATAATATAATATTCTATAATAATAATAAGCACTATTTTTGTATCCAGGCTACGGACGGAGCGCAAGCAATGGGAAGCCTCCGCCACAGCATGCTAATCGGTGCTACTTTTGAGGAGAACTCTGCTACCGCATGGTTCAGCAACTTTGGCTACCACGACGTGGCGACGTCCCTGGCGGCGGTGCACTCTGCGATACTACGCGCACGAGATATCACAGCGCGACTGAATGTATTCAACCATCCGCTGGAAGCCACTTATGCTGACCAGGTAATGTACAACTTTGGCTACGACGACGTGGCGACGTCGCTGGCAGCGGTGCACTCTGCGATACTACGCGCACGAGATATCACAGCGCGACTGAATGTATTCAACCATCCGCTGGAAGCCACTTATGCCGACCAGGTAACGTACAACTTTGGCTACCACAGCGTGGCGACGTCCCTGGCTGCGGTGCACTCTCGATTCCTACTACGCGCACCATGCTAACGGAATTGTAAAACATGAGCTCATAACTAAATATTAACCACCATGTATACCACGTTTTATGCATATATCAATTACATTACATCATTTAAAAAAGCCGCTAAGGCCTTGTACACAATGGTATACGATATTATTAGATAAAGTATGATAGTTTGTGATTATATAACGGGACTGGCATATTCGGTAAGCGAATTTAAGTCCTTAAAAAAACAGAATAAAGAAAAAATGTCTATTGAAACGTTTTTACGCTATTCCTTTCCCATGCGAACTGATGGGACAAAAGTAATGTGTTATTCCAGGTCAAGATATAATCTACTTTCATCTATTCTAAATTTCAGCCCGATCCGTTCTGTATTGTAAGGAACATACATCCATCCATTCAAACTAGTGTGAGTGAGTAGGTAATGCGGTTGGCCTTTAATAAAAAACCAACCAGCAAATTTATTTGTTCCAGAACAACATGCAAGTGATGGTCCAACTAATGGCGATGCAGCTGGCCAATGGAATCGGCAGCAGTGTGGGAATCATCAGCGCAGTATTCGTCATGTTCTATATCAAGGTGGGTTACGATAAAGGTGGAAACACACTATACAACTGCCACGCGACCTGACGAAACGCGATGCGTGTTGAGTTGAATCATTGCAAATTATATTAATTTTCTATGAACACACTGTAAACACCCGACGCGACGTGACGTGGCATCGGGTGTTTACCGGTGTTTAACTCGCACTAGTGCTGCACTGCACAAAAATATGGGCTTTAATTCGTAAAATTTGGATACATTTTACAATCAGAGCAGTAAATAGCAGGCAGCACGTAGACCACTCGCTTGAAGCTCTCGGTAAGCTATTATATGACTGTAAAATGTACCTTAAGATTATGGTGAGTTTGTGCCCATATTTGAATGATTTTTGTTGTGCCGTGTGGTTGTTGGTATGTGCTAAATCCTTTATTCCTCTACATTATTGTAAGCGTTTTTAAATTTAAAGATAACTTTATTTATTTTCCGTTCAAAGCATAGAGTAGAATGTTGATACGCTTAGAAAAAATGGAAAAAACGGCCCCTGTCTCAACATAATCTTGATTAGTTTATATGGAAAAATGATTTTAGAGACTGCAATGTTTCCCATTTGCACTATTGCAGTCACTAAAATCGTCTCACAAGATCATCACCACCAAAGTGGTTCGGCTACTTGTTGGGTGATTTTAAAAGTATAGTTTTTAAGAGTACCTACCTACATAATTATTATAGAATTTTATTGGTGAAAAATATTACATTGATTCGGGTGGTTTGGTGATTGTCGTCATATCGCGTATGGATAGGATAGAGCGAAGTGGAAAGAAAAGGCCAAAAAATTTAAACCCACCATCGAATAGGAATGTTAATTATTTTTATATTACTTTTTGTTTGAAAGGTAACCTTATCGGTTGAGTGTTCTTATTATTCGTTTCAAGAATCCAAGATATGATAGTTTTGTCAAGAAAGACATTAACAACAAGGTAACCACAAACTGTGTTGAACATTAGCGATTTACTCCGATGATACCAGTGCCCCAAAAATATTCTCGACCAATATTTCTTTTGTTACCCTTTGTTTATATAAAACTATCTTGTCAAATCAAAAACTGTTTCGAACATTAGCGATTTATTCAGATGATACCAGTGCCCTAAAATATTTTCCACCAATATTTCTTTTGTTACACTTTGTTTATATAAAACTATCTTGTCAAATCAAAAACTGTTTCGAACATTAGCGATTTATTCAGATGATACCAGTGCCCTAAAATATTTTCCACCAATATTTCTTTTGTTACCCTTTGTTTATATAAAACTATCTTGTCAAATCAAAAACTGTTTCGAACATTAGCGATTTATTCAGATGATACCAGTGCCCTAAAATATTTTACACCAATATTTCTTTTGTTACCCTTTGTTTATATAAAACTATCTTGTCAAATCAAAAACTGTTTCGAACATTAGCGATTTATTCAGATGATACCAGTGCCCTAAAATATTTTCCACCAATATTTCTTTTGTTACCCTTTGTTTATATAAAACTATCTTGTCAAATCAAAAACTGTTTCGAACATTAGCGATTTATTCAGATGATACCAGTGCCCTAAAATATTTTCCACCAATATTTCTTTTGTTACACTTTGTTTATATAAAACTATCTTGTCAAATCAAAAACTGTTTCGAACATTAACGATTTATTCAGATGATACCAGTGCCCTAAAATATTTTCCACCAATATTTCTTTTGTTACCCTTTGTTTATATAAAACTATCTTGTCAAATCAAAAACTGTTTCGAACATTAGCGATTTATTCAGATGATACCAGTGCCCTAAAATATTTTCCACCAATATTTCTTTTGTTAACCTTTGTTTTAAATAAAACTATCTTGTCAAATCAAACACTGTTTCGAACATTAGCGATTTACTCAGATGATACTAGTGATGTAAAATATGTTCCATCAACATTTCTTTTGTTTTGTAAGCCTTTTATTTATATAAAACGATCTTCTGCCCGCGGTTTTGCACACGTTTTTTGAGATTAAAATAAGTAGCCAGTACAAAATATGTTATTGCAGGTCTTTATGTGTGCAAAATTTCAGCCCGATCTATTTAGTAGCTTTAGCATTCGGTACGGCACAACGGTACAAGTTTACGACTTTATAATAATACTAGCTGCTGCCCGCGACTTCGCCCGCGTTTTATCGGGATAAAAAATATATTATGTTATTCCAGGTCCCAAAATATCTATATATATATATATATATATAATATAGGTATTCTGAGAATAATCCTATTATAGATATCTTACTAGTCCTACTAATATTATAAACGTCAAAGTTTGTATGGATGGATGTATGAATATTTGTTACTCTTTCACGCAAAAACACTGAACCGACTAGGCTGAAATTTGGTATGGGTATAGTTTGGGACTGGGTATAGTTTTATATATTTATGAAAATCGGCGCAGCCCTTTCTTATATTTTAATGGAGTAAAATCGTTGCCAGTATTTTCGAATTTATATAAACTGTTTAGTGTCTTCTTAGGAGAAAGCGTGCGGCGCAAAGCTCCTCCAAAAAGCGGCCGGGCTGCAGTCAGCGGTGATGTGGCTGAGCGCGGCTCTGTTCGACTGGCTCTGGTTCATCATCTCTGCGGTCACTATCCTCGCCTCCTGTGCGCTCTTTAACGTCATGGGACTCTCTACGGCCACGGAGCTGGGTGAGATAACACGAACACAACTTAACACTTTGACTGTCATAGACCCACTAAGCCTTCATCTATGGCTACTCGAGTCTTACTCACTTTGACTAGTCTTAAGAACATTTGGTGCCTAGTGAAGGCGCCAAGCGCGCAAGCACGTACTAAATGCTCTAGAGGCGCTAACTCTTACTCACTTTGACTGCCACGGACGCACTTAGTCTTTTCCGAGGGTTTGTTACTCAGCAACGCGCCCCGTCCCGTCGCATCGCTGAAGCTTAGCACTGGACGCGCTAAATTATTGCTGACGATGCGACCTGACGGTGACCTCCTAGCCGGCCACGGCAGCCAGTGAGTTTTCCCATCAGGACACAAACTTCCACTGCTGAATATGCCTTCCCCAAACACACACACATCCTCACATAGTTCAGCTTTTTGGAGGAGCTTCGTTATAATCACTGCGCTTGGCAGGCGGATTGGTGATCGCAGTAGATGTGTTAAAAATACACAGAAAGAAGCTGCTGCCCTTCCTCTGGTACCCTTAGGCTACGAACGAACGCACTGACAGGCGGCTTGCTTAGAGCCTAAGAGTCTTACGACCATTTGGCGACTAGTAATGGCGCCAAGCACGCAAGTTCTTACTAAATGCTCTAGAGGCGTTAAGCAAGCCGCCTGTAAGTGCGTTTGGACCCTTAGTCAGTTCTTACAACAGCCACCAGCTGAGTTGGACCCCATTCTAACGCTGCGACCACCACAGCCAAGGCTTAATAATGCTGTGTAGTCTGAGCTTGGTAAGTGACTCCTCCTCCTTGCGTCGTTTCCCCAATACTGGGGGTCGTGACCCATCACGGAAACAGTGTTTCCTGTACGCGCCATCTGCTCCGGCTTTCAGCAACATGTATCGCTTCAGAGATGTTGATTTCGAGTGTGGTGCGGATCTGGTCAGACCAGCGCGTTGGGTTTACTCTCGGTCTCTTTTCCCGTGAAGATGAGTTTTTGGAAGTTGTCTCCGGGCTTGCGGGCTATATGACCAAATAACTCGAGAAACCTACTCAAACTCGGATCATACTGAAACGATTAACATTTTTGAGACAGATTTTTCTTTAAATCTAGTTTCTGTCCGCGTATTCGCAAGCGTTGTTTAATTTTTAAAGATTATTTCTATACCATGGGAACTGATTATGGGACAATAAGTCCTATGTAGCCTATGTTATTCTAGGTTTAGCTTACCTTAAATTTTAGCTCGATTACTTGCTATTGGCAATTTTTAAATTCTAGATTTAGATTTATTCTTTTTTTCTTTATTAAGATTGTTATATTCTAAATAGTGTATTATAACCAATTTATATGTGTAGTGTAGTGTACTAACTACATTTTACCTCTTGAATTATCTTTATTGTTATCTTTTAATTTATGTAAATCTGTAATTATTTAGGATTAAAATCCACACTAGTTCTCCTCTGTAACATTATATTTTATTATGCTAATAAAGAAATTTTGAAACTGTAAACTGTAATTACTACAACTTCTCTTTACATATAAAATTGTTTACAGTGACTATGTCTTTTTTGAGAATAAACATCTTCAAATACGCAAGCAAAATTTCAGGCCGGTCCGTTCAGTAGTTTTGCTGTGAAGTAGTAACGCCATTAAAATATAATTCATATCATTTATTGTGATTACGAGTACGATGATGTACGATGATGTACGAGTATTGGTCATCTAAACGTCCAAACATCCAAACTTTCGCATCCTACTAATATTATAAATGTCAATCTTTGTATGGATGGATGTATCGATATTTGTTACTCTTTCACGCAAAAACTACAGAACCGATTAGGCTGAAATTTGGTATGGGTATAATTTGGGACCTGGAATAACATATAGGCTATTTTTTATCCCGATAAAACGCGGGCGAATGCGCAGGCAGCAGCTAGTTTATAATATAATGAGTGTGATTTGCGTTCTAGTTTTCGAGGATTTCTTTTTCTTAAATGAGAACAACTAGCCTACCTGTGATAACTATCTTATCACAGGTAGGCTAGTTGTTCAATTAAGGGCTCCGATAGATACTGTTTTTGTTAATTGATGTTAGACGATGCTTTTATTCCACTTTAAAAATACGTCAAACAAGTGGCAATTATATACAGATAAGAGAAGTATTTGTAATTTTTATTGGGGCCAGATAATGCTGTATGAATTGTCCAGCCCATTATGTATTACTAGCTGCTGGTCGCGCCTTCGCCCGCGTTTTATCAGGATAAAAATAGCCCATCACATAATGATGTTATTCCAGGTCCCAAACTATACCCATACCAAATTTTAGCTCTGTTAGTTCAGTTGTTTTTGCGTTAAAGATGAACAAACATCCACTTTGACATTTGTAATATTAGTAGGATTAATCATTTAGAGATTGTTCTTGTAAACGCTAATGTCTCCCCTGTTATGAGGGAATTTGAGCACGGACATTTTGTTTATCTGTTATTCACAATTTTTGTACATAGTACCTATTTCTATTAATAAATTCGTCATCATCAACATATCCTTGGGTCTAGGATCCCAGATATTTTATGTCGAAAAAGGATTTATGTATGAAAACTACACTAAAACTGTTAAAAGTAACAGAACAGAACAAGGATATCACTAAAACAAAAGAAAAACTTCAACAACGCATAACTGCACGAACGCAGAGAAAATTTTTCAAATGCGAGTTCGAAAATGGACTACCGACAATTGAAAATTATTTCAATTGTCTGTAGTCCATTTTCGAACATTAGAATCATTTTCATTCATTAGAATGAAAGCTTTCAAATCCAAATACTGAGAACTTCTGCTCTTTGCTTCAAGGATACCCTTAGTCTCATAAAATATTTGAAACATTGATTAGAATTTTAAGCCGGGGAACTGGGATCTGCACTGACATTCCCTTTCCAGTATAGGCCGCCAAACAAACACAACAGCAGAAATCATCCTGTGTGGATGTTCGTTCAGCTATATAAAAAAATCTTTTCTTTTTTTTAAATCAAATGTATGTTATTTGTCTTTCAGGGCGGCTGTACCTGTGTATAATTCTGTACGGGGCGGCGATGCTTCCCATGAACTATTTATTCTCGTATCTCTTCAACGGACCCGCGGTAGGATTCGTGGTGGTTTTCTTCCTCAATGTTCTCTTGGGTGAGTTTTGTAGATGTCTACCACAGCCCCAATATACAAGTACTCTGTAGTAGAGATGTGCTTATGCCGGGCATTTACTGGGTGTATTGAGTAAATGTCCAATAATATGTCCTTTGATGCCCAATAAATGGGCATCTACTGAGCATACATTGGGCATTTACCTAATCAATACGCCCTGTAAATGCCCGACATACATAAACCCATCTCTCTACTCTGGAGGTCATACATTTATCGGTGACAGATTGAGGCCATTTGATTTTCGCCATTTTGGCGTTGGGTGTTTGCGTCATCGTCTATGGGACTAATATTATGGTTGTCGTGTTGTTTTGGTACGCCTCAACAAATGTCAATTTTAGTACTAAAGACAGTCGAGAAGGGACGCATTAAATCAGCGCAATAAGCAACTATGTGTAGAATATTCCCTCCAGCTTGTATACATGTATAATGGAGTTCAGTGCTACCTGCCTACCGGTACGATGACAGAATACCACGCAAAGAAATTAAAAAAAATCTAAAACCTCTAGACTAGCGATTTCGATGAAGCTCCCAGGTGGCTTGACTTTTTCCAACACTTTGAACAATTATCGTTACATTTCTACCAATGTTCACAAAACCGTGACAAACTATTCACCTACTAAACCTTCCTCTTGAATTACTCTATCGAGTGTTGAAAACCGCATGAAAGACGACAGACGCGGCGGAGGACGTTGTTTTATAATATGTAGTGAAGGAAAGATATGAGGGGTAAAAATTCTACTCACTCGTTGTGTGTACATCCCCCCATAGTCATACTTTATGAGTATAGAAAGAAATTGATAAATAGATTTAAAATTATTTATTGCGCACTTAAATCAATTAGAAACAATTACAACAAAACAACTTATAAACTAAGTGACAATTGGCGGTCTCATCGCTCAAGAGCGATCTCTACCAGACATCCTTGGATGGATAGGATCATTGGATATAGTATAAGGAGATCTGTGTGTTTGTGTGCTTATGTAAGTTTTCCAAATAAAATACTTTTAATAATGAAATTAATAAAGTGTCAATTTTTGTAGGTCAGATGGGAGGTCAAATAGTAGAAACGTTAGCTAACCCAGCTCTGGATACCAAGGCGGTAGCTGATGGAATGGATGCGGTTCTGCAGTTTTTCCCTATGTACAGCTTCATTACTTCTGTTAGGTAAGGAACTATTTAAGAGGCTTGGACTGACGAAAATAAGCACCACAGAGGTTGTTATAAAAATGAAAGTTTTATACAGTAATTACATAACCAAGGTACATATATTTATACAGTCGTTCGACGAAGGCGTTTTGACAGGGCAATCGTGCGGGGGAAAAGGGACAAGACGGAGAAAGGACGCACCTGAGCTGCATACATCTCCGCCTTAGTAGCTCGGGAGTTATTTTTCAGGGCTAACGGATAGCTTGCTTGTTTGTTAGCTAGACCATTGTTTGGAGAAAATGGAGGTTATTGAAAAGGCATCCATTTTCATATTATCGAATAAAAGTCTAAATCGTAATTTGTTATATTATTTATTTACTTCATTATGGTTAACGTTTTCGACTAACTCGAGGTCATAGACTACGAATATGCGGTCTAAGATGGCAGATATTTTTTTGTTTAGAATGTTTCTTTAGGGGTGTCGTTCGGACTAACTCCAAGCCGTAGATTACGAATATGCGGTGTTTTTGTTATCCAAGATGGCGGGTATTTTTTATTTCAAATTTTATTCTTGGGTGTCGCATACAAGATTGTAATTTGGATAATAAAACACTGCATATTCGTAATGTAGTAGATGACGATGTTAACCTAAAATCAATAAGTTTTCAATTGACACATACGTCATACATGTGACAACCCTGACTACGCTATAGCGCTGTCGCGTCACATGTCGGGATTGAAGGCGTCAGTCTATTATATGTTTTATTTATAGTGTGGTAATTATAAGTATGAAAATAGGCAAAATGTGATAACTAGATAAAGTAATTTATTTGCTAAGTTCACTTTAGTTATACAGAGAAGCTAAATATTCGATGATGGCTACATAACTCGATTTTTTCTGATCAAACTAACCTTGTTCATAATAATTTCAATAAATACATAGTGAGTAAGAGTCAAAATCAGTTTCTTAAATTAGTTTTTCACGAAACTACGTTTGGTAAACGTATTAGAATTGTCGAGTAAAAAACAAACCTTACATTTCAGAATAATGAATAGCAACGAGATGATGGTACAGACGTGTCTACAAGCGTGCGAAATCATGACTGTGATGCGGCCCAACGAAGAATGCAACTTGCAAACAATGTGCAATGTATCCGAAAACTGTTGCCGTAAGTTTAAAATTACATTTTGTTGTTTACTATACTCTTAAAAAATGAACTGGTACTTTAGTTAAGAGTGGTCCATTTCTTTGACGGCCAATATACTAATTTACGGAATAAGCTGATGGCCCGAATGAAGCTATGTGGGTTCATCATTGCATTTTTTCTGCAGTAGGTATATAAAGTAAATATATTTTTAATAAGTAAAAAACTTAAATACAAGTTTTTATATCATCTACTCGTAGGACCAAAGTGTTTGGGAAGACAAATCCAACGAACTCAAACTCAACCTGGTTAAGTCGTTTCGTTTAGGAGTTCCTATGGCCACTGTTGGTTTCCATCATCAGACCAGCTCGATGGTACCATAACATCGCACTTTCACCAAACTTACATAAGTATGCCAAATTTCAGCTCAATCGGTTGAGGATAACTGGTCTAAAATTGAGTTGCAAGATTCCACCCGAACATAGTTAAATAAAAGCTTGTAAAATATATATTTACGCTGGCTTTGCTCATTTTGTGACAACTATAAATACTAATATAAGTGACGTCATAAATCCAATATGGCGACACTTCCAACATGGCAGAGAGAGTGTTGATGTCCATAAGATAAACATAAACGTTTGATAAATTTAATAAAAATTAAAATACGTGTAACGAAATACGAAATCATAAAACCGTGGATTACATTATGTAATCCAAACTTGCAAACACGGACTTAGCAGACTTCCTGTGACTCGACCGTCAGAAACCCATGCACGCCTAAACAACTGAGAGCATTTTTTTGATATCTAATAGAAAGTACACGAAGCCGCTCAAAAACTGCAATTATAGTTTTTGAGACATATTAATTTTTGCAAGTATGGATTATACTATGTAATCCGCGCAAGCACTCTAGGGTTAACGAAATACATTATAATTATTTCAGTAAACGAGAATTCCCACTTCACGTGGGATGAAGGCATACTCCGCTACATGGTCATGATGGTCGTGAGCTGCGCCATCTTCTGGGCTCTCCTGATGATCATCGAATACAGACTTTTGCATAGGGTAAAGTATTAATATGCCTACGTGATGTGATGTCTCAGTGGCATGTGATGACGGCTAAAGCCAAATAAATGTCAGTCTATCCTTTTCTGTTTCAGGATCTATAATTTGATTAATCCCTGTAGCTCATATAAGAATTGTTATTAAAGGTATTATAATTATAAATCATTGGGGATTAATGACTAATTGCTTCTTATTTATTAATAAATGGACATGGTTAATGTTTAAAAAAAAATCATGTATTAGCTAATTGTTAACGATCGATTATTTCATATGATCTAACGGTATAAGTTATACATATAGTTCCCTTCAAAACTTAAGAGATATCATCATTTTAATCAAACGCGCCGCTATCGCATAGAACAGTCTCCACTGACGTCACTGACGTGCGAATTCATGCAAAATGGCCGCAACAGTGGAAGGGTTAGGGCGATATTGAGAATTATACCTTTAATAAGATAGAATTATTTTTATTAATGTCTTCAAATATCACACTCCTTGGTTTTATTCAGTGTAATTCTTAACGTTTCTGCTAATAAATACTACACATAAAATTAAATGACTGTTCATTTTAAAACAGCAAAACAATTTGGCGTTGGCAAACTATTGTAAAAAGTTGCCTATTTATTATTCCAAGTTTACAAAAACGCCCATACAAATTTCAATCCAGTATTTTGCGTCAAAAACTACCGAGCAAATATCTGTATAAACTTTCACATTTAGGGCCCATTTAGTGCACGACTGCCGGTCGACGCCTGTTGACCACTTATGTATAATAATATAGTCTTGCGTGCATTTTGATAAAATTCCTTGGAAATTCGCGTTTACCAACAACGGTGTAACAGTAAACCCAGCCTATTTACTGCTCGAACGATACGCGCTGACTAACGAGCACCCCAGCACTCCTCCCCACTCTTCGTTCCCCCGATGTCGTCTGAGATGGTCGCGCGGTTGCCCTGATAGTCGTGATGCTGTCGCGCGTTTTATTCGATGGATTCACGCGTTTGCCGCGCTTTTGTCGCGCGTCATAAATGCGACTGACACGCGATAGTAGCGATGCCGTCGCGCATTTGCTAAACGCGCGACAGCATCGCTACAAAAAGTCGCAGTGGGCGTGCGGCCTAAATGACACTTATTAATAAAACAAGTCCTATTTTTATCAAACAGATATTCGTTTGGAAGAAAGTTCCTGCCGCCATAGACCCTGCCAGCCTAGACAACGACGTCGCAGATGAGCAGTACCACGTGAATCGCATAGACAAACATAGTCTGAACCATCACGGACTCGTCGCCCAGGGGCTGACCAAGTACTATGGGAAACATCTGGCTGTGGATCAAGTTAGCTTCAGTAAGTGATAAAATTCGTAGACAAATATTTCTGGACAATTCACATAGCAACATCCAGTCACAAATTACGTAGAGGTTGTGTTATGGGTACTAGATAACTGGTAATACTATTACATAGATAAATATTTTTATAATACATATAACATACACTGTTAGGTAATACCATTATGTACATAGATAAAGATTTTTATAATACATAAAAACACCTAGACAACACCCGGAACAAATACCTGCAGATCGTACAAACATTTGACCCGAGGAATCGAACCGGCAACCTTCTGTGTCGCAGGCGGACCTTCGCCTGCTGTGCCACAAAGGTAGAACATAAAAATAAAAATAACCCCTAAATTTAGCGTCCTCAACGCTTGCCGCACGTTTACTTCTGTTGGTCCTCGTTTTACACAAGCCTGTGCCACGCACGAGGGCTTTGAATACCGGTATTTTCAAGTACCGGTTCCTCTGACCTCGACGCAGTATCGATACTTTTTTAGTATCGATATAATTTATATCGATACTAACATCAGTACCGGTACCAAAGTACCGATATTTTTCAAGAAAACCGATACTTTTACCGGTTCCTTAACTCTAAAATACCGATACTGTTTACGTAAAGTATAGGTACCACCCGCGCCGCACTGCAGTGCCGGCGGTGTACCTTCATGCGTGCTGGCAAGAACCGCTATTAGTATCGATACTTTGAGCTCAAATACCGATACTTTAAAAATATCGATTCTCAGGTACCCAAATGGAAAACACCGATACTTACCGCTATGGTATCGGTACTTTTGGTACCGGTACTAAGCCCTGCGCACGACGCACAGGTCCTTGCTGCGGGTCGCACCGCCGAGGCTGGGCACTGAATGCTTTAACCAATGTTTCTACCACATAGTAATCTCTATACAGGTGTAAACGACTCTGAATGCTTCGGCCTACTTGGAGTGAACGGCGCGGGTAAAACAACCACTTTCAAGATGCTGATGGGAGACGAGACAATATCCAGTGGGGGAGCCTTCGTCAGCGGATACTCGGTAGAGAAACAACTGACTGCTGTTCACGAGAATATTGGTAAGATGATAGAACCGAGACCCCCTGAGGTAAAGTAAAAAGATTTTTATTTGCCAGAACAGATGAGTAATATATAGCAAATTAACCTTAAATAAAAAGAAAAACTGACAAAATCGGACTCCACTCAGCATGTGCTATGGTAGAGCAGATCATATCATAGCGCTGGTATCATAGGTAAGGCTGTTCTTGAGTTAAGATCGCGACTGGGGAAACGTAGTGTAGGACGCCCCCCTGCCAGTTGGAATGATGACTTTCGAAAGACCGCAGGCACATGCTGGATGAGACAAGCTGAAGATGGAGCGCTGTGGCGCTCCTGATATGCGTCTTATTGGCTTTTATCATTAAGGGGTAATGCTCTAATCCTCACACTGAGATCGTAGTTCGAGTTGCATTAGAGATCGGAGTTCGGTGTAGATCTGCAGTGCGATTAAGTAAAAACCACCCATCTAATACCTACATTTTTGAACATAAATGATGTAGACAGTATTGTTATTCATGGGTATACACAAGCCAATTATTTTGTAAGAAAAAAATCGCATACATGAAGTCATGTCTATTTTTATAGAACTAAATAAAAATATGTATAGCAATAGATCAGCTTTCTCATGAATCAGTGTGAACTAATTGATTTAATTTAATAATAATGACTATATATAAAATTGTTTATAGTATTAAATTTGACTTGTCTCAGTGCGTATTTTGTAAGTATAAAGAAATAAAGTTGTTTAAAATTTTGAAATCTTTAAAATTTAAAGCCCCATCGCGAGTCAGATCCATAAAATTGCATATTACGAAGGCGATTATGAAATCGCGTTTTGCTATATATAAATTACGATTTCGGCGGGATTTTAACCCAAAATGACTTGTCTTCCACGTCTTGTCATCTTATGATGGGTGTCTTATACATACATACTAAGTAATATCATTAGTATAAGCGAATGTTTTTTTGTCTGTTACCTTAACCTAAACGGCTGAACAATTCTTATTGAATTTTTTCTAGGTACCGTATCCTGGAAACGGTAGTAGGTTACTTAAAAGCGGGACTGATACCGTGGGAAGAAGCTAGTTTAAAATGAACTCTCTTGTTTTAGGTTACTGCCCACAGTTCGACGCACTATTCAACGAGCTGACGGGACGGGAGACGATCCGTCTGTTCGCATTGCTTCGAGGAATGCGCCCCGAGAACATCTCTCTACACGCCACGACCCTCGCTACTTCCCTCGGTTTCCTCAAGCATCTTGATAAACGGGTAAGTTGGAATATTATAGTCTTTTCTATGATTAATAAAAAAAAAACAATCTGTGTAGGTATATCAATTATCTAGTATCCATAACACAAGCTGTGCTTAGGGGTCGTCAATTAATCACGTAAGGCTCGAAAGGGGGGGAGGGTGTAGTAAGGCACTATGTGTATTTATTTTGTCGTTGAACGATTTCTAAACAACCGAAAAACGGCGTGTGAGCTTGAGTCGCCGTTGCCAGGCAATGATTCCCCCGCCCGCCGCGACAACCGCAAGATTTTATCGGTATATTTTAAAGATAATATTCTGACGACCCCTTAGTTTGGGGCTAGATGATGCTAAGTGCATTTTCCAGTATTATTTATTTACTATTTTGTTATTATCAGATCAGAGCATCGTACCGTACCTACTCGTAAAAATGTAGTGAAAATGTTCTGAAAAGTTACTTTATTTACATTGAAAACATTTTTTACACATGAACGGTTTGCAACATAAGTTATGATGTTTTAAATTTGATTTTTTTACAGGTTGGGCAATACTCCGGTGGAACGAAACGTAAACTGAACACTGCTATTGCGTTCCTCGGGAACACACGCCTGGTGTTCGTTGATGAACCCACGACGGGCGTCGATCCGGCCGCCAAACGTCATGTGAGTATGATTTGAATTACTTGGGTATCTACATACATGTAACGTTATCCGAAAATAGAACTGTCGAAAATCTTTGGGACTTACGGACTATAGCGCCGTTATCCAAACCTGCTCAAAGTCTAAAGTTACATTTAGATCGTTTGACGAGAGGTATCACTGTTGCTAATCTCTAAGGTTTTTGTTATTATAGTGCTTACGCCCGCCCTTGGGGTAATCTTAAAGAATTTAATAATATCCCAATAATTTATGACTCCGGCGGGACTTGAACCCGCGAGTTAACGGCGCTATCCGTCCGTAAGTCCCAAAGATTTTCGACAGGTCGGGTACTTGCCTCCGTGGCGCAGTTGGTTAGCTCATCCCCGTATTCAGGGGAGGGTCGCGGGTTCAAGTCCCACCGGAGTCGTAAATTATTGGGATATTATTAATAATAGAGGTACGTACATACATATGCCGCGGCAGATAATATACGAAACCCCGTGCGCTCACTTGACATCTTGATCAGAGTAAGTTGCCTCGACGTTGAAGCTCGTTTCCGTAGAGTTCCTTAGAGAGGGTAAAAATTTCGAGCAAGGACCGATTTGGATAATTGTTAATCGGCGTTCGGATACCCGGCGTTCTACTGTACCTACATAGAAAGGTCTGTAATGAGAGATAAACATTGAAGGTTTGTGCTGGCGGAATGGCTGTGAGCTGGCTCAACACTCATACATGGCCTTATAGAAACAGTTTTGAGAATTGGTTTCAATCCAGATGGCACAAAAACTAAACATATCTAACTTTACAGCACAAAAAATTTGGCCGTCCATTTCTAAACCATCGAAAAACAGGACGGCATATTTTTTTAAAGCACACTGCGATTACGAGTTCTGATATATAACTTTAGTTTCGTGCCATCCGAATTGAACCATTACCTTATGTTATCACTATCTCATCATGTCACTACTACTATAATATAAAAATTTACTATTACTATGATATAATATAGAAATATTTTTCTCCTAGGTTTGGAGAGCAGTCCGCAGCGTCCAGAAGGCGGGTCGAGGCGTGGTGCTGACGTCACACAGCATGGAGGAATGCGAGGCGCTGTGCTCCCGACTCACTATCATGGTCAATGGACGGTTCAAGTGTCTCGGCACGCCGCAGCATCTCAAGAACAAGTTCTCGCAAGGTAAGGGTGGGTCTATTTTAGTTTTGTAATTGAAGTTCCGTCACAGAATAACTTTATAGTACTTCCGTGTCGTTCCATATCAAATAAGTATGGTAAACAGCCGTGAAATGTACTCGTATGTACTGTCCTTCGCACAATGGTCATTTGCTAAGCTGAATGCGGCGCCATGCCATTCTCATTAATCTTGTTGAACACTTTTTTACTGTAGTTTTCACTTTTTTTAAACTCAATATGTATAAAGCTAGAAACATATTATTGTTATTTGAGGTGTGGTGGTATGTAGTAGAACAACACAACACGCAGTAATTACCATACAACACTGATATGCTTCTGACTAGACACAAAACTGCACAATAGTGTGGTTCTAGCTTTAGTTATGTCTACTGTATAATGATGTATCTTTATGTATTTCGTCCGCAGGTTACACCCTCACCATCAAACTAAAGTTGGATGACAACGCGCAGAATTCAAAGATAACATCTGTGACCGATCACGTCAAAGAGTTCGTTAGTCGCAGTTTTGACAGTTCTAAAATAATGTGAGTACCTACATGTGTATATTATTATGACCTAAGCTACTGCCTATACGCTGTTGTAGAGGTTACTCTACAACAGCGTATAGTGTAGTTATGAATAAGGGGGTTACCCCTTATTCATAACTACAGTGTGATTTTCATACAAACTTTCATCCCCTTGAGGGTACATTTTTTAGAAACTTGTGTCATTTTTATTTATATCTCATAAATGCTAATAATCAGCCTAAAAAAATAATTCCAAGTTTTTAGCTTTAAAAATTACGATACTTCTATACAATCTTTCGAAGCCTTACAACCCTTTTTTTCGCATTAAAAAGTAGCCTATGTCCTTTCTAACCCCCTTATTCATAATAGTCTGCTAACTTAAAGCATTGCTAATTCTTACTCTGTCTTCTTCTATTGACGTAAGTCTGAGTGAGAAATAACACTGCTTAGCAGCTGTTTTAAGTTAGCAGACCAATATGAATAAAGGGGTAAGGCTCTAAAGTATCTGTGTACCAAATTTCATTTAAATCGGTTCAGTAGTTTTGGCGTGAAAACGTGACAGACAGAGTTACTTTCGAATTTATAATATTAGTAAGGATGGTCTGCTAACATAAAACAGCTGCTAAGTAGTATTATTTCTCAGTCTGACTTTATGCCAATAGAAGTAGACAGAGTGAGATTTATGAGTGTGCTAAGTTAGCAGACTATGTATTATGAATAAGGGGAGTGCAGCAGGTTCTTCAGGAACTGAACATCAATGTTCTTGATGTAGGCGCCTTCCACCAAATACTAGCTTATCCCAACATCAAGGAGGCTAAGTTGCTATTTGATTTAGCGAACTGTACTGGCTCAAATGGCAACTTACCTTCATAAGTAACATGTAGGTAGGTAGTTTAATAGTGATTAATTAAGTCCTTAGTTAAGTACTTTAGTTCATAAGTTAACTTTCTTTTGTTTATTCCAGAAGTGTTATTTACTTGTAAGAGTTTGTTTTGTTACTTAGTCAACCGACATAAACATGTTTTAAAAGGTTGTAAAACTGAATAAAAAAAAGGGGGGTAAGTGTATCGGGATAGATTTAATAAGAATTATTTTATTTGTACCTAATACACATACACAGAACTCGGCTGACTAGCTAACAACACTCCTTTACAAACTTGTGTTATTTTATTATTATACGTTCTCTTTGTAATATTATTTTAAGTTTGTAAAATAATTAATAATAAAAAATAAGAACCGTGTTGCGATTATATTGCATAGATTTCTAATTACAGTATTTTTTGTTATCAGGGAAGAGTACCAAGGTGTGCTAACATACTACCTGCCGGACCCAAGCATGCCCTGGTCCAAACTGTTCGGGACTATGGAGCGAGCCAAGCGAGACCTCTCCGTCGAGTATTACAGCATATCGCAGACGACTTTAGAGCAAATATTCTTGCAATTTACGAAGTACCAAAGAGATAACACAAAATAGTCATAGGTGGAATAAATACAGGGATATTTTATAATACGATAGTAAAAAGGACACAAAAATTGTAGCAACCGACGCCATATTGATTTTTCTAAAATTTGACGCGAGACGCGCATAATACAACAATGATGATAGACATGTGCAATTAAGGTATAAGTATTATACATATAGCAAGTTTAAGGTGGTTGGTCAAGCGTGAAAAAATATCGGGTTTTTACTATCATCGAGGTTCTAAAAATAATTTAGATAGCAGATAAGAAACTTTGCGCACATTGTAAGCCATTTCCTATGAATCTTTGCTGTCTTTACATAAGGAAATACAATAGACTCTAACACGACAATCGATTCGTAGTTTATTTTAGCGTGAGTTCGTTCATAGCAAATGGCTAACGATGTGCGCAAAACTTCTTAACTGATATCTAAGTTATTTGTAGAAACTAGAAAAAAGTAAAAACCGTTTATTTATTTCACGTGAGGCCTATCAACTTAATTTTAATCATGCGTAAAAACTTGAGAAACAAAATAGTACAAACACGATTTCTACCCCAAAAAAAACCCCTTGATGGTTCACTAGAAAGTAGAAATGCAGATCACAATGTGTTCAATATTTTCGTCACCACGGGTTGGTGTTGGTATTTTGACATTTTTCTAGGTAGCTAATTACTTTTTTATCCTAGCTTAGGAATAATATATCCAAAACTACGTGTATGCAAGTTTTATATTTAGTCATGCTAGAATTATACGAAATTGGTTAGCAGAATGTGATGTGAATGAAAAAGTCGAGTTTTTGTAAAATTGTTTATTGTTTAAGTAATTTCACGTTTACAATTCAATGCTTAGGTTACGTATACCTTTTATTAAAAATATTTACAAGTGTAACAAATAATTAAGTATTTAACAATTTTTCATTGTTTGTTAAGTAAAATATATTACTCGTTGACGTAAGCCTATATTTTCAAAATTACGAAAAAATCCTTTAAAATAAGTACAGTTTAAGTTAAAGGCCACATAAGATGTTAGGAATACCTAGTTCCTGCATTGAATAGCTAATTATAGTTAATACTACTAGTATGGTGTAGAATAGTATAGTATTAAAATATCCGTGGTAAGTACAAACTTCACACTCAATAAATAAACGAATAAGAAAACGCAATCAGAATGCTTATTGGGTAATTATTTTTGGGTAATTGAAATTGAGATCAAAACCAAAATTTTATCTGAAAATACTGAGCTTTGTATATTTTTGGTTACATTACTATTCCTGCAAACATCACGATGTATTTTTGGTATGATACATTTTTGTATAATTATATCTACCTAATGATTATAAAATTATGACGCACACCATAGGTACATTTAAAACTATAATTTATAAACTGTTAATCTAGAATTATCTATTAATCTAAAATTGTATACTTGCACCAACTTGCACAGTTGCACCAAAAACAATCATCCTTACATACACTTTTATTAAAAGTAATGGGTTTCGTTCGGGTATTTTTGTGACAAATAGAAGCTAATGATTCATTTGCTCTCAATTATCACAATAGGTGAGCTACATTAGCTGTACACAAAGTAAAGAACTCGGTAGGCAGAGCACAGTAGCATTTTCTTCTATAAATAAAAAAAATTCTAAGTTTAGTCTTCCTTCCCGTGTATTCTGGAGAACCTGAGGAACACTTGTTCGAGCGTGGTCTGTGACACAGAGTAGTCTTCAATCGGGAACTGTTCACGCGCTGCCTCCATCACAGAGAATACTTGCCACCACGGCAGACCGGTGTCGTTGAGGTAGTACGTTATTATACCGAGATGACTTTCACTGTAAGAAAGAAAAGATATAGAATAATACAAATAAATATAAAGAACAATAAAGTATGTGTGTATTGATCTCATCTTCTTACAGCCTATGCTAGTTTACAGCTCGACATAGGCCTCCTCTGATAAGCGCCACAGTGGATCTTATCATTATAGGGCAATGCCATAATCCCCATGCTGGGCATGCGGGTTGGAGATCGCAGTTCAGTGGTTGGTCTGTTCTGCAGGGAGCGACGCAGCTAAGCAAAGCTCCCAATTGCGCCACGAGGTCATGTGACGTAGAATTCGAAAAACTCTGGGACTTCCTTCGGTCTTAAGCGCCGTTAGCTCCAGGAAGTCCCAGAGTTTTTCGAATTCTACGTCACATGACCTCGTGCCGCAATTGGCAGCGCATCCCGTACTGAGGGAGGGTTGCGGGTTCAAGTCCCGTCAAAGTCGAAAAATTTTGTGATCACATTAAAAATTTCTTAGAAATTATCTCCAGTGTGAGGCTTACGCACTATAATAGCAAAAATCCTAAGCAAAGCTTGTGTTATGGGTACTACACTTAATATAATGACTGAATACAATATATTAGATAGATATTTTTTATAATATATAGAATGTGTATTAAGTATTAGAATGTGTATAGTTCTATGTGGTGTAAAATATTATACTTACATAAGTTTAGCTTCTCTAATGTTGTCCTTAATATAATGGTCGATTTGAGCTAATGTAGTATCTCTGTCTGCGTCAAGTTGACATTTTATAATGAGGGTAAACCCTGTAACAAACAAAAAAACAACTTTCAGGAAAATATATTTGAAGGGACACTCCTTTCAAATCAGTTATACTTACAAGGGGAGGGCACGACCTTGGACCATTTGGCCTAGGTAGACATAACCAGATCAGTTTCTGATCTTGACGAAACTGAACACAGTTCCATGTAGGTATAATGCCTGTATAATATTTCCGTCTAATGCCCAATACAAGCGGAGAAATACTCACTCAAAGTTTACCTAATACTTTATATACAGGATGTTAGTCAAATTAGTGCACTACACCGCTGGAGGTTACTCACCTGCTGCTGCAGCTTAACTTTCACTAAACAAAGTCGAATTTTTAATTTGTCTACGTACTTAGCCATCCCAAAATAGGGCGACCGCTTTTTCATGCGTTGCGGGCATTGTCGCCTCAATGGCCCCGCCCCCATGCGAAAGTGACAGAGCTATACGTGATCACGAAACAGACTAACAATGAGTTCATTCCGCGCGAGTGGACCGCGCCGCAGGGTAATGCCCTCCATAATGTATGCAAATCATCTGTTTGGAGGCACTGTAGTAGGTATAACTTAATACAGAACTTGCAAAATAAGGGTTTGATTTTGAGTAGGTAGGTATAATATTGACCTTGGATCCTGTTTCTTAATTTTATATTATACTGTGGCACCAACAAAATATCCCCCCGCGATATTTTGCACCAATTTGACTAACACCTTATTTAAGGTATGGTAAATTTTTATCGAGAGTGTCGTGGTTTAGATTTATGATGCCCTTATATTCCAACTGTCGAAATGCCTGCATGTCCTATAAATTTGAGCAAAATCGGTGATGACAAGTAGGGAATGCCCCTTGTTAGTGCAAGATCGCTTGGAGGTATAAGCATTCTTTATTTATAATAACCATAATTTATAGGAAAGATAGAAGGCATTACTAGAAAATGCATCTGTCGCTGGCGACAATGGCATTGTAATCACGCGCTGCACGATGCATTCGGAAGTCAATTTACATTTCGCGCGCTGTGTTTATTTAGACAATGATAACTAGATTCGAGCAGGGTTAATCGCGTTCGACGCAGCTCACGACCATCACAGTACGGCGAGCGAAGTGAGCCATAAACCCTTACACTGTGTGCTGCTCTCTAACTCTGGCTGTTATACCTATTTTTTATTTGGATTTTGACGTCAGCACCATGAGACCTGCCTCGCCCGCGTGTATTTATTTATTTATTAAATAAGATAGAAGTTTACAGTATTTAAACCAAAGCACTCACTATCTTATGCTATTAACTATAAATCTATGTTATAACTTAAATATATTATAAGAGTTTTAACTATAACACTTAGCTTGTCGTGGAATATGTCGACATTATATGTAGTTAGGAGAATGTTCTAGTTACCCTGTGGGAACTTGTTCTTGAGATGCTGCAAGGGTCCGAGACAGTGCAGAGTGCCGCTGACCATGACCGAGTCGCGAGCACAGCGCCTCATTCCTCCATGCTGTGTGACGTCAGCGCCACGCTACATCTCGCGCTTGTATTATAGTTAGGAGAATGATTTTATTACCCTGTGAGAATTGTTCTTGAGATGCTGCAAGGGTTCGAGACAATGCAGAGTGCCGCTGACCATGACTGAGTCGCGAGCACAGCGTCTCGCATTTCTCCATGCTGTGTGACGTCAGCAGCACGTTACATCCCGCGCTTGTATTATAGTTAGGAGAATGGTCTAGTTACCCTGTGAGAACTTGTTCTTGAGATGCTGCAAGGGTCCAAGACAGTGCAGAGTGCCGCTGACCATGACTGTGAGTCGCGAGCATAGCGCCTCGCATTCTTCCATGCTGTGTGACGTCAGCACTACGCTACGTCCCGCCCGCGCGGCCGCACTTATCGACGACCAAACTAATCGTTTCGACGCTGGATCCATTCCTAGGAAAATAAAATCACAAATATTACTCTATAAACACTCTAGGCTTTTGACCTGGTGACAAACGTATTTTGAGAAAAACAAGCCACTCAAAACACGGTTGCGACTAAGCAGATGGTTTCAAGTCAATACTCTAATGACACGAAGAAAGGTCCCGATTGACTTTGATTGGGCCTACCTGTTGTGGGCTCATCAAGATAAACTAGAGTTGAATCACCGAGCAACGCCACGGCCGCGCTTATCTTCCTTTTCGTTCCACCGCTGCATTCATAAACCTATAACAACAGCAAATTTACTTATAGGTACATTGAATTATTTCAAAAACTTAACTGCAGGCAGTAACTATACGTACCTACATTATTGGCTGTATTACTAAAGCATTACAGCCTTGTTTATTGAAGTTTACCTTTTTATCGAAATGCTGTGCGAATCCTAGTGAGTTTGCTAGATAGAGGGCGCTAGCGGCACCGATATGCGCGGGGATTCCCCGCAATAAACAGAATATGTGTAGAGTCTCCCGCGCCGTTAAATTGTCGAATAGAGCGTCGAATTGTGGACAGTATCCTGTGGAATTATAATTCACAATTACTTTTCCTCTAAGAATATGATGTCACCTCAAATTGATGACGAGTTGAAAAACTTGTGACGTGACTTTTTAGGTAGGTAGGAGGCATTCTATTAGAATCCAAATTAGAACAGATATCACATAGGCCAACGCACGGAAACATTTGAAATGAAATAGTGAACTATAAAAACAAAAAAAAGGAACCCATAAAGGATAACTTTGTTGTCCGTCTGTCATTCTGTCTGTCAAACCCCTTTTCTCAGGAACGCGTATCGAGTTGGATTTAACCTCAAATACTCAAATCCGTCACCTTATGAAGCTGATGATATATGTAAATCAAACTTTGTTTAAGGGACTCACATGCATAAAAAACCTATACTATATATACTTCCCGTCTACCTAGGACTATTAAATTTGGAAAAACTAAATATCCGAAAATCGCAAGATTTTGGTTTGATTACAATAAAAATATTTTCGCAAGGATCCAAAACCTTTAGGGACTCTTGTTGACGTAGAATCATAATATTTAGCAAGAAACAAGGTCTTTTATTTATACGGAATCCTCGATGCGCGAGTCCGACTCACACTTGACGTTTTATTATTAAGTACCGTAAACCCCGCTAACTTCGCCTGCATTTTACAGTTTTTTAAATTCCGCGCCAAATTGATCACATTAAATCAGTTCTGTCCTGCTGAAATCAACCAATTTCTAAAGGGCTTTCAAAGTGTGTGTGTTATTTGCAAACATACATTAAAAACCTTGACTTTATGGGCTGTCAAAAAAGTAGGCGAGGTTAGGGCAATGAGCCTAACATCGCCTGTGTCTCATATTTTCTTTAAAACTTAATAAATCATATAGATTTTAACGCAATTTTATAATTTATTGAAATATTTATTGATTCAATTCTCAATACTACTCCAAATAATTATATTTAACTTTTTATGATGGCAGGCAAAGTTAGGTCAACATTTACCGACAAAATGAGCTAAAAGTCACGGCTGTCACAGACCAGAAGGAACTAACTCAATGAAAGTGAGTGTATATTAATATGGGTAGAATTGTTATTTATTAGGTACCTTACCAACATAAGTACTTTTCAAATGAAAATAGTTTTATCAGTTTTATCAAAATCAATTCTTCTTGGTATGCCAAAGCTAGGTTATTCCTAATACATAAAAAAATATCGAATAAAACAACATCTACCCGCTATATGGGTGCTGAAGTAGCGATGACATAAATAAAATTAGGTACCTAAAGAAAAACGGACGCCATCCAGTGGTATGAAGTTCATAACCTTCATTTTGTTCTGTTGGTTAAAATAATTGACAACCTAGGGTAGGCGAAGTTTAGAAATCGTGATTCTAAAAAATGGCGCCTAACTTTGCCTTCTCAGATATTTTTGTCAATAATCATAGTTTTTGGATGAGCTTTTGTATTTCGATAGCTGATCACAATTGCTAACTACTGTAAAGATATGAAAGACGTACCTCTAACCAGTTCCTCAAACTATCACAATTTTGTGGACCAACTCAAAAAATGAACTGATTTGTACCAATAACTTTTTGCGACTGCTAAGGAATGTCTGCCGTTATTTTGAAAGCGAGTAGTGCAGTGTTACCAATTTATAATTTGGGTTTCTACCAACGAACGATAAGTGTTGCCTTGATAGAAAAATAAATATCGTACTTTTTCTAATTTAGGCGAAGTTACCTACACTAGGCGAAGTTAGCGGGGTTTACGGTAACTTATGTACCAAACTTACCAATATGTGTGTGGACCTCTTGAACTTGCGACTTTAGACTCAGTCCGTGAACGAATGCGTCTCCGCTGCTGATGCGCGAATCGCCCGTCAGCATTCTGAATGTGGTCGTTTTGCCCGCGCCGTTGATGCCGAGTAGGCCGAAACATTCACCTCGTTCTACGCCTATAAAGAAATAAATAACGCTGGACAATCCTTAAATCATTTTTGAAACCTCAGTTATTATTTTTGAACCACAAATAAATGACATTGTTTTGGGCTGCTCTTTGGTCTTCTGTTTTAGTTTTAGGGGAATATTTTATTTGTAAATCAAATAAAAACAAACGTAATAAAAATTAAATATCTACAAAACAGACTTGTTAATGCATTGAGTCACAAAAAGGCCTATTTATAAAAAAAACTGTGTTACAGAACGCAGCTCCTTCCCCAATTGCAGGGTACATTTTATTTATTAAATCTCCTTTTAGAACGAAAACAAAAACTAAATTAGAAACTAAATCAACGAATTAGAGATATTGTGACTACCGATGTAGCGCGGCGGGAAAGGTCCTCCGCGACGCAGGAGGTTGTGGGTTCGATTACCGCCTTGGGACAAATGTTTGTACGATCTGCAAGTATAATTGTTCCGGATATTATTATGTATATTCAAAAAACTAAGTGTGTATGTGTAATATATGATGTATATCAGTCGTCTAGTACCCACAACACAGACTCTGCTTAGCTTGGGGCTAAATGATGCTGTGTGGATTGCCTAACTTTATTATTATTATTATTTATTGTGTGAGGAGCCTAATACTCAGCAGTGGGTGCTCACAGGCTACATAAATAGTCTGTGTAGTGTAAAAGATGACAAGAGTGAGAAAGGAGTGAGTGCTGAGATGATGACCGAAAGAAGTTTATAGAAAAAGAGCTGTGCCGACCCTGACAAGGATAAGAAAATGATGATCATCACCTATCAAGATTAAGAGAACGTAAATGGAACTGGGCTGGCCACATCTGTCACAAGTCGGTGATCTCCAGGTCAAAATAACATCCATAATGGGCTCTTAATGACGGAAGTCAATACTCAAGAGTGCTTTATTTCCTTTAGAGTTTAGACCTTACATGACTCTTGGATACGTCACAAAAGAAAATTACATAAGTAAAACTGGGAAATAAAATGATCATTTAGATTTTATGTTTACTTCAATCTTTTTGAAGACGGTATCGGAAATCGCAGCTCACTCAGGCGCACAGGGGATGAGGTACATTATTTTTGAGACCCTTCTACTCATATTCCTGCCAATCGCTGCATGTCTGTCTTAATATGGACTTCCAGCCATATCACTCTCATAAGTGTTATGAGATCAAACCCAGATTCGTAGGAAGGAAAATCTGGTGAAATTGTACAACATTAAGTTTAGCTCCGATCAGACCGATCGCAGCTCACCTTAATGTTACCTTATTTATTGTTTAAGTTTTCTAATTTTTATAAGTATTTTTTTTTTCTTTCATTTTAATTAGTTAAAGCGACATAATCGCAGTGTGATTAAGCTCTTTAAATAAATATACCTATCTATAAAAGAAGTGTTATGAGACTTATGAGATTTTTACCAAAAGACAGTTGATTGACGGCTAACAAACTGCCGTAGAATTTGGACAGGTCCTTGCACACGAGGCTGCTCTGCGCGAGCTCTATCCGCGACATGCCGCTCACTCGGGCACGTTCCGCAGTTACGTCGCTGTCTTCTTCTGCTGTCAATGGTGGTATGGTGCGGAGAGTGGATCTGTAGAATATCTGGAAAGGCACGTTGAAATTGTCATGTGTATTTAAAAGACGGAGGAAGAAAACAAGGTAATTTTCCTAAAATAATACTGAAGAGGTAATAAACATTGATCCAACAAAAGAAAACTTGAATTTATAATATTAATGTGATGGTGTCGATGCGGTTGATACAAAAACTAATTTGCCTGAACGAAATAAGGCTATTCCTTTTTAACGGACGTAATATAAATACAGAAATACATTTTATTTATAACCAATCTACGCGTATTTTTTTTTAAAGTTTGTAAATACGAAATCGTATTGAATTATCAAATTACAAAAATAACAATTACTAACGTCCCTAGTTTAGTATTAGTTACAACAGAATCGTCTTCATCTTCATCGTCGAATTGTCATTGAAATAGGCGGTGTAGCTAGATGAACTGTTTTTTAGGGTTCCATACCTCAAAAGTAAAAACGAACCCTTATAGGATCACTTTGTTGTCCGTCTGTCCGTCCGTCTGTCCGTCTGTCAACCCTCTTTTCTCAGAAACGTGTGGAGTTATCGAGTTGAAATTAACATCAAATACTCAAACATCTAACCTTAACCTCTTGGAGCCGGAATATAAATCAAACTTCTAAGTCAACGCAATCAAAGTTACAGACGTTTATGCGCAATTTTTTTTTATTTCCATGTGAATCACGTGCACTCAACACCTATGACATAGAACCATGAAATTTGACAAGAAGCAAGGTCTTATAGCACAACTAAACGAAAAATCCGAGAAACGTACATTTGTAGTTAATTCACATAAAAAATTATGTTTCTCGCTATGGACCGAAAACCTATAGGGTTGACTTAAAATCATGAAAGGCAAGGAAGGACTTTACTTGTACTAGTATAAGGCAAGGCCTTATACTAGTACAACTAAAGTCCTTCCTTGTACTAGTATAAGGCCTTGCCTTATACTAGTACAAGTAAAGGGAAAAATCCGGAAACAGTAAATTTCTAGTTTATTCGTAAACATTTTTTTCTCTTTGTAAGCGATCAATACATACCTATACATATATTCACGATTCTAGGTCAACGGGATGTAGGTAACATCCCGTTGACCTAGAACATGAAATTTAGCAAGAAATAAGGCCTTATAATTTCGGAAGAGGGTTCCGCGAGTCCAAATCGCACTTGACGTTTTTATTTACCTTATTTGTGAGCTCATATTCCTTTATCAGGATAGCGATGAAGGCGGCCGCTCCAACTAAGACCATATAAAAAAGACGTTTCCCGATGCCCGGGCTATTCCACTGCAAAAACGGATCTTCGGCGACTGAAAATTTAATTTAAAAAATATCAATAACTACCTATGTACTTGTTATACGGGTCATACATAAGTAAATCTACGACTTATGTATTTTGACTCAAGCTTTAAGACTTATAGCCCGGCTACACGCTCAAACATTTGTGCATGCAGATTGCACAAACACAGTTTGCACAAGCAAAATAAGCCGGCCACACGCTCCATTTTGATAGCAAGATGGAGCGTGTTATTTCGCTTGCGCAAACTGGTTTGTGCAATCTGCATGCACAAAATGTTTGAGCGTGTAGCCGGGCTATTACACTACATTTGGTCGAAATTTTTACGTAGGGTAATGCGATGTCCTAAAATGTACATATGTAAATTCTTATTAACCTTCGAGGAGTCGCGCCCTTGCGCGGAACATAAGTAATCGCGTGCTGTCTGTGATTCCGCAATATTACGTGTCTGGTTACAGAAGACGAATAAATATTGTACTACATTATATAGCCTGATAATGAAAATAAGTATTTTATCTGTATAAATCATAATAAAAAAAAACATATCAGAAGTTCGCTGCGGACTCAGAGACCGTGCGAGACCACTGGAAGGTTAATTCATCATAAGAAAACCCGCCGAGCGATTGCGCAAAAACCACCCATTCTATATTTGCATTTGAACGCCCTTTGTACAGCCTTCGTAAGCGCGTTGTTGTATTAGCCTTCGTAATTTGCTATTGTAGTGGGAAGGCCATTAAAACTGCTTCCAAGAGTATTGAAATGGCTTTCAAATGTCAATTATAGGATGGGTGGTTTTTACGTAATCGCACAGCTGTTCTTTTGGTAATTATTATTAAAAAGGTATTAATTATTATAAGCCTGGAGAATTGGAGATGCCTAGTACATCACATATACATCCTCTTGCTCCTTACATTCCTCTCTAATGTGTATTCTTTTAACTTTAACGTTTTTTTTTATCTTTTGACTACTCATAAGTACAGTCAGACTCACTTACTACAACACAATGATATATTGAGATCTGTACAGATGGTGTGCCGGGTGCAGTTGTCCAGGCTCAACTGATTGCAGAGACCGTCGCAAGCCATTAAAGCGTACGTTGTTACACTCATATCTCTGGAAGGTGAAAAACAGGGATATATACATATGTACGTTGTGAGGCTACTATAAAGAAAGAGCAATATTTAAAGAGTTACTGACTTAAATTTGTCGGCCAGTTTGAATCGGTTGGGATAAGTAAGTTCAATAGGTAGTTACTATAGAATTTGGTTTTGCGAATAGCTGGCTGATTTATGTATTTAATTTAAATTTTCAAACAAGCAATTAATAATCACTTATAAGCCGCGCAGATAGAGAATAGATCTGAAAATGGCGGCGGGTACGCATGGTACGGTTGGCAAAACAAGTTCTCAAACATCGATTTTTATTGACTTTTTTTGTTGTTGCTGGTTTTTGAACAAGACAGGCGGTACCTGCCTAGCTGATGCCGCCTGTCTTCTGTCAGCTAATGATTATTAGTTCTCTACAAGACACAAGAAAAGGATTTATCTTAAAAATGTACGAATCAGACAGAGAATTTGAAGTAAATTTCATTTATTTTTATGGCTTTGAAACGACCAACAGGGGAGAAAAGGTTTTATAAACCGCTTGGTCCAGCAGTATCCTGGTCATCTGAACCCATAACTGGTTCAATTTCCTCCATCAATTCATTATAATCCTCCATGGACTGGCCATTTTCACAGTCCTGGTCTTCATAGTCGTCACTTTCATCTTCGCTGTCGCTGTTCATACCGACATTGATAATGAAGTCCTCTATTTCCCTCTCCCTACCTACATCGCGATTCCAGTATTCTTCTTCGACTCTTTTGATGTGGTTTACTTGTTTCTTCCAGTCGTCTCGCGTAATTGAAGCTATGGCGTCTTTTGTGAACTCCTCAATTTTGTTTTCGTGTTGCTCTACATTTTTATCTGCGACCCGTTGTTTTATTAAATTCCAAACGTGTTCTATCGGGTTCAGGTCGCAGTTGTAAGGAGGGAGTCTGAGGACTTCATGGCCATGTTCACGCAGAAGTTCGTCCACCAAATACTTTTTCTCTGGGCGATGCTTTTTTAGCTGCATGAGCAGCTCTGCTTTAGTCCAGTCTTCTTCAAATGAGACACCGTGCTCCTGCATCCATATCTTTATGTCCGCTTTGCGGGTTGCAGTCGTTGGCGCTTTATCCAACTGCATACTGTGGTAGGATGCATTATCCATGACGAGAATGGAGTTTTCAGGCAGATTTGGTATTAGTTTTTCTTTTAAATATTTCGTAAAATTATTACCATCCATCTCGTCATGGTAGTCACCTTTTTTTGATTTAGCTTTAAATAATAATCCTGCACCCTCCACAAACCCATCCTCTGAGCCGGCATGAACCATCACCCACCTTTGTCCGGGACTATCATTTTTGCGAACGCCTTTATCGGTGGATGACTGCCAGCACTTGCTGACAGTATAATGGGCATGGATCCACGACTCATCCATATATACAACTTTATTTTTTTCCGCACCCATGGCATCATTTTGTCGGAGGCGGCGTAAATATTTAACTCGCCATGCTTTTATGTTATCGCGTTCTATGAGCACCATTCGGTTCTGGCGGCATTTTTTAATTTTAAATCCGAGCTTTTCTTTTAAAATCTTTCTTAATGTCGTTTTGGAGCCTTTATAGTTTAAATCAGCTCTTGCTGACGCCTGAATCTTGTTCAACGTAGGTACCTCCTTTCGAACGTCGTATATTGAGGCAACAATATTTCTAATGGCACAAATATCGAAGCTGTCCATGGGGACACGCGTATTATTTTTGCCTTTTTTGCCCTTACTCGGCGTACGGATCTTGGTGTTGGTTTGTTCTGCAAGTTTACCTGCAATAAGAGTAAAATATTACTATTACTGTCAGTTATCGTTATAGAGCGTCCGAGCGCCGTTCGCAGTTTCGCACACGCCGGTGAGTACGATCAACACCATGAATGACTTGATCGATACGGGGCGTCTGTGGACCCGTATTTTCAGATGCTTCAAGTTTTGAAGATGATACTATCTACACTATCTACAGCTATGATGATGGATGAGGATTGATGATGGTGATGGATGATGTTGAATGATAATGATGGATGATGATGGTGGTGGGTGATGATGTTGATGATAATGTATGATGGATGATGATGGTGGTGGATGATGAGGGTGGTGGGTGATGCTGATGATTGTATGATGATGGCGATATTGGCGATGGATGATGATGATGGACGATGATGATGATAATGGTGGGCGATGATTATGGTGTTTGATGATGATGAATGTTAATGGTGATGGATGATGACGATGGCTGATGGTCAGCAACACTGAACTTAGTCATACTCGCTGCCAAAAGGACTCGTTTCCAGGCCAGAAACTATTTATACAAAAACCACACTCGTTTCCAGGCCAGAAAATCTATATAAAAAAATCATACTCGATCGAGGTAAGGCTAATCATCTTCAAATAAATTGATTTATCTATCTATCTTGGTCACGCCCATAAAGCAACCGCGTAAAATAATGTGTAGGTACAATGTAATTACCTTCTTTCTTTATTCTCGATATAGTAGCCATCGATAAATTAGTCGCCATCGCTGCGCGTGCGGCGCTATACTTTAACGGATGATAACGCTCCAAGTTCTTCTCTTCGTCAAAGTATTTTATAACGTTGTAAACAATCTCACGTGCATCACTGTGAAGAATCTTTCCACGTTTTCGTGAAGCCATTGTCAATCAATCACAAAATGTCAACGTTCGTAACAAAAACTTAACGAAAATAAATAACAATCAAACGTAACGCAAACAAATAACAATCAAACTCAACAAAAACAACAATGAATATCAACGAAAACAACAAAATAACGGAACGAATTTAACGATAACTCGGAGTGCGTCAAGTAGCGTGGAAAGCGAATCCTGACTGGCAATTTTTTTGTAGCGCGTACTTCACTGTGTGAGTATAGACAGCGATAGAGAGTGAGCGAGAACGCATGCGAGCGGACGCCATTTTCAGATCTATTCTCTATCTGCGCGGCTTATAACTGACCCTAACCCAAAAAAAGGACGTTCGCAAAGGTGTAAAAGGACGTTCGCAAAGGTGTAAAAGCCGCCAAAATAGTGAATAAAATTAAATATTTACCTTAAACTTCGACAAACATTGTAAATGGGCATCACAGAAAATATTTTGTCCAAAAATTCAGCATAATACGGATTGCCAATTTGTGGGATTTGTAACAGCTCGCTTATTAGAAACGGCAAACATCCTGTAAGAAATTGAGATAATAAATATTACAGTCATTAAGTCTGAAAACATATGTATGTAACTTAAGGGGTTCCCTGACGCAAATCAGCGCCGCCACCTATTTTATCGTATTATTATTACGTTAAATAAAGGATATTTTATAAATCCCTTGGCCATTTTGTGATAACAATCATTAACTTTTTTTAATGCCTATTTTATAAACTGTACATTGGATATTTGAAAATTCCTTTGATTAACATAATTATAAGAAAGAAAAGGCAGCGGCGCTAGTTTGGGTCAGGGAACCACCTTAACGTGTTTTTGTTTAACATACCTGAAAAAACGTTGACAAAGCACATTTTTGTAAATCCTGTGGCAGCTTCATTGAAGAAAAATGATGCGAGATAGTGCAGTGGTACAATTGCCACTGAAAACGCCATGAGAACTAAAAACGCTCTACCTGGAATAAAATAAATATTTATTGGAGGGCCGCCTCCTTTATTCTCACAGTAATTTAGCGAAAAAAATCTTGTATATCGTTTTATGAACCAAGTTGTTTCTTGTTGTGTCTCTTTATTATTGTATGAATCATAGAACAGGGAAACGGCGTATGCACCTACTTGTGCTCTAAGGTACCACATAAAATTTTATATTGCTTTTTGATTTATCACCACCTAGCTAAGTGGTATAAAATATACATACGTTCATTTCAATTTATTACATAAGCAGAAATCTACTAGAATTCCTTTGTTTTCTATAATTCAGTGTAATAAGACGGTGTTAAGCGAAAACGATCCAATCCTCATGAAGTTACTTTTGAGTAATGAAGGATTGAAGTTTAAACGATTTTTCTTTATTTGTTTGCCTCGCTTGATCGACAAATATTATTTTATAGAACATATAATTTATTTTCACGTGTCGAAGAACGATTACGCGTAGTTTCATATTTATCGAAATATTTTGGTAAAGGTGGGTTTGGATAATTTTTGCTAAATACTATTTTGGCTGACACTGGATCTAATTAGTACTATATGTTTCCACATAATTAATTGTATAATTAACATATGTTTTTTCTTCCTGTATCGTGGAGGGGGTGGCTAAAGGGGCAACTTTTGTTCAGGTCATTGAGCCCAAAATTTAATGACCTCGGCGCTAGATGTTAAAAAATTTCGTTCAATTACAAGGAGAAAAAGACTTACTTAACCCGACCTGTAGGCATCCCACCACATCTCATGAATTTAGCATTTAGTAATCATGAATTTAGCAAAATATATTCAAACCTTTTCAATAGTTTTTTTAATAATATTGTTGTCTAGTTTCACTGACTGCGATTTTTTGAGGATGATTCAAAAGGATTGGGTCGTTTTTGATGATCAAAAATTAATACCCGCCATAGATGTGGAATGGTATCATAGGCCGATAAAAATTTCAAGATTTTGTATATTGCATTTTTTAATGCTGATCTATAGTATGGACACAAACGAACCCTCTAGCATACTCAACTCATTTTCGAATGTTTGGTGGGTTGGATCGTTTTCGCTAAACACCGTCCAATTAAAACTCCTTAATCAAGTTCGTGCCGTATTCACATAAGCCGTGGGGCCGCGGCGTACGAATATAAACCCCTCCAACTCAACCCGTGGATGTCGTAAAAGCCGACTAAGGGAACCTACCAGAGGAAGGGCAGCAGCTTCTGTCTGAGTATTTTTAAACACCAACACTGCGATCACCAATCCGCCTGCCAAGCGTGGTGATTATGGCAAATCCCCCCCCTACATGGGAGACCATCCACTAGATGGACCGACGACATCGTAGCGGTTGCAGGGAGTCGATGGATGGAGGCGGCTCAGGACCGCTATTTGTGGCGTCGTACGGGGGAGGCCTATGTCCAGCAGTGGACGTGTATGGTCTGATGATGATGATGAACCAAGTTCAACAACAAAATTAAATTTTAAACAGTAGTTTTGTCGTTTTTGACATGTTTTCATATATTAAACGTCTCTGACCAAGCTGTCTAATTGTCCACGTTTTTGACAAAAGTATTAATTAAACGTCAAATTTAACTGACAAAGCTGTCTCATTGTCCGATTATATTTTGGTGAACATGTCTTTAATACTAATTAGCTCACATAAACCAACCAATTGAAGAACAATTGGTGCTTTATGTATTTTAAGTGGTCGGCTGTTAATAAATTATTATATGCCGCCAAGTCTTCATCAATTGCGTGAGACGTTCAATTGAAAGTGTAACCAATCGTGATGGTCTAGTTATGGACATCGGCCGGCTTAGCCCAAATTTTATATGAAAGGTACATATTCGAATTATAGTTTTTAACAGACTTCGAAAAACGGAGGAGTATGTTTTTTATGTAGGTAGACCGATTCTGCAATTTTTAGAAAAATTGAGAGGTGTCTCATATTTTTTTTGTTGTCGAGTGGTTATTATTAATCCCGCACAACTTATAAACAGTGTATTCGAGGTCGAATTTTAGTACTTTTTTCAAAATAATCAAATTCTTATCAAAATTAATGGTCGGGTGGCTGGAAGACTGTGCACGAGTCTCACGCAAACCTATTACGCTGGCATGTAAAAATAGAGACCTATTCTCTATCTATATCCTGCAGTGGTTATCAGGCTGAATGATGATGATGAAAATCAAGAGATCCTTGCCGTTACTTTGATAAACCAATGTTTGTGACAGTAATTACAATTACGAAAGCAATCTGTACTGAATAAACGGTAAGCTAGGCCCCAGTCTAGCTTAAGTTTATTCAGTAAGCCTAAAACCCATATTAGGCTGGTGAATAGGTATTTTCAGCCAAGCTATGATGATTCAAATTGCTTTTATGTTTTTCAGATAATGGACCGACGACATCGTATCGTTCGCAGGGAGTCAATGGATGGAGGCGGCTCAGGACCGTTATTTGTGCCTCCGCCGTCGTATGGGGGAGGCCTATGTTCAGCTGTGGACGTGTATGGGCTGATATGATGATGATGATGATCATTATTGGCGTAAGTCACTGTAGTTAGTCGTTACGCATCTCCAGTCCTTACCTAACTCCTGAGGAGTGGACAGCGTTGTCTCCTGGAAGCAGGCCAGGGTGATGATGATCAGCAGATTGATGAGCATCATCCACAGCCAGTCCCACATCCAAGCGGTGATCCACAGCACTGACGGACGGAGCCCTGATATCTTCTGCAGTAATTTTGCACCGCTTGTGCGCTCCTAATAACATAAATTTTCTTATATATTTTCTGGATCCCTCGGTTGCCTGGAAGAAATCGCTCTCAGCGATAAGGCCGCTTTTTGTACTGCTTATTTAAAAAAAAATAAGATATAGGATTTTTTTATTAATGTTAATGTAAGTACAATAAAGTACATATTCATTCATTTATAAATAACTAGCAACCCGCCTCGGTTTCGCGGAGCATACTAAGCCTGCATGTTTTATAATCTAAGATAGAATGGGTATAGTAAGCTATCCTTTAAAGATAGAAATTTATAGTCCAGCGATATCGCGGAATTTTTGTAGATCTAAAAAGAGGATTATATCCCTCCATGAATTGTTTTGTTATATCTCAAAGGGATTAAGGCAGCGTTTAGAGTCAGTTTTTAGAGTCAACCTTATTTCTTATTTGATAATAATAACTATGTTTATAGTATAAAATTTGACTTGTCTAAGTGCTTATTTTGTAAGCCTAAAGAAATAAAGTTATTGATTCTGATTTTGATTCTGTTTTCGATGAAAGCTCCCAGACGGCTTGACTTTTCGGACACTTCCATCAATTATTATCGTTATATTTCAACCAATTTACACAAAACCTTGACAAATTATATACCTAAACCTTCATCATGATCTCTCGATTGGTGAAAACCACATGAAAATCCGTTCAGTAGTTTTCGAGTTTATCACGAACAGACAGACAGGCAGACGCGCCGGAGGGCTTTGTTTTATAATACGTAGTAATACAAACATAGGCTCTGGTATTTGTTACTAAATTAAATGTGTTTATTGTTGAAACTGAGGAGGTGCAAAGATTTTATTAATATAGCTAAAATCAGTTTATCCATTGATTATGGACATACAATGTAACAAATAATGAATTGAAGTGGTATTGTAGTAGTTTTAAATAAGTAATATGGTTTTAGTATAAAAAACTTTCGTAGTTTGACGAATTCACTATGAACTAGCTGCTGCCCGCGCCTTCGCCCGCGTTTAATCGGGATAAAAAATTGCCTCTAATCGGTTCAGTAGTTTTTGCGTGAAAGAGTAACAAATATCCATACATCCATCCTTACAAACTTTGACATTTATAAGTAATTAAATAGGATGTCCGCGCGGGTCGCAGGCGGACCAGCGCGAAGCGGGCTCTCGACCGCAGTGTGCGCCGCGATGCTGAACGAGCTCGACGTGAACCGCACTCACCCTCCCTGTTGAAGTCCCTCGTTAAGGGATGAAACGTTGGTGTTCTCCAACACAAATAAGGTATTGATTATCATATTTTGTGGCTTCGTATGGGGGAGGCCTATGTCCAGCAGTGGACGTATATGGGCTGATATGATGATATCATATTTTATTGATCTTTGATGTGAACGATCATATCGCGTAGATCATAACTAATGGATGCATCGCACGCATCAAATGCGACTTTTCGTAATAAAAAAATATGACTTGAGACGGTTTCGCTTTTAAAGCCGATTCAAACATGGTTTGCACTTTGCAGTTAGATGCATACAAAATGCAATTACAAAGTTCATTCAATGCAGACGAGGAAAAAAATGTGACTGGTATAAGGAAAAAATATTGAAGCCATGACTTTGAAAATATAAAATGTTATTAACATTTTATATTTTACCGATTTTTATATTGACAATAAAAATGATTGAACCAATTCTGTCTGTTTATTTTATACTCATGATTTCGGGACAAGTCAACAAGTCTGCTTTACTTTTTATAACGTATACCTTTATTATATTAATTTGAATGTGCGTTTTACTTTGATTGTACATTCTAGACAAATATTTTTATATCCGAAAAACTAATCAGTCAGGCGGGACTTAAACCAGGAACCTCTGTAAGGGACTCTGTAAGGGAATGCGCGTCAATAACGCTACCAATTTATAAAATTTGAATACATCATTTTTTCATTTATATACGAGTATGTTTTACAGTAATTACTTATATATAATATTAAAGCTAACTTGAACCGTAGAAAATTCGGTTTGTATGTAAGCCCAAGCCATAAGAACTAGTTAAAACAAACGAACGATATTTATTAAATTTCAAGTTAATAACTTCAATAGTTGCTGAGATATTTAAGAGGGAAAAAGGACGGACAGAGCGAGACTATAAGGGTTTCGTACCCGAACGAAACCCTCAAACGAAGTAATGAAATGTAAACCCACCTTTATAACAAAAAGCACCAAGAATGAGCTGACAAAGCCCAAACAGAATCCGAAGTTGAATGAAAATTGGAACGCCATACTGCTCCCCATTGCCACAACGCTGATCTGTAACAAAACTTCCGATTACTGAATTGATCGGCTAAGTTAAACGTAGGTATTTAGTGGACGACCTTCCACTAAATACCTACGTTTACCTTTATAATTTTAACTTAAGTTTATTGGCCATTGGCCGTGGTCGTGGCTTGGAATCTACCCCTAAAAGTCAACCCGTGGATGTTGTAAGTCGACTAAGGGAAAAAACCAGAGGAAGGGCAGTAGCTTGCTCATTTGTATTTTATTATTATAGTATGTGCACATTATTGACTGATTTTTGACTTTGAATTTTGATTAACACCTGCGATTACTGCGATTACCGATCCGCCTACCAGTGCCAAGCGTGGTCATTATATCAAAACCTTCCTTGTTTGAAGTAAAGTAAAGTAAAAAGATTTTTATTTGCCAGAACAGATGAGTAATGTACAGCAAATTAACCTTAAATAAAAAGAAAAACTGACAAAATCGGACTCCACTCAGCATGTGCTATGGTAGAGCAGATCATACTTTTTTTTTGTTTGAGGCAGGCATATTCGGCTGTGTATGTGTGGACAAAAATTTAAGTGAAGAGAATATCAATAACACTTTATTTCTTACTAGATAATAATAACTATGTTAATAGTATACAATTTTACTTGCCTAAGTGCTTATTTTGTAATCCTAAAGAAATAAAGTTATTGATTCTGATTCAGATTCTGTCCTGACAAAACTTACCCAGTTCTCAAGCGAATAAGGCAGAGGATGATTGACAAACTTAAGCGAGCTGCCGGGAGAGAGTGCGCGCAATATCGCGTTATTGACGAGTGACAGCGAGATTGCAGAGTCGTGGTAACCATAGTTGCTGAACCACGCCGTTATGTTGTGCTTCGTGAATGTCGCCCCGGCCAATGTTTCGAATCTTATTCTTGGAATATCTGTTGTACTCTGAAATTAAATTTATAGGCCAATTTAGTTGAAATCTGCGTCACTAACTATTGAACCTAATTACCGACTTGGTTCGACTAAGGCTAATGCCACACTATACGTGCCAAGCTTAGAGTTAAGGCTAGGAGCTACGCTTGTGTAGAAGATACACACTGTGGTCATGTCATATGTACATATATTAGGCGTCATTCGCGTTCGTACGCTTAGCGACTCGCTTGGTGACTAACCAACTAGGCACCTAGCCGGCGGCCGGCGTCACTCGCACGCAATGTAGCTACTGATATAAATGTAGTATGCAAAATGTCTGTTCGCTAGGATCAGTCGCTAAGGCTAAGGCCAGACCGCAGGTGGCAAGAGGTTAGCTGATCGCTTCGATGACTCATCCTAGTGATCAACACAAGGCACGTTAGTGGGTCAGTGGGTGGCGCCTTGATAGTAGCCTAGCAGGAGTGGTGTGGCCGCGCACATAACGTGCCTTATGTTGGTTCACTAGGATGAGTCATCGAAGTGATCAGCTAACCTGTTGCCAGAGTTGCCACTAAGCGTCCCACCTGCGGTCTGGCCTTGGCCTAAGCGATTCGCTTGGCTTCTAAGCACTAAGCGAGGCTCTTTGTAGTGTGACATAGCCTAATTATGTGGAAGGATGATTCAGAGTTATTATGACAGTATTTAATTGACCTATAGAGAAGTAGAGCATATTATTACTCAACAGAGCCTGTAATTAATTAGCGTCGCCTACTTTGTAATTGACACGTGTCGACTTTACTTATCTATCACGAGCTGAATCAAATTCCATTTCAAGTGCAGTATCATAAACTAGTTTCTGCCTGCGGCTTCGCACGCGTTTTTTCTATTAAACGTTTAAAGGGGATTTTTATCCCATAGAAACTGATTTATGGGACAAAAAGTATTAGCAGAATTTCAGCCCGATCCGATCAGTAGTTTTGGCGTGAAGAGGTAACAAACATCCATACATCCAAACTTTCGTATTTATAATATTAGTGTGACTTTAAGTAGAATAGGTGAAACTGAGAAACCAAGTGCTTAGATAAAACTAACAACCTGACACTGATAACCAAGTTATGTGACCCATCTACTTAAAATAAATAAATGATCTCTCTCTCTCTAATCGTTATAAATCTTACCAGTTTCATATAAAATTTCCCCATATCCATAGTACCGATATCCGTGAGCGTCATACCCGGGTACTCGGAAGTCTTGAAGTAGTCTTTATAAGCCTTCATTGCTGCCACTTCTAAGCTACCGTCAGACAGATCAGTGCTTTGGGCTAGAATGGTCTGCGTTCTTTTAAAGCCGTTTTCAAAGTTCAAAGTCAACGGGGGAAGCTCTGATAAGAAGTCCCAGGATCTCGATAGCATGACGGATATGATGATGTTGATGATCGGCCAGATCAATTGTATGGAAGAGGGCATTTTACTGCGCCACGTGTTATAAGCTTGCTTCATGAACATCGCCTTCAGATGGTTTAGGAAAAGCATCGGTCCTTGGACTTTTTTTGATGGCTCGTGTTCCACTGAAATTAAAGATCAGTTTAACATTAATTGAATAGTTAGTTCTTAAAACGAACTAAATTTACAAGACGTGCTTTAGTGTACCTATACACCGGAAAAAACAACATTACAAAGAGACATTACATAAGACAAGTACAATGGTCTTATCGCTTTTAAGCGATCTCTTCCAGGCTACCTTTACCTTCAAGGAAAGTGGTAAAAAATACAAGTTGGTACCAAACTTCAAATAGCCTTAGTTTCCCTTTTGTGCGTCAGGGTAATTCCGTTTAGAATGTCCAGACAGAATGTAGTTCTGTGAATTTTCAGAAATGCCCTTCGCATGAGATCATGGTAGGGAATTGGAAGAATAAGCCACTTTCATAGGTCATTCAACATGAGTGAAATATATTTATTTATTTATTTAGGGGTATCATTTAACGGTTAGCAAATCACAGAGGTTTTGGTCAGCTGTAAAATGTATTTCGCAGCAAAAAAGTGCATCCTCGCATCTCTCGCTATTGGTCGGTAAAAATTACTCAGCAAGTAATGTGACCTTCAGCCTACCTATTAACATTTTACAGCCGACCAAAACATATTATGCTGTACATGTGTTTTCTAAGTATACTAAAAATATTATCTAGGTACTGTATTGTATTATGTATATCAGTCGTCTAGTAGCCATAACACAAGCTCTGCTTAGCTTAGGGCTAGATGATGCTGTATGCATTTTTTTTTTATTAATTTAAATGAATTTATCAGAATAATACTACCCTCTACTCACTTGGATTGTAGTGATTGCCTTGAACCGTGAGCTCCAAGTCATCGTTGATGTAATTGCCGTTGCATTTGTTTACCTTCGCGCTGTTTATTATTTCCAAGTTATCTGTACCTGCTCTATAAAAACAGAAACAAACATTAAACAAATAAAAAAATATTATAAAAAAAAAACTGACTATAAAACAGGAGTCCATACACGAGTAAATAATATAAATAAATTAAATAGGCACTGTGATGAGCCGAGGAAACTCAATCAAGGAAACAGGTTCCTTAATTGAGTTAGTTGGGCAGCTCAAAACACTTCCAGAGTGGAGATGATGGACACTCAGCCACAGTCCCCAGGATACTGTTACGACCATAGACTTAGTTTTTTTTTCTACGAAATAATAAGTTTATGGTTACGAACATCCCTCACTCTGCGCATCATTAAAATATATTTAGATGGTACCTATTACTCTACTATTCCACATTAATATAAACTTTACAAAAGTTCGAAAACTTTCTCAAAGACTTCAAATCCCGAATGAATAAGTTTTTTCTGAGAAAGCCTGCTCCATCTTAGGCCACATGTTCTTGTCGAACGCTTCACCATTTTCAATAAAAAAACTTATATTATAAATATAAAAATTCCATGGCAAGCGACTTCATCATCATCATCATCATCAGCCCATACACGTCCACTGCTGGACATAGGCCTCCCCCGTACGACGCCACAAATAGCGGTCCTGAGCCGCCTCCATCCATCGACTCCCTGCGACCGCTACGATGTCGTCGGTCCATCGAGTGGATGGTCTCCCATGTAGGGGGGGATTTGCCATAATCACCACGCTTGGCAGGCGGATTGGTGATCGCAGTGTTGTGTAAAAATACTCAGAAGGAAGCTGCTGCCCTTCCTCTGGTAGGTTCCCTTAGTCGGCTTTTACGACATCCACGGGTTGAATTGGAGGGGTCGATATTCGTACGCCGCGGCCCCACGGCAAGCGACTTACAATTAGATAAAGTTGTTAGTTTTGAAGAACATTCAGTAATAAAAATAAGTAAATGAAAAAGAAAACCCTTCCCTTATCCGTGCAACTACGGAACCCTAGTACATTGCGTGTGGCCCGACATGCATTTTGCGAATTTACTTTTCCTACTACGATTTTATAAAATTTAAATTAACCATAAAACACCACGAGTAAACAATATGAATAAAATTTATATGGAAACTCCCTATTAGCTCTTCACTTTCGAGCATAGACAAGTTAGGTACAGCCTCAGAAATCTACTGTAGGCGCAGCTCTACCATGTCTGTGGCTACAGCAAGGTTATCAATCTAGGTCTTTAGAAAATTATTGCTGACGTAATCACCAACCAGACCCCTCCCCCCGTCCCCATGTCATCAAAAATAAGCATTATAACATAATTATTTCGTTCTTGTATAGAGAATGATCCCTGAGGTGGTCCCATAATTTCATTCGCATTGAATTAATATTTATCCCGCAAAACTCAAACGGTATGTCAAATTAAGAGATTCGAAATCGGTTTTTAGTATTTTCAGAACAATCAAATTAAAAAAAAATCCTAACATATATTATAAATGCGAAAGTGTGTTTGTTTGTTTGTCTTTCCTTCATGCCCTAACTAAGCAACCAATTGACTTGATTTTTGGCATAGAGTTAGTTGAAATGATGGAGAGTAACATAGGCTACTTTTTGCCCTGGTAAAACATCAAATTATCATGGGAGATTTACGGGAATAACGCGGGTAAAATAGCAGGGAACAGCTAGTAACATGTACTTATACATGCGACTGTAACTCACTTCATAAACACTTCTTCTAGGCTAGTGATAGAAAGTCCGTAGCTGGCCACGTGCAAGGATTCTCTAGTTTCCTCGAAAGTTCGCAGCATTTCCGGGAACTGGCTGATATACTCGCTGGGCAGGATGTAAGTTAGTTCAGATCCTGAAATATTCATGTTATTTTAGCAATTATATGATAAAAGTAGATGATTGGACGGGACTTTGGCCAGTAAAATGTGATAGATTTACAAAAAAATACAAGTAGGTACAGGTATACAAAGTTTATCAGTAACGCCGATGTGCTTGCGCAGAAATCTTAATTTTTTTGTTATTTTTGAATGTCGGGCAATTATCTCGACCAATCACAGCACGCCACATGTACACGTGATATGTTGCTGTCCGCTATTGGTTGTTTCGTACGCGCCATTTTTGCGGGTTGGCTGCGTCCTATCTCACTCATCTTCACTAGCCATGCGAGCACAAGTCATAGTTATTCGTATTTTAAAAATTATAACGTAAACCAATAAGGTCTTTAAGTGGCATTAACAAGAAAATAAAAAAGTTGTCCCACGACGGGATTCAAATCAGTAACCTATCGCGTCTCAGGCGCTCCTTCACCCATTGCGCTCTAGTTGTCATTAACTCACCGATATTAGTGTTTTCTTTCAAACCCGGCGCATATTTCTTGAAGAAATTCGTAACCTCCGTTACATCGCAGTTATCCGCCTTCAGTATAGTGAGTTTGTATCCTATACCGTAATGTTTCTTCAGGAAATACGGTGTTCCATAGCATTGGAGACGGCCTGCTGACATGATAGCGATACGGTCCCCTAAAACGTCCGCCTCATCCATGAAATGAGTGGTTAGGATTATCGTTCGACCTGTGAACACCAATCGAAGGTTAGGATCAGAATAGATGAAAATTCATGCAGAAAAAGCTGAATTTACTCCTTTTGTCTTAGTTTTATTTTATTTTATGTTTAAATAGGAAGTGTGATTGCGATTAGTGTTTTTTAAGGCAATTAATGTTTTTCTATTCTATTCTAAATGTAATTCTTTATTACCTAATTTTTAATGTACTTCGAAAAAAGGAGAAATTTATAAATGTTCGGTTGTATGTTTATTTTATAGATTCGTCTATTTTTCCGTCAATAGACCGATTTTAAAATTATTTCGCTCTTGTATAGGGATTGATCAATTGATCACGAAAGGTTCTATCAAATTATTATTCCCGCGGGATTTTCCCGTAAAAAAAATTAAACAGTGTAACATTAAGGGATGCTTTATGATATGAATTTTAAAAATATTTATATAATATTTATTTATTGATTCATTATTCGATTATGTAGAAATGAGGTAAAATTGTTTAATTTTACCTCATTTCTAAATATGGAAGTTAACTTAACATGAATGTTGTTCTTGTAATTAACGAAATAAATGATTAATGATTTTATTGATTCATTATTCGATTATGTAATCTGCATAGAAATTAAACATTAGGTATATACGATTTGAATTGAAAATGATCGCCTCTCTCATTGCTATCCTACTCAGATCATGTTTAATTATAATGATCTAAGTAGGACAGCATGCGAGAGACGATTATTTTCGAACCCAATCTTTATCTACGCGACTTATACCTAACAAAACAACTTATACCTATGTAAAATCACCACACTTGGCAGGAGGATTGGTGATAGCAGGGAAGGTGTTAAAATAAACAGAAGGTGTTGTGAAGTTTAGTTTAGTCGATAAACATTCATAAACATGTAGCGACTTAAATTAACTTTTAATTAACAAATAGAACACTTAATTAACAAATAGAACACTTAGCATTCAAATGTAAACTAGATAATTGTTACATATATGATAGATTAGATACTTATTAAGTTATTAGTAACACGAGAACATTTAGTGATTCTTATGCTCGAGTTATATTATAATTATACCTACCGCAGCAAAATAAAATCTCTAGCTTGTCGGATTAGAGAATATTTTTGATAAGATATGGAAACGCGATAGTGAGGGAATCAAGCAGGTGTACAAACGGCCTAATTAATGAACACGTCAAGATTTATCATGGTCAAAGTACTTCACCATAATGTGCCATCATTAGGCCATTTGCATGCGTTGTGGCATAAATATAACAATGACTAGCTAAACGTTATTTTGCCTTCAACCCTTATCACTTTCGGGTATGGAAAATAGATAGTAGCCGATTCTCAGACCTACTGAATACGCATATAAAATTTGGTAAAAATCGGTAAAGCCGTTTCGGAGGAGTACGGTAACTAACATTGTGACATGGAAATTTTATATACATATAAGATATATAATGTTGGACAATCCACACAGTAAGATCTAGCCCTAAACTAAGTAGAGCTTGTGTTATGGGTACTAGATGACTGATATACATACTACAAGACATACATAGACAGACATCTTTTTACTATACATAGAAAATACCCAGAACACCTTGAACAAATATGTATTTTCAGATCGTACAAACATTTTTCCCAATGCGGGAATCGAACCGCAACCTCCTGCGGCGCAAGCGTACTATCGCTCGCCGCGCCACATCGGGCGTCGTATATAATATACTAGCTGATCCGCCCGCGACTACGCTCGCGTGGACTAAGAAGAATATCCCACCATGCATTGTTTTGTTATATCTCAAAGGGAGGCAGCGTTTTCGATGAAAACTCCCGGGCGGCTTGACTTTTTCCGACACTTCCAACAATTATCGTTACATTTCAACCAATTTACACATAACCTTGACAAATTATATATGTTACCTACCTAAACCTTCCTGATGAATCACTATCGGTTGATGAAACCGCAAAAGCCGTTCAGTAGTTTTGAGTTAATCGCGAACAGACAGACAGATGCGGCAGAGGACTTTGTTTTATAATATGTAGTGATGATGTGTCCTCTATATAAATTGTATTGAACGGAATATGTCGTTCTATCCGGCTTCTTTGCGAATCGTGCCCAGTGATTCCACGTGTCCCAAAACTTAACGTCAAGCCGAAAGCGGAGGAGTTTATTTTTCAGTATGTAGTCATATTGAAAATGTTCGAGACAAAAACGGAACTAAACGAAAATGTTTTTTTAAAAATATGGGCATTATGTATTTAATTCGCACTAAAATTAATGAGTTTGTGATAGGTAAAAAATAAAAATCATAAGAAAAGTTTGGCGCCGCCGCGCCGCCGGGTTGAGAATTTATGAGTTTCATTAAAATCTTGTATATAACTCAGTAACTATTGGATCTAGACCCATATTGTTTGGGCTTTTTACCCGACTACCGAAGGACAAGGGTTATGAGTTTGGCACCCTATGTATGTATGTAAGCATGTAGCCGATTTCTATATTCCCAAGTAGCGCTGAAATTACTAGTCCGATTTCAACAAATGAGGTATCGTATGATTCGTCTTTATAGCCCGATGGTTATAGGCTATGTGACGTCAGATAAAATGGAGTCTAACCAGATGCGGGGGTCTAAGTAAGGGTCGAAAACCCCAATGTTAGTAAATATGCTCGTGTGTGGTATCGTTGCAAAGGTCTTTGTTTGTAGGTACTTTACAGAACTGTTTATCAAACTTTTGTGAGGCTAACGACTATCAAGTAATCAGCAAAATGATAGAGACAATATCTGAACGCTTGTTTAAGACTTTTAGTACGTAGACAGGTTTTAGTTTTTAACTTTATTTTTCTGGGTCGTGATGTACCCATTTACACTTTCTTGAATCTACCTATGACTAAGATATGTTGTTTATAATTAATTTATTTATTTGTGATACACAGGTATTACAGAGATATTGACAAATAAAATTAAGAGAACTGTGATCTGCCATTAGGGCGCTTTTTTCTACTGTTAGTCTCATCTGAAACAGCTACAACGCTGTTTGCAAGAGTCTTTAAAGTTTTAATTTTTCAGAAGGATTATATTATACCTAATGCTGTTGACCGCAAATGGCCTGTGAAATGGCCATGACAGCGTTACCGGACTTTTGGCGGGCGCAGAGGGCGCCTCGCCGGTAAAATTAGGTTGGGGCAACATGTACAAGGGCCACCAGTGACGTGCAAACCTGGGCTTGGGCTGTTACCATGTGCTAGAAGAGGAAATGTAGGTTTCATCTAGGTGCCTGGATGTATGTATGTACCTACGGGCGGAAGTGGGGAATTCTTCCAGGCCGCATCCAGCGGGGTCAGATTTTGGTCGGGTGGGAAGGGTGCGGAAGCGAATCGAGATTGGTTGCTGTCATCGGGTTAGCGTCAGTGTGTGGGGGAACGGGGTCACCGATAGCGTGTCTCGTATCCACGGAGGAAAGCGTCCTTAAAGTCGTACCTTTCTTTTCTTTCTGTAGTAAATCCCATAACGCTCGTCTCGCGGAGGGGTCGAGTCCCGAAGTAGGTTCATCCAGTAGAACCACCCTCGAGTCACCGCACATCGCTGCGGCTACCGATAGTCTTCGTTTCTGACCTCCCGATAGATTTGCCGAGACCACATCTCTCTAGAAACAGAAGATAAATAAATCTTTAAATAAAGGGTCATTAAAATATTATTGGACACGTTTAATCTGTTTTGTGTATATATTTAAATGTAGAATGTGAGTACCAAGACAAACCACTATGTTTTATTGTAAAAAACTTTATTGAATCTAATACAGATTGTTTGTAAACCTAATTAATATTATAAATGCGAAAGTGTGTTTGTTTGTGTGTCCGTCCGTCCCTAACTAAGCAAACAATCGACTTGATTTTTGGCATAGAGTTAGTTGAAAGTAGGCTACTTTATATCCCGGTAAAACCTCTCATGGGAGATTTACGGGAAAAAGACCTTTTTATCGCACTATAGGAATGTGGAATTCGAATTTAACGCGGGTGAAACCGCGTGGAACAGCTAAATTAATAAATAAATGTTTATTCAAGGGGGTCTTAACAGAAACTTCAATTTTCTTATACAAATGCGTAGACTAAACACCCACGTTGGATAGGATTTGCCAGTCATCAATAATATCATCATGCATAATTCGATTGATATTACAGGTAATCAAATAAAAGGTTTTTTATAAAAACAACTACTTATTTACTGAATAAACATTTGTATTATCCTTTTAATATCCTTGAAATAACAGTGGCTAATCAAAAGGACGATTTGGGTTCGACAAACGCGAATAATACATAAACAAATAAATGTTATGAAAAATTTAAATTGCAAAAACAATTACAAAACCTACTTTTGTACCAGCTTTCTAGTCCCTCTTTGTGTGGGTTACAGATAGACATGGGGTCAAATACATACCGTTACTCATATTGCGTTAAGTAAACATTATTGGTTTTTATCCGACTTCGAATCCCGTAATTCTAAACTATTATTTTATTTTTGCGGGATAAAAACTGATCTCTCACTCTCGGGAATAAAAAAATTATGGGACCACTCCGGAATCATCCTCTAAATAAAGCTGTTCATAGTATAACATTTGACTTGACGAAGTGCTCATACAAGATCATACAAGATATAAAGTAATTGAAATCTAAAATATACCAACAACTGCAAAAGAATCATCGAAATTGCTCCTTAAATGAGAAATCGACGAACATGTCGAACTTGTAGAGCAGAACATAAAAGCTCTTCCTTTTTAAAATTACTTCGAAATAAATTGTTAGTATTTTACTAAACCTTTAAGTTAAGCTTTTATATCATCTAGGACCAAGCTTGGGAAAACAAATCCAACGAACCCAAACTCGACGTGGTTCAGTCGTTTCGTTTAGGAGTTCCTATGGCCACGGTTTCCATCATCAGACCAGCTCGATGGTACCATGACATTGGATTGTCACCAAACTACACAAGTATGCCAAATTTCAGCTCAATCGGTTAAGGATAACTGGTCTAAAATTGAATTTCAAGATTTAACCCGAACTAAAATAAATTGCAAGTTAAATAAAAGCTTGTAAAAAGGAGGAGGTTCTATATTCGGCTGCATGTATGTATTTTTATGTATGTTCAAATCTTCGAACATACATCAAAATACATACATGCAGCCGAACATCTCCGTCATTTATTGACGGATGATTATTTGGATGATTATTTTGCAATTGTTTTGATAGAGAATAATCTCGAGGTGGTCCCATAACAAATTGTATTCCCGAGGATATGTATTTATCCCACAAAATTTAAAATAAAACAGTTTAAAACTATGGGATTCTGATTATTTTGCAATTGTATAGACGGAGAATAATCTCGAGGTGGTCCCATAACAAATTGTATTCCCGAGGACATGTATTTATCCCACAAAACTTACAATAAAACAGTTTAAAACTATGGGATTCTGATTATTTTGCAATTGTATAGATAGAGAATAATCTCGAGTTGGTCCCATAACAAATTGTATTCCCGAGGATATGTATTTATCCCACAAAACTTACAATAAAACAGTTTAAAACTATGGGATTCTGATTATTTTGCAATTGTATAGATAGAGAATAATCTCGAGTTGGTCCCATAACAAACTGTATTCCCGAGGATATGTATTTATCCCACAAAACTTAAAATAAAACAGTTTAAAACTATGGGATTCTGATTATTTTGCAATTGTATAGATAGATAATAATCTCAAGGTGATCCCTTATCAAATTTTATTCCTGAGGATATTGATTCCCGATTTATCCCGCAAAACTAAAAAAAAAAACTGTTTAAAACTAAGACATTCGAAGTAGGTTTTTTTAAAAAATCGAAACAAATTATCATAATGTTACTTCGACCATTCACTGCTTTCACCACTCACCTTTTCCTCTAATTCCAGTAATTTCACAAAATGGTTGACTTCCTGTTCTATCTTGTCTTTAGACAGTCCTTTCAGTCTTGAATAGAACACGATATGCTCAGCGACCGTCAAGTCCGGGAACAACACATTGTGTTGTGGGCAGATACCCAGGGATTTCCGTGCTTGTTCCGTTTCAGTCACTATGTTATATCCACTTATGGTAGCCGACCCGGATGATGGCGGCACCATACCTGCAAAAATATTGCTTTCAATCAATTTGTTTTTTGAGTGAACGCGACCAAAACCTCAAACGTAAATCGTATATCCATACATATACATATCTTATATTCAATCGATGATTTTTCGGTCAAAATTGGGGTCCTCTTCCAAACGAAGGGTTTTTCAATAAGGGCGAGTAAAAACCAAGGGTTTCGCACGATGTCATATTTCACACAAATGGCACATAATGGGCCTTTCAAATAAAAAAGAATTTTGCTATTATCTCGCACACAGCTTGTTTTATTTTATTTCATCATCTACACGCCCTTATTTAAAAACTCTTTAGATCTATGCTTTATATAGATATTTCCATATCCTACAAACATTTTTCCCAAGGCGGGACGACTTCGCCCGCCGCGTCACAACGGTCGTCGAATCTTATGGTACAGAATATTATTTTTCACCTCTCTTGCTCAAAAAGTGTATCATAATAGTGTAGCTTAGCGGGCCTAAAACTCGAGTTTAATACCTCGGGCTGAAAAGTATTTTTTCTTTTTAATTTTTGTCTAAAATCATCAGCCCGTACAAAGCATTCGTTCTCTTACATGTAGTGATAGTGATGTTTTATGAAGGTTGATTCTTCCCTTCACGGTAGAATGCGAACTGTTTCGTTGCGGGTTAAATAGAGATAAAAAAAAAAGGTGGTATTGGCGCTAAATCTCTAGAATTTTCTTCATTCCAAATCATAAACTTTTACGTTTAACTTCCTGACTTTTACTTCCAAATTGTGAACGTGAAAAATGTCATCAAGTGATAGTGAAGATGCTAATATGCAAATGGAAGAAAAGGGCAAAGAAATAATTATGAATCTGTTGCCGACAAAATCATGTGGAATATATTTAAAGAGTTACGAAAATTTTATGAAATGGAGAGATGAGAAACGTGTGGTTTCTTTTACAGAAGGGGTTTTTATCACTTATTTTGATGAATTATCGATAAAATTCAAATCGTGACTCTTTGGAGCACATATTCAATGTTAAGAATGACCTTACAAACGAAACACGACGTCGATATTAAAATATATGTAAATTTAACGGTTTTACTGAAGAAATTGTCCACTGGATACAAGGCAAAAAAATCTAAAGTCTTGACGACACAAGAAATCGAAACATTTTTAAATAACGCTCCAAATAAACAATACTTGGCAACAAAGGTAACCTACTTATGTACTCTACTCAAACTAAATAAATAGATACCTACCTTCATACCTAAATTATGTACCTAGGTTATTACAATTATTAACACACTTATTTTTTTGTTCAACAGGTTTCTTTAATTTATGGAAACAGCGGTGCATGCAGAGGAATAGAGCTTGCCAATATAACGCTAGAAGACGTAGAAACGGATACAAACCTACAAGCTGTGAGTCTGCCGAACACGAAAACAAACAAAGAGCGTAAATTTGTCATCAGTGGAGAATACCTTAATATAGTTAAAGCCTATCAGGAGTTACGTCCCACTAATGTTTCAACGAGAAGATTTTTTCTAAATTATCAAAATGGTAAATGTACAAGGCAAGTCATAGGCAAAAATAAATTTGTTAACATGCCTAAAGATATTGCCACTTATCTAAATTTACCAAATCCGGAACTCTACACGGGCCATTGTTTCCGCAGAGCATCCGAGACTCTGTTGGCGGACTCTGGTGCGAATATAACGACATTAAAACAGCACGGTGGATGGAGGTCCGATCAAGTGGCTGAAGGTTATATAGAGGACTCTATACAAAACAAGTATCACGTCACGCAGCGGATTCGGAGCGGACGGAAGGAATCAATATTCTACCAAACATTACAGAACCCCAAGCATCTACATCGCGGGATTGGATGAATATGTAAACTCAGCTGAAGCCGCACTCAGATCTTAATAATGCAGGAAACTCAAGCATGAGTCGAGTCTCTCCAACTTTTACTCCACAACAATCAACTCAAAATATTATCACATCCCAATCACAGAGAACCGAAATAAAATTGCCCGGGAAAAACATATCACTAAACATTCAAAATTGCTCTAACTGCACATTTAATTTTTAATAAAATTTCTGAAAATTATCTAATTTTGAATTGTTTTATTTTCTCGCAATCGAAGTGAAAAGTAGAGTGTTTTACTCGGGCCAAAACCACCCAATTTAACTCGGTCTTGTCATCCTCCCTCGCTACGCTCGGGAGTATAACAACCTCGTATATAATGGGATGGTTTAGTCCCTTGTAAAACAATCTACTATTACTAGTTCAACTAAATTATTCTGTCATATAAAGAGCAGTAAATCACATCTATGCATATTTCTTGTTCAAAGCAATGTTGTCATAAAAACATATTAACCTACTTATTTATTAGGCAAGTCGCAATACAATAATTTATTTGGCAATACTTAATTTATAACTTGTCAAGTTATAAATTAAAATATGAATATAACAAATCCTACTAATATTACATATAAATGTCAAAGTTTGTAAGGATGGATGTATGGATATTTGTTACTCTTTCACGCAAAAACTACTGAACCAATTGGTATGGGTATAGTTTGGGACCTGGAATAACATAATAATAAAACGCGGGCGAAAGCTCGGGCAGAAGCTAGTTGAGATTAAAATTTTAACATTTATCGCTTATAACCTCTGTTGCGCGGCGGGCAAAGGTCCGCCTGCAACGCAGGGGGTTGTGGGTTCGATTACCGTCTCGGGACTAATGTTTGTACAATGTTCCGGGTGTTCTGGATGTTTTCTAAGTACATAATAAAAATGATCTATTAAATAGTGTATTGTAAAAAGTATATCAGTTACCTAGTACCCATAACACAAGTTCTACTTATCTTGGGGCTAGATAAGGTTGTGTTATATGTATTGTCCAGCATTATTTATTATTTAGTGGGATATTAATACCTTGCTATGTAGCAAGTACCTGTCGACATATTAACCTTTTTTATTAGGAAGTAGCAATACAAGTTATTTAATTGGCCATACTTGATTTATATCTTGTCAAGTTATAACTTATGAAGATCGGCGCTTTTTTCGCTTAACAACCGTTAGATCGGATTGGTTTTTTACGCGCGCACGGTATTCGCTCCTTGCGTTTTACTTTACGGCAATCAAGTTAATGATTTTACTAGGCCTCTTTTACTAGGTTAATTTATCTGTAAGCTATTGAAACAAGCTACATAACTAGGTATTAATGATTTTATACTGTATTAACAATTTTGTACACATATTTTTTTTTTCGGAAAGATTAATAATGTTAGAGTTATTTCTACTCGGTGCTATACCATCATAATATACTAACTACATTATTATACCATCGTTACTTTGTAATAAGCTGAAATTTTATAAACGAGCAAACATTTTTTGTTCAAACTTTATAAAAACAACTATACATTTTAAATATGAACGTAACAAATATAGATTTAAAGTTTTCACATTGGTCGGTTAATCACCACCTCGCTGTGAAGTACATAATTAATTTTCAATGTTCAACGATGGTATTTTAAAGATCCTATACTTACTGCACTATGAATAGGTAGATAGAAAATTCTTTATCGCACACTTTAGAAAACGATTAAAAAATAACACAAAAAACTGGTTTAATTTTTTTTTACAAATGGCGGTCTTATCGCTCACGCGCGATCGCGACCAGACAAGCTATGCAATATTGTCATTGTTTAACAATAGGAATTACAAAGACATATGTATCTTAGTACTATTTAATCTTTGTTTATATTCTGTTTATACGCCCAAAGTTCAATAGCTGACCCTCAATAATTTCTCGCCTTATCATCCAAGATTACTTTTGGTTGTGCCAATCATGTCTATTTATAATTATTTAAGTTTATTACAGTTTACAGAACAATTATAGTCACGCTATACAACTGTGTCGTTAAATCGTTAATTAATTTATATTACTATTTAGTATGATCCTCAGACATGACCCTTGATAACTGATAAGTCTTAACGGTCACTGTTACATTGTGTGATACTGATAAGATAACGTGACAAAATAGTTGCACCACTTTGTATTAACAATGTTAGTTTGGGAAAGAATCTGGCACACCGACGCACCGATGTCATTGACTCCCGCCGCTCTAGTCGCGTTTTTTTGACAGTTTTCAAAGGAAAGCTCTGTCAATAACTCGACATTTGAGACCAGCCCCCCTAGCACGGGGATTGTTCTCTAGGGTAGAATAGAAATTAATGACATCGCATCGCCATACATCCTGGAAGTCGAAGGGATTAATTTCAATTTTTTTACGCATTCGATGCCAAAGTTACGTAATTTTTCTCTATTCTATCCTAGACAACAATACCCGTGCTTAGAGGGCTGCCTAAGTTTCGTTTGAGTGTTTGGGCGTTATTCGTTTTATCATTCGTTGTTTATATACATACATACATATATGTAGGTTGGTTCTATCGTCCTAGGATTAATTCTAGATCGAAGTTGGTGCTTAAAGTTTACACCAAAATGTATTATTATGATCTTATGATTGATTTGGCGCGGCGGGCGAAGGTCCGCCTGCGACGCACGAGGCGGGTTCGGTTCTCGCCGTAGGACAAATGTTTGTACGATCTGCAAATATTAATTCCGGGTGTTTTGGTTATTTTCTATACATTTATAGTAAAAATATATTTATATGTATTCAATTATGTATATCAGTCATCTAGCACCCATAACACAAGGTCTGCTTAGCTTTGAGCTAGATGGTTCTGTGCGGGTTGTCCAACATTATTTATTTTTATTTATTGTGATGGCTACCTAGAGAACAAATCATATTTTTTTTATCTAAAACATATTACTATTTGAAGCTAGGCTATTATTAAACAGCTATAGCACAGATTAATATAAATTAGGTAATGTTACTTAAACTAAAATATTTCTTTTACTGGCCTCGAATTTTAGTATTATATTAGGTCTAAGATATTTGTCTCGACATAAAACCAAAAATAACCGTTAACGACCATTATCAAGTGCGGCACGTTAACATTGTTGACCTATCTGGCTGGCCAGCTTTGTATGTCAGAGTCAAATGGTTGATAAAACAAAAGAAATTACAAAAACTTTGAACATAGGTAGGTATTTTGATTTGGTATGAAGCCTCTTTATAATCACGTGAATGAAATCGCGAGCAATAATCTCGGATTATATAATGACTTACATATGTATGACGAATGATATTGTGACGGCATAAGTCAAAAACCTCATAAAACTGGATTTACCTGTTAGCATAGATATCGTGGTTGTCTTTCCGGCGCCGTTGTGTCCTAATAACACAGTTATTTCGTCTTCGTACATTCTCAAGTTCAAATGGTCAACGACTCGCTTTCTTCCTGTGTATATTTTTGAGAGATTCTGAAACAATTTTATTTAGTCTTATTTTTATCCTCTTAAATCGTAATAATCATTCAGTTAATTAAATCTAATTTTGAAACTATGTAATACACCCTAACTATCTTCATAAAATCAATCAATGTTCATTAAATGATTTGAAAATTGGGTCCTTACCTACTCGTAAAGACGAAATCGAAGTTTCTGATCGTTTTCGTGCAAACAATAATCATAAGATTACCGTTGCGACGAAAACGAATAAGAAACTTCGATTTTTTTCGAGTAGGCCCTCACGAACGTGTTCCTCCCCCCTAGCACGGGGTTTGTTGTCTATGGTAGAATAGAGAAAAATGACGTCACTTAGTCATCGAATGCGTAAATCAATTGAAAGTCATTCCTTCAACTTCAATAATGTACGAAATGTATGGCGATGCGATGTCATTATTGTCTATTCGACCCTAGAGAACAATCCCCGTGCTAGGGGGGCAGATAACGGGCAGAACCTGCAGTTCACGGAGTGTCACTGAATTATCAATAAGCCTGTATATTTACCCACCCAGCTATGGCTTAAGTCAAGCTATGGATGATGATGATGTGATTTCAAATAGGTAGGTACAATTTTATGATAATAATCTCTTAAAATTAGCTTAAAGTTTTTATAAGGATTGTAAGGCGCGCGGTGCGTGTATAATATAATGGGAGCTGAGCACGAAGCAAAAACTGCTATGTTATTTAGCCGCCATCATACGAAGTCACTAGATAGATTAGGTATTTATTATCATAAAAACATGAACTTTGCTTCTAGACTTTTTTATTTAACGAAAAAACTAACTGACCGGTAACATGGTATGTGTAATGGAGTGAGATGTTTTTATAAGCTAAGTAACAGACAAAATTACTGAGTAAGTATATATGCAGCTACCAACAAAACTAGCCTATACTTATTATAAGCTAGCGTTTTCATCAAACATAGCGAAATAAAGTCTCTTTTCTACCATAAAACTAAATCCCTATCGATTCATCAGCTTGGAACCTACTCGACCTTCACACTGCTCTTAAATTGCGCATCACACTCTTTAACTAACTATGATTTAATTTGATTGTAGTGCGCAAATAGCCGGGTCCAGACTGGGCATACAGCCCACGTGAGGCAGCCAGTAAATTATTTGCTGGGCGTTGCCTCGTTTTGCTGCCACTGCTAGCACTGTCTGGACCCGGCCATCACCGTGTAGCTGCACCTTAGACACAGAAAGACCCGAAGGGGAGCGCCCACGCCGCGCCCCGCCGCAGTTCAACGCAGGGGCCATGAAAACGTTAGTCAACCCTTAATTTATAATTGGGATGTATAAAGGGGTAGCTATTTTATGTGGTTCCCACCTATGTATTTCATCATATTATTACGTTAAATAAAGGAATTTTCAAAAATTCCTTTGCCCGTTTGTGATACCTACCTATCATAAGCTTTTTTTAATACCTCTGTAAAAGTTTAATCTTGTATAGCTTAGGAAAGTAGCACTTTTTGGCCACCAAACTCGGTTTTTGCATTTCAAAAAACTATTACAGAGGCATTAAGAAAAGCTTATGATACTCGTAGGTATCACAAATGGGCCTAGGGATTTTTGAAAATTCCTTTGTTTAACGTAATAATACGATAAGATAGGTGGCGGCGCTGTTTGGGTCAGGGAAGTCCCTTAACGCGTACCTTAACCTATCTGCGGTCTCATGTAAAATAATTAAAGACATTTAGAAGTGGTTATTACTTTGATATTGACTCCAACTGGCACATCCTTAGGTTGCTCATCATGCACCACCGATAATAGTGCATCGTTGTATTCCAAATTAGAGTCTCCTTTACCAGCCTCGTCTAAAACAAACGTACTCGTAAATATACAAATTTTTATACCTACATAATACAAAAATAACAGAAGATAGGTGTTTTCTCAGGGCTTTTTTCTCTCTTTTTATGACAAACTTTTTGTATGTTGCAAACAGGGTTATCTAACGGTTAGTAACAGACACAAAAACTTGCATTAACGTTTGATACCTACTTATTGGAAAACTTATTCTTAAAAAGGTTTATAAAATTAAAGTTATTCTATTTATGACACACCCATTGTTTGAAATCCTGTCCTAAGGCAAGCCGTTTTCTTTATGTTTAGAATTTTATCTCATTATTTTACAATTACAGCTATAAATGTATATATGTATATATACCATAAACGGTTTGTCGACTTATAAATGGGTACATAAATTAATAAGCTTACTTATCTAACCTATTATATCTATTTGTAACAGTAATGGGATGCAATGGAATATCTATATTTACTCATGCGTGACGTCGTCGTTTGGGGGAGGCCTATGTTCACCAGTTAACGTGTACGGGCTGATGGTGACATGATGACTCATGCGATATTTTTAAGCTAAAGTCTGTGACAAATTGCTGCCATACCAACATGACCTTTACCTACCTACCGATTGATAATCCGCAGGTCATTCTTATCATTACCTCTGTACCATTTAAAAACGCATTCATATAAATAACAAGACATTTATCTTGTTCTATAAGTAGGTACCTACTACTGCAACCAAATCTGAACGGTATAAAAACTTATAAGAAGGCTTAGAGAAAAAAAAAGAGAAATTAGTCACTGCTTTCCCAGCAAGAAGGTTTTTACGTCGAAATAAGCATAGCATTATAGCATAAATTCCTAATATGAGCTAATAGGGGAAGCAGGTCGAGTAGTGGACGGTTATTGACTATAATATGTTCTTGTTATTGTAAGCACACTGGTATAAAATATGATTTCAGTGTCGAAGTTGACTGACATCAAAATACGAATAAGATGTAAATTACATATAAACAAACGCTCTCGGACTCTTAAATTATCATAATTTGTGTTAGATGTAACCTGAATATAATGTGGGTAGCAGAGGATTATGTATTTATGTTAATATTATCACATTTCGTACACAAATCAAATGCCTGACGCATGGCTCCTGATTTGATAAGCATTACATATTTAGTCAAACTTTATTGACGTCATGGCCTATTGTTCAAGAACACAATCTGAATAAAGATTTTTGGTAAATCTCAAATAGTATAAATTCATAATTCAGCCTTACCTTCAATAGTTGTTATCTCTGATATCCAAAAGCTCTTCGTGAATGGGAAGTACCAGGGTAAAGGCACCCCATATAGGCCAGGTCGTATCTTCTCAACATAAACTGCGATGAGCATGTACAGTATTGTGTCAAGGACTAGCATCAACACGACTTGACCCGGTTGGAACTGGTCGTGGTACGATATCGGAGAGAAAAACTCGTTCCATTGCAAACCTGTTTTAAAATCAGAAAGAAATTTTATTTGGCCATATGGTACTTTCCAGTTTTTATTAGGTGCTTGTTTAGGTGCCTATGCGGCATGCCAATTTGGGCGCGTTTAAGGTAACTCGATCAAAAGGTCATGGTTTCATATGACGTTACGACTTCTATGGCACAGCGGGCGAAGGTCTGCCTGTGACGCAGGAGGTTGTGGGCTCGATTCCCGCCTCGGGACAAATGTTTGTGCGATCTGCAGATATTTGTTCCGGGTGTCTGGGTGTTTTCTATGTATAGTAAAAATATCTATCTACGTAATGTATTTTATTTTCTATCATATTTTATCAGTTATCTAGTACCATAACACAAGCTCTGCTTATTTTGGGGCTAGAAGATGCTGAGCGAATTGTCCAGCATTATTTATTATTATAAGGATGCGCCGGATGAGCTCAATGTATTGTCATCGACAGATAAATAGCACACAGTTAAATTTCTGAATTTTCGAAGTAGGCGTTTCCGGTTACAATGAAAAAGCTCTATATGAAAACGCTTATTCCCAGTTGTCTTGTGCAGTTGTCCTGTGCACCAAAAAATACAAATACAACATAATTTATTTGTAGATACATAATGGTAGATAGATAAACCAAGCGGTCGTCTTGCTTCAACCATTATAATAGTATGCAGTACGTGTCATATTGGGAACATCGCTAGCCGCGCAGCGATTCGACCAGTCGTAGTCATGCTTCGAAGGTTATCACTGTCTGCGTCATCCGGTCTAAGTACAAATTCATGGTTAAATATGAATAGTACCCACTTCTTATAACGAACCTCGTTCGACCACAGCGCCAAATATTCCATTCGTAAATATTTGTCGTGAAATGAGGAAACTATTTGTATTTACCTCTGCCATTTCCCTCACACCAAACCAGCATTTGAAACGCGAACCCCACTGCCGTATTGGAGATAAGGCTGAGACCCAATTTAGTCCCCAAACTTAACTGTCCGTACAACATTTGTGTGAAACAGAAGGCGGCATATGTTGCGAACCAGATGAGTCCCATGAATGACGCTGCAGAGTTTGCTAAAACAAGTCAATATTCAATTAGTATCTATCGCAAGTGAACGTCAAGGTTCAACTGGAATGTAACTGTGTTCATTTACAACATTATAATTGACGTAGAATGCACCCGTCTGTTAACTATAAGGCCGTTAACCCTCGAATGACCATTTTGACTATTTAGAGGAAACTGATACAGTTCTAAATTCACTATTTTTTCGTTTAACAACAAAATTCCAAAATCGAAATAGTTCCAGAGATACAACAACTTCGTACTAACACTGAACATAATAACTGACACACAACTGTGAAATGGCAGAATGTTTGTCCCTTACTTGATAGCAACTAATCCACAATACATGCCTAATACGTGAGTTAAAATACATACATACATCGATATCTTTTTCCGGTTATATATCGATCTACGTTACTGTAGCTAAATTTTTCTTTGATCTGGTATATAAGACTAAGGGTAAGTATATTATATTATATCTATGTATTATATAGACGTCCGATGATGTGGCGCGGCGGGGGAGGTCCGCCGGCGACGCAGGAGGTTGCGGGTTCGATTCCCGCCTTAGGACAAATGTTTGTACCATCTGCAAATATTTGTTCCGGGTGTTATATATATTTTATATGTATAATAAAAAATATACGTATTGTATTATGTATATCAGTCATCTAGTACCCATAACATAAGCTCTGCTTAGCTTGGGGCTAGACGATGTTGTGTTGATTGTTCAGGTTTAATTATTATAATTAGCTTCTAAGGATTAGTCTATTAAAATGTCATCGTGCATATTTTTCTCAAATAAAATTTATTTTAATTTGCAGCAGGAAAATATTGTCGATATGAAGGTTCATTAAAATATTGTTGGACTCGTTTTATCTGTTTTGTGTATATAAATGTAGAATGTGAGTACCAAGACAAACATCTTTGTTTTATTTAAAAAAAAACTTTATTGCATCTAATACCGATTGTTTGTAATCCTAACTAATATTATAAATGCGAAAGTATGTTTGTTTGTCCTTCCTTCACGCCCTAACTAATAACCAATGGACTTTGTTTTTTTTATTAAAATAAAGTTAGTTGAATGGATGGAGAGTAACATAGGCTACTTTTTTTCCTGTTAAAACATCAAATTACCCTGGGAGGTTTACGGGAAAAAATACCTTTTTAAACCCCTATGTGTAACATGTGAAATTCGAATATAACGCAAGTGAAACCGCGGGGAACAGCTAGTGAAAAATAAAAAAATATTTGTATAGCTTTTATAACGTAAGCGATACCTACTCACATCTTGAGAAGAAAACGCTGACCATGAACGAAAATGCAAGCGACGTGACCACAAAAAGTATCATAAAGAAGAGCACAATGCTCCATGGTGTGAATGTGAACACTGAAAACCAATCTCCGCTTGCAGTTTTTATAATTGGTATCTGAAATATTAAAATCGTTATTGTAATAGTTAAAGGGCTCCTCGGGACTTCAGATATAATAAAAACTGAGTTGCATATCCGAGATCACGTTTATTGGTTTTAGCGGGAATCCCAACTGACAACTAACTTGACATAACATTACTAGGTCAGGAATTTATATCTATTTATCAATCAACTTCATACATTACAGTTAAATTATCAGTTTTTTATTTAAACAACTATTAAAGTAACAAACGATCATACAAATAGATTCAAATTAGTAACCGACTTCAAAAGGAAGAAGTTCACAATTCGTCTGTTTTTTTGTATGTATTATATGTTACGCGAAATCTCCGCCAATTATGGACAGATTTTAAAAATTCTTTCGCTATTGTATAGAAAATGATCCCGAGGGGTCCCATAATTTTTATCCCCAGGGGATTAGTATTTATCCCGCAAAACTTAAAGTGTAAAAGTAAGGAAATTTGAAGTCGGTTTATCGTTTTTTAAAACACGCCATATTCTTATGTTTGAATGATCATGAAGTCGATGATATCAGACGACACGGAGGTCAGGACTGGATGGGACGGGCCCAAGATCGCGAGGAGTGGAAAAGAAGGGCGAGTCAGAAATTTCGTTTGATTTGAATCTATGATTGTTTGTTACTTTTTTAGTAGTTTAGTCAGTGATGATTTCCGTAAAGTTTTTCTTAGCGTTAGGAGGCAATATCAAATAACTATTAGAAACTAGCTTCAAACGCCTGCGGCTTCGCACGCGTTCTTGCGGTGCCTAGAACTATCTACCCGGATGCAAAATTTCAATCCGGTCCGTTCAGTAGTTTTGGTGTGAAGAAGTAACAAACATCTGGATGAACATCTAAACATCCAAACTTTCGCATCACACTAATATTATAAATGCGAAAGTTTGGATGTATGGAAGGATGTTTGTTACCACTTTACGCCAAAACTACTGGATCGGGCTGACATTTTGCATATACATAGGTCTAGGCCTGGAATCAAACATAGGCCTATTACATACTTTTTATCCCATAAATCAAATCCCATGGGATAAAAAAATCCAACGTTTCCATAGAAACAACGCGTGCTTAATTAATTTATATCTCAATCAACTTCATACATTACAGTTATTATTTATTACCATGGGCAGAAACAAGTTTATAATATTAGTGTGAAAGTGTATACATACCTTTAGTAATATAACCATGAGTACAGCCGACACAAGAAGGAATGATAACTGTTTTATGTACCAAGCTACCCAATGTAGCCAGGATGGAAGACCCATTATTGCCATAGTTTCCTGAAAGCAAAATGTGGATAAATATGTATAGGCATGACCTCGATGAGTGTTTCCTAGAAGTTTGTGAGCAAAATGTACCTATTTACGAAGAATAATCAAGCTGTACCCATGATCCAAGAAAACAGGTCAGCTCTTCCAGGTGACGTCACTGTCCAGTTGCCACTTTATTTCAACACTTTATTTCAACTTTATTTCAAAAGTGTAGTAGTTGGGAAACAAATGAGATAAGGATCAATAGAAAAATCAAGTCAATTATGTTTGTTAGATCAATCAAAACAGAGTTAGTTAAACACGAGTCAATGTGATAAATAATGGGTAAATACAAAACCACATCGTTTTATCAGATTTTTACAAGGAGTTCGGGGAGTTACGATTTTATGCTACAAGTATCACCGGAAACAGCTTCGTCTCATTTGCCGATGGCGTCGATGACGTAGCCTGGAGTCATCCACGTAACCATCGTGTCTCGAAAGAGCATACCTTGTTTTCTTATACCATGGCTGTACCTATAACCCAAGCTCTAACTGGAGCGAGATGATGCTGCTTGAAATATCCAGCAAATAAGAAGTAAACACCGGACAGAATAAAAAAAAAACAGTATGATACCTTCAATTGCAGTTCCTTTTCTTCAGTCACCATTCTGACCGTATTTACAAACGTATAGGCAAATCCAATCATAATGATAACAGTGATAAATCTCTCTAAAGCCATAAGCAACGGGTCTTCCATAGTTGTGGGCTGTGGCAGTCTCTGCATGATTACTTTCGTATGATTGGATTTTGCAGATTTCTGCTCTATTATGCCCTGAGATATTGCATGCTGTATCGCTAGAAACATTTCTGAAGAGTAACCTGCAAGAGGAAGAATAGGGTAAAGTCTGGTTTGACGCCACAGGAGCGATGAGTTCTACCTGCCAAAAAACAGTTCTCAATAACGCATTCATGTTTTGATACTAACGCTAAAATATTTGGCCTGGAAAATAGGCTAAATTATTCAGTTTGAGTTTTTTTGGACGGGACAGTAGCTTTAAGTGGATGGCTTCTTGAAAAATGTTTTTATACTGTGAACGAATATTTGGAAATTTGAATTTTAAGATAAATTACTTATACCTAGTACTGCTTATAATATGACTCACACAATATTTGCGACTGCGTGCAGGCTGAATACAATTACAAAATATAAGATCTGACATTTATTTATTTAATTCGGATTGCCATCATCAGCTTAATTAATAAATTACAGAATTTTAAAAAGACACAGGTAATAATAGGCGTTCACTAATAGAAAAATCGTTTATTGATTTTGTATACCTACTTGCAAATAAACGATTATGATTATTATTAGATACCAAACCCGTCTAAGTACAGGAAAACGGTCTTAGGAGACTATGCGTATTTTAGATCATTCAGATTTTCATAAAATGTACAGTTTCCGAGCACGGGCATTTTACGTTCTTACTATATACTTTTTCTTATCCTGGGGGCCAATTCTGCGTATCACGTGATACTTTATCGAGTGATACTCATTATCATGGGATAAAAATATCATGTGATAAATATCGAGTACCGCCAAAAACTGTATTCTCGTCCGACTTATCGAGCAACTCATCAATATTTATAGAGGGGTTCTCTATAAATATCGAATTGCAAATTTTGAGAATACGCTTGTTTATCACTCGATATTTTGACAGTTCTTGCCATACTTATCGAGAAGATATATTGCCAGAATTGCCATCCTGATCAAAAATTTTTATCAGATGAGTTTGGCGTACTAAAAATACAGATATAGCAAAAAAAAACTTTTTTATTATGAGTCCAAGAGTGTTTTGATTACTCAACACTATTTTTCTTTAAAACATTTTGTATCAGTCAACTTATCCTAATTCCACATGATAGCAAAAAAGATTTTGCACACAGTTTTTAAGCAGCAAAGTCACCGTTTTCGATCGAGACTGGTGAAAATAACTATATCTAGTAACTACTATCTAATATCGAAATATCGCGTGGACAATCTAATTAATATACTTAATATTATGTAAATAAGGCACCTATAAATGCATATTAGGTAGATAAGATACATACCCGGTGTTTTCCCACCAAACTTGTCGCCGGGTTCTCTAGGTCCTGACTGAGGGAAAAGGGGAAACAGTAAGTTGGTTCTCCAGTTAGCAAACATGGGATGTTCAGCCAGGGCTGTTCGCATTATAGCAGGGAATCTCAACGTTACTGTTATGTTGTCAGGCCAGTCTGTAGCGTCTGCAAAACGAATGAAATTAAAGGGATCGTTGTTACTTTTACAATTTGTTATGTAAACAAACATGGAATTTATGCAAATAACATTAATTCTACTGTATGTAGGTTATTTCTAGGATTCCGTATTCAATTCCGATCACTTATAAAAACTAGTTTTCTAGAAAAAAGTCAAGTAGGTGCCTTACATAGGAATATAGTATTTTTAAAGCTAGCAATGTTTTAAAAACCAAAAAACTGAATTCGAATATAGTCTTAACTTTTTTTACATTTAGCGCGATAAAATACTAAACCTAAAATTTTAAGCCACCACCTTAGGATTTTTATCTATGTACATGTGCAAAAGAATTATCCAAATCGGTCCATAAAACACGGAGAAATCGACGAACATACATAAAATAATACTTATACATACATACAGTCGAACATACTAGAACCTCCTCCATCAACTCTAATTGGGTCTGGGGCCCATCCCTAAAGTTATTCTAATCGATATGTTTGCAATCAACTCTGTTTTACGGCGTTAGGGCGTCACATAGCAAATATGAAAATTGTTTCATTCAATTTAGAGGACTAGATACTGATAGCTACGGGTCCCTGAGATCAGGAGGTTTACACACAATTGCTTTTCTTTACTTACTAGACATGTTATCATCGAACTGGATTCCAACTAGAACATCATCCATAGCATTCGGCCGGGTCAAGGCCTTTTCCATCTCAACAGCATTCTTGTAGCCTTTGGGTTCTGGCACAGTTCCCAAATAGAAAAACAATCCGAAATTATCCTGCCCAATCGTAGACATAGCATTTCTTGTGATTTTCCTTGTTAGTTTATTTTCAGGCGAGAACGCCAATGTTCCTTTGCTATCGGTAGCATCACCACCTCTATAAATATAAACATGTGTAAACATAAACACACCTTCCACCACCACTCCCTAATATTAAAATTAGCACTTACGTAATATATAAAGAAATTTTATGCATAGGACATTAACAGAAGATCCTACTTCCTACTAATATTAACATTATAAATGTCAAAGTTTGTAAGGATGGATGGATATATGGATATTTGTTACTCTTTCACGCAAAAACTACTGAACTGATTAGGCTGGAATTTGGTATGGGTATAGTTTAGGATCTAGAATAACATATCCTTAGGCCAGGGATGAGGTAATTAGGTTATTTTTTATCCCGATAAAACGCGGGCGAAGGCGCGGGCAGCAGCTAGTAAATAATATTTTAATCAGATTTATCATTCGTTAACCAGTTTCGTTTATCGCTATCAAGTATAAGATATCTTTGTTATTCATGTATCTACGACTATGATAGTCTTACATTGTAGAAGTTTTATCATGATAAAATGAATAGAAACATGTACGAAAGAATAATGAACTTTATCTACCTACTGCAGTAAAAATAAAGAACAGGTACCTACCGTACTACAATTGGATGGTGTTAAGCGAAAACGATCCAATCCACATCGAGTTACTTTTGAGTAATGAAAGATTGAAATTTAAACGATGTTTCTTTGTTTGTTTGCCTCGCTTGACCATCAAATTATTCGTTATTTTATTGTAATGAACAAATTTTGTAGGTTTGTGTATAAAAGGCAACATGGATACTATCCATATCTTTATCCATCTCTATTTGTATCTGGAATGGTTGGTGTGGACACATTGGAGCTAAGACGAAAACTACAGCTCGGCATCCATTACTATCTTATATTACACAATCAAGTAAATCATCCAGATGTATTAGGCAGAATCAATATCTTTGTACCAAATAACTACGTGCGTGTGGGTACTCGTCGGCGGCACCGCTTGTTCTGTGGCGCTACCCTCCGTACCAAGCATGGAAGAAACGCACCAACGGTTAGGGCACTCCAATTGCTGCTAAACAATGTCGTGCACGAGTTCCAGCATGTCGACATATTCCACGACAAGCTAAGTGTTATAGTTAAAACTCTTATAATATATTTAAGTTAAAACATAGATTTATAGTTAATAGCATAAGGTAGAGAGTGCTTTGGTTTAAATACTGTAAACTTCTATCTCCTTTAATAAATAAATAAACATATTTTTAACCGACTTCAAAAGAGGAGGTTATCAATTAGTTTGTATGTTTTTTTATATGTATGTTACGCGATATCTCCGCCATTTATGGACCGATTTTAAAAATTCCCACTTTTCTCACTATTGTATAGAAAACAATCCCTAAAGGGTCCCATAAAATTTGTATCCCCAGGGCATAAGTATTTATCCCACAAAACTTAAAATAAGTGTAAAAGTAAGGGAATTTGAAGTCGGTTTATCGTTTTTTAAAACACGTCATATTATATTTTCACGTGTCAAAGTATGATTACGCGTAGTTTCATATTTTTAGTGATATTTTGGTGTGTTAAATGTGAGTTTGGATAATTTTTGCTAAATACTATTTTGCCTGACACTGGCTCTAATTTAGTTCCACTATAAGGTTCCACTTAATTAATTGTATAATTAACATATCTTTTTCTTCCGGTATCGTGGAGGGGGTGGCTAAAGGGGCAACTTTTGTTCAGGTCATTGACCCCAAAGTTCAATGACCTCGGCGCTAGAGGTCAAAATGTGTCGCTCAATTACAAGGAAAAAAAGATTGCAACTTAACCCGAACTGTAGGCATCCCACCACATAAGTAATCATGAATTTAGCAAAATAGATTCACACATTTTGGGTCGTTATAATAATTGTTGTTAGTGAGATTTTTTGAGAATGATTCAAAAGGGTTGGAGCGTTTTTGATGATCAAAAATTATAACCCGCCATAGATGTGGAATGGTATAAAAGGCCGATAAAAATGACAAGATATTGTATATTGCATTTTTAAAATTCTGGTCGATAGAATGGACCTAAACGACCCCTCTGGCATACTCAACTCATTTTCAAGTATTTGGTGGATTGGATCGTTTTCGCTAAACACCGTCCAATTAACATAAATAATAGAACTTATTTAATAAAATAACATATTCCAAAGCAATCATTTTTTGATACCAACAAAATAAACATAAACATTGTGATTAGAACCTTTAAGTTAAAGTTACATTTGGTATACTTACATGCTCATTGCAGAAAAGTTAAAATACGTCGGAGCAAAACTGGAATAACTTATATCTGGATGTATTTTCGGGACCACCAAACATCTTATTAAAATTAGAAGTAGCGAGAACAGTACAGGCGATGCTATTTCGAATATTGTTTGCCATTTGTGCCTCCTTTGTAATACAAAATTCTTCCAAATTAGCAATTTCAGCTTACCCCAAGCAGACATTGTAGGTAATGATTCGTTATCATTTATATCTAAAAATAAATTATAAAAAATATATAGGTAGTACAAACATGTATGTATTTCATTCACGAATTTCTATGGCATTACGTGAAATAATTCATTCAACAGGTAATCACCATAAGTCTGTAAGTACAGTCAGCGTCAAATTGCTGGGTGCTTACAACAACATGATGATTCGAACTGCGTATATCAAATTGCTTTTATGCTTTTCATATCATTTTAACTACTCTAGACGCTCATATCAATTCGACACTGACTGTACCATCTAATCTAAACTCACAAATGACATAGGAGAACCAACTTGGACCAATATTTATCGGCCTTGTATACATTTATCGTACTTCTATAATGTTGTATAATCAATAATTTTCCATGTTTTACTTTAAAGAGGTTTAAAAAAATGATTAAGGAGTTTCGATATCAGTCAATTATGTTCGTACCTACATTTTTTTTGTGTTGACCAATCACATTATTATAAGTCTTAGAGAAAGTACCTACCTATCGTAGGCTGCTTGATCTTAGTTATACTGATTACCTACAAAATACATTTGACTGTCATAGAATTCTTTGTTCGTCATCATAATATAGCATAGTCAGATTTTTTCAATTAGTAGGTATACTATTTAATTATTATGAGGCAAAATTTTATCTTTCCAAATTGAGTCCGTGTACCCGTACCTACACCTCTTTAAAACAATCATTTAGGTTATTAATTACTCAAGAGGCAATAACCTAATAGTTACCTCGTAAAAATAAACAAGAGGTTAGCTTACCATTTGCTCAAACATGAATAGGTATGTACGTTTGCGTATCTTATTCGATAAGAAAAATATATTATAACCACAGCTCACTAATTTTGTAACAAAAACCACACACAATGAAGATCACAACACTGAAAGTTTAATAAACCAGCGCGGTGTATTTTTACTGAACTCCACCAAGTACACTTGCACTCATTTACACATCCCAGTTCGCTTTTCAAGTACACTCGCACTAACAAATTCCTCGAACCGAACATCTGCTTAAAGGTACGAGTTTTATTGTTTGACGTGCGTGCGTCCCCGATTAGAGCAATGTCTGAATGAGCCACAGACTATTACGATATTTACGATACTGCGGAATGAGCGTTGCTGCCGTTTCTACACTTTCCTCATTTCATTCTCGACATACGTCAAACTTTTCTATTGATAGCACAGACTTCTAATTACATTGTTGTGAATAATATCGATTTGTATGTCAACGGAATGCCTGACACCTAATAACTTCAATAAATTATATAAAATTACCATCATTCATGACCAAAAAATACCGATCGTTGTACCTTGTATCGATAGGTACTAATTACTAATAAATAGTCTGAATTCGTTCTGGTTACCTTTGGATGAGTCTGGGCATACTGGCAACTCTGACCTCTATGGCGCAACGGGCGATGACCTGCCTGAAACGCTGAAATTGCGAGATTACCGCCGCGTAGGTACATAAATGTATTGTACACAAACCATGACATTTATAATATTAGTAGGATTTAAAATTGTATTGGTGAATTCATCTACAATCGAACATTTATGTGATGTTAGAGATATTCATATTGTTATGGATAGGTTATTCGAACGAGTAACTGATAAGGTAAATAATCCAATCTGGAGAACAATGCACACTTGATCACAATATTTTCCTGTTGTTGTTCGACGATATGGAATTCATTATTGTAATTTCTCTCCTCATAATATTATTATAGAATTATAATAGCAGTGACTGAGTCACCTTCAGTTCAGCCACCCAACAAGGGCTTTGCTCTGCTCATAATACATGTCAAAAAATGTTTACGTATAAACTCAGAATGCTACTAATATTATAAATTTTAGAGTATGTAACTCTATCTGTCTGTAACCTTTTCACGCCTTAACGGCTGAACGGATCTTAATGAAATTTGGCAGGGAGGTAGATGGTATCCCGGGGACGGACATAGGGTACATGAAAAGTGCGTGCGAAGCCGCGGGCAGCAGCTGGTAAATAATATACTATGTGAAATAAGTATTGAATTCATTTTATTTTATAGACACGATCACAATACAAACACCATTCTTATAACATAATTAGAAAAAAATTGTATCGCATACCCTCAGGTTTTGAAACATTCAAAGCGTAATGATTATAACTTATGTACTTACGAAAATTAGAAAATGCTTTTACAAAACCGACAATATTCACTGAGCACTGGTTTGAAACCAACATTCATTTAAAACTAATACTGTGATAAAGTTTAGGTAAGTATGCAAATTATATTTGTATATCGAGAACAAATAACTACTATGTTCTATGTATTTTGGGTACTCATACCAAAAAGCATAGTCTTGAGGTTCATCAAACAAATCGTATACAAAAAAATTAAGTACTGAGTTACTCCATTAAGTTTATGAGGTGTTTAATTTATACATATATTATGCATATTTATAAAATACATGTATTTATTTTAATTAAATAGACAAACTTAAGCATATTAATATAGTATTAATACTTTAAATAATAACTAATAATACAATAATAAGTTTGGTAATAATCATACTGGATATCACAATTGATTTAAATAGCATTTTATTTCAACAATTAAAATCACACTTCGCAAATCATATCACATGTTAGTTAGATCTGTTAGAAATTATAAAAATTACCTTATTTATATTTTGTACAGTTTATACACGACATCTCCATGTCTCCCAATTTTAGAGTAAGTAAGTATATTTGACAACTTTGGTGTAATCAAAATAATCATTACTTGTTATATTAAGTTTGTTAGTTGGTGTTAGAATCTGAACTGCTGGTCGCAGTCTATAAATTCTTTCATTTTCTACATTATCCCTGAGTGTTAAGGAGTATATTATCGCAGGCACGGGTTGATGCCAGGTCCATTGATTTAAGAAAACCCTGACTCAACTCCCTGAAGACGGTAGCAAGTGAATAATTCAAACTATAAAAACGCGACCTCGCTTTTCCTCGCTTTTTAACTTTATGTCGCCAAATGAGAGGGCGAAGGCCGACATATCATATCTAAGAGCATGGGAGAGATTGCTACGAGTATTTTGGTAACTTATTTATCAAGATCGCTTTAGCCTTTTTGATGCTTGGAGGTACTAAAAAGCGTCAGAAAACCAGATAGAAACACTGTAAAAAAATAACCCATGCCTCGCGGGTAAAAATATAAGAGGGCAAGAAAAGCGTCGACAAATTGTGTGTACAAAATAAACATTTAAGTACTTATTTGTTCAAATACTGCAAATAACACTTATAATATGCGTGCTTGTACAAATTTATTTAGGCATCGATTATAACATCGTCATTGCAAACGTAATAATTAAATGGAAATCTTTGTACTGTACCTACACCTCTGAAAAAATAATTAATAATTAAAATCGATAGGTGACGTAACTACTGTTTGTATAAATTATAGATTTATAAAAACAAAGGTTACTTCGATGTTGTACCTATCATTAACATTTCTATAAATACATATAACTTATTATATACAGTTTTACATATATTTGAATAAATAATAACTACATAATTATAAATACATAATGGCATGGCAGAATTATAGCACAAAAAGCACTATTACAATAACATTCTATTAAAAATACCTAGTCAGATCGAGACTAATACTGCATTCCGTCTAATTGTAAACTATGTAGGTACCTAATAATAATAACAAGATCTAGCTAGGATACGATAGAAGACCTTGAATTATTAGGAACCTAGGATTCTTAGGTCCCAATTTTAGGGCTCATATACATGAGCGGCAAAGTGCCCACAGCAGATGTAACTGCAGCCATCGTCGTCGTGTCGACGGGTATTGTTACCTCTGCCGTTGGCACTTTGCCGCTCGTGTATATGAGCCCTTTGGTTTTGATAACGCTTCCGTAACAGGTTTCAAAAATATTTTGATAAGCAAGAGTCTAAGAAACATGAAAGTTTTATACGAGATTCCAAACATTAATTTGTATTATGCATTCCATATACTACATATAATTTTATAAAGTTTAAGACAAAAACATGTATAAGGAAGATATTCCTTATACATGTTTTTGCCAACGAATAATATTTATGAAACAACATGCTTGACCGGTAACGGTATGTAAAAAGGTAGAGGTGGCGCAACATAAAAAATTACTATAATTAATCATTTATAATAGGTGAATATTTGAGGCAGTTTTTTATATTACTAAGCTCGTTCGCGTTTAGAAAATAAATATCGTATAACACACTCGTACCACTGCCAGTGCATTGCCCGTTTCATTATTAACTTTATGTCAACCACAGTGTCAACTGTCGAGTTTGGATGTAATCTAAAACTAGTTTCGAAGGAAATACAGTCGATTTTGGTAACTTTGAATTTCTTACAACTTTAAATACGAACTGGTTTGATGATTTGTTTGTTTTCATCAAAAATCACCTTACACCATACCTGCGCGAAATGGACAAAGTATTCAAGTTTTTAAAAGTGATAAAAATCTGTTTACTAACAGAAGGTACTTTGGGACTTTGACAACTTAAATAATTTTGACTGATTTACGTTTATAAAAGTCAAGTCAATAAAAACCGAATGAAGTAGCATTGGGAAATGGTTTTTCATAGAGTTACCTGCTCTGGACTTTCTTGCACGAAAAAATACACAGTAACAGCTTAGAGTCAGGAAGTAGGCGGTGTTACATCCCCGTGCCTTGGAAAGCACGGTCATCCATCGGTCCTGCGTCTGACCTATCTCCGGTTGTGTTGGTCTGCCGTCCCATCGGATTATGAGGGTGAGGGAGTAGAGAGTGCACCTGTGTTTACGCGCACACTTGTGCACTATAATATATCCTGCGCACCTGGCTAGTCTCCGTTGCGACTGGCCGCCTTGGTCGAAATAGGGCTAGGAAGACACCATCATTAACTTGGAAAAGAGTGAATTCCTTTTCTAGATTTTATAAACGTAGATCAGTCAAATTACATTAACTTGTCAAAAAAAGTATCCAAAATATTCGACATTCAGAGATATAATATAAGTAAAGACAACTTTGATTGGTCAATCAAACTAATTCTTTTCGAATGTAAGTTATTATTAGCTTATAATAGGTTATAGAAGATCACTCACGGAAAATAAAAAATTGTATCATCTTAACATATAACTTAGTATTGGATCAAAGTTTAAAAAAAAGTTCAAAGTTACCCAACTTGACTGTATGTAACTTATTTACTTTCACTTCGCGGAAAACGTTTAGAAAGTAACTTGACGAGGCAAGTGTCGGTACAGAGTTGATATGTGGTGTAGGTAGGCAGATACTGAACTGGTACAGAGTTTTGTTTGATGTTATCAATGGAGTTTACCGGATTTAAGTTTGTACTAATATTATCAACTAGTTTTCATTAAAATATGACTGTATAACACAACTTGTCTGAATTTATAACATCCTGTTAAATGTGCACTTTCGTGCAAAACATTTCCAAAATGGCACTAGTTTGAGGCCATGAGAACATTTTTAAGAGTGATTCACTAATTTCAGTCTTAGCATGAACAGAACAAGCCAACCGCGTAGCAAAACGACTTTTAACAAAGTAACGTAGTAGTATGCTTTTCAGAAACCGAAGTATCAGCACAGTTGTGAACCAAAAAGTACGTAGAGTAGAATCGCAACTAATTTAAAAGTATTATAAATTTCAGTTCATTATTACTCTAACCAATAAAATTAATTGTAAGGTCCCGCGTTGGGTGAGAGATGTTATAAAATAATGTTCCTAGCTTTTTACTTTTTGAAAGGTTAATAAAGTCGAAATCATCCGTATATTTTGGGTGGAGTGGAACTAATGTTGCCATACAAAAATATGGTACGAACAGTGCCAACATTGGTCAAATAAAAACTGTTATATCATATTTGGTCTCTTCACTCTATCAATACTTAATTGCAGTTATATTCACTATCTTACTAAAATAAATCTTTGTTCTCTACCGATCCATTATTTGAGACAAAAATTCTATTTGAATCTACATTATTGTGTCCTTAAGTGGGTACGTTATTAAGTACGCATGGCAGTTATTGATCAACGAAGTTATTTAATATGTACTTAGTTACATAAGCCGTTAAATTAAGTTTGGTGTAAACATCGATAAACAATACGAAAATATGTATGAGAATCTTTGATGAGATATTACGTTCGTCACAAATTATGACTTAGAGGTAGGCAATAAGACATGATTTTATTATTATGTCCTCTCGGGAGCGAGAATATTGTAAAACGGCAATGTGCCATAGATTTACAATATTCTATTCGCCTATAACATATTCATCTAAACACTACCTCAGCGCAGTATGTTTTGTCTTCCATCAATCTACTGGTTGCCATCTTGTTGACATTATCTAGTAAATAAGTTCAAAGGGGCACCTCAATCCTGCTTTGCGTGTATTCTGGAGAACCTGAGGAACACTTGTTCGAGCGTGGTCTGTGACACAGAGTAGTCTTCAATCGGGAACTGTTCACGCGCTGCCTCCATCACAGAGAATACTTGCCACCACGGCAGACCGGTGTCGTTGAGGTAGTACGTTATTATACCGAGGTAGCTTTCACTGAAAACATGAACTCGGAGTAAGATTATTGGATTGGTGTAATACGAAATTAAAGATTGATAGACATTTGAGAGAGTTAAAAATACTCACGTCATTTTAGCTTGATGAAGATTTTGCACGATATATTGGTCGATATTTGCTAATTGTTCTTCTCTGTCTGGGACCGCTTTGCACTTAATGATGAGGGTGTAGCCTGTTAGCAAAGATAGAAGAGATAGTTAAATAATTACTATGATTTGTTACGTATTCAAATCGATGTACCTACTCTTCACGGTGCCACGTAATCCATACATGTTCATACTAATAACTGTCTGTGTGTTATCTTTCACGCTTAGGCGGTTGGACGGATCTCAATGAAATTTGGCAAGGAGGTAGATGGTTTCCCAGGTACTTTTTTATCCCGGAATAGAACGTGCGAAGCCGCGGGCAGGAGCTAGTGGGTTTACAAAGCCTAAAGCTAACCTATAACTACGAACTTTTGATGAAAAAGAATGATTTATTTCTTTTCTTTTTCAAAGTATAGACACGGATTATACTTGTAGTATTGGTATGTGTTTGTTAGGTTTAAATCAAAAACAATCCAAAGGCCACGAAGCGAGCGCCCCCTCTACACAGTAGCTAATATTAGACAGATAATAGCAAAGAGAGAGAGAGTATTAGAGAGAGATGTAATATAAAGGATTGCCAAAATCTGTTAAAACCAAAATCTAATATTTCTGCATATACCTTTATCTTAGTTGATCACTAGAAACAATTCAATCCACTTTGTTTGCACTAAAAAGAGCTTCCAAGACATCTTGAATTAGGTGAGCGATTAATATAAGTGATAGGCCTCAAAATATGATATACCTATTTAAGTTAGTACAGACGCAATAACAGCGCCTCGCGAATGCGGGGATACTGACATCAGTAGCACGCTACATCCCGCGCTTTTATTATATTTAGGAGAATGGTCTAGTTGATAGATTACCCTGTGAGAACTTGTTCTTGAGATGCTGCAAGGGTCCGAGACAGTGCAGAGTGCCGCTGACCATGACTGTGAGTCGCGAGCACAGCGCCTCGCATTCCTCCATGCTGTGTGACGTCAGCACTACGCTACGTCCCGCCCGCGCGGCCGCACTTATCGACGACCAAACTAATCGTTTCGACGCTGGATCCATTCCTGTCGTAGGCTCGTCAAGAAACACTAAGGTAGAGTCCCCGAGAAGTGCAACTGCCGTACTGATTTTTCGTTTTGTTCCACCGCTGCATTCTTGTACCTGCAAAGAATACCGCTCGTTTTGAAATTAATTTTGAGGTTTATTATAAAAACTTTCATTTTCATTATGAATGTAAACGGGTTAACTATGAACCTAGTTTGTGTTGAAAGAACACCGAAGCGACGCAAATCGCACTCACTCTAATGAAGTCCCTCGTTAAGGGATGAAACGTTGTTGTTCTTCCAACACAAACTAGGTTCATATTTAACCCGCTTACATTCATAATTTTGAGTTGTTTTCGCTGGCATAGTTAACCATAGCATATAATTTGATTATTTTGATAAACATACCATTTGATTATTTGGAAAAACATATAACCTACTTCGAATCCCTAAGCTTTAATCTGTTTTTTTAAGTTTTGCGGGATATATACTGATCCTTCGGGAATAAAGTTTTATAGTAGATGATATGGTGGATGGGACGACCCTGGGATCATCTTCTATACAACTGCAAAAGAACCATCCAAATCGTTCATAAGTGACGGAGAAATCGACGAGCATACATACAACCGAACATAGAACGAAGTCGGTTACACTTTCATGGCCCAAGACGCACATGTTCAACTGCACCAGCAGCGTTAGGCGGCGCGGGCGGCGCGCGCCCTCACGGGTCGCACCACCGAGGCTGGGCAGTGAATACGTTAAAATTTATGATCCTGGGATTTTTATTATTCTATTATACAATAATAGACAGATGAACTGTTTCTAAGTCGTGGGTTATGACGGTATAGTAGTTATTACCTTTTTATCGAAATGTCTTGTGAATCCTAGCTCGTTGGCCAGTTGCATTGAGCTGGCCGCGCCTATTCGGCTAGGAATACCTCGCAACAAGCAGTATATCCGTAGTGTTTCACGTGCTGTTAGGTTATCGAATAGCGCGTCGAACTGCGGGCAGTAGCCTGTAGAAAACAAATACACTCATGGACAATGTTAATAAAGTAGTTGTTTCATTGTAGAGCAAAATTACCTAACACATCATAATTAGGTTATGATGTGTAAGGTAATTTTGCTCTCACAGGATCTCGAAAAACTTTAACGGGAGACGAAGCGCAGAGATCCATTTGTCTAGGTTAGAATAACCAAAAATGAAATCGAAATGTCATCGAATGCGTAATATAATATTTTAAATCTATTCCTTCAACTTAGATAGGTAGATTTATATGTAATTTTCTTTATTCTAGCTGCTTAGACGAGGCCTTGTCTAGGCGTTTTATGCTACCTGTTAGTGGTCTCTGCATGTTTATTAGCGGTGCCATTTAAAAAATGGTGTCTACAGATAGCCATAATTAGAAATGTTTACGGACCTAGATTATGCAAGCAAAACCAAGCCTCATGATTCAAGAATCATGAGGCTAAAAATAGTATCTTTTTTGGTTCTGTTCTGAATCCTCTATTTTACAAATGATCTGGACTCACCAATATGTCGGTAGACATCTTGTATCTGAGTCTTGAGCGACAAACCGTGTACAAATGCGTCGCCTCCACTGATATGCGAATCGCCCGTGAGCATTCTGAATGTGGTCGTTTTACCCGCACCGTTGATGCCGAGTAGGCCGAAACATTCGCCTCGTTCTACGCCTGAAATAAAACGTATAGTTTGCATTTTGGTGTATTTTGTATGGAATAAGGAAATGCTCAGGAATAGAACTCGCTGCTTCCTTCTGTTTTTCCGACCAATTACAATCTGAGTCTCTTACAGACAAGAGTGAATTAGTCTTCTAGACACGCGATACATCGTCGGCTACATCATTATTTTCCAGCTCCGATTTAGGTCAAAAGAAGGTCCTTTTCTAGCATTGACAATACTTGTCACCAAACCGAAACCACTTGTTTACCAATAAAACCTAAATCGAATTTCTCCGATGGTAAAGCCCATCAGTGTGGGTACACCGACAATGCGAAATATCTGTGTATCCTTATTACTTTTGTATTAGAAACATATTATTGAACTGTTCGTTGCCATGCATTTCATAAGCATAGTTGTAATATTATTTCACGGTATCGATAGATTAAGTTCTAGTTCAGACATGGCGGAATCTACGTGGATGCAAATCGCCTGATTCCAATCCACGAGGATAGACACAAAGTGTGCGAAGAAGCAATGTTTGTACGCGATATGCAAGGATTTGACCAAGCAACTGAACGCGCCAAAGGTACGCCATAGTAATAGATCCGTGCGGCGACCGCGCGAATGCAGCGGTCAAGTGGCGGCTATCGCACGGATGCATGGTCCGCGCGGTGTAGTATGAATGAACGTTCTAGTTGATGCCATTACAATAAGCTTGACTGCCCGGTTTGCGTCCGCGCGGATTCCGCCGTATCTAAACGTACTCGCAAGCTTTAAAGTTATGTATGGAATCAATTACCAAACGTAAGTCGATTCACAGCTAGAAATGATCCATAGAACTTAGACAAGTCCCTGGTGACGAGACTGCGTTGCCGTAACTCTGTTCTTGTCATTGCTTTTAGTCGCCTACGTTCTTCTTGAACATCGCTGTCTTCATTTTCAAGCGGTTTAGGAATTGGTCGCGAGCTAGATTTGTAAAATACCTGAAAATAAATCATACTCATATTATAAACTAGCTGCTGCCCTAGCCTTCGCCCGCATTTTAACAGGATAAAAAATAGCTTATAATGTTATTTCAGATCCCAAACTATAACTATATAATCCATACCAAATTTCAGCTTAATCGATTCAGTAGTTTTTGCATGAAAGAGTAACAAATATCCATCCATTTTTAAAAACTTTGACATTTTTTATATTAGTAGGATAGGATGCGAAAGTCTGGATGGATGCTTGGCTTTTTATTACCTCTTAACGCCAAAACTCCTTAACAGATTAGGTTAACCAGGAGTATTTTAATCAGAAGTGTTTTATTTGTAATAAACAACATTTGCATATAGGTAGATCTAGGCCCACAATTAAACATAGGCTACTTTTAATCCCATAAATCAGTTACCTTGGGATATAAATAATTTTTAATAATTTCCATAGAAACAACGCGTGCGAAGACTTCGACCAAAAATTTCACTCTTAGTCCCATACGACGAGGCCTCAAATGGTGGATGGTACAATTTCACAATAATATTTGTCAAATTCTACTGGCCAATGTATTGGCGACAAACTAGGTATGGCAATCAATAGATATGGGGTAGATGATGTCAACAAACCTTATTCAACAGCTCGTACTCTTTGACGAGCAGAAAAGCGAAAGTAAATACTCCAACCATAGTCATCATGAACAAATATCTGCCTATGCCAGGTTCATCCCATCGTAAGAACGGGTCTCCTTCCACTGAAACAAATTCATGTAGTTAGAGATGCTTCTTGTGTCGATCACATTTACATTATATCACGATTCAAGTTTAATAATGATTACTGAATGAAGGCCGATATGAAGTTAGCAGCGGAACAAATGTTAGTATTAGTACCGACGAGTATAGTTCTTACTCTTCTGTGGTATTAGTCTCAGGTCCGAATAAGGGACGACCTTGACCCGTCTGTTTCAGTTTAATGGGTGAAAAGTATTTTATATCAAGATATTATACAATGTGTATTTTCGAACCTTGATCAAACGAAATGTGCGGATACAAGACATAAATTTATCGATAAAAATCGAATAAAATCAATTATATGTGAGCTATTTCAAAAAAAGCCGGTTTAATAATTTTTTAAATGAAGACTACTTCATCTGGTTTTTTCTTCGTTACTGTTTGAGTAAACGGTGTATTTTATTCAAAGTAGTCTCATTTGAAAGCTTGATAGGTTACCTAGCTAAGAATTAAAAAAAAAATCGGTACATAACCCTAGTAAAAATATTTTTTTTTGTAGAAATTTAACAACAAAGTCTATTTTTATTTTATTTTTGATCTGTAACTTTAAAACTGGATTATTGAGGTGTACTTTTTTGCATGTTGTATTAAACTTCATAATTTATTCTACAAATCTTCCAAAAAGTATGGGTCTACCTCTTTTCGTTGTCATGTTATTCGCCATTGAATTAGGTACTTTCTGCCTTGTACAAAGATCAACAGGAATCTACATTCTGCACGCTTTGAAAATGGAAGTGATAAAAATTCCTTTTTCAAAAATACACCGTTTACTCAAACATAAACGAATAAAAAACCAGATGAAGTAGTTTTCATTTAAAAAAATTATTAAATAGGCTTTTTTTTAAATACCTCATAATTTTTTTACTTCGATTTTTATCGATTAATTGTCGTGTATCCACACACTTCGTTTGATCAAGGTTCGAAAATACACATTGTATTATGAAGTCGAGTGGGTTGGCTGAAAAAATCCTGGCCTGACTATTTATTTTCTTAGGCCACGAGATACAAACGTATGAGAAAAGTGGTACATAAAGTAATCTCCTTTTACCATTGTTGTTTTTCAATAACATTTTTTTGTACCTAATCATAGTCTGGCCAGGACTTTTTCAGCCAACCCACTACTATATATACTTCATAATATACTATCTTTATATAAAATTATTTACATCTAATAAACAGAAGGGTGAAGGTCGTCTCTAATTCGGATCCTCTAGTATATGAACTGCAGACCTTTATTCCGGAGTATAATTTTACCTATACATACTTCTATTTTCAAATAATTTAAGAATCATGTTAAAATAATACTTCAATAAAAGTTGGTAATGCTGAACTACTTTTCTCCAATCAAGCTTAAGTTACTATTAGCTAAGTTTCTTTGGAATTTTGCACAATACCATTTCATAAATTTATTCTATGAGTTACATTATGCGTAAATAGACGTTGTATATGTGATACAACGCAAACAATCAACCAGCCAATTTCTTGAGCATAAAAGCGTAACTTTTAGTTTACTCGCATTTTTCATATCCTATCAAATTACTTATGACTTTTTATTCGACTAGTACAGAAAACACACACTGATAAGACTCACTTACTACAACACACGGTGATGTTCAGATTCTCGCAAATAGTTTGCCGCGTACAGTTCTTTACATTCAATTGATTGCATAAACCGTCACATGCCAGTAAGGAGAATGATGATACGCTCATATCCCTGGAAAAAACACGTTATTTATGAGAACTTTCATGATATTGGTTTAGGATCGAATTTTTCATTACTTTTGGGTTGAAATCATCATCAATTCTACTAATATTCTATAAGTGGAAGTTTTTGCATTGAAGATCTTTGTGTTAATACTACTGAATGGATCGAGCTGAATTTTTACATACAAATACAGGCCGTTCCATGATGAGTAGATAACCTTAAAGGTGCTTGTGCGCGGGGGCAAGGCCAGTCCGAATAAAAAATAATAATAAAGAAATCTTAAAAATGGTGTCTTTGCTACTCAAAAACTTTTGATTCAGACTGGCCTTGCTCCAAGCACAAGCACCTTCAAGGTTATCCACACATTATGGGACACAATGGATAGAAAATAAACTAATTAAAAAAAAATGCATGACAAGCCGCGGCCGCGGGCGGAAACTAAATAGGGATATTAATTAAAGGCAGCGTCTTGGGGACGCTTCCGACTGGTATTGATATGGACCAGTTGAGCTATCTGTAGATTGTTTGCAACAGTCTGCAGTTAGCTCAATTGTTTCAATTGTAAATACTAGTTTAATTTCTTTATATTATTTGATTGTTATTTTCTTTGTCAATATTAATTAAATATAACGTCGAAAATAGCAAGATTTTGTTTCTTTTAGGAACATAACCAGTGCAATGTGAATAAAATCTACGAACAGAAAATCAGGCACCCGGTCTGTAATGGAAGGGTGTACACTTCTTTAAAGGCATAATCTACAATGTGAATTTGGAAAGTATTTGTCTTGCGAATCCTATTAATGCCAATGTATGGGTAGTATTCACCTAAAACTTCTGCTTATGCAGTAGATAGGTAGCGATGAGAATATCCAATCGAATATGTGCGCATGATACGGGCTGCCTACTTCTGGGAGACGCAACACTTCCGTTATAAGAAACGGCATGCAACCTGCGAAACAAACGAATTTCAATTCTATATACTCAACAAATTATACTCAAAATAAATTAGTTGAATCATATTTCTTTAAAACATCCGTCATTAGGACATTGTATAAATATAAAACAAATTGCAAGCATTGCTCTAGAAAAAAATGAGCTAAACTTACTGAAGATTTATGAACTCATTGGCTAAAATTAAGCCTTTACTATTACTCGATGTGGTAGAATTACGTTCTTTTGAATAATAGATTCTTGAAGAATGATTAAAAGCATTCATTATTTCGTTACATATATGTATGTATAAATGTATCCTTACCAGTAAATATGTTTATGAAGCACATTTTTGAGAATCCCGTCGCCGCTGCCTCGAAATAGAAGGACGCGAGGTAATGTATCGGTATGATAGCTAGTGAGAATACCGATAGAACTAGAAGTATTCTGCCTACAAAAGAAAAAACAATACATTATAAACTTTAACACCAGCGAGCACTTGATCGAAAAAAAGCAAAGTCAAATTTACCGAGAAACACGAGTTGTGCGTTACTCGTTTTTATTTATGTTTGTCAAGTCATTGGCGATTGCAGCGGTTCTGCGTTATTATAGCAACCTACGAGGAAGGCCGGTATCCAACAGTGGATGGCTATCATCAAGGAAATCACTGCGAATGGGTCGAAATTTCCTTGATGATAGCTTTGTACAAGATATGGTAAAGTAATAGCCGAAATAATAGTTACTGTAGCACTGTTGTGTGAGAATTATATAAATAAATAATGTTGGAAAATCCACACAGGATCATCTAGCCCCAAGCTAAGCAGAGCTTGCGTTATGGGTACTAGATGACTTATATAGTATATTCCGTAGATAGATATGTTTAATTATGCATAGAAAGTACCCAGAACACCTGAGATAAATATTTGCAGATATTACAAACATTTGTACTATCTGCAAATATTTGTCTCCTGCGTCGTAGGCAAACCTGCGCCCCATCTCTCTCTTTATCTTTAAGCCTTATTATATGCTAATGTTCAGTTGATGACTTAAATCATGGTATAAGAAAACAAGGTATGCTCTTCCGAGACACGATGGTCACGTGGGTGACTCAAGGCTACGTCATCGACGCCATGCGCGAATAAGACGAATCTGTTTCCTGATACCAGTAGTGTATGAATCTGATAAAACTATGTGGTTTTGTATTTACCAATTATTTATCACATTGACTTGTGTTTAAAGATCGTCCCCTTATCACATTTGTTTCCCAACTTCTACATTTTGTTGAAATAAAGTGGCAACTGGACACTGACGTCACCTTGAGCCACTCCCGGAAGAGTAGACCTTGTTTTCTTGGATCGTGTCTAAAATAAAATACCTAATTCTTCCGGTGTAGACAAAGAGCTTTCTTGATAGCAGGCCAGCGTTATTATAATGCACAGATAGATCAAGAACAGCCACATCCAGTCCCAAAGGAATGCAGTCACCCACATAACGGCAGGGCGGACGCCTGATACTCGCTGTAAAAGCTTCGCACCGCTTATGCGTTCCTGGTAAAAAATAATAATTTTATTGTTAAAAAACAGTTACTTCAGAAAAGAAATGAGTAAAAAAATATATCTCACGTCCATAAGTGCCTTTTCATACTTTCCGGTTTCCGGGTAGCTAGTGCCGGTTACCTGGCGGCGAAGTGTATGGGCATGTACGATAGCTTTCACACGTACCGACATATACAGTAGAATGGACTGAGAGTCGATCTTGCCCAGGCAACATAAAGACAGACAGACTGGCAAAGGAAGGAGCGGGACAGACTCCAACACAACATGACATTAGTCTTTCTAATCCGCCCACAGCGGAAGACAAAAATAGACTAAAACTAACCTCAGAAAAATAACACCAAAAACTATGGGAGCGTCGAACAGACTGCAAGCATACTAAATCAATATTCCCGTTCAAAGACATGAACACCACAAACACGATGCTCAAGATGAGCCGCGAGGACTTAAGAACGATGGTAGGCATCATCACAGGTCACTGTGAACTGAACCATCATCTTTGCAAGACTGGAGCCACAGACAGCAGCCTGTGTCGGGGCTGCTTCCAAGAAGAAACTGTGGAACACGTTGTGGTACACTGTACAGCCATAGAGGAGGCCAGACACAAGACTGGACTGAAGAGTTTCATTGAGACACCAACCACATCGACACCCACAGAGAAGCTGAAACGAAGCTGTCATCAAAAGTCCTGCTCCGGTACTTCAAGGAGCTGGGCTGGTTAGGGCCTGTTTAGGCAGGGGGACAATGCACAATACACTCCCATACGAGATGTCAGTGCAGATCTCAGTTCCTCCACTTAGAATTAGACGTACCAACATAATTTGCATACAAGTCGCCGCCGGGTACACAGGCACCGGCTATCCGGCAACAGGGACGTATAAAAAGGCACTAGTGGTACTTACCTTGATTGCGAATAGAACTAGAAACGCTGTGACAAATGCCATACAAAATCCGATATTAAACGCAAACTGAAAACCCATACTGCTGCCGGACGCCATAACTTTTACCTTTGAACAAAAAAAAAACAAAATAAATTACAATAGTAGATTGTTTTACAAGGGACTAAACCATCTCATGATATACCGAGTTATAATGGGTGGTTTTGGCCCGAGTAAAACACTCTACTTTTCACTTCGTATGCGAGAAAATAAAACTATTCAAAATTACACCATTTTCAGAAATGTTATTAAAAATTAAATGCCGCAACGAAACAGTTCGCATTCTACCGTGAAGGGAAGAATCAACCTTCATAAAACATCATCAAGACGGTTCTATTTTTTAAAAAAAAAGTAGATTGCCGGAGCACCAAGAAGTCGAGTTTTTATGTAAGAGAACGAATGCTTTGTACGGGCTGATGATTTTAGACAAAAATTAAAAAGAAAAAATACTTTTTAGATCGAGGTATTAAACTTGTTTTAGGCCTGCTAAGCTACACTATTATGATACAGTTTTTGAGCAAGAGAAGTGAAAAAATAAATTGACTCAACACCTTTATTTATATACATATACCTATTTTCAAATTTTTCTTTAAATATATTTCAATATATTTAATCCTCTGTTGCGCAGCGGGCGAAGGTCCACCTGTGATGCAGGAAGTTGCGGGTTCGATTCCCGCTTCGTGATAAATGTTTCTAGTATCTGCAAATATTTGTTTCGGGTGTTTACTAGGTATGTATAATAAAAAATATCTATGTAATGTATCTTAATGTGGTTCCCTGACCCAAACTAGCGCCGCCACCAATTTTATCGTATTATTATGTTAAACAAAGGAATATTCATAAATCCCTTGGTCAGTGTGTTATACCTATCATAAGCTTTTTTTAATGCCTGTGTAACAAAATAATACGATAAAATAGGTGGTGACGCTGATTTGGGTCGGGGTAGCCCCTTAAACCAAGATAATTACAATCGAATCAAAGAAACAAATTAGTACTATAAGAATTGAAACAATTGATCTAATTGTAGACTGTAGGAAACAATCTACGCGTAGCTCAACTGATCCATATCAGTCGGAAGCGTCCCTAAGACGCTGGCTCAATTGCCTCGGTGTATGGCAATGCTGATGATTGCGACGTAACGTATTGTATACCAGTTACCTATTGCCCTTAACACAAGCTGTGCTTAGCTAGGATGGTTCTGTGTGAATTGTCCAGCATTATTTATTTATTTATCTTACCAAGTTCTCAATAGAGTAGGGTAGAGGATGGTTCACAATTGTCAATGTGCTATTAGGAGAACGAGCGCGTAGTATAGCCTCATTTGCTAGTGCGAGCGAGATAGCAGAGTCGTGGTAACCATAGTTACTGAACCACGCTGTTACATTTTTGGTGCCAAATGTTGCTCCAATTAATGTTTCGTATCGCATTCGGGGCAGATCATCTTTACTCTGAAAAACGTTCAAAATGAGACGGTATTCCGAGGAAGGTAAATCTGAGTTTATGATTTTAGAGACATACCAGTTTCAGATAGAATTTTCCTACATCCATAGTTCCAATATCGGTGAGCGTCATTCCAGGATAGTTTGACGATTTGAAGTAATCTTTATAAGCCACCATGGCCTCTAAGCTCCCACCAGTGGAACTGGGACTTTGAGATAAAATAGTTTGAGTCGTTGAAAACCCACTTTCTAAGGATAAGTCTAGGGGAGGAAGTTGCGACATGAACTTCCAAGATCTCGATATTATCACAGATATGGTTATATTGATTAAAGGAGTGACAAATTGTATAATTGTAGTAAACTTATTTCTCATAGAATTGTACACTAGCTTTAGGAACATTGCCCTTATGTGGTTTTTTAGCAGTTTTAGTCCTCGAACTTTCTCTACGTTTTCAGTTTCTGTAATCAAGATGAAATATAGTTATATATTACATTATTTTTAGAAATTTATAGCATGTGCTGCCGAAGGATCCTTTCTCGTATCTGTTTGTACAGTCACTTCACTTGTGTTCATGTAAGTGCAGCCACGATGCTACTTCAATCTTTTTCCACAGATGCAAACGCTGTTTATATTATTATAAGAAACACGCATTAAAAGTGTTACGCACCAGAACACTGTGAATGTCCTTCCAAGGGGACTACAGTCGAATCTTTGTAAGGTCCAACAGTATGGTTGTTCTCTTTTACTGACATTACTCTCTCTGAGTTGTCTTCTGCACCGGCCCTATAAAAAATACACAGTTTGAATATTATAATGTCATCATATCATCATCATCATCCCGTGTACGTCCACTGCTGAACATAGGCCTCCCCGAAACGACGCAACAAATAGCGGTCCCGAGCCGCCTCCATCCAATGGCTCCCTGCGACCGCTACAATGTCGTCTGTCCATCGAGTGCCAGGTCTTATAATATTATAATGTATTTACATCCTCCCATTATCCAACCATTTAATAAATATTGAATAATTTAGTAGGGCTAAGTTTACATAAAAGCAAAGTGTACGACATCAGTGAAAGAGTTGGAAGACTTAAGTGGCAGTGGGCAGGTCACATAGCGCACAAAGACATGGCAAGAAACACATGAGGTGGAGGGAGACCATGGGGTGAACTAAGACCGGTTGGGTGGGACTAATTAGAAGGACGGCATCAAAAAAATTGCGAGCAGCAACCTAACCTAACTACCCAAAATAGAAGGAATGGAAAAGTTTGAAGGAGGCCTACACCAGTCTGCTGGTCGATAAAGGTTAGAGAGAAAAATAATAGAAATACATTTATTTATAACAACAATAGCAACAGATAAAGACAAGACACTTATTAGAATAGGGGTATAACGTTTTTATAGAAAAGCCGTAACCTCCCGACAGTGACCAAGCCAGCGCTTGTCTTCCGTTAGAACCCGTACAGGTGACGTCACGAACAGGACTCACAAAGACGAAGCTAACTGATATTTTGTAAAACTTACTTCATAAATACTTCTTCGAGGCTCGTGATAGAAAGTCCGTAGCTGGAAACACGTAAACTTTCCTTGCTTTCTTCGAATTTCTTTAACATTTCCGGGAATTTACTAACATGGTCATTCGGCAAAATGTACGTTAGTTCCGAACCTGAAAGGTAATTTTGCTTGTATTTACTGTATTTTAACACTTCACTTTCTGTTTCCCTGCGATCAATAATCCGCCTGCAAGCGTGGTAATTATAAAAAAACCCCCCTTACTAGGGGGGCGGGGCATTTTGATCACTTGATGGTGATGATGATGATCTCCTAGTCGAACTTCGGCTACGGTGGCGGCCAGTCTTAATGAAAACTAGCCAGATGATGATCTCCTAGTCGAATTTCGGCTACGGTGGCGGCCAGTCTTAATGAAAACTAGCCAGGTGGGCAGGTCATATTATAGTCCCCCCCGAAGGGTTCCCGCCTTGCCGTGGCGGGGGGGAGGGGCTTAGTAATCGCAGCCTGCTCATCCGCGATGAAGCTAAGAGGAACCCATGGGGCCGTGCCAACGCAGACGGCGACACGACCGGCCCCGAGACGGACCGCTTCTCTGGGTTTTGCCCTCTAAGCCTAGTTGGAGCAGTAGTAGGTTGCGGTGTCGTATGGGAGGCACCCCAACTGAGGCGGGCGGCTATGCCGCATGGGCGGCATGGCCGCAGAGAGGTGGAGGCCGCGGCGGGAGAGGAGTGCCGGTAAAGAGGTGCGCCGCTCTCCCTGCCTTCCACCGCCTTGGCGGGGCCGCCACCGTTTGATGGCGGACGCGGTGGGGTCACAGGGGAGGAGGAGTGTCGGTATTGCGTGGGCCGCTCTCCCTATCCTCTGTGACCGTGTGGCGGGCGGCGGGGCCACTCGACTGACTCGTCGTAAGGGGACCTAGGGGCGTTTGGACACGGGGTCGTCTGGCGCCCATTTGGCAGGGTAAGGTCCCCGAGGTGGTTGCGGCACATCATGTGTTTTGGTGCGTCGCGGTGAGTTCGCGGAAGAGTTTAACGCGTTCCCGTGTTCCCACCACAAGCGGCAGAAGCGGAACACCCTGAGGGTTTTAGTGGGTTTGAGTTCCATCACGTTATCGTACTGTCTCCCCGTGGCAATACGATATGCGAGAGCATTTCCCTCAGGATAATAATAAAAAAAGGTCATATTATAGTGCACAAGTTTGAGCGCAAACACAGGTGCACTCCCACACTCTCAAAATTTACTTATCGTGTCGATAAGTAAATTAAGTATGTAGGTATCGTTTATATAATGATTTGCATCAATGACTAAACTAAACAACGGTGGCAATTATGTAATACTTAACGTTGGTAATATAGCTAATGAATTGTAATTAACTGGATGACGCACATGACTTTATGACCATGCCATCTTCATTTTTCTCGCGAATATGAGCAAAACGAGCATGCTAGTATAAAACAACTATAAAATTAGCGGAATTAGCTTCAGTCCATAATTTCGCTTATGACCTTTCGTTCGGATCGAAATACGATCCGCTTGTTAGTTTTAGTATTCTGTTGTCAAAAAACTACGGTTATTGCTGTCAAGGAGCTTCGCTTGCGTATTTCCAGGATTAAAAGAAGCCTATGTATAAAGTAAAACTAAAATGGGTTTTATTTTACGTCAAAATAACAAACACACAAAACAAAATGAGGAAAAAACAAACAAAAGACAAGTTGGTGACAAAAAAAAGTATATCTTTCCCCGTGTTACTTCTCAGTCAAAGTTCGTTAAGGTCATGCAGCCGTTTAGGTACAAAAGGCTACAGACCGACAGTTACTGTGACATTTATAATATTAATAGCTATCACCCGCAGCATCGCACGAATTTATCCGGGACTAAAAGTACTTTAATGTCGTTCTCCGGGATACATCTATTTTCCTGTCAAGTTAATTAAGAACGGAACGGATAGCCTTAGCCCCCATACAAACGTTCTACAAACGTTTCCGCTTCATTTGGAAATTACATATGTAAAATTTCAATAAGATCGGGGATCTTATTGAAATTTTCCATACGTTATTGGATGAAAAATATATATGTTTATAACGGTTTAGTTTTTCAAAAAACATAATGATCTTTAAATGAGAGCGATCCGTTTCCGTTTGCGAGAGGTTCGTAGCCTTCTTAAGATTCGTTCAGCCGTTTAGGCATGAAACAGACAAACAAAGATCATCATATCAGCCTATATACAGCTGGGCATAGACCTCCCCCATACGATGCCACAAATAGCAGCCCTGAGCAACCTACATCCATCGACTCCCTGCGACAGCTACAATGTCGTCGGTCCATCGAGTGGATGGTCTCCCAAACAAACAAAGATATAGAGTTACATTCACATTTGTATTACTACCTCTAGATAAGGACTTCAACCAATATAAGATTACCATATATGTATTTGTCGAAGAGTATAGATTATATGGATAATTTAGATGGATTGTCCTCACCTATATTTGAGTTTTCCTTCAGATCCGGCACATAAGCTTTGAAAAAGTTAGTAACGGCTTCCACATTGCACTCATCTTCCTTCACAATAGTGAGTTTGTATCCCATCCCGTAATGTTTCTTGAGGAAGTATGGAGTCCCGATGCACTGCAGTTTACCCCCTGACATGATGGCTACCCTATCGCCGAGGATGTCAGCCTCGTCCATGAAATGGGTTGTTAGAATCATTGTCCGACCTGTGAAATGATTTGCGTTTAGTTTTCTTTTGGGAACTATACTCCCATTTAGAATCCAAGATATTTTATATCAACAGATACATTTATGAATGAAAAATTAACAAAAACTGATAACAATAACATAAAACAACAAGTTAACAGCAAAGTTATCACTAAAAACTAAAACACAAACTTCAACAATGAATAATATCACTTGTGTGGCACAAAATGTATAAATATGAATTCGATAACAAACGAGAGGTCAATTAAATGATTAATGGAAACTTTTAAAACCAAAAATTGTTTCGAGCTTCTGTCCTTTGCTTCGATGTTATCAATGTACAATATTTTCCACAAATATTCCTAGGCTTTTGTAACCCCTTTGTATACAAAAAATATCTGAGTATAGTTGGCAACTTATAAGAAACATCTCTCGACTTATTCGGTATATCGACAGATACCTTAGTATTGTGTTATTATACCATTTTATTCCATCTGAAGGAAAAGCCCCGGTTTGAGATTGTCGTAGAGTTTCGATCCGACGACGACGTGGCGATGTGACTCGTTGCGCTTGGTTTTCGGAGCGAACCACAAATCGCCACGCCGATTGACAGATGACGTTTCTGACCGCCAGACAGTTTTGCTGACCGAACATTACGCGTATTAGTTACTATATTTTGCTTTTCCTTCTGCAGCAATTCCCAGAGCGCTCGCCTTGCCACAAGGCCAAGTCCCGAAATGGATTCGTCGAGTAGAACCACGTGCCAAGACCCGCACATCGTCACACCGACGGCTGCCGACGTTTCTGACCGCCAGACGGTTTTGCTGACAGAACATTACTCGTATTAGTTACTATACCTTTATTTTCCTTTTGCAGCAAGGCCCAAAACGCTCGCCTCGCTGCGGGGTCGAGTCCCGACGTGGGCTCGTCGAGTAGAACAACTCGCGAGTAGCCGACATTTCAGATCGCCGAATAGAACATTATTATTGACATCACTTTTCTTAGATAAATAATACTTGGCGCGCGGAGCTCGGAGAGGCAACATCACTGGCGGGACTCTGTCGGTGTTGCTGTGCTGACCAATATCAATGTCAAGGTCGAGTATTGTGGTGTCCTGAAGATGTCTCGTGGAGAGACGAAACCAGTACACAACTTACTTTGATGATTACGCGGAATTGTTACTAAATACAAGATGTCTCAAAAGAAATTTTATATTTAGTGGATCGATTTAAAAAAAAGTAAGCCGTATATAGAAAAAATGTTTATAAATTATTATAATACACTTTTTGGGGATTTATTTCTTAAAAATAATATCGTCTAAATGTAGACCCTCGCGCTCTCTGCACTCATTTAATCGAACAGTAAAATTACTTATGACGGCTCGGCAGGTGGACTCAGGGAGGGCTTCCATTTCGTGACGGATATTTTCTTTCAAATGCACCAGTGAAGTCGGTTTATTGGCGTAAACTTTAGATTTAAGATAACCCCATAGGAAAAAGTCCATAGGGGTTAAATCTGGACTGCGTGGAGGCCAATTTATGTCACCTCTCCGGGAGATCAATTTGCCTGAGAAAATTTCACGAACACGTGGCAAAGACATATTGGACGTGTGTGAAGTTGCTCCGTCCTGTTGGAACCATGTTCTTTGGTTATAGCCAGGAAAGTTTTGCAGTTCAGATACCAAGAAGTTGTCTAACATCTCAACATAACGCGCTGAATTCACTGTAACTGCACGCCCACTTTCGTCTTCAAAAAATGTAAGGGCCGATAATTCCTCGCGCCGACATCGCAGCCCATACGGTCACTTTAGGCGAATGTAGGGGTTTCTGATGTTTGCGTTTCGGATTCGTTGCACTCCAGTAGTTCTGCTTATTTACGTGGCCGTTAAGATGAAAATGAGCTTCTTCCGAAAACAAAATGTTGGTAAACGTTGAAAATCGCTCAATCATGTGATTTACGAAATTAAGCCTCTGACTGGCATTTTGGGGCTTTAATTCTTGCACCAATTGAATTTTGTAGGGGTGCAGCTTTAGGTCTTTGTGCATAATGCGATGTAATGATGATCTATGCACATATAAAGCACTTGCGCGCTTCCGAATTGAAATGTTCGGATCGTCACGAACAGACTGATTAACACTCTCCACGTTTTCTACCGTTCTTGATGTCTTAGGTCGCCCTGATTTTGATTTATCCAGCGTTGTACCAGTCTCTTCAAACTTTTTAACCCAATGTCGAATCAGAGGAATGCTTGGCGCATCATTTAAGTGGCGAAAAAATGGAATACTGCAGAATTTTCTACGCGCTACAGTCGCCGAATCACCGTTTTTGTAAAACTCTCGCACGCACAACGCGCGGTCTGCTCCCGAGAAACGCTCTATATCGACTGAATTCCCAAGAGCCAGGCTACCGATTGACATAACCCCCGAGCCCTTCGGATACGTTGCGTTCACGCAGAAAGCTAAATAAATATAAAATTTATTTTGAGACACCATGTATTTTTTCACACTAATATCACCTTTCTTTTCCTTTTGCAGCAAGTCCCACAGCGCTCGCCTCGCCGCGGGGTCGAGTCCCGACGTGGGCTCGTCGAGTAGAACCACGCGCGATGAACCACACATGGCCGCTCCAACCGACAGCCGACGTTTCTGACCGCCAGAAAGTTTTGCTGACAGAACGTTCCTCTGTAACAAGGAAGTTAAAGGCCTATAGCAAGGTTGACAAAATATTATATTGTTGATTCTGTGATTGCTTACTGGTTGCGAACTAAACTAATTATCGAACATAATTTATTTTAATCAGAGACCAAGTAACATGTCGCTGTTATTTCAGTCGGAAAGAAAGGAACAGAGTCAATGACAGAGTCATTTGATGACCGATGTAGTGCGGCGGGCGAAGGTCCGCCTACAACGCAGAGGTTGCCGGTTCGATTCCCGCCTTTGGGAAAATGTTTGTACGATCTGCAAATATACTTGGTAATTTCTATGTATAATAAAATATATTTATCTGTGTATGTATTGCATTATGTATGTACATCAGTCACCTAGTAACACGAGCTTTGCTTAGCTTGGGGCTTAGGTGATGGTGAGCGGATTGTCCAGCATTACTTATTTAATCACTACATAGTAGCTTCCCGCTGTTTGTCTGTCGCTATGTGCTTAGATCTTTAAAACTACGCAACGGATTTTGATGCGGTTTTTTTTAATAGATAAAGTGATTCAACAGCAATGTATAATTTAGTAACAGTATTGTACCCGTGCGAAGCCAGGGCGGGTCGCTAGTTTATTTATAGGACTCAATCAATGGCCATATCCGTACAATTACAAATTACGAAGGCCATTCAAAGGGCTGTCAAATGTCAATATAGGATGGATGGTTTGGTTTTTCCGTAATCTCAAAACAGAGCTGGCTGAAATCAAAATAATAAAGAAGGTCAACGCGCTCATCGCATGCTCAGCCCAGCTCATCTTGTTATTTTCATATTACAAACACTCTTTGATCTACGTAAACTCTCAGCAAAGTTCATTGTCATCTCGCTTAACGATTCTACTGATATAGGTAACAATCAAAGATAATGTTAAAATCGAACAACGATTCGCTTATTCGCTGTAATTAATACTGCTATTATAAATACAAATGATACCCATCACACATAATGTCGCAGACTAAAATATAGTTAGGTAGGGTCATCATCATCATATCAGCCCATACACGTCCACTGCTGGACATAGGCCTCCCCCATATGACGCCACAAATAGCGGTCCTTAGCTGCCTCCATCCATAGGATGTCGTTGGTTAGGAAGAGTATTTATAGTAAAAAAATCGAATTTCTATGCGATGATGAATCATCTGCAAGGTGAAAGGAACTAACAGGTAATATTTCACTTGCCACGCATCACGATTACATTTTAATTTAAGACTAGCTGTGCCCGTGGCTTCGCCCGTGTATTTTTTTGCTCGGAACCCTATTTGTTCGATAGATATTCTGTTGCAAACAACAGGAGCGAACAATCCCAAGAGGATGGAGCCAAATATAATAAAATCAAAGATCATTAAAATCGGTCAAGCCGTTCTTGAGTTATAAAATGGTGTAAATAACCCGACTTTGTTTTATAGATATAGATTAAATTTTTAAGGTTCAATACTAAAATGTTAAAAAGAAAAGTTTCGTACAGACAGTGAGTAAGGTCGTGTTTTATTGACTTTGAGTTAAGTCGTCCGTCGCAATTCTCAGAAATAGCTGTGCGTCACGCGTCAAAAACAAAAGTCACTAGACGCGGATTTTAATAATACAAAATCAATTCACAGGCCAACAAAATTTGACGAGCACTCTAATCCTGACGTGATAGAGCAATTATGTGGCCAGATTCGGAAACAGCGCATCAAAATCCTTCGGACATGTATAGTCCAGTTTCTCGGTAAATAATTTGTCGGCCTGTGCTATTTATGTTCAAGGATTTTCGTTGCTGACTGTACCGTGTCTATGACTTATTCATCTTACCTTTTCCTCTAATTCCAATAGCTTTACAAAATGGTTCACTTCTTCATCAATCTTCTTCCGCGGCACTCCTTTTAACCGCGAATAGAATATGATATGTTCAGCCACAGTGAGATCCGGAAACAGTACGTTGTGTTGCGGACATATACCGAGGGATTTCCGAGCCAGTTCCGTTTCCGTTACTATGTTGTAACCGTTTATTGTGGCGGTTCCTGATGATGGGGGTACCATCCCTGGAAATTCATCAATATCATCACACTAATTTGCAATAAATCACTAATCGACACTCAATACTTTCATTAGGTAGATTCTCGTAATCAGCATTAGGTAGGGTGGCAAAACATGAACCCTGGTGTTACAATTAGTAGTAGGGGTACCATCCCCGGAAATTCATCAATATGATCGATCAGTGATCACACTAATTTGGTCTAACTTTACGTGTACTTTTGTGATACAGAATAAATAAATGTATTTTATACTTTATTTATATAATATTACTAGTATCCCAAATCAGCTCAATCGGTTGAGGATAACTGGTCTTAAATTTAGCTGCAAGATATATCCCACACAAACTAACAGGACAAGTAGAATAAAAGCTTGTAATTATTGAAGCCAGTATTTTATGCTAGATTGCTGCTAAACAAGTGAGATTCCTTTATGCTGTTTTCCTTGACCGTCCGCTCCAGCTAACAAGTATAATGCTTTGCTGCACTATCACACGGCCACCTCTATTCAAGTACAAAAGACTGACAAGAAAATAAAATTAAAAAGGCTTTGGTAGGATAATAACGTAACTAGTTTCTGCCGCGTCTTCGCATGCGTTGTTTCTGAGAAAACATCGAAAGGTTATTCACCTTCTGTTTCATGGGAACTGATTTATAAATTTCAGTCCGATCCGTTCAGTAGTTTTGGCGTGAAGGAGTAAGAAGCTTCCATCCATCCAAAGTTTCCCATTTATATTAGCACTAACTGCTGCCCGCGCCTTCGCGCGCATTTTATCGGGATAAAAATAGCATATATGTTATTCCAGGTCCCAAACTATACCCATAGCAAATTTCAGCCCAATCAGTTGGCAGGTAGAAAGAGGAACAAACATCCATAGATCTATACTGACGAATTATGACATTTACAATATTAGTAGGATAATATTAGTTTTATAGTGTGATGACAGTAAGTCGTAAGTACGCAAACGCAAACGCTCAATGACACTAATATTATAAATGAGAAAGTTTGGATGTTTAGATGAATTGATAATTGTTAGTTCTTCACGCCAAAACCGGAACGGATCGGGCTCAAATTTTGCATAGATGTAGTTCTACGCCTGGAATAAAACATAGGTACGTTTTAACCCATAAATCAGTTCCCATGGGATAGAAATAACTTTTAAACGTTCCCGTAGAAGCAACGCGTGTGAAGCCACGATCAGAAACTAGTAATTTTTTGACTGAATAGAATTATAATACTGATTGACATAGTAGAAAATTACCTGTGAGCATAGATATAGTGGTAGTTTTCCCCGCACCGTTGTGACCTAATAACACTGTAATCTCGTTTTCATACATTCTAAGGTTTAATCCATCCACGGCTTTCTTCCGTCCTTTGTACACTTTAGTCAAATTCTGAAATGATCAATAATGCAAGTTTTAATACCGTAATGTAAATAATACATTTTAATACCGTAATATAAATAATACATGACTGGATAATTGCAATGTACTTTTGATGACATGGAACTTGAACACATGTCTAATGGGTTTCAGGGCCGATTGACCATTGACATTCAGAGAGTCAAATCAATAACGTTTACCTGGTATATCTATATCTAATACATATATATTTTTATTACTATAGAAAAATATTGAATGTTTGGATTAAGAACTTAATGGCAATCTTAGGACCGATTTTAAATTTTTTATTTTCCGAATAGGCCCCCTGCACAGCTATTCTAACTCGATCGAAAAGTTATCGTGACTCGAAATCTGACACAAATCCGCGCGAAATTCAATTAATCCGCGCGATATTCAAATATTTTCTGCGTTCTACAAGCAATATCAATAGCAGAAAAGTAGTTTACCGTAAATCGTAAAACATTTTCTAAGAACCCATGTTTTAACTAATTTCGATTCGACTCGACTTTTGGAGAAATTAATAATTTATGAGATGTATTGCTAAAAGTGAACATCATTACCGAAAGCCCCATTAATCGTACTTCATTGGAACATAGATTCATAGAAAATGGTCAGCGATTTATGAAAAACTACTTTTTAGGTCGTTTTATTCCTTGTAGAACGCAGAAAACCGCTATTTATTTGAATTTCGCGCGGATTATTTGAATTTAGCGCGGATTTGTGTGAGATTTCGAGTCACTGAAACTTTTCGATTGAGTTAGAATAGCCGTGCTGATAGCACACATGTACGTGAGCGAAGCAGCGGGTAGAGATCTCCTATAAATAGCGGAGGCAGCTTTAAATTCACCTACATACAGCATAATGCTGTATCTAGGTGAATTTAAAGACCCCTTCGGGATCATTTTCTATACAATAGTGAAAGAATTTTCACGATCAAAAAAAAAAACATACAGACTAATTCTGAACCTCCTCCTTTTGAAGTCAGTTAAAAAGAGCAATTAATTAGTTATAATGAATAAGGTATGTAAGGATATAGTTTTCCAATGCATGCCATTGCCCAGTAGATGTACTCAGATCAATATTTCAGAGTCCTTGACCGATTGGCTTGCTTCTGCGCAAAGGTTACGAATGTATCTTCCTACTACAACTTAAATGTCAGGGTTTCTAACAAGATATAAGTAACTGTCGAAAAAATGAGTAATATTTATTTCTTCTGGGTTCCGGGTTCAAATAAGTCGTAAATAATAAGACTTATTTTTTACTAGCTGCTGCCCGCGCCTTATCCCGCGTTTTAGAGGGATAAAAATGTGTTATTACAGGTCCCAAACTATACCCATACCAAATTTCAGTCTAATCGGTTCAGTAGTTTTTGCGTGAAAGAGTAACAAATATCCATACATCCATACATACAAACTTTGACATTTATGATATAAGTAGGATTCATAGGGTTCCAGCGCTAAATGGAAAAACGGAATCCATTTAATGTATGTCTGTAGGTAGGTTCATATTAATTCAATATATCACCATTGTCACCCCTTTATTACTAAACAACTTTTGAACCCATTTTGAAAATAAGAAAATAGGGGGCTGTCAATGAATACTATAAATGAAAATCTTAGTAAACTCAATTAAATATTTCATTAAATTGCATTTTGAAATATGTATATTTTAGTAAAATGTTCATGTTATTACTGAACCCTTTGCGCGTAGTAGCGATACGCTCTTGCCGGATTAATTTAACCAGACATAAACATAACCACTTTAAATTGAAATAAATTTGTACCATACAGTTATATTGAACTCAATTTAAGATATTGTAGTTGGTAACACAAACTAATGATCATTCTGAACTATGACCCGCGACGAACAGGATATTGACTCACTTGTATATTTACACCCATCGGCACGTTCTTCGGTTCTTCGTCGTGAACCACCTTCAACAACGCATCATTGTACTCTACGTCTGCAGCGTCTTTCTGGGAGGCAGCTGTCAATCATTCAATGATAAGGAAACAATCTCTTGTTCATTCAGATTTTATTGAGATATGGAATTATCCAGCAAGAAATAAGTCTTTGATAAGCACATCCTAGTGCATGGGGCACTTGGATGTGCTTATTTTTTGGGGAAATTACGAAGAAAACGTTCTTCGAATAGATAATCGGACAATAAGCAGTTACGTTGGTTAAATATGACGCATAATGTGTGAAAAACTACTTTCAAAAACGCCAATTAATTTCTTGTAAATTTAATTGGCATTTTTAACAGTAGTTTTCACACATTATGCGTAAAATTTAACCAACGAAGCTGCTTATTGTTCGATCATCCTCCTAAGAACACCAAAAACCCCTTATCCTTAAGGTGGAAAGTGACATTATTTAAACAAATGTATAAAAAAAGGATTTTTATGATTTCTGCTTTTACAAAGTAATAAGCAAGCCGTTATGTAGTTTAGCGCACATTGTTAATTAACTATTAGAAAATACCTAGTAAAAATCCGTCTTTATTTTTCACGCGCAACCATAAAAAGCAAGAAGCTCAATAGACAGTTATGTACATATTACATATTTACAGAGAAACGTTTAAAGTGTAAAAAATTCGGTAAGATTAAACTCACTCAGATTATGTGTAAAAAAATCACGTTACCGTATTTAAATTTATGCCGTCGTCAACAGCGGGGTTTTTCAACGCTATTGTATGGTATCTTTCCTAATGCTTAAAGATAATTTTACCTGTCACAATATGTTTCCGGTTCGTTGGAAGCCAAAAGTTCTTCGTGAAGGGAAAATACCAAGGTAAAGGCACGCCATACAATCCAGGCCGTATCTTCTCGACATACATAGCTATCAACATGTATAGAATTGAATCCAGTATCAGCATGAGTGCCACATGGCCGGGTTGATACTGATCGTGGTATGATACCGGAGTAAAGAACTCATTCCATTGTAAACCTACAACATAGTAAATAAATAAATAATACTGGACAATCATCTAGCGCCAAGCTAAGCAGAGCTTGTTTTATGGGTACTAAATGACTGACCTACTTAATACAATATATTACATAGAGATTGTTTACTATAACATAAATATATAAACAGAAATTACCCAGAACACCCGAGACAAATATTTGCAGATCGTACAAACATTTGTCCTAAGGCCGGAATCGAACCCTAAACCTCCAGCGTCTCAGACGAACCTTCGCCCGCCGCGCCAGATCGGTCGTTATGTGAAACCACAGGTTAAACAATGATGAATGAAAGACGAATACTGAATGTCAACAGGAGACGACCCTAAGACCTTGTTAGTCTTTGTTTTACTTTAGTTACAAGCATATAAATTATTTTCGTGTCTGTTAATAAGGATGAGTAAAAATTACCTCGTGACGTTCCTTCGCACATAATAATCATCTGAAACGCATATCCCATTGCCGTATTAGATATCAAGCTGAGCACCAATTTCGTGGTCAGGCTAATATCTTCGTAGAGTACTTGCGTGAGCATAAACACAGAGTAGGTGGAAAACCATGCAAGTCCCATGAAAGAAGCTGCGGTATTCGCTGGGAAATAAAGACGAGAATAGATTGTATTATAAAACTTGTGAGGCGTGGAGTTCCGTACGTATTCAAGGTCGGCAGACGTAATTACTCGTCAGTCGACGAATTGCATAATAGTTACTGGTATTTCATTTATGAGGCGAAGATCAACGCACTCATTCGTGGCTTGTATATTGTATACTCAAACTCGTTTTTGATATTGCTGATGATATCATAAACAGGCTGTGCACTCATCTACCTTTAATAAAATAAATAATCAGATAAGGAAAATGGGCCAACATGTTCACTTGCAATTCTACAAAATGTTATTTGTCGAGATTGATACAAAACGTTCAAATCTCATCAATTTAATCAATATTTTGTTTATATCATCATCATCATATCAGCTCATACACGTCCACTGCTGGACATAGGCCTCCCCCATACGACGCCACAAGTAGTGGTCCTGAGCCAACTCCATCCATCAACTCCCTGCGATCGCTACGATGTCCTGTGCCGATGATGTATTTTGTTTTACACATTAACAATTTACGGAGAACTTACTAGATAAAGGTGTCGTTCTTTACCTTTTGAAAAAAACACGCTGACCATAAAGGAGAAAGTGATCGACGCTATTACGAACAGCAGCATGAAGAACATCAGAACAGACCATGGTGTAAACGTCAGCACAGATACTCCACCGCCGTCTTCTGTCTTCTTGAAAGGGATCTGAAACAAATTTATAACTTTAGCTTCATTATGAACGCTGTCTCACACGCGAAACATATGTAAGCACATATAAGTTACTAACATTAAGTTTTTCGTAAGATGGTATCTAGCCCGAGCCATTATTGTTATTTTAGTTCACTATTTATTTGTACATTCTTCCATTTAATCTACGGTCCATGCTCACTGCAGTATTTATAATTTGGCGTCTTTTAAAAAACTTTAAACCGACTTCATATTGTATAATGTAAATGGATTTGGCAGTAGTTTTAAACCTTCGATAGCGCGATATATGTAATTTTTCAGTGTTCGAGTCTTATTTGGTTTGATTACAAATGGATGAAACGACGAAAGAAAGGAAAAACTACTTACCTACTTAATACTTTGAAACATGAAATACGAAGTAACGGTTGACGAATTACACGTAACGAACAACCTGACTCCTGAACTTGCAAACGTGCCTTGCTTTGGACGCGTAACTGAATGACACAGTTTGTTTCGGATAATCTCTAAGAAATCGAAATCATTTTCGGAGGGCCATAGAAAGAATGGATCAGTCGTCCTGTGTTTTAAACGATCCGCCATCCGTCAACTTTGTAGTTTGTTTTTCAAACAAGACATCTTGTTTACGCCCGTTGCCATGGAAACGATTACTTACCAGTGATGAAAATTATCATGTGATGATGTTTTATATACGTTTTACGCTCATATAAATTCCTCAAGAATCAAAGTTTTATGGGAAATATATAAGAATTGGCGAATATAACACCAAAACTGTTGTAGCTAGTCGTGATTTTTCAAAAGTATCTATTATATTGAATTTTAAGCTTGAGGATTAAATACTACCTAATCCCTCGGGGATTTTTCTATGGGATCACATCGGGATCATTCTCTATATAATAGCGAAATAATTTTCATAATCGGTCCATAATTGACGGAGTAATCGACGAACATTATATTAACAAGTGCGAGTTGCACTCGCGCACCGAGGTTTCCGTAATTATAAGACCTTGTTTCTTGCCAAATTGCATGATTCTAAATCAACGGGAAGTACCCTATATTTTGATGATTTTTAGTCCATGGTGAGAATCAAAATTATTTTGTTACATGAATAAACTACAAATACTCGGTTTTAATAAATTGCGCATAAACGGTTGTAACTTTTGATTGCGTTGACTTAGAAGTTTGATTTATATCACGGCTCCAAGAGGTTAAGGACCTGAGTATTTGATGTTAATTTCAACTTGATAGCTCCGCGCGTTTCTGAGAAAAGAGGGTTGACAGACGGACAGACAGACAGACGGACAACAAAGTGATCCTATAAGGGTTCCATTTTCCTTTTTAGGTACGAAACACTAAAAAATACATACAGCCGAACATAGAACCTTCTCCTTTTTGAATTTTTGAAATTGGTTTATAAAATCGCTAATGGTGACAGGATCGCGTAGATAGTGTTAGTCAAGACAAGGGTCAAGAGTAGCTAAAAGTAATAAGTGGGATTCTTATGATTCATAGTAATTTTAGATAATATGCCAGTCGAAAAGGAGTTTGACTTAACTACATAGGAACTTTTAACATACCTTGAAGAGTATAACCATTAGTACAACCGAGATCACATTGAAAGAGAACTGTTTTATGAACCATGCGAACCAGTGTAACCATGAAGGAAGGCCCATTATTGTCATTGTTTCCTGAAAAGAAGTTAACATAAAAAACTTCGTAAAAATTTTATAAGGTAGGTACTTTGCGCGTTATACGATCTTATCGTAATGATGGTAAATACCTTTAGTTGAAGCTCTTTTTCTGCTGTTACAACTCTTACGGTGTTCACGAACGTGTACGCAAAACATAGCATAATTATCATGGAAATGAACCTCTCAAGAGCTATCAGCAATAGGTCTTCTCTATACGCGCTTTGAGGGAATCTTTGCAAGTAAACTTTAGTGTCAACTGGTTTTCCTGTCTTATGTTCGATTATTCCTTGCGATATTGCATGCTGCACAGCTAAAAACATTTCTGGAGAATAGCCTGAAAAATATATGCGATGTATTGTAAGAAGTAGGAACTTTTAGACGATTTTTGTTGGTTATCTCAAGGACGAAATATACTAGCTTTCTTAAATTTTGGTTAAAATGGTGAATAAAAGGCGGCCAGGTTTTTAAAAAATATCAAATGCGGAAACATAATCATATACACACATTTAAGGTTTTACTGGATCAGTACAACAAAACATCATTTGAAAATATCTAGGATTACAGTTGTTGGTTAGCATTTATTATTTATTATACTTCATTTATTTTAAATCTCGATATAAATACATTCTTTACTATAGAAAATATAATAACATATAAAACTATTCTACAGTAAAAAATATATCAAAACGGTAGATCACCGGCCGCGAGGCTAGGTTCACTAGGGCTGCAGAGAGAGGACGTCCTGACGAAATGCGCCGAGTCCAGGATATATATTATTATTACCTATACCCAGATGATTACCTACTACATAAGTTTCTGTACTTAGTGTTATCCTTAGATAAAATAAGAACGTATTGTGAGAGATAAATAAATGCTTTATTTATTTATTTATTATAATTCCAACAGAATAATAAAAAGAATATTAGAAGATGTCAATAACCATAGATTAATAATATCCTAAGGATATAAAGACTACCTTTATTTAAAAAAAAATTAAAATCAAATAATAGAAACAAATTAGACCTTGTAAGGTTAACCTAAGGTTCTTGATTTGAATTTACTTGCCAAAATAAAGTTAAGTTGTTGGTTAAATCTTTAAGGATAGTCAAAACCTCACTTAACATAAGGTGAACCTGAACATGAATAAATACCTGGTGTCTTTCCCCCATACATGTCCTCAGGATCCCTGGGTCCTGATCTAGGGAAGAGGGGAAATAACAGGTTGGTCCTCCAGCTGGCTCTAATTGGGTGCTCTAACATCGGTGTCCTCATCACAGCTGGGAACCTTAGGGTCACTACTATGTCATCTGGCCATTCTTCTGCAACTACAAAGGTAAAATTCAGTAAAAAGTATTTTTTTATAAAAATTCCTGTTCTGTATAAATGGGGGATTTAGATCAGGACAAAAAGTAAAGGGCATCTACTACCTACTTTAGGGGTCTTATCACACCTATATCACAGAAAAAAAAACACAGAATAAGAATAAAATTAATAAGTACTTACAAGCCATGTTATCATCATATTGTATTCCAACAAGTATCTGATTCATAGCATTTGGCTGAGACAGTGCAAGCTCCATTTCTTTTGAATTATTGTATCCTTTAGGCTGAGGTAGAAAACTTTCATCAAACAAGAACAGTAAGAAACTAAAGTTATCCTCTGCAACCTTAGCCATTGCATCTCTGGTAACTTTCCGTGTCAGTTCAGTGTCTGGTGAGAATGCTAAAGTCCCAGATTTTGCTGATGTTAGATTTCCCCTAAAAATTTAAATAAGGGTATATACATCGGGTTTGAATAAATCTATATTATAATTTCACTGTTTGTTAAACTATCTCTAAACATATTTACATACACAAAAAAATTATAATACTCACAAGGATCTTCCACTTATGTTGAAATATGTTGGCATGAAAGGAGTATAGGAAACCTCTGGCTTTGATTTTGGATTTACAAGACATCTTATGAGGATCAGAAATAAAGAAAATATAACAGGAGAAGCTATTTCAAATATGGTTTGCCATTTATGCCGCCTTTGCAGTAGGATATTCTTCCAGATGAGAAGCTTCAGTTTATCAAAGGCTACCATGGTTTTTGTTTACTTGATACACTTCTGTAATATGAAAACAAAATTAATTAAACACAGGTTCAGCTACTACTGAAATTTGTGGCAAGCAGAGAAACCCAATCAGTAAACTAGATTCGATTTTTTTTAGATATTGTCGAATTTGGTATTTCAGAGTCAGAATTCTTTAATACATTTCAAATTAATTTGTATAGTTTTTTTGTAACTGCCATACAACCTTTCTCAAGACACAGCAAATTTATCTTACCAGCATCGTGATCAATCTAATGCACAGAATTATATACTTCAATGATCTAATCCACAATACAGCAACACATTATATTATTTTTGTTCTAAGAGTCTATAAATAAAATGAATTTTCAGAAATATGTACGTTAAATCCACAACAGACAGACCATTCGGCAACCATTCGGAAAACTGAAAATAAAATCAATGTACAGTGTGACCAGATCAAATCGCAAAAATACCAAGACCAGCACGAAAAATTACTAAAATATACAGTAGCCTTACCATGGATTATAATATAACATTTAAAACACATAACGTAAAACGTTATCAGCGTTATTTGAGCTAATTTCACATTAATAACGCGTTATCTGCTCTATTTTCTATGAGCAATGAAGTTAATTATCTAATGAATACTTATTAAAACACCCTCAACGAGTTATAATTAACAAAAAGATAGAAATTAGCGCTTATAACGTGTTCTAAATAACGTAGAGAGTTATTTACGTAAAAATTATGGCAAATAACGCTGATAACAAAAAATAAATAAACTAAACATAAGAGATAAACTTTGGCACGAGATTCAAATGCTTTTGTGAGTTTTAATATTTTCTGCGATCTACATGAATAATAATAGAGAATATAATAAGGTTGTTCATTGTTTTTAAAAAACTTAACACTGTAAAATTAAGGGGCTTGAAATATCTTAATTGTACACTGTTTTTAAGTTTTGCGGGATAAATACTAAACAATTAGAAATAAAAAAATGCAATCATTCTCTATTAAATAACGAATGACTCTTCAAATTTGGTCCATGATTTGAGGAAAAAATCGACAAATATACATAAAAAAAATACATACAGCCAAGCATCGAACCTCTTCCTATTTTCAAAGTCTGTGAAAAACTAGCGTAAAAGTAATTTGCCGCAAACTTTAAACCATTTTCCATGAACCCTGACCAGAATAGTCATGTCTAAAATCGCGCTCAGGGTATTAGTGGAAAGTGCGCGCAGTCACAGGTTGGGCGGCTGAACAACAGGACTGAGGAGAGTCTAGGCGCAGGACCAATGGCTTAGCCTGCTTTCCGTGGCACGTGGATGTAACACCGTCAATTTTATGATTCTGGCTGCTACCTAAACCAATTATGAATTGTAACTTGCGAGAGAAATATTTTTAATAAATGTTGGTCAATCTACACAGCATCATCTAGCGTCAAGATAAGCAGAGCTTGTGTTGTGGGTACTAGATAACTGATATGTACATAATACAATACATACATACATATATATTTTTACTATATTTAAATAGAAATACCCGGAACAAATATTTACAGATCAAACAAACATTTTTTCCAAGGCGGAAATCAAACTCACAACCTCCTGCGTTGCAGGTGGCCCTTCACCCGCTGCACCACATAGATCGTCAATCGTAATAACAATTTTAGCACAAGCGAGGATTTGTAACCGGGACCTCATTATCAGCAGCGTTTGATAGGTACCAGTACCTAACAATTTTCTTTATTTCAATCAAAAATGTCATTTTGTGATCTCATCGTTAGTGGTGAGATCAAATTAAAAACCACTTAACTGCTAAATTCTAAAAAAACTTTTCTGTGTTGACTCAGTAGTTAGGAAAACAATAACAGAGAATCACCCGGATTCTCCGTTATTGTTTTCCTAACTACTATTTGAAAAAAAAATCATAGGATAAGTGATATTTTTTGCATGTTTTGTCGAGCCGGACGGATATAATTCGAGGCTAAAGTTTGGCATACAGGTATGCCAAACTTTAGCCCGAACCGATCAGTAGTTTTGGGGTGAAGAGGTAACAAAAATCCATCCAAACTTTCACGTTTATATTAGTAGTGTGATGGTGAAAATTGCTTACGTACAAGGCTACGATTATACACCCAAAAACTGACTTCTGGCAATATATAAAACCCTTCTAAATATTTATTTATAGTTTTCCAAAAAAAATCGCTCAAAAAATACTGAAAAAGTATTACAGTACCTACTAAATCTGGTCACACTTTCAATGCAACAGAAATATGACAGTTGACTGTGACATTTATCTTACGGTTCATGCTTCATTGGTTGCTTTGCTTCATGGCATGCATGTCAGTCAACTGTCAAGCAAGCAAGTCAATCTGACAGTTTGGTTGATTGATTGAACTGAGTGAGCCTGCCTTGCCTGCCTGTGTCTGTATTTCTTTCTGTTTTGTATGTAATGGATTTATTTAGTAAAATTTATGTAATATTTGGTCAAATTTGATCTATCATGTCTACCAATAATTTATCTACCGTTTTAAAATCTTGCTCTGAGAGTGAACTAATAAATGAAGTGTCGGAAACAAGTGTGACTCAAAAGCAAGTGGAAGGTTCACGATTGAAGCGAACATTTACGTTACCTCGCAATCCATTTGGGACTGCTAAGCCGAGTTCTAGTAAGATTAAGTGTAACGACAGCGATATCAAACCAACAAGTGCAAATACCATCATTGGGGATGCGCCCAAAGACGAAAACGTAATTGAGAGGAAGTTATTCAGAAGGCCATCATGGAAAAGGTTTCTGAACAAAATAGCACAACATATGACCACTGTTCATGTGTCTGGAGTAAGTATATCAATGAAGACTTATATTTACTTTGTAAGAATATCTTGTGAAATATATATAGTTGCTAATCTGTTACTGTTTTGAAGGTGAAGTCAGCACCATCAATAATGAATGGAGAGCGAGTTCCATCCAGCGGCGAGCCTCCATGGCCTCCAGGCACTACTCCTGCATCAACAGGAATAAAAAATCATGGAAATACTTGCTATATGAATGCAGTTCTTCAATGCCTTTCTCATACTGATGTTATTGCAGAGTATTTTGTATTGGATCATTACAAGGTCGGTATAAGCAAAGTAATCATATCAATAAAAGTGTGTGTTGCTGTTACTCTCGTATATATCTCAACAAACAATTGATAGATACCTACTGAGTTGAATCATAACTTTATATGTGTTTAGGTTTTTGTTATAACATTGACAGTTATCATTGCATTACAGATGGATTTATTGAAACGGAATAAAATAAATTCAAAGAAATATGGAACTCGAGGGGAAGTGACGGAACAACTAGCAGCTTTACTGAAGGCTCTTTGGGCTTGTGGATATACTCCAGACATGAGTACTACTTTCAAGGTTTGCACACACTTGAGCACTATCTATAAACACATGCACTGCCCAACCTCCGCTGTGCAACTTGCAAGGGCACACTGCTATACATTTAGCGTAACTATTTATCTACATGTCCACAAGTATTATCATCATTATGTACTTGTTTAAAAAAAAATTAAGAAAATTTATTGATACAAAATTGAAACAAAATAAAAAAAAAATGGCTTGGGTCTTATGAATGGCTAAGCTCCCACTGCAATAGTAGTTTCATAATTGATTGGGTAAGGCTTAACATGGTAACTAAACAGATTGTTTTGTGAGGGTATTGGGTAATCAATTTACTACTGTTCATTCATATGAAGCATTATGTTGTCTTAGCATGCCTTTAAACAAATATGGGGCCCAATTAAAAGAAGATATTGCTTTGCCATTGTTAAGCAGTATCTTCATCACAATTATAATACCAATTTAATATATATTAGAATCTCCATGTAGAATACTAAAATGTGTCTAGGGTGACAATTGTCAAAGTGAAGCGATCGGTTTAGTAGAACAGCGTCTATATTTTGACTCATAGCACGCTATAGTAGACACATTGTGAATTTTTCCTTAATTGTTCATATTAATTTCAGGGTGTAGTTGAAAGGCATGGAACCCAGTACAGAGGCAACAGTCAACATGATGCTCAGGAGTTTTTGTTCTGGTTGCTAGATAAAGTTCATGAAGATTTGAACACAGCAACAAAAAAGAAATACAAAACCATCAAGGTAATTTTGCTATATATTGATGAGCTTAGTGGCAAAGTAGGCGAAGGTGGCCTGGGATGCAGAATGTTGGCAGTTTGATTTCCCCCACAGGACAAAATGTTTGTATGATCTGCAGGTATTTGTTCAGAGTCTGATAGTGCGTATTTATTTATATCAGTCATCTAGTATAGTACCCATAACACACTCTTGTTTCATTGGGGTCAGATTATTTTATTTTTTCTGTATGTATTAGAAATAATCTAGAGCTTGGGATGAGTTTTGCTCCAACTAGAAAACTAAAAGTAAATGTAAGGTCTAAAGGATATAAAGCACTATTTGATTTTTAAGAAACAAAATAGCAGATATACTTATCCATGATTGTAACAATTTGTTTTAGAACACCTGTGGAAAGCCTGATGAAGTAGTGGCAGCTGAGACCCTTGCCAATCATGCAAGACGGAACAGTTCTTTTGTCCAAGCTGTTTTCCAAGCCCAATACAGGTAATACTATATTTAAATCTACTCCGCCCATTACTTCGCTCATGTGGTAACTGGATACAACATAACCTTTTAGCATGCGCTAGGCTAATAAAGCTTTCTATTAGTGTATTTTAAACATTATTATTGTATAAGTGTATTTAACAAACAGGGGAGGCCTATGTCCAGCAGTGGACGTGTATGGGCTGATATGACGATGATGATTTTAAACATCGGGCCTGTAGTTAATGAAATTTTCTCCATCCTACATCCAAACTTACTCACTCTAAGAAATTTTAATAAGATCCCTAAAAATTTTCGACTTCGACGGGACTTTACACACTTTACTTCTAGTATAAATTATGAATTTGTTATGTATTTATTAATTACGACCCCGATGTGGCGCGGCGGGCATAGGTCCGCCTGCGACGCAGGAGGTTGCGAGTTCGATTCGCCTTGCGACCAATGTTTGTATGATCAGCATACATTTGTCTCGGGTGTTCCGGGTATTTTCTATGATGTATAATAAAAAGTATCTATGTAAATTATATTAAGTATATCAGTCATCTAGTACCCATAACACAAGCTCTGCTTAGCTTGGGGCTAGATGGTGCTGTGGATTGTCCAGCATTATTTATATTATTTATTATTATTTTAATTCATTGTCAACCACTACTTAGTTATTTAATCTGGATGGAAACAATAAATTTGCAGCTAGTATAACTAGCTATATGGTTATAAATAATTTGATGATAATGATTTATTGATGTGTGAGGCGCAAATAAACAAGTTTCTCATGTTCAATAATTTATCTTCTAGGTCAGCTTTGACGTGTGCAAAATGTGATCGTACGTCATGTACATTTGATCCGTTCCATTGTGTGAGTGTTCAGCTGCCCTCTAGACCAGCCACGGCGCAGCCTTCCCCTCTTCCTATCAATGTAAGTTAAATTAACAGAAGTCTTTATAGTTAGTATCATTGTCATCTTAGGCTAGTCCAATGCTGGACATAGCCTCCAATAATGAGCGCCATAGAGCTTGCTTGCAGCAAACCTGCTAACTATCGCACTACGTCATCTTAAATGGCAAGTTATATAAAAACACGTTTACAGGATAACTAAAAATATCAGATACTTAAAAATATGCTTACCTCGAAAAATCGACAATGCTACTGCCACTTCACCTACAAACATGGCGAGAGTAGCGAAAGCCTATTTGTACCGACTTCGAAAAAAAGGGGGAGTTTCTATGTTCGGCTGTATGAATGTTAGTCGATTTATCGGTCATTTATGGACCGATTTCGGTGATTCTTTTGAAGTTGTATAAAAAAGAAATGAAAACCCGCAAAACTTAATACAGTTTAAAACTAAGGGATTCGAAATCTATGAGAAGAAGGGCAGTAGCTTCGATCTGTGTATATTTTAGACTTCCACTGCGGTCCCCAACCCACATGCCCAGCAGCGTGAAGATTATGGCATTACCCCATAATCTATCTACAAATATAAAACAAAGTTGTGTTAGTTACACCGTTTATAATTCGAGAACGGCTGAACCGATTTTAATGTGTAATAAATATTTTACCATTAAATGAACATGAACATAATGATTTTTGATTTGTTGGATTTGGCTCCGTCCGGAAATAACTATTAGTTGGGTTCCGCGCAAAAAATTGATTCAACAAGGGTGAAGCCGGGGTACAGCTGCTGTACCCGTATTTTTTTTATTATTACCCCACCAGTTCTATGTTCAGAAGTGGACTTGTAAACGCTAATAATGGTTTGTTATTATGTTTTTCAGGTGGTATACGTGAACCAACAGCCAAGACAGGTTAGGATCGGTGTAGAACTGACGCAGCCCAATGCAACCATGGACGACCTGCGAACAACTCTTCATAATGACACCGGAATTGATCGCGATCATATTATACTGGCTGAAATCAATGAAATGGGTAAGGAATTGCTCGGGCTTCAAATCATCCAGGGTGCTTGTTGAGAGTTGTCAAGTCGGAGTTTGCATACGAAATTGTGATTGAACGAATTAGGCTGCTTCTGACTTGTTTTTTTTTTAAACTAGTCAAAATCAGAATCAATAACTTTATTTCTTTAGGCTTACAAAATAAGCACTTAGACAAGACAAGAAATATGTTATGAGATCGCGAACGAAAAGTACGAAGACGCAGATTTACGTTGTAAAGCCATTCCAGCTTCTTACTTTCTCATATACTTTTTACTTCATTGATTTTTTAAACTGACTCTTGGACTTTCATTTATATATTGCTAATTCTTAAACCTATAGTAACTTTCCTGTTTGTTCTAGGCTGGTGCAACGCTCGCGCTGGTTGGGAGATGGCCGGCATAGATTTCGGAGCGCTATACTGCGTAGAAGCACCGCCACTGTTGCAAACTCCCACCACACCCTACCTTTTAATATTGTGGGTCAACCTGCTAGAGGGGGAAAGGTTTGGTAAGTCATCATTACATATAAAACAAAGTTTTCCGCCGCGTCTGTCTGTCTGTCCGTCAGTTCGGGATAAACTGAAAAACTACTGAACGGATTTTCATACGGTTTTCAACAATCAAAGTCTTGTGTGAATTGGTTGAAATATAACAATAATTGTTGGAAGTGTCGGAAAAAGTAAAACCGCCTGGGTGCTTTCATCGACAACGCTGCCATGTACCATAAATTATAAGGAATAATAAAACCTCCTACTTTCACTCTGTATGTAACATAGAGGTATTATACCTCTAGATCGTAAGTCTATGAATTAAGTCTATGGAGTGAAAACGCTGTCTATGGACAACATTTTCGATGAAAGCGGCTTGACTTTTTCCGACCCTTTCTACAAATATCGTTATATATCTACCAATTTACACAAAACTTTGACGAATTATATACCTAAACCTTCCTCATGAATCACACTATCGATTGGTGAACCGCATGAGAATTCGTTCAGTAATTTTTGAGTTTATCGCATACAGACAGACAGACAGACGCGGCGGAGGACTTTGTTTTATAATATTTAGTGATTACACTTAAACTAGCCTAGAAGTAATTAAATAGTAACAAAAAAAAACATGTTAGATTGGTTACTGGTTCGCACACTCGCTTATGAACTGCTTTCCTGTTTAAAAATCATCATCAGCATCATTTCCGCCGCAAGACCTTTTGGAAAAGTATAGTTCACCATACCTTCTTCATTTTAAGTGCCGGTAGAGAATCCTTCAAGTCAGCAGTGAATACTTTCATCTGGGAAAGCAGCCTCATCTACACGTATTTTTGTCTATTTAGCAGTTTTTTTTTAAATCAATCATTATTTTTATCACATCCAACAAAACATAATTAATCTATGTTTTGGCTTGGCTTCTATTTTAGGGCTACATCACCTACAAAGTGGTTAGACTTGTGTCTTAGTCAGTCTTACTGCATTACAATTCTTACCAGGAACATAATAGATTAGCCACAAACGCACACAACCCGGATTGCTTAGTTTAACGAATATTCCAGGCTCACCATACGCAATGCAAGTGCCCCGTGAGATCTCTTACGAAGATCTGCAGAAGCTGATGCTGAAAGAGATGTGTCAAGTGGTAGCGGAACGGGTGCTGGAGAACTCGCAAGCAGCGGATATCTTCCGCGCTAGAATCGCTGAGGCGCATCGGCCGAAGGACCCTGCGTACCTACAGCCTGAGGTTTGTAACAGTTATAATTCAATTACTCGTACGGGATACGCTAACCAGTTGCTCAAGTTATTTAGCATTTTTATTTCAAAGAATATTAGATTGTTTTAAAATGGACTTAAGCATCTCACCCATTATTAAATGAGGTTATTATTATCCCTTTCATTCAGGAGCGGAGGATGACAAAACTAAGTTATTATGTGTGGCTTCGGCCCGAGTTCAGCACCCTACTTTCAATTCGAGTGCGTAAAAATAAAATAAACTAAACTTACCTTCAGTAAAATAATGCACACGTTTTTCACTTCACGAATTCTTCTTCACGAATAGTCTTTCAGTTTTAACTATTTCTTTGCCATTCTGTTCCAATGGCATATTTTTATTTTAAAATAACTACTTAACCCATCAAAATGTTGTCGTACACGTAGAAGATATTCCGACTTCCAGGTTCGGTTATTTTATAACCGGAAACAGCGCATGCGAAACCGCGGGATCTTTAATAATGTCAAGTAACTTATCCATGGAAATACTCTTTTCCCTCTTTTTACCTGTATTTGGCCTATTAAAAGTTAACGTTCTTCGTCTTCCGGTCGATCTTATATAATATTTTTTTTTATTTCGTTTCAGCTTCCCCACCCACTGTTCGCGCTGGACGTGGAACAGGCGTTGTGTGCGCATGACAAACACCCTCACCTCAGACTGGAGTTGCTATGGGATCCAGCGCATAGAGACAGGTAACACTTTAAAGATCCTTTTCCATAAGACATATAAACCGACGATGTAGAGATATTAATCGCATTCTTAATCCGCTCAGCATCATATAGTCTGGACCTTTTATTCGTCCTTATTCCACAACTCTATCTACATAGTTATTTATTTAAATATTTAGAACTACCAACGGAGGATACACACAAAGACAACAAAGAACACTAGTCGAGACCACACCCAATTACAGATAGTTAAAGCTTACTTATAAAAATAGATTGAGTTGACAAGGTGTAACACATCCTCCATACAAAAATCTTCAAACCCTCTTTAGCAGATAGAAAACATAAATGAGATTTTCTTTTTAAAAATCACACATCAAAATCTTTGATGAATAGTAGGTAGGTACCATTGATACCTGCTACCTGAAAACAACACAAAGTTAGTGTGATGCATGCACAAACCAAACGGTTAATAAGCAGGAACAGTATAAGTTTGGAGTTAAGGTGCTAATATATACAATTTAATAAATCTAAGAAATTTAATGATATCCCAAAAAAAAATCGACTTCGACGACAATTGAATCGGCAACCCTCCCTCGTACCGGAATTACGGGATACGCTAATCAACTGTTCCACGAGGTAAATAATCCTTCTCAAACGCGTCCAGTTAGTTCCGCCGTCTCAGTTATTTAGTGCTCTAGATATAACCGAAAAACATCAGGTCAACCCCTCGTGAAGGTCGCGGGCAACTGTTGGGTGCGGGCTGAGCAGGACCGGCCAGTGAAATATGGCTGTGGTGATGTTTGGGGGGGGGGGGGGTGGGCTTTGGTCCAACAGTGGACGTCTTTCGGCTGAGATGATATCCTACTAATATTATAAATGTCAAAGTTTGTGAGAATGGATGGATGTATGTTTGTTCCGCTTTCAGACAAAAACTACTGAACTGATTGGGCTGAAATTTAGTATGGGTATAATATGTAGTATGGGTATATGGGTTTAGTATTGGGATCTGGAATAACATATTATAGCCAAATTTGTATCCCAATAAAATGCGGGGAAAGGCGCGGGCAGCAGCTAGTCCTACTAATATTATAAAGGTCAAAGTTTGTAAGGATGGATGGATGTATGGATATTTGTTACTCTTTCACGTAAAATCTACTGAACCGATTAGGCTGAAATTTGGTATGGGTATAGTTTGGAACCTGGAATAACATATTATAGCCAATTTTTCATCCCGATAAAACGCGGGTGAAGGCGTGGGCAGCAGCTAGTAAAATATAAATTTGTTTCCAGCATTATTCGTTCAGCATTAGAGGCGTGTGAGATGCACGTGTCGTGTGTGGGCGCCGCGCCGCCACTGACACTGCACGCCTGTCTGGCGCACTACACGCGCGCTGAGCATCTGGCACAGGAGGACGCCTGGAGGTGAGTGCCCTCGCTCTACCACGCGTAGTGTGTGTAGTATGCGAGTCACATATTTTACCTATCTGATTTCACAAAAAATATAAAAAACGCCTGACGCTATGCATAAGACGTCAGACAGAGTGTGTGAAGTGATCTGAAGCGGTAGCAGACAGAAGATAGACGGAACACCTTCGTCTATCTTTACCTACCGAGCTTTTGGAACGCAGCAGTTGAAATCCAAAAGCCCTTCGCTACTTTAATTAAATGGCTTCTCATGGCTCTTTTCATAGTACAAAGAAATAAGATCTCATCTCTCAATGTGATAATCTATTGTTTGTTACCCAGGTGCCCGCAATGCCAGAGATATATGCCGGTTGTGAAGACGCTCGGTTTATGGTCACTGCCCGATATTTTAGTGATACATCTCAAGAGATTTCGACAGTAAGTGGATTATAGGTTTTGTGATTTAATTGCTTAAATTGAGTTAATGGTTTTCATAATAGCAATTAATTTCAGACAAGCTAAAGGACGCACGAGCACAAAATTGACAACGATGGTGGAATTTCCACTGAATGACTTTGATATGACGCCACATCTCGCGAAAAGGGACTCTCATAGCGCAGACTCGCCAGGACACTCCAAATCCCCTCGACGAAGAACTTCCAAAACACCGACCAGCAATCCACTGGAAAATGTATACGACCTTTACGCTATTTGCTACCATCACGGCGATGACCTAGAAACGGGACATTACACAGCGGCTTGCAAAAACCCCTACGACGGTTGCTGGTACAAGTTCGATGACTCAAGAGTAACCCCAGTTGACGATGAAAACGCTTACAGTGAGCTTGTAAACAATACTGCCTACATGTTATTCTACAAGCGGAAAAAACCAATCGTCACACATACCAACTCTACTGACGAACACAGCGGTCACTGGGCCTTGCGTATGCCTAAATATGTAAAACGAACGAGCGAAACGGTGAACGAATTATCAGAGGTCAAAGAGGAGATACCTGAAAATGCAATCGAGGCTGTAACCGAAGCGGATTCCGAGTCCGAAATCACCGCACCCACCCACACTCACAGTCCATCGCTATCGAGAAGTATAGCCAGTCTCCCAGACGATGCCGAATCATCACCGGCCAAACAAACTTCCATCATCATACATAACACCGCATCCATCATCCAATCACCGACGCTCCAGCGACCACTCATAATCGAGATCAACGGCAATCATACGAACGATAAAAGCGAAAACGAGAATGAATCCAGTGCGTCAATCGAGCCTTATATCCACAAAGATGTTCATGTTAACCCTAAGATGACTCCTGTGGATGGCAGGCGACCGCGGTCGGTTGACTACCCGGCCCGTGCTAGCTCGCAGCCGACCACGAAAGACACAAACAGGAACTATGAGAGCTCCCCGCTCGTGGCTAGCATTAACGGAGTTGAATACCATCCTACTACCGAAGAATTGATGTTGACTATGCTCCAAGAAACAAAGCTTCTAGTCCCAAGACACACCAATCATATCGCCGGCGAATCGCATCGGCCAGGTAAGTTTTCACACTAATAACTATATGTTTTTATAACATAGTTGCCGATTACTAATACTAGGTGTCTATTTCAGGGGAAAAGCCTGCATGGAAAACTCGAATATCAACATGAAAGCAGCTAGATATTCATTCGGAATGTTCCCCAGTCCTTAGCCCTGATATAGACCATAGATCTGAGGTGAGATTTTCATGAATGTGATTCGAGAATCGTTGGTAGAGAGTGTGTTTGATTTATTGTTAGTTGTACGCACGACAGAGAGAGGCTTTGTATTCATAGAGGTAGAGTTCTTTATTTATTGATGGTGAGTTTCCATTCTTTAGTTATTTCATTGCATTGGTTGTTTCAATTCAACCATAGCTGAAGTAACGCGTGTGTATAAATTAACTATAAAGTATGTTACCTTAATTAAATAGATTGTTTACGAAAATAATAAGGCTGTCATTAGCTCGAAATATGCACTTATAAGTTTACGGAATATACTAACATTTGCCAATATTTTGCTTACCAAAGATTGGATACATAAATAAAATACTCAAAGACGGGAAGGCAATCGCGTTACCGCGTTCAGACCAATACAGCTTTTGGCCTTCCTTTCGATTTGATATATTTGAAAACGGAACAGATTATAAGTTCTATAAAAAACTAATACTATATTAATATAGTTACTGGTAGTTATGGAGCAATATAAATTTATTATAGCAATTATAACTTATTGAATACATAAAAATTTAGGTGAAACTGGAGATGAATGGCGTAAATTATGAATTTCTTAGTAAGAACCATATTTGTGCCTTGGTCCTGATGTGATTTTAAAGTAAAGTAAAATATGTTATCTCAGTACTTTGCTAGTTTTATATTCGTACACAGGATGTATTGTATAGACCTAAAAGTAATGTTTTTTCGTATATCAGTTTATAATTTATGGTATATGGCGTTTTTTAAGTAATATATGTTTTAATAAGTTAAGAACTATTTATTGTATGACTACTCCGTTAAAAAGCAGATAGTTATCTTGACTTTATACATATACACTTATGTATTAATATTTGTATATGTTTTACAGACTTCTATAAAAAAATTATCAAATCAATGCGATATTATCTTATAATTTATAGTAATGTATGGTATTTGGTTATATAGTTATACATAGTAATGGTTATATTTTCCGAAATGCATAATATTTATATTCACCAAACTAGTATAAATGAAAATAACACGTTTCAAATGTGTTCGTCGGTATGACTATTAGTATAAACATTTCTCTCTCAGAATCTTACAAGTTAGGTCAAAGCCAAATATCATCAAAATCGTTCTGTAAACGACTATACGCAATACATACCATACATTCTAACTTCTGCCCATCAGAAGTAGTTACTTATTTTAATAGTTCTTATCTAAATATAGGTAAACGATAATTGATCTTATTTTTTTTTTGTTTTTGAACGATGACATGTCTTGGTTATGAATTAATAAAATCAAATTTGATTTCCAAATCAAATGCAATTTTTACAAAATATATAAACATATATAATGTTTATTTTAATAATCTTGAACATTGCGTTGTATCTATGAGCAGCTTGGAAATCTGTTATAATTCTATATAATTAATTTTTTTAATATTGTAATTTGACATAAAGCTATTTGTAAGTTATATATTTTTTTAGATTACATTACTGCACTCAGAAGTATGTGGTGCACTTTAATGGGACTTTGTTACTGTGTGAAAATTAGTCCTTAATAAAAGTAAACTTAACTAAATTTTACTGATTAGTGCCACAATTTGTGATTCAATTGTGGCCGTAAATTTTGTGTATTCAACACTGAATACGAAAATATACAATATGCACGTAAACATAGATAATTTCCTAGCGAACATTCTAAATAACTGTATTAATTCACAGTATTGGTACTGTATATCTAATACCAATCTAACTAAAATCATTAAAACATCAAATACCGTGAATGTACTATTTATTTCAAAGTTGAAAAGTATACTCGGTATTGATTTGGATTTTGATAAGTTCTATTTACTTAATTTGTAAGTATAACAATATTGTATGAAATCGGATCTTCAAAATTTGTATTTCTAATTCTACTGCGTTGTGTATCTTGAAGTTCTTTAAGATCAAAATAAAGAGCAATCTCATTTTCGTAATTTTTTTTCAAATCGAACATCAAATCGTAGATGCCTAGGAGATAGTAATCGAAATAAAAAACTTCGATTTGATAAACTTGTGCAAAATCAGTGTAGCATCAAACTAAAGGCTAGTTTGATAATCAACAGTCCCTAAAAATTAGGGACTACAAGATACACAAGTCCAGGCAGTAGAATTCGGAATACAATTGAAAGTCTGATTTGATACTGCGCCTTCATAATCATTTTATACTTATTCGTGACCCTGGTTTATTTTGTTGAATTTTTTATAATCTCATTATCATTCAGTTTAAATGAAACTGACAGTTTTAAATAGTACCTACATTATTCATAATTTATATCACATTTTTATGGTATGTACATGAAAAAATAGATACATAAATTAACCACAACTTATCATATATTTATGAAATGCAATAACAGTAAAATGTGTTCATGTATTGGTTCACACAAACAATGCTTCAACGACCTGATTGTGTTTATTATAAAGATTCGTTTATATGCCCGATTATTTTGTATTATATTCGTTGTTTTAATTTAAAGATGTTTATTATAATTTCACTGCGTTATTTTAAAATATAAGTGTTATGTCCACATCAATCTTGTTTTTATCGAAACGTAATAATCAATAACAACTCTAGCTGTCTAGCATAAGGACGTTTAAAAAGATTTAATTACAGTCAAATCAAATCTAACTTGATCGATGTCTGAAAGTAAACTACCTTGAGGGTTACAAACGAGCATTATGTAAATGGTCTAATAATAGACACAGCATTTGTCTAGCCAGACATTTAGCAATAATTTATACTACTTGTTATTATTTTTAAAGATTACTTTCATTTCTGAGCTGACAGTTTTATCTAGTGTTTGGCAAATTAATTAGGTACATATCGTTAGGTAATTGGTTGCACCCTGAGGCTATGTTATAAAGTTATAATGAAATCATTTGCAGAAAAAAGCGGATACCTAGAGCAAAAATACGTATGTGTAAAGCATGCCCACGTAAGTAAAGAGTGCCGTCGATTCTACAAGCGGCCACGATCAGTATTAAAATTTGTATCCCGCTTTTATTTATGAAAAATACTTTGTAAATTCCTTATGTAGTCTGTAGAATGATAATATGAACGCACTTGTCTTGAATTTAGTACACTAAAGTCGAAATAAAAATTCTTGAGGAAGTAAACTTTTAATTACCTACATACAATAATTGATAACTAATTATTCTTCTTAGTAAGGACAACAAATTACTTGTTTCATTGCATTTTGATTAGGTTAGGTTAGCTTTTTACAAAAGACTGGAGTAAAAAGATACGTCTATGACCACATACATAGGTGTTATTTTTTCTTATGAACTCTTTCTGTTACGTAGTTCAAAATCTAGAGTTTATCAATAAATGTTATGCGATGATACGTTGCTTCATTATCCATAACAGTATCACCAAAGTTAGAATCGAGTACCAGGAGAACATGTTTCAAAGGATCTGCGACCACGGAAGTCGGTATCAGTCTAGGGCCAGCCGAGTGAATGTTCTTTAGGCAGGACTCCTCGAAGTCATCTCGAATATCCCAAGAAATGACGTCAGAGCAGTCGGCATGACGTATGTAAATGTGGTGAAGGTCCGAGCCAAGCAGGACTAGTTGTTTGAAATGTTCGCCGTAAACTGAAAGTAAATTTAACTGGAATTACCATTTAATTAGATTGATAGTTTACGTGAGGTGGGCTAAGTTATAATATCCGATTATGATTGATGGACACAATATTCTGTGTGCCGTTTGTAAATGTCTCAAACAGGTATTGAAATTTATAGCTCGAACAAAAAGTATCGGACAGTGCCCGAAAAAATACAGACGGTAAGGTAGGTTAGGTACGCATATTCTGTGCGTGTGAATTGTCTAGCATTATTTATTTATTCTTTAATCCCGCGATTTAAGCCTTCGGCATAATTATTTGATCCCCTTTTGCCCGTGATAGTTACTGTACTGTTGTGTAAGTCCAGATTTTCTGCACCATCAACTTATCAGAAGTGGGATACATTCTTCCGTCACAGTCACTCACCTCTGATTGGAGCATGACTATTCCTCCGTCTCAAAGACGCAGTATCCATCTCATAAAGTCCTTTGTGTGGAAGTCTAACCAGAATCATCACGTTGTGTGCGAGAGTTCGCCTCACCATAGCGATCTGTAAGCCTCCTGCTGGGGTGGTGGCCAGGACTGTCCACTCTGACCCACTGGATATCTCATACACCAGAATAGCGCCACGAGATGCATCGGACACGTAACTGCGGAATATTGTAATGAAATATTTAGTTATGATTGCTAGAGTTTTTAACGCATTCACTGCCCAGCTTTGGCGGTGTGACCACCGCCAGGGGCGCGCGCCGCCGCGCGCCCTCATACACCTCCAGATGGTCATGTGCGTCTTGCCTTGGTCAATGAAAGTGTTAAACAAAATGCGATATTTTTTTAAAAGCTATCGCGATTGTTTTTTTTTAATGTTTCATACAATTATTCACGCTGAGGTCATAAATCCAGGTCTCCAGTATACAAAAAACAAAAGGGCGCGCTAACTTTTAATTTGTTTTCTATAGTTATGCTCAAAATATCTCTTTTTGATTATTTTAAAGCGATAACCGAATAATAACATAGCCAGTTAATTGTGTTCCTGTATTATTATGTTTTTGTCAAAGGTGCTGACACAATGCTGAACAATAACTAGGTACATTAGTATGTTTGGTCGGTACATAAATCAACTAGCTGTGCATTGGTTTAGTATGTAGGTATGTAATGTACCTATATAGTTAGCCACTAATGTAAGTAGGTAGGTATGCCTGTAATGTATAGAAGTGCATTTGCCAGGTTGTATTGTATGTAAGTATAGTTATCATGTCTGTCTACATCTAATCTGTTTCAATAAATGCGGAACTCACAATCACAAATCCTAGCTCTATTAATTTATGTTCAATGTCATATTCAGTGAATTGGACTTACGATAAGCACTTACCTAAATTTTTTAAGACTTGACAATTATACATGTTGCGACGGCGTCAAGGTGTGTCTGTCTGATGAAAGTAGAGTACCTAACATAGCAGGGTTATTTTTAGAATCTAAGTGCCAAAGTTGTATGAGGCTAATTATAATTTATTAGATAGGCGCAATACTTATGGAGGTCAAATGCGTACAAGTTACAAAAAAGTTTTTTTTTTACATGCTGCTGTGTCACAAGATTTCGCCATAGGTAAGCTAAATATTGATATTTTTTCTGTCTAGAATATTAACAGAGAAAATATCTAAAATATCTAAAAAATCTACATATTTTATAATATACCTATTGTAGAAGTGAGACTCTTGATAGAGAAAGTTTTAGTAGGATCCTTGTCACACAAGGAAAATTGTTTACGTAAGTATCTAAATCTCTAGTTCATTATTTATGAGTATATACGACTTAAAGAAATAGGTAGGTAGGTATGATGTAATGTGGGTGGGGATGGTAATCTAGGCTAATCCTAGTTATGCTTACCTACTCGCCTACTCCTGCGATAAACTTTTTAATGATAACGGCTCAACCTTTAGAGAAGAGCTTTATAATTTTGAAGTTGGCAGTGAGATAACCCCAAAGTCCTATAATAATAAAAAAGCCCATTTATTCCCTTAATAAAATAAAATTTACAAAAAAAATTATTGTGAATAGTAGTGAGAATTAACTTAATTTATATAATAATGAGATTAGATCATTTAATTGAAATTAATAAGGACCTCTCATCGAGTGAAGACCTCCTCCATTTTACTCCATGCTTTCCTGTCTTGAGCTTTCTTTAGCCAGTCTATCCCAGCCGATTTATTGATTTCGTCCATCCATCTCTCTTTTGGTCTGCCTCTGGTTGTTTGGTTTGTTGGCCCAAAGTCGTATACCTACCATCATTGTTCCCATTGACTGCCTTGCTGGGATATAAGTGCACCCTGCCCTGTGCGGTGAGCAATGTGTGGTTTCTTTAACACTGAACATACATAAATACTTTCCCTGGCATCCCTCCGTGCTCCACGACTAGGTTCTGCAGAACAGACGTAGGTTCAGTCAGTGCTGCCAGCTGTATCCGCCGGGTAAGTTTACCTAGCACTAGACTTATTGCCACTACTTTGGGCGGGCACGTGCATATCGGAGTCTCTACTGTATTAATGGTCCCGGTATCCAGCACCCATAGATTTCCCTGGAATTAAAGTTAAAAAAAAAATTGATTTTGTTGCAGCTGGTTGAAAGAGCTTGTGAAATCCAGCTAAAACACCATTTTGGGTGGATCAGGGTTAGTGAAAATTTTAATATTGCAATGCAAGAGTGTTAAACGTCTCTCTCAGCGAATGAGAGAATCGGTGAGCACTCTTGCCGTAGGTACCTACTAGGTAAGGCTAGGACTTGGGCAGTTCGGCCATAAACAAGTTGTATCTATGATAAACGGGTATTATAGCTTTATTTTTATGTGTCCTGACGTTTCAGCATGTTTACAAGCTGCCGTGGTCACGGCATGACTACTTAAAATGTAGGCGCCTACTTGGTCAAATTCACTAAATGATAAGTGTATCTAACTCACAGACATGATACTAGCTGCGCTAGCTAGACCTTGCTTTTGAAGAAATCTATAGTATAATCGCGAACCGTGAAATAAATACACTACACCACCAATTCAGTGGTCTACTTATTCTACACAACACTATTTCGAAATATGTCTAAATTTATTTACGCATTAATTACATTAAATTTATTGTTATGTAAGTGACCCGAGAAGTACGCAAGCAACTATTATAGATACAAGATAATAAAAACTATAAACGTAATGTTGATATTTTTCGCAATAATACCTACTACTGTAACGGGTAATAACAAGGTCATTGTGCTTATAATTAGCAGGATGTTTAAATTCCAAGCACAATACCGTAAACAGTTGCCTAAAGATTTTTTTATTGTTTATCATCTGAGCTAATCTTTCGATTGACCACAATAAACAGACTCTCAGATACCCTCACATAACATCTAGACTAGATGATAAACTCATTTTTCTTTTTCTTTTTATAGGCTTGCGTTTGGCCGCCATTTCACCTGATTGTAAGTGATGATACGGCCGAGGATGTAGCACGCTATTGTAGTGCGTAAGCCTCGCACTGGGGGTAATTTTTATGAAATTTTATAAGGACCTTAAAGTTTTTCGACTTGATTACTTGGCGCTTAAGTCCGAAGGAAGTCACAGAGTTTTTCGACTCTTCGCCATTTGGCCTAGTGGCGCAATTGGTTAGCGCATTCCTTACTGAGAGAGGACTGCGGGTTCAAGTCCCGTCGAAGTCAAAAAGCTTTTAGTATCTTATTTAATTTCTTAGTCCTCTATTTGCGTCGAGAGGGGATTGAAATGCCTTACAATAAATCTTTCCAATGGATAAGCTTAGGTAAGTACAATTTTCTTGCGGCACTATAATGTGAAGGTGGATCGATCTATAATTGCGTGTTGTAACGCAGTACTAAACCTAGATAGACTAGGCACACTGCAGTAGGCATCCTCGAAACGTGCTCCGAACATTATGAATGAAAGGAAAAAAAGTAAACAATATTTATTAGTAGTATAACTCAACACAAAGTTTTTCTTAAACTATAATATTATAATACATATACTAAAAATAAACCAAAAATTCATTTCTGGGTACATTTTGTAGTTTGCTGATCGGATTTTACAGGCGATTTCCGTCGGCTTCCTCACTAGGCTGAGACTGTATCGAGGAAGAAAGAAAATTATAAAAAGAAAACGGCTTGTAAACGTTAACTGACTACTTCTTTTTAGTTTTTATGTGACTATGAAACTTTGCGCAAGTTCCTAAAACGTTTTTACTAATTAAGTCAAATTTTCGAGAACGTTGGTGGTACCTACCATATCTAAACCATTTTCTATTATTATCTGAGAGGGTTTTATTTTTGTTATGGAGGACGCTGTAGGCATAAGCATTCGTTTGGCGACCTCAGTGGCGCAGCGGACGAAGGTCCGTCTGCTACGCAGGAGGTTCCGGGTTCGATGCCCGCGGCGGGACAAAGGTTTCAACGATCTGCAGATATTGGTTCCGGTTTTGTTTATATAAAGTAATTATATCGATAGGTAGGCATATCAGTTATCTAGTACCTACCCTTATCTGATTACAATGGGGCTAGATGATATTTATTTATTTACAAAATTTTGGGAAAACTTACAGCTAGATTTAGAAAATACAGGTGAAAATTTAAGAACATGCCTGGATAGACCAGTGCATATTTGCTGATGGCCAATTAAAAGTTATAGATATTGTGTAGATTTTTCAGCATTATTGTTTTCGCAAACGATGATTTTTTTCATTTAAAAAATAAATAAATATTTATTTGTCAACTTACGAGATGATCCAAATAAGCATCCACCGCGTTCTGTACCGCGCTGCAGTCGTATGCTTCATGGTTTCGGAGCTCCGGGAAAGGTTGCAGTTCCACTCCGTCCGGTCCACGAACTATCAACCACACCGTCGCGAGGACTCCGTGTTTCATTCTGTGTATTTCACGGTTAAATAAGTAAATTATGTCCAAATTAGACAACAAGTAATCTGGACCAAAAATCCGCAGATCATACAAACAGATCCCGACGCGGGTATCCAACCTGCAACATCTTGCGTCGCAGGCGGACCTTCGCCTGCCGCGCCACGTCGTCGGTCGTCATATTACCATCATAATATATTTTGGTGTAAACTGTAAGCACGAACCAAAGAATCGACTAAGCCGTTAGATTCCCGTCGTTATTTGTATTAGGCAGATTTCAAAGGTGCGACGACCTTTACGGGCGCAGGGTGCGCCCCAGCCAGGACCTCCAACGTGCACTGTCTCATGCATGTCTGTCATCGACAGTGGTAGTATTAAAGTAGCTTTGGATCGTGTGAGGGGTTAGTTGCCGTGAGATACACCATGAAGGAAGAGATACAGAATAACATAATGTAAATTTACTTAGCAAACACACAAAAAACTGAGGGAAAGTAGAAACAAAAAACTTACCATAAAACACTACATTACAGCGGGTTCATTCGATAAGATTCAGGAAATAATGTTGAAAATCTTAAGTTTAGTAAAGTTCCTTGAAGTTTGTAAAAGCAATTTTCTGGCAGTAGGTACTCAAAACCAATCTATGTACTTTTCCTCATGTACAGCCGATACTGATCCACAGCTCGACGCTGGCTTCCCACAGATAAGGGCCTTATTGGCTTTAATTATACTGTAATTTACCTATGTATATCAGCCCAAAATGTATGATCGCTATCATGCACTGCCCGACGACGGCAGCCCAGTGGCTGCTAAGAAAGGCCTTTAAGTCCCTACAGGCACTTGGGTAATTCTAGACGTTCTCTACCTAGGTAATCATACTTATAAAGTCGATTGTGATCGTTGTTCAATCTAGGGCATGCTTTAATTTGTAATGGGTTGGTTCGTACCTTGGAGTAATAACATAGATGTCGTCTTTGTAAGCAACAGCTTTAACTGCAATCACGTTCTCCTTCACATACTGCCCGCTCCTTGACCACAAGTCTACGCCATGCTCGCAATTTAGGTGCAGAGGTCCACCGTTCCAAGCCAAATTCTTTGGATGACCACCGAGCACTAAAATGTTGTTTGTATACCAAGAAAAGGATATCAAACAAAACCAACGGTAATACATGTTGCTACAAATCAGACACTTGTGAACATCTTTTTACTTCACTAATTTATGTGACACAAATTTCCAACGATCTGAATAAAGGCATTTACAAAGAATGCTTAATGCGCGTTTCAAAGTTTCGGCGAATCATTGCACAGTCAGTCATGGCTTGGAAGGATGCGTTCCAGTAGCGTTCTGCCTTCGTACATACCTATTAGAAAAATATCATGACTACCGAACTTTTTCTTTGGCGCAGGTTTTTAGCAGATTAACTGATTTGATTGATCCCATGCTTTGATGATGATTGATGATTTGTTTGATCCCATGCTAGATAGATCCTGATAATTTTTTCACGCTTAAAATCATGAATATTAGTGCAATTATCAATCAGTATAAACAGCGAGAAGACTGAGAATGAGTTATTACAGAATCAGCAAAAACTTTACGATAAACTCACTTGGGTAATAGGAACCCAAGTATTGATTAGGTGGCGTCGAAGAATAAACGTAACGAAATATGGGTTGGTACCTAATATATGCGGTATCGGTATCGGACATTTCGAAACTTCTATTGAATATCGAAACATATAAGTTGATAGGATCCAAATTCCGTTCCGCTCTAATTGTTTCAGTAGAAACATGAGCTAATTCTCTATCTGGAGGGCTGGGCTCCTGTTTCCTGTTTCTGTTACCGTTGCACAGTACATTCTGTTACCGTCATTATATTGATTGACAAAAAGCGTCGATTGTACAAAGCATGGGAACTGGCAGTGTTGCGGCATTCAGTAGAGGCTATACCCAAGCTGCGAGCTACGAAGTACCTTTATACAAGCCTAGTTCAATAGGTTACCTAATTTGATGATAGGTTTTGGTACATACTGGGGTGCAAGTTTGTAATTGTCATGTTGCGGCCAATTTACTGGTGCAGTTTTGCGTGGTCATTAGAAATCATGTCTTGAAGGACAATACTTTACAGATTGCCTTATACGAGCAGCTACCTAAATACAAGGCTGCCTAAATATTCAGTTAAAACTGATGTGGATATCGACGATTATTTCCACCCTTACATTTTTTTATTGCTGACTGTGGCTTTCGTATCACTGCGGCCATGATAGGTCTGTTGTGATCGCCACTTTATGTCTTCACCCGTAAAACTGCGGCGTTCGTAATTCTCCACTAACCCTTGCAGCTGCTAGGAACTGTAGGATTTTCTTCGGGGTGATGTGTAGTTCGACTGAGCAGGTGCTTGCCCAGACGCTGCCTTTGTGGGTAGTTAAACAAAAAAAAAATTTATACGCAATGAAAACGCATTTAGTCGACTTTATCATTGCTTACTAGGTCATCGGGCTTTATTCTAAGGCTGGTATTAATTGTTCTAGCGAAGGTTCTAAATATAACCTTGACATTTCCGGGCTAAAAAAAAGTACGCAAATAGGTAGGTAGGTTTAATATCATGACCGGCAATCACGCACCTTGATAATACTGCCTAATAGTTGCCGTGTCGTAGGTAGAGTCACGCCTATATCGAGCACTTTTACTTTTGTTGTGATGTAGGGGGGCGAGTGGAAGGCGAGTGAATTTGGTGCGCGTGGTTGACGCATTCGGCAGCAGTAATTGTTGAAGCATTATAGGCTGCAGCCGCGGCAAACGGTTCGCTTTGGCACGTGCAAACGCAGACGCCGGTTTAGCGTAAGACACTGAAAGTGCAGTGGTTTAAAATCTCGGCTGTTCCTGTTATGTGCAGTGGTCTACTTTTCATCTGGATTTGGTAATTGCCTGTGCAATTTGAATAACTTGTGGATTTTGTGTTAACAACCAAAAGGAAAACTGAACTAACATTATTAACAAATTATTAAGTCCATGATTGGAGATCAAAGCTTTTAGTGTGAATAATAAAATAAATATGTACGTTTTAAGTTACCCTACTTAAAAATAATGACCAGGAATTCATTAAATTACAAAAGCCCTTTATGGTGTGTACAAGTTTTTAGCAGACCAAAGAAGTTGGCCTTAATAATGCTCATAGCCTACAAGCATGCACCTAGTTAGTAAGTACATGACATAAAGCCAATCTAAAACTATGTATGTGACTTTGTTTCATTAAAATTTATTTACTCATTTTTTCGCACATTTACCCAAATTATCTTTAGAAAAACTAAAAAAAATTGGTATTGGCAGCTATCATTTATAATATTACTAGCTCCTTCCCGCGGCTTCGCATGCTCTTCTCTAGGACAAAAAGTAGGCTCCGTCCGTTCCCGGGATATCTCCAACGTAAAAATGAAACAGACAGACAAACACAATTACTTTCGCTTTTGTATTATTAGAATGGATTTATTTATTAAATTACTAGCTCCTGCCCGCACCTTCGCCCGCATTTTATCGGGATATAAAATAGCCTATATTTTATTCCAGGTCCCAAACTATACCCATACCAAATTTCAGGCCAATCAGTTCAGTAGTTTTTGCATGAAAGCAGAACAAACATCCATACATTCATCCATCCATTCTTACAAACATTGATTTTTATAATATTAGTAGGATTATAGGTATTGTTGTTTAATATCATTTCAAAGTCCTCTTCAAAAACTGTGATGAATCAATGTTTCGCAAAATTAACAGGATAGTTGAAAAATTATCGATTAAAATAATTCTTATTCGATTCATAATTGTATTGGAACGCAAGTTTTTAATCAGCCCATTTCAGCGGAACGAAGCTTGGCGGCAAAGACCTTCCCCAAATCATTATCTGCCACCACCTATACCTGTACAATAGTTACGTGTCCATCCAAAGGTTGCCTGGAAGAAATCGCTCGTACCGATAAGGCCACCCATTGTGCAACTGTTTCTGTGTTTGTGTTTTCCTGTTTTGTTTTCTCTATCTTGGTGTGCAATAAAGAGTGTTTGTATTGTATCTGGAACAGTACAAAAATAGATATATAAAATACTCTATATATATACATATTTGCCGCAAATACAGAGTTTTACTTAAAATATCTACAAATACATACGGGAGTAGCTGTATTTCTGAAGATTTCCTGGCAAACAGTAGGTACACTAAACGCAAAAAAAAGTATGTACAATTTGAAAAAAATAATGCCCTTGTTTGATAACACTTCGCAGGTATCTTTGAAGTAGGCATACAGCTAATTTAACTAATGATTCGCATGGCCATAACGTATTGTACTCATGTACTCGTAGGAAACGAATGAAGTACTTACCTATCTAGCAATACATGGAAAGTCTCTACCAATTATCTCAAGGATGTGGGAATTATTACTCGCAATCTACACATACTCGCAGGTATTGATGATTTCCCACAGTTAGTTATTCGTTGTTTTATACAAAATATTCGCACTGGTTTAATTTAGTGTCTATTGTTTCGGTAGAGCCGTGGAGAGCTAAGTAAAGCGATCCTTACCAATAAATAAGATATTTGTTTTCTTGTTACTAGACCAGAAGCATGGAATAACATAAAACGTAACACGAATCGGATCAATTTTTAACCGAGTACACCACAAAAAGGAGGAGGTTCTAGTTTTGGCTGTATCTATGTTTTTATGTATCTTAGCCGATTACTCTGTCAATTATGGAGCAATTCTAATTTATTTATTTAATATGAAGGTTTACCAACCACATGACATATCAATCACTTATAGATAACTTATTTGTTAGGTTCTCTGCATGTTATTAATAGGTAAACACGACATTCATAGTATTTACCTTCACGAATCTACATATAAATAATATAATAATTAATTTGAATTATTATAATAAGTTGAACATATTCTTTTGATCTAATGATTCTTTTGCAATTTTATAAAAAAACCTATAAAATTTTATTCCTGAGAGATCAGTATTTGTCCGCAAAACTTAAAAAAAAACAGTGTATGTATGTATGGAGTCAGTTTAATTATCACAAATGTTATATCAACTCTTTCTTAACAAAATGTGAATAGGTAATTCTGTGACAAACTAGCGTTGTTAAGTCTAAGATGGTTACATTACATAACAACACACATAACAGTTATTTATGATTATGAACTAAACCATAATAGGCGAGTAACTAAATAAATACCAGCCAACGTAATAATTACTCCTATTTCTGTTTAAAGATCTTTATTTTCCCATTTACAACAAACATGTCACATGACGAAACTTAAGCTAAGTATTAATATTACATATGTTATTTTCCGTCTTTCTAAATTAGGTCAGTAGTGTTACATCCTCCGTTATATATATTATTTGCAATTTGGTCTTAACACGCCAAACATTTCAGCACCTTTAATTTCTTATAGCCTGATAAAGAGTTAGGGCCCCTTCAAAAGTAATCGTCTTTTTACCCAGTTGAGTTCTAATCGTAGATTTGATGTTACAAAATATCCTTTGCTGTATGTTATGAGAGAGGTGATTTATTTTGGAGTGGACAGGATACCTTCTGTCATATCAAGCGGTCTCAATATAGATCTCCTGAGTTTTGACCGTTTCTAAATTACCCGGGAACTGAGGTTGGTGATGAATTCTCTGTATGCGGTATTCGGCGATGAGTAACCCACCTGCCAAGCGTGGTATTTATATAGAAATCCACCGTGTTTGGGAGGATTCGTGTTGAGGAGGATGAACTATATGCCTACGCATATGGGGAGGAGTTCATCCTACTCTTCATTTGCACATATGCCTACATTCTTAAGTCAGTGCACAGAATGAATGGATGAATTATATTGCACATTAGCAAGGTATATGTCAAAGAAAACTCTATTGATTGGTGATAAGTGTGATAACCGAATTAAAATCAGTACTGTAGTTTATAACTTTATGGCGAACAGACAGATAGACGCGGCGGAGGACTTTGCTTTATAATATGTATGTAGTGATAGTAATTTTTTCACTGATTTATTACCCTGAAGGCAATTCTAATTAACTTATTAGAATGTCTAGAAGTTTGAAGTCATGATTCTGTGAAACACAGAGGTAAATTCATTTTTTCCTCGGACAACCATTTGAAATACCTGAAAAATACAAAATTAAAAAACAAAACATTTTTTCGATCCAGTTTAAATAGTAAAAAATTCAAACAACATGGACAACAAAACCAGTAATATGGAGATTAGGTAAAACAAATGGTGGTTGTTTACTTTGGAATAAAATTACAGTACTGTTACTATTGTTTGGTCGGAACAGCCAATTTGCCCCTGAGATCTTTGCTCGCTTCTCTCGCTCAATCAACTTGCTTAACATAAACCAAACATCGTTGTTATTTCTGGTTAAGCACGTAGATACTAAACAATTTACCAAGTAAACAATCGTTCTTTGTGTAGCCAATTATTTACAAACACACGCCGTACTAGCTAGCTTGTGTACGGATGTTTCCCTTGATTCATCATAATCTACAGACTCACTTCATACTAAAGACAGCCATTGCATTTTCTACTTAACAAGCCTTTGAAATTTTCCTAGACCAGTGTCACTGATTTAGTAATCATTACTTATTCTATTGTTATGTAGAAAACATTGTTTAGTAATGTTATTTAATAAATTCGCAAACAATTAAAATATAATTGCAATAAGATTATGATCCAATAACCTTTATATCCACAGGCTTAGAAAAAGTACAAAAGTATGTACACGTACATTGTACAAAAATTTAAATTTTGATGTAAAAAATTAATACAAAAGTAAAAAGTACATAGTAAAGTATGCATGGTTAATTTATATTCTACTACATTTAAATAAGAAGACAAGTGTTATTTGAATCTCTTCACTTAATTTTTTAAGCTGGAGTAAAGAAGCCACTACATATTTAGAAGAAAAATATCGCTTGTATGAGATTCTCAACGAAAACGACGCTTGCTTTTTTTACTGACTTCAAAAAAGAAGGAGGTTCTCAATTCATTTTTTTTTATTTATGTTATGCGATATTTCTGCCTATTTGTGGACCGATTTTGAAAATTCACTATTGTATAGAAAATGATCCCGAGGTGGTCCCATGAAAATTTTATAAAAAACAGTGTAAAAGTAAGGCATTCGAAGTCGATTATTATCATAGGAATTTCAAATCGGTTTATCGTTTTTAAGAACACGCCAAATTATTATCATATAAAAGATTTAAACGCGCTCCACGCGCTACGAGCATTTCGAAGAAATGTTTGTTTTATAAATTAAAGGCAATTTAATAATTAAGTTTTTATGGCACTGATTATAATCATGAACAAAAAATAAGAAATATACAATTGCATAACGGTAAAACCAAATGCCCTACGCTCCACTGCTGCAGTTTATTCTTTGGTAAAATATTGCAACGCGCTCTCATAACAAGCTCGACTCAATGAATTCATTCTTCATTCATCCAATCATAATAGTACACAAAAGATTGCACGGTTATTGCTTAACCTAATGAAGAGGTCAACATAATAAGCACTTATCGATTTAATCAACGAAAAATATACTTAATTAATGCAAAAAGTAAGTTATGTTTTTTGTCATATCATGATGTACATATGACGACCTCTGTGGTGCGGTGGGCGAACGTCCGCCTGAAACGCGGGAGGTTGCGGGTTCGATTCCTGCCTCAGGACAAATACAATCTGCAGGTATTTGTTCAGGGTGTTCTGAATGTTTTCTATGTATAATAAAAAATATCTATCTATGTATGTAGTGTATTCTATTAAACAAGTATATCAGTTATCTAGTACCTAGTAACGCATAACACGCTCTGCTTAGCTTGGGGCTAGATAATGCTGTGTGAATTGTCCAGCATTATTGATTTATTCATGTGTAATATACAAAGCTTTTGGGCCCTAGCAAATAGATGGTGTTTGAACTAAAGGGCCTCCTAGATACCCTCTGAAGGTAGGTAGAAGCCTACTTACAATGGTGTTTTTCAGGCATTCGCATGTACCTGCTTACAATGGTGTTTCACAGGTAGTTCGCATGTGAACTGGAAATAATGTACCTAATGTTGTTGCTCTCGGCAATGATTTCTTTTGGTTACGTAAAGATTTTCCTCTTTTCACTTCCTTTAGTAATTAACGCATACCCATTTATGAAGACATGTTTACGGACACGATTTGGGTAATGTTAGACATGTCGTATGTCGAGATTGTAGAAAGCAACGTTTTGTGAGCAAGAAATGAGAGGAGTATTTGATTCTTTGATCAATGCTGTCGCAGACCGATCACAACGATGGTTATCTATTTTTTTTAGAATATTTATTTATTTATAGGGTATACATGTGTTTGTAAATGTTGCACCATTAAACCACACTAGGTTTGTGTTGGTGCTCACACTCGACTTAAACATAAATTTTAATATAATTGAATAGTACAATGCATTTGGATCGCTTCTTATAATCTAAGAGACAAAAGATAGAAACCCGATATTCCACAAAGATAGAATAGGAGAAAAAATATATATCCAGCAGCGTTATCGAATGGGTAAAATATTTGAAATGTATTCCCTCAGCTTCAGTAATTTACGCAATGTATGACGATGCGATGTCATCTTTATGTATTTTCTCTAAACAACAATCGGTGTGCTTGGCCTTCTGGTAAATTTTAATTAGCTAGCTCAAAGTTACATTGACCTGTATAACTAATAAGTTACTATTTAAATAAACTAACAAGGGTTACTTTTGCGCTAGCTTTCTAAGGCTGTTCAGTTCTTCTTCTGTTCATTAGTAATAAAGCGTGAAATAAAAGCCTGTAAAACGGATATATGATGCAAACTTAAGTTATTACTAAATTCTTGTTCCAATTTTTAGTCTAATTAGGAAATTTAATGCAATTATTTTCCTAATTTAGACTAGTTAAATGGTAATCAGCAAAATTATAGTTTTTTAGATCCTTAACTTAATTGGCATGCCAAATTATATTATAAAAATGCGTTTAGTTTTTAAAACAGAATGAATAATGGGGTCAGACTTATCTGAAGCTATTCTTAAATAGCTTCTATTTTTTTGGATTATTGTGGTAGGATACTGATATTCCAAGAAATCCCAAGAACAATCCAAAAGTCTGCTCCACAGTTCTAATTTTTGCAATATGTATACAGAATTCGTGGCGTCGTCGTTTGGGGGAGGCCTATGTTTAGCAGTGGACGTGTACGGGCTGATGATGATGATGATACTTTACCAATTGTTATTTCATCGCTCATCCATCAATGTAACCTATTTACCTACTTTTTCCGTAAAAATGTTTTGTACTTATTTGTATAAATTCGTTAGGCGAAGAATTTTGTGACACTCTTGCCCAAAATCTACCTAAAAATAAACCCTTTGATGAGATCCACTGAGACATTAAAGTAACCTACCTTTGTGTCATTTATTCTGTGGCCAGATTTTCCAATTTGACACAGCGGTTTCAGGCTTTGCTCTAGCAAGCACATCTTTATGGACAAAGATGTTGCACTAAATGAGTTTATGATTTCAAAAACAGGATGATTGCTGTTCATGTCAACATATAATGTGGTTCACAACTTGACAACAAGAATGTAGCGATGACAACAAAATTGCCTCAATCGCATTATCTTTAACTAAATTGCCTATTCGGTTACGTTATTTTTTACTTTGATGCTTATCTAAATAAGGTAGTTCTAACAATAGGCTTCGTTGTTATAAGTATGTAAAAAATAGACAAGGCGCTAGTTTTTACATACTTATAGTGTAGGGAATATTAAGAAACCCTTTATTTAACTTATAGGTAATTAGTTTAGCATAATTTTATAAATGTGAAAGTTTATGTCTCCGCTCAAAAAAGAGTAATAATGAATGCAACTACTAAAATACTTGAATTATTTAAAAAATTGAGCTAAACGCCTGTCGAGGTAGGTGATTGATAATTCACTGACACTGCGTAAACTACAGGTGGTAACTGACACTGCGTAAACTACAGGTTCTCTGCCCATCATCACAAAAACGTTCGTGAAAATGGCAGGTCTTAAAATTTGTATTAAGGGAATGATATTAGTACAGAATAAACAAAATAAACAATTTTATTTGTAAACTAGCTGCTGGCCGCGCCTTAGCCCGCGTTGTATCGGGGAAAAAATAGCCTATAAATATGTTATTCCAGGTCCCAAACTATACCCATACCAAATTTCAGCCTAATCGATTCAATAGTTTTTGCGTGAAAGAGTAACAAATATCCATACATCCATCCATACAAACTTTGACATTTATAATATTATATAGTAGGAAGGATGTTAGTTTACAGGTAAGGTGAGAGGTCAAACAACAAAAAATATATTTTTAATAAAATCACTGATTATTGTTAGTTACGAATTGAACATTATTATATCATATAAATGGAAAATTATGAATAATTATTGTACCCTTTCCCATTTAATAAACGCTCAGTATTTGAAACTAAACCTGCCCTGAATTATCATTGGGTTTGTTTGCACTCGGCTGACTCTGAGCCATACAGATGCCACTTAAATTATCTTTGGTACTTATAAAATCGGCCAATGACGATGATTATGTGGATTTAAATGGGGGAGAGGGAGATCGGCCTTCAGTGATTTATTGGGTTTCGAACATTAGAGGTGATTTTTATAAAAAATTAAGAATCAAGACTATGTCAGCACAAACATGTTTGTGATGATGGTCAGAACCTGCAAGAACTTGTCTAAGTGCTTATTTTCTAAGCCTAAAGAAATAATGCTATTGAAATCAGAAATCTGCAATTCACGCAGTCAATGACCTACCAATAACCCTGTGTAAGTAGGTACCTACAAGCATAGATAAACAAAGTTTGTCCAAGCTACAAGGTTAAGTATTACCTATATTTAACAAGACCGACCGTACAAGTTGCTAGAGCACAAGTAGTAAGTACATTATGTATACGGAATTTACGTAATAAACAGATGCTTGTTTTTGGAGAGAGAGTTGCCGGCTTGGTGGTCAACATAAGTACGTACTATATTACTATACTCGGCTTAACACGCACTCATAGGAATTCGGGGTATGTACCTAATAGCATGCCTAGGTTCTTGCGACACTTTAGGAAACCTATTGTTTCAGGTGCCTACGTAAGGGCATGCATTGTACCCAGGGTTGGAAAAAAAACAGTTTTTTTTTAATTTTATAAAACAAACAGTTCAAATTGTTTTAAACAAGTGTTTGTTTTGTTTTTTTTGTTTTTTTTTTTGTCCTTTTTAGTTTAGGGCATTATTTTAAATTAATTCGACCTATAATGTTTCATTTCCAGACTAGATCTTTTGACTTTTCAAATTTTCTATAGTAAAATAAATATTGACAAAAAACGATCAATGGATAAACATTTATTTTATGTTGCGTATCTCTAATCACTACTAAGCGATTTACATTCACCCTGAATGTTTCCTAGCAGGACTATACCGGCGGGGAAATACCTATAAACTATAAATTCTATTCTATGAATAGGGGCACCCCCAATATTTATTAATTAGTGATGGGCCGAATGTGGTTTGAACCGAATACGAATTTCGGCCGAACATTCGGTAAAAATCAAAAATGCCGAAGTTCGGTTTTTATTCTGCACTTATATGGTAACAACTAACAAACAACAATAAAATATACCTATAAGTAATTAATATATTGAATTTTCAAAAAGTTTATTTGATTCAAATCATAAGACTTCCTAATTTAATAAGAACTTATTGAATTTGATTTTTTAATTCTAAAAACTTAAGATTGAAATGTCGAAAAAGGAAACTGATAATGACAGTTAGTTACTAGATTAATAAATAAATTACCATGATTTTAAATTATGTAAAAGGCTTATTTATTTAATCAGGTATGAGTGAGTATGACAGATTTGATTTTTTTTATGTTTTATTAATCTTAAAATCAAATTTGTGCAACTATTTCACTCTTTTCTTATACCGAATGTTCGGCATTTCAACCGAATTTCGGAAGAATGCCGAAGTTAGGCCCATCCCTACTATTTATATTTAAATGAGGGGAATAAAATAACCACTATTCCATTCGACAGCCATCCATTAGGGACTTTCCTAACGGGACTTTACCGGCGGGGAATTACTTAATATGAATTCTATAAATACGAGTGCCTTTCTTTCTCACATTTCATTTCATTATTAATTCTGCGACTGATAACACCTCATAAAAATGTCAACTCCAGGACGCAAAAAGCATGCAATTTGGGAACAATTCACATCGATCCCCCAAGAAAATACCACACTGAAGACCAATAGGGTGCGTTGCAGAAAATGTAAGAAAGAACTAGTTGGACTTGTGAAAAGAATGGAGGCACACTTCCAGCAATGTAGCACCACCACCGGTTCTAACACTGACGCAAATCTTGACGCGGACAGGGACGTGGCTGAGGAGTTGTTGAGTGATGCTGGTTCTTCCCGATCTTCAGATAATTCTTCTGCTACACCCACATCTTCTGTTACTACTCTTCAATCTAAAAATGCCAGTACCAGCAGCAGCGCGAGCGTGAACATTTCAATGAAAAGATTTATTATTGCTACAAGTCAAGAAGATAAGAAGAAAATTGATTTACAATTATCTCGTTATATGTTTGCTACTAACACGCCTTTTAACCACGTAGAACACCCAGAGTTACTGAAATTAATGGAAATTTTACGCCCAGGATATAAACCTCCAAACCGCAAACAAATTGCTAGCAAGCTACTCGACGAAGTCTACAACTCGACTCAAGAAGCCGTAAAAAATGAATTGAAAAACAAAGTTGTTAATCTGGCAATTGATGGGTGGAGTAATGTCAGGCAGGACTCGATAGTTTGTGTCTGTGTTACCGATGTGTTGACAGACTCATCTCATTTAATTGATACAATAGACACAGGAGCCGAAAGCCATACAGCTGACTACTTGGTTAAAGTTACTACTGCGGCAATAAAACAATGTGAAACTTACAAATGTACGGTGCGAAGTGTAGTGACAGACAACGCAGCAAATATGAGCCGTATGAGACGAGATTTAGCCCAACAGGAAGAACTAGCTTCTCACGAGGATATACTTACATACGGCTGTTCATCACACATATTAAACCTTCTAGCAAAGGATTTGAATGCAGAAGATATTACTGATAAAGTTAAGTCGATAATGCGGTACTTCAAATACACTCACTTTGCATCTGCCAAATATAAAGAAGCTGGTGGAAAAGCAATTGTTATACCACAACAGGTACGGTGGAACACAATGGCTGACTGCTTAAAAGTGTTATTAGAAAATTGGCATATAATGTCAGATATATGCTTAAATCATTCAACTGCTATAGATCTGTCAATTTCATTGAAAGTAACATGACATGGCGCTGAAGCAACAAGTCCAGGCTATCTACAAAAAACTGGAAAACATCGCAGTTACACTTGACATCTCCCAAAAGACATCCTGCTGTATTGGCGAAGTGACTGAAGCATGGATAGAGCTTAAAAATATGTTTGAGGGAGAGAATGTACGACTGCGTGAGACCGAGTATTCATTGGATGATTTAAGGAAGTTCAAAGCTCGTTATGAAATGGCAATGTCTCCAGCTCATTTTGCAGCAAACTTACTACATCCTAAGTACAGGGGTGAAAAACTCACGAGTGAAGATATTTCTGAGGCTTTATTATTTATAGAAGCTTATCACAAAGAGGCGATGCCCTATGTTGTTAAATACAGGGCAATGACAGATCCCTTTCATAACTTTCTATTTGAAGATCATGTAGTAAATCAGGTCGGACCTCTCGAATGGTGGCAGTCATTAAAAAAACAAATTAATGGTCAAACAATGAACTTAGTGGCTCAGCTTCACACTGCTGTAGCTTCAAGTGCTGGAATTGAAAGACTGTTTTCAACATTTGGATTTATTCATTCTGACGTAAGAAATAAACTGGGTACAGAGAAAGCTGCAAAACTTGTTACAGTTTTTAAATACCTTAATAAGGAAAAGAAAAAATAATTGTTATCTTGATCTTGTCATATTGTCTTACTCTCCTGACTGACAAACAATTTTGATTTTATAATGTTTATTAAATATAGGTAATTTTGTTTGTTATAATTTTGTTTTTGATTGATTTTAAATTGAAATTTTTAATATTCTATACTATCTAATGCATGTTTCAAAAATACGTGTTATCTTATCCCATTACCCATATAAATCCTGGTACTTGGTAGGTACTTAGATCTTTGTTTGACTGAATAAATAACTTATCAAAAAAATATTACTTTCATTTTATATCATTCATTCGCAATGAAAAGTAGTTTTAAAGCTTGTTTTTTTCTCATCGTTTTATACAATGTTTAAAACTTGTTTTAATCTGTGTTTTTAAACGTGTGATAAAAAACACGGTTTAAAATCAAACTGTTTTAAACATTGTTTTAAACATGTGTTTTAAAACCATTTGTTTTAATCATGCCAACCCTGATTGTACCTAAGCCCTCTAAGAATTATTTTGTTTTATATTATCATCAAAGTTCTTTAGTTCCTTTAGACCTTACAGGACTCTTGGCACATCACAAAATTCAAATTACAAAAGTATATAAAACTAGGGAATAAAGAGATAACTTTGATTAATTTGTTCACTTCAAACTTTTTAAGGTAACTTTACTTTAAAAGAAACGAACATGAAACTTTTACCTTGAAAGATAGGTAGTTTTCGAGTTTTAGCAAAACTCGTCCCAAGCTAGTTTTACTTATGTCATTTCAATTACGTGACGTGTCCAAGAGGTCTAAAGGAAATAAAGTACTTTGAGTTTTGAGTTTTGAACAAGAAATAAAACCAGAATAAATTTTATAATTAAGGGGCGTCCTTACTAAATTGAGTACCGATCACCGAAGTTTAGCAAGGTCAGGCGCGGTCAGTAAGTAGTACATGGATGGTCGACCGCGTCTGTTAATTTTGGCTTTTTTCTTTATTTTCAATATTTTTAGGGTTCCTTTTGCGCAATAGTTATGTACGATAGGACGCACCCTCTCTGTATTCGAGTCGACTCGCACTTCGCTGTTATTATTGTTGTACGTGAATTGCGAATACAATAATAATTCAAGGGCAGAAATCACTCGAGTGTCCACTTCCTTTGGTATGTGAAGCAATCCACGCAATGTTAATGCTACGGAGACACGTAACGAAGTATTGTTCTACTGCTGGATGGACTCATTTTAAAAATAAGGGCAAGAAATGTGATGTTCCTAGTTCTTTAGTAGTTTAGTGGTTTAGGGGGTAACCTGTGGTATGGTGCTAGCACACCCTAAAAATGTTGCATGTTTGGTCCTCTTATCTCACAGGTTTCAAGTTACACAAATCCTATTTCGTTAGAACTTACTTACATAGTAACTTTAAACTATAATTTTATTTGAAGCAATAGGTAACTAAACTACATCCTATCCTACTATAATTTATAAGGCTCTGCACAAATGGGCCACCGACCACAGCCACCGGTGGCTGTCGCGCGTCGCGGACACTTCTGTAGCGAGTGGCCGCCACCTACACGTATGCGGCGCATCCATACAAAATATATGAAAAAGTATGTTAAGTGGCTGTCGCTGGCCACCAGTGGCTGTGGTCGGTGGCTCGTTTGCGCGGAGCCTAAATGTCAAAGTTTGTATGGATATTTGTTACTCTTTCACGCAAAAACTACTGAACCGATCAAGCTGAAATTTGATATGGGTTTTATCAGTTTGGGACCTGGAATAACATATAGGCAATTTTTATCCTGATAAAACGCGGGTGAAGGTGCGGGCAGCAGCTAGTAGTATAATATTAAAACGTGCGTTTTTGTGAGCGTTGTAACGTAATAATATGCGCGCCTGCGTGCAATCAGGGGCCACGAGGATAAGTCTGCCTGTTGAGTATTGGCATACTTTTACAGGAATGCTTTTGATGAGATACATTCATAAATATAAATAAATACCTTATCATTTGATAAGGTATTCAATCTATTATTTAATAGACTAGATAAATAAGTGTTTATGCCATAACACCTCAGTCGCATTGTTTGATTGACTGCACGATGTTTATAAGAAAATTAATAGATGTTATTGGTTTCAGATATTGCATTAATATGCGAAGGTCGATCGTGGTGCTATGCGTGTGGCTAGCGACCGCCACCGCAACCCTGGAAGTGGTCAGCCAGTGGAGTCTGCTCCAGTTTGACTTCCCCCCGGATCCAGTGCTGCTGGAGAAGTTCCAACCAGAGAACACCGTGCCAACTGGTCTGGAGATCGGTTGGGATAGAATCTATTTGGGGATCCCGAGGTTGCGAGCTGGTGTGCCGGCAACGCTCGCTTGGGTGCCCCGGAGCCTGCCGCCAGGCGTCAGCCCCGTCTTACAAGTAATAATTAAAACCTCTAGCATAATAGTTTAGGTTACTACTGTTTTAAGGATTCCCCAGAAGGAAGGTAGAGCCCCACCCAGGCCTAAAAAACAAAGCGTCTTTCCGATGGTATATTACTGTTACAGTACTTAATTCGGAACTACAGTTTACTTACGTGGACGTGAAAGCGTGAAGGGCAGGTCGTGCTAGCCTTGGCAAGTACTGGCCGGATTCCGCGACATTATGGTAGCCTTGCTCCGTTTGATTAAATTATTAAAGTTTACTACAAATTGCTCATAAGTCACTGTTTTCAATTTTGATGATGGGTTTAGTACCTATTTTATTGTAGCTACTAAAACACAAGGCCCCAAGTAGATACCGTTCTATTTGATTATTTCGATAGTTCTCAATATTTCTCTTCTATCTATGTATGTATATCTTTCATTCGTTGATTATTATATTATATTAATATATTGAGATTAATAGAATGGAACTTGGGGCCCTGCTTAGTAAAACTATAAATATTAAAAAATTTGGTTTGCAATTTATTTTTATTTGTATTTTAAGAGATTGTTACTGTATTTTTCAGGCATACCCTGACTGGACATGGCACACCGCCGGTCGTGGAGACATCAACTGTACCGGTCTTGTCTCCGTGTACCGTATCCGGGCTGACCGCTGCAACCGGTTGTGGGTCCTCGATGCCGGCGTTATCACCAGTCTGGACGACTTCCGACGGGTCTGCCCGCCCAAGATCCTCATCTTCGACATGGCATCTGACCGATTGGTACGACTCAGATCGATATGTAACCTTTATCATAAATACCTTTCACTTTCCCTTCCACAGTTGGGCATCAGGCAGGACATAAAATGTACTCATAAACTTGTGAATTGCACCAGAAAGAATCACGCTGTTGATGATCACAGGTAAAGTTAATATCTAGTTTCATTACAGCTTTTTTTATGTTCTGAATGAGATTTTTCTTAGTCATGCACTCTTGGTAGAGTGGTCGTGGTTATGATGGAGGGTCCTGATGAACGGCTGCACAATGCGCCGCCATCGTTACCTACCTATTGGTTGCGCTGAATGAGATACTTAGGTAAAAAGAATTGAGATTCTGCTTTTTCGATTCGTTTTAGAGTAAAGTCCGATCATCACTCCCAAAATCTATTCCATACAGTGGGCTTAGAAAGGCTTCTCTAACATCTTTTTGAGAGTAGATTTGAATTCAAAGCACGCTCTACCAGGAACCGGAATTAGCCAACTCAGTCGCTTGTTCGTGCTGCTATCTACCAAATAAGATTTAGAAAGGACTAAGTAGGTAAAATACAGGTTCCTTGAGGTTACGCAATTTACTTTTGTATTATTATATGGACTTGTTAAGCTTGTTCTGGTTAGTTTTCCCTTTTTCAGTAGATCCCGTAGAGCAGATCACAAGCCTTTCGCTGTTTGAGTGGATAAATTCATCTTTTCTCTGTTGCCCGAGCCAAAATATACGCTGACTGGTTGTCGAGGTCATATCATTATTGTTTGAAAGGGTGCGCCATGCTCTGTTCAATCGTCCGTGAATAATAAATTCCTAGGTACGATCGAGTAGTGGCCTAGTAACAAACTAACTACAACTAATCTCTGTTATGGTTATGTATTGCATTATTTATAGGCTCGCTGCTTCAACTGCTATATGTAAATCTAACGCTAAGGTATCGAAATCAAACGTCCTTTCTTAAATCGGTTAAATTAGGTAGAGATATTTTGTAGATGTAGAGCATGTGCTCCGTGACTCATTGATTAAATAAATACTTGTTAAGTACCTCTAGGTATGGATTATTTAATTTAATTGCGGTGAGTTGGTATTGAAAAAATCTCTTTCAAAAGTTCGCACGAGACTCATATACCTACATTGATTTCAATCTCGTAAAAATGGCTTCGAGGCAGCGTGTTGACTAAAATTCAAACGATAGATTATGGCACTGTATAAATTATTGAATATAGACAGAACTATAGATATCTAGTCAGTAATTTTATGTAGGACACTTCACAACTTCATCTGGCCTCAAGTAGAGCTGAGGTAATATAGCACAAATATAATGGCACACCAACAAACATAAATAACGAATAGAACAAAAAGAGCCAGTTATACAATGAGTGGCGTTATCGCTACGAGCGATATTTTCCAGCCAATCTATGAATGGATACGTAAAAACCCTTTAATCGACTTTCATAACTGATCTTTGATAACCAGATACGAACATGGAATACATGTTTTAATTTATTTTCCAGGTGCGGAGTGTGTACTTCCCTCGAGAGCTGCTGCGGCCAAGCTCCCTGCTTACCAACCTCGTGCTGGACGACACGCGGTCCTCGTCCTCGCATCTCTCCGCCACCTGCGACAATATCTTCGCCTATATCAGCGACACTGTTGCTCCAGGTGAGAGGTTTTTATACTCTCTCACTTTACTCCTATGGCTCAGAGAACCAAACTGTGTCTTGGCCGCCGATGCCGCACAGGCCAGGAAAACATGGCAAGTTCTCTTGCCATGTTTTCCTGGCCTGTGCAGTTTCCCGCCAGTTCTTCCGCATGTCTGCTTCCACTACATTTATTAATTTGATTCATTATAAATTGAATATAATATTGAAATTCAATACAAGGTAGCTGTCAGTGGCTTTGTAATTGGGTTACACACAATTTAAAAACTGGTTTTCTGATACGATGTTTTCTGTTGGTTTCGGTTATTTCGTAGACATACAAGTGTTCGTCCAGCAGAATGCTGAAGGAAGGCCATGTTTGCCCTAACTCTGCTGCGCAATGAAAGTCTCTACTTAGGTTTAATTAGTCACTGCATGTATTGTGTGGTACTTTAGAGAAAATAAATAAATCTCTATTCTATTCTTTCTATTCATATACACAAAAGGGCACTCTTTTTGTCCAAACTTAAAGGCTTTTTTTGCTAATAGTTATTTTTGACTAAAACAAATGTAAATCGTCGTCCAATGAAAAAAAATATACATACTCGTAGTTATGTATAAGTCAGTGATCGCAACTTTCGCAACCTTTCAACCTTCCGTCTTCAATTCTTACAAAATTGGACGTACGCGAAAACGGATACGCGATGAAACGTATACATAAATAAATGATGACTTGATAAGAGTTCAACCAAACGAAAAATACGCTATTTTGTAATTTGGCATTCCCGCTATTTAGTGCCTAACGGCGCGTGCCAGTGGTGGTAACCACGTGTGTAGGCACCTTATATGACATCATTCAAATGTAACGAAGACTTTCTCGTGAAATTTATGCAATATCGAAAAGAAAGGAAAATATAGAGCTAACAATGCAGGTAGAGCTAGCTAGTTATAGAGATTGTGGTATTGTTGAATTCCTGCCTTTGTTAAACAAATGCCACTGTGTGTTCATGCCTTTAGATTTCATAATAATGATAAGTAGATAAACTACATTTTACATTAAGGACAAAAATAAAAGAAATAGGTAACCTACCTATGTAGGTATCAGAAGATTTTGATACAGGAACAGCAATACTTCACGTGATAGAATAAAATAGAATAGAATATTTTATTTGCAATTAGATAAAATATAATCAAATAATAGAAACAAATTAGAACTATATTTACTATTGAAACAATTAAGCTAACTGCAGACTCTTACAAACAAACTTCAGGTAGCTCAACTGGTCCATATCAATACCAGTCGGAAGCGTCCCCAAGACAACTTATACAAAAACATGATATAAAATAAAATTTGAATACAGACAAACAAACAGATTTTTGCATTGAGCCACGAAACTGTCTCTGTCTCAGATTTAGCTGTTTGTATACTCGTTTTAACCAACGCTGGTCTTCCTACAGAGCCGTTTCTATCATCTAATCGGTTTCTTTGAAATTAACCAAATAAAGATTTGTCAGTAGTTACATACCTATGGCTGTTAAAGATTGGTACATAGGTACATACATACATATATAATGAACAAATAGTATTTTATAGCCTGGCTACACGCTCTAACATTGCAAGTGTTTGTGCATGCATGTTTGCACAAATGTTTGAACGTGTAGCCGGGCTATAAGTCATCCAGTGCCGACAAACGAATACTTACTACATAAACCATACTTCATTATGATGTTGATAAACAAATACCTAATAGGAATGTAAGTTTAATAAAAACAGAGTATCATATACAAACAAAACACAGTCTATGGATGTTGTATGTATGTTTTCTTATACCTTCGATTACTTAATTTTTCAGGTATAATAGTCTACGATGGACGTCGGGATAATGCGTGGAGAGTGACTCATGCGTCTATGTACCCAGACCCCGACCTTGGGGAGTACGATATCGGCGGAGAGAAGTTTACCCTCATGGACGGTATCGTCGGCCTCGCGCACTCCCCAGCTCAGGGCCTGCTCTACTACCAGCCTCTAGCTACTGATAGGTAAGTCTTACCACATCATTTAAGACAAAACGAGCAAATTAACTTAGTAAAGGTAACTGTCATAGTCTTTAACAAAGCATCACGCTGCATTCAGAACGTCATGTTCAGAAAGTACATATGTATTTACTTTCTCGTGCGTCTTATCTTGCGTCTGTTTACTCGCCTATGTACCTAAAACTTGTAAGTACATGTTTTGAGTGCCTGTGACCTGGCTCTTGACAGCCGATATTGCTTGTCAGTATCTGGCAGGGCCGTAGCCAAAAATTCATTTGGGGGGAGGGTAGGGTTGAAGAATATACCGGAAATCTCTAAACGTCATTGGCTAGTGGAGCGTCGCGAAAAATTTGCGTATTTATTTTTAATTTTTTTCCGCGGAATTGGCAAAATGACCGTATGTGGAGATATAATAATATGCTCAAAATATTAGTAATATTCCAGTATTTATTTTGCAATCCTAATACATACAGTGTGAGAGGTCTAAAATATTTCACTTCGGGGCCAGGTATTGGGAGCCCTGTTAGGGCGCTATGCAATTTGAGAGGTAGCTATTTTTAAGTATCACAAAGCTTAATTATATAAATATTGCACATAATTCAATAATACAGCTAATCACTTATCAGCGAGCGGAGCGAGCCGTGATTTATTTTTGCCGCTAAGCGTCCTCTTCCCTTCCTACAGGCCTGATATCTGACAAGGAGGTCCACACCTCACTATGAATGTACGTACATATATTCGGGTAAAGGTATGTAACGCAATATAGTAGATCCGCTGAGCTAAGAGAGAGTTGGTAGTTGGGCAAACATCAGCTGCAGCTTAGCTACATAAAACATTTTAAAAAAAACACTAGGTGAAAACGTAACCCAGACGATGAAGCATGATTCACTGTTTTGCACGATTAGCTCTTCCGTTTGTTTTCATTATTCGTTTAATAAGCATCAATCACATTGAGTGAAGCTTCATGTTTATATGCATACAGTAATTAGTATGTTCACGAGCCCACGCACTAATCTACTTAAATAAATAGTACTTATACGTATCGCCGGATATTGGCTATAATACTTACGATAAGCGTTGCGTGAATAATCGTTGCCTAATTTTTCTGTGTGATTATCAATGGGTAATTTAGTAGTATGTTAAATACTACGAAGTGAAATCATCTGTAGATCTAAGTCGATGGTAGTTAATATAACATTTACAACTAAAATAATACCTTATTTAAATATCGATTTCATTTATGGAAGTATTGAAAAGGAGAAGGCTTAGTAAAAACATTGCAGGATGTTTTATCAATTACAACGTACTAAACGCACACACAAATATTACAATAATGAAAAATAGTTTAGATATGAATTGAAGTACCTACTACTGTGTTTGTACTAGTAAACGTAGATATTTTTCCCATATTTACGCCACAATGCCCCCTTCGTGCGCAAGAATAAAGGCAATAGGTACTTCTTGGAATATCCTGTACAAGCATGATTATGATTTTCATTCATTGTATTTTTAGACGTAGTAATGAATAGGATAGGTATTGAAAAGTCGTGCGGCTGGATATCGGTTAATTAAAAGATATGCAGGTACTTCCATGTAAACATATAAAATTACATTATTGTACATAAGTAAATTTATAGTCTATGCTTCAGACCGAGTATTCTTCACGCGCCCGAAAGAGCTGAGCTCGGCCGACTGTCAACCATACTGATCATGTTGTACTTTTCAATATGCCAATGATTTTACGAAGAAATACCAAACAAACGCGGTATAGATCCGATAGCTGAGCTAAGCTATCCAGTTGGTAGCCACGAAGCAGTGCCTATAAAATAATTCACTGTTTTGCAATATTAGCTCTTCCGTTTGTTTTTGTTATTCTTTTAATATGTATTAACTGCGTTGAGTGAAGCTTCATGTTTATATGCATACAGTAATTAGTATCTTCACGTGCCTACTACTCTACATGTAAATAGTACCAATATCCGGATAATAGCGGGATATTGGCTATGATACTTACGATAAGCGTTGCGTGAACATAAATCGATGCCTAGTTTTTCTTTGAGATTATCAATCGGTAATTTAGTGTAATGTATGTAATAATGTAAGTAATGTAGTATATTATCTAATGTAGGCTATCGATGGAAATCGAAGTGAAATCATCTGAAGATCTAATTCGATGGTTTAACAATTAAACATTTATAACTAAAATAATAACAACCAAATATTAATTTCATATATGAACATATTGAAAAGGAGAATGCTTAGTGTACCACCTTGCAGGATGTCTGATTAATTACAACTTACCAAACACACTCAGAAACATTATAATTATTATAATCAAATGAAAAATAGTTTAGTTATGAATTGAAGTACCTAGTAAACGTAGTTTTTTTCCATATTAACGCCGCAATGCCCCCATCTCGTGCGCATGAATGAAGGCAATTAAGAAAACCTACGATAAAAGAATCTCGACCAAATGAGAGCTCTCGTAGCGTCTAGTTCGTAATTATTTAAAAAACTATACGTTTTTTAAACAATTACGCTAGAGAATAATAATAACCGTTTATTATTACTGAAACCCTGTAATTGTGTCCAATAAATGATTATTTTATTTTATTTTATTTTATTTTATTATTATTATTTACTAGCTGCGCCCGCGAAACGAACCAAGGAATAAAATCTTTGATAATAACTTTACGATCCTGTTTAACCACCAATTAAAGGGTGATTTTCGAAAAAAATAAAAAATACCAAATTAATTATTTACTTTGTAGTTTATTTTTACCGAATTTTGAGTGAAGCGAACCAAGAAATAATAATTTTCCATACAAACTTTACCACCATTTTTAATCCACTCAATGGTTTATTATTCAAAATTAGAAATATTTTTTTAAAATTATCATATGTTATTCTAAAACTTATACTATCTACATACCAAATTTCATCTAAATAAGTCTAGTAGTTACGGAGATAAGGGGTAACAAACATTGACGCAATTTTTTACATTTAAATATATGTAAAAAAATTCGTCAATGTTTGTATGTGGGGTCTAAAATGAATAATAAGCCTACTAGTATACCCCAGTAACACCCCTTGTCGGATTTGGCCTGTCTATGTTACCAGCATATTTCACAAGTCTTCTCCGTACACTTATTAAATATCACGTAAATCGGATCAACTGTTAGACAGTTGCTCGAAGTGACTATTATATATGATGGGCAGCACCTGCAATTCAAACAGTGATAGGGAATTACTAATAACCTTGTATACAACCAAATCACCCAAGCCACCACTGAGATCTTACCAATAACACAATATCCGTTCCCTTGCAGATTATTCAGCGTATCAACAGCGGTGCTGGCCGCAGGGCCGCCCGCTGAAGGCACCGACCTGCCAGTGAACCTGGTGGGCCGCAAGTCATCGCAAGGCCTCGGAGTCGCCGTGGATCCCAGGGACGATACCATTATCTTCAGCCCTATTGCGGAGACCGCCATCGCTGCCTGGAACCCTCTCTCTAATACTCACAAGTAAGGTTCATTGAGTTTAAACTACATATTTTAGAATGATAAGCGAAATTACTACATATTATAAAATAAAGTCCTAAGATGCGTCTGTCTGCCTGTCTGTTCGCGATAAACTCAAAAACTACTGAACGGATTTTCTTGTGGTTTTCACCAATAGATAGCGTGATTCATGAGAAAGGTTTAAGTATATAATTTTTCAAGGTTTTGTGTAACATAATGATAATTGTAGGAAGTATCGGAAAACATCAAGCCGCCTGGGAGCTTTCATCGAAAACGCTGTCTAATCCCTTTGAGATATAACAAAACATGCATGATGGGATATTCCTCTTTTATAGATCTTCAAAAATGTTCTTCGTTGCATAATATAATGTATCACTCTAATCTTTCTTCTACTTTTCTTATAAACATAGTCCACGCGGGCGCAGCCGCGGGCGGGTCAGTAGGTACTTATTACTATATCATAAAATATTGCTCGATCTTTATCGCAGCATCATCTAGGTTAAAATTAATCAGATAGTTTTGTGAACAAAGTACCGGCAAAGAGTGGAATGACCTATGTGCGTCAGTTTTCCCGAAAGCAGAGTCTCGGAGAATTCAAATCATATCTAGAGTAAATAAGTTATTTCTGGGAAAGCTTGCTCCATCGTAGCCTTGAAGGTCACATCTCAACTCAATTAAGTAAGAAGGTGGCCAAACGCTTCACCATCTCCATTAAATAAGAGATGAGAGAGAATCATACAATCTTGAAGTGGAGATTCATCATCTACTTACTTTGGTCTTCATCAGTTCAGTTTCGTTTACGATTTTGATTTATATGTACTACCTATACTATTATTTTTAACTTTATTTTATGTGTAAGTTTATGTATATGTATTAAGTAGGTATATTTGTATCAAGTAGGTATATATTACGTTATCTAGGTATTTATCATTATATTATATTTATCATTATATTATATTTATAATTCGTTAAACTGAAACGCCACCGTCTATATTGTTCTTTTATGTCCAGTCCATCCCAAGGTTGCCTGGAAGAGATCGCTTATCGCATAAGGCGATAAGGCCGCCCTTTGTACTTCTTTGTTTGTTAGCATTTCCTTGTTGTATTGTATTTTGTGTTTGTGTGGTACAATAAAGAGTTATCTATCTATCTATATGTATATCTATTTTTGATGATTTTCTCATATTTTTTACCCATACTTTTATTTTTTATAATTGTCTCATATTTTTTTATGCATACTATTATTTTTTATTATTGTCTCATATTTTCACAGAGTCCTCGCTCAAGACCCGGAAAAGCTGCAGTTCTGCGCTGAAGTGCGATGGGCGGAGAGAGACAATGGCGCAATCTGGGCGCTCTCCACAAGGTTCCACAAGTACTTCCGTAGAGCTGTTTCAAAACATGAGGTTAGTGTTATATCACTTTAACCTAAAGACTTGATTTATTTTCCACTGTCAGTGACGGAGTTGAGAGAGGCCTAGTATAAGTAGTCCGATTACTTAGTCCGATGATCGGACTGATGAGACTCTCAGCAGTTCGATAATATAAAAAATCGGACTTCTTAGACTTTTTGCCCGATATTAACATAATTCGACTGCCGAGAAAGAAATGCGTTAGGTTAGTATATTCCTTTATTTTTCCAAGTGTAATGTAGACGCCTGAGTAAGGTCTGTAAAATGTTTAGCAAAAATATCAAAATCGATTACTAATTCTGCATAAATAAAATCGATTGTCATAAAAATCGAATCGGTCTTGACTATTCCATTGTCCGTCGAAGTACCAAAAAAAAAGAGAGAGGAGGGGTAATAAGTAGATATTAGGAGTTGCACCTCGGAATGAATAAGGTCATAAAAATCTGATTTGCAAATATGTCGTTTCCACTACCTCGGGTTGGCCCTATTTTGAACCTAAGTGACTGGACTACCTAAGCGGCTGAGGACCGCTATTTGTGGCGTCGTATTTCTATTTGTGGGAGGCTTATGTCCAGCAGTGGACGTTACTAAGAACTCGCTCTCTTTATTGACAAAGAAAATAACAATCAAATAATACATATAAACAAATTAAACTAGTATTTATAATTGAAACAATTGAGCTAACTGCAGACTATTTGCAAACAATCTACAGATAGCTCAACTGGTCCATTTCAATACCAGTCGGAAGCGTCCCTGAAGATGCTGACTGCATTGCCTCCTTGTATGGCAATGCTAATGCGCTGCGCCAGATAGGTACTATCCAGCTCTCGGGTTACGCATCGCTTCGACCAGGCACTCAGTTTTTTTTTTGTTTTCTAGATAAACGTCCGCGTGATCCGAGTGATCGAAGGAGGTTTCATCTCGCTCCAGCCGCATGTTCTACGTCGCAACGCAAGACAAAACAACAGACACAACGCGACCCTACAATAAACCGGACAGATTCAACTGCGGCTAAAGTACAACCAGAATAATTAACAAATAATTTATCTAAACTGGGTTTTCAGTTGTGAGGGCTTGCGGGAACATCGCGTATCTTATTAAATTTTTTACCTCCTTTGTTTCGTGGCTTTTGCAACTATTTGCCTCAAGCTTTTTCCTTTTTACCTACATATATACATATCTTAATGTAAAGAAAAAAGTCATTCGTTTTATTTGGTTGAAAAGTCCATAAACTGTTTATCATGATCAAAGTTGAGTGAGAATTAAAAGTAAAAGGAAAAAAATACTACTCTTGGTACTGTATTGGTGTTGGTACTCAACCAATATCATCAGTATTTGATGCAATAAACATTGGTTTATTTCAATACCTTCAATCAATATTGAAGGTATTGAAATAAACCAAGATTCTCTATGAAACTAAGCGACGTACGTATATGTATTAAAATAAACATTGGTTTATTTTAATACATATACGTACGTCGCTTAGTTTCATAGAGAATCTTTAGTGGCAACCAAATATAACATGATCTGCTTTATCATTTATATTTGTAGCGCTTAAAATTTTGTTGCTTCATAAATATTCAACAAGCTTTATCAAAACTTTCCCTTGTTTTATATTTGTAGATTTAACTTCTAATACCATATTTTTTAGGACACCCATCGAAGCCCTTACATTTGATACCTACTGCACAAATAAATATTCGAAATCATATATGAAAATTGCATACAGTATCAATTTTCTGTCGTATTTGCTACGCGAGCGAAAGACCATTTGAAAGGACTTTTTACACTAAAAAATAAAGTTACCTTTGTTATAGGTTCATATATACCATATATGAATACATATATTATGTATATACCTTCAGAAGAAGTTACCGGAACAATAGTCAAATTTATAGTAGTTGTGTAAAGAATGTCTACATAAAATAATGATTTAAATAATGCTGGATATTTTACACTAAGTCCATCTCGTCTTATACTAAGCAAAGATTTTATTATATCTATCAATAGGAACTAGATACATAGCTTGTACTAAATAAACCACTTTTAAACCTTATTTCGGTACTTGCAATTTTTTGCAAATACGTACATATATATAGAAATTATCAAAACCACAAGTTTTCTCTAAAGTATCTAGCATAATTAATGTTTTCTAATTTATTTTAATTAATGCAACAAAAACAGATACATGATAAAGGTCTCATATATTAGTTTAAGATAAAAATGTAAATAAGGACATCTATAAGCCAATGAACTGTTTGTGAAACTCACACGTTTTATATTCGTCGTCATCAAATATTTTTTACTTATTAATACATTTTTATAAAATTTTTGTTTAATTTTATTAGAACCTGTAATATCTTAAGCTTAGGCGTCGTAGGTTTATTTTTCTGTACTTGAAAACTTTTTTGTAGAATTAACATTTTTGAAGGAAGGTTAGCAGGGTTGTCCATTATGACCGCTCCTATTCAATTTTGATATGAACTGCATAACAAAGTCAAATCTGTGTATTGCTGTGCCCTTGTATATTTTCATCAAGAAACTCTGGGCGTACCTACTTTACCCATATTAAAGATATACCTACCCATATAAGAAAAGACCTTAGGCATGATAGCAATATCTGTTAAAAAAATAGAACAATAAATACATCTGAGAACCAAAGATTACACATACATACCTCAATAAAAATGACACAACGTTATGACCATAAAATAAAATAATAAACAACTTATATCAATGCCAGGATATTTATTCAATTGAAAAATGTCTTCCCTATAAAGATATTAATCGATACATCAATAACCTCGGAGTAAAACGTTATACAACGTGTTATTTCTCATTTGATTGAAATTTTCATACGTTATGGCGTCTATTGGCTCTGCCATAATGGTGGAATTTAATCTGACATTATTCTTATATTATACCAACTCAAACAAAATTATGTTGTATTTCAATTCCAACAACAAGAACTAGAAATTAGTCGCGGTATGAGAGCAGTAGAGCAGGTACACCATACAATAGTAAAATCAATGAAGTCACGGTAGACGATATTGTTTCCGCTGTATCATTATGCTATGGGCTGACACCAACAGATAGTAAGTTAATTTAAACATAGTTTAGCCAGAACGAAATAAATTATTCAATATGTACTATCTTCATAGAATATGACAAAAAAATTCTGTCTCCGTCTGTGTCTTTCTCACGCACGAATCATAAGGACTAATGAGAATAGATAGTAGGTACCTACCCTGGGAAATGACATTTGTATTTTGCATTTATTCAAAAACATTACTTCTATTAATTACAGGTCAGACCTAATACAATAGAGTAGTCATCAAATTAATTTAAGTCATTCAATAAGCAGAAAACAAAAAACATTAAATACATGTGTCAAAAAGCAAAAACATTCAACGATTCAATAAAAATAATAAGTAAAATAAATCAATACAATTGTCAATTAGCAAATAATTCTATAAATCTATGCGTAAAGGAAAGACATAATGCTTAATGGCTTTTCATCCAGAGAAACTGCGAGCAAAGCCGCGGGGAGAAGCTAGTTTGACGTGCGCTTATGGTAAAGCATCGATGGCGTTTGATTAGATTGGTGAAAACTGGTTTCAGTCCAACTCATTCTGTCCATCGGTCTATCGTCCATCTCGTCATCTATACAGGGTGTATTGGAACCGACTTAATTTTTTGGGGAGTTGGAGGATCATGGTCTACAGTGAATTATATCAAGTAATCATTAATTTAGATTAAAGAATACAGCACAAGCACTTGTAATGCCACAATTATTTTGTGGTATTACAACCGTAAACAAAGAATATGGCGTGTTTTAAAAAACGATAAATCGACTTCAAATTCCCTTACTTTTACACTTATTTTAAGCTATGTGGGAAAAATACTAATCCCCTGAGGATAAATTTTTTATGAGACCCCTTCGGGATCATTTTCTATACTATAGTGAAAGAATTTACAAAATCGTTCCATAATTGGCGGAGATATCGCGTAACATACATACAAAAAAAACATACAGACCAATTGAGGACCTCCGCTTTTTGAAGTCGGTTAAAAAGATATGACGATTTAAAGGCGAGATTTTGGAAGGTAAACCAATATATAATCATTTCTTAGAAATCGTGATACTTAGGAAATGTAGGCCATGATTCTTTTATCTCCTCAAAAAAATATGTCGGTCACAATACCAAACATTCTGTATAATCACCGGCATAGTTTTGTATCCATCAGCGCGTCACAAAGTCGAGTCGCGTCGGTCGTTTCGTTGTCGGAAACAGAATATACTTGTCAGCAGTGAGGGAAGCACGTGGTATTATTTTATTTCCTGATATTAAAAATATTGTCCGAGAAGATCCTATTATTTTCATATGGTGCGCTAAGGAAACCACGGATTTTACAAGGTAAGTGATCAAACGCTGTGATGGGTTATAGATGCAACATTTTTCTATTAATTTAGGGACTCATCATCATCATCATCATCATCAGCCTATACACGTCCACTGCTGGACATAGGCCTCCCCCGTACGGCGCCACAAATAGCGGTCCTGAGCCGCCTCCATCCATCGACTCCCTGCGACCGCGATATTTAAAAGTAAAGAACCAAATAATTCACGGAACCCTAAAATGACCAGAGATATAATCAGGATCAACATTCTTCTGTGATTTATGAAATGGAAATCAATATTATAAAAAACATAATAAAGAGGCTGGCCGGGTAGCCACATGACCATGATCTGTTCCAGACTGATACCTACTAAAACAATTAGGTACCTACACACACACACACACACACACATATATATATATATATATGTGTAGTATGTTTTATTTTTAATCCTGTTGTACTTATATATATACAACAGGATTAAAAATAAAACATAACCTAACGGACATGTTTATCACAGACATGGTAGAGCTGCGCCTGTTTATAACCGTAACGTATTGTGGTAAATTGTGGGAACAAGTTAGAGTTAAATGGCTAATTATAATTTAGAATGAGAGATAAGACTAATAGGTTCATTAGGTCATGATTAGGACGAGCCCTCTTAGCCAAATACGCGTGATAGAGCGTCCAGCCAAGTTCTATTTATTACATAATATACAAGCGGTCCCTCCCGGCTTCGCACGGGTGGATAGTAGGGATACTTATATATTAAAATAGCCTATATTAATTAGTGATAATGTAGCATTCAAATGGTGAAAGAATTTTTAAAATTGGTCCAATACTTTTCGCCAATTTCTTACAAACATACATACATACAAATCTTTCCTCTTTATAATATTAGTATAGATAAGTACTTTAGATTGATAGAATATACTTTATTGCACAAATGTTAGCAGGTAAAGAATGCTATCTAGCATTATGCTCGCCTATGTACGACGAGCATGATGCTAGATAGAATTCTCTACCTGCTAACCTTTGGGTAGTACCTATGGATAACAATTTAGTAGGTGGTGCTAGATTACAATTTTTTTCTGAAAAAATAATAATAATAAATACAACTTTAACATAATAAAATATACCACATAAAACAATACTTAAGTATGTATAATATACACAATAGAATATATTATTATTTAAATACCTAATTATTCTTGCGAAAGAAAGTAAATAGTTATAGACATGTATTGCTTTACGATGTACCTAGTCTTTTGTGTTCACAAAGAGGAAGGTAGTTTTATGGTGTATACTTGCCTATACCTAAACATTATCACATTGTCTCAGACATAGCATACCTAAAGTAGATGTTTCTAATAAAGCTCTGCTTTTAGCCTTTTGTATTATGCATTAAGTCCTAGCTAATTTCATTGCAATCAATTATTCAGTTGTTTCATGTGTACATCGATCGAGTTAGTATGATAAAGCCTATCTCTATCTCTACTCAAGGCATCGTTGGTCCAGCATTAGGTATAAATATGTATAATGTTTTGCTTGATCTATGTATATCTACCAATATCAAGGCTTGGGCTGACTCTTCGGCCATATTCTAAGTAGTATTCTAAGTAGAAAGTAGTATCATAAAGATTGATCATCATCATCATCATATCAGCCCGTACACGTCCACTGCTGGACATAGGCCCCCCCCATACGACGCCACAAATAGCGGCCCTGAGCCGCCTTTATCCATGGGGGAGTCCATCCGAGCGCTACGATATCGTCGGTCCATCGAGTGGATGGTCTCCCATGTAGGGGGGGTTTTGCCATAATCATCGCGCTTGACAGGCGGATTGGTGATCGCAGTGTTGGTGTTGAAGAATACTCAGAAGGAAGCTGCTGCCCTTCCTCTGGTAGGCCAATCAAGATAAAGATGCATGTTTCTGATCAATCAGATAACTCCTGGTATTTCCCTATCTATAGAGTTGCCTGGTAGAGTTCGCTCATAGGGATAACGGCCTTATCGTAAGGAGCGATCTCCTACAGGCTCAGAATCAGAATCAGAATCAATAACTTTATTTCTTTAGGCTTACAAAATAAGCACTTAGACAAGTCAAATTGTATACTATAAACATAGTTATTATTATCAAATAAGAAATAAGGTGTTATTGATATTCTCTTCACTTCAATTTTTTGTCCACTAGTGGAAGAAGTGAAAAAGAAACCACTAGCACATTATAATATCACTTATGTGTCTAATACATGTTTATTTTGCCTATCTAAATATAAATTTAATGCAATTTAAATACATGTCAATATTTCTTTAAAGCTAAACAGAACATTGAATTTCTTACATACTACTGACAGTGCGGAACGGAGCGACACCTGGCCAAGCATTAACATCATTGATGTAATCATCTATGGAGTAAAAGGCCTTCCTGATAAGATTTTGTTTAATGTACTGTTTAAATTTACGAATAGGGAGTTCAGTTGCTTCAGATAGAAGCTTATTATAGAAGCGCACGCAATTGCCCATAAATGATTTCCCTACCTTTCGTAATCTATATGCTGGGATGTGTAATTTGTTCTTGTTTCTTGTATTTCTATTGTGAACATCACACTTTTTCAAAAAGCTATCTCTATTTTTGTGCGTATACATAAGATTTTCATAGATGTTGGCTCTTTGTACTTCCTTGTACTATTCATAGAATTCCATTCTGTATTGTTTTTTCTGTCTTGAGGTACCTACATTAATGTGTTATATCAGTATCAAAGGGATAAAAAACTACCTTACGTAACTTTTTGGATTAAATTAGTGGTACCGATGGCTTTCTAAATCGCGAAACGGAATTAACCGCGTGATTACACGCTGCGATTACCTTCTTATTTATGGACAAAAGGTAAAGGTTATTGGATTTTGCCTTTCGAGTAACCAAACTTTCTAAGCAGTAGTGATTAGATTTTTCCAGAGACGATTGTATCGTTGTTTTACTCATAGCTCTATCGGACAGATATGACCATATCATTACCCATGAGATAATTTGTTCTTCATTGAGAATAAAATATATACCTAATCAGCTCTACACTTTAGTTTTTACGCTATTTATTCTTCGAATTCAAATTTATGGCGTATAATGTTGGCCTTTGAGCAATAAGTCCTACCATGCATATGATTCCAGTGTACAATGCTACCTATAAGCAATCCATACAAAAGAGTTCTCCATTGTATAAATTAGGCATTCGTTGCTATCCGTTGTTGCTATCTTTTGGTTGTTGATGGTCCTCCGTTTGTAAAATTGTAAGGCGTGCTCACCATTTACCTCTGAGGCTACAGCTGAAATAACAGGTTCTTTTTCGATGACCGCGTTATGTATCCGATATACCTACCTCATAAGCCCTTGTTAGATTTAGGTCAAGTTCTGACAGATTCTTTTTATAAATAAATAATAATGTTGGACAATACACACAACACTACTACGTGTACTAGATGACTGATATACATAATACAATATATTACATTGATAGATATTTTTCAATATACATAGAAAATACCCAGAACGTTCGAGACAAATATTTGCAGGTCGTACAAACATTTGTCCCAAGGTGGGACTCGAACCCGCAACCTCCTGTGTCAGGTGGACCTTCGCCCGACGCGCTACATCGGTCGTCCGTCCGTTTATGAAAGTGATATTGATAGATGTATGTCTATGTCTCCGATTGTACCTAAATATGCCGCATATATCATGTATAAATACATAGGGTTTGTTATAGTGTTTATCTCTGGCACGACCTATACACGCCGTGAATAACGAGACAATAAAAATAAATACTAAGGAATTTCCACAGGAACTATGTTTATAGCCAGGGCGAGGTCTCCGATTGAACGCAATATCACCATTGTCTTTCAGCTTATGTACCTACCATTTACCTCGCCATTGCTATCAGTAACTTAGAAAACAGTGGTCGTAAGCAAAGAAAAAAATTGTTGCTTTATATAAAGATTAGTATTATCTAGGTAATCACATACCTGACCAAAACTATACAAACAAAATCTACAGCTGTTTTGCTACCTACCAGAATTTTGAAGTCTCATTTATGATTGCGATCTCTAAAAATAATATTATTTCGAGTCATTCGTAGTGGTGCAGTGCATTAGTGAAGTGCGTCCATCGAACATGTCGTATAAAGGATACAATTATAAACAGCCTGCGAGTCCTGAGCAAACCAGGCAATGTCGAGCTCTACTCTCCACCTACGGTAATTGTCGGATCCTAGTTGGGTTTAGAAAAATCTACATATCTATTTGTCTTTTTGCTTCGCCTTCCAATCATCCGCGGATGCGTCGACTAATCAACTTTAATGTGTCGTGTAACTGTGGATTTAATATTTATGTATTTAATACTTCGATCGATACATTCCTGAAGAATTTTGATGATGTAGACACGATTGGTGAAACTATATTTAACTTAACCCTGGTGCAATGCACAAAGTAAATTTTAAACATGATTTACGTTATGTGAGCTGATAGAAATAAGCTATTTAGCTTTGGTAGAAATGTTTCACTAGTGGTTAATTTAAAAATAGTAAATGATAAATTTCTTTGTGCAGATCCCTTGCTACTAGAGCGGTTTAAACAAGATATGGCACTGGGCGTGGACCGATTCTTCCTACTGTCCTTCTGCCTGACCTGCTGCTGGCCAGGCCTTGTGAGCAGCAGACTGCGCTCGGTGCGACAATGGCCTCAGCTTGAGTTTAACTTCCCAAGTCCAGAGGCGGAACATGTCGCAAGACAGAATCGGTGGTATGTGCCTGGGAACTCCGTGCCTATTGATGTCGACGTCCATCATAGATCAGGTACGGTGGCTCTTTTATGACGACCTCAGTGCGGTAGAGGGCAAAGGTCCGCCGGCGACCGTTGCTGGTTCGATTGCTGCCGCTGGGCAAATGCTTGTATGATCTGCAGGCGTTTGTTCCGGATCGGAGTGTATGTGTAGGAAAATTTGATGCCAATAACATAATCTCGATGCGGAAGGCACAGGCTGGCAAAGATTGAAGGAGGTGCAGCAATGGGTGACTTAAAGGGATGATAATGCACATTATCTTTGGTTACTAAAGTACCTAATGCTACTGGGGCCCCCAAAAGGGGCACTGAAGCTGTGTTAATTGTAAGATCCAAAAATCATAATAAACAAGCGAGAACGGCCGAAAGAGACAGTTCCGGTCCAAATTCATTTCATGATTGTCGAACTTATCAACTTTTGCCGTGGTAATGTCAGATTCTCTCCCTGACCTAGCGCGTAGTGAGATTACCGCTGTTACCACTTCAAATCCAAAGGTTCGACTTTGTGATGTCACACTAAATAGGAGGATCTCCTTTAGAAACAAACATGTGTTTTATTGAGTTTGAACTAATCAGCCTGTTATTCACGATCCATAAACACCACTAAACAATGTCTATGCCGCTAACGTCGGAAAACCCCTAACGGTAACAAGTTTGCTTGATGTGGGCATGGTTAATAGTTTAGACGAGTGTAACGAACTTCGAAGTACCTATGTAGATTATAGATAAACGTACATTTTCTGTTGGTTTTTTTTACAAATAGGTGTGAATAATAAGTAATTTGGTATTCGTTCTGGTAGGTTTAAAATAAAAAAACCAAACAGCTTAGAATGCTTAGATCATCTCCAAAGATAATCTCTATTAAATAGTTTGGGATGTTTTTTGTGTAGTTTGGGATGTTTATCTCTAAAATTATTGTTTTGCAGGTGGTTTACCGTCCCGTGTTTTCGTCACAATACCGAGGTTTGACGAAGGCAGACCTATTACATTGGGGACAGTTGACGCGCAAGGTTTCATTTCTGCGTACCCTGAGTACGGGTGGCACGTTGACCAGGGCGTCAACTGTGAGGGGATGACGTCCGTTTTCAGAATTGCCGTGAGTTTAATTAATACAATTCTGCGGGTCTATTAACTTATGCCATAGATAGGTGATATTTCGTTTCCTGTCAAAAATGGGTCTAAATCAAATTTCGTTCATTTATGGGGTTTAGATTTGGTGGGACTGGTAATCATTCATTGTTTACCCATTATATTGCAATTTGATGACAACCAAATATTACAGACCTATCCAATGGAGCCATTAAGTTTAGTATAATTGACCCGCTGGTTAACTACGATGACGGTTCAGCGTAGCGTAATTGGGCACAAATTTGCCAAGACAGGTAAAATATGTACATAACGCCAGCGTAAATGTCAAAAATCCTAATTTTTGGAAAACAGTTCATTAAATACATATTTGCACATTGTAAACATGGTAATAAGAAATACAGAGTAAATATGCAACTAGTGCGCAGAGCATTGTCGATCAGTGTCGTCACGGGGTTCATTGAACCCCGAGTGTAATTCAGGATTCTAGAATAAACTATAATAATTCTAGAATAACATACGACTGAAGTGAGGGAGGTACCCACTAGAATCCTGAGTGCGAGAGGGATTGAATGACGCCCAAACGAAGACAGCTTTAAACCTACACAAAATGAATACTCTACTTTTCACACATAGACACTACGTCTATGGTATGTCTACTTTTCACACTTTTTGCTAGCAATTAAAAAAGAAAGTCTGGTTATGTGTCTCAATATACTTAGTTGCGATTAAGATCGCAGCAATATACATTTTGTATATTATTTTAAGTCTAAAATCATTATCACAATTATCTGTCTACAATAGAGAATATGAGTGAAAAAATTCGACTCCTAACAAGCATGGCGCAGGCAAGGCACAGAATAGGTACAAAATCATTAATTTATTAATGATGATGGATTACCATTATTTGCGTTTTCCAATATACAGGCACAGTTACACGCGCCAAGATCACATAGAGGTAATATCGAGGGTAGATTGGTAGACCTATCTGCCAATAAATCCCCTCGTGACTTGGTTACGTTACGTGGGATGGCGCATGCATCATCATCATCATCAGCCCATACACGTCCACTGCTGGACATAGGCCTACCCCGTACGACGCCATAAATAGCGGTCCTGAGCCGCCTCAACATGGCGCATGCAACTATGCCGTAATATTGGAAAACTCAAAACACATATAATCATGGTAAATATCCCGTTAATAATGAATTTTAAGCGTGGTGATTATGGCAAATCCCCCCCTACATGGGAGACCATCCACTCGATGGACCGACGACATTGTAGCGGTCGCAGGGAGTCGATGGATGGTGCTGCGGCTCAGGACCGCTATTTGTGACGTCGTATGGGGGAGGCCTATGTCCAGCAGTGGACGTGTATGGGTTGATATGACGAATTAATTTATTGATAATAACCATGCTATGTAATTTTAAAAGTTTTATTATGTAGGTTTGTTGACTTTGTGGCCACAAACAAAACGGTCTTAAAAAACCTAGATGGAAACCAAGTTCATACAATATCAACCTAAACAAAACACTTGCAAACCGGTTGATATTCTTTTTCATCCTCAAATTTAAAAGTCACTTGGCAGGTACAGCTTAGCTATTTTAAGTTCTATAAACTCCTTTAGTTACAAAGATATCGAATGATATCATCTTTGCGCATAAAAGTGAATTTTCTACGGTCAGGTAATAATAGTTATTACAATTATTACAGACTTGCCATTTACGTGAATAAATAAATAATGCTGGACAATCCACACAGCATCATCAAGCCCCGAGCTAAGCAGAGCTTGTGTTATGCATAATAGACGACTGATATTATTATTACTTAATACATTACACAGATATGTATGTATATATTTTTTAATTAGATATTTATATGTATACAAAAATCCATACTTAGTGGATGGCCAAATCCGAAACCATGAGAGTTAGAGTAAGGTCGTAAACGGAGTCATGATCTCGATTTATGAAAAAAAACGCGTTGCGTTTTTTAACCGACTTCAAAAAGTGGAGGTTATCAATTCGTCTGTATGTTTTTTTTGTATGTTTGTTACGCGATATCTCCGCCAATTATGGACCGATTTTGAAAATTCTGTCACTATTGTATAGAAAATTATCTCGAAATGATCCCATAAATTTTTATCCTCAGGGGATTAGTATTTATCCCGCAAAACTTGTAAAAGTAAAGGAATTTGAAGACGGTTTATCGTTTTTTAAAACACGCCATATTATTATCTTTTACTTTTGTACAACCTTGCATTCTAGAAACATGTATGGTTTGCAAATAGAATATCTTTTTATGGTCGTACTTCAACATCATTTACTAATCGATTCACAATTTCTAAGAACATAATCCTAACTAAACATGTTTATCTTAGAACTATCGCCTTGATCCTAACCATGAGCTTAGATGAATTTTCCTCATGGTAACTTTTAACTTCCAAGAATGTACGTGTTTCTAGGTACCACACTGTAGGTTTGCGAGATACCTACATATATCACATAAACAAAAAAAAATTAAACTCCTTAATACTGAAGAATAAATCAAAGAGTTAGTAGATTGTCCAGCATTATTTATTTATCTCATCAGCTTACATACGTCTACTGCGGTACATGGCTTCTCCAAATATTTTTTCACCCTTCCCCAAGGTTTTTTCCACAATCTCCAGGCTGAGTGATCGCAGCGTAGGTGTTAAAATTCATAGAAAGAAGCTCTTGCTTAGTCGGCTCTAACGACATCACGGGATGAGTTGGAAGGGTTTATTCTTTCGGCGCGACCGCCACGGCAAGAACAACAGGTAGAGACTTTATCAACTTGAAGCCCATCACAGACGGTATATAGCTATTATATATATTAGACGTAGCTTTAATACTATATGTATATTAATTTAATAAACCGTGCTATTAAGCAAGCAATACAAACAATTACAGAATAGCTTGGTGACGTCATAGAAATATAAATTATAGCTGCGTGTCATTCAAAAATTTGTAAATAAAATATATCGGGCTATGCCTTGCTATCATTCATATTACTATATATATATATATATATATGTATATATATATTATAGCTACGTCTGTGATGGGCTTGATAGACGTCACGCTATCATGGGTAAAAAAAAAACTACGACTCACGTATTGTGTCACAGTTCCTTGGTGAACTGTCAAGGTAGCCTAATATTACCTCTTCCTAGTCGTGACACAATAAGGAAAAGATATTCTTCGCAATTTTAATTGGTCTTATTAGGATAAAATGATAATGAAGTTCTTGCAAACTAAGGAAACTATCAAGGTGATTGTAACTTATGTAACAATTTTACGTACTAGGTTTTGTTAGATTATGCTTATGCTTTAGAGCAATATTTATCATAATAATATAATACTACAATATCAATCATCATCATCATCAATGTCCTATTTTTACCCGAGTACCATCGAACGAGGGACTTCACAATCATTCATCATCATCAAAAAAAACTTCAAGTGCAAGTCGGACTCGCGCACCGAGGGTTTCGTATATATAAGACCTTGCTTCTGCCAAATATCATGCTTCTGTAAGTTCTGTGCCTAAAGAAAAAAAGTTATTTAAATCTGAAATTCAGAAATCTGATACTTCTTCGAAATATGATTAAAGTGGCATCAGTCTGGCTGGGAGTCAGCCGAGCATTTTCGTGCATGGCTGAAAATTGGAACCTTTACAATACCAATAGCACATACCTGCTAAATGGTACTCTATTACTAGCTTTTGCCCGTGGCTTGGAACTCACCAAAGAAAGGAAGCATTCCCTTTCCCTAAACACAATCAACATTCAAATACTTACTGAATACAATGCCAACGTTCAGCCTTTTAGTCGCGAATGTAACAAATAAATAAAATAGCTAGGTACTCTGCTATGGAAGTATAGAACGACGGGGTGACAGTATGGTGAGAGGAAAGGTCCCCATTGCGTACTATCGCGAATTTATTTAATGGCCTCAAGGCTAACAAATATCAAAGTGGTTTATTTCCTTTAGACCTTACAGGACTCTTGGACACGTCACAAAATTAAAATTACATAAGTAAAACAGGAAAATAAAGTAATCACTTTGATTTTTTGTTCACTTCAATCCTTTTAAGGTAAAGTAAAGAAGCGAACAAGAAACCTTTACCTTTACAGTTCATTCGAAGCGATAAATGAAGTACGGTTTCAGTGTGGCCATATCCGATCTATAACTCATCTTTGCAGTATAAAATCTAGTGGCAGTCTTAGATTTAGTGGAAAGTTATAGCTAAGCTGATAGTGAATATTGATAGCACGCAAGTAAATTCATCTAAAATCTCTATTTTCAGATAGACCAATGCAACCGTCTGTGGGTAATGGACGCTGGTAAAATCGGCGACGTGCAAAAGTGCCCACCGCAACTGTTAGCGTTCGACCTCTTTACAGACCGACTGATTTACAGACACGTGGTCAACAATTCCAGTTATGTGGCTGCCTCCTTGTTTATTACACCGGTAAGAAGAATAAAATCATCTTCCACCGTCTATTATTGAGGCTGCCCAGTACAACTTTATCGGTAGGTTAATATTTTTTCTGATAGGTATATACATATGTATATATTCCTTTATGATATATACTCCTACTGTATATATATTCCTTTCTTGGTGTGCATTTCTTGTGCATTATAGAGAAATGACTGCTTTAAACTTAGATTGCTGGTCAGGTACTTTTACCAGTGAGTACCTACATCTTTTCAATTGCCTCTTGGGATTTTCATCATGTTTATCATATTCCTGTTTATATAGGTAAAAGAGCTCTGAGAGTGTGTTTGAAATCACCTTAAAAAGCTACATTCCTAAATAATTATATATAATTGTGATTGTGACCCAATCTGCAGATAATTGGTGTCAAATCCGCAGATAAACTTCATTTAAATTTAGCTCCGTTAGTTCCACTTCAGTCTAGACAAGACGTTTTTGAATGATAACTTTACAAAACTATCTGCTTTGGTTCCTATTGGCTGCTTGTAGTAATTCAACGTTCTTTTCTCTTCAAGGTAGTGGACGTCAGAGGCCATGGCATCGGTGACTGCCAAGACACATACGTGTACGTGGCAGATGTCTCTGCCTTCGGAGTCCTCGTTGTGGATGTTTCCGGGAACCGCTCCTGGCGAGTCACACACCGCTACTTTTTCCCTTACCCTGATAAAGGCACCTTCACTATAGATGGTAAGCTACGGCCCAAACTGGATCTTTAGCAAAGTGTCCACTGGCGACTTCCGCCATTTCTTGCAGAAATCGAACCTGCCGCCATGTTCCATAAATTCAATAAATTTTCCTACTTTAAAGCAAGAGTTTCGGCTGATCGACGGACACCAGTCGATTGTTAATCAATCAATCAATCGATAGTCATTTACTGAACGATACAACCAGTCTTCTTCATCAGTTTTAGACTGCATAATGCATATACTTATCCAACTCTGTTCTCTATCTAGTTCTAGTTTATAATAAACGTTTCATAATTTATTCCAAGCATTGCATCACCATGATTATCAATCCTGTATATTTGGGTATTTTAAGACGTATGATATTTCAAATATTTCCTACTATTGAATAACAATAAAATTATGTGATGACCCATGTTGAAAAATCGGCACCTAGGTAATGAGCAAATCCTATGAATTTACATTAAGTTGTCGGTGTATTTTTAATGAATTATTGCTTGTTGATATACATCAATAGTCACGTATAATATTCACGTGTTTCTAATGCGGTTTATGACGTTGAACTTTGTAAGTATGCGGGTAAATAACCGTGAGAGACGAGCTCATGACCGGACGAACAGTTTTTTATCTAAAAATAAATACCTATTATATTTATTAGTAACATTCGTCATCATGAGTAAACTTTTTACTCTTTCATAAAATATAATTAAATCTTAAATTAGCCGTAAGTTACAGTACTGTTCGAATTAATGTGAACATACCATAATTTTAACAATTTCCCCTTTTTCGTAGTTGTCAACACGTTTATTTCATAAATACCCGCAATTTTGTTTTACTGCCTGATCCGTTAGTGAGTTATAAGAGGCACAGAGATACAAATGTGTTGATTTCTATTTTTTTTTAAAGAATTATTGTGATTTTAGTGATTTAAGCTGAACTTCAGACTTTATTTGCTTCATGGATATTAGTCCAAAAAAGCGAACTAAGATTGTTACTTTGGGTGAACACACGTCAATGACTCAAAGAGACATTGCCAAGGAGTGTGGTGTGAGTTTAGGAGCGGTTATCAAGATGGGACTGGGACGATTGATGTGAAAAGAAAAGGAAAATGTGGAAGGAAGAGAAAGACATCAGCAAGAGATGAAGCTTCTTTAATAAGGGAAAGTAAATTAAACCCTAGAAAAACAAGCCAAGAACTTCAGCAAGACTTGGCACATGCTGGAGTTATTGTTCACGACTCTACCGTACGTAAAAGACTCTTTGAAGGTGGCAGGAAAACAATCAGACCTCAAAAAAACAGTTGTTGACTGCTGTTCTGATGAAAAAACGATATGACTGGGCAAAAAAATGTAAGAGTTAGTCCGTTGAAGATTGGAGAAAAGTGCTGTTATCAGATGAGAGCCAGTTTTTGGTACAAGGACAAACGATCCCGTTTTGTCAGAAAAAGTGACAACGAAAAGCTTACAGCAGCTCATATTGACCAAACAGTAAAACACCCTTTAAAGAAGATGTTTTGGGGCTGCTTTTCATATAAAGGTACCGGATCGCTTGTGCCGATCGAAGGCATGATGAACTCGCTAAAGTACAAAGACTTACTAGAACAAAACTTGCAAGCTGAGCTAGAAAAAGTTGATGCTAATGGTGGGGCAGTTTTTCAACAAGATTCAGCTCCATGTCACGTGTCAAAGGTTATGATGAAATATTTCAAGGAAAAAAATATATCGTGCCTTGGATGGCCAGGAAACTCACCAGATCTTAACCCTATTGAGAATCTGTGGGCTATTGTAAAAGCTAGACTTCGAAAAATAGATTGCACAACAAAAACAAAACTGATTAAGGCTGTAAACCAGGTATGGTTTCGAGACCAAGAAATATCAGGAAACTGTAAAAAACTTATTGATTCTATGCCAAAACGCATTAAAGAAGTTATTAATGCTAAAGGAGGACATATTTCCTATTAAAATAACTTAATGTGTATTATGTCTTTTTTTTACTAATAAATGTTATTTTCACAAATTATTACTTGTATTCACATTAATTCGAACAATAATGTAGATTATTAGGGGTGTAGATTCTGTTAAAACGATAATTAAATAAACTGTCCTCACATCCCGTGTGCTTTTCACTCTTGTAGACTTCAAATTCCTCGTCTTAGCATACTTATGCTAAGGGGAATTAGTTATTTGAATACCTAGCTTTATTAACTTCATTTATATATTTTGATGATATCTTACAAGCCAATGATGAATTGGAACTATCTACTTCGTCTCGACTTACGACTTTAATATTTTGCAGAGTTGTTTCACGAGGAAACTCCTCAACTATGACAAAGACTTTCAATATCACGTTTAAAAACCTGTTTTAACCCATTCACTGCCCAGTCTTTGCGGTGCGATCCCTAAGAGCTCGCCGCGCAGGGATATGCTGGGTTCCTGGACTTGCCATGGGCAATGAAAGTGTTGAAAAGGATTTAAAAACGAAACTCGTTTGATTTTTGTTTCTCATGATACAATTTATATTTTCAGGAGAAAGCTTCGACCTAATGGACGGAGTGCTAGGCATGGCCCTATCCCCATACCAACTAGGGCGCGACCGCTACCTGTACTTCCACGCACTGGCCTCCGTCACTGAAAACGTTATGTTCACTAGCACTTTGAGGAATGAATCTCATCTTCATTCTGCTACTGATTTGGATCCCAGCGATGTTCATGTAAGTTTGGACTTTCAACTGACATGTGAATTTTTTATCAATAAAATTTATCTAAAATAGTTTATCGATGTGAAGAGGCAGGGCGAGGTAAAATAATTTTCCTCACGGTTGGTTTTACGCTACGGCAAAAAACTTCTTTATAAGTCATCATTGGGTCTACGAGCTAATAAGCTCTACGAGCGTAAGCCAGCAATTGAACAATGTATCATATAGGTTTCCCAATGGGCGAAACAATGACACTAGTGATTTTTTATAGTATCCTACTATCAATACTATAGTATCACTACAGCGTAGCTTTGCATCTACGAGCGTAGCATTGGGTCTACGAGCGTAGCATTATTAATATTACGAGCGTGGCTATAGGAGCTTGCGTCATTTGATGTCTTTTGCATTTCAGATATTTGTGGAACAACGTTCATCTCAATCAGCTGCTGAAGCGATAGACCGCAACGGCATCATGTACTTCGGCCTGATGGAGCCTCCAAGTATTTGGTGTTGGAACACTGCTACTGAATTCTCTACACGAAACTTCCACCAAGTGGCCATAGACCGTGAAAAACTCCAGTTTGCTAGCGGCGTGAAAGTCGTCAACAATCTTAAGGGTGAACAGGAATTATGGCTCCTAACGTCCAGTTTTCAAAGAGTAATGACTGGCAGCCTTGGTCCCAGTAGAGTTAACTTCAGAATACTCGCTGAAAAGATCCCCATCCTCATGGCGCATTCACCGTGTCGAGCACAACCCAACGGATTCCCAAACGAATACCATCCGGTCTATCATACGAACCTAATAGAGCAGAAGAAACATCGAACGAGCTACAGATATGGCGCTGTGTCGTATCTATAGAAATAAATGCCATATATGAACAGTTTCGCAGAAGGTTTATGCAGTATTGGCCATAAACTAATAATATTACTAATTATAAGGTAAATCAAAGAAGACATTTTACAAAATAAATTATACGGATTGTTGTAAGATTTCCGTGTAAATTTGAATTTTCTTAGCAATGCTCATATCCATGTGCTTGTCTTCAACGCCTACAATCATACCGCCGATAATGCTTTTGTCAATTTTTTCTGTGAGGGTGATCTTTTTACCTTTCACAAACTTCTGCAATGCTTCCATGAGAGAACTTCGCATGCTATCGCTAAGAGGTTCTGCTGTTATGACTTCGCAAAGAGCCTCCTTCCTGTGTGCTACCATGACAGCGTGGAACAAGGTTATCATTTTCCGTAGCATCTTTAGTCGACCGTTCTCGGCAACTAAGCCCAGGAAATTGGTAGCGCTTTTAGTCATGCCTGGAAGTAGATTTATCAAAATCCAAGGGGATATCAATTTAAGACACTTTCTACCAGCCAGTAAACATTTATCTACCTAATAATTACTATACTGTAGGTACACGTAAGTATGTAGTAGGTACATTAATAAGTATCCTTATTTACCTGCTTCTTTTGCGATTGATTTGAGCACCTTTGTCTTAGCAGCACGAGAAAGCATACTGGACGCCATAAAGTCGATAATTTTAGGCTTAACCAGAATTTTATTCAACTGATTTAGATGGTTCTCTGTCTCTTCTAGCTCTTTATTTTGTGCGGCAGCGCTGTATAGCGCAGAGACATAGCGTCCTTGCACACCTAGAAAAAAGACAATAATTTACTAGTTTAATGTAAAATAAGAAGATAGGCTAGATAGAAAACCATAAGGAATTAAGGAATTTTTAAAACGGTGAGAACAGAATTGGGAAATTTTTCACGGAGCACACGAAATACAACTACAAATTAATTTATTAACACATAGGGAATAACATAGTGCGGATAGGATGCACTAGAACAATCCTGTGTCGCAATGGCGATGAACTCTGCCTGGGAACTTACCAAAAACAGGTATTGGTGGTTTTATCTTCAGCGTTGTTGAAGTTTGATTTGACTTCATTCTTGTCCCTGCTACGCGCATAGTTTTGACAAACAAACGAAGCATTTTGTAAATTACGACTGTTTACGAAGACCTTTTATCCCATTGCTAAGCCCAAAACGGGAGAAATTAAATCAATTATGTTGAATATTTTGACAAACAATAAAAGTTGCCGAGTTGCAGTTATTGTCTTTGGCCGAGTGGGGATGAGTCAACGACACCTATTATTTTTTAGTCTTTGACAACTGGACAGAATATCAAAAAAGGTCAAAAACTAGAAAATAGGCGAAAAAAGTATTTAGTCACCTCACACTTATCATAGAGTACCTAAACGAGATTTTTGCTTACCCTGCATCATATCCTTCGTCTGCGCTCAGAATTGATACACGCTCTGTCAAAAACGTTTACAGTGTTCCCCAAAGAGAAAAATACAGTCGGCACCTACGATACCTAATCCCATCTTTTCCGAGTGGCAGCAATGTGTGTTTCCACCAGCTTCCACTTGCTCTCCACTATGGTAGGTATAGGTATTTTTACCACAGAATAACTATAAAGTCATATACTCAATCATACACACATACTTTACTTATTTTACATGCGCTGTAAAAGCGAATTATACACAAAGGGTACCAAACGGCTCCAATAGGTATAATGACTGATTTTGATAAACGACTCCGAGATGTTTTTAGATATCGAGGTACTGAATAAAAAATTAATCATAATTCCGAGGAAAAAAAATAAATCAATTTCGCTCTAAAATGTTACAAGCATAGAGTCAAACAAAACGCGCTGCTGTCTCAGCTTCGTGGTAATAATGAGTTTCCGTCAGCCATGACACGCCGAAACACTCGCAAAATATAACTCATGCCTCGCGGGTAAAACTATTCTGAAGGAATAGCCCATGGATTTCTCTTTTGCCCCATGGTCAACATTTAAAAGCTATCGCAAACTTAAATATTTATTCCACTATTTCTTTATCCCAAGACATCATACTGGAACGCTTGATCGGTCTCCAAAAGTGCTCGTACATACATCGTCATTGCCCCGAGCGCCATCGCAGAGGTGAGTGAGTTGCAGGACCCACCTTCGGATGAGGCTGCCTTCTTCACCCGGTAGTCCTCCTGTAGGCAAAAATTAAACATTTTATGATATCCCACAAAAAAATGATTTCTTGAGTTTGAGCTCGACTCTGAGATTACCCGAAGCTAAGATTAGGTAATGTTGTGTTCCAAATGCGATGGCTTACGCACTATATTATTAAAAAATTCTGGACATTTTACATATGTAGTTAGGTTACCTATGTATAGTAATGTGATGTACTAACTTAGGTACAAATATTACACTCATATTATCATCGAGATAATACACATATTATAAATTCGAAAGTTTGCTAGCCGGGTCGGGATTATATGGATGGACCTTTTCACATCAAAACTACTGAACAGATCGGGCTGAAAATTGCGGTAATCCTACTATTATGATAAATGTCAAAGTTTGTATGGATATTTGTTACTCTTTCACGCAAAAACTACTGAACGATTAGGCTGAAATTTGGTATGGGTATAGTTGGGACTTGGAATAACATATAAATAATTTTTTATCCGGATAAAACGCGGGCGAAGGCGCGGGCAGCAGTTAGTCTTCTATGAAGGAACTCATAGTTAACGCTTATATCATAACTTCATAACCCAAGCAATAAAACATTACGCAGTTTGACGAACTCATTATGAATGTAAGCGGGTTACCTACGGATCTACTACAGGCACAGATTAGGTAACGTTACTTCGTAATTACAGGCTCAGATTTTTAGGGTTTCCTACCCGAAGGTAAAATCTAGACTAATACTAAGCCTCCGATGTCTGTCCGTTTGTCCGTCCACCCTTTAGCATACACCCCTTATTTCATGAACCTTAAGAGGAAAATAGTAAAAATTTTCACAGTATGTGTATTTCTATTGTGGATTTATCAGCATATGTATTAAAATTAAATGCGGTTCCCATACAAAAACCAAATTTTTGGGTATTTTTGCGCTTCTTCTGTAAAGGCTGTATCTCTAGAACCGTAATAGGTAAACAATTGAAATTTTAATAGAGTGTGTACAACTATCAGCGCTCTAACAAACAATATATAAATTTTGTAACATATTTTATTTTTCTTAATAAGTAGTGGATCCGACGTCCACACCAAGTTGAGTTCCGATTACCGAAATTAGCAACGTTGGGCGCGGTCATTAGTTGGATGGGTGATCGAATAATTATGTACGATGTTACTGAACCCTCCGTTTGTGAGTCAACCCGCACTTGACCGGTTTTTATTTCAAACTAATTTTTAATGTACATATGTATATTCGTCGAATATTTCGGTCATTGTGGACTGATTTCGATGGTTGTTTCGATAGAGTAAGTATAGAGGATGATCCTGAGAATAGACCTTCTATTCCCGAGAGATAAATAGTTGTCCCGCAAAATTTTAAAAAATGGTGAAAAAGTTCATGAATTTGAAGGTGAAGTTATTTCGTTCATTGTGTACTGATTTCGATGGTTGTTTCGATAGAGTAAGTATAGAGGATGAGAATAGACCTTCAAAACCGTGAAAAAGTTCAGGAACTTGAAGGTGGTTTTTAGGTTATTGAAAAAATAAACAAGTTATTAACTTAGTTTAGTCTGTAAACGTGTTACGACGAAGCAGCGTAGCTCCTTGTTTTTACATTCAAAAGATTTCAACGCGCTCCTTGTGTCTGTTTTTATAAGAAAGAGCTAGACTTGACTATAAGTCGAAAAGAAAATGCTAGTTTCATATAAAAACAAGGTCCGTCAAGTGGGAGTGTAACTCGCGCACCGAGGGTTTCGAACTTTTGTCAATTATACAAATAGTTACCAGTTAGAGACTTCGCTATTAAATGAATACCTAAATAGTTGGTACACATTTCAGATGGATTGGTCTCCAAACATTGGAGATTAGAGGGTAATGGTAGATTTTTCGACTCTTTTCAATGTATTTTAAAAAGTATTAAAATAATTTGGTTTTCGAAATTTTTCTATTTTGAAATGAATAAACCAATATCATTTTACCTCCTTTTCTTTCTCCTCAGGTGAAACATTAGTAGGGCCGATGTAACCGGTAAGCCTAAGGAATGGCTGCCGATCGTCTGAGTAGCACCCTTTGGGCTCCTGCCAAGACATGATCTTGTTCATCCAACGAGGTTTTATGAACTCTCCGTACCCTTGAGCGGCGCAGTAGAAGACTGAAAAATAATTTATTAAACTACACTTTATTGTACACCAAGAAAAATACAAAAACACAGCAAAAACAAATAGGTACATAAAACGTTGCGCAAAGGGCGGCCTGCAAAGAGCCTTTTTAAATTTTTAATACTAACGCTTTTATAATTTCGCCTGGAACAAGCTAGTCTAATTACTACTGAATATACATATATATATATATATATAATTTTTTTTAAAATCTCAATATAATAATAACCCTTATTACCCTAGCAAGTGACATATAAATGTACGCATCGTGACGTTCTTGCGTTTGTTTGTGGCTGTAAGTAAACCGATAGAAGAAACCGACTGATTCCAGAGACAAGCTTATTAAGATAATGCTCATTATGTAAACGTTATTTTATTTGATCTTTAACGTCATTTATTCACTAAGTCACAGCACATTATGGTTAAAAAATACAATATAAAAATTAGTCATTAAATAACCCACCCCTGACCGTTCCCGGGGCAAACGTGCCCATAATGCTTGCAGCATTACCTCGCTGAATAGCGATGGCTATTCTTTGCACCAGGAAAGACCCGGAGCGGGAGTCACCTTTTATTTGATTAATTTCACTATAACTAATGCTAATTTATAGCATTCAAAGGACATCTACATTTATGGGTATCTTCTTCATGTTTTTTTGTTTACGGCCTTGCTTGTAAATCTGCGTACTTCTAGCTCCAACCTCGGTTAGTATCTAATTAATCAAAGAAACTTTTAGCAGACTAACTGCTTATGCAAGTTACTGTCTTGGCTGCAGTTGATTAGCGTACCAATTCTACAGAACAAAACGATCTTTTGATAGCGATCAAATACTAAAAGGCGTTCCTTTATTTTTAGAAGTCTGTTCCAAATGGCTAACTTGTGGCTTTGGTAAACCAGGCGTGAGCAGTTAGTTCTATGGTTACTTTTTTATAAAACCACTAGTTACCCACTAGTTAGTCTGACGATATAAACAAAAAGGTGACTATAAAGTCGTTAAGAATAGTAAAATTTTTTACTCACTCTGTTGCATAAACAAAGTACGCGTGCCAGCTGGATGATCCCACGCTTCCAGCGATTTCGTTTCTTTATAAATCTGGATGCATAATTTGTATATATGAGCTGATATGTCGATACCTTCCATGCAGTCGAAGAGTTTGGCAAGTACTCCAGTTTTTAAACGACTGATCTGCTGGAAGGCCAGTCCGGAACCTTTGATAACCTGTGCTGAGCATTCAGGGGAGACTTCACAAGCTCCGTCTGCAAGCGTAGTTTGTACTTCCATAGCTGATATCAGCAGCTGCATTGTACACGCATCTGAAATATGTGATCTTGACTGTCATATCTAGGTCAGTGAGCTTTCACATTCGCATAACTATCTAAAAATAGCGTTTGCTATTTTATATACATACATATGATGGATGACCTTGTATTAAATTAATTGGCAATGTTTAGAATATAAATAACTCAATATGGCAATGCCATTCTAAAATTAGAAATATTAATGAGTTGCAAGGACATTTTTCACAACGCGCTTAAAAGTGATAATACTTAACTACTCCGAAAAAACACCGCCTCAACTTACCAGCTGCTTTCCTCGTAGGCATCTTTGTTCTAGTCTCTTGCACGTATTGTTCGAAAGTAAATCGATAAGGTTTCTGCGTACCCATCGTGCCGATAGTTATTGGCTCTAAAATGCCTGATAGGACATCCATATTTCCGAGTATTGCTTTGGCCACTGAAATGTTTTATTAAACGTTTAACAGTTTGCAAGACACACATTGCATTACTTTTGCTGATTACTCCATTGTATTAAGCACAAATAAATTCATACCAGCTTTAAGAATAGATGTAAGTTTTTAAATAAATACAAAACTTATGGCGATCTATGCACCGAATCCCTTTACTACCTGCATCCGTGATAATAATATATGTATAAGGACTGTTTTTGTTTATTTATTTTTAATAAAAACGTCAAGTGCCAGTTGAATTCGCGGACCGAGGGTTCCGTTATTGTAAGACCTTGTTTCTTGTTTTCTCTTGTTTGTTTATTCCAAATTTTATGATTCTAGGTCAACGGGATGTAGGTAGGTACCCTATTGGTAATGGTCGCTTGTAAAAACCAATTTTTTTTCGAGAATATACTGCAAATTTACCGTTTTCAGATGTGTATTGGTGCTTGCAAATGTGTATTAGGTAGTCTAGCGGCAATGGCAGCTTCGCCCGCGACGCAGGAGTTGCGGGTTCAATTCCCAGCTTGAGACAAATGTTTCTAATTTTTTAATGTTATCTTAGAAGGTATTTTATAAAAGCTAATTATTATGTAATGGATCACCCCGTCTGTGAGGAGGCGATGGTGTCTGCGACACAGTTTTATTAAAAACTACTGCGTGCATATTCCATGCGTGCGTATTCCAATAATAATTACAACCATGTAATTCAGACCTAAATAAATTATTTGAATTATTTGAATACGATCTGCAAATATTTGTCTCGGGTGTTCTGGGTATTTTCTATGTAAAATAAAAAATACCTATCTATTTAATAATTATACATATTATATTAAGTATATCAGTCATCTAGTACCCATAACACAAGCCCTGCTTACTTTTGGCGCTAGATGATGCTGTGCAGATTGTACAACAATATTGGGTATTAGGTTCTTTCTAGACACACTTTCCTGTAGTTCTACTTTGTTACAACTTATTTCAATTTTATACATTATATAAAAGTGACGGGCAATATGTACATATTTTAATATAACATCATTTTAATGTATTAATTAATATTATAATAGCAGGACAAGGTCGACAAGACGCGTGAACTAATCAAACGCTACGGAAAGTGATCGCTTCAGATCTTCAGTCCTTATCCCCATTTTCATTAGTGTATTAGGTAATCCTACTGATGTTATAAATGTCTAAGTTTGTGAGTATGGATGTTTGTTCCTCTTTCACGCAAAAACTACTCGTTCACGGTCACCAATCAACTTATTGGGTTGAAATTTGGTATGGGTATAGTTTGAGACATGGAATAACATATAGGCTATTTTTATATCCCGAAAAACGCGGGCAAGGCGCGGGCAGCAGCTAGTATTTCATAATAAAGTAGGAAGATCGTCTTCCAATTCGTGAAAGTACCTAAAATAGGCGTCAGATATATAATAGTGATAATGAGCATTTTTAGTGAAAGATTTAAAATAGTTTCATGTTACCGGCAATACATTACACTAAACAATTGCTATTCGTAAAGAGCGTGAAAGTTAGAGTCTGACTCGAAAATACGTATAAGCGTAAAAACACTGAATGCACAATTATAGTATAGGTAACTTTATCGCCAATATTACGACATAGCAACAAAGCTTGTTTATTAAGAAACTAATGGCCTCGGTTTGGGTGCATTCTCGTTCAAAACCGTAGGTACAGTTATTTAGAGCAAACACAAGTTTGCAAGATGATAATAAATAATGTTCGACAGTGCACACAACATCATCTAGCCCCAAGCTAAACAGAGCTTGTGTTATGGGTACTAGAGGACTGATATACATGATATAATATATTACAAAGATAGATATTTTTTATTATACATAGAAAATTCCCAGAACACCGGAGACAAATATTAGCAGATCATACAAACATTTGTCCCAAGGCCTTTACTAGAAGGAATCGCGGCGAAGCTACATGGCTTTACTATGCAGGACTTTTGTGTAGTATTCCTAGGAAAAGAGGATTTTCTAAGTACAAATAATAACTTAGACCTGGTTATGTATATTAGAGAGACATTACAGAAAGTCCAGTTCACTAACATTATAATATGCCTACCAACTTTTAAATGCCACAATTATGGAACGATGTTCAACTGGCGAGTGGAAAACTTTAATAATTTACTTTACATCGACAATGATTCAAAGCAATATGCCTACCTACTAGACACCAATTTAAATCTTACATATGACCACAGAATGTTTTCAAAATTGAATGGAGAAGTGAATATTCGTGGTTTTCAAATCATTCTACATGACTTGGGAAAACTAACCAAACGTATAAAAGATGAGCAGAACCACGAGTTATACTATCACAAAATCAATGCCAGAACGGAAAAGAAAAAATGGCCAATTGAAAAAGATAATCGGGAGTTTTTTCGTGACCCAATATCTCCAAATTCTACACCAAAATATTGCGGGCTTAATCAATAAATCGGAGATTCTGACAGTGAGCCTAGATGAACTTAGGGACAATAATATAAATATAGATGTGTTATGTATAAGTGAACATTTTATGATGTCTGGTTATGAAACCTATTTAAGTGTTCCTAACTATGTCTTAGCTACATCTTATTGTAGAGTTAACAGTAAGAGAGGCGGGTCTTGTATAATTGTAAAAGATGGACTCCAATATAGGGAACTTAATGAGATCAAGAATTTTTCTCTTATAAATGTTTTTGAATGTTGTGCAATCGAAATTGTAAACCTTAAGATTGTAATTATATGTTTGTATCGCACCCCAAACTATGGAAACTTAAATTTATTTCTTAACAAATTAGAACTACTATTACAACATTTAAGTAAAAAGAAGTATTTAAATATCATTATTGCAGGGGACTATAATATTGACATTCTGAAAACTAACTCTGTAACTTCCGATTTTATATGTTTATTGTTAAATTATAATATGACACTAGAGCTGAAACAACCAACGCGTCTTAAAAGTGGAACATGCATCGACAACTTTGCCCACAACTGCACACAACCTTGTCAAACTAAAATTATTGATCTTGCCTTATCAGACCACACGGCACAATTACTTCTAATCCCTGTAAAAAAAACTACAAAAATAAATTATTGGCAAAAAACACAACGAGATTATAGCAATGAAAATATTCAGAAATTTCAAATGTGCCTAAAGAACTACAGTTTTTCGGATATATATATACGTAGTAATGTTGACGCAAACCTTGCGTATAACACATTTCTTGAAAGCTTTAGGTTTTTTTACGATTTGTGCTTCCCCTACAGAAATGTGAAAATCAGAGTTGAAAATAAACCCAAATGGATCTCAAAAGGGATTAAAATTTGCAGCAAAAATAAAAGAAAATTGCTATGGACATCAAGGCTAAACCCCACGGAACTAAATAAAACTAAATATAATAATTACTCAATAAAATTCAAAAAAATCATTAAACTTACTCAACGGGCACAAAATAATTATAAAATAAAAACATCATTAAATAAATCCAAAACCACGTGGCAGATAATTAACGAAACTCGACAAAATCTGCCAAAAGAAAATATTTCAAAGATTAAAGTAAATGATGAATATATTTTGCATCCATGTCAAATAGCGAACTCTTTCAATGATTATTTTATCGATAAGATCGAACCAATTAGTGAATATGGTAACAAAATCACCGATTTTATAAATCCTAGGAAAAACTCTATGTTTTTAGCACCTTCTATACCTAACGATATATTCAAAATTATTAAATCCCTAAAAAATACCAACAGTGTGGGCTACGACGAAATTTCAACTAAAATAATAAAATCAGTCAATTCGTATATATGCACCCACTTGTCTCATATCTTAAATTTATGTATATTGGAGGGTAAGTATCCTGAACAATTAAAATTATCCATTGTTAAACCTCTTTTTAAGAAAGAAAACAGAGAATTGATGTCAAACTATAGACCCATAGCACTTATCTCTATCATATCTAAAATATTCGAAAAATACTTACACGGCGAGATAAATTCATATCTTGAAAAAAATAATCTGTACTGTAAAGAGCAAAAAGGTTTTAGGAAGAATAAAAATATAAATATGGCTATTTTTGACTTTTTAAAGAACATTATGTTAAACGTTGACAAAAGAACAGCAGTCTGTGCTATCTACTGCGATATGACGCAAGCTTTTGACTATGTGGATCACAAGATACTGAGTCAAAAGCTTGAAGCTTACGGTATTAGAGGAAATGTACTGTCTTTACTTCAATGTTACCTCACAGATAGAAAACAGATCACCAAAATAAGTAAAATTAATTTCGATACAAAACGTCAAGAAACTCATGCATCCTCAGAACGTAGTCTAGTCTATGGAGTACCACAGGGCAGCGTACTAAGTCCGCTGTTATTCTTAATCTACATTAATGACCTGCCTAGAGTGACATGCCAACCAATGACCCTATTTGCGGACGACAGTACCTTAACTGTAGCTTGTAGAGACCATGCATCATATGAAAATGACATTAATAAATCTTTGACATCTACGATTTCATGGCTTGGTAATAATAATTTAAAAATTAATCTCAAGAAAACGAACATAATGCATTTTAACCAAAGATCTAATAATTTATCACAAATTGACATACATTTTAAGGATAATTCCGTAGCCGAAGTAGAAACGGCTAAGTTTCTAGGACTAATTATTGACAAAAGACTGAATTGGAAAAGTCACATTGAAAGTTTATGCAAAAAAATGAGTAGTGTAGCTTATGCTCTACATAAACTAAGCTCTACTATTAACACGGATGGTCTTCTAGCCGCCTATTATGGATTAGCGGAATCTTTGCTCTCGTACGGGATTATTTTTTGGGGGAACAGCACCGAACACCACCGGGCCTTCAAAACGCAAAAACGTTGCCTGAGAGCAATGTTTAACGTAGTTACTGTTGATAGTTGTAAGCCTTACTTTTCTAAGTACAAAATTCTTACTCTACCAGCTCTATATATTCTCAATGTAGCTATGTTTGTCAAAAATAACCTACATTTATTTAAAAGTTTCTCCGATGTTGTGGTACGTAACCGACGTAACAATAATAACAATAGACTTTGTACGCACCCATCACAAACTGCCCTAATACGAAAAAGTGTTTTAGGTATGGCACCCAAAATATATAATCATGCGGTAAAATGTTTAAACAACAATTACTCTGATACTCCAAATGTATTTAAAAATAGACTCAAGAATGTACTCGTTGAGAAATGCTATTATAGTGTTAATGATTTTTTACTTGACAAATTTTGACTTTATATACCTACCAATTATAATGTATAATTAATTATAATTTATTAATTTTAAGTTTATCTGATAATTTTTGAATATGGTTGTATTATAATTAGAAAAGACATATCACCTTAATTAGTGACAAATGCAGTGTGCCCTCTCCTATTTGCATGCCAGTAATGGCAAAACATGTAGGCCATAACTAACTTATATTGTAACATCATTACATGCCAACACCATGTTAATACTCATGTTTTGCAAATAAATGATTCTGATTCTGATTCTGATTCTGAAGGCGGGAATCGAACCCGCAACCTTCTGCATCGAGCTTCGCCCGCCGCGCCATATCGGTCGTCACAGATGATGAGCTTTATGGCGTTAATAGTCTCAAAATTAAACGTAATGTCTTAAACTGATGTGTTTTATAGGCTCTTGATGTTGGTAACGAGTATTTGCAACATCTCAAAATCATTGCGATGTAAATACATACATATAATGTCGTAACTATATACGCGGTTAGAAAAAGTAGAATTGCCGTTCTTGGTGTAGTTAAAATGCAAAATGCGTTTCGCTATGCAAGTTTCTAGCAGAATTCGCAAACTGAAATGTATTGAGCAATTAAACGTGTGTAAAATATTCCAGGAGCGTAGATTACACTTTAGAAATACTTAAGAATAAAGCGTAAATGCTTCTGTGTCTTACGATAACACTGCATTTTACTATAAAAACTTTTGTAGTTTGACGATTTTATTATCAATGTAAGTGGGTTAACTACGAATGTAGTTTCTATTTATCCGTACGTTGGTGTTCTTTGAACATTAACTAGGTTCGTAGTTAACGCGCTTATATTCATAATGAACATTACATTTGTTGCAATATTTTCTGATATCCCCTATCATATTAAGAGTAGTGCCCATAGTCCCCACGCTGCTGGGCACTTGGGTTGAGGATCGCAGATCGGTGATAAACTTGTTCTGCAGGAGGCGGTGCTGCCCACCCTCGGTGGCCATCCCTTAGTCGCTTCTTACAATACCCTCGGAGGGAAGAGCTGGTGTGGTGCAAATTCTAAGGGCTTATACTTTTACTGGATCTATTTATTTTCCGATGATGCCGGATGTAGATGTAGGAGCGAGTTCACACACCTGACAGTATTCCGGATCCAGTAAACGATTGTTACCGGAAAGTTTTTAAATAATTTTATCTACTGGAAAAAATTGTCTACTGAATCCGGAGTACTGTCAGGTGTGTAAACTCGCTCCTACAACTACATACGCCGGCACGGGAAAATAAACTGACCCTGTCAAACGGATCCTACAAAACGGATGCTGTGTGTATGAGCCTAAACCAGAACTGCACGACTCCCACGACTAACGCTGAAATTGATCAATAAAACCTTTATTTACAGAATACTTTACCATATTCATAGTCCTTGCTTCTGTATGTCATGCTCTCTACTTCTGTGCTGTTCTGGATGCGGTCCATCCGTCTGGTGATGTTCTGCAAGTTTTCCTTCAACTTCGCGGGAACTGATGCGTCTAGTTCATTTATAGTGTATTCTAGTTGGCCTAAGAAAAGGTGAAAATCTTTAGTAGGTAAGAACTCAGTATTTGATCACCACGATTTATTACCGAACTCGATACTCATTACATGCGCATCATGTAGGTAAGTAAATTTGTACTGTATTTGTTTATAATTTTTGGTAAAAAAAATAACTTAAAATCAAAACGAATTTTCCTTTATAAAATCTCCCCATATTGACCCTTAGGAGATAGACCTATTTGAGATATACCGATACTACTTTACATAAATAATTTAAAAATATTATATTTTTTGCAAACATTTATAAACAATCCAATATTGTTTATACAAGAATAAAAATAAAATCAAGCTTAAATTCTGAAATTGTAAAGAAATAAGAAAATAATATTTTACCTCTTGCAGTCCCCAAGGCAATATACCATTCGGGATCCTTCGAAGGCTTCTTCTCATAGTGTTCCAATAACTTATCAAGAGTTATAGAAATTCTAAATACCTTAGGGATGTTATAAATAAAATCTTGCGTATCAAAATACGGATAAATAGACCAAACACCACTTATAGTCAAGACTAAAATAATAAATTGTGCGTACATGTTGAACTGCTCTACGAAATTGTAGTGAAAAGTGAAAACTAATAGGCGCTATAAAATTGTACAACCGCGATTCGGTCAGTCGTGATTGGGTGCAGGATGTAGGTTAATATTAGTAAAGCCGCACGTTTATTACTGAACAAAAAACGGCTAAGTGAGAGTTGATCCACGTACTGTGTGGGGTTTTAATATAAATGAACTGAAAGCAATTGACAATCCAAATATTTTTTAAAGACTAATACTATACTAATAGGGAAACTTGCTGAAGGGGTGTTTTTACACAATTTACGAGTTTATCACATGTAAGTAATTATCATGTTAGCAACAAAGAATGAACTCGATTATTATTAACTAGCTGACCCGTGCCCACTTCGTTGGGCGGTAAACATTTTTAGTGAACCGAACCGAACCGTGAGACCGAGTCGAAGATCAAAGTTGTATCCACTTCCACCAGTGTCTTCGCCACGACAGTAGGTACGTATATAAGCGAGTAGAAACTGCAGAGCATCAAATGCCTGGTGCGTTTCGCCAATGCATTGCAAGCGGTCATCCCGGGGACGCAGCACAATGTCCCGCCTGTCACAGTGCTGATCTACCAGGACGACGACGGCAACATCATTGGTAGCGAGAGCTTTGCACAAACCGGATGCTGTACAGGTCTAGGTCGTTTATCGGCACCAATAACAATTTTGTAATCATTTTGTTGGCTTTGGGGTATGGACTCGTATTTTATGTCCTTCCTCGTAGTATGAACTCAAATCATGCTAAGTATCATTCGAATCCATTCAGTAGTTTTTGCGCTATTTTAGGCCGAGAAACGTCACTTCCATCCCCACAACCAAGGGAACCTTAACGAATTCCAGGATAAAAAGTATTACATGACCTTCCTCGTAATATGAACGTAAATCATGCCAAGTTTCATTTGAATACATTCAGTAGTTTCAGCGCTATGCGCAGCCAAGAAATTTTACCCTACTGGGAGGGTCCGGTTGCGTGAGGGGGCCCACTGCTGGGGTCCCCACTTCTGGGGCCCCCCTGCCTGGGGCCCCACTGCCAGTGCCCCCCACAGTGGGGGGCTATCGCTCTCTACCGCCCTTGCCCCGCGCGCCATCCTGCAACGCGCAAAATTTCACTTCCATCCTCTCTCATAAGGGAACCCTTCTGAGTTCCGGGATAAAAAATATGTTATGCCCTTTCTTGTAACATGAACTTAAATCATGCTAAATTTCATTTGATACCTTCAGTAGTTTCGGCGCTATGCGCAGCCAAGAAATTTTACTTTCATCCCCTCTCCCAAGGGAACCCTATTGAAATCCGGGATAAAAAGTATCTATGTCCTTCCTAATAGTATGAACTCTAATCCTGCCAAGTTTAATTTGAATACATTTAGTAGTTTCGGCGCTTCTCGCAGCCAAAAAATTTTACTTTCATCCCCTCTCCCAACGGAACCCTATTAAAATCCGGGATTAAAAGTATTTTATGCCCTTTCTCGTAATATGAACTCAAATCATGCTAAGTTTTATTTCAATACGTTCAGTAGTTTCGGAGCTATGCGCGGCCAAGATACAGACAGACAGACAGACAGACAGACATGATGGAAAAAAAATACATTTTTGGCATCAGTACCGTTAACAGAGTGCCCTCCAAAAAAAAATTTCAAAACATCTTCAATGTACAGAATTGGACCTGTTACAGTTTTATTATAAGTATAGATAATGGCTAAAAATATTGATTGAATTAACTATTTTTTGATTAATTATTTTGTGTTTTTAGTCAATGTTATAATAATATTTTAAAAAATTAAATGTCTCCATATTCATAAACAATGTAATAAATAAACTGAACTGAACTTTTAGGTAATAATCTTTATGCAACATAGCTCCCATGTTTAGAAAATATAGAATAGTAGCGACCCACCTTGGCACCGCACGGGTGCAATGCTGATACTAAATTATACATATAACCTTTACCTTGAATCACTCTATCTATTTAAAAAAACCGCTTCAAAATCCGTTGCGTAGTTTCAATAATCTAAGCATACATAGGGACAGACAGACTGCGCGAAGCGACTTTGTTTTATACTATGTAGTGATAACCAGTATAGTCTCCTAAAGTTCACCTTTCTACGCCAGAAGAAGCACATATAGATAGGATACAAGAGGGGCAGTAGGGGGCAGTATTGCAAAAAGAAAAGGCAAGTCCATATCAACGTTCGGACACGCGCAGACTTATTCTAGACACCAACTTGCTCTCACGCATTTTCTGCAATGCGGACAACGACCAAAATATTTTCACCATCTCTCTCTCACTCTAGTGCAAAAAACTCAAGTTAAAGTGAAATGAAAAATAAGTTGTGCAACCATGGCGGTGTCGCATCAGTGGTTCATACAGTGGTCGGCGCCTTCGATGATCTTCGCTGATATTACGAGCAAATACAACAATGTAAACACTAATGTCGATCGTGAAATCGGTGACTCGGTATTCGCTCAAAATGACGACAAATTTAATTATCTGGGAGAACAATTACAATTTGATAACCACAAAAACGTAACAGAGAAACCGGGTACCAGTGGTGAGTTAATTAGTACGTAATAACTAACTTCGTTTAGGTATAAAATCAACGGACGAAAGGCATCGTAACTGGATAGTTCATTGTTCAGAATGTTGTTCATCTATTATTTTCCAGACTTACGTAAGCTTGAGCTTCCTTATGGTTTTATGATTGAATTTGCAATTCAGATAAATATATTATGTTATGGCCAAAGCTATTTGATGCTGTTTATAGGTAAATGTACGTTCCCTTAATAGTAAATAATGTTGGACAATCCACACAGCATCATCTAGCCCCAAGCTAAGCAGAGCTTGTGTTATGGGTACTAACATGACTGATATACATAATACAATACATTACATAGATAGATATTTTTTATTATAGGTACATAGAAATACCCGGAACACCCGGGACAAATATTTGCAGATAGTACAAACATTTGTCCCACGGTGGGAAACGAACCCCCAACTTCCAGCGTTGCAGGCAGACCTTCGCCTACCGCGCCACATCAGTCGTCGTTCTTTATCAAACCTATCACAATTGCAAATCGTTATTGTGATAAATGATTGGTAAAGTAGATTAATCAGTGTCCAGACTTTAATGCCTGAATGGACAGCACATTCTAAAGATATTAATCAGATACCTATTAAATGAATAGACGAGTGATATAACTACGGAGCTCGATGTAACATCACGACTGGATAGGTATGGACAATTTTTTTTACTAAGAATCAAAATATTGTTAGTTATTCTCTGATTTAGACGACATCATTTAGTAGCTAGGTAATAAATCTTTTTATAAGATCAACAAACGTATATCTGATAGTTCTTTTTTGTTCCACCAATGTATGTTATAAAAAGAATGAGCCTACTTAACAAACTTCACAAGATCACACAAAAAAAAACAAATGACATGTTTGAACTTTTTTTATAGTCGACAGACTTTCGTTTGATGATGATGAGATGAGACCTTTTGTTTGACCACAATCTCACCCGACTAAAAGAGACGATGAACTCTAAATGTTTTAAACCAGTGCGATTTGAGACGTGATCATGCATCAGTAAACTACATAATATGTATGTACTGAATCTACTACAAGTAGGTACATACTTATACCAAGTCCAGTCATTCAAGTTGTATCATACGATGATTGTGATGATGATGATTGAACTTTTGAGGTAGCGTGCTCCAGAATCGTAAAGGCTCGGCTAGTTTTTACCTCATGTGGGCCTTGAGCAATCGGCATCGTGCTAGGTCCAGTGAAAGTAGTAACCATTGTACCAACATAAATCTTATCGTAACGTGCGTAAAATGTTAGGAATAAAGGTAAAATAAATAATATTAGGTAATAATAAATAGGTAGTAATAAAAGCTCCAGCGAATATTATTTCGCTGAAAGCTCTACAAAACTAGAAAAGATGATAAATGAAATAGCAAACGAAAGCAAGAAAGTAGGATTAACTCTTAATACTTCTAAAACTAAAATAATTATGAATGGAAACCAAGACATTGTATTAGTTGGGAATCAAACAATTGAATATGTAAATGACTACATATACTTAGGGCAAATGGTGTCCTTTCAAAAATGCACAAGCAATGAGGTACAAAGGAGAATAGCAATTGCTTGCAAGAAATATTGGAGTCTCAAGGAAATTATGAAAAACAACCAAGTAGAGATTAACATCAAGAAGAAACTTTACGAAGTCTCCATCCTACCGTCATTGTCATATGGCTGCCAAAGCTGGGCACTTAAGAAAGAAGATGAAAACAAGCTATCAGTTTGCCAAAGAAAAATGGAAAGAAGCATGCTGGGAATAAAACTCAAAGATAGGATAAAAAACAAAAAAATCAGAGGTGAAACAAAACTGAGGGACATTGTAGAGGTCATAAGATCACTAAAATGGAATTGGGCTGGACACATGTGCAGGATGGAAAATAATCTCCCTGATTCTACACTCCGTTGGGCAAAAAAAAACACAGAATGGATCCCATTGAATAAGAAGAGATCTAGAGGTCGACCGGAGAAGAGATGGCAAGACATCTTTACGGAGAAAGTTGGTCCTAACTGGATGACGAAGGCCAGAGACAGGAAAATGTGGAAGGAACTGAGGGAGACCTACGCCAAAAAAGGCGACTACTAACATTGTAATGTAATAATAATATAAGTAATAATGATATAATAATAATGTAATGTAATAATAATAAATGTAATAGTAAGAATATATTCATAATTCTCAAGGAAAATATGTAATTATATAAGTAGCATAAGTTAGTAGAAAAATAAAGGCTAATTTTATTTTATTTTATTTATTTATTTAATAAAAGCTCCGATATAAAAATATGAATTGTCCTCTCTCAAAATATTAAATCTGCTGCCTAAAATACTTACTTTCCGACTACCTTTGTCCCAATAAAAATTAAGAAACGACCCAATGAGATACTGAAATCTGCGAAAAAACTGTTCACGGCTATACTACTTTTCTACCAGCTTAAATTGCTGAAAATACTATTATGGCTCTGGGTGCAATTATACATTATACATACCCTTTCCGTCACAGAATCGCCACGAACCCACCCCGCCCAAATTACAGAAGCACTTTTGATGATTGTTGATTATGCCCAGGTTGTCTGGCAGAGATGACTTTTGAGCGATGAGACCACCAATTGCCACTTAAATATGTTATAATTTTACTCATTTGTAAGTTGTTTCCTAGTTTTAAGTCTGCAATAAAAGTATTTTATATCTATCTAGATATATGTTATGTAAATACCTAGGTAGGTATGGATATAAAAAATGGTTCCACTGAAGGCAATTTTTTTGAACCCATTTTAGTTTTTGCAATAATTCTGACGTGATTTTCAGAAATAGTAAAATCTGTTACTTTCCTATAATAATCTAGGCATAAAGTTCGACAGCATATCAAACTCGGCAAATTCCAGGAGGGCAATTCTGGCAATATATCCACTCGATAAATATGGCAAGAACTGTCAAAATAACGAGTGATAAACAAGCGTATTCCCAAATCTTCATTTCTATATTTATCGAGGGTTTTTCTTTGATGAGTTGCTCGATAAGTCGCACCAGAATGCCGTGTTTTGCGGTACTTGATATTTATGACATGATATTTTTAACCCATCATGATAATGAGTACCACTCGATAAATATGGCAAGAACTGTCAAAATATCGAGTGATACACAAATTCTCAAAATTTGCAATATGATTTATCGAGAGTTTTTCTTTGTTGAGTTGCGCGATAAGTCGCCTGAGAATGCAGTTTTGGTGGTATTTGATATTTATATGTAATATTTTTATCCCATGATGATTTATTTATTTTCATTTCATTTATTTTATTTTACAAATAGACTTAAAGTTAAAACCAAAACGCACAATAGTCAGTATGATAAGAATCACTCGATAAAGTATCACGTGATACGCAGAATTGATCCCCAGGTTGTATCTACATACATAAATATAATAGAATATGAAAAATGAGGAAGGGCCTATTAATGTCACCAGAGGTCACTCAAAAGGACTGTGATTTCACTCTTGATTTCAAATCGTCAAAAAGTCAGTTCGTATTCACAGCACACCTGTCATGAATCACCATCACTCCTTTGTATCGTAATGATGTTGATATTTCGTCTTATGTTTGCTATAAGCTTAATACAACCATCGTTTACACGTAGGTAGATACTATTATTTTACAATGTTAATAAACATCACTCATTGCTCGTTTACATTTGGCCCACCCCTGCACCGGCGATATCGTAATATTATTTATTTTCCAGTCCGCGCTCGTCGTTCATCAAACTCATGAGTGTCTTCAGCTCAATCTATACGTGGTACTAGTGTGTTAGTTTTGTTGTGATCATCGATTAGTTTTATGATATAACTACAACCATGTGTAAGTACCTTTATACCAGGTACATACCAGTTATACTATTCGAAACCTTATATACCCTATTAAAATAGGTAATTAGGTAATGTTTTCTATTTTTTAAAGCATAGCATAATCTTATATATAAAATTTCCATGTCACAATGTTACCGTACTCCTCCGAAACGGCTTTACCGATTTTTACCAAATTTTATATGCGTATTCAGTAGTAGAGAATCGGCTACTATCTATTTTCCATACCCCTAAGTGATAAGGGTTGAAGGCAAAACAACGTTTGGCGGGTCAGCTAGTAATTTATAAATAATTTATCATAACATGGGAAATCTTGGTGAACTCACTATTTTAGCGATGTAAGAAGAAAAATTGATTCAGCAGTAATAGAGAAAGTGACAATAAGTAAAATCAAATCAAGATGTAATTGTTGCTGATATAACTGTTGCTAATTATTTGAACCATGCCGCAATACTATCAATTTTGTGATTTCGGATGACCTCGAACTTGTCATTCCTATGCAATATTTTATTGAATAGTCTTAGGGTTATGTTTTACAATCCGATAGACTGTGGGTTGATTTAAAATATAGTTGTTTACGCCTGACTAAAATTAAAGAGCAAATCCGCATGTTATTAGATTCACAGCAGGCTAATCTAAGCAAGTTGGTTAGATTTGACAGTTCATCATTCGATTCTGACTCGCGAAGCTAAACGATTGTCCATCCTGAATCTTTATCCCAAAACACTGTAATTCTTTCAATACAAGTTATTTATACATTTCGGGAGTTTCATTTGGGTGTCTGTCGATGCCTAAACATCTGGCGACCGTGTCAATACGAGCTTGCGTAAGGAAATACGCAAAAATACCGAACGAGTTCGCGCCGGTAGGCGCCCGCCATCAAGTCGGACTTCCAGCCGGGCCATTGCGGCCGTTCCTATCTACAATTTCAAGATTCATCTGTTGAACGGAACACCTGAAAGTCCAGCTATTGGAGCCATTTGCAGTCCATCGATCCAGCGAAAGCGTCGAGCTGCATTCATGCCAATGAAGCTAAGTGTCCCTTGAGTGTACCTTCCTAATTTTTCCCATTCAATTTTCTTATCTAAATTCCCGAAATTATCCTATCTACATATATCAATCGGTCAATATATGTGCAATCTTTCTATTTACAGTGTTTCTATGGCTCAATAATAAATCTATTTATAGTAAATTCAATCACAAAGTTCAACAATCAATTCATAATTAAGTATTTGAAGCTACCCTATGTTGTGAAAAAATAATAATTAATTTTTATCTACCAAGTTACGTTCCTCTATAGATTTTAACTAGTTTCGTTTACAATTACGATTGCTAAGATTTTATAAGTAAATAATTTCAAGATTTTTGCCCCTGACTGGTGCCAAGTTATTTCGTGTACTTTTATTCACCCATCTCGCCGAACATTCCAGGCTTACGTTGCGTTATCGCACGCACTGTCGGCTTCGTTCGAGAATAATTCGGCCCAGCCCGCGCCCAGCGGCCAGCGCGCAGCGGACGCTGTCCACGCGTGGAGAGTGGAAGTCGAATACCGGTTCACAGGTGACGCCTAGTCAAGGAGCGTGCGTGAGATAATTTTCATTACCTTATCTAAAGTCAACTATTTTTATTGCAGTTTTTTGCACTCGGTTTTTATTTGTTGTAACCTCGAGTTAATTTATATTGTTTCTAGTTTAATCTTTAATTTGTTACGATGGGAGGTGAAACTAGTGCAAAGGACTCGCAAAGTTTAGTTGATCTTTGTACAAGACGTAGCTCAATTAAGGGCCAAATTACCAAGTTTAAAAACTTTACTCAACATGCCGCTACCAAGGAAAGGCTATCGCCCGATGAGTTAGCTGAGTTGTCTCTTAGACTTGGTAAATTTGAGTCACTTTCGAGTCGTTTTGACGACTTGCAAAGTCAGATAGAGGTGTTAAATCCTACTGGTTTGAGCTCCGAGTTGGACGAGCGAGATGAGATTGAGCAGCTTTTCATAACTAACATTGCCTTTGCTCAAAGTTTAGTACAAAAACATCACTCACAGTTGCGTCAAGAAGAAAGCCTCAACTCAAGTCACTTGTCCTCGGCTCAAAGCCATGTAGACCAAGAGTCTTTCGGTTTTAAATTACCGCAAATACAAATTGCAAAGTTTGACGGATCATTCTTTCGCTGGCTTGAGTTTCGTGACACTTTTTTATCTATTGTGCATAACAATGAGCGCATCGTTCCCATTCATAAATTTCACTATCTTATTTCTTATCTAACGGGTGATGCGTCGCGTATTATTTCTAATTTTGAAGTGTCAAGTGCTAACTATAAAAATGCTTGGAAATTATTATGCGAACGTTATGACAACAAGCGTCAGTTGATAAATCATCATTTAAATTCGCTATTAAGTATAGAACCAGCTACTCGCGATTTCGATAAATCGTTGAAATGTCTAGTAGATAACGTCAGTAAGAACCTGCGCGCGCTTTGCAGCTTAGGGCTGCCCACAGACCAGTGGGACGTTTTGATCGTCCACATGATGGCCTCCAAGCTCGATAATAGTACTCGCATGAAATGGGAAGAATGGCGTGGTACGTTGGATGAGTACCCTACTTTGAAACAATTTAATAAATTTTTAATTGATCGCGCTGACGTTCTCGCATCTATTCATCAGAACTCCAACGCTAAGCCAAGTCCGTCGGCTTCTAAGGCTTCTTCTAAGCCACAGACTAAATCTTTTGCATGCGCAAGCGAAGAGAAGACACACACAGCTGCTTCTGTTCCTCTTTTGCAGTGCGTCATCTGCCATGAAGGGCATCGTATCTACGACTGTCCTACCTTCATGGCCAAGAGTGTAGAAGAGCGTATTGCCGAAGTGCGTAGGTTGAAGCTGTGCTTCAATTGTCTTCGCCCTGGACATTTTCCTCAAATGTGTCCACGGGGCCCATGTCGCGTATGCAAAGGAAGACACAATAGTCTTATTCATAAACCGGATAAAGTATCCACTAACAATGCTTCTGTTTCCAGCGCTGTTGAGGCCACTGCTGACAGCGCTGACGATACTACTGTCAATTTTTCGAATCAAAGTTCTAACCAAGTGTTACTGTCCACTGCATTCATCGAGGTAGCCAATCCGCGGACGAAACAAGCCGAAAGGATTCGGTGCCTCTTGGACTGTGGCAGCCAATCATCATTCATCACACAATCTCTCAAGGATAAGTTAGGCTTACCTTCTAATCCAAATTGCCTGGTCAATGTACTTGGCATTGGCAACCAAAATTCTGGACAAGTCACCGAATCCTGCGTGGCTCAATTGAAGTCTCTAATCAATGGCTTCAAGGTCACATCAGGGTTCCTAGTTTTACCACAAATCACCGGTGATTTCCCTAGATTTCCTATCGACGTTTCAAGGCTTAAGATAGCTAACAATATTAAACTTGCAGACCCCATGTTTCACCAGCCAGCGCCGACTGATGTTCTAATCGGCGCCGATCTTTTCTGGGACATTCTCGGCCGCGAGCAACAGTCTCTCGGTCCTAACAATCCAAAGCTCGTGAATTCCCAGTTTGGTTGGATTATTTCAGGTCCTATTTCAGCAAGTATGCAAGCCACACATGTTCGATGCAATCATTCCATCATTTCAAGCACATTGAATGATGGCGATATTCAAATGAATCGTGATCTCGCGAAATTCTGGGAACTGGAAGAGGTTCCTCTAAAGTCTACACATAGCGAGAGCGAGAAGGCATGTGAGTCTCATTTTAAGTCTCACACTTTTCGCCTAGATACAGGTAGATTCTCTGTAGCTCTGCCGCTCAGAGATTCTGCCGATTGTCTTGGACAATCCTATAATGCAGCTAAAAAACGATTACTAAATTTAGAAAAACGATTTCGCAAACAACCCGATGTTAAATCGCAATATGTTCAATTTATGCGTGAGTACTCTGACCTAGGTCACTTGTCAGAGTCTCCTATTCCTATTCCGCATACTTCCTATTTTCTATGTCACCACGCTGTCTTTAAGGACAGTAGTGAGTCCACGAAGATCAGAGTCGTGTTCGACGGATCCGCTCCTACGTCATCCGGCTATTCAATCAACGATATTCTGTGGGTAGGACCCAACACGCAGGACTCGCTTTTCTCCATACTCATAAGAGCTCGGTTCCACAAGTACCTCTTGACCGGTGACGTTGAGAAAATGTACCGCCAGGTCCTAATCAACGAGGAGGACCGAGACCTCCAGCTGATACTGTTCAGAGAAGATGAGTCACTGCCTATTAAGACCTTCAGATTGAATACTATTACATACGGAATGGCCAGCAGTAGCTACTTAAGCACGAGATGCCTGTGGCAACTAGGCGAGGAGTGCACAGATCCAGGTATCAAGGATATAATCCAACACGATTTCTATATCGACGATCTCATCACCGGATCCGAGAACGAATCGGATCTAAAATACATCCATCAAGCTGTTTCCGCAGCTCTCCAGAAAGGCTGCTTTAATCTCCGAAAGTTTAAAACTAATTTACCCGCGATATTAGAGTCTACAATAAATTCTAACGACAATTTAATTGTCAGCGAGTCTTCCTCTACTCTGGGAATGGGTTGGAACCCATCTACTGATCAGTTGCATTTTCCTTTCAAGGTTCCGCCCCCATCTAATGATAAATTTCTAACGAAAAGATTAATTCTTTCGTCACTATTTAAAATATTCGATCCTTTAGGATTGCTGAGTCCCTGTGTCATCAAGGCTAAAATGCTAATGCAGCAACTGTGGTTGCAAAAGCTAGGCTGGGACGATCCAATCCCTATTGCTATTCAACAGGATTGGAATAAGTTCGCAAAAACCATACCTACTTTGTTGAACCTAGAAGTTTCTAGACGAGTTCTATGTGATAATCCAGTTTCAGTAGAATTACATTCCTTCAGTGATGCGTCACAAAACGCTTACGGCGCCTGTATCTACTTGCGCAGCGAAGACGCTGAAGGAAATGTAACTGTCAATCTTCTCTGTTCCAAATCGAAGGTAAGTCCTCTGAAGGCCACCACGATCCCGCGCCTCGAACTGCAGGCAAGTCTTCTGGCAGCCAAGCTATGTAATGCTGTCAGGGAATCTCTTCGATTTGAAATAAAAACGCAAGTACATTGGTGCGATTCAACTATTGTACTTTGTTGGCTGCGAAGCAGTTTCCAACACTTGAAAATGTTTGTTGCTAATCGCGTATCCGAGATATGCGAACTAACGAACTATGCTGCGTGGCGCTATGTTCCTACGTCAGCTAATCCAGCCGATCTGATATCCCGCGGGATCAATCCCGATGCATTGAGCACCACTACACTATGGTGGTCAGGTCCGTCGTACCTAGCAAAGCCTGAAACCGAATGGCCTATTCTCAATTTTAATAAAATTGAAACACAAAATCTACCCGAATTAAAACCTAATTTACAATCAGATTCAACTATGACTAACCTAACTACTAACAACGATGCTATAATAAATTTTAAAAACTATTCTAATTTCTCTAAATTAAAACGAACATTTGCTTATCTATTGCGATTCATTCATAACTCGAGATACTCGCAGAACAAAAGAACTCGCTCGTTATCAGTTGACGAGCTTGATGCGTCATTCATACATTTATGTCGCCTTGCTCAACGTGAATCGTTTTCAGTTGAATTTAACTTACTATTAAATAAGAAATCGTTAAGCCCTAAATCTCCTATTTTATCATTGTCTCCGTTTTTCGATAACGGTGGTGTTATACGTGTAGGAGGCCGCATTCAGGCTTCTGATTATAACTTTGACAAAAAACATCCTATTTTGTTACATGCGACGCATCATTTTACTAAGATTTTATTTGAGCTTGAACATAAACGCAATCTACACGCCGGCCCACAGCTGCTTTTAGCTATTGTTCGTGAGTATGTGTGGCCAGTGAACGGAAGGTACTTAGCACGAAGTACTGTCCGTAATTGTTTTAAATGTAGACGGCTACAGGGTAAAACCATGAAACCTATGCTAGGCAACTTACCGTCTCAGCGTATTACGCCGAGCTTTCCATTTCAAGCCGTAGGCCTCGACTTTGGAGGTCCCTTTTTAATTGTCAATAAAAAGGGACGAGGTGCTACGCTTTTAAAATGCTATCTTTGTATTTTCGTTTGTTTACGCTACAAATGCGTGCATCTTGAATTAGTTAGTGATCTTTCAAAAGATGCCTTTGTTATGACGTTTCGCCGCTTTGTGTCACGAAGAGGCAAGCCAGCCGAAATTTTTTGTGATAACGGCCGTAATTTTGTTGCGGCTGCTAAAGAAATCAATCAATTTTTAAAATCCAACGCACCTTCTTTATCTGATTTCGCAAGCGAAGAAGGAATTAAATTTTTATTTTCTCCGCCTTACGCACCTCATTTTGGCGGCATCTTTGAAGCCGGTATAAAATCCGCTAAATTTCATTTAAAACGCGTTATGGGTAATTCACACCTAACGTTTGAAGAGCTTTCTACTCTTTTCGCACAAGTAGAGGCCGTATTGAACAGTCGTCCACTCTGTCCCTTATCGTCCTCTCCTGATGACTTCCTATGCCTTACTCCTGGGAATTTTCTCATTGGTCGGGCTCTCACTACGCTACCTTCGTCTACTTTGGAAGATTGCAATCCTAACAATCTGAATCGTTATGAAAGACTGCAGCAAATTCACCAACACTTTTGGCGCCGATGGCAAAGAGAGTATATTACCGAACTGCAGCAACGCCATAAATGGAAAACCAATTCTTCAAACCCAAAGATTGGAGACTTGGTACTTATTCAAGAAGATGACGCCCCGCCGCTTTGCTGGAAACTCGGACGTATCTCCAAGTTATTTTATGGTCCTGCTGACAATATAGCACGAGTTGCTGATGTAACAACAAGAGGAGGATGCACGCGCCGTCCCTTGGTTCGCCTGTGCCCACTTCCAACTGCTGAAGAACTTGAAAGTTGAAAACAGATTTTTCAACGCGGGGAGGATGTTTACGCCTGACTAAAATTAAAGAGCAAATCCGCATGTTATTAGATTCACAGCAGGCTAATCTAAGCAAGTTGGTTAGATTTGACAGTTCATCATTCGATTCTGACTCGCGAAGCTAAACGATTGTCCATCCTGAATCTTTATCCCAAAACACTGTAATTCTTTCAATACAAGTTATTTATACATTTCGGGAGTTTCATTTGGGTGTCTGTCGATGCCTAAACAATAGTTATAAGTAGATATTTTGAACACGAAGAACATTTGGTGGCAGAAACACCATGAGGCCTCTCATATGAACTAACATCAGACAATTTTGTTTATTTCTTTAATTTTAGCCTTAACCATATCTTATTTATAAAATTTCCATGTCACAATGTTAGTTACCGTACTCCTCCGAAACGGCTTTACCGATTTTTACCAAATTTTATATGCGTATTCAGTAGGTCTGAGAATCGGCTACTATCTATTTTCCATACCCCTAAGTGATAAGGGTTGAAGGCAAAACTACGTTTGCCGGGTCCACTAGTAATATATAAAAATCTCGTGTCACAGTGTTTGTAACAAAGCTCCTCCGAAACGGCTTTAGCGATTTTTATGAAATTTTGTGTGTATATTTAGTAGGTCTGAGAGTAGGATGTTATCTATTTTTTGATACCCGTAAATGACAGGCCGTGGGAGGCCCACGCCAATTTTTTTTTTGTATTTTTTGGAACATTGTTTATTTTTATTTTTTTATGAGTTGGCAATTTTCACCTTTGGTTGATGGCAAAACAACGTTAGCCGGATCAGCTAGTTTTTTTGTAAATTCAAGTTTCTCGAGTTTCTGTGGTTTTTTTTATTATAGTGCGTAAACCCGTGTGTGAGGAACACTCGGGATAATTTCTGAGAAATTTTATAATAACGAATTATTTTTGTAGACGTCGCAATTCCTTTGGGATATTATTAAACTTATTGTAAATTGTGATAATTAATTTTACATGATGTACTGAAGAACCTACTCACACTTATATAATAAACACAAATGCGAAAGTTTGAATGGCTATTTGTATGTATGTTTGACCTCTTCACGCCACATCACGTCTGAACGGACCGGGCTGTTTTGCATAGGCTGGAATATAAAGTAGCTCTAAGCCTGGAATCAAACACTACTAGCTAGGTACTTTTTATACCATAAGTCAGTTCCCATGGGATAGATATAATCCTTCAACGTTTTCATACAAACAACCACGACGCTAAAACTAGACGCAAACGCAGAAACTAGTCTATTTCAACTTAGTATTGATATACCGATTTCTGTATTCCAGATCGTAACAATGCTGCGCGTATGACGCTGTGGCTGGCCATGCTGGGCGTCGCTCAGCCGCAGTCAATGCCTGCTGACACCGACACTCCGCCCTTCAACACTCTCTACAAGTGGAAGTTCGTCGACTTCGAGTTCCCTACGACGAGACATCGCGACTATGCTGTAGCCACTGGGTACGTTACTTGACTTTTCACTAAAGGAATGTATTTATCCACGATACAACTGTGAAATTTAGATACTGTAAGTAATCGTAGTCAGCAAAGTAGAGGTATAAAAATATTTTTACTTGTTCCAGGAAGTTCGTCCCGGAGAATGTGTTACCCCTCGGACTTGAAGTGTGGGGTTCACGTGTGTGGGTTACACTTCCGAGCTGGCGGCGAGGAGTGCCGGCCACGTTGGCAACGCTGCCAAGGCTCGGCAGCTGGGCTTCTCCGCCGCTGAGGCCGTATCCAGATTGGAGCTTTCATAGAGCTTTCAGTAAGAAATTATATCTTCTCATTTTCAATAATATATATTTTTTCATCACCAACAATCTCTTATCAATTTTAATAATTTTTCAGATGAAAATGGCAACTGTTCTGGTCTAACATCTGTGTTCCGAATAAACGCAGACTCGTGTGGGAGGCTGTGGGTTCTTGACTCTGGTCAGATCGACTCACAAGACAACCCCCAACAATTATGTCCCCCGAGCATCGTACTCTTTGATCTCTATACAGATAAAATGATTGCACGGTACCAAATTCCCAAAAGGTACGTGTTGCAAGATTCATTGTTTGCCAACATCATTGTGGATACAAGAACCGAGGACTGTTCAGATCTGCATCTGTATATCACGGATACTTGGCGATTTGGGCTGCTGGTTTTTAGACAAAGCGATGCAAGCTTTTGGAGATTTTCCAGTACATTATTTTACCCAGACCCCTTCGCTTCCAATTTCACTCTACACGGTCTTAATTTTCAATGGCCAGATGGTATTTTCGGTCTGGCCCTGTCTCCGATTAATAGATTCAAAGATCGTGTTTTATTCTTTAACTCGTTAGCAAGCTACAGGGAGTTTTATGTGCAGACCTCTGTCCTCCAAGATCCTTCACGAGTAAATGACAGTTCTTCAGACTTCAATCTGTTAGGAGATAGTAGAGGGCTTAACGGTCAAGCTTCCGCTTGCGCTATGGATCGGAAAGGAGTGTTGTTCTATGGACTAGTGATGCGTGATAGCGTCGGATGCTGGGACTCTAAGAAATTATATGAAAAAAAGACCCAAGGAGTCGTGGCTTCGAACACAGAATCATTGATCTTTCCTAATGATATTAAAGTAGATCAGGATGTCCAGCAAAGTGTGTGGGTAATTTCTAACAGACTTCCGATGTTTCAAGCGGGACCTTTAGACCCTGGTGATTTCAACTACCGCATCATGTATGCCGACACACAGGAGGCGGTGCGGGGCACAGTCTGCGATACTCAAACTAAACAACCCTCGCGTTTTTCTTTGATTCATAGAGGTCATAAATTACCATAAATTGCCATAAATTAGAATAAAATAATGTCATTTAAGAATAACAAAGTTATCTTGTAAATATAGTAATTAAATAACTAAGTAATGTAAAAAATAAACTCCTTTTGAATGCTTAGAGCAATTTTAATTTGCGCTTGCTCCGAAGTAGATAGACTTAGCAAAGATTTTTTGATCAGGCAATGAAAGAAGTTGTGGATTATTTTTTGCAACAAAAGGTCAGATGCGAAGAACACAGATCAAAGCACACATTCGTTAGGTGTCTGCTCATGAAAAGCTTATAAAAAAAACATTTTCCGTAGTATTTTAGCTCGTCTTTATGCTATTTATTAATATTATATTATGATCTGAAATTAATTGAAGTTTTGTTTTTATTAGGATTGTTTATAATGATTTTTTTATATAAGTTTAGATATAATTAAGTTATAAGTTTTTTTATCATTTCCAATTGTACAATTTCTGACTTGCCTTAAATTGTAGAACGACCTATGTGCTATGGTATAAATGGTAAATATAATAAATACAAATACCTAATACATAATTTCATAATAAACGACGTGTAGTTAATTATTTTATGTTCAATTAAGGTACCACCTATATCAAAATAATCACACATAAGCTTAGGTACGCATAAAAGTAGATCCCTACTTACCATACATACATAACTATACATAATTACCTACTTCTACAACTATATTCCGAGGGGACGAGCAACGCCTATAGAATACGACCGTGAGAATGAAACTTGGTCTACATGTTTACCAAAATAAAAATCTTATTTATCGTTTATATTTTGAGAAAAATATTTGAAACTCAATTCTGTGCTCTCTACAAACGCAAAAACAATTCTCCTACTTTGCTGTTGTCTTGGCATCACTGCATATTATTAATCCACATTGAAACACATAATCGACTAGTAGGGTGGGTCAAAAGATTTTGTAACTCAACGTCTACATAATATGCTTCTATTTGATCATTACAAGTTCTTAGTTTACGAGTGAATAGACGTGTTATGTTTACAAGTGAATAGGTGTGGTTGGCGGTGAACATGCTCTTAAATAAGGTAAGCGAGGTTTTATTTCATCTACAAAAATGTAAATTTTACAGAAGTAATTTGTAAAATTGTTAATAAGTAGCAAAGACAAGTTAGGTATTAAGTAGAAATAACGCAATGTCGCAAGGATCAGGGTGATTTGGTACCTTTACTAAGTTACCTTCTCTACTCATGGACATCGAGTCGATATTAATGCCGGCATCGATTCTGGGCAACGTATCTACGAGAGATTGGCAAAGGGCAAATAGAGAACGAAACACTTGGTCTGTTGCTTGGAGATGAGGCCCGTCCCAAGTCTCTAGGGCTATCATAAAGGAGATTGTACCTACTTCAATAATCATACCAAAGTAGATTTTTTCTAATGGTCTTTCACAATATTCTGTCCATAGGTACCAAGTTTTGTTTTTACATTCCGATGGCAAAACCAAAGATAGATATTATGGTTCATTGAGGATATTGCAGACGGGCATTTAAGGCTGTTACAAAGGTTATTTGTTCATATAGGTCATTTTATCCTCATACAACCGTAAGAGGTACCTAATTTGAATTTGTTTGACCATCAGATGTTTTCGTTTGTTACATAATGAGAAACAGAGTTTATGTTTTAATAGTATTAAAAACTTGTATTGGTAAAATATCAAAAACTACGTAGGAATATAAAAAAATCACTTTTGTTTCAGCAAAATGTGATAGGGCTGAGTTTCGCAATGTGCCTCATGTTATGCGACGCAGAGAAAGAAATTGCGGATAAAAAAACAATAGGCACTCTTTATCGATGGAAGCAAATCGACTTTGACTTTCCTGCAGGACAGAGAGAAGATGCCATCAGAGATGGGTGAGTATAAAAATAACTCAAAACATATTTATGAACTTGAGTTCATGCAAGCAAATTAAGATCGTGGCAACTTCGACACAATATAGTGAAGTTATCAAACTTTGGAATTTACTAACCTTGTAAAGAATAAAAATACTAACTTATAGAATGGTGATAAACTGGAAAATCCCAATTTAAATGAATGCCTTCTTAGTTATGCTTTTTGTTTCAGTAATTATATTCCCAAAAACGTGATAACTTTAGGTATAGAGCGTTGGAAGGAGCGCCTGTTCCTCAGCACTCCGCGATGGAAGAAGGGTGTTCCGGCCACATTGTCATCACTGCCCATAGAGGCGCAGTCGGAGTCACCACTTCTACAGCCTTATCCTAACTGGGATTGGCACAATGCAAGTGTGTATTCATAAATCTATATTTTTTTGCCATCAATAGAAAATCACTACTAATATTTTATTTAAGACTAGCTGCTGCCCGCGGCTTTGCGCGCGCTTTTCATGTACCCTATGTCCGTCCCCGGGATACCATATACCTCCTTGCCAAACTTCATTAAGATCCGTTCAGCCGTTTAGGCATGAAAAGGTAACAGACAGATAGATAGACATAGTTACTTTCAAATTTGTAATATTAGTAGGATTCTATTGATAAATGATTGATTGTGTGTGTTATGATGAATTATAGAGGTAATATTTGTCTGTTTATGTTTTTATGCAATATACAGGGTGGAAAAAATCAATGGGCCCTGAAGGGAAACCATTTTAAATCCTTAAGATGGATTATTTTACTTAATCGAAACATTCCTTTATTTTTTAAAAGAAATCAATCTGCATTCTGAGATTTTCTAAAAGTCGCCGGCCACAACCAGGAATCGAACCAACTAAAAATTCAAAAAATAAACACTAGCTAATTTATTCCACTAATCGATAGGATAAAATCTCTCTAGTAAAAATATATGGTCTGTGGATCTGCTAAACTTTTGAAAATTATTCACTAGTAGAACGCTACGTACATGAGGACATCGAGAATGTTGAGAACATCTATCCCAGCCTAGTAAAGGACCAAGGTGAATGGCATAAACATAGAGAGCCCTATGCCCAGCTGTGGGTCGACTACGGCCGATGATGATGCCTAGATAGCGGCAATATTCCTGAGTGAGATAAAGGTAGCAAAGAACTATGTCTGATTCAAGGTAACGCGAGAGCGAAGCTGCGAGCAAAAGAGAACCTATCCATTATTACCTAAGCTAGATTTTAGGTATTAGGAATGTCTAAAATCTTATAAAATATTTGATTGTCCACAGCAAACTGCACTGGATTCACGTCTATCTTCAGAATGAGCGTCGACCACTGCGGCACAATGTGGGTTCTTGACTCAGGGCAAGTCGAAGCATTTGAAACACCTCGACAACTGTGCCCCCCAACACTTTTTGCAATTGACCTAAATACCGACAAGATTGTGGCACGCTACCCAATACCCAGCGACTTCGTCCTACAAAACTCTCTGATTACGAATATTGTCGTAGACTCGAGAGATGCACGCTGCAGAGATCTACACGTATATATTGCAGATGCGTGGCGATTCGGACTCATCGTCTTTAAAGGTCAAGATGCATCTTTCTGGAGATTCAGCCACTATAGCTTCTACCCCGAGCCGTTACTGTCCAACTACACTTTACACGGTTTGAATTACCAATGGTCCGATGGCTTGTTCGGTATGTCTCTCGGTAAATTCCACCAGGGTGATCGATTACTTTATTACCACTCAATGTCGAGCTCTTTAGAGTTTGTGGTCAAAACGTCAGTTATCCGCGATCCCTTACGCGTCAACAACTCTGTAGGTGAATTCGAGCTGCTGGGCGACAGTCGCGGCACTGACGGACAGGTCTCGGCCGCGGCGGTGGACCGCAACGGTGTTATGTTCTACAACCTCATTTCGCTCGACAGTATCGGGTGTTGGGACACACGCAAACCATATGCTATCAAGAATTTAGGCGTTGTTGCTCAAAACAATAAAACGATGATATTTCCAAACGATCTGCGTATTGATCATGAAGTACCGCAGATTGTCTGGGCGATTACGAATAGGCTACCAATGTATCAGTTCGATTTAATAAATCCTAATGAGTTCAATTACCGCGTTATGTATTTGGATCCTCAGAGCGCTGTTAAAAATACAGTGTGTGATCCACATGATTATTAGTAGGTAAATTAATGATAAGCCAATAAATTGTTTGTCAATGAAAAATATCGATGTACTTTGAATCACATAATTAAGTTTCAAATAAAGTTAAGTATAAATTTTCACGCTGTATGTAGATTCATGTACTTAATTTTAGCTATCAATCTATAAATTTTTCTCGCGTTTAATCTATATTGTTTTTTTATTTTCTCCATCGTTTGTATCTTTTAAATGAATTGTGCCATTGCTTAGCCCTTTTTTTGAAGACTTCGGGCTTACAGAATGAACTATATGTTTTGTTCTTACTTTTGGTTCGTTATTCTCAATGCTCAACACTGAGTTATCAGAGTCATCGGAATTGGTTTTGAGAGATGCTAATGGTTCCGATTGATATTCGTCTTCTTTTGACGATGTTGGCTGATTTTCTTCCTCTCTTTGCTTGTTTTGTGGAAGATGTTGATTAGAATTAACAGATCTTTTACTCGTAGTTCTTTTAACATGATGACCTTTAACATCCGATGATACTGAAACAGTGCGTCTTCGAGACTTCATCGTATTACCATTTTCGTTGACCCGATTATGAACCGTTTTAACAGCAGCAAGCTGTTCTGCTGTTACTGCGATGTCTGTAGGCTTTTTCATAAATATTTGTGGGTATTCTCGTACGTAAGAAGCCGTATTTCCTTTACTGCTTCCAACAAAATGTGGAGTGTCAGTGTCATCAGCTGGCTGTATACTTGGTCGGTTACCGGACCTAAAAACTTCAGCTTGAGATGATATACTTTTTAGCAATTCAAAGTTAGGATCAATATCTGTGCTTTCTTTAAATGCCCCTATGCGTAGCATCATCAACACGAATTGATCCAGAATGCGGTCCGCAGTCTTTGGTGCTACCACATCAATCCCGTACCAGTCCTCGTACGAAGCAGTTTCTGATTGTCTTTTTGAAATGGGTGACGCTACAGTAGGTGCATCTGCGTTAGATGCAATATCCTCATTACTAGCGTTAGGTGAACTATGCAATTGAGATGTCAACAACGTAGATGGACGGGATCTACGTTCGTTACTACTTCTGGATCCTTCTCCGTAACTGTGAATAAAATATTAGTATCACAACAAACACCGTGACTCAAGCCAGTAAGCAGCTCAAGCAGTTTAGTGTGAAATTATGTACTTTGGCGAAAGATCACAGTGCTACTATACCAGTGGACAAATAACAGGCATCACAATTTTGTGATCGACATATACCGAATAGTACGACTTACAGACTTGCCACAATTTTAGTTCGCAGCTGTTCTTCCCCAAGCAAAGATTTCGTCCTCCGCCTACGGACAGCGAGTTCAAGTCCATAATCGTGATCTTTTGATGGTAGGACAGTTGTAAATGTCTTGAAAGCTGATGCAACTTTTAGTGCATGATAATAGCTGTAAATAACATTATTTAGGTAGTTTTACCCAGATTATTGTTGCCATCTAAGATGCTAAATATTGCAACAACATTTGATTATTTTTAACCCTTTTTGTTGACTCAAATCTGTAATAGCAAGATTAATTGACTGTAGTTCACCTGAACATCAGCATCCATATGTAAAAAGCAGGCGTTATTGACAATAGCTTCACGATTACGAACTTTATGCAAGGCGGCTTCGCTGGTCCCAGCAGCACGCAGGTACCGAGACCTAGAGCCAAGCAGGTCAGCTCGCAGAGCAACTTCCTTGTTGCTGCCAGCAGGAGCCAGGGTAACACCAGAATTGGACGCTCTTCCTTAAAATTTGATAAGGATATTCAAACTCTCTCTCTTATTAAATGCTGTTCACAGGGAGGCTTTTAAGCTGGGATGAAAGTGTACAGCCAAATCTGAGACGATGATAAATAGATGAGTTGTCTATGGAAACATGTGCTCAATTTATGAGAAAACTAAAACGCAACTACAAGACATATTTACTTTTTACATATATTTTACTTTTGCAGGAAATCGAACCGGTTGATTTTTCAACACTTCCTTCTCAAAAGCCACCCTGTATACTTATTCGTTACATTGAGTTGCTTTTCAACGAAATTGCCTATTTTATATATTTCATTGTAGAGATATTAAACTCTAAAACAAAACGTCATCGTAGGGCCTAGCCTAATAGTAATTCTCAATATCCATGCAAAATTCCTTCACATAACGAATATACGAACTTTATATTAACGTAAATACCAAAAAGACTGGATATAGCAGCACAATATACGTGGCCAGATATACGTAGACGGTGAAGCACTGAACCAGCATGACCCCTGAGATCATGGTCCGCAATGCTCGCTGCACCGGCATGGACAACTCTTCTGGCATGGCCATCTGCCAAACCTGTGTAAACAAGATTAGAAAACTAGTAGACACCCCTTAATAAATGTATAATATATTTTTTTACTATAAAAACTATACTTTGATAAATTCATTATGAAAAATATTTGGATGAAAAAATATTTAGTAACAATTCCGCGTATAACCTACTCTGATAGTATTCATCAAAGTAAGTTGTCTACTAGTTTCGTCTCTCCACGCACATATTTTGCAATGGATTTCCGCAAAGTAATGCCTGAATCTATTATTTATTTTTAAATTCAATAAGACTAAGTGAACTACGATCATTATTTGTGTTCGAAGAACACCAACGTATTTTCTTCAGGGTGAGTGAAGAAAACCCATGTTAAGGGATGAAATGATAGTGTTCTGACAACACAACCAAGGTTTGTAGTATTTTGTATTTGTATTTATTTATTTCCACCGTAGGTACACATGTTACACTTGATGTCGTTAATTCTATCTATCTTATAATATTTACACAAACTTATCAGTAACTTTTCAGTAGTTAACCCGTCACGTTCTTAATGTAGGTTTAATAAATTATTTGTAACAAAAATCGTGCATGTAACGCAGCGTATTGAATAGGTACAAAGAACAGCTTGAACTGAACTCGGTGATAAAATAAATCCGGGATTTAGACAAGTCTCCTGATCCAGTGGTCAGCCACAGAGTTCAATTATTATATTTTGATTTAGTCTGCCATAAAGACCATCAAGTCTGCTATGTAGGTATCATAATGTGGCAAACACCAAATAGACCAACCTGTTTAAGATTAGCGTTCACTTTGAAGAGGGTAGCATCAAATATAGTTCGTACCAGCCCCACAAGAGTCCATAAACACACCTCTGATTGCAGGTCCATGCCCACATACGATAAAATGTTGATCATAATGCACCGATAGAGTTCGTCAAACACCAAGAACTAGAAATATTTTGATCGTAAGTGACTATGAGCTTGATTAGTAAGTAAGAGTAGTTCACTCAATTTATTTTTCTGCGCTACTTCATGTTTTTAGGGTATTTTACAAATCATTTTGTTTTTCAAAATATTTACCGATATCGCCTGCAAACTGAGGCCAATAATAAAAGTTACTCTATGGTTACTCTATTATGGCCCAATACAAATAGATACGCATACGTTGACATTGTCATTTTTATTTTTTATCTGTGTTTTGCGTTTTTCTCTCTGGATATCCAAGAAGGTGAGGAAGTTATAGTTTTTTTTATATTTTACTTTTAAGGACTTAGATAATTTCGATCTAATGTAGCCCGTTAAATAAAATTTTTGATTTTCACAGTTTGGCAAGAGATTCCTATTTATTGTGTTTTGAATTTTTTTCTGCGTTTTACAGACAAATTATTAACAGTAATTTGGCGCAAATCTTACTATTTTCTATCAACCCATCATAAACCCAACTTCGATTTAATTGTATTTTGGGACCATTTGAGAAAATGTTGAATTTAAGCACAAAATCTCTTATTTTCCCAAATGCTCCAAAAATACCAATGAGCCGAAATTAGTTTTTTCATAAGTTAATAGAAAATGGCTTACATTTTCGCCAAATTACTTTTCCGCTAGTTGTATTCCTTAAAGCAGAATAAAACTAAAAATCAATAATCTCACGCCAACCCGCAAAGTAAAAAAAAGTGTAAGCAATAAATAGTCCCTATATTTATGGAACTTTAATAAAACAGACTCTATATGTAGAGCAAAATTAGGAAATTACTGATTAAATAATATTTGGCGTTTTAACGAGCTATTCGTCTGGTACGTTATTTTTGTATTCATATTCCAGCGATAGGATTAATAGGAAAATAGCCTGGTACAGGGTACCAATGAAAAACGGTGAATAGGGATTCAGTCAGAGTGATCTTGATGATGCGTCATCATCGGGCCGAGCGGAGCGCCAGACGAACTACGACCGGCAACCAAAGCGCGCGCTGCGGTCCCATAAGAAGAAAGTTACGCGGGAAAACGTAAATTGTCCATGTGAACTGTATGTGAAGTGATAAAATAGTGCAGCATTGATAATTATCCAGTACCCTCTTGCATTTCCAAGGTAATTTTGTTTTCATTGCAAGCATGCTATGTTTTGTTTCATTGTTTTACCTACACGTGAATTGCGTATTTTCTGATAAGGCAGTTTTAAGTTTAACGTCTTCGGATATTTTGTATGGTTACTTCAGAGGCCTTGATGAGGTATATTTAAACATTTTTTATTTGGGTTACGTTCTTACCTTGAGCGACGTGAGTCGCAAGCTATTTTTAATAATTCGTCTTTACGTAGGAGAGCCGTGTTTTTGTGAAAATTTTCGTGAACAAAATAGGTTTTCGACAGAATATAATATACTACGAAATTATTTTCATTTAAAACCAACCTAAGTTAGCACTTAAAGCAATTAGAAGCAGACATTGGTTGATCAGTTTTTTGACAAATACCTACTTACAATCGGTAAAAAAATAACTTTATTAAATAGGGTACTTAATAAAATTTCCTGATAACTAGTTATCTCGTTTTAATGAATAATGCATGAGATTGACCTTCTCGAGTTCTGCCAACTCGAGCCAAGGGCAAGAGCGTGTTACACATACAGTCGTGATGTCACCGTTTTACCACTGAATCTAGCTACCTTACTAGTAGATGCAATGATTGATAATTATTTCCTAGGAATTGCAAACAAGATATTACCTACCAGCTTTTTCCCGCGGCTTCGCACACGTATGTCCATGGTAAAAAGTTTTAATCAAGTTCTAGAACTAAATCTATATGCAGTATACATACATATAATACATATGTCGCTGGCAAAAACTTTTATTCCAGTGCTAGAACTAAATCTATGTGCAGTATAGGTACATATAATACATGTGTCCATGGCAAAAACTTTTATTCCAGTTCTAGAACTAAATCTATGTGCAGTATACATATAATACATTATGTGCATGGCAAAAACTTTTATTCCAGTTCTAGAACTAAATCTATGTGCAGTATACATATAATACATATGTCCATGGCAAAAACTTTTATTCCAGTTCTAGAACTAAATCTATGTGCAGTATACATATAAGTAATACATATGTCCATGATAAAAAGTTTTAATCCAGTTCTAGAACTAAATCTATATGCACTTAGTATATGTAGGTACATATAGTATGTCCGTGGTATTTAGTATTTATTTATTATTTGATAACAAACATCGTAGGTAAACATTTAAACATCACATATTATGTTTAAAATAATGTTTATCAAGATGGAAGGATCAAAAGATGAGTGCTGATACTAGAGAACTCAAAAAGTACAGAATAGATCGAGCTGACGCACGCATGTAGTTCTATACCTGGAATAACATTATGGAACTAGACATTTTAACAATAAAAAAAAACGTAGCAAGCTGCTAAAAAATTAATAGGTGATGTAACCTAATTATGTGTGGTGGTGAGCATTATGGGTTGACCAATTTATTACGAAAATACCGAACTGTAGAGCATTTGATACGAGTTAGAAATAGGATCCGAAACCAAAAACGAAACAACCGAAACTCTTAAAAAGGTCTGAGAATTAAATAAATAAATGACAAGGTGGCGATTACTATAAAACAAAAAAAAATTAGGAAGTTTTTGGATAATAGGCAATTTTCTAAAAAATCTCTTAAAAACCAGTCCAAAACTATGTGAACAACATGAAAGTTCTAGAGTGCCGATATAAAACAAGTGAAAATGGTTAAGAATGTATGTATACTAATATCATACGACAGGAAATGAAAGTCATTAGGCCAGTGAACTGAATGAGACTTTCCATCATAGCCCTCAGGTCAGGTCAGACAAAAGTTAGAGCTAGTCCATACTAATATTATAAATGCAAGAGTATGGATCGATGTACTTATGTTACTCCTTCACGTCAAAACTACTGAACGGATTGGGCTGGAATTTGCGTTGATGTAGCGTTGATATAGGCTTAAACTTGGAATAATACATAGACTATTTAAAGTATTTTTAAACTAACGCGATCTGATCATATCCTGTCCTACTAATGTTATAAGTTTAATGTCAAAGTTTGTATGGATGGATATTTGTTACTCTTTCACGCAAAAACTACGGAACCGATTAGGCTGAAATTTGGTATGGGAATAACATAGAGGCTATTTTTATCCCACTATTATTAAGCCGATATTTAAAACGCGGGCGAAGGCGCGGGCAGCAGCTAGTTCAAAATAAAAATAAATAAATAGGCCACGATAAATACACGTGAATATTTATTAAAAAATTGATAATTTTTAATTCATCCGATATAATATTATTAAATATTTGTAGACTTTGATTAACTTATCCCTAAGCTACTTTTCATCCTGAAATAAACAATGCATACAAAGCCGCGGGCGGAAACTAATCTTTCACACGCAAAAACTACTGAATGGATTTTAATGAAACTTTACATTAATATAGCTTATACATCAGAATAACACATAGGCTATAATTTATAAAGATACTCGCTGGTGCCCGCGACTTCGTCTGCGCAGGATTAGTATTCTTCTTAGTACACGCGGGCGTAACCGCGGGCGGGTAGCTATAGTGATGAAAAAATTTAACTATACTTACTTAATCCCATAGACCTATTTTTTTGTGCCTAATCCAGCAGAGAAACGTAGATTTGATAAACAGGGATATACTGAGGTGTATGGGTTTGTAGAAGTTGATCGCTTTAGTAGATAAGCACTAGGCAAACTCTATGTAGAATGTTTGTAAACAAACCGCCCATAACCTAAAATTCACTCTGTTCCCGCGTCTTTCTACACTCAATTTACATGACTTGCCGAGATACTTCCTTCAATATTTATTGCTTACAATTACATCTGACACTCGACGCCAAGCAAGCGAGTTTTAGTTTTTTGTGTCTTGGTTTGTTTACAAACATTCCACATAGAGTTTAGGTAGTGTATACCCACAGACATGGTAGAGCTGCGCCATTAGATTTCTGTGTGTCTAAGTTTTCATGTGATGTGACCCGCTCATTTTTTTTCATTCAGACAGACAGAACGGGGCACGCCTTTTAAGGCTTCATTCAAACAGGATCAAAAGGCAACGGTAGTGACATACTAGATTCTATCTATACCTACCTACGTGAGAACACGTCTAAGGTCCCGACTGTACCATATATGGCGAGTCTGCATAAGGTGTGCAGATCGCTAGATAAATTTATTTGATTACATCTACACTCTTGTGGAGCCCACCAACAAAATTCTTCGGTTTAAAGATCTTTATTTTCTTATTAACAACAAACATGTCACTTACCTACATGACTTACCTACGATTATGCACCGATCAATAATTACATATTATGATAGTTTTCATCTTTCTAAATTAGGTCTAATCGTAGACTGACCATAGAAGCAAAAATCCTCAATCTACGGGTAGTGTTACATCCAGCGAGTTTTTACTCTATGGTTACATCCTTCATTATTTGATATATATTTTTGCAATTTGTTCTTAAACACGCCAAATTTCACTAGGATAGTGACATAGAATTTTAATAATATTGTTCTGTAGTCTTTGATTTTACTTTGAAACTAAGGTCCGTCCACAAATTTATTTTCTTTGGATGAATGAAAGAATGCGATATTTCTTAAACTCTGCTTCTTTTTAAAAATATTGATGTGTCTATCGCCTCGAAAAATATTGGGAACTAGCTGCTGCCCGCGCCTTCGCCCGCGTTTGATCGGGATAAAAAAAGCCTATATGTTATTCCAGGTCACAAACTTCCCATACCAAATTTCAGCCTAATCGGTTCAGTAGTTTTTGCGGAAAGAGTAACAAATATCCATACATCCATCCATACAAACTTAGACATTTATAATATTAGTAGGATAATATATATATATATATGTATAATAATATATATAATGAAAGTTTCGATATTTATCGAGCTGACAGATTACGTGTCTATGAAAAATTTTATTCTTTCATTATGTCAAAGAAAATAAATGCCTGGACGGAGTGAAAAACCAAAATTTACCAACACAAAGAAGCGTCTATTTTATAAAGAACTATCTCTTAAAAAACCTAAACCCATTTTTGAATGACAAAATAAACTGTTATCTGATACAACACTCGACTTGTTACCAAGACCAGGCTTTTCACAAGCCATATATATTTTTGTAACGAATTTGATACTGGATGATGGGTGAATTTTGAGTTTGAAAAAAATCTAATCTACATGATTACCTACGTGTCTATGAAAATTCGTATTCTTTCTTTATGTCAAATAAAACAAATGCGTGGACGGAGTATAAAAACAAAATATACCAACACAAAGAAGTGTATATCTTAACTATCTCGTAAAAACCTAAACCCGTCAGTGAAAGACAAATAAACTGTTATCTGATAGAACGTTAATATATAAATTCCTTGGATACAACACTCAACTCATTACCAAGCCTCAACGGTATATATTTTGAACAAATTCGAGAATATGGCTGTTGCGTGAATATTGAGATATAAAAAAAACTACCTAACCTAAATGACTAAGAGATTGATCAACGTAGCTACTGGTGTTAATTAGACACTAAATCAGTTTTCAGAGAGCGAGCAATGCTTTCGAAAAGCCCTGTTCTCGTAGTTTCGTTAATTGATTTCATTGTAGCCATTAACTATGTAGGGCAGCGATCGCATTGTTTGGAATTTCTGAACCGAAATTGCTTTGTTAATAAAACACTAGGTTCTTACATTGATGGCAAGTGGAGTGAAAAGATACTAAGTTAAAGAAACCCTTTTAAAATATCTATGTCCTCCTGGAAGGCTTTGCTCGTCATGGGTTGGCGCGATATTCATTTTGTTTGTGGATTTTCTATGTTTCTGCGTTTTACGAAAATAATTAAACGCAAATCTTGAACTATTTCTATGGACCAATAAAACCAATTTCAAATATTGGGAAACAGTTGAATTTTAGATCCGAATCTCTTATTTTCCGAAATGCTCCAAAACTACCAATGGACCGAAGTTTGTTTTTACATGTTTACGTGTTTATTTTTCCATTCGTTTTATTCCTTGAAGAACTCATGAGAAGATTTTTTAACTTAACTTTGGGAAAATAAACAGCTTTTCGGAGCACTTAGCAGCTTGATGACTAAATAAAGATACATCATTCGTAATGACCCGCGTTTCTTTATTTGTTTTCTGTTATTAGGTGTAAAAGAGAGTGTAAAGAACAGTTTACCTTTAGAAAGAATCCCATGGGAACCGCAAGCTCGCCCAAGGCCCAAGTGGGCGTCGGTCGTCATGAGTAGGTTGAAGGCAAGGAATTTATATACTAAGTTACGTAAGTATATAAATTCCTTGGTTGAAGGATAATAAACCAACTAATTTGTAATCGTTCTCTCATTTCTAATCTTTATCAAAATTGTAAATTAAATGAAGGTAGGTAGGGTTACTGTGCTGAGTGTACATTTTGTTATTAAATTTTTATTGTACAACTATTTTCTTTTCAACAAGTCGTGTATTGAGTAAGTATTTTAATATGTTACATATTTATTTAGTTACTGTTCTTACTGCTCTATGTTTAAATCTTGTTTTGCATACATGTTTAGGAATTCAATCCATAGTATAGGAACTTAAGTTATAATTTTTCCTTAAATGATGTTTTGATTGTTTTCTGTTTTGGATGCCAAAAATAAAACAAAAATAAAATTTAATTTAATATTATGTAGTACCTGGGCCGTGGGGCCGTGGCGTACGAATATCGACCCCTCCAACTCAACCCGTGGATGTCGTAAGAGCCGATTAAGGGAACCTACCAGAGGAAGGGCAGCAGCTTCCTTCTGAGTATTTTTCAACACCAACACTGCGATCACCAATCCGCCTGCCAAGCGTGGTGATTATGGCTAATCCCCCCTACATGGGAGACCATCCACTCGATGGACCGACGACATAGTAGCGATGGATGGAGGCGGCTCAGGACCGCTATTTGTGGCGTCGTACGGGGAAGGCCTATGTCCAACAGTGGACGTGTATGGGCTGATGATGGTGGTGATGGGGATACTATACCTAAACATTGTTTAAAAAATGAAATAGATAACTCAATTGCTCTTAGTTTTGGGTAGAGCCTTGACAGCTGGTTAAATTGTTTAAGGTAGAGCCAGGAAATACAACCACTAAACACACACACGCCTATTGGCTTACAATAGTAATCCGTCTATATAAATATATATCTGCTTTCCTATAGCGTATGTTGAATGATTATTTACTTTATGTACAAAACCACAAAGTCTTAGAACCCTTAGTCATGTCCAAACTATAAAGGCATCGAAGACACGTAACACCTCAAGTAACAGTTTCTGGAACTTGTGCGGGTAATGTGACTCATTTCTGCTGTATATTGGATTACACACCGCATTGTTGCTTCATTCATGACATCATAATCAAAATTTCACTATAATCTGGGGTCTGGTCGATGTAGCTATTACTAATGGTATAATAGATAGGCATGATGACTGATTTTGAAAAACTACTCCGTAGTGTTTTAAAACTTAGAAGACAAATCCTACTAATATTATAAATGTCAAAGTTTGTAAGTATGGATGTATGAATATTTTTTCCTCATTCACACAATAACTACTGAACTTGAAAATTTGGTATGGGTGTAGTTTGGGACCCGGAATATCTATAGGGTATTTTTTATCCCTTTAAAATGCGGGCGAAGGCGCGGGCAGTAGATAGTAAATAATATTTATTAAAAAAAAATAAGGTTTTGGTAAAAACAGAACATCCACACACCATCATCTAGCCCCTAACTAAGAAGAGCTTGTGTTTTGGGTGCTAGATTACTGATATACAAAATACAATAAATGCGTAGATAAAAAAAAATTATACAAAGAAAATTACCAGAAACCCGTAACAAATATTTGCATATCGTAAAAACATTTGTCCCAAGGTGGGAATCGAATCCGCAACTTCCTGCATCGCAGGCGGACCTTCGCCCGCCGCGCCACATCGGTCGTCAAAAATAGACTGTTTACATTATTTCTTGTGTGGCATAAAATCTCATAGAAATGGACATGTATGTACCTTACGTCAACCAGCTTTTTAAGGCTTGTTATCTTGGTCTTCCGTATTGCATTAATTAATTAAATATGTTGTCAAGGCACGTCAAGGTTTATAGACGTTGAAGCGATCTCATAAAGGCAAGACAAGTTTGTTTGTCCAACAGATCTATTATCAAGGGATCGATCAATAATATTATACCTGTATAAAAATTGAGATAATTGTCCAGCAATGGACGTAATTTTTCGAAGGGAACATCATAGGTTAAATAAAATTGAAAAATAATTATTTAAAAAACTAACTACTAGTATTCACCAAAGCAGGAGGTTGCGGGTTCGATTCCCGCCTTTGGACAAATGTTTGTACGATCTACAAAATTAAATATATGTTCCGGGTGTTCTGGGTATTGTCTATATACTAAAAAAAAACTACCTACATTATTATGTATGTATTGTTTTATGTACATATATCAGTTATGTAGTATCCATAACATATGTACGCTCTGCCTATTGGGGCTAGATGATGGGTGTGTGAATAGTCCAATATAATTTATTAATTATAATTTAGTAGGATTTGGCTATAAAAATAATTTAACTAAACCAACAACAAGTCATACATTATGTTCCTTAGTATGTTGCCAAACAAGAAAATAGACCTTTTGATGACCAAACTTTACTTCAGACCATCTCTAAAAACGGACCCGGACCGCGTCGCAATGTCGGCATCATGGTCGGCATAATGTGATAGTTTTTTGCTCAAACATTTTCGTAGGTAGAGCCGGTTGACCTTGACGGTTATATCAGCATCCAGGTCCATGACCACGTTGTGAGCAATTTTCGATAATAATTCTTACACCGGCTTAGTTATTTCTTCGCAGAAACGATTAGAACGCTGACATTGAACTTGTTATAGCGGTTTTGATTTACAAGTACAATCAGTAATGAATCCTTAGCAAAATTGCTCATTAAAGTGACGTTATAAGAATTCAGCCTATTAAGGGCTTGCAATGACGCGCTCTGACACTTAGATAACATGATTTATTAGGTACTTACACAAAATATTGTAAAAAGTAAATAAACCAGTGTAGATCAGTTATATAATTATGTTTATATAACGTAATTTTTTGCATCACTCTTATTAGATGTGCATAGGAGAAATATAAAGGTCAGTGTTACTTCACACACATTTTTATTTCTGTTAATTTATTCTGAGAACAAAACGTTTTACATGTTTTATAAATAAACTTATAAAATAACTTAATTTTAATCATAAATTGCATCCTCATGGTATCCTAGACAACTCTTAAAGGTACCAGTTTTAATCAATAAAAATAATACTGGACAATTCACACAGCATTATCTAGCCCCAAGCTAAGCAGAGCTTGTGTTATGGGTACTAGATAACTGATATACATAATATCATGTATTACATAAATATATATTTTTATGATACATAGAAAATGACCAGAACACCCTGAACAAATATTTGCAGAACGTAGAAACATTTGTCCCGAGGCGAGAATCGAACTCGGTTGCTCCTGCGTCGCAGGCAGACCTTCGCCCACCGGGCCACAGAGGTCGTCAAAATTACACTTACATAAACGTTTCTTGTAAACACCACAAACAAAGACGAGTGAGATAAACTGTGTTGGTTAGACCATATGGCATTGTGTACAATTTACATTTGTAGAGACACTGTCATCATGCGATGATGTGTGTGTCACTGCTGACGTCACGACGCCTTCTGCAGCGAACACCGACCTTCTGGCCATAGCGAGGAGAACGCGGGTCGTGGGTGTCGCCGGCTATTTCATAATCACTTGTCGATTTTAACTCGTGTCGGTCCAGAAGGCATTCTTTATATATCTACTTGATAAATGAATATTATCTACTTAAAAATATGGCAAATAATGTCAAAATATCGAGAGATTGCATAACAACCATAATATTAGTGTCGTCGATTTTGTGAATTCCCGCTCGTCCACACGCTTCTTTCCTCATGGGGACCAACGGGATATTTTATTACCGTTTGTCCCCATGTAATTAAATGTGGAGACGAATGGAAAGTTTACCCGTTGCTCCCCACTAAATATTAACATTTATTACTTTTATTAGTGACCTCCAGGCTCAAGCGTACCTGTAGAGGTATAATATAGCTCTGTGTTGCCGGTCTATTTCCTATTTCTAGATTATTATCATTGATGAAACATTCGAAACTTCAATAAAAGTCTCGTCGGGCGTCACCGATGTTGAACAGATAAGACACCATCCATTTGGACGTTGCCTATACTAATACCTACAGTGTGGGTAGAGAACATCAAATGAATTGCTCACAGATGCATCTGGATGCGCTTTAGATTGGCTTACTTACGATTTACTGAATTGCGTGTGAGGCACTCAATGTTCCAGATAGTGAGTCGATGTAACTCCATATGTCGATGAGATCAGCCTCAGTATCTTTGTAGTCATTGATGGTTTGTATCATTAAAGCAAAAGTAGCGTGCACATAACACGCTATTTTTTTACCACCAGCGCGTGCAAGTTATTTACGGTAGTAAATATCGATTTCAAGAAAATATTTAATTTATTGAGTCAAAACAGATCTACATTTTTTTGTGTTGTAGAAATTATTGAATGCTTGCTTTCCTTCATCGAAAATTTAATAGAGGTATGAAAAAATTAATATACCTAATAATCATATTAAATCATAATCGTATTTTTAGCCGCCTACGAAAACGCAGAGTATGTCTACTTATGTTGTATACATCAGGTCTGAAACAGATGCACCGAATTATTATTATATTATTAATTTACTTATTTTGGAAATTGTTGCAGCCGTTTTTCATGTGTTGATGGTTCAAACAATCGTTGAAAGTTTTTTTTTATGTAAAATTAGCTTGTTTGTAAGAAGGCATTATAAAAATAGATAGGTGACAGTGACACTTAGCGAAGCTCACCTCCGCCGCGCCGGCCTTCTGTTTAATGGGCAAGCCAAGATCGCGACGCTTGCCAAAAGTCGCCTCCGTACGGGGAATACATGGCTGACCTACAACTATGCTACTCACTAGTAATAATAAAGTAGATAAATAAAGTACTTTTACGTCTTTACTGACAAAGTAAAAGCAATCAAATAAATATAAACAAATTAAACTAGTATTTACAATTGAAACAATTGAGTTAACTGCAGACTGTTGCAAACAATCTACAGATAGCTCAACTGGTCCATATCAATACTAGTCGGAAGCGTCCCCAAGACGCTGACTGCATTGCCTCGCTGTATGGCAATTCTAATACGCTGCGCCAGATACTCACCAGTTCTCGGGTCGCGCTTCGCTTCGACCAGGCGCTCAGATAATTTTTTGAAAACCCGGAGATCCTCGGTACCCCACGAACCTAGGGACCTTTTAGGTTGTGTTTATATTAGTTGTTGTGTGGCTAGTGTCCGTTGAGACTGGCCGCCACGTGGCCAAAATTTGGCTATGAGGTCCTAATCACCATACCTGCTGGTCAACGGTTTTATTCGGTAGTTACCTAATGTAACATCTCTAATTTTGTATCGTCAGTCTTACTTCAAAATAAATCAATATTTCTATTATATCTTCGGCCCGCGTGTCGTTTGATTCAGTGATTTGCATTGTTTTGAGTTTCTAAATTGTCTACAGGTTGCATTGCATAAGGGTTGCATGCACCAACTGCGCTATGAATTAAGTACTTTGCTAGTAGGGTTAGGTACGTATCCCGTGGTTTTATTAATAAAAACCGAGATAGTTTTATTAAAAAGCAGAAGGAGCTCGTATTTGGAGATAAATAAAATGCGTTTAAAATCTACCAGCGGAAAATGAGCCACAATTTTCAAGATAGCTATCATGTTTTTTATCACATTCATAACTTCTCTACAAGGCTTTAAAACACTATCAAATGAGACTATCAGTGAAAAACGCATAGCTAAAAATAAAACGTTAATGAATGGAGCCACTTTTAAAGAATCTGTGGCAATGCGGAACACGCTGCCGCCGTGACATCTGTTATTTTGATAGACAAAAGCTTATGAGAGCGCTTAGCGAAAAAAAAATCGAATTTAGAGAACTTCGTACGTTTCTGAAGTAGGTTTAAAGTCAAATAATATTCCGTACTTACATATCTACCTACTACCTATTAATTCGTTTTGTAATCAGTGGACGTAGAGTCAAAATGTTGAAGACAATCATAGACTCTACGTGGTGGTGCAGGAGTGTATGTGGTGCAGTTTGAATATTTATTCTTACTAAGCATAATATTATTACTCTTAATGGACAATACCTATTTTTGTAAGACATCATGACACTAGATGTCCTCATGAAAATCCAAGCCATTTTGTCAGAGAGACAGCTGCTTCATAGCATCTACACATATTTTTCTGCTCTGAAGCTGCATCTAATGGAGATTAATAGAAATGATGATGGAAATTCCAGGAACACAAAATTGTTAAAAAGTCACCTAACGGATCGATACAAATCCAGCGTTTACTCAACTGCTAACATTAGCAAAGACATGTATCTACAAACGCTCTATGGCTGTCTTCCGCGCAGCGCTAGGTTGCGCAAGCGCAATGGTCTCACAAAGAACTGTGCCGGCACGAGCCACTCCCAGCCCAGTAGATATACGTAAACCGTAGGTGACAGTTACCATTAGGGTTGCCAAGTTGCAATAGTGTTGGGGCCCCATTGTAGCCCGATCCCGATTATTTGAATACGCAATGTGTCAATGTATCGAATAAATTATTTAAAAAAAATCGTTCGTTGAGTGTAAATAAGCCGGGGGGGGGAAAGAAAATGGCTGACCAGTAAAGACGTGTATTTTACACTAAATTAAAGAAAATAAAACTAACGTAAGACAAGGCAATATGGCTAATAAGGCTATCGCCTGTTCATTTATAAAATGAACAATGTACCTAGGTGTAAATAAGCCACAAATTAGCTAATGTGGTAGAGCATTTAGATGCTCTACTTTAATCGTTCAATTTTATAATTTACTAGCTGACCCGGCAAACGTTGTTTTGCCATCGACCACTGAGTGTTAAAGATATAAGTTACAGTACTAACTAATATTGCTATTAAAAATGGGGGTTGGTGTTAAAAAGGTGAAAATTGAGGGTTATATGTATTTCTTAATTCCAAATCATAAAAAAGAAAATGTTGTTTAAAAAACGAAAAAGAAATTGTCTGGGTTCTAAAAAAATACTTAACGACCTATTCTCAGACCTACCAATACAGATACACAAAAAAAATCATAAAAATCCGGTAAAGCCGTTTCAGAGAACAAAAAGAGAAAGAGAAAAAGAGAAACAAACACTGTGACACGAGATTTTTATATGTATTAAGATTAACCTACTAGAAAGTTGAGTCTACAGGTTTAGGAGGAGTTAACTTTACCTAAGCTGGGAATGGAATATATTTCTTCAAGTACAATAAACAAGAATCACCACTCCCTGATTATCTTTTATATTTATATCTTTTTTGATTTAGCCATCGCAGGAGCACTATTGTCCATTCTTTATACTAATAAAATCTGACAACCCTAGTTACCGTGAAGCAGTTAACAAAACAGTTCTAGATCAACTATAGTAGGAAGTGTTGGCAACACAGATGAGTGCAAAGTATGCGTTGAATCTACGCACTACGTTCAATGTTATGAGCACGCTACGCGCTGGTGAATGAGTAAAGGTAAATGGGCTCATTTACAATAGCGACTCTCTGGGTCCATGCGTAAGGTTAAATGGCTTTTTAAATACAAATGCCCATTGTTTCAGTAACACAATTAAACGAAATAAATTGATGTTGAATTATACATATTTAAACATACAGAATTACAACAGCTCTACATTTTTCAACAAAATTTAAGTTGGTGAAGTACGCGGATATGTTTTTTATACTTATAAAAGAAGAGAAAAAGCTTGCCGACAGTTGGGACACAAAATCTTCGGACACTCTGTCCGAACTGCCACTTTTAATTTTTAATAAATTATTTACTATAGAAATTATGTTATTTAAACAGTCTTTATTGACAAAGAAAATAACATTGAAATAATATAAAGAAATTAAACGATTATTTACTGACATTTCGGACAACATCAAAATATTGAAGGTGTTTTTTACAATCAGTTACAAAAGTTTTAAGAAATATTATACATATGTATTACAAACAGTGATTTAAATAAATAAATAATGTTAGACAATGCACACAACATCGTCTAGCCCCAAGCTAAGCAGAGCTTGTGTTATGGGTACTAGATGACTGATATACTTAATACAATGTATCTTTAAGATAGATATTTTTTATTATACATAGAAAATACCCAAAACACCCGAAACAAATATTTACAGATCGTACAAACATTTGTCCCAAGGCGGGAATCGAACCCGCAACCTTCTGCGTCGCAGGCGGAACTTCGCCCGCCGCGCCACATCGGTCGTCATTTTCAATCAGAGTTTCGTTGAAGTTTTAAATTTCTATTTACCTATCAATTAATCATGAAATCTGTTTGCTGAACTGAAAGCTTTTGAAGGTTACCGATGTTTTGCATTGGGGTGTGAACGGTGGGAGCGGCATTTATGAATAAAAGCGATCTAATGGGGCCGCCGCCATCTGCTATGTAGGTCAGGCCAATGTCGGGTTATCTACACTGATTACATTAGTGCCGCAAATAACCGAGAAATCAGTATTAACGTGGGATTTTATGCTGTGAGATTGAAGCAGTGCAGAGCAAGCCATAAATTTAGTGTTCAGTGTTCACCTCCTTGAGTCGATATCCTCAGTGCTGAGGGTGAAACTTTCGTGTAAGGCGGGTAAATGTATGAGAAGTTTGTTTCTTTAATGAAGATAATTTACAAGAAACAAATGCCTTATATCTCCTACCTATGATGTTAACGGATTAACATGACATTTTATTTTAAAGTCAATAGACGATAAATAATACTTGCAATAACATTCAAATAAAATGTAATTGCAGTCAGAGCCGCCACCAATTTTATCGTATTATTACGATATACAAAGGAATTTTCAAAAATCCCTTGGGCAGTTTGTGATACCTATCATAAGCCTATTTTTAATGCCTCCGTAATAGTTTTATATTGTATAGCTTAGGAGGAGATGCGAAAAACAAATTTGGTGGCCAAAAAGTGCAACTCCGCATCTCTTCCTAAACTATACAAAATAGAAAACTTTTCATAGGTATCACAAACTGGCCAAGGGATTTTTGAACATTCTTTTGTTTAACGTAATAATACGATAAAATAGGTGGCGGCGCTAGTTTGGGTCTGGGACTATATTTTTGGATGCATTTATTACAGTCTTTCACGTTCGGTCACAGATTAGGTAGGTAATGTTACTTCGTGTTCGGTGAAGTTTCGGTTTGACAGGCGCAGCTCTACCATGTCTGTGGTTCTGTGGTTTGACAATTATAGAAATGACCCACGGTGTCGGTTATCGAAATAATTTTATAAAATTTTAAGGACTTCTAAAAAAATATTTTTCGTAGTTAGTAAATAGTATAGAGGAGATTCTTTAATAAATTAATCAAGCCATAATTTCGAAACCTACGCCTTCCGAAAACCATGTCAACCATAAAATTATTGTTGCTCTGTTTGGCGGATGTGCGCTGCACGCCCGATATCCCGGTGTTTGTCATCAAAGGCCATATCAAAGAACGAAAACTGGAACGAGACTCTTCTAACCCATGGTCCGAAACCGATGATTGTTAGGAAATGGATTCAATAAGGAGATTAGGTATATGAAAGTACTAACCGGGATTTTGTTTACCTCAGACATAGTTACTTTCGCTTTTATAATATCAGATAGATACATAAATAGATAATACTTTATTGTACTTCAGAAAAAAGAAAATAATACAGGAATAAATACTATAAGTAGACGAAGTACAAAGGCAGCCTTATCACTATGATAAAATTTAATATGATATATATTAGTTTATGATGTTTAATAGATATTTAGCTTCAACATATCTGATGGGCCACACGAGAGCAACATTTGGGCCGTGGGGCCGCCGCGGCGTACGAATATCGACCCCTCCAACTCAACCCGTGGATGTCGTAAGAGCCGACTAAGGGAACCTACCAGAGGAAGGGCAGCAGCTTCTGTCTGAGTATTTTTAAACACCAACACTGCGATCACCAATCCGCCTGCCAAGCGTGGTGATTATGGCAAATCCCCCCCTACATGGGAGACCATCCACTCGACGGACCGACGACATCGTAGCGGTCGCAGGGAGTCGATGGATGGAGGCGGCTCTGGACCGCTATTTGAGGCGTTGTACGGGGGAGGCCTATGTCCAGCAGTGGACGTGTATGGGCTGATGATGATGATGATGAATAGATATTTTGCAATTACGGCAATTTGATAAGCCTATAAATGGGCACTTGTGTAACCTAGGTACCAGTAACCTAGGTGTGTATGGTGTGGTAATGTTACTTCCCCTAGGTACCTACCAAAAACAATGTAAACTTACGCCTACGTTAAACGTTGAGTTACGTTTACCTATAAAATCTAAACACAGCTTTAGCCGTAGTAATTCTAAATGTGGATGCCCGAGAATGTTTCCCCCTCACCGGCAAGTCCATCAAAATGAAACGCTATTGCGAAATTTGTTATGTGGTGTGTGTGGGTTATTTGTGTCTATAATGGAAACTTTAAATTATCCATCGATTTAACTGTGGTGTTTTGTAAAATTCTATTGCGTCACTAAATGTTTCAAAATAGACAGAATACCTATATAGTCAAGCCATTTGTTTCAAAAATATGAGGCTAACTGGCAAGTTTTCTTTCCGGGTGTTTTGAAAATGGGTAATGTTAACGATTTTGATATGCTCTTTCTGAATTTCAACTTTGCAACCTCGTATCTTTGTCGCTCGCGCCAGGGGGTCGGCAAACGGCATTTCACGGTCAAGCGCGAGTCTTACCTGCGCACCCAGGGTTCCGTATAGTTATAAAAACATATAACCTTTTCCTTTTTTTCGAAGTCAGATAAATACGAAGCTCACATCAAAGTCGACCGGCGGCGTCGCTCTGTCCAGCAAAAGTAACGGATCAACCTTAATACCTACCGCCCACGCCATACATAAACACATAATAGAAACATAGCGTGTTCGTCTATAGTAGCTTAGCTACCGGAAGATTTCAATTTAGATAATAGCCTACATATAACACACAATTATTTGTGGCGTCGTTTGGGGGAGGCCTATCCAGCTGTGGACGTGTATGGGCTGATATGTTGATGATGATAACTTGATAACACACAAAATTCATTTCATATCTATACACCTAGCAACTATATAACTAGCTTTCGCTACTTATATATTTCCTAGCTTCTGACTTTGCACGCGTTTTTTGTCCTAATAAGTAGATATGTTATTCAAGATCCAGATCTTTGAGTGCAAAATTTTAGCCTGATCCATTCAGTAGTTAAATAGTTACCTTTGGCTAAATATCTTCACAACGGCACAACCGCACAAACTTTCGCCTTTATAATATAATATTATAGGACTAGCTGCTGCACGCGCCTTTGCCCGCGTTCTATCGGGATAAAAATAGCCTATAATGTTATTCCAGGTCCCAAACTATACCCATACCAAACTTCAGCCCAATCAGTTCAGAAGTTTTTGCGTGTATGTATGACATACATATGTATGTATGTAGCCGATTTTTATGTTCCCATGTAGCGCTGAAACTACTGGTCCGATTTCAACAAATGTGGTGTCGAATGATTCATCTTAATAGCCCGATGGTTATAGGTACTAAGGATGGGAGTTATTAGATTATATTTTGGCTACCGGTTATTAGTTGGGTATTTTCTTCAATACCGCTAGTACCAACTGGTACCCAATAACGTTACAATACTCTATACCTGTTCTGATTTCTACTCAATATATTTCTAACCGATTTGGTTAGAAATACCATCTAACCGATTTGGTTAGAAATACCAAATACTTGTTGCAGCTACATAACTTTACGGGTGAACGGTCCGCTAGTACCTATGCGTAGATGATAGTTAGGTAAGTATAGGTATTGAAGCGTTGGGTAGTTATGGCTCACGGTCGGTTAGGCGCGATGCTCGCTTTGCACAGTTATTCCCTAGCGGTATGCGGATTTTACAATAGCGTTAGATATTTTAGGACCATGCTAACAGGTACTGAGTTAGTTATTGAATACCGGACTCATCTCTAATAGGTACATATGTGACATGTGACGTCAGATAAAAATGGGGGTCTAACGAGATAGCCTAAGAAAGGGTCGAAAATCTCAATGTTAGTAAATATGCTCGTGTGTGTTATCGTTGCAAAAGTCTTTGTTTGTACTTTCCGAAACCGTTTCTCAAACTTTTGTGAGGTTAACAATTCTCAAACTATTAGCAAAAATGTGTAAAAAAATATATAGTTAAAAACTAAAACCCGACTACATAAAAGTCTTAAACAAGCGTTCACCTATTGTCCAGAGCATTTTCTTTTGATACTTAGGTAGTCGGGTACAATTGGTATCAAAGGGGTGGGTCCCTCCGACTACCTAAGTATCAAAAGAAAGGGTTTTAGTTTTTAACTATATATTTTTTTACACATTTTTGCTAATAGTTTGATAATTGTTAACATCACAAAAGTTTTATAACTAGGTGTAGATATTGTCGAACTTATTTTTTGATATTTATTTGTTTAATTCACCACATCGATTGAACTCAATGCGGTGGGGCAATCTAACCTAGATACAATTTAAGCATCCTAACTAATATTATAAATGCAAAAGTGTGTTTGTTTGTTTGTCTTTCCTTCATAGCCTAACTACGCAACCTATCGACTTGATTTTTGGCATAGAGTTAGATGAAAGGATGGAGAGTAGCATAGGCTTCTTTTGCGGATTTTTTGTCTAGGTAATACATCAAATTCCCATAGAGATTTACGGGAAAAATACCTTTTTATCCACCTAGAAATGTGAAATTCGAATAAAACGCGGGTGAAAACCCGAGGAACAGCTAGTACCTAAATAATACATTTAAATTAAAAGTAATATCTGTTTTGTTTTAGAAATGAGCCGGTGATAGTTTTGGACCAAGAAACTTTCCCCGAGAAACATGAAGAGGCTACAGAAATGCTGCTGCTGCGCTTCCACCAGATCCGGTACCCTCATCACCGCGGTACTAGGAGTCCTGCTGTCGATAGCTACCATCATTGTAGTCTGGGTTGTGGAGAGACATCGGATTAGCTTCAGCACTATCTTATTTGACAGTGATGATGTTGGCGTAGACAGTGAGTATCATCAGCAATATTACAAAGCGCCCTTTGCGCTCACCATTAGTCGCTAGATAAAGCTGTAATGGCCGTCTGCGGTCCACAGCATTATATAGATGACGAAAAATAATCATTAGCACGATTTTTCACTATATTTATTTGTAACTCTTAAAATCATCTAGTTGGTACCAAAATTACAAGCCCTGTCTTATCCTTTTTGGGTTTAATGTATCTTTTTTATAAGGTTTTATTCCACTTGCTCTGCAAGTTTGTGAGGGACAAATCTTGCAAGTTGCAACTGAATTTTAGACCAGTCATCCTCAACCGATCTGGCTGTAATTTGGCATGCTAATGTTAGTTCGGTGACAATGCAATGTCATCATCATCATCATCATCAGCCCGTATACGTCCACTGCTGAACATAGGCCTCCCCCAAACGACGCCACGAATAGCGGTCCTGAGCCGCCTCCATCCAACGACTCCCTGCGACCGCTACGATGTCGTCGGTCCATCGAGTGGGAGGTCTTCCCACACTCCGTTTCGCATTGCATCGCGGTCGCCACTCGAGAACCTTTACTCCCCAGCGGTTATCGGTTCTACGAGCTATATGGCCTGCCCATCGCCATTTCAGCCTGCTGATTCTGAGAGCTATGTCGGTAACTTTGGTTCTTCTACGAATTTCCGTATTCCGGACCCTATCGCGTAGAGAAACTCCGAGCATAGCTCTCTCCATAGCTCGCTGGGTGACTTTGAGCAATGCAATGTCATGGTACCATAAAGCTGGTCTGATGATGGAGACCGAAGACGGCCATAGGAACTCCTAAACGAAACGACTTTACCACGTCGAGTTTGGGTTCGTTGGATTCGTCTTCCCAAGCACTTTGGTCCTAGATTATATAAAAGCTTGTAATTAAAAGTTTTTTAAAATATTAAACATTTATTGAAGTTTTATTTACAGCATCTGTAAAATAAAAATCCTGCAAATTTCGTACATTATTATTTACCTACGTACATTGTTATGTTATACAAAAATATATCAAATGCAATAATATCGCACATCAAACAAGGTGGGCATTTTCTTCAATTAATAGGGTGATTCATAAATTACTAACTGTTTTATTTTTCTTTTCAGTTCCGAGGATTATTTTAACAGTCAACTTATGCTTTACGATACTTATTTGCATACTGCTTATCGTAGCAGTCTATAAGGTGAGTTTTATTTTTTTAGGTACATGTATACATAACTGAACATATTTGGGTAAAAATAAACACACATTCTCTCTTTCTCTTTACATGCTCTCAAGACTTCTTTTTCGGTAAGATACACGAAGACCCTTCGCATATTCTTGTTTTTCCCTCCTTACAAGATAATAAATTACATATCAAATATCTGCGAATACGAATTATTTGTTGACAATTTTTTTTATGGCAACTATAAACCTAATAAATTTTTTAAAACCTCCACAGCGACGGTCATGGATGATGCTACCATGGGTGGTGCTCGGCATCGTGCTGGCCATAGGTCTACTGATCAGCGTGCTACACACCTCCATCACTTTTTACCTCGATGACAAGCTTGCTGATCACATCATGGTCGCCACATGCATTCTGGTTGGAGGACTGCTGTATTTATGTGAGTTGCAACCAGTTTGAGGAACCTTCAGATTGTTTTTTAGTTATCTAACTGGAAGGTTATGTAAAATGAAAAAAAAAAAATGTTTTCTTGAAATTTCAATTCATGTACCGGTTTCTTGCGGTCTCCACACTGGCACAAAGCCTGTATCGCAGAGAACAGAAATTTAACTTACAATATCTAAATTTTGGACTACATTCTATGTGTGAAGAAAATTTGTTTATTATTTTATAAGAAATGTGAGTGGGATAACTTTGAACCTGAATGAAACGTTGGGGTTCTTACAACACAAACGACGTTCTCTCTTTTATAGTCATTTGACCTTCTTTTGGCCACAATCTCACCTGATGGAACGTGACGATGATGCCGACGGTGTATCACGAAGCCCTTCAGCCAGTTAGGAAACCGAAGGTTCGAAACCAGTTTAGACAACAGAATTAGTTTTATTTTTTGGTCTAGAAGACATCTATTCACTCTTAGTTACTCTCTAGGTTCGTAGTTGACCCGCTCACATTCTTAAAGAATTCGTCAAATTAAAACAATTAATTTTTAGGTAGGTTCATTCTACTGCTGGACTAAGGCTGTTTTTTAACCTAGCGATTCAGTTTAAGTTAGGATAAAATTAAAAAGCTTTACCTAGCTAAAAAAATTAGTAAGGCAATGAGGTCATGATTTTATTCGCCTATGGCAAAGCTAAGCCAAAAGGGGTCTTGGCTTTAACGAGGGGTTTGCCACAGTCAATAGATTTATTTTTTTAAGTTACCCGCTACATTGTTTTTTTTATTTATAAATTTTTATTGAGTTAAACCACAGCGTTACAATAACAATTAAAGTAATTAAAATACATAATACAACAATAAAGCTAAAGGGGATTACACAGAGATATTAATGGTTTATGGTTTATAACTCATATTTTCGATTTGCAAATATTTAACAGACTTCAAAAAAGGAGGAGGTTCTCAATTCGTCTGTATGTTTTTATTTTTATTTTTGGGTATGTATGTTACGCGATATCTCCGCCAATTATGGACCGATTTTGAAACTTATTTCACTATTGTATAGAAAATCATAAAATGATCCCCAGGGGATTAGTATTTACCCCACAAAACTTTAAAACTGTGGAAAAGCAAGGGAATTTGAGTCGGTTTACCGTTTTTTAAAACACGCCAAATTATTCTTATAGGCGATTCTGTTTCAAGAGGACCTAAATTGTAGACACCTAGATGAAGGTAATCTGCTTCCTTGCCTTGAGCCTGGTTTGCCATTTATTTGCCTTACGTATAGGTACTGTACTTACTAATGATCAACTCTACTACAACTCTTAATATAATATTTCTAACAGGGATTTATTTGTTTTGTTACAGGTTTCTACCTCTACCTTTGGGCAGTGGTGTTCAGCCATTACTTGGACGTCCGTGACGAGGAAGAAAGAGGCCGGTACCGCAAGGCTCCGTACAGAAGATAACTTGCCATGCATAAAGCTTTTTAGGATTTCAACTTCAAAAGAAGTCATGTCAGTTTAGTGAGCCCGCGCACCGGACAACCACCCGCCACATGTGAAACGCGACACATTTATCACCCCATATCTGCGCGCAAGCACGCACACCCAGGACAATGTAAAAATGTGTCCTTGTCGTTGGGATGCGTGCTTGTGCGCGGTTAAATAAAAAAAAATGCTGGACAATCCACATAGCATCATCTAGCCTCAAGCTAAGCAGAACTTATGTTGTGGGTACTAGATGACTAATATAATTAATAGAATACATGTATAGATATTTTTTATCATACATAGTAAATACCCAGAACACCAAGAACAAATATGTATTTATACATTGTAAAAATATTTGCCCCAAAGTGGGAATCGAACCCGCAACCTTCTGCCGTCAAAGAATATAAACACAATATATACCTATTAAGTTAGCGATAAAATGTGTCGCGTTTCAAATGTAGCGCTACAATTGTCGTTAAATGTCAGGTGTGCGGCCTCCGTTACCTACAGTGGAAAGCTGAATTGATGCCTAATGCCTTTTCACTATATAACTACCTATAAAACCTACCTAATGGGAGAAATTTAACCCTGAAGGTATGAATTACCCATGTTGGCAGTGGTACTCGTAAGATGTGTTACTGAAAACATCATGCTTTCGAAAATGTTTATATTATGGATAAACATTTGATCATTATCAATGTAAGCGGGTTAACTACGACACGCTAGTGTTCTTCCAACACAAACTAGGTTCGTAGTTAACCCGTTTACATTCATAATGAAATAGTCAAACTACGAATGTTTTTATAATAATAATATATGTATATTGTACACATTTTTAACTTGATACGAGTTCTTAGTGGTTTGATATGGGTGTACAGAATGGAGTTTTTTAAGGGGCAGTACGGGGAAGTAACTTAACCGGTGGTGTAGGTACAAAAGTTCATCCCCATGAAGACATTTTCAAAAAATTAACAGGTAGGAAAACAATTGACATTTCATACCATAACTTTTTGATTTCACACCGGTTGAGGTAGGTGCCTCTCCTTGCTGCCCCGTCTAAAAATCCACTCTGTGGTATAGTCCAGTTATGTATTTTGCGAAATAATGTTTACAAAAAAAAACAACGAAAATAATTTTTCCTCTACCGGTCAAACATAATTAGGTCCGTAATTAGGTCTCTTGTTACAGATAATGTAATTTTATCAGACCTACCGTATCAAATGTGCCTTAAATAAATTGTGGATTCAGGAGACTTATCGGTTATTTTGCAAATGTGCCTTATTAACTTTGCCTTAAATTATATTGTGCTTGTTATACCTATATATAGAAATATTAACAACTAATGAAAAACCTTGTAATGAAATGACCTATAAAATGAAAAAAATGTTATTCTTAAGATAAATTTAATGATTAAGAATGGAACTTATTAATGTGATTAATAAGTATGTAATTAACGATAAATAGCTTTCTACCGAGTTTTTCAAACATGCCGACATGATTAATTTTTTTAAGATGTTCAGGGCAGAAAAGTTAATATCCTTATAATATATAATGTACCGAAGTAAATAAGTACAACTTTAATAAATAGTTAACTTATTTCTATTAATATATTTAAGTTAATTTATAGCTGTTATTTTTATCAAGAATCTTAATAAAATAATTAAAGAAATAAATGTGATTTTTTTATATTTATGCTGCCGGCTCTCAGACAGGATTGATCGTTGATGTGTTTTCACGGACCGTAGTGTGCGTCGAAATGTCGTTGTTCAGTGTGTCGTCGTGTCGATGTTCAAATGTGTCTGCAGTTCACACTATGACGCGCAGTTAACTGCGTACTTCATCGACCCACGAGCCAAGTTATCCACCGTCTAGCAAGGCTAATCGTTTTTCATAATTATACATTTTTAAACACACATAACAAAAGTGAGATACCTACTATACCTACCTAACTATCCAATTTTCGTAATTACCTAGGTAGCTTACCTAGGTACCTAGGTAAGGTACATACCTATCCGGACCATCACGATCACCGATCGATGTTATGTGCGATGCATCGTACTATGAAACGATTACATGTCTAAAGACAGAAGACAATTTCAAAATTCGAATAAGATTCTCATTAACGTTGTACCCACTAAAGGAATAAAATTCAATTGTCTTTACTTCGTAAAACATTTTTGGTACGTAGTAAGGTTTTCGTTGTTATAGTGCTCCTACTGGGAGCCTCACACTGAGGGTAATTCTAAGAAATTTAATAGGGGTGGATTGTTGATTTGTACGGGAGAATTATCTAGGCCCGTCGAAGGTGAATTTTATTTTTTAAACCTTATAAAAATTTTAAACCTCTCTAGCAAGAAAATATAAGCCTTGAGATTAGTAAGCATTCTGGCGGCTAGGCTGTAGAAAGTATTATTCCAAGATTTTTGTCCTCAACTGGCCTTATTCCTAAACAGCTGTTCCTGTGGCTTTTCCAATTCATTGATAGCATCATCACCATTATATATTATCATCAGCCCATATTAGTCTATTGCTGGACATAGGACACAGATTGCTTAGACTTTCCTAAAAACACATAGGTAGGTACCTAATACCTAATACAAGGTGTTAGTCAAATTAGTGCACAATACCGCTGGAGGTTACTCACCTGCTGCTACAGATTAACTTTCACTAAACAAAAGCCGCAAACGGTTTTGGATTTTTGCCGAATTTTAATTTGTCTCAAATAACGCCTTATACTACGTACTTAGCCATTCCAAAAAAGGGCGACTGCTCTTCATACCTTGCGGTTATTGTCGCCGCACAGGCCCCGCCCCCATGCGAAAGTGACAGAGGTATACGTGATGATCACGAAACAGACTGAAAATGAGTTCATTCCGCTTCCGCGCGAGTGGACCGCGCCGCACGGTCAATGCCCTCCATAATGTATGCCAATCATCTGTTTGGAGGGACTGTAGTATAACGTAATACAGAACTTGCAAAATAAGGGTTTGTATAATTTTGGGTAGATATAATATTGACCTTGGACGCCGTTTTTTAATTTTATATTATACTGTGGTACCAAAAGAATATTCCCCCGCAATATTGTGCACTAATTTGACTAACACCTTATTTGTGGTTAGTCACTCACGGTGAAAAAAACTCGGGTTTTTACTATTATAAATGTTCTACAAGTAATTTAGAAAGCTGATGAGAAGTTTTGTGCACATTGTACACAATTTGCTAAGACACCATGCAAAAAAAATTACTGGTTCTTAGTTTCCCCCACAGACATGATACTAGCTGCGCCGAAAGGTTTCCCCCTGAACTGCACTTGGCTTATTAGAGGTCCGGGTCGGAAAGTGTAGGCTTATGGTGTAGGCTGCTTGATCTTATGGTCGGTCTGTAAAAAACAATCTTTGTTTTTCCTTCCGCTGCTAGGTTCATTCCTCGGTATATCCGGTCGAACGAAACCCTCTTCTTGTCATCTGCTATGTCAATGTCAAGTGTCTTGTGTCTGTTATTTTTCTCTGCTGTTATCTGTCATTGCCCGCAAGAATCAAAAAAAAAAATAACCAAATGTGCAAAACGAAATCGGCTCGCGCATTGATCGCTCGTGGTTATTTTGAAGTGTAAATAATAGCAAAATAATGGAAATCTCATTCAAAGGAAAGAGAATACTTGTAACTGGTGCTGGGCAAGGTATACAGGGTTTAATGCACGGTTTTGTGGGTTTTAATCATGTTATGCTGACGAGCGACGTTTACTTTTTCATTGCAGGCATCGGCAGGGGCATTGCAGTAGAATTATGGCGTGCTGGGGCTAATATTGTAGCCCTGTCTCGCACAAGATCTCATCTAGAAACCCTCCAAAGTGAATATCCGTCTATTGACATCGTGGACGTAGATATCAGCGACTGGGAGAAGACAAGAAACGTTGTTGAATCTCTGGGACACTTTGATGCACTCGTAAATAATGCCGCAGTTGCTGTTTGTGAATCTTTCTTAGAATGCAAGCCTGCTGATTTTGATAAGTATGACACAAAAAAATTCAAAATCTTGCAATAATCTACATACAGCAGTTTAAACCTGGATTTCCAGAGAATACAGACATTTGTTTCCTACTTACCGGCTCCAGCCTAGCCCGTTAAAAGCCAATCTAATAAACTCCTTGAGCTTATCACAGTGTATATCAAGAGATGCAAAAAAAAAACTTAAATTGAATTCCCCTAAGTAATTAAATTAAAAAAGCTCCAATGTAAAGGGGGTGGCTGTCACAAATTGGCTGCTGTGTGTGGTTTCCTCAAATGTTGCCCGTATTGTTATGCTTGCTCAGTGATAGATCTATGCTTGAATGAGGTTTCTGCCTTTGAAAAGCATTACTCAAGCGTAGATGACTGAGCAAGCTTTCATAATAAGGGCCTTAATTTTTTTCGCATTGTAATTTAACGATAGATACATTTTGACCTCTAGCGTGGATGGTATTGGACTTAGATGTATTTCCAATACCCTCCACACTTTTATTCAGATAATTGTTTCTGAATAAAAGTTGCACCCCAAGCAATCTCCTCCATGATTCCACAAAACATACATGTAAATTTTGCTAGTAAGGTACTGCCTCCCGAGATCGACATTGTACCAAGCTAACTCAAAGCAAATTTACAATGACAATGAAGCTTAGATCCTCACAAAAGAACAAGTGCATACTAATTTCCAGTAACCATTACTATAATATTTGGTTTCAGAACATTTGACATCAATGTTAAAGCTGTACTCAACATTAGTCAAGTCGTAGCCAGAAAAATGGTAGAAAACAATACCCATGGTGCTATAGTTAACATATCCTCCCAAGCCTCTAAGGTACACAGTCTTTTCTTAAAATAATTAATTGATTGATCTGAAGATTTGTATCCAATACCATATTATTTTGTTATTTTAGGCTGCCCTACAAGACCATACAATCTACAGTGCTTCAAAAGCTGCCGTGGATGCCTTAACTCGTGCTATGGCATTAGAATTGGGTCCCCATGGAATTCGAGTAAATTGTGTGAATCCTACAGTCATTATGACAGAAATGGCCAAAGTTGGATGGTCTGAACCTGCCAAAGCAAATGAAATGCTATCAAAAATCCCCTTGAGAAGGTAATATTTCAGAAAAACTATCATAAATGTTTATCTAGAGCCTACAGATAGTATAATATTTATTACAGTTAAAATAAACAAATACCTCTTTTGATAAGATATAAGGCCAACAAGAATATTCATACTTCATAATAATTGCATGACATGCTAGATAAGAATTCCACCACAATGTCAATGAATGTTCTTGCTTATTAACATAATTGAATTTCAGGTTTGGAGAAGTCTCAGAAGTAGTGAATGCTGTGGTATTTCTATTGAGTGAAAGAGCAAGCATGATTAATGGTGTGGAGCTACCCATCGATGGAGGTTTTCTTGCTACATAAATAATTTTTTTTTACATGATACCATAAACAAAGCAATAAACTCAAAATATAGGCATTTTCTTATCATAAAAAACCCTATATTTTGAGCTATGATTATCTTGTTTTGTGGTAGTCTCCTTACTTATAAATGTTACTTCAAATTAGAAATATTTTTTGTGAGGCTACATGCTGGTACCACCTATACATACCTCCCCACATATACCGCGCCACATGGGAGCGACCAAACAAATGTGCCCTTGTAGTGCGTGCATTCGCGAAATAATACATACATATGTATGTATATGAGCGGAAAAAGTGTCGCATTTCAAATGTGGCGCTATAATTGTCGTAATAAAAGTGTATGGTTGGCGGCCTCACTTATTGACACAAGTCAACAAACAAAACGTAATTTTCAGTAGCATTTATAATAGGGTAAATGTTTAATAACCAAAGATTGGATTTGTTGAAAAAACAGCCATGCCTTTTGCCATTTGATATGATGTTATCAGATTAAGTATAAACAATCGTTTGACACATTTATTACCAGAGTATGAATTTAACTTTATATTTTCTAATATCGCCTTTACCTTGATTGCTGATTCTCAGGATATGAAATGTTATTAAATGAATTGAATAAATTTCATCACAAGCTATTCTGATTTATAGAAATATATAATAGAAATAGAAAATATTTATTTGTTTAAATGTTGCATATTTATTTGTGTCACAAATTTCTTCATTATAAACTAATTCTTACCCTGTGGTTAGATTTACTTTTACGAAACAGGTTATACACTCCTTTGGCTCAACTCTTAATTTAATTGGTAAGTAGGTACCTACATAAAATCAACAAATTATGTAGCTGAAAGGCTAAACTTTATAATCATCATCATATCAGCCCATACACATCCACTGCTGAACATAGGCCTCCTCCATACGGCGCCACAAATAACAGTCCTGAGCCGCCATCCATCGACTCCGGCGACCGCTACGATATCTTCGGTCCATCGAGTGGATACTAAACAAAGAAAATTACAATTATAGAATGGAAACAAATTAGAACTAGTATCATAGACTAATTACCTCTAGCTAGTATTTACAATTGAGGTAACTGCAGACTGTTTCAAACAATCCAAGAGGTAATTCAACTTCATCAATATGCGGAAGCTACCCAAGACGCTGGCTGCGTTGCCCTGCTGTATGGCAATGCTGATGCGCTGCGAACGATACTCGCGCCGCCGCTTCGACCAGACTACGCTCTGATATTTTTTTAATACCCGGAGAGTATTGGTATTGGTACCCCACGGACCTAGGGTCTCGTCTCCAAAAGCAATTGCGTAGGCTCTGTCGAGACCTGTATATTTATTTTTGCCTCTGATAAAATCATAAAACTATCACTAAACGTATTTAATCGATAGGTACAATAGCAATAGGTATTACGTAAGGGTTGCAAGTCGTCATATTTATTATCCGTGACCTCTGTTCACCACGTAGCTAGCAAATAAATATAAATTGTATTTAAACAAATGTTTTATTAGATAAGATAGCTATTCGTTAAATACAGTACAGACATTGGTTGGTTAACGTAAGTAAATTATGCAATAACTTCAGCTGTCGTGTGTCTTATCGCATATTTTAAACAGATACCTACCGTTGTTTATGTTTTATTTCTGTGGCGTTTTCCGTAGAGTATTTGTTCAGACATTATTCAGGATGGACAGTGGCTTTAAAGGCAAGAGGATACTCGTAACTGGAGGATGTCAAGGCAAGTTCATTTACCTACCCACTATTAAGTACTAAAATTTATTCATACCGATTCCATTTTAACATTTGTGATATTTTCAATCTAAGGCATAGGGAAAGGAGTGGTCATTGAGCTATGGCGGCAAGGAGCTGATGTTGTAACAATATCAAATCAGCCAGAGAATCTAGCTATGCTCAAGAAAGAGTACCCGGCGATACAAGTTACTAATGTAGATCTACGGAATTGGGCTAAAACGAAAGAGGTTGTGGGTTCCTTGGGAGTCTTCGATGGACTTGTTAACTGCGCTGGAATAGCCATAATAGAGTCATTTTTGGACTGTTCTGCGGCAAGTTTTGATGAGTAAGTTAAGAAAATATTTTCTTGTGACTGTGACCCTCTTAGGTACCTATCACCGTTAAAGTGACGTCTAAGAGGGTCACAGTCACAGGTATATCGTACGTACCTTGGTACCTACTACACTTCGGTTTCGTTTGACTTTGGCCGCCGGAAACGATCCTGCGACTACCGGTTGGTTGTTAGGGTTGCAGTAAGTTTAAAATCGGTAATTTCCGTTTTTCAGGATACTGTCTGTTAATACAAGAGCTATTTTAAACGTTAGTCAAATTGTGGCAAAGAAGATGATTCAAAATAATATCAAAGGTTCCATCGTTAACGTCTCTTCCCAGGCGTCTCTGGTAAAGTAACATTTAACGTCTTTCGATTCAAGTTAACGCGAAATTTTAATATTTTTGCTGTTTTTAATATTTCTGCGTTGTAAGATAGGTAGGTAAGGTACCTATCTAAGGAATCGTAAACCATTTATAATATCACCCATGTTTATACAAGTTTCGATTCGATGGTAGGTAGTGCCTACTTTCCTACCGTACCTAGGTCGATATTTACATAATACCCATGAGATATTTATTAATCTATTACTGAAGACAGATTTTATTACCTACTAGGTACTCCTATTTATTCAAATATTACCAAACGCACCATCGAATCCAAGTTAAATGAAACATGGGTTCGTACAAAATTCTTTGAGATTTGCTCCTAACTATACTTCGATTTAGAATCCAGGATATTTTATGGCAACAAAGACATTTAGGCACTTTTCCGTTAGTTTTAAATTTATTCATAGAACGCAGAAGATATTATGTAGAGTAAAATAGTATTTAAATTTTGCGCGAACTTGTACGACACTGCCTTACTTATGTACAAAGTTATTTTCGCCTGTGCCTGTGCCACATAATACTATGGACGAAAATAAACATGAGCTAATACATACATAGAGCACGGATACGAACCATATAACTACAACGAGGTATGTTTTCTATCGCAGGCAGCTCTCAAGGACCATGTTGCGTATTGTGCTTCAAAGGGTGCTGTCGATTCAATGACCAGAGTTATGGCTTTGGAGTTGGGTCCACACGGGATTCGAGCAAACACAGTTAATCCAACTGTAATTATGACAGAAATGGGGAGGAAAGTGTGGTCTGAACCAGCAAAGTCTAAGGGAATGCTCGCTAAAATACCTTTGGGAAGGTAAGAAAGATTAATAAATACCTAATGCTGGATAATCCACACAGCATCATCTAACCCCAAGCTAAGCAGAGCTTGTGTTACGGGTACTTATACCTATACTTAATACATTACATAGATAAGTATTTCTTTCATTATAAACAGATAATACCCAGACGCCCGGAAAAAATTGGTACATGCAGTTCGTACAAAGATTTGTCCCAAGGCGGGAGTCGAAACTGTAACTGCTGCGTCGCAGGCGGACCTTCTCCCGCTGCGCCACAGGTCGTCTAAACACACTAACCTTCAGACAATCACCTGTGCCTAGTGGTCTCATAATAAAAGTAAACATCTAGCTAGCTAGGTTCTCCGGATGGGGGTTCCTTTGGACTTTCTATGCCCTTTCGCATCTATTATTTTCCAGGTTTGGCGAAGTTCCTGAAGTCGTCAATGCGATCCTATTCCTACTCAGCAATGATGCCAGTATGATCTCTGGAGTTCAACTACCGGTTGACGGAGGGTTTTTGGCTACATAGTGCATCCACAGAATAAATAAAATATATGTTTTTTACTCAGTTTATTGTGCGAAAGGAATTAATTACATACTGGACATGAAAAACAATGCAAGCATAACAATTTGTTTTAATGCACATTATGCTTTATGCTAGCATGTAGGATGTTAAATGAGAAAGGATGTCGCGTAATAAAAAAAAAACATAACAATTAGGTACCTAGAATACTCCAATAGTAAATGTCAATGAAAACTAAATAATAATTTCTCAGGTTTGGAGGGAACAAGCCTATACCTACCAAGTTTGAGAAACCTGCCAAATAAACTCAAGCCACATAATTTTTCCTAATCTTTTACACTTCCTAAACTAGGTACTTTATTCCCTCCCAAACATGAGTAGGTAAGACAGAAAGGAATGGCAGGTAGTCGTCGAGTCCGGTACATGAAACGTTTACATACATAAAAGGATAATGTTCAGCAAAATAACGAATGACATTAATTCTACAACAGTTGTTTGTATTTATTTTCGTTAGGTACTTAGGATATTGTAAAAAACAGTGTGTCTGCTTATCTAATTTATCTTAAAATGTAATATGTACAAAATTAAGTCCTTAGTCTTTCGTCGTTAAGAGCGTACACTTATGTTTAGGAGCAAGCCACGGCCCTTCCTCGCCTGAAGCACAATCGAGATACACAATGCGGCACGACGACGCCACACACAGGCGCAAGCGCAGGACGACGGGCGACGGGTGCGGCGCGGCGCGAGCCGAGGGGGGCGCGGCTCGCTTGCCTCGCCTCAACCACACACACTATCATCCACCTTAATATATTCCATACACATGACAAAATCATAGGCTACATTTAATTAAATTAACCGAACGAATTATAAAATATCATTTTAATGCTTGGATACAAGATGATATCTACACACAAACAAAATGTAGCGTTATTTATGAAAATGATCTTATTTAACAATACAACGAAATACTTGTGATGTTCGTCAAGGATGGATGTGTGAAAGGAGAAAAAGGACGAAATCAGGTATGCGATTGCTTAAAAATACCCTGTAGACTAAATAACTAATGCATACAGCCATACATATTGAATTTATAGAAATTAAAACTAAACATTACGATTCATTATTATCATTCAGAAGAAATAACTCAAATCTTGTATAAACATAAAACAATATCATACATTAACCAGGTTCAGAGGGGGTGAGTCCGTTGACGATAGTATCGGGATGTGATCGTGACGTCTCCTTTTTCAATAGGATTTGGTACAGCGCTAGTCTATCGTGCTGATAGGGAACTATGCAAACCCCATACATAAATGAGAAGACACGATTACGTCTCGATACTATCGTCAACCGTACTCGGGGCTCTGGTCTTAGTCCATTCTTGAATATTCATCACAAATCGTACAAATACATTAGTATGTACCTATGTCGAGATAACAATGTTTTAAAATCTCCGAGTCTTCAATATGAACGAAGCCTTATGTTACTTACAAAATTATATTATTTACATTTAATTGAACCTAATTCTCAGTCATATTAGAGGCTGATGGTCCATAAACGTCAGATTTCTAACCCTAAGTTGGAAACACTATTGACACGCCACGCGACCCGACGAAACGCGTGTTGAGTTGAATCAAATCATATTAATTTTCTATGACTAGAATCATATTATTAACACTCGGCGCGACAACACGTTGAGTGTTTACAATGTGGCTCTGGTGATTGAAAATTTATACGATTTGATTCAACTCAACACGCGTTTCGTCGGGTCGCGTGGCATTTCAACATTGTGTGACGCCCATCATTCTCGAAAAGAACTTCTAGATGAATTAAAATTTGTTACATGCAGTTTACTCCGTACACATTACGATATAATTAGAGAATAAAGGGTAAATAAGATAGTTTAATCAACGAAATGCCATTGTTTGATAAATTACTGTTGAATTGTGGACATAATAATTGGTAACCGATTCTGAACTTAGAAATATGAAGCAATTTGGTAATTTACATGAGATCATAGATTTCACACATACTTACAACTTGCAACAGAATACCTAGAGGTAACTTATTATACTTCACTGAACAGTAGGTACCTGCCTTGAAAATATTTAAAAAAAATTGTAGTCCATGTTTAAGAATTTGGAATAAAGCCTACAAAAAAAGTCAACATGACATAGAAACATGCAAATTAATAGTCTATTTATAAAATTATATGTGTAGTATAAAAGTAAGGGCGCCACTGTCCATTCTCCTGGAGAACGGACAGTGGCGCCTTTGCTTTTATACCCCACACATGGCAGTGGATAATGTATAGCATGGATTCTTGCAACATGCACTCTTGCATTATTTATTGGCCCAAAATTTTTAACAATGCTTACTACAAGTAAGATATCTCAATTTAAAACCATTAATATGTTAAATTAAATGCCCATTTTGATCTGGTATTACGGCAATCATATAAGTTTATCATTGAACTAAAAGTAATCAATTAGAATGAGAGAATTAACAGGTAAATAACGTGGAAGACCAAATGCGAGATCAGTAAAAACGGTGTTTTAACTTCATCAGCCTATGATCGTCCACTACTGGTCATGGGTCTCCCCCTAATGAGCATCATAGCGCGTCAGCTTAAAACAGTGTTTACTGAAATCAAAATACCTATCTAAATCTACTTATTGCACAAATAATTCAATAAAAATAACCCATTTCTACAAAACATGCTATTTATTATTACGAGAAACCATCATATTATTAATTGTCTGTTTTATTTTAACACAGACCCAAGTATTTGTTTGCCATAAATAAAAAAATTATGTTCTTGTCTACACAAAGTAGTATCAATGGGATTTTGTTTTATTATAACACGTTAACTGTCCATGCCCTTCATATAGGTCATTGCGACGTTAGCCATGACGTCCGTGCCGTACATGTAGGGCATGCCAATATATGCGAAATGAGAATGGACGTACCGTGCAAAGGAACAAATCGGCTGGGACGGTTAACATGTTAATTGGATCAACCGGCGACCGGACTGTAGCCATCCACAAATGATATAAAATGCAGTAAAAGGGAGGCACCCTCTGCGCCCGCCAAAAGTTCGGTGACGCTGTCATGGCCATCTGCGGTTAACAACATAATAGACATTTCTAATAAAAAAAATGAATTTCGCATTCTAATAACATTTTACGGCTTTATGAAAGCTAGTTCGATTTTAGATTGGTTTAGATAGGGTATGAATAAATATTGAACCCTAGGGTCTTACTTCTAAATATAACTGAGCATAAAGTACAATAATGGATGTATGGGAAGGCCTTAAATACTCTATGTTTATATGAGTCACATTAAAACTGCAATAATGTTAACATACACGGCCCCTCATCATCACTTATCCTATAATTAAATAATTTACAATAAATGTATGAACGTTAACATGAATGCATACAAAACTGTTTAAATCGATTCGTGAACATCGCGACGTCCACTGTCGCGTCAATTCCTACCGATGACTGTTAAAATACACCGTCATAATACATGAATATATCGAGTCTGATGTTACTAGGAACAACACGCGGGTCACAGGGGTCACAGGGGAACGGCGCAGGGGCAGCAACGGCCCTCACCGCCACTCAGATATGGCCGCCACTGTCGTACTCGGCTGCCCTGCGGCGCCCGCCGCTGTCAAACAGAACAAATATTATTATATCTTTCAACAAAAAACATTCAGACATGCTCAAACATAAATTTGTCTTAGACATGGAGGTCTAAAACCTTGGTCTAAAATCTTGAATACAGCGCAGTACGCTGCGGTATGCGGTGCCGAACACACTAATCGTATGAAAAACGTCTAAAGTGGTATTTTATTCCGTCGAAGTCTGCATCAGCGGTGAGGGGCAAGTGCGGTGAAGTGGGTTGTGGTTACTACGCACAGCGCGGCGGCGTCATCTCGCCATCACGCTGGTACGGTGCAGCGGTGTGAACATCAAATGACCACTTCTCCGTACAATCGACGTTGCGTCGTGATGTTCTGTCTCATACCGCAGCGTATTGCGTCCCGATCAAGAGGCCGATTTTTTTTTCTCGTGAATAAACCTTCGTTAATCTACAATCTCATACCTAATGCATTCACATTCTCAGAGTTTATCCTAAAGACAACACAGCAGCCTTATATGTACAAACAGAATTTTTGTCATGACTGACTTAAAAAGCGAAAAAACTAAATATAATAAAAACTGTATGCGCATACCTATGCCTAAGCTTTAGCTAGCACAAAAAAAAGATTATGAAAGTCAGTGTTCAACAGTAAACATTTTACATATCAGATTCAAATAGTGTTTTATCAGAGAACCTATTCAGCTATACTAATCGCTTCCACTATGACAATGGTATCGTCACAGAACTCTTACACATTTTGGATTCTTACTTAGATGAAAGAAACTACAGATGGAGGGACAGGTGTCAAGTGTCAAAATTGAAACCATTCTACCAATCTCTCCCTGCAAATGCATTAGAGTTCTAGAGTTTCTTTGGTTTCTTTCATCTAAGGATTCTGTGACGATTCTGCGACAGTACCATTGTCATAGTTAAGCGATTGGTTAGCGTAACTGGGTGCCTGATTGTACTAGTAACTTACTTGTTTCTGGTTCTGTCGGTTGTTCATGACGTCTTAGGGTTCGGTCGTTCGCGCCTGCCTGGTAGTTACCGCGTGGTCCTCCTGTTAAGAAGTCGGAAAAATTATAATCTTGAATTTATATTCAAGGTGAAACTTTGAGATGTACGCTCCTGTCACCGTTATAAAAAACGGCAACGTGAGCGCTGGTCGGACAAGAGACTTGACGCCGAAGCCGTGCGATCTCGAAAAACTAAAACTCTAATTTAATGTCCAGAAACACTGCTTATATGGTCCGAATAACAATATTACGTGAAAAATAAAAAAGTTTCCATCATCATTTTTGATATTCCGCAACAACCAAATTGTGAATGGCTAATATTGCTATAGCGCCCGCATCAGCTAAACAGAGATAGCTATATTCGGAGTAGCGGGCATTAGCCGGCTTCTTAAAAGATTAGTAGGATACATACCAAACTTGAGCATATTCCAGTCAAACACATAGTCATAGGTGAACCCTTGCCGGTGGAAAAGCGTGCGGAAGAGTTGCCGCAGGTGGCTGTAGTCAGGCCGCTCCTCGAACCGCAGCCGCCGGCAGTACTTGAGGTATAATTGAAATTCAATTGGATGGTTCTGGAATCAGACATTACGCTGTATAAACTGAATCAATAGCAATCCTCCTCACACAGCTCACATCTACGGCCACGGCTGAACAAGCTACCGCAAAAGAGGGGTTTTGCTATAATCACCATTCTTGGCAGATGGATTGTTATAAGTAGTACCTTAGGAGTATATATATGTAGATATATATATTTATTGATCAGTTTAGGATTTTTATTAGGTTTATTTCGTTATTATTATTTTAATTTAAGTATGTTTATTAGAATCATATGTATTGTATAGCTCAGCTACCTATTATTAGTTTGTAAATCTTTCTGTTGTTAGATTGATTATTTTGTACACTTCGTCTACGCTCCCTCTAGAACAGGTCCTATAACTCAAAGCATATAAGGTTTACTGCAAGAAAACTCTTTATCAGGGTTAAACTCGCTTAGAACTCGTACATATACATACCGGCTCGTAACTTTAGCGCTGACCGTTATTGTGCAGAAGTAAAAAATAAGGTACATGGGCAGGACTACCTGTACATTACCCATGTGCAGCTGCAGATGGGTAATGTACCGGTCTTCCGGTAATCCCCTCCGCGTATCGCTCAGCGGTAGACTTACGTGTCGCTACTTGTATCTTATTAGATAAGTTGATGCAATGTATTAATATGTACAATAAAGTTATTAAGGTATTCCCAAGTCCCAAGAGTTTGGGTTCTTAATAACAAAAAATAAGACATGACAAGAAATACCTCAGCTTTAACAAGTGGCATAGCAAGGCAGCATGATTGACGAAGATTCTACTAAAGCGTGACGAAAGTTGAAACCCTTTATAATCAATTTGTCACAGGATAGGTCTACAATAAAATCAACCGCTTGTAAACCAGATTTTATTGTTACTTTTTATGTGAAATTTGTATTTTTATTGTATTACTGAATTTGAATTTGTGTAAGTGGTTATTATTTGTATGACCGTTCTAATTACACAAATAAATTATAGAGCTCACACTCGACCAGCCCACTCCCTAAAATTTCAATAAATTGGTCATGAAATTGAACGGAAACCGTAGGAAAAATTTAATAAGTAGCAAAATTTCAAAGGTTATCAAAAATGTTAAAAGAAAATATTTACCACTACATTGCTTGCAATAGTTACATATAACTCATTGCCAAATTTTGAGGTATCAATAAATCAACAAACTTACTTTACAAAGCTCATCAAATGGTGTGGAAAGTTTCTTTTCTGATATTCTTTCGTATTTCTGTCGCTTCGTGGCTGCCTTTAATCCCTGCCAAGGTAGACTGCCTCGGTTGAAGTACATCAGCACATATCCCAAAGACTCTAGATCGTCACGTCGCGACTGCTCAATGCCGAGATGGGTGTTTATTGACGCGTACCTTGCTGTACCTGAAACGGCAAATAAATAGGTCAGATTGTGTTTTAACGCAGTTTGCTAAAGAATTTCTTATTCTAAAATTTATGACCATAGAATAACGTTTTTTAAGCTGCTGAAAGAATAAATATAATGCTGGACAATCCACAGAGACCCAAGCTAAGCAGAGCTGGTACTAGATGACTGATATACTCAATACATACATTACACAGATAGGTTTATTTTATTATACATAGAAAATATCCAAAACTACCCTAACAAATATTTGTAGATCATACAAATATCATCAAATATCCTAGGGCGGGAATCGGAGCTGCAACTTCCTGCGTCGCAAGAGGATCTACGCCCGCCGAGCCACATCGGTCATCAAATAGTAAGTAATAAAAACTATTTGTAATACACTCACCTGTCAAATTTTTGTTTTCTCTGTATGGTATATGTTGTAGTGTTCGGGGATCTTTGTACTTCTTAGCTAATCCAAAGTCTATTATGTACACTAAATTTCCTTTTTTACCTAGGCCCATTAGGAAGTTATCTGGTTTGATATCTCTGTAAAAATATAAACACGAGTTTATGCTTCTGATATAATCTGAATTAATAGTCAAGTGTGAGGCAAGTAAGAGGTCTTATTGCTGAAAATGCTGAAGCATTACAATGTTTTTATCTTGTACCTGTTTATTAACTTGGCAACAAGCTTTGCCAAGCTTATAACTAAGGTTTTTAAGAAATAATTAGAAATAAGACATCCAAGATCAAGCAAGCAAGTAGCAATATCATTATTTTCTATCACATTCCGAGTGATCTGACCTATGTCAATCAAAATGTCAGATAAAGACATGTAGCATTACAACTCTATTAGAATTCAAGTTATCAGCACAGGTAAAGTGGCATTAGTAGAGGATCAACTAGACTTAGGACATAAGTATCAAAATTTTCTTGCATGCCTTTCTTGCTAGCAATATCAGGGACCAGTACGTTTGCTGATACCAATACCATTATTGTTACCTATGGATGAAGTTTCTGTAGTGAATATCTTCAATGCGTGTGATTAGTTGATCTGCAAGGAGCAGCACAGTCTTTAGCGAGAACCGACGGGAGCAGAAGTTAAATAAGTCCTCCAATGACGGACCTAGTAACTCCATAACCATCACATTGTAGTCCCCTTCGGAGCCACACCATTTTATTGCAGGGATGCCAACTGAGAAGAATAATGAATAATACACTTTTTCTGCCTTACTATGTATGTTTACTTCTATTTTTTGAACTGTTTATCCAATGCACCCTACATAAACTGTTGTAGCTATTGAATAAATGATAAAACCATACCCAAGTAGGTACATGTCACAGACAGAACTGACTAAACTTCAATTAATATGTATCAAACTGGTGTTTATAGAAATTAAGATTTAAATTTCACTGTACTATGTAAAAGCAGGCAGGTAATTGGTAAAGGATGCCAATAGTGGTCAGACATCACTTAATGCTTGGCCTCACAATAAGTAATTCTCTATTAGGGAATATCTTTTTTAGAAACCGTATAAATGGTACTCACCACCTCCTTGCATAAGTTTGTAAAATTTGCTTTCTATGTGTAACTGTGGGTGCCTTGTTTTGATGCATTCCAATTTGATTGCTACCTCTTCTTTGGTGACAATGTTTGTTCCTGCAATCATTAACTTAAGTTAGAGAATGGTGGTGATTTTGAAGCTATTAATTTTGAACTCCTTACTTTGAGAGCCTCACCAATACAATATTTCCGAGGGTCACATGTTTTACATTATCATACAATTTTTAGCCATCTTTTTATGAAAAGGATTGGTAGCCATCAAGGCAGTTTCCTTGTAATTAAGAGTTGCAGCTGATGCTGGAATGATCGGATCAGACAGGTATTTCGAAATAGAAATTGCAGCTGGCCCAAGTCTCCATTTTCCTTTGTTTACAAAGATTCGTAGGGTTACTTACCCAGATAGATGTCTCCGAATGAACCTGAACCAATTTTACGACCAAGGCGATATTTATTACCAACGCGAAGCTCCATTTTGGTATTGTACATCATCCGATATCACAACAATATCACTGACCAGCGCCGATTCATCGCAGGACGGCCATATTGAGATAGACGCAGTACGGGCGTATTTGAAATGCAAAACTTGTTTCCAATGTAAATTGAACTGAACTCAAATATTAACTCATCATTATTTTTTATTTTACCCCGTTGGGATATTACCAAGTCTTGCGAAATAACAGCAAAAAATGAGAAAATTTTAACCTATTGAACAAAAGTCCATCCACAGTCCACACGCACTTTTCCTTTTTTATCTATTTCTTCGTTTTTTTTTAAGTTTTTGTTTCCGAATTGAACGAATGAGTGAATGAATTTAATCTGTCTGTGGTATAGTGGTTTTACACGGGAAGCGCGGCGTTAGCTATGAAGTCTCGCTAAGTTTGCATGGTGTAGAAAGAGATGCCATCTTTACACGAAAGACCCAGAAAGATGGCTCAGAAAACTAATATCAACAAGATAGTGCCAGAGCTGGTGCTTGCTTTGCATGCATGCAATTCTTGATTCAGAGAGACAAGCCAAGCCTTACTACTGGCAATACCATCAATTGATTCGATTGGCGGATGGAAATAGCGAATGATCTGTTTGTAGGTCGCTGAGCGGAAATTTTAAAAATCTTTGAAGATAACTGGGTAAATTTTTATTAGAAATCTATACATTTCTGTGCGGTAAGTCAGGCACAGGCTAGTTATTCTACGCTGGATTATGTGTCTATAAATTTATCGAATCTCTATCATCAAAAATAATTAAGACACAGACCTCAATTTAATTGTACCTACCATCTTTTATAGAGTTACTTACATTGCCTTGTACTCTAATATCTCTCTGTAACTGATAGTATTCATGTATTCGAAAGAGAGGACACTTGCTTTATAGCATACGTAGCGTATAAGGGTATAAAATAAACTACTTTAGCTTGTGTAAAAATAAATTTATTATTAAATAGAATTTATTCGCTTCCTATCGCCATTGAAGATACAATAATGGGAGGTAACTTTATCATGAGATTATTTAAACGTTAACAACAGTACCTACATTCGTTGTAAAACTAATAAATAAAATTTATATCTTAGTTTTTACTTATCTAATTTTATGCAATAGGATGACTTCAGTATATACTTTTTTCAAGTAGGTAACTTTAGGACCTAGCTAGTAGCTATACATACAAATTGACAGTAACATTCACAGATTAGGGCATAAGCACCTACATACCTAGGTATTTAGTACCTACTAAGGTACCTGCCTATTTCCTATATATTGTACTAAGGTACATCTCAGCATCTTTAAAAAAGTACATTGTTTTTTTTTTGTACCGGTTTCTAATTTGGCACAAAATAAAAAGGTAGTTATGAAGATACCTACACAAGCTTCATGTACAACGACTTTTGTTGCTATCGTAGGTACCTAAGTACCTACTCCTAGTGTTTTCCTTAAAACTGTGGTAACTATGATTTATAATCTAAAGTAACTTATTAAATATTGTAACGGTAACTAGTACATGAAGTACATAAAGCAAACGTTTACTAGGAAGGAACCACAAAATATTCATTCACCTCCTTGGCACACAAAACAGACCAAAATGTAATTTTGTAAATCTAATCATGTTTATTTAGAAAAAAACATGTCTTAGTAAATAATCAAAATTTTATATACAATTTTCTGGAGCCTCGGACTGCGCGATTACTTTAAGAGCAAACTTATAATAATTTGAACGTACAAAGATTGTCATGAATTATACAGTTATGTAGGTAGCTTTTGCTTGTAGCTATAGAACGTTACATAAGTAGACATAGAGTTAACTTATCTGTTATTTAGTAGTTAAATTCGAAACTAAGGGTACGTTCACATGCAAAAAGGGCCTACCGGTGGCCTAGTTGCGAATATTGTCATGAATTGTTCAGTGTAGGTAGCTTTTGTTTCTAGCCATAGAACGTTATTTATGTAGCCATAGAGTTAACTTATCTGTTATTCGTAGTCAAATTCGAACTAAGGGTACGTTCACACGCAAAATGGGCCCACCTGTGGCCTAGTTTCGGAAACCAGTCCAGATACAAGTGACATAACGTTCACACAGCAGTCCGTTTTACAGACCGGACCATTTTATCATATCCGTTTTTGTTCGGCGATGGCGGATGTAAATGTATGAGCGAGTTCACACACATTACTAGATTTGGATTCAGTTAAGTATGTGAACTCGCATAAAATGGTCCTGTAAAATGGACTGCTGTGTGAACGTACACTAAGTCTGTATGCAATCTTAAAGCTACCATTATACATGCCAATAGTGGGTTAAGGTTGATCGTTTCGTATTAGCGCGAGATTTTTATTTGGAGTTTTACATTTTTATTGTGCTCTACAAGGAATAAAACTAACGAAAAAGTTTTTTCCGCAAATCGTAAATAAATTACATGGCGAATGCGGAGAAAAGAAAATCAGAACATAAAATAATGAATTGCGCGCTTGTACGAAACGATCAACCTTACGAGGTATGGAAAGTATTATCTAGCTCCATGCAAGCATTAATTGCTTTGCTGCCCGGCTAGCTAGCAGGCTTCTTTTAGGATATAGAACTTGCTAGCTAATAGGATAAGTTTTCGAGCCTTTAAATGCGATAGTAGGTATAGCAACTCAAACACTACTCGAACAAAAATGCAAATTTAAAAGAAATTTGCCAATCTCCGAAGATAGACTATCTACATCATACCAATAACGAAAAGAGCGCGAGCACGGATCCTGATAAAAATCGATAAGCAATGATTTTGTCTCTGGTCATCTGGTATCAATAAAGTTTGACAAGAACAGGGGGCCAATTCTGCGTATCTCGTGATACTTTATCGAGTGATACTCATTATCATATCATAAAAATATCATGTGATAAATATCGAGTAGGTACTGACAAAAACTGTATTCTCGTGCGACTTATCGAGCAACTCAACAAAGAAAAACCGTACTTATTGCATATTTTGAGAATACGCTTGTTCATCACTCGATATTTTGACAGTTCCTGCCATAATAATGGAGTAGATAATTATGTTGCCAGAATTGCCCTCCAGACCATTAGGTTACCTTTTACCTACAGAATTATTATATCACACCACGAAAACTGCTTATCAATCCATATCAAGATCTATGCCGGGCTCGTACACCAATCTTCATCAAACACAAAACTCAATCAATATCGGTTCAGACGTTTAGGAGCTATGATGCGACAATACACGTTAACTGTCTCTGTATGACGGATGACTATGTTTCGGCTACTTTAATGGCGAGCCGAGCACTTCGTCTGCGTCAGGAGAAATCCTCTTCTAGGTCATCAGTCGCCAAGTTATTGTTGTCTTCTTCAATGCGCGGCAGGACGTAGACCGGCTCGATGCTGTCGTCATCGCTGTTGAAACTGCAGCAAGGAAATAGTAATCTTAAATAGGATAACAAGTGATTACTTTGAAAAAACCAAAAACCGACTTAAAAGTTTCTATTATTTTCACTGTCTTTTAAGATTTGCGGGAAAACTAATACTAATCCGTCGGTAATAATGGAATCACTCCGGGACTATTCTCTAAACATCCAAAAATCCATATCCAATATATCCAAACAAAACTAAAATTCTTTCACTATTGTATAGAAAAGGATCCCGGCTTTAACTTTTATCCCCAGGGGATTAGTATTTATCCCGCAAAACTTTAAATAAGTGTAAAAGTAAGGGAAATTGAAGTAGGTTTATAATTTTTTAAAACACGCCATATTATATTATTTTTCTACAAATCACCGGATAATACGAGTAGGTGTAAGGATAAAATAGTTAAAATATAATAGTTTCTTTATCTAAACATCATATATCAGTCCATAGATGCCTAGTGAGACAATGCACAATAGTAGATAAGTTATGTTATGTCTTGAAGTTACTAGGTAAGCCTTAAAGTTACAAGCTCAAACTAAAATAAAACATCATTGTTACGATGGATTTTCTTGCACAATTTTCTCTGGGCCTCTATATTCCTATATAATCAGCATAGGCTGATTAGGTGCTCATGGCAGCACCTAATTCCTGGGTCGTTAGGAAGCGATCCAATGCTGGGTGTAGGTAGGTATATCAGAATTTGCATGGGCTAAGCCAGTTTGGGGGTAGGCTAAGCCATAAAGGGTAGGCCTACAAAAAAACTAATATGAAACAAGAAGAAGTATTTAAACTTACTGATATCGCTTATCCTTTCCGGTCAGATCACAAACTAAATTCGTCAAAGCCTTCACGTAGTTCTGCGCTAGTGTTAAGGTTTCAATTTTGGAGAGACTTCGGTTGTCTTTCTTCACGTGAGGTATGACCCGACGGAGACTCTGAAACCAGAAAGAAACTGTAAGTCCACAGAACTATATTATAAAGTACCCAAGTAGGTAGATACTAGTTCTGCCCGAGACTCCGCATGCGTTTTACTGGGTTAAAAAGAGTTAATAGCTACCTCTCGTTTCTTTTCCGGCATCAAAAGTTATTTTATTCAAATCTGTTCAGCCGATTGAGCTTGATAGGAGATATATAGACAGATATAGTAAGTATAAAAAGATAGATAGGTGTGAAGGTTATAAAATTACCATGAATTTATTTTTAGCTTATCGGGATTTCTACGAATCTTATTTAAAAAGTACTAGCACCCGTGGCTTCGCCCCCGTTGAATTTTTTTTTTTGCGCGGAACGCAAATTTTTATTTATTGTCCTATTCCGGACGGAGACAAATCCAACAAATCAAAAATCATTATAATCGGTTCAGCCGTTATCGAGTGATAAGTGGTGTAACTAACACGACTTTGTTTTTTATATGTAGGTAGATAGGTCGATTAAGTATGAATTTTAACATGATCTCATCAAATCACAATGATAATTATATAGCATAAAAAAATCTCATAAAAATTTAGTAGGTAACTTCCCTTTGGGTGACGCGCGTGCTACACTTACCTCAAACGCCCGATTCAGCGAGTGCATTCTCATCCGCTCCCGCTCATTGCTCTCCAGCCGTCGCAGGTTCCGCTCCCGGGCTGAGACGCCGCTGCGCCTCCGCCGACCGGGCCCGGCAGGAGGGGTCCCGGCACCACTGGTCGCTGAGGAAGAAGAACCAGCGGCGCTGCGGCGCGTTCTGCTGCCTCGGCGGGGCAGCACCTCGTCGCTACCGCTGCCGCTGTCGTAGTAATCTGAGGAAATTACAGATTCTTATTAGGGAGTCAGAGTCTTATTAGGGCTTCATCATAGGTATCTGATATGCCCAGACGCACGTTTGTCATGTGGCCGTCTCATAGAGGCCTGACTTGTAAGTGCCGCAAAATGTACACCAATCATGATTCGTGGTTGTACCTAGAGGCCGTTATCATTAAAGTTACCATAAATAAGAAAAAAATATAGGCTAGTCAGCTATAAGTGGGTATCGAATTTCATGAGTCAAGTTATTCCATCCTTATATTATAAATGCGAAAGTGTGTTTGTGTGTCCTTCTTTCCACCGCCCTAACTAAGCAACCAATCGACTTGGTTTTGGCAAGAGTTATCTAGTTGCAAGGAAAGAGAGTACATAGGCTGCTTTTTGTCCTGGTGACACATCAAATTCCCATGGGAGATTTTCGGCTTACTATTTAACGCGGTGAAACCACGGGGAACAACTAGTCTTCAATAAAAATTGGTTTAGTACCTACAAGCTGAACATTGCAGTCTGAATCTAATTATTTATAATCAGCTTATAATATCTCGAAAGTTACCATCGTTCTGTGCTCATCGTCACGAGTCGCTGGCAACCACAAAACTAAGACAAGCACGACGGCGAAATTTAATGAACATTTTGTGCAACAAGTCGACTGCTCCGCACAAAACGGTTGTTACGTGACACGACTGCATGCTTGATAAACTGTTTGCGTAAGAGAGCAGAGCAGACTAATCGATTGTAGCGCACGGCTTCGGGTGATTTTCGTAATGCCCTTGCCTTTCAACGGATACATTATAAAAATACTAGCTTCCGCCCGCGGCTTTGGACCAGTTTTCCGGGGTAATAAAGTAGCCTTCTCACCAAAATTCATAAAAGTCCGTTCAATTTAGTGCGCAAAGGTAAAAGACAGGCAGAGAAACAGGATTACTTTCGAATTTATAATATTAATTTGGTTTTATTAGTGCCTACCGGCTACCTAGTTGCCTGCACCGGTCGTTGGATATGTTATACATGAGTAATTCTTAACACTCCTCAGTCCTCATATAATCTACCTACGTGCAGCGCAGGAAATAGTACATTTTCGTTCTATCTCCGGCTGACTGACCCACGTCCCACTCATTGCATTATGTGAGTGAATCAAATGCTTTAATGATTAAAGCCTCCTTTTTTGTCACTGAGATGAGAAAGTTCAGCTTATCCTTTAGGTACTAAAACATTATAAAAAGGTCAGGGGAAAAGGCGTCTTCTCCAACGGCCAAGAGACACTTGGGGTCGCTGAGCCATAGGAGTCAGTAAGTAACATGTCATAACTTACCAACTCTATTAGTTTCAGTCTTAGCGTCTACTTCTTCTATTCTACCGTTGAAGTAATCTGAACTTTCTTCAAACTCCTCCGACCCAACCTCAGCTGTCGTTGCCCACCCCGGCATTGTAAAATCTGAAAGAACATAAAAACTTTTAACAAAAAGTGTGATGAAAAAGTTTGGCTATAAGTGAAAGTAACATCATAAATTTTAAGCAATCGGATTGGACTGGACGTTGTTATTTCTGATTCTCATAAACTAGTAGTTAGCCCCTAAAAATATCGAAGTAACCGTTTTTGTTTCGTTCTTCTGATTTCTTAAGAGCCAATAACGGGGGTCTATCTTGGTTCCAGAGTTATGACGGTTTGATATTCCGAGGCGTACCTACTGACCATTCACTATAAGATGTCCCCTGCCTGCCATAGTTCCAACATCACGTCAGGGGAAATCTTATGGTGAATGGTCTGTACTGACGCAAAAACCTATAAAAAAAGAAAATAAAATATAAAAATAAAATAGAATTCTTATTGTTTTTTCGCTTTCTTCTTATTTTGGAACGGTCAAAGAGGTTAGCTAAGTTTGTTGTAGAACGCGGTGTATGAATTCGTAGTTCAAAACAAAACAAATGACAGCTCGAGTTAGCTTACAAGAGCTCTCATTTGGTAGAGATTCGCAATGAGTATACAACAAGGAATTTATATACTAACGTAACTGGAAGGATCACTGACACAAAAACCGCGGTCTGAAAGAGACTGAATACTAAGGTGGTGTGTCTCTTTCTATAAGGACGACCATAATTTATGAACGAAACAGGACAAGACAGGGAATATTCATGATTATTTTTTATCACTTATATCCATTCTTTTTAAATATCGTTTTGAAACCACATTAAAAAAATTAAATAGATATATTTATACCTTTATTAAAATAAAGTTTCATATACAAAATTTGATAAGTCAGAAACATTTAAAAACGTCACCATATTCTATGAAGTGTGACGTCAACAGGCAGTTTCTTTTGTATGAGAATATGCTATATAACAATAGCTAATAGCTCTGAGTTATGAAATTTTTTTGAAATGACAGAAAATGTTCGGCGAATCAACCGGCTGAAGTCGCAGAAACGCAAATTCTAAAAGTATGACAGTGGAGTGTGCCATTGTCTGCTTTTTGAAATTGCGTTTCGTTTAGACTAAAAATACTAAAGTGGCAATTAAAACAACACTTTTTTTGAATTAAAATAATATTACTGCAAAACCAATTTTTTTTTATACAATCAATCATATTACTATTTATTCAGTTAATTACAATCGTAGTACATATAGAAACAAAATAGAACTAGTATTTACAATTAAAACAATTGAGCTACCTACCTAATCTAGAGTTATCTAGCTCAACTGATCCATATGGCAATGCTGATGCATTCATGCAATCATACATGAATAAGATATAGTCTTGTACAATTTGTGGCGTAATGTTGCACGAGGTTCGATAATTTTTACCCGACTACCGAAGGACGAGGCTTATGAGTTTGACACCCTATGTACATATGTATGTATGTAGTCGATGTTTATGTTCCCACTTAGCGCTGAAACTACTGGTCCGATTTTAAAAAATGAGGTGTCGTATCATTCGTCTTATAGCCCGATGGTTATAGGCTATGTGACGTCAGATAAAATGGGGGTCTTACGAGATAGCGGGATCTAAGTAAGGGTCAAAAATCCCAATGTTAGTAAATATGCTCGTGTGTGGTATCGTTGCAAAGGTCTTTGTTTGTACATTCCGGAAACGTTTTTCAAACTTTTTTGAAGCTAAAGATTCACAAGCTTTCAGCAAAAAGGTGTAAAAAAATATCTTTAAATAAAAAAAACTAAAAGCGTTTACCTATTGTCCTTATCATTTTCTTTTGATACTTAGGTAGTTGAAGGCACCCACCACCACGATCCATATACCTAGGTACAAGTAGGAATAAAGGCAATCGGCTACCTAAGTATCAAAAGAAAATGATAAAGACAATAGGTAAACGCGGTAACGTATAATACAGTAGAATAATCAGGTAATTTAAAGTTTTGGTGTATTTACGTGTGAAAAGTGATGCCCTGGGCTTTGTTTTTTGTTTTGGACACAAAGTAAACGCACACGAAGGCATTGCTGTATTTCAGTCAATAAATCACACAAAAGTACGTGGTAGCAAGCACGCGCAACACAAACGCTGATCCGATCGTGATTGAGGTGAGTGAACCTAGTGTAACCTAGTTTTAGTCGTCCACTTTCAAAGAACTAGTGCCCAATCTTCCTTTTTTAGTTTAATCAGTGTATAATGCTAGCAAGGGTGTGAAAGGGACACAGCGACTGAAAAGTGAGTCTCGCTCGAGACCGTTTTTCCTTAAATCTAAATTGCATTAAAAAATAACCTTTTCTAGTTGTGATAAGGTTCGAAATCCTTTTTGCATTAAATGTCGAGTGAACTTTCCAGTTACGTTAGTATATAAATTCCTTGGTATACAATAACTATAAGAGATTCGTAGGAAGCATGATCAAAGAAAACAGGTCTGCTCTTCCGGGAGTGTCTCCAGGTGACGTCACCGTCCAGTTGCCACTTTATTTAAAAAATATAGAAGTTGGGAAAAAATGTGATAAGGGTCAATTGTTAAATAACAAAAGCCCCAGCGGGCACGTTTTTGTATGCAATCCTAAATGCAGCCCTTTAGCATGAAGCTGAGCAACTATGGGCCATTTCTCTGCCACAATTATTGCTCATTAATGTGCATTTAAGCTACTGATTGAAATTTCGTTGATTTATTCTTTAGTTCTTAGTAGTTTAATTTTAGTTTTCAATTTCTATATTTTTTGTGGTATATGAGAATAAATTTTATTTTATTTCAATCGATGAGTCCAAAACATTTCATCCAAAAAAATATTCTGGTCATCTACTGCGCTATTACTAAGGTCTTTTACCAAAACTCTCCATTAAACAGGATATTTTTTTAAATAAATATATAAAAAAACCCTCTTTATATTTCTCTTCATAACCCTTGATGAACTGGTAACCGTATGTGGATTTCACATAACCATTGTACTGTACAGTAAATAAAAGTACCTACTTACTGCCTCGAAGTACTACAGCGTTTCCCATAATCCCCAGTTAACTACAATATATCAGGCTCAGCAAATAACCGTTGCAATAAAAAGCGTTATATACACGAGACAGCACTGATTATCCCTTATCAGAGAGTATGAAAAGGTCACGGCCGTGTTAGGCGCCGGTCTCTGGGCGGCGCCCGCCCACGCGGCGCCTTACCGCGCGACAAATGACGCAGGGAACTACTATCTACGTAAAATAATCATTTCGCGTCACTCAGTTATTATCTACGGCCTTCGCAAATAATAAACTTTTGTTAGTCTGAAAGGTAATTTCTAATAACCATGGTAGGTATCCGAATTTACAAAGACTTACGCATAGACTTAAAAAAAAACCGAAGTCTATGGGCTGATGTGATAATGAGGGACCGATACCTAAAATACGAGCTACCCATCATTAGATAAACTTGCACGTAGCCCGGCTACACGCTCATGTGCACTTGTGCATGCATGATTGCATAAACCAGTTTGCGCAAGCAAGATGCGCCCGGCCACGCGCTCCATCTTGCTTGCGCAAACTGTGTTTGTGCATGCATGGTTGCACAAATGTTTGAGCGTGTAGCCGGGCTATAAGGGGCGGTGCCCCGGTCACTGATGTGTCCGCATATTTGTCTATAATGTCGGTGTCCTGATATTTTAATGGTCTTAATTTTCTGTTTGATTTTATTTTAATAAATTTTTCGATATATTTTAGTATAATAATTGTGTATATTAAATGTAATTTTATGAATCGTGTACTTCAAATAAACATTTTTGATTTATTTATTAGATGAAATATAAAAGATAATTAGTAGAGACCATTGAATTCTCAGAAAAAAGAAATGTCCGCTGTTTTTTGTAAATAAAATTAACCAATGAACTACAATGGCATTTTCTTAGTGCATCTGCCTCTATCTTACTTCCATTCAGTATATTTTTGCCCGCCAGACGTGGGTTATGTTTTTTCCAAAGGTTTCTTTTATGTGATTGGCAGACACTCTTTATTACGTACTCGCAATAATCAAAAGAGATAAAGCATTTTTGATAAATGAGCTTTTGGTCTCCGCTATACAGGCTTTGCCTATCATATCAAAAAAAATATTGTTTTCAGCTGTCAAAATTCTCGTCTATCTGCTTTATCACATAATGCTATAACGGTCTGCTATATCGTTCTCGGCAACATTTTTAGCCTTAATTTAATGAAAAATATTGAAAAAGCGAGGAAGGAATCGGTTTTTTTTCATATATATTATTTTGCCACGAGGGTGCTACGCGGCTACGCGAAAGCTACGAGCCACGTCGCAATATCGTAGCACTTCTACGAGATGACACTATTCTTTATATTTTAGAATTATTTTCTAGAAAGTACTAAAATAAATTATGTTTATGCTTACAAACAAAATTCAATGCTTTAGGCAGCTTGTTAGTAGGTATACCTAACTCATAAATTTATTTTTTGACACGTCATCCGAGTGCTCTTGGGTATCTGGCGCAGCGCATCATCATTGCCATACAGTGGGGCAATGCAGCCAGCGCATCTTGGGAACGTATCCGATTGGTTCATATGGATCAGTTGAGATAACTCTAGATTTTTTGCAAGAGTCTGCAGTTACCTCAACTGTATAGTAAATACCAGTTCTAATTTAGTTTCCGTAATTGTAATTTTCTTTATTTAGAATTGTGTAAATCGCGGGCTTAAATAAAGTAATATCTATTACTTTAAGTGTTTAATAGTATTAAACACTTCGAGTTATTAAATCAGAAGTGCAACATTTATCGAATTTATATTGCTTAGCATTGCAAGAACACGTGTTTAATTAATACCCGAACCACACCTCGATATCCTAGTTTCGAGATAATATGAATATACGAATATAGTTGATAAACTAATGTATTATATTGAGCCATTAGGCAACTGGTTTTGGAGTAAGGCTGATTATACGGTGATAAGAAGTTATTAAGTGCAACTGGCCTTGTGGTGTATGACTTTAAGTCGAAGGCCGTTGGGTTCGGATCTCGGCCGTGTGACATTTATCGAAAACGGTATTTGATTGTATGGATATGGTAGGTATGGAAAGTTAAATTATAGTAAGCACTGTGAACACTTTTTAGTTTTTAACTATATTTTTTTTACACCTTTTTGCTAATAGTTTGAGAACCGTTAACCTCACAAAAGTTTCAGAAACGGTTTGGAAAAGTACAAACAAAGACCTTTGCAACGATACCACACACGAGCATATTTACTAACATTGAAATTTTCGACCCTTTTTTCGACCCCCGCTATCTCGTTAGACCCCCATTTTTATCTGACGTCACATAGCCTATAACCATCGGGCTATTAAGACAAATCATATGACACCTCATTTGTTGAAATCGGACCAGTAGTTTCAGCGCTACCAGGGAACATAACAATCGGCTACACACATACATAGGGTGTCAAAATCATAACCCTCTCGTAGTCGGGTAAAAATACCTTTTGTTTTGCATTGTGATTTTTACGTCATGTAGATTATGTTGGTGTATGACAAATAACCATTTAGTGAAAAATATTTTATTAATGATTCTGTAATAAAATATACCATGTAGAAATATATCGTTACGTGGCATGGATATCTTTCCAAGGAAATTAAATTACACCCACGTCACACGAATAATTTTATAAATACGTAAGGTTTGATATTTATTACGCCCTTCGTTACGCCTAAAACTGTACGGGTTGAATATTCGTATACAGGGTACATAATATGTACATAATGTAGGTACTAATTGTAAGTCAAAAGGGTGAATAGATTTTTCTTAACAGATAACAGATGTTTTTTGATGCCATGCAAAAATAACACGAACAGGCATTCTTTTTTTTGCATGGCTACACATGTTACTGGCAATCTGTCGTATAACTTGATGTATGTACTTAGAATGATATATATAAAATTAAAGAAAATAAAAAGAATGTTTATAAAGGGGAAGAAAGATCGGGGAAACCACGGTTAGTATTAAATTTTTTTTATTTATTTGTGATACACAGGTAATACAGGGATGTTCACACATAAATTAATTAGAGCACTGTGATCTGCCATTAGGCGTACAAATTTTACACAATTTAGAAAAAGAACAAAATATTTATAATAGTGAAGCTTATATCTAGAAAAATTGTAGGGATTGAAAATAATGCGTTTACCAACTTGAAAATGAGAATAAAGCACGTCTCTACTCTACATTTACTTGTAATAAGTAAACTGCCTCAAAGTATTCATTCACGCTGTAAAATGTTTTACTTATTAAATAACTAAAGAGATTAGATTTAAATATTATAATAACATTACATTTCCTCATGTCGGTTGGAAATTATAATAAATTTTGGGTGCCATACTATTACTAAATACTATTACTAAAAAGCTGTTTTCACATTATTCCTAAGTTTCAAACAGTCTTGTTGGTGCTAGTTTGGTTTAGAAAATAGTCGCATGTTTCGTCGAATGCTACCTAGCTAGTCTTGAAATAGTACGATTATGTTGGTACACTGTTATTACCTAAATTAGGTATTCCTACGTTAGCTTGCAATGTACAAAAACTCGAATAGGTATCCGTTAATTATATAATTATTAAATTATAACGGATTTACGTTATAATTATTATAATGTGCTAAGGTAGGTACTACAAGAGATTTTGATGCAACACAGTTATTAGGTATAGTATTTAGTCTGATCACTCTGAAGAAATAGGTAGTTCAGTAGGTAGTTATTAAAAACCCTCTTCCACATCTTCATTATAAACAATATATACTTATAGGCAAAATGAAGATTGTGAGATAAAGTCAAATAGCGGAAAGTGTACGTAATTGTTTCTATAGAGTAAAAACTCTATACAGAATTCGTCCGTACCTGAGGTCCGAATCATATTGTGCGAATCACTAATCTTATCTAATGTGATGTAGTAATAGTATTCGGGTCGTGCTTAAACAGACGTACTGAGAAGCTGGTCCAAAGAGTTCAGAATGCTTGCACACGATTCTGCTATAAGATTCCTGCTCGTTCAAATGTTACTCCTTACCTGGACTCGTCGAATTACTGAAAATGAAAGCACGCCGTAACTTGCACTTGGCAACTCTACTGTTTGGGGTAATTAAATTTAAATCTCCCCCTACCTATACAACAAGCTTGAATGGGCTTCTGAGAGGAAACCTAAATATCCACGTAGAGCATGCTCTAATTTGATCTTACTTACACAAAGACATAGAACTGTAGCTTTCCGAGGTTCATTTCGATTCGCAGCGTCACGCTGTTGGAATGATCTGCCTCCTCCATTACGCGACACCAAGTCGTTATACACATTTAAATCTAAGCTCAAAAAGATATTTTTATCTAACCAAAAAAGCTCCTAAGAAAATACAACCACCCAAAAATATATATGTACATACCCTAAACATTCTTAATTCTCTGCAGTTTAACTAAGCTAATATTATTGTATTTGTAATATTTTACTTTATTTTATATTTTTACTGTAGATTATTTTTAATATCATGACTTGTATAAGCACCATTGCACGTTTTGCCTAGTTGACTATATATCGTATATAGGTATTGATTTCCTCCAACTCTTTGTTTTCATCCTTATTTACATACACACCTATATTTTGTAAGTACTTGTTATGTTTCATTTGTGGACTGTTACTCGTGACGCGACGTCATCCAATTAGAGGTTCTGACTGAAAACTAGCGTCGTTATCGTCCTCGGCCGTTAATGACAACAAGCTGAGGCGGGGAAAGACCAATTTTTTTCTAACGTTGGGACTCTACTACAGGGTGCCTACATTAATTGTAAAATTTTAAATCCCAAACGCTATTTTCATGTTTATTAGTAATTAAGTGTTCTGTATTTCTCTTTCTTTGTATATCATGTGTGTGGCTATAAATAAATTATTTATACCTCCTTGCCGAATTTTTGCCCACGGCGGCGGCCAGTCTCAATGGAGACTAGCAGTAACTCTTCCTTTATTCTTATTAAAGTTTCATTACCATAAATTTACCTGATGACAGTAGCGCTCTTGGGAAAATTTGTACGTAGGTACCCTTGTGCGGTAGAATATGTCCCGGACACATGGCTATTGGCTAGTCTCCATTGAGACTGACTGCCCCGTGGGCGAAAATTAGGGAAGGAGGACATTAATTTAGCAATCGTCATGTTACCTTTAAGTGGATATTGTTTAGGTATAACGAAGACGTAAAAGGGTATAAAATACAAACAAAGTCTAACTACCAACAAAGTAACGTTCGCAGGTTCATTGTAAAACCACGATAGCTGCATAGTGAGAACCAATAAGTAAATCATTTAATAGTATCAAGTGTCAATGCAATAGCAGCTGAAATAATATGCTGAGCGACTATTATACATATTTACATGGGGCTTTGCCCCTGAATACTAACAAGCAACAATTTGATTACTCAGGTCTAATGAGAGTCGAGTCAGGGGAATGTTTTTAAAGCTTTTTAGCTTGAGAATCTCTAGGAAAGTTCTTTATGTTAGAGCCTTATCATACTGACGATTTGCGAGCGCTTTGAAAGCGATGCTATCATATAGATTTTTTCTGATAAAATCTTCCTTCTGGATCATATCATATTATCGTATTGTTAGGTACCTACGGTATCCAATCTTGTTTGGTGATATTTAATGTGAAATTTGGAACGGTACCTAACTGAGGCTGTGATACGCACGATACTGGTACCAGGTGTCGAATTCGACTCTACAACGTAACAAACGCGTCGCAGTAGAGCAACTAAAGCAACACGAACTTCATAGTAAGTTTGTCAGTGACACGATTTTGACTAAGCTCGCTAGAGACTGGTTATGATTATGATTATGAGTGTGCAGCTTCAAGCGTCTTCAGATCTGAACTTTGGTTGCATTCCCGAACGGAGAAGGTTTAAAAAATAAAAAATATTAAGTTCCAATTCCGCGTAAAACCTCTGATGAGATCCAACAAAAAGTAATTAGCGTGCACCGCCTGCCCTCCCACAAATAGAATGGTTACATGCCATGCAATGTTGGATCTCATCCGAGAAGGTTTCACGCGGAATTGTTACTATATATTTTTCATCCTAATATTGGCAAAGGATGTCCGCAAAGAAACGCTATTATTTATCGGATATAGTTTATAATCCATGGTCGAATATTTTAATGTACCATGGCGAAGTAAAATTATAATCTGTGACCATGGGGTTTAGTTGGAAGAAAGTAGTGCCATATTTCCTTTAAAGAATGTCTTTTGTGAGTAGGATTGAGTTATACCGTGGTGTAGATCGTAACCATTTTAATATGGAATGCCGACGTACTTTTAATTATTCTTACTTTTTTTTAAATCGCTTATTTGCCCTGGGGAATGGACCTGGGCTTTTGGACGACTAGCAGCTTCTAGGGTACTAATCAGCGTTGCGGCATATGAGTAACAGCTACGGGCAATATTATTTATTCCACTCGGAGCGAGTATGATACGTTACGTTCCGCCTTGTGCTAAAATCCGTCTTGTTGCTCATTGCGAGCGTCTTTTTCTCCGTACTGACTGCACGAACGCTCGCTGTGTTACACGTTACATTACGCCCCGTCCACCCCGTTTAAGAACGGATTTATTCGTTCTGTTGAGAGCATCATTACCTCTCGACTCTCCCGCTTATTCCCAGTTTTCTTGTGATATTATTCTGTACAGGACAACTTTTGTCCCAGTTGTCCTGTGCACAAGATGAGACAAAAGTTATCCCAGTAATCCTGTGCATCAAAAATATATCTTCCAACACTTTTCGCCTCGAGGGCACTCCAAAGACTCGACTCCAGCAAGTTATCTACGAGTACGGTTCTATACTGAGTAATTTCTTTAAATCATTTATTTGGTGCATGAGGGTATTGCCGAACCTGGCATGTCTCCCCGTATATCTAAATTATAATAGTGCTTAATAAAACAAAAATCATTCTATGTAACAAAACTCAATAAACTTAACGAATGAGCCTATGAGATTTTCCTCGAGATCTATCTTTTTTACCGTAGATAACCTAAATTATAATATTAAGTTCTTTAACATTATTCTTCCGTTCCATTATAAGATGTATCTTTATTTTACAAACATGATACACGGTAAAGTTGTTCACTATAGCAGCGATGTAGCGCACCGCGGTTTGCGGACGACCTTCGCGCCCGGCCACTCGGTCACTTTCACATCACAAGTTTTAGCCCACTTATGATTAGGTATCGCTATTGTTACCTACTATACTAGAACACTGTTGCGTAATGAACAGAAAAAACTGAGCATTAGTAATGAACTATTTGCATACTAGTATACGTACCTACATACTTTTTTACCCGCTATCTCGTACGACCCCCAATTCATCTAACGTCACAGCGCTACGTAGGGAACATAAAATCGGCTACATGCCAACATAGTACATAGGGCGTGCCAACCTCATAATAACCCTCCTGCGTTGGTAGTCGGGTAAAAAGTAGAGAACAACAACGCCACTTTACCTACGTTAGCGTATGTTTCCTATCAGCATTTATAACTCCCGTTTATAATTTCATTATTGATCATTGCCAAACGTGATAATAGAGTTTGAGTGAATTGAAGAATTATTTTCAGTCCGCTTCACCAAAGGTAAAATTTGTAGGTACCGACGTAACTGTTTGTTCTTCTACCAACCTACCATCATCATAATAGGGGAATATTCTACTAAAATAACCGCTTCACTATATAAATGTCAGATATTTTCACGGCAATACGTACACACGTTTTGGTATTTTACAATTTCTATCTAAACACACAACAATATACAGGGCTTTTGCTATGATAGTGCGTAAGCCTTATACTGGGCGTAATTTCTAAGAAATTAATGACTTCCCAAAAAAAAAGACTACACCGGGACTTGAACCCAACCCTCCCTCAGTTAGGGATGCGCTAACCAATTGCGCCACGAGGTCAAGTGACGTAGAGTCGAAAAACTCTACGACTTCCTTCGGACTCGAGCCCCGTTAGAAAATTATTGGGATATCATTAAATTTTCTACAAATTTACAGGATGGCACAACGTTTGTCATATGGAAACTAGGGGTAGGTGGAACCAAGTGTAAATAGCTTGGCGGCTTTTTTAACCCTGAAAAGATTTTTGGATGTTTTTTACCGAATTTTTATATATTTCTATAACTTTAATTGTACTAAATAACATGCTCACACTTTAAAATACACCTGGTATGTTAGCCCGCATAAAATCAATATTTGTGTGATATCTACCAACATAGATATCATGTTAATATTGATTTTATTAGTGATAGCATGTTAAATTATAAACGCAAGTCAAAAGTGTCAAATTTGAAACCATTCCACCAATCTCTCCGTGCAAATCGCACCGCACGCACTATGTGGATTTTTTAATCTAAGGAATTACAATAGGCATGACGACTGATTTTGAGAAACTACACCGTGATATTTTTAGACATGTACTGAATGCAAAATAAATCATATATCTGCAAAAAAATTGGATTTCGAAAGAAAAATGCAGCTTTTAAAATGCATTTTCAATTTCGCTCAAAAACGCTACAATACTCGTGGCGGCTATCTATGACGTCATAGATGCACGAACATCTAATGATACAGAATGATCATAATATTTTCAAGAGAAGCTTTACCAGCTATTCTGTGCGTTTCCATTACATATTGTGTCATCACAGTTATGTATTCTCTGATTGGTGTTCAACGTGTCATGGCGGATTGCTGTATTTTGTAGTTTTATTTTATCAAACTAATAATTAATCACGACCAAAACATAAAATATAATTCGTGTTTTGTAATGTATGGCTCAAGTATAATTCAGTAAATACATAATGTGATTTTTAGTTACTGTCGTCATCCCTATTCTGCGACAGTCAGAGATTGTTTGGCAGGATTGGGATTCTGGTCTGATTCTGAAAATTTTTTCATTGGTACATAAATACGTTCTGTTTATGCGAGGTATAATGAACCAAAAGTTTTCCTACTACACTTAATTTTTTTTAAATAAACACTACTTATTTAAAATAACATTTAAAAGCATTTCTATTACTAACTATATCTCATTCCATTTATCTTGTTTCGGGATTCGTTTAAGAGTGGTAGGTATTCGTTAGGAAAAGAAAATTTATTACCATTGGTAATTGTTTTCAGTACTAGAAAGGAATAAGGTTTTTTTGTTATTATAGTGCTTATGCCCGCACTTTGGGTAATCTTAAAGATTCAAATTCTTCACTTGAACCCGCGACCCTCCTCTGAATACGAGGATGCGCTAACCAGTCCCGCCGGAGTCGTAAATTTTTGGGATATCATTAAAATTCTTTAGAAAGGAATAGATCGCTTAATTTAAGGACAACATGATCGAAGCCGGAGTCATAAACTAGTCAATAAATAATTAGCATATTTTAGAAATTTCGTTCAAGTTACTTGGGCCGGGTGTTATGTTTCAAGCGTTTAAACAAAATAGTTTTTTTAATTTAACATTAAAATAATGTATGTTGTGTAACCGTGGAATTCGTAATGCTCTGTGAATTCAATGCGAATAATTCAAATTTGTTATTAAAGTGAGTAAAATAGTTTTACACCGTTGCTATCTGAAATTCATAGCGTGAACAGCCAGAGTATTTAGAACTCACCTACTCGTACAGCATATGTAGCGTCAATAAATAAATAAATAAAATAAAATAATCATTTATTTTCTCTCACAAAGGTTATACAGAAAGTTTGGTTTACATGACGTGTTATATTATGTACTCTAATGAAACATACATTATCTAAGTAACTACATCCATTTAACATCCAGCCGAAACTCAAAGACAATATTTGTTATCAAATCGCAATTTTTGTTAATTTTTAGGTTGTTTTTGTTATTTTATTTTTTATTGTTAATTTTTACAGATCTTAGCTAGGTACTTATTTTATTTATTTTTTCATTTATTAAGGCACAAACAGTGTACAATATTCTTAAAATTAATAGAATATGTAGTTAATTATAGACCAATTAAGATGCCACTAATAGAAACATAAAAAGAACACAAGTTGCAGACGCTAATCTGGAAAACAGCAATAACAAGCAAATAAAATAATAATAATAAACACAAATCATGCATAACCAAAAAAATTTACTTGAAAGAGAAACTTGTTTTATGAAGTTGTTTTTAGAGAGCAAAAATATGTCACATCCAGAAAATTGTTCATTGTGCAACCTACGTACTCTAGGAATAAAAGAATTGCCTGCATAATTAGTTTTATGATTGTTTAACACAAAAAGTTTATTTGTTTTACGAGTATTAATACGAGGACATTTTATACCTAATTGATTTAATAAATACGGTGGGTCAACCATGTTCCTTATAATTTTAAATAACAACATTTGATCTTTGATCGTGCGTCGGCTTTGAAGTGAATCAATGTTAACTATAACAGCTTGATTTGAGTTATTGATTTCAAATTTGAGATGTTTAGTGAACTTTGACTGAATTCGATCGAGGCTGTTAACATAGACTAGATAACGAGGGTTCCAGACACTAGAACCATATTCTGAGATGGGTCTGATCAGGGAATTAAATAGAACCACCATCGTACTTATAGATATATGTATGTATACATATATATTATATAGATATTTACACTTAGATAGGTATGAAAAGATTGTGCATAGGTAGTTAGATACTAAGACAAATAATTAAGTTTCTATACGTAGGTACGGAATGGTATTTACGAACGTAATGCAAAACGTGTATGAATGTGTTTTAATTTGCGCAAACGCAAGTTGTTTTGATCATCAGCTGGGCAAACATGAAACAATTCACGTAATTTTATTATGGTCGCGTGTTTGATTCAAGGCCCAGGTTCTCTACATTATCTTTATAATACTTACTGATTCGAATATTTTAGATTTAGGTAAGTACCATTTTTAACCGACTTCAAAATAAGGAGGTTATCAATTCGTCTGTAGGTAAAATTCCAATTACGGACCGATTTTGAAAATTCGTTTACTATTGTATAGAAAACAATCCCGAAGGGGTCCCATACATTTTTTTATCCCCAAGGCCATTACTATTATCTCGCAAAACTTAAAATAAGTGTAAAAGGGAATTTAACAATGTTAAGCGATACTACTTCACACCGGGACAGCTTCTATCCCTTTATCTTTATAAAGGACACAGGTCCGGTCTGTTTTGGAGTATTGCTGCCATGTTTGGGATGGCTCGGCCAAATACCAGCTTGCAGCCTTAGACTCGATAGAACGAAGAGCCTTCAGACTCATAGACGAGCATTACCTGGCAGAGACTAAGATCCAAAGTCTCGATCACCGCCGCAAGGTTGCTTGTCTCTCGATCTTTTATAGGATACATTTCGGAGAATGCTTCCAGGAACTTCATGACCTGATTCCACCATCTCCCTTCCACTCCAGGACAAGCAGACGGACGGCACAGTACCATCCTTATCAGGGGGATCCATTCGTACAAAGCGGTTTCCGTCCACCTTCATCATTCGCACCGCTAAGGAATGGAATTCGCTGCTGCTTCAGTTTTTCCGGAGAATTACAATCTGGGTCTCTTCAAGACAAGAGTGAACAAGGCCCGTACTCGTAAAAGCGAAATCGAAGTTTCTGATAATTTTTCGTGCAAACGCTAATCTTATGCGAACGACATAAGAGTTGGTTTTGCACGAAAACGAAAAAGAAACTTCGATTTTTCTTTACCGAGTAGGCCCCCAGGTGTCTTCTAGACCTTCGTGATACAACATCGGCCACATCATCACTTTCCATCAGGTGAGATGGTCAAACGAAGGTCTATATACTATTAAAAAAAAATTGAAGTCTGTTTATCGTTTTTTAAAACACGCCATATTATTTGTAATGCATAGCTGACTCGACATACGTTCTTTTCAAAAAATCCTTTGTAAACGCATATCCGAGATTTTCCTTTTTTAAAAAGTTTCAGGCTACTTCTCAATTTTTTCACTCCCTAAGAAGCTAACTCGAAATATTACGAACATTTATCAAATCTGTTCTCTCTGCCAAATGTTCTCAAGAGAGAACGGCTGGAAAGAGCATTTCATTTTTTATTTAAGTACAGAAAGAAGAGGTAGGAAAGGAGAGATTACGTACCAATTCTGCCAGAGGCCTGAATCCGATTTACGATAGTATCAATACTATCGTCAAAGAAGACGCCACGATGACGTATCGAGACATCGTCGCCATTGTGGCGTCTTCTTTGTCTGTGGGATTTGGTACAGCGCCTCTGTCGTGGGAAAGGGAACTACGTAAATCCCATAGAAAAAAGAGACGTCACGAATCACGATCATGTACTATAATCAACCGGATTTAGGGCTTAGATAGCAATACATATAGGCACATAAGTAGGTATCAATCACCGCTCCGTCGTATACATTTTAAAGCTAAAAGTGAAGGTAGTACTTTCGCTAACATTTCCGTGGCGGCCTTCGAGTTCTTATTATTAGATACTCGGTTCACGAATCACTTTCTATGGAAGTAGCGAAGTTTTGTTTCTTTTCAAAGTGTTAACAACCAAGGAACAAAAGAAACAATTCAAATTAAAAGAAGCGGAAGCTTTTGTCTAGCAGTGAAACACATAGGTAAGACTAAATAAAATATTCCTACCGCGTTTTTAACCGACTTCAAAAGGAGGAGGTTCTCAATTCGTGTGTTTGTTTTTTTGTATGTATGTTACGCGATATCTCCAGCAATTATGGACCGATTTCACTAATGTATAGAAAATGATCCCGAAGGGGTCCCATAAACAAAAAAAACCCAGGGGATTAGTATTTATCCCGCAAAACTTAAAATAAGTGTAAACGTAAGGGAATTTGAAGTCGTACTATCGTTTTTTGAAAACACGCCATATTATTGTATTTTTTCTTTCTACTTATCCTACTCTCGTCACGTCGTATGACGAACATATTCCAATTTACATAGTAAGGTAGACTTTTTTCTTCTTCGATTCTATTCTTCTACTTTTATCCAGAAACAACACGAGCAAGCGAACCCTCGGTCAGAAGATAGTCACACGGAGTAAAAGAATATCTTATATATAAAAATTCCATGTCACAATGTTAGTTACCGTATTCCTCCGAAACGGCTTTACCGATTTTTAGCAAATTTTATATGCGTATTCAGTAGGTCTGAGAATCGGCTAATATCTATTTTACATACCCCTAAGTAATAAGGGTTGAAGGCAAAACAACGTTTGCCGGGTCAGCTAGTATATGTATAATAAATACTACTACCATACTAATAATATTATACAATATTATACAAATTCAATAGTATAACATATAATTATGTAACTTTTTCACGCAAAAACTACTGAAAAACTTGTGCAGTAATTTTGATTTACAGGCTACGTTGTATCCGGCAAAAAAGGGCGCGAAACCAAGTTTCGCTCTTAGTTAAATATAGATAGATAGAAAATACTTTATTGCACACTTAAAACTAGAAAACAGTTTACAAATGAGACAAAACAATACAAGTGACAATGGGCGGTCTTATCGCTCAAGAGCGATCTCTGCCAGACAACCTGGCATATACCCCAAAGCAAAACTACAGAAGTTTATAAGTGGAAACAGCCTTAGGGCACTTTCACAATATCACACCAACAGAACCAGTAGTGTTGTCTATAGATACATTATCTATTCTATAGTCAACTTATGAATATTTATGGGACGAAATAATTGCGCCATGCGATAGATATAATTGGATTCTAATTGATTGACTTTTTTCAATTGTAGTTAATTGCTATAGATGTAGTTTTCTTTCCGCTGGTTCAAATGAACAAATAATGATTATCTACAAGGAAAATCTGTCCCATTTCTTTTTTTTTATGATGGACAATCCACACGGCATCATCTAGCCCCAAGTTAAGCAGAGCTTGTGTTGTTGGTATTAGATGACTAATATACTTACTACAATATATTACATTATGGACCAGTTGAGCTATCTGTAGATTGTTTGCAGGCTGCAGTTAGCTCAAGTGTTTCAATTGTAATACTAGTTTAATTTATTTATATTATTTGGTTGTTATTTGTTTAGACTCGCAATAAAAAAAATATTACATATATATTTTTTATTATAAGTACATACAAAATACCCAGAACATATATATAATACCCAGGACATATATATGCAGATCGAACAAACATTTCTCCCAATGCGAGAATCGAACCCACAACCTCCTGCATCGTAGGCAGACCTTGCCCGCCGCGCCATATCGATCGTGTCTGCTTGTAGTAAGTAGGTAAAAGAAGCATTATGCACATTGATTATAGTCACACGCCTTAAAAAAATCGACCAACAGAATTTCAAAAAGGATTGCGAAAGTTTAAAAAATACACAGGCAAATAAACAAACAAAATTGATAATAGACAAAAATAAAAAGTCTGTTTGATAATAACGATGCCTGTAATTAATATCTTATCTAAGTACCGACTCTAAATCATAATGGGTTAATTTACGATGAGAAATAAAATAACGCTGATAAGGTTTCTTTTATCATTGGGGAAGTTTAATATTATTTACTAGGTATGCTACTTGAGAACCAGGTGATAATTGCTTAGCATTTAACATTCGAGGTAAATAGCTTACTTTATGGGTTTATTTGTTATCGACGTTTAAGTAAGTAGGTACATATACATATGTATATTACGAATACTTTCATTTGCAATTTAAAGAATTCTGAAATGCACAGGGACGTGTACATTTCTTACTTTTCTATTATAAATTCGAATGTAATTCTGCATCCCTATCTTTTTAACTGAAAACCAGCGCTGAGATAGGGACCCTTTTTATCCCATTTTTAATAATACTAATTTGATATGTCACCTTATGTTAATTTAAGACTTTATTTATTGTTCTTGTGATTTGTGGGTAAATAAATAAATTTTATCTTTACATTTTGTTTATCTTCTGTTATATTTTCACGCCTAAACGTCTGGACGATCTCAATGAAATTTAGCAAGGATATAGATGTCCCGGAGAAAGACATAAGGTCGTTTATCCCGGTTAAACGCGTGCGACGCCGGGGACAGAAGCACCTTATGAAATAAACATTTTCTCATCGATATATACGATGCATTTTCTCATAGGTACGTACACTAACGTTTACTATTAAAATATACAGCCTCGCAGATAAATTTATATAATTAATTCGTGAATATATAAATCTACTTAATAACCAAACCATTTTACGACAAAAGTGCAAGAAAACCGATGAAAATGGAGTTATATTGGGAACGGAAAATGTCAAGGACATATATGAAAGAATACTTACCAACCAGTTGAATCAATTCAGGTCGGTAGTAATAAAATAAAACGCTGTTTTATACATAACTAGTGACCCGCCCCGGCTTCGCACGAGTGCAAGAGCTGATACTAAATTATACATTATAAAGCTCTTTAATCACTCTAATTAAAAACCGCATCAAAATCCGTTGCGTCGTTTTAAAGATCTAAGCATACATAGGGCTGTCCCTATGTATGCCTGTTCTATCTAATCTCTGTCTGTTTGTCTGTCTTTACAGACAGACAGACAGCCGGTGGGAAGCGACTGTGTTTTATACTATGTAATGATGATAATGATTTTGAGACAACTAGACATAAATATAACATATTACGTAGTTTGTAAGTCATTTTTTTTAAAGTCCATTTTCATAGTGGCTATCACTTGGTTTGGGCACTTTGCTGTACATAATTATTCTTTGAGAATATAAAGACATGGACTTTCAATTTTCGAAACAAGACATCAATAAACACTGATAAGTTTTTTACCATGGTCAATAGGCGATTTGTTAGCCAATCCACGTAATTTAACAGAATTCGCCTTTCACTCACTGACACGTAGACTTAATTTTACTTTTATGTTCTTAATAGAAAAGTATAATTTACCTTGTATTCCTGCCGTCTTCAGCCGACCCATGGGATACGTGCTCACTCCATTACACTTAAGTAGAGAAATGTTTTCTTTTTTGTTTCCGGTCGCGTGTATTTCGCGTGGCGCTAGATTGTGGTGGGCGCGCCTGTACTCGTCACGGCGACTGTACGTAGAGTGCGATAGAGTAGCACGAGGAGGCTGTTGCGCGCTTTGCGCTGCGTGTCAGATAACTTTGCGCGTACTAATACTTGCAGACGTTACCAATACTCCGGCCAAATTCAAGATACTATATTTGTTGATTTTAGACTAAATAATTAATCTACAGAATTTCTTCTCGAGAGAGCAAAAAAATGAGATCAGGAAGAATCAGAAAACAACGATCGCTGTCGTGTAAAAATCTCTTTCTTGTAGTTGATTATTTGACAGAAATTGCACTACTTGTGGATTTGAGTTCCTTCCTGCAATGATTAGTGCTGAAAATTATTTTTCGAACTCGACGTCAAAACGAGAATGTTGGATTTGTGTTCTGATATGTTTACAAACATTATACCTTGAGAATAGCTTGAGTATACTTTATATACATTAACCCGTAGATCACCTACGGGAGATACCAGGGGGCCAATTCTGCGTATCGTGTGATATTTTATCGAGTGATATTTTATCCCGTGATAAAATATAATGTGATCCAGTACAAATAACAAAATACAAATACAAAAACATTTATTTGCCATTTCACTTACTTATTAAGATACACGTTACTGGCGGTCCCCGCACGAGGCAAGCCTGTGTCGCGGGAGGCCCGTTTACAAAAAAGTTACTTTAATGGAAACGATTAGATGTAACTTATACAGGGCAAATAAATTAAAGACTATTATTAGTCCCGCCAATAACTGCTTTCTCGTGCGACTTATCGAGCAACTTATCAAAATAAAAGCTTTCGATAAATATCGAAGGTAGATTTTGAGAATACGCTTGTTTCCTACGAATCAATCACTCGATATTTTGACAGTTCTTGCCATATTTATCGAGTAGTATATTGCCAGAATTGGCCTCCAGAACTTAATCGCCTTATCGGCTACAACAGCAAGGTATGCATTCTAGGTAAACTGCCTCTGAAAATGTGAATTACGCACGTACTGAAAGTAAAATCGTGATAGATTTGCATTTTGCTTACATATATAATCTTTGCATCTCTACATTTTTGTAGAGACATTATTTGCATGAGAATATTTGAATGCAAACAAGTAGGTAGGATTTACACTTATACCATAACACCTCTATAATGTATAAAATATCATAAGTTAATTGAACGCGTATAGGAAAAATATTCGCAACCTTTCGAATAAAATGTGGCAAAATAATGCTAGATGTTTTTGCCTGATTTTAAAAGTAAGGTAATTTTCAACTCTAGAAGAAACATCCAAGTCTATGGTTTTAACTTTACCCTCTCTTTAGTAACGATTTTTGAATGGAGGTACCTACTACCAACAGTGAACGGCAATACCAATACAAAATTTGAGATAAAAGACCTAACGTCTTCACAAATGTGGTCGTGATGACGGGCAAAACCTGCAGTTAGTAAACTATTAAAACATAGGCTAAGTATCCTGGCTAGCGGCAAGTACATCAGTTTTTCGAAATTGGTAAAAAATTAAATTATTTATTTATTTACATTAATTTGAAAGTAGGTAGTAAATTTAAAAGTGATGTTGTGAGTTTTTAACCCTAGAGAGATAACGTCGTTTTATGGTACCGAAAAGATAAACTAATATTTATAACTGATTTTCAAATGTGATAATTTTGATAAATAAGTAAATTTATATAACAATTTTCCTCGTAACTGCAAAGAATGTGATTCGTTTGAAATAAAATAAAACTATTATAGTTAATTTCGATTATTTTGAGTAGTTATTCGATACAAAAATAACCAGAATCAACTGTGTTCTGTTTATCGGTTCAAGTTCCGTAAATTATCATCAAATTCGTTTTTTTTTTTAGAAAAACGATTGAATTATAATATAATAGTTTGAGAAAAATAATTAAAAACCGAATAAATTTGATTTCGACGGGAATGACATACTTAATTCCTGTGCTCGCCTTTCTGCATTCGGCATAGGTCATCTTGGACATAATTTTTTTTTACCCGTTTGTTAACTCAAATAGTTAAGATTATTTATGGACGAAGGTTCATTCTCATCATCTGTTGGGGCTTGACCATTAATTAGGTTTCAGTAGGAAATTTTCAATATGATGTCCCAAATACCTTGGCAATGAGAGCCTCTATGCATTTGTCATTCAGGGTGTAGCTCGCTGAGTTCTGAGTGGAGTGTAAAGAGTAGGTATATAATTCGAACTTATTCGAATTATATTTACAACAGATTACTCTTCTCTGACCCTTAGCCGCCGACCAGCAATAATTTTTGTGACCTTTGGAGACTCTTCCGGTTCAAAAAATTATGCATATCAAGTCCAGAACTGCCAGTAGGCTCCGAAGATGTAGAGTGCGACAAATCATCATCATTTCATACATCAAGCGATTCTACTATTGCTGCAGTATCCATATTAATAATTTTCAAAGACACTCTACTTGTTTTCTGATCTTATATCTCGCTGGCGCTCTTCAGTGGTTCATCACCGTTACTTTTCTCTTTTCGAGCCAACAAATAGCGTATTTTCATCTTCTACCAGAATGCATTTACTATTCGTGATAGCTTATTAAATAATAGTTCATATGTTCAAAATAATAATAAAACAATTTTAAACCAGTAATTTTTTTAAATTATTTGCTAACTGAGCCTAAAAGTTACACAAAAGACACAAAAGATAATAAAGCCATAATTGCCAAAGTATGCTATGCACATAGAACAGACTTCTCAGGATATAGTAGACCGACTACTGAGTTGATGACCTAAGAGCTAGCGACCGCCAGACTTTCGTCATTTTTATATAAAATGACGAAGGTCTGGCGGTCGCTGGCTCTAAGCCTATGACTGAGAAGAACAAGTTATTATACCTACGCGTCGGATAAAAGATACACCAGAATATTTGACGCGCGTGCGCCTCTGAGGCGCACGTTATCTCTCTAGGGTTAAACTAAAATTGTACAAATTAGCCATTTTCTTTCATTTTTAATAATGCATTTTTTTTTGCAAAGATTGATTGTCTGCAACCGATTCTGTTGGTGCAAAAACATCACGTGATATTTTTTTGATAAATCAGTCCCTTCGATATCTTTCCAAATAAAATGCTTAAAGAAAACTAAATATTATGCAGTTTTTTTGTTTTCTTATAAATCGAGGTCGAGTCATGCCCACGATTTTTCTCTAAATATCATGTTTTCGGATTTGGCCATCCACTACCATCTCAAAAAGCCATCCTGTATATGGAATTATTACGTAGTTTTTGATTTTCAATCTTTTAAATATAATCATAAACCTTCTCTTATAATTACCGAAGTCGATAATAGGCAACTGTCTATTTAGCTAGTTCTATTGGCCAAATAAGTAATTTAGATTTTTATCCAAAAATGATTAAAAGTTTTTGTCATAAGTATTTGTATGTATTGCCTTAATCGGCACAAGTCAGATAAACAAATTGAATACAAAATATAAACGTCGAGTGCGAGTTGGGCTGGCGCACCGAGGGTTCCGTAATTATAAGACCTTGTTTCTTGCTAAATTTCATGATCCTAGGTCAACGGGATATAGTACCCTACAGGTTTTGATATCTTACAAAAAGCAAAAACAAATTGTGAATAAACTACAAATTTACAATTTTCGGTTTCTTCCTTTTATTTGTGCTATAAGGCCTTGCTTCTTGCCAAATTTCATGATTCTAGGCCAACGGGAAGTACCCTATAGCTTACTTGGAGCACTATACAAAGTTTCAAAATGTATATCAAAAATAGTGCGTAACATTATTTATAACTCTCTTGCTAAATCTAAATCACATACAGAGTATTTGGTAGAAATTTGGGGAACAGCTGCTACTACTAAACCCCCTCCAAAGAACCTAAAACAAAGTAATAAAAGTCCTATAACATTATGACTATCTTAAGCCGACTAAAGAATTATACAATAAAACTTCAATCTAATAATTTTCAATAATCTTCAATGTAGAGAAACTTTACATTTATAATACATGCATTTTAATTAAAAATATTACTTTAAACTTTATTCAATCAGACATTAAAATACACCTAAAAGAAAATAAATACAATTTCAGAAATAAAATATAATTACAATTACCTAAACCACGTACTAAATAAGGTAAAAAAACAATATTATCAAATGGAGCAAAATTATTCAACAATTTGCCAAACAATATAAAAGAATGTGTAACTTTGAACGCCTTTAGAAATAAACTTAAATTACGTGTACTTAGTAACAACACACGAATTAAAATGCTTACCCATTTACTATTTTATAATTAATTAAGTACTAGTTATAATGTTTCATCATATCAGCCCATACACGTCCACTGCTGGACATAGGCCTCCCCCATACGACGCCACAAATAGCGGTCATGAGCCGCCTCCATCCATCGACTCCCTGCGACCGCTACAATGTCGTCAGTCCATCGAGTGGATGGTCTCCCATGTAGGGGGGGATTTGCCATAATTACCACGCTTGGCAGGCGGATTGGTGATCGCAGTGTTGTTGTTGAAAAAGACTCAGAAAGAAGCTGCTGCCCTTTCTCTGGTAGGTTCCCTTAGTTGGCTCTTACGACATCCACGGGTTGAGTTGGAGGGGTTTATATTCGATTCGGTTATAATGTTTAATATTTGTATAATATTATCACATTCAGTTAAACAATATTTAGTCAAAGATAATATTTAGTTATAATTTAATTATAGGTCCAGAGGTTAGTTTAAATATTGTATAACCTAAATTATTTTTGTCTCATGTATCTTATTATAAGTGAACCATGTGTTTGTATGAGAATAAAGTTCTTTAAACCTAATTTCAACTCGATTGCTCCGCGCGTTTCTGAGAAAAGAGACGGACGGACGGACGGACAAACGGACAACAAAGTGATCCAACAAAGGGTTCCATTTTTCCTTTTGAGGTACGGAACCCTTAAAAATTACTTTCAAACGAGCAACAATTTTCATTTTCCAGGAAATCATAGAATCTTAGTACTGATAAGGGCCATCACTCACACGAGCGTGAGTTGAATCGGCGCGGCGGCTTCAAGCTTCGTCAGAAATAAATGACAGTGCGTCAAATACTAGATTCGTGTCACGGGGCGAGGTGAAGACCCAGCGGGGTCGAGGTGAAGGCGCGACGGGGTCGAGGTGAAGGCGCGGCGGGGTAGACGTGGTCGCCGTTTTGAAGGATATTGTGTGAAAGCAGCTTAAGCTCGGACCTGTGGGCTCTACGTAGAGATCACGCCTCGACCGTGCCGCAGTCGTCGCCGTGATCTCGACTCGACTTACCAGTGAGCGAGCGACGCGCCTAAGCGTTGAAATAAATAATACTGGACAATTCACACAGCATCGTCTAGCCCCATACTAAGCAGAGCTTGCGTTATGGGTACTAGATTACCTACTCATAGACTGAATATTTATTACATTCCGTTAGGTTCCGTTTTGATGGTATGTAAAGTAAAATTATCAGGATTATACAAGTAAGTACAGATAGAAGCACATTCGTCTGTTTAACCCTGAAAGTCTTGCCTTGGAAAAAATTACATTTAAGTACTGACTTTTAAATACCGTCGACAATTTAGGTCGGCGACATTAGGTATCGCAGTAAATGTTGCCCGTTTATAATCCTATTGAGTCGGTACAACAATAAAGCCAATAAATTGATACCCATCGATAACAATCATTGATGTCAGAAACGCGATAGGAAAAGGTGTATTAATAACATTTCTCACTAATAAATATAAAATTAAACTTGCAAAATGTCTATTTTTCTAATAATCGCGTTGATAATTTTTATCGTGAATGTATTGTTTATAGTTATGGCCATTATCCACTCCTGTTTAACCGAAAATAGCGGAAAAGTAAGTATATTATCTTTTTTAAATTCCTGCCTTTTAGTGCTTAAGTAGCCTTTCTTTACAATAAGTAAGTTTTTTTACCTTTTTTAAAATCTTGTCCTAGTTTAGTGCTTAAGTGGCACTTTCTTTCTCATGAGTAAGTTTTTTGGTTCCTTAACCTCCAACTTCGATCTGAATCGAAGTGGGTTTTTGACAGATTTTCACTTTGTAATCTACTACAGTTCAGTTTCAGTTTATTTATTCTCAGACAAATGGATTAGTGTCGGATTACTTACATATAATAAATTAATACAAATTATCACTTAAAAATAAAATCAGAAAAATAAAAATTTATTTGATGCCAACTGACCACGGTGGCTATAAGCCGATCCGACACATTGATTCGATACCGGTCATAGACCTAGAATTTTTTTTTCTATACCGATTCATTAACGTCATCGATAACAGTGGATGTATCTAATCTATGTATGAAACACAATAGGTACAATTTCATACAATTATACGTCCATTCGTCCCTGGTCCTGAAATACAGCCTAGGATGATTAAGGATCATACGGATTTAATATTTATACTGAAACACTAATTGTGTCTAATCAATTATTTTTCTATACTAAGGAAATATTTGATTGTTTATTTGCATTGAATAGGCTCCGAAACTCCCCCGGGTGAAATTAGGCTATATAAAATTTTCAAAAAAATTTGGGATCTTGAAATTTTTGTTAAATACCCGTTCGAAGCCGGGGCGGCCCGCTATATGTTATGTCTATGTACTGATGCCGGGTTCTGGTCGGGTCGACTATTGCAGAACCGCTCGTTGCGCTAAATGAATCAACCAAAGTCCGTAAACCAAATTCAAATCAAGATTCTTACTAACTTTTGTAGAGTTAAAACAACCCTAAAAGAAGGTCCATTCATTCCAGGCGACAACTGCTAGACTCTCGTCCCCATCGATAGTGTTCAGAAGGAATAACCTTCAGGCAAGTCTCCAGCCTCAGGTAACACTCTTCGAACTGATACGAGTCAGCGCCGGGAGCTCTGCCTATGACAACCAGATCACTGAACCACGACACAAGAGGTGCTCTAGAGCACAGTAGTATTTATCTAACCAGCTGGTAACATTCACTGATGAGTAAGCCTCTTCCTTAACTAGCCACTCCTGTCCACCTAGTGCCAGCCGGATCCACTGCTTCAGATTCAATGACTTAATTACTTTAGACTTACAAAAAAAATATGCACATAGACAAGTCAAATCCCTTCTGCCATCATAATGTCGTCTGATATCGGACAGGTGGTCTGCAGTATTTTTTATTTGGAATGAACAAAACATATGAATAAATACCTCCACCAAACCCATAGCCGCTCCCTCCGCTCAACACACACTTTTCAACTAAAAACTCTCCGCTCCTTCCACTCCTATAGCTCATTCTCAACTGTGGAATGCTTTACCCACTTCAATCAGACATGCTAAGTCTCTCCCTATATTCAAAAATATGGCCTACGAACATTTCCTTACCTCAACATCAAATAGTTAGGTTACTCTTCACCGTCTTTATTGTTCTTTTATGTCCAGTCCATCCCAAGGTTGCCTGGAAGAGATCGCTCAAAGCGATAAGGCCGCCCTTTGTACTTCATTGTTGTCAACTTTTCCTTCTCTATGTATTTTGTGTTGTGTGGTACAATAAAGAGTTTTCTATCTATCTATCTATCTATCTAGTTAGGTAATATTTTATATTTATTATATTTCTTTGTTATTTATTAAATATATATTTATATAAACTTATGTAAAGTATGTAAATATTTATTGATATTTACCTATCTCTATACCTCGTAATTCTATATTCTGTTTACACACCACCGTCTTTATATTCTTTTTCGATCAGCTCTTGTCCATCCTAAGGTTGCGTGGAAAAGATCGCTTTTAGCGATAAGGCCGCCCATTGTACATTATCTGTATTTGCTTTTGTGTTCTTTATTTATTATTTTTAATATTTGGTGTGCAATAAAGACAATTTCTATTCTATTCTATAATATAACTAAGATAAAACGCATACGTTTAAAACTGTGTCGCACCTCCTAGCGTCCAAACTCAGGATAAAGCTAATTTCACCAAACAGAAAGCATAGTTTAATACTATTTTAGTATTCGATTATACAATAAGTAAATGATTATTAGCATTAGTATATTATATAATAAGATAATAAACACAGATGGATAATACTTGTACTTAAAATATTGTAGTCAACTATTGATAGGTTTCCTTACAACAAAGATATTTTAGTAAGTAATCATTTATTTGTCACATAAAACACATATATATACATACTTAGGTAACTAATTACAGCGGTAAAACTTAAAATTATTATTATTTGTAGCGTAGAACGATAAGTACAGGTAATTTTCTGTGTTGCAGCGTGACAAAAGGGCGATAGCTCAGTGATTTTTTTTGCCGAAAAGCAAAAACACTGATTTTCAGCCAAGACCCGATCGAGAGCGAGCAAAACGAGTTGCAAGACAGTGTAGGTGTAACTATGAATTGTTGTGGTTGTCTAGCAAGTAGTGATCATGAATTTTAAAGTTAAGTTGAATGTATAAATAGACAAATACATTGAAATTATATATAAACGAATACATGTCGGACAGTACAATGTGATAACTGACGGTATTTTTATTTTTGGCTTAGGAAGTGCTTGGGAATACCTTCAAAAGGGGGAATATTTGGGAATATTCCCAAGCGTTACGCTTACACTCCGGGCCTCAATACATCGTTTTTTTTTTATAATGACAATGTGGCCGGCGATTTATCATGAAAGACTGAGACACTCTTGTTTTGAAGACACCCAGGTTTGTAAGTGGTCGGAAATTATATAGGTAGTAAGTACAGAACATAAGAAAACGAAATACTTAAATTTTCAACGTTGCCTACTCTTAGGACATTGTTATCAGAGCATTTTGTTATTTTACACAGTTTTCAGAACCAGAGTTATTAGCTACAGTTGAAAAAACAATATACCTACATACATACAGCATAGATAATGTCGACTTTTGCACCCATGACTAACTTTAGCCGTCAGTTATTTATAAGAGTATCATGATATAATCAAGGGGTGGCATAGCTAGCCGATATGGTTTAATTTATTAAAAATACTAGCTACTGCCCGCGCCTTCGCCCGCGTTTTATCGGGATAAAAAATAGCCTATAATGTTATTTCAGGTTCCAAACTATACCCATACCGAATTTCAGCCTAATCGGTTCAGTAGTTTTTTGCGTGAAAGAGTAACAAATATCCATACATACAAACTTTCACATTTATAAGATTATAGTAGGATTCTATAGGTTTTTATAAGTATAAAGCGTGTCCGACACGCGCTTAAAGAGGATTTATTCATGGTATAAATACAATTGCTTTCCCATTAAATAAGTATAAAATATTATATAAAAATTACTATAAATACATAATTATAAACTGATATAACTTTTAAATATTACATATATCGGCAGGGCTTGATAGGCAGGCTGTGTTTTATTATACTGACATGATTTTTACTAGTAGTTAAAATAAGCTAGTTTTAGTTTAATAAATGTTGGTGATCAATAAATAAATATACATGTAAATTCCCTATTCCCTACTCGTAGCACTTTCGTAGAGCCTGTCTACGAATTGCGTAGCGAACGCGCGTTGGAATCTTTTGTACTGGGTGGTTTATTTTCACGGTATTATATTTTAAGCAACTCAAATATGTTTTATGTGGACCAAAAATAAAGTAAAGTGTGTTTATATAATAAGCTTTTATTTATCCCTACTTTACACTTGTATACATTTACAGTTGCTATTCAGTTTTGTAAGGTGTTTGTGATTTGCGCTCTGTCAATTTTATTTGGGTCGTGAATTTACATCATCCGTTCTTAAAAGCTGACGCGATCGTCTTTTGTTTTTAATACAATTATCCACGCTGATGTCATAAATCCAGGCCTCCAGTTTTCGAAAAACAAAAGAGGAACGTGACAGCTTTTACAAAAATATCTAATACAAGCTTCCGCCCGCGACTTCGCTCGCGTGGTATCCGGATAAAAAGTTGCCTATGTGTTTTTCCAAAACCTCAACTATCTACATTCACAATTTCATCAAAATCCATTCGGTAGTTTTCGCGTGAAAGAGTAACAAACATCCATAAATACAAACTTTCGCGTTTATATATACGTTTGTAAGATCAGATTAGGCAAACATAACACTATCACCAAAATTTGTAACTACTAGCGAGAATTTTCCCTCGTCCCTGCTACAAGCGCCATCTATCAGTTCATCGAGGGCTTACTTAAATCGAAGTAGTTAGAAGTTAGATTGAAATGCTTGTATTGTGGAGGAAATGCTATAAAAACACGGACAATGAATGTCATCACGAGGCCTCGGCCCCACTCAATGTGAATTAAGCGAAAGGTTGAAGAGTTATAAACATGATAGACAGACCCATTGAAATATGTAGGTAACTTCATGAAACTATAGATGGAAAGAAACTGCAATATTAAAGATCTGTATAAAACTTTGTAGTTCACAAAATAGACCTATGAGAGGGTCGAAGATTCACTGCCAGCGTCCTGTTTGTGATTATTTGTGCCTCCTACTTACATACATTTTGTGATTTGTAATTGTACGTTATTGCATTATGTTCCCTATAAAAGTAGTGATAATTATGTTAATTATTTTGGCATTGCCCCGAGAAAATAAATAAGACCGTCTCATGAATTGAATTCATTTATAAAAATAACCTTACAAGAAACTATCCATTCCTCTTTTTTCTATCCCCTGGTTAGTGGTATCTATACTAGCTGATTAATGTGGCTACTGTACCTTAATCTTATCTAAACTAATATTATAAAAAGTTTAGAAGTAATCTACTGAACTACCGCACCGGCATTGTATTCAGTTCTCTCGATAAGTATCTTCTCATTAGTAATATTACTTACCAACTAATTAGTCATATTAATTTATGCCGTACATAACTACCTACGCATAGTTTTATCTAGGTAACTACCTACCTGAGTACCAACTCAACGAAGCATCGAGCAGAAACCAGTAAATATAAAATCACAGAAAAAACATCTAACGCGCCGGCTCTAATGATTCATAAGTCAATGAACGAATCATGAGCGCGAAGTTGACTTCGATAAAAAAAAAATCAACACAACATCAGCATGTCGCGTCGTACTAGGTGAAGCGGTCCCGTGCAGTTTTGGTTAAACTCTGAAACAGTGTGGTGTCGTCATTCAGTTGGATTCAAGCAATATAATAATGACCTACGCGTTTCTTATAGTGGTGTCTGTGGCTATCACTGTGAAGTTACTGTTTCTAAGTTTCTCTTTGTACTACACTCTGAAGAATAAGAATGAGGCGCAGGAAAAGAAGGTAAGTTAATGACTTTGTCTTTGTTTGTTTCGAAACTTAAATTCGTTTTCGCTAAGCGCGGTTAGACAAAAAAACTACGTTACTTTACCTACTATGTAAACACCGAATCAAATATTACGAAAAGTTATACCTTGCAAGAAATATATGTAGGTAGGCATAAGATAAGATTAGAAATTTATTCAATTTTAAGGAATGAATAACAATCTGAGATTTGCTTTTGTGACGTTATCAGTTGATAATAAACACATTGTTCACAAACAACTAAATCAATACCTTGTCAAAGAAAACAAAAAAGCTTCAGCCCGCGGCTTCGTACGAGTTTTTTTTATAAGAAGTACTTACCCATTGTCCTATGCCAGGATAATATTTTCTTCTCGTCCATCAAAATCCCTTCAGCCGTTGGGTCAGACAGTTTATTATTATGAATTGTAGTTAATTTTTTAAATCTAGCTGGTTTAAAAATAGCCAGTGTTCTATTCCTTGTTATTTTCTGAAAAACGATGATACCAATGTCGTTAAATTTTTTCCACCAATATTCCTTGGGTTTTGTAAACCCTTTGTATACAAAAAATATTCAGATTTTTTTATCGGAGTATGGTATTTTGCAAGTACGTTTTACTTATCCTACTTCCTACTAATATTATAAATGTCATAGTTTGTATGGATGGATGTGTGGATATTTGTTACTCTTTCACGCAAAAACTACTGAACCGATTAAGCTGAAATTTGGTATGAGTATAGTTTGGGACCTGGAATAACATATAGGCTATTTTTATCCCGATAAAACGCGGGCGAAGGCGCGGGCAGCAGCTAATAGAAGATATATTTTGCGAGCAACGCAAGGCAATTTTGTTATGAATTACCTACTCGGTTAAAGAATGCCACTTTGCAAAACATGCATTGTGCTATGAATTTACTAAGGTGTTTAGCAATTCTGCGCTTTGGCATGTTCATTTTGAGGTTCATTGTGGTATGACAAAATTTCCATTTCACGAAAGTAAATTATTTTTATAAACGCGACAAGGTGTTCCTAATGCCGAATCTATCATTTCAGGAGAGGAATTATCGAAACCATCATCATAATCAGTAGTACATAGTTAGCTTCTCATTATTACTTCCTTGAATTGCCTTTACAATTTTTTTGAGGTTTTTCTTCTACATCCAGCTATCAATTGTCTTTCTAACTTGAAATTGTATATTCAAGGACCATTAAATCGTAGGTAGATCAGAGCGCGTACCCACTGGGTCGTAACAGAAAGTCGTTCAGTTTTTTTATCGTGACGATAGATTTTCAAGGTCATGTCATCAGTGAGAATAGCTAGAGACGATAGTCGTCCAACGATAAAATTTACGGTCACGACACTGCCTGGTGGGAACGCGACCGTAATTGAATGCTTCAAAATTCTAAACACAAGTCATCTAAAGACATCGGATCAGGTGGTGACCCTCTACTTTTTGGAGCGATTACCTTATTGTGATTCTAATAATAGAATTTCTTATACACGAATGACGCGGATGATCCTGGCTTCGAAGACCCATATTTTAGGATTCTCGTAAAATATGTATTGACCGCTGAGTCCTGAGTCATTTCATTTATATTTCAACCAAAGGTATTGCATATACACTAAACTTGATGACGTTCGTTATTTTCTAAATGAAAATAGGACTTTTACATTAAGATACTACTTTCATATTTCAATTGTCATGGAAGAGCGAGATTCCCTAACACAGGTATTTATTTTACTTAAAAGGGAATCTCAAACACTGTTAAATTACTGTACATTAAGTTAAAGAAATAAATATTTTGTATTTGTATTTGTATGTATTTGTATAAGATACAAACTAGCCGCGTACCGTACCGGGGGACATAAAGACATAAGAAGACGACAACGAGCGGAGATAGCCGTAACATTTTCCAGAATTTTTTTTCGGCGTTTAACAACAGATATACCTACAAAAATATAACTGCGGCGAGCGGAGCTAGAATTAATTTTTTTATGATATGTCGGGTACCAAGCTCCTAGGGGTGCCGTCTTGGCACTTCTCGGGATGCCCTGGCACCCCGAATCCAAGGCCGAAGGTTTGACAACAGAAACACACGCACGGACAGATCAAAAAAATTTAAGCGGCTCGCTCCACTCGCCGCCGTTTGACGCACATTTACAGCATAGAACGCACTTATTATTTGTGGAACTCACTTCATTCTAGAAGAAACTTTTCTGCTGGGGTAACGCACACTCTTTTGTCGGTATCACTGCTGTTAAAAGCCGAAAAAAAATCTGAAAAATGTTACGCTTATCTCCGTTCGTCGTCGTCTTCTTATGTCTTTGTTGCTAACCCCACCTCACCAAACTCCAAAATTACTGCGACTCGCTCCGATTGCCGATCCCAAGCGTATCATCATTTTTGTTTCCTTCGGGGGGATGGTAGAAATCCGCGGGTACCAGCTCACGCTACGCCGCATACGCCGCCACACACACAACACAAGTTATAATTACAACAGGAAACAGGACTCGTTATTGTAGATACGTCACGACCCGACGTTCTATTTTTATGGCATTTGTGACAGCGCCTCTATTGTGAGAAAATGGAACTACTATCTTGTATCAAAATGGTACTGCTCGTTGGCGAGACGATACTATCGCCTAACCGAACTTAGGGGTTGTATATTAGCTATGGCCGCCATAGCAATGACTGTCATGTCATTGAAAAAAAAATGTGTTAGCGTGGCGATTCTGCGACGATACCATTGTCATTATTAAGCGATTGGCTTAGTAGCATTGAGCCTTGACTCGGGGCTTAGGGAGGACTTAGGGTTATATTAAACATAGTGTTTGTTTCAGATCGTCAACGAGCCTGAGCCAACCAAGAAAGAGAAGGCCAAGTCCCTGGTGATTTCGTGGAAGCAGCTGCCGCGTATGCTGCTTCCTAGCTCTCTGTATTGTCCAGAGAACAACAAGACTTATGTCAATAAATAATGTGCGGTTTTTAACTTGCACTTTGTTATTAGAAAATCAGGTGCCTGCAAGTACCTTATTTTTCTTTTTGGAACCCCTTAACATCCTTCTTTTTAGGTACCTAGGTAGAAACTATGAGTCTAGACTATTTTGGTATAACCCCTTGTTAACCCAATACTTTCACATGGTAACTACTCATATTTTTTAAACTGTACTAAATGTAGAAATACATAGATAACTAATATAATAGATAAGTATACAAAACAATACAATTTTTTTCAGATTTATCAGCAAATGACTACACGTAATCGAATAAATTATGTATTGGATACATAATTTTAATAAACTTTAATTACTTTGATGCTTTAAGTTTTTCTTAAAATTATGAGCATAGAACCTACGCACGGCGCAAATTGGTCTCAAATTAAACAAAGACTTCAAACAAAATATATTATAATCCCAACATTTGTACTTAATGATAATTAATTAGCTTGCTATAGTAAGCTGAACTAATAAATTAAAATTTAACAATTGTATAATTTCACTAATACCTAACATCATACATAAGCTTACCTACAAACTAATTAAGTGTAACTTTTAATGAATAAAAAGTTCATTTCTCTTGTAAATTGCGCCCATTTAACAGTTTTCTTCTCTATATCTAGTTTAATATCTCTTTTCCTGTAGTCAAGGGCCATATGAATAACTTTTCGGTTAAATTCGTGTACATGAGGGTTATTAAGGTATTCCTCTACATCCATCCATTTGCATTCTCTCACTTCTCTTTGACTGATGGTTATATTATCTGTGAGAGCTTTGAGCATCATTAGAACGTAAATGTCCGAATTGCCAAACATCATTTTGTGGGTGTGTCTGAATGTGATGAGCGAGAGGAATTCTGCTTTTATGCCGGTTTCCTCTTTGACCTCTCTTACCGCGGCATCGATTATATCTTCGCCTGAAAACATTTTCCACTTTAGTCTTCGACTAGTCTCTAATAAATCAATGTCTATTCTAATGACAACATCACACAGTTAACATATATTCTCTCATTTATCTTAGATGAGAAAAAACATCTTCTTTTTCACTTCTTCTAAACAAAAATGTTCATAGAATTTCAAAGAATAATTTGATTTGAAGCTTTCTCTTAGTTTTAAAATATTGGCGCGAAGTTCAAGCGTTTAGGTTGTACCAACCTACGTATGTAGTACTTGTACTGTACCGTAATAACCGCTGAGTAAATCTTTTAAGTTTGGAAGTCAATTTCTATTGATACCGACATAAATAACAGAATCTTTCGGCTGTTTTATTAAAAAACAATAAATTAAATAATAGAAAACAATACCTATGTAACGAGACTAAAAACCTGTCAAGGAGACCTATAGATGAAGGCCCTGTAGAGCCTAAACGTAACTGTTCAAAAGTAAACCGTATAGCTGCCGCTTAAGTATTAGGTAATTCATATAGAAGAGTGTTTTCAGTAACTAAGCTTAGCGTAACTAAATTATTGTTATGTTTAAACGGTGTAAACGTAATGGTTGTTTTTAAACTTCACGCATGGTGCAATCTAACAATGCACTGATTTGCCAGGCATAGTGTCGAGGTAATAATGTTGTTCATAATCATATCGTATTTGGTGTATCATCATCATCATCAGCCCATACACGTCCACTGCTGGACATAGGCCTCCCCCGTACGACGCCACAAATAGCAATAATTTGGTGTATGAATCTACTTAATTATGGACAAATACCTACGTGTGAATAAACAAACTTTTTATTTTATTTATAAACACGAGGAAACAAACTTTATTGACAAAGATTTTCTACAACCCATTTATAGCGACATAAATATCTAGGTTTCTTGATATGTCTACCACAGTCCTACCATAGGCATTATCTTATATATAAAAATTCCATGTCACAATGTTAGTTACCGTACTCCTCCGAAACGGCTTTACCGATTTTTACCAAATTTTATATGCGTATTCAGTAGGTCCGAGAATCGGCTACTATCTATTTTCCATACCCGTGATAAGTGATAAGGGTTGAAGGCAAAACAACGTTTGGCGGGTCAGCTAGTTATTTATAAATTTTCTGTGTTGAGAAGTCGTCAATAGGATTCTCGTTTTTGCCTAGTCGAACAAAATTTGTAACCCGTATATCATTAACGAGGCCAACCACATAAAAAAGGAGGAAAATATTTTGCGCAAGCACTCTCTATCTTACGTAGTAGGTATCGTACCTAAGTATGAGGTACTTATAGGCATTTATAAAAAAAACAGCCTTTCCTGTAAGTACCTTACTATGTTCTACCTTGTTGGTAGACCCTTCTGCGTAAAGGCTCGTAAAATTGTGTCTAAGTAATGTAATGCATTGAGTATATCAGTTATCTAGTACCCATGACACAAGCTGCGGCTAGATGATGCCGTATGAATTGTCCAGCAATATTAATTAATTTAAACATCGAAAAATGTTGAGATAAGAGCTGGCTTAAAAATTTTAGAGACTAAATAACTTCTTACCTTTCTCCACATAGCCTCCAGGGAGTTTCCAGTGTGGATATCCATAGTTCTTCTCCGAAATGGCCAGTATCTGTCCCTTATCATTGACGACCATTGCCCCGACGCCCAGATTCGTGTGGCATGCCGGCGGTAAGTTGGGTGAAGAGTCTTGCGGCAGCCATTTGTACATCATCACGAAGTCATCTCTGGCATGATGGAAATTAAAGCCTTTCTAAGGATACCAAGTCTTTGTATTACTATAATAGTTATTAAAGTGCATTTTTAATTCAAGGTATTCAAAATTGTGAAGGTGTCAAATCAGATAGCACAAAAACTAAAGTTCTACACCCGAATTCGGTGTATTTGCGCGCACTGCCCAAACTCGGGCGGCGGGGCCCACAGGAGCGCGTAGCCGCCACAAGTACTACGGGGCGATGAGTGTGCCGAGGGGCATGAAAGTGTTAAGTATATCAGTTATCTAATATGGCCCAGACTCCACCAAAGCGGAGATGTCCGAAGCGGATATAAGAAGACACGTTTTTCAGCTAGGGTGTATTCACCGAAGCTCTGCGGAGATGCGTATCGGCTGGGCTCGAGGGGTGTGCTGGCTAAAGCGGAGATATGAGCTGGCCAGAACGGAACCGAGCTGCGCGGTCGGCGACCGTTGGATGTTTTCGCCGCTCACTGCACGCCGCTCTCATCTCTTCTCGTTTCCGCTGCGTGACGTTGCGAGCTTGCGAGGCACAGCTCACATCTCCGCTTAGATCGCGCCATACAAATAAGATACATCCGCACCGTGGTATCCACTGAAGCTGAGCAGAGATGACATGAGTCAATAGCGACATTCTATTGGGTATACATATATATATCATGTTACTGAGTCCAAAGTTCAGTTGCTGTAACTTTATCTACAATACATTTGCTTTTGTAAGACACAGTCCCGACTACAGCATTAATGGTGAAAAAAAAAAATAAGTCAGACAAAGTAACTCTACCTGTGCCAAGGCAGGAACGAAAGATGCATCTTTAATATTGACTTTGAACCAAATACATCTGTTTCCACTATGAGTCCACTTTTTCAAAGATTCTGGAGAAAGAAAATATTTTGTAAGAAACCAGGTTTACATAATGAATGCATAATTTTGTTCTACATACCATTAATTGTAATTATTGCCATTGGCCACAAAATAAATTAACGCTGGAATTAGGTACCTTGTATGCAGCTTGGTTCAATGCTCAGAATAGAACCATATAATTTAAATTCAAATGTGAGATAAAGATGTCAAGATATATTTATTTGACTATAAGACCAGGCATAAATTCAGACAGGATTGGAAAAAAATTAAGTGTTATGCAGAAGGATACAAATAAAAGTAAATAGAGTACCAATGAATATCTTTATCACCATCATCTGCCTATACTAGTCCAAAGCTGGACATGACAGCCATATTGACCAACCTTATTAGCTAAAAAGAATAAACAATCAATAGCTTAATTTGGCTAAAATTCATTTCATGTGATCTTCACCGCATCCGATTATACCTACCTATTAATACCACACAAATATAGCTAACAAACCATCTAATTTTGAAGCAAAAGCATCATGACTGCAGGTTTCCTTTGAAGAATCGACAGTTATGCCATCAAAAATGTCCTTTTTGCCAATAAATGTATTTTGAGCACTGGTACTTGAATATTTTACTAGGGGAATAAACCTGGAAATAAATAAAAACGTCATGTGCGAGTTGGACTCACGCACTGAGGGTACTGTAATTTTAGAACCTTGTTGCTTGCTAAATTTCATGATTCTAGGTCACAGGATATAGATACCCTATAAGTTTTGATCACTTACAAAAAGGATAATAAAAATTATAGGTACCTGTTCAAATAAGTGTAGCATCCATCAACTAGACCAGACATAGGACCAGTATTATCTATCAACCCTTTTACTGATAACGTCATAAAAAAAATATTTATTGGATGCAGGGCAGTGAGAGGAGCTGGCCCTGCATCCAAAATATATGCCTACAGGTTACCTGTAAAGGAGGTCGGAAGCCTTTAACAGGTAGAGGGCTTTCAACCTCCTTTTTAAAGCACTATTACATTCTACTGGTTCTTACCTGGTCCATATTTTTTTGGTTTGTGAAATCATATTTGAATGAGCGAGTTTTTACTCTATGTTTGAATGTAACATCACACAAGCAACTCTTAACACAACCTGGTACTTCTTTTGGACTTTTTCTAACCTGTAATCCTGGTAATAATAAGAACATAAGAAAATAAACTTGTAGTTCTTGGCTTTGACTTATTCAGTATGAATTGTAGCAGAACTGTTTTGTTCTTCTAAAAGAGAATACAATATTACTCTTCAAAAATAATCCAACCACTGACTTGCTGATTGTTACGGACCGGGCGGCAGTATAAAGCTGAAATAGAAGATAAAGAAACAAGAATACTTTATTTTTACAAGTGATAAAACAACACAACATCAGTCGGTCAGTATAATGTAAATTGTAAACCTATATGTAGATTTTTTGTTTTGTTATGTGATATTTTGTGTTTTACAAATTTGCGAGCGAGGCCCTATGTAAACAGTACTTTACTTTGTGAGCGAGGCAAAGAGATTCAAAGAGAAGAGAATACATACAAATTACAATACTCAGTGTTGCCGTTTTTTATTTTGAGAAAATGCTAGAACTTGCTCAAGAAAATGCTAAAAAATGCTAATTTATTTTCGAACATGCTAAAATACATGCTAAAATCCAAATTGTGTGTCAACCTTATTGTGTCCACGATTGACGATTTTACACGCGTGGGTGACACAATTTTTGGTATAACAGTAGCCTAACATGTTATTCTAGGCTCTAAATTAACGTTACCACACCAAATGTAAGCAAAATCCTTCATCCATCCGTTTCTGCGCTGAATGGCAACGAAAATACTTCAGATATCTACAATTAAAATACTACAGGTATCTAAAATTAAAATACTACTGTTATCTACAATAATAAAATACTACAGGTATATATCTGATACATTTAAAATAAATACGTATAAATTATCTAAAAATCACACGTCTAAAAAGTATTTTTCTCCTTAATATCACACTCAGCTTGGAACGGAATGCACCATGACAAAATGAATTGTATCTTGGATGGATTAAAACTTTATTTTCCTGTGCGTGTGCGCGCACGTTTCCTACTTTACTAGTTCGTGCCGACAGCGCTTTCGCGGTTTCGTTCTAGAAAAAGAAAATAAACATGGATGGCTCAAAAATTGCCTCCGATCTCCGAGCCGTAAAAAAAAGTTAAAAAATAATGTACATTTCAGCAAACGATTTAGATTTTATTGCAGGCGTATAGCAATCCGGGAGGAAAAACTCTATGGAATTTCATTTCTCACGCATTTTAGCGGGAGGGAAATCTGTATGGAAATCCATTTCTCACGAGTTTTTTTTTTATTTCATAATAGGTCGGCCGGTAGCTATGGTTATTTTCATAATAGGTCAAACGACAAAAAGTTTTTACTCCAAGTCCGCTTGCCTCTTCCGATTTCGGAATAATATTTTGAAAAAAGAACCGAAGTGATAAAGGTTGGCGCGGGAAATTCTTCTAATTTTGAATTTGGTGTAGGCAATTTTATTAATTCTACAGAATGTCGTCGAGTGATAGTGAATGTTTTATGACACCGTCAGAAATAAAATATTTTTTCTGCTTTTTATTTTCCTTGAAGGTGTAGTATAAAGCACTATGTATCACTCGGCAGAAAGTGCGATTCCTACCTCGTGTGTTTTAAGGCTCTCAGCTGCGCCTCGGGCCTCGAATGACACACTCGATAGGAATTAGGCACGTTCTCGCCTAGGTGTACAATGTAGGTACTAATACTTCTGGGTGTGGTTTAGTAGTCGACCTCCACTAAAGTCACTTTCACCAGTGTATTTTTTTGTTACCTAAATGCAAATTTTTGCGGCTCATTCCTCTCGCCAAGGACAAACACTCGTTTTTCCCATACTTACAAGCTTGATCCTTTTGAAATCACTATACCTACCTAACATCATACAAAAATTGCATCAAAACTACCATAACACTAATTTTACTAATTTTTTTACTTCAACAAGAGGTGAGTCCCGAAATCGAAACTTTTTGTTATTAAATGGATCGAGGCCCAGTCGACTATGAGAACCACATAGTAGTTAATAGGGTCCCGTTTTCACCCTCCGGATACCAACCTCTGAAGCTTCATACTTGGACCTTGGACGAACAAAATCATCCACCATAGCTTCACTGTAAAATTTTTAGCTTTTTTATCAATTTTGTAAGGTTGCGTTCCGTTTTTCGCTTTAAGCTCAGGCGGTGCACGAGCTATGCGTGCACGAGGCTGCGTTTCGTTTCGTCTTAGCGCACAGTAGCGCACCTCGGTGACTTAGGATATTTTGGTGTGTGGTGTGAATGTTTGTTACCACGTATCTCCGTAACTACTTAACTTATTTAACGCGGACGAAGCTAGTTGACAATAAAAGGCTTTAATTGTTTTTCGTGAATTTTTGAGGGATAACAGTGGCGTCCAATTATGAAAAATTCAAACAAACAAGACTTCCACTTTCAAAATTTTCCACCCAAATGATGTCACTCACAGTTCATGCGTTCGAGTGAGTGACGTCATTTGGGTGGGACCAAATGACGTCACTCACTCGAACGCATGAGCTGCCTTGTCTCGAAAGGTGAGGCAGTTCATGCGCTCCCATAACGTGTCGGGTGGGGCCAAGTGGGCGTTCCCGTGCAGTCTCACAGTGTGCAGAAAGTAGAATCGGAACGACTTCATGCGCGCTTGAACGCTTTGAGCAAGAAACGGAACGCAACCTAAGTTATAATATGTCAAGTGAAGTCTGACCACAGTCTGACAGACAGTCTGACTGTCTGACTGTAGGTATAGTGTAGACAGCTCGTCAAACTAAAGGTCACGTTGTTGTTTTATCCTTTAGCTTGTGCTGTCCGTTTTGTTGTTTTTCTTTTAGCAAAATCATTTTGATGCAAAATTAATCGTTTTTATGTTAGTACCGATCATATTCTATTTTCGAAGTTTATGACACTGAGACACTGGCAGAGTCGTAGCGAAAAGCAAGCGGCGCCATAAAAGAAGTTGAAGTTGAAACTAAACGTCAAACAAAGTCAAAACAAAAGTACAAAATAAGTTTTCATTTTGATGTAAAATTAGATTTATTTTGTGTTTTCTAACTTAATTCTAACAGAAAAAAAGTGAGTTTATTTCGAACCCAAACCTAGCTATGCGGGTAGCTCTCAATTTTTTCTGTCTTACCATTTCATGTAACCTTCATCTTATTGAAATTCCTTTGCTTGGCTAGACCCCTCTTCTGGGCCTCATAGTTAAACCTTATCTGTGTAGGTAGAGTCATATTACATCGTATCTATGACTGTTAGCGACAGACCATTCAAGTCTTATAATCTTATCTCTTTAATCATGTAGGTATAAATAATTATTACCAGGTTGGTTTGGTTGGTGGCATTATTCTCATTAATGTCAACCAACACTGTAGGATTTGTTGTTCTAATGTCCATAAAGTTTGTCTGCTAATTCTAGCATAATGGAATCCACATTTCAAGGCTCCCCAGACAGATACAACGGTGTGACTATAGACTCTAACGAAGAAACATGTGATGTTGTGATGTTTGCAAGTCGTTTAGCTGGTGAGCTTAGTAACCTGTCTACTTATCCATCTAAGTTTAACTTAACATCCTTCTTAACTAATATTATTTTCAGAGTCATTGCAGAAATGGAAAAATGAAAACAAAAGGTGCATTTGGTTTAAAATCAGGATCCAAGATGCCGCTTGGGTGCCTTTGTTAGCTAAGGTAGGCATTTTATTATTAAAATATAAAGTTTTGTGAGAAATGCTCAATTTTCATACATACAGGACTTAGTTCCTCAAATTTATTTTTAAGTAAAGTTCTGTTTTAGAAGTGCATAATAAAATTTATAACAAAATAGATGACTCATTAACCATAATCTTGCCCCTTTTCTATAAACTTTTAAAAATGTCTGTTTCAGGATGGATTCAACTTTCACCATTCAAGAGAGGATTTTGTAATGATGTACAAATGGCTCCCAGAAAATAGTTCTGCAAACCTGCCTCCTGCCTGCCACACTAACCTTGGTGTTGGGGGCATTGTTCTCAACAATAACAACCAACTCTTGGTAGTTACTGAAAAACATACAGAAGTAGACCACTGGAAACTACCTGGGGGATATGTTGAAAGAGGTGCCTATGCTGAACCATATTTCTTAGCAATATTCTCTAGTAGGCACATTGCAACTATGATTTCTTAAGCATATATTATTTAAGCCTGGAGAGTAGGTATGTTGCCTTTGCCCACTACAGGACAGACTCAAAAAAAGCATTTACATTATTGAAAACATCTTCAAATACTTATTTAGAATAGAATAGAAATACATTTATTTATAACAACCTTATACAATAAAACAAGACACTTATAAAATAGGTATATATATATAGTTGTTATAGAAGGGTCCTAACTCAGCTTAAATGCTGGCTAAGCTCCCGTAGGAGGCCAAGCCAGCGCTGGTCTTCCGTTAGAACCCGTATAGGTGACGTCACGAACAAGCCTACGCAATAACTAATAGGTACATAGAGTAATAGGTACAAAGAGAATTATAATAATAAGAACTAAATTAAGACAGTTTAAAATACAGTTTACAGTGAAGCGTACTTATAGGTGTACCTAAATAACATAATGCAAACATTAAATACAATCACAAATTTTTAATGTTTTATAAGAAAACATACTCCCGGCTATAGTGCTTACTATTCTAATCCATTAAATTGTATCCATTTAACCAAAAAATGGCGAGGCGTGTATGGGGGAGGCCTATGTTCAGCAGTGGACGTGTATGGGCTGATATTATGATGATAATACAATGAAAAATAAAATAGATGTTCGGGGTGTGTGCGTGCCTGTATGATGTGTGTGTTTTAAGGTACTCCTGAGGACAACGGTCTCGTAGGAGTCCGGACAACAGGAGCTACCCAAGGTTGTTTGTGTAATAAGTATGTATAGTAAGTGTGTAGTAAGTATAAATATACCGATCGTGTGTGTATGTGTGTTTGTGTGCGCGAGTAAAATATGCGTGGGTGTGTTGCAAGGTACTCCTGAGGACACCGGTCTCATAAGAGTCCGGGCAACAGGAGCTACCCAGGGGTGTTTGTGTAGTAATGATAGAGTGTATGTGCGGTGTGTTGTATCAGGTGTTCCTAAACACACTTCCTTTACGGGAAAATAAAAGCTGAAAAGCAAAAGTCCGCCCCAGCATAAATACTCACATATTTATGCTAAGACAGACCTCTGCTTCTCCAGCAATATAGCTTTAAGTTTAGATTTAAAATTATTGACATTATTGAGGTCTCTAATCGGAGGGGGTAGGTTATTCCAGCATTTAGTAGCACTATAGCGGAAGCTTCCACGAAACGCTGCAGTACCATGCTGAGGGGTGCGAAGTAAACATTTAGGGGCTCTGATTGGGTAAGGGTTTTTCTTTTGGGTCCAGTCACGTTCAGTTTATCAAAAAGATATTTGGGGATTTGCGTTTTGACCACGCCAAATAAGAGACAAGCTAAATGAAGTTCCCTCCTATACACCATTTTGAGTATACCAAATTTGTTGAAAAAGGGTGTAACATGACTGCGAGGCGGAATATCAAAACAGAAACGTGTGCAAGCATTTTGCACTCGTTGTATTAGGTTTGAGGTTTTCTGAAACAAGGGCGGTCCATACACGCAGTCTACATAATTAAATTTTGACAAAACCAAGGAGTTTACCAATTGTAGTCTTAAATCTGTGTTTAGATAATTACGAATTTTATAGAGAATTTTAAGCCTGTAAAAACAACTATTTACTGTGTCACATACAAATTTCTCATAACGCTGAGCTTCATCCATAATTAATCCCAAATTCCGGACTTCCGATACTCGCTCGATAACATCTCCATCAATTTCTATCACCGGAGCTTCATTCAACACTCTTAGAATTTGAGTTTTCGAGCCTAAGATCATAAACTTAGTTTTGCTAGAATTCAGAAGCAGAGAGTTACATTTTGCCCATTGGTACACTCTATCTAGATCCTCATTAAGCTTCTGCACTGTGCATTGTGTATCTTCAGGTCGGCAAGAGATGTACAGTTGTATGTCATCTGCATATATATGTAGTTTACAGTGATGTAAACAGTTAACTACACTAGCACTGTACAGAATAAACAAAATAGGACCCAAAATCGAACCTTGAGGGACGCCGCGATTTACAGGTAGTTCTTGAGACTGTATACTTGTACCATTAGCATTTTGCAACGCAACTACTTGCTTGCGGTTACTCAAATATGAGTCAAACCATTTTACTGTGTTCGATTCAAAGCCGTAATATTTTAATTTAGATAGTAGAAGAGGTAAACTAATTGAGTCAAAGGCGCGTGAGAAATCTAGCAAAACCAGAAACGTTGCTTGTCCAGAATCCTGTGCCGCTAAAATATTATCGGTAACATCCAATAATGCTGTGTTGGTACTACGTCCCTTGCGAAAACCAGACTGAACCTCCGGGAGTAAATTGTTCTTTTCTAGTTACTCGGTCATTTGGAGGCGTACTACTTTCTCTAACACTTTGGATAAACATGACAACAAACTAATAGGGCGCAGATCTTTAGTGTTAATAGGATTGGGTACTTTAGGAATAGGTTTAACGATCGCTGTTTTCCAAAGGTCCGGAAAGGTGTCAGTCTGTATCGATTTGTTCACAATAGCAGTGATCGTTTCCAAACTATGAGTTATTGTCATTTTGATCATATCTATAGATATCAAATCGCTGCCCAACGCGTTAGTTTTGATGTCGCGTAAACATTTTGAAATAACATCAGTAGTAACTGGCAGCAAGGAAAAGGTATTAGAACTAAAACTGTTAAATTCATAAAATGATAGATTAGAAATAGAGACAGAAGAGGGACCAGGAATACTTAAAAAGTGTGTGTTTATTTTATCTGGATCAACAAAATGATTGGGAATCTCAGTGGACTTAGAGGGCAAACCTTTAGATTTTAATGTTTTCCATAAAGTTTTGGAATCATGGATGTAACTATTAATATGCTTCCTAAAAAAAGCTTTCTTTTCGCTGTCTAAGGCAAATATCACCATTTTCTTTAAATTCTTATAATATTCATGATGAGCATCCATTTTAGTGCAATGATATCTGGCCAGAGCCTCATTGCGTAGACGCATCATTAATTTGACGGTATCAGTTATCCAAGGGCTGGGCAGACGTTTAATAGTTATTGACTTTTTAGGGGCATGCAGATCATATAAAAGTATAATGACATCCGTAAAATCTTTGACCATATCATTGACATTATCTCTAGATTTTATAATATCCCATCTAACGTTATCAAGATCATTGTTAAAAAGCTCTATAGAAATCTCCCGTAAAGGTCTAAAAGTGATTATTTTAGGTGTAATTTTTGGCCTTTTAATATTAAATTCACAAGATATAAACGCATGACCATTAATACCCGTAGGTGTGACAGATAAGCCACGGATTGTAGCATTTGTACATATTACATCAATTAGAGTTTGACTACTGTTAGTAAAATGAGTAGGAGTATTAACCATCTGACTCAACCCTGTACTCGCTAAAAAGTTTATAAATGTTAGATACTTTGTGTCAGTAGTATTCAACATATTAATATTAAAATCTCCAGTTAAAATGATGAAATCACAGTCTGCAAAAAAGGCCACAGAATCTAATATGGCGTCGAGAAAAACGGCAACATCCAACCAGGGTGGCCGATATACCGTACCAACTGCAAGTTTATTTGATTTTATTGTAGTTTTGACCCACATCTGTTCAACCAACGGGTTATCAGGCGGGGCACAGTAACGGACGTTAATACCGCGTTTAATATAAAAGCCGACGCCGCCGCCGCGCCCGCCGCGAACATGGGCGGGGCGCGGCGTGTGACGAAGACGGTAATGTGGAACAGTAGGCGCACGACCTTCCTCTCCTGCTCTCAACCACGTTTCGTTAATGCACATAATATCAACTTCGTCTCGCAACATATTAGCAACAAAGTTATCATGATCTGTGCCGAGCGAACCTGCATTGTAGAGTCCAACTTTGAAAAAATTTGTCCTAATCATTTTTAATCATTTTTTCAGGTGAAGATATAAAAGATGCAGCAGAAAGGGAAATAAAAGAAGAAACTGGGATTGATGCTGAGTTTGAATCTTTGGTGACATTCAGGCATACACATAAGGCCATGTTTGGTAATTCCGATATCTATGTTGTAGTATTGCTGAGAGCTAAATCGGATACAATTCATAAATCTGAAATAGAAATTGCAGCATGTAAGTGGATGGATGTAGAGGAGTTTCTGAATCATCCTAATGTGATAGAGTTCAATCGTTTTATTGTGAGACAAGCACTTGATTTAGATAACCGTAATTTAAAACTTGACCTTAGTAAAAGAACATTTTCTTATGCTAATTTTAGTAAGGAAATAACTTGTCTTGCTTTGAAAGATAAATTACCGAAAGATTTATAAACATTCATATATACAAGTCATTTGTCAACTCACACCATCAATCTTGTCCCAACTGGTGTGAGTAGAAAAATAAAAAATATTTTAAGTATATTAATAGGAAAGAGTATATGCAAATTAGTTTGTCTATTCAAAGATAGCTACATTGGTAGCTTATGCTGTTTTATCTTATTCTTATTTATTATCTTATGATTCTAACTGTTGATTTAGTTAGATCTAGAGTAGAGAGTGCGATCCGGATCATCGAAATTCTAATTATCTGAATTTTGGCCACAACATTGGCCGTATTCGGATTTAGGCATCGAAATTCGGATTATTCGAATATCTAGTAATGGACAATATTTTTCTTATACTTTCTAGTATATCTAGTATACCTACAGGATGGATATTTGAGATAGGAGTGGATGGCCAAATCTGAACCCTAGGATTTAGGAGAAAAGTCGTGAAAAGAGTCATGGGCTTAATTTATGAGAAAACAAAAAATTGCACACTAAAAAAACTAGAATTTTTAATGTTTTCAAAATTCATCACTATTAGATGTTTTATCGAGGATAAGCCCCATTAAATTAAAACAGACTAAGTATCCTCGCTAGCGGCAAGTAGGTACACCAGTGTTGACGACCGATGTGGTGCGACGGGCGAAGATCCGCCTCGGGGGCAGAAGGTTGTGGGTTCGATTCGTGCCTTGGGACTTTTGTAGGAGCTGCAAATATTTTTCTCAGGTGTTCTGGGTATTTTTTATATAAAAATATCTATATAAGTGATATTATTGTATTATGTACATATGTAAATCAGTTATTTAGTACCCATCTTGTGTTAGCTTGAGGCTAGATGATGCTGTGTGGATTGTCCAACATTTATTTATTTGTTCGAAAAGTTTTCATAATTTCTCATTGATGCTTAGAAGGGGGAGTATTCAAACTAAAATACATTCAGCGGCACAATTAACCGCCCACTAATTTTAAGTTATTGGACATAAATTAGTAGGAAGGTTACCAAGTTGGCTCTATCATGATATGGTGCGGTGTAACTTACGAAAAAATGGATAGTCTCCTAAGACTATTTTCCTGTAGCTACACTGGATATGGCCTCTCTTTACTGCCCCGTCCAAAAAATCCACCCTGTAAGTAGGGAGGTATACTTATTGATATTTATTTTTAATATAATGTGATAGTTGCAATGCATCATGCTATGAAACTATGTATTCTACCTACCTAATTTAATTACCTACTAAGTTGTTGTCAGTTAAGTGCATTGACCACAAAATAATTTCACACAATGTCAATCAAAGCTAATTTGCTGTGTGGCCAAGTGATAATAAAAATTGCAAAACTGAGTGTGATAATAAATTATGAAACTACAACCATTAATTATTAGTTTTTTTTATACTTGAAGCTATTGAAGAGTGCACGTTAGGGCTTGATGTTTCAGGCAGAGAGCCACGCCACGCAATTCTACCTACCTACCTACGCGACGCAAGACTCAGATTCTGATTCTGTAGGAAACGTCGGATGGCGTGGCGATCTAGGTAAAAACACACCTTGAAACGCCACGCTACCCGACGAAACGCATGGCTTGTGAGTTGAATCAAATCCTATTATTTTTCTATGACCGACCAGCCAGAATCGCGTAATAAACCCCCGACAAGATGAAATGCACATGGAGTGTCGTCAAAAAAGGCAAAGGCGACAAGTTGCATCGCGTCGTGTAGCCTTTCAATAATGTGTTTGCACCTAAAGGCGCGTCTCTAGTAGGTATGCCATCTGTTTTCATGCATATTCAAGCGCCTAGATCTCATAATTTGTCGTATTGTTGCATACATACATACTCGTAGAATTATTGTATTCTCTTTGTACACACATGGAACCAGTCTGTTTTCAACTCTTAAAATCCATTCCAGCTGAGCTGCCCACTAGATACTATAGAACCACAGATTAGGTAATGTTTGACTCGATCTAACTATAACCAACCCATGCAGCATTTGCCATTCCAAGCAACTCATTACCTACTTTACTAACCATCGATGGGAGACCCTGGAAGGCGCTTATGTAAAATGGGCAACTTTAACATCTTTGTCTAGAAAATCTGGCATGTTTCATAAATCTTGAGGTGTATTAAAATAAAAATATAATTATTTATTAAATTGTTATATTATTTTACAAATCATTTCCTTCTTGAATAAGCACAATCAAATAGATCCCAGATTAGAATTAACATTTCTGAAAATATAATTTGTAGTGAAACATTAATTTTGCCTATTAATAATTGCATTCTTTGAAAGATTATTAAGAGTGTACCAAAGCACCTAACTACATAATGATACTGACACAAAAATTAGAAGCCTGCAACCCCAAAAATAATTTAAACTAATTACTCGTAATTGCGTCAGTGAGAATTATACCTTTATCAATATTATATTCAAAAATCTTTCTCTGGAGCAATATATTATAAATTTATATATTATAATAAATGATATACCTAAGCCATGCTAATAAGAATTTTATGTACATACACTACACACCTTAGGACTACTTAGAAAATTAGTTGGATTATTGCCTTTTTAGAGAATGTTTATAATATGTTACCCATACAGAAAAATTCTAGAATTCATTTTTATACATACTGTAATTATTATTGTGATAAATAATAAAATATGGGGTTGTTATCGGTATTTCTTAGTCATTTAAGATCTATGATTCTTTAACAACATACTCAACTATACAAAAGGCTGATTTATTTATGACAAAACACTGCTATGTACATATCATGTAAAATTAAAAGACATTATGTACCATAGACTTTTATGAATGGTTGATTGACTTGAATGCATTGAAAAATAGAGTACAGGTATTAAATGCTATTTTAATCTAATTCTAATGCAGGGGGTGCACTCGTTGTCCCAACTTCTTCATCTGAACTATCATCATCACCAATAATAGACTTTATAAGGCCACCAAACAATGAGTTGCGACTTCTCATCGCTGGTTTCACTTGGATGCCAAACCATATACGGCCAATGTTATCTAAGTACCCAGAATAGTTGGGGTCTCTATTTAAACTTATTGCATACCAAGTCCTTAAAACTTTGAACTGGTTTGTATGCTTCCTGAAAAATAACAAAAATAAATATTAGAAGCCAAACTTGAATCATAATATATAAATATAATGCTTTGTCATTTGTAGAACTTTTGCTCAAACATCATAATGATTCTTGGTACTCACTGTTCAACTGCCCGTAATAGAAACCAAAGAAAGTTCAATAGTGGCAAAAAGTATGGGGGTCCTTTATCATTCAGTATAGTGGGATGCGATTCTGTGTATTTATCAAAAGTATCTGAAGCCATCTTTACATTTCTTAGGCAAAGAAATTGAAAGACAGCTTGTGCAATGAACAAGTCAATCTCAGACTTTAGTCCTTTTGTTGTGTGGAGCTCAATGAGCATGCTTGCATATGCAGCGCCATTACTTGAATGAAGGAAGTGTTTATGGGCTACAGTGTAGTTCTTTTCTCTCCAATAAACTTCTGCAATTCTCTGTAATAATACAACAGTTCGAAAATATGACAACAATCTGCTAAACATAAACCAAAGATATAAATGGGATTAGATTATATCCAGCAATAACTAATCAATCATAAAAAACCAAACCTATGAATACCAAGGCTTCTAGTGGCAGCATTAATACATTTCTGTAGATCTATCTTCATACTTTTGTACACTTACCTGATGAAGTAATGGGTGTCCTTTTTTATCATTATCCATTGACCACTTCACAGCATTAGTAAGGAAGGCTTCTCTCTCTGGTATACTAGCACTCATCATTCCAAATAGCGTTCCTAGTTTCTCAATCCATTCTGTACATGGTTTGGTCTCGGATTTGGTCAAAACATCTATGAGTAGTTTGGCCAGATCAGCGCCACTTCCTTGTTGATCATGCTGGAGCAGCAAGTTAGCTCCTTTGTTTAGTAAAACTAATAGGTCTGCATACTTTTTTTGACTCAGATACCTGAAATAATACAAATAAAATTATTTAACATTTACATGATGTTGATTCACTACTTCTGTTGCACTTTTCACTGATTATGTGGAATAACAAACATGCCTGAAATACAACGTCCTGTACATCTGGTGGGCCTCATAATATTGTCCAGAGTTGACGGAGGCTTCTAATTTTTCCAATACCCGCCCAACACCTCTTTCTCCTCGGTTAGCCATCGTTTAGTTACCAAAGTATGATAATTTTTCCTCAGAATTTTTCTGATTTCTTCCACATTACATGAGATTTACGCCATGATGATGATGAATGAGTGAGTGACTGGACTAATTGACACTGACAACTGACATTTGAGTTGTCTGAAGCATGACGTTGACTTAACTTCTTTTCTAACTGTATGTGGCATTGTTACCCTTTGGCCCATGGATAAAAAAAGAGCAGAATTGAGTGGTATTTGTTTTTACCTAAGTTCAAGCAGCCTACGTTCCGTAGTTTTTGCTAACTGCATTTAACAGCAAAAGTGTAAACAAACCGCCCCTGCCCCTACAAGACTTTAGTAAACGATTCCCTACTATTTTTTTACTACGATTTTCTACCATTTTTTTATGCGTTAGAATTTTTGAGTATCTATTTGCATATAAAAAACTTACCTACTAGAGTACGCGCAAATCTTTATGAGCTCTGTGAAGTTGGCTTCAACGGCTGCGCACTGAACCGTAAATAAGGCGTTGAGGGGAAAAAGCGGGGTGAGAGGGGATCCGACTGTCAAACCAGGGTTGCCAGCAAGAATTTTGGCGTATTTTTAATGTGTCTAGCACATTTTGTTATGCATTACTATATTTTTCAATTCAATATTTATAGAATATGTAAAAACATCTTATGCTCAATGACAGATTATTTAAAAACTACAACGTTAGACGAAATTAAACTTTTTATCTAACGCAATTAACCCAAGTTTGAAAATGAAATAATTACTATGTAGCAAATTTATTTATAATGTAGTTGGAAATACTGTCGAATGAATGCTTTTGAGTACAATGACGCAGCAAAGTCTTTGACGGTTGTTCGGTGTTCGTTTCGTTGACTTGATAGTTTATCTTGCGATTTTGTAGAGTATTCCCTGATATTAGCTGTTTCTCTTAAAAGTTAAATATGCCACGCGGGCGGAATATCGTACTGCGTCGTCAAACATGGAAAATTGTGTTCGATGTCATAAGTTTTATAAGAAAAGAAGCCGATGAATTCAACCTCAAAATGGTACTTCAGTGGACTGCAGCTGCAACAGGTGTGTCTATTAGCACCATAAAAAATATTTCTAGCCGAAGCCCGGGTGGGTCGCTAGTTGGTAAATATCACTTTTCTATTTGATTGTACTTGCGCAGCATTGCTTTCGTGCTATGTTCGCAGAGCTCATTAAGTTTTGCGATCACTCTACAAGATTATACCTCGCCTTAAGGGCATCGCTAAGGGGGCAGAGGGCAGGGAGGCGCAGATACCCTAGGAATTTAAAAAAATATGTAGTCAAAGCAACCAAAGTTTAAGGTCCACTCATTTGACTTGCTTGACTGATAATTCCGGTTGTAAGAAAGGAGAAAGAAAGAAAGAAAGAAATTTATTTATTTGCCTTAAAACTACCACACAATACATACAATGACTTACGACTATTTAAACCTAAGTAGACACTTGTATATATACATATATATAATATTATATCGAATAATATTATATCACTATGGCGTTTATAGGCATTTGTACCTACTCAAAGATAAAAAAACTGAAAAGAAATAGAAATTAATTTATTTTCCTAAATCTACCACACATTACAGCAATGAATTACGACTAATTAAACTTAAGTACGAGTAGGTAAAGGTGTTTATTGCGCAGCAGATTTAAGGGCAAATATGGCCTTCCCTCAGCATTGTGCTGGACGAACACCTGTGTGTCCACCCAGCAGCGCTGGATTTCAGTGAAGGCCATGGGCTCGGTACGTCACAACCGTCTAGGGTGGTGCGTCTATAGAACTTAATAAAGATATTACAACCTCGTTGCTGATTACAACTAATAACAATAAGTATAGCAGTCCAAAGCAGAACAAAAGTAAAACAACATTATAGAAATGTTCGGGCATTTTTTTATCTAATGTCTATCCAACGTAGAAGTCTTTTCTGTTTTTAGTAGCTTTCAACACACATTCTGACGTCTCTTTTATTAATTCAACAGTTAACTGTTGAACTAACAGGGTTCTGATAGCCGGAAAATTATTGAAATACTAATAGATGCGATTAGATTCCGAAATAGGGAATTTGGGAATAAGTTAAGATAATTTTGAAAAAAAAACAGTTGCTGCTTTTTTCCTTATGACGGCAGTCAGTGTAGGTACGTACCCCCGTACTTTACCTACCTATTAAGAATTTAAACTTAAAGATACCCTACCTATTACATGCATGCATGTGCGTACCAGGTACCTTAATGTAGGTACCTACCTACACACCACCCATACCTTCGATCTAGCATTTTATACGCGTACCAAAATATTTATGTACGAACGTGAGTAAAGTTAGTAAGACCAAGGGAAGCTGATGCCGAAGCGGACTTCTGCGTACTTACACAACTCGTATGGTAAATTGACGTAAATATTTAATGAGTTAGGGATTTACGAAGGTGTAAAGAAACTACATTGTTCTGGGACGGACGACTGGCTATACCAAATGTTAGTTTTATTAAACCTAGGGTCTTTATGTACTAGGTAGGTAGACTAAGTCCCTACTTTATATTTTTAACCGACTCCAAGAGGAGGAGGTTCTCAATTCGTCTGTATGTTTTTTTTTGTATGTATGTATGTTACGCGATATCTCCGCCAATTATGGACCGATTTTGAAAAAATTTCACTATTGTATAGAAAATGATCCCGAAGGGGTCCCATAAAATTTTTATGGGATTAGTATTTATCCCGCAAAACTTATAATAAGTGTAAAAGTAAGGGAATTTGAAGACAGTTTATCGTTTTTTAAAACACGCCATATTATTTATTATACCTACTTACCTTGTGGAATTAGGTATCGTACGTTAGGGAGAGTCTGTCGATTGAAATTAAACTTTTGCCAGAAATGAGACGCAAAGTAAAGTTAAGAAATGGAATTTGCTGTAGTAGAAGTGTAGCTAGCATTAAATACTTACAGTCCCCAAAAATTACATAAGTATATGGAATGGACTATTATTAGGAAGTAGGACTATTAGTTGGGCAGTTATGTACCCACCCACCTCCGCAGAGTGTTGGGCTCTGCAATTATATGCACTGGCATTCGTTAAAACGTCGCCCGGCTGTCTTTATTTGGAATGTAGCCAGATTCACGGATTAAATTAAGTTATTTTTCACACGAAAGTTCAGTCAATAACTTCTGCACCTGCTGAGTTCGCAGTTAGGTAAGACAATCCTGCCTTACCTACCCATTCAAGTAAAGATACCTATTTAGTTGTAAGAAACCCTATTTATTTGTCAATAAATTACTTTGTCTAATGCTATTGTTGCGCGAAAATAAAATTACATCTAAGTTGACAAAGCTCTATCAAAATGACAAATTGTACTTCTTCAATCCTCACCTTTGGTTGTGTTGTCGCACGATGTGACACAAAATAAACTAATGAATTGTTCTACGGACAGCTGTGGAAGCACCAATTTGAAAATTTACTGAAAAAGTGATTTTTCTGTTTACGAAAAACATACTAAAATGTAGGTAAATATAGATTCATGTTGAAAATTGTTAATTACCTGTTGAATTTGCAACAATCTGCAGTTAGCTCAATTGTTTCAATTGTAAATACTAGTTCTAATTTGTTTTTATTATTTGATTGTAATTTTCTTTGTTAATAAAGATTGTTGATAATTGACCCCTCCAACTCAACCTGTGGATGTCGTAAAACCCGTAGTGACGAACGTAGTGATTCCTCACTACGTTTGCAGCAGAAAACATCGTGTATCATATTAGACGCGTTCAATTTTAACGATGATCGACCTATTGATTTGATAACTCCGATGAAGAAGTACATTATGTGAATAAATAATTAAATAATGCTGGACACACAGCATCTTTTAGCACCAAGCTTAGCAAAACAACCAGTTCTCGCAATACACAAGCGTAGATGCTAGATAGATATACTCGTACATTTTTGTACGTACATACATGTCTCTGGTGGGTTGCGTAGGTATCTATCGGTAGGTATCGGAACTTTTCAATTTCCCCACACGGGACGGGTGCCACGGAAAATGGATCTCGACTGAACCATTTCTTTTTTGTTTCAGAAAAAGTCGAGCTAGTTTTCTCATAAATACGTTATGGCTACAGGCCTTCATATGAACGTTGCATAGGTACCTATGCAACGTTCATATGAAGGCTATCCGACTCTTCATAATATTATAAAAGCTAAGGTTTCTGCCGTTGTTGTGAAGATGTTTAGCCGAAGACAACGCCAAAACTGCTGTATTCGTCGGGCTAAAATTTTGCTCACAAAGATCTGGACCAGTAACTACATAAAGGCTACTTTAATTCCAAAAACCTAAAAATATTAGAATGATAAAATATTTGATAACAATATAAAAATAACAATTATGATAATATCCATGAAAGTCAACTAGTTTCGTCTCTCATTGAGACATCTTCAGGACACCACAATACTCGACCTTGACATTGAGATTGCCAAGCAACACCAACAGAGTCCAGCCAATGACTCCAAGCTCCTCGCGCCGGCCAGTCCAGCCAGTGATGTTGCCTCTCCGAGCTCCTAACGCCAAGTCAAAAAAACGTTTGATGCTGCGGGCAGAAACTAGTTCTATACTAAAAGCTTAACGTTACAATAAAAGATTATGTTCCACAGATGAGTTACACCAAAACAAACATGTGAAATTAGAAACATCTTAGGAGAGACGGACGCCCTACATAAGCTTTCTATAGCATTGTAGTTCTTTTGTAAGGTGGAACGTCAGTTTCTACCTCTGTAATTTTAGAGGTTTTCCTGCTCTCAAAACCGGAACACTGTTGTTCAACTGCTAGTAAAGGAAGGCTTATGTTTTGGAGTAAGCGTAGCGCCTTGGATTTTATTTTATATTGTCTGGCGTTTGTAATCGTCACATGGAATTCACTATTGAAAGTATGAAAGAGTAACAAATATCCATACATCCATCCATACAAACTTTCACATTTATAATATTTATTAGTATGATTAATCTCTCGTTCGTTTTTGAACCCGTTATTAAATTTTTTCGCGGCGCTCTAGTGCAATTATGCGTCGTTGAATATTTAGTTATATGTAGATTTCTTGCTGTTTTCTGTTATCGTTATTAGGTAGTTGTTGTTTTGTGTCATCGTTGTTGTTTTATCTTATCATTATTAGATTTGTAAGTTTTCGTACATAAAATGTCTCTATTTACTTAAAATATCCTGGATTCTAGACCAAAGTAGAGATACTAACTTTTAAAAGGAAATCAAAGAAATTGCATTTGCATCGCAAAAAACTATTACAATATATTATTTCAATATTTCGTAGCTAATTTGGGATTGTGCTAAGAGTATCTCGTAGACATGCTACGGTTGTGCTACGAAGAGTATCTCGTAGACATGCTACGGTTGTGCTAAGAAGAGTATCTCGTAGACATGCTACGGTTGTGCTACGAAGAGTATCTCGTAGACATGCTACGGTTGTGCTACGAAGAGTATCTCGTAGACATGCTACGGTTGTGCTACGAAGAGTATCTCGTAGACATGCTACGGTTGTGATACGAAGAGTATCTCGTAGACATGCTACGGTTGCTCTACGAAGAGTATCTCGTAGACATGCTACACTACTGCCACGCCCTCTGCAATCGAGCGCATGTGCTCAAATCAGTACTAGGTAACATTATTGGCCTTACTGGTTAATGATCAGAGGATGTCTTATCAGTTTCTTCATTGCTCCTGTATCTCGAAGGTACAGTTAGCTGCAAAAATATGTTTAGGTACACTCCTAAGTTTTCACTTTTATCGTAAATATTCATATAAAAGTGCTTGAAAGGGCTTACCTTTTTTACAATCTGGTCGTTGTAGGGATGTGTCAGAACGCGGTATACAAATAATCACAATACACTAACTATTGAGTGAAATTTAAAACTTGGGAGTGGTAAAAAGAAAAATGCTGGACAATTCACACAGCATCACCTAGCCAAGAAGAAAATGCATATTTTCGTAGCTGACTGTAATACAAGGGATATATACTACACAATCAGCTTTGTTTTCAAAGCGTGGACTCATACAATTTGTAGCTTCTCTTGGTAAATAGCGAGCACTTTAAAATTTTAGCATTAGATAAAGGACCAAGGTCTGGTCGGTTAGCAAGACCATTATTAATGTACGTTGCAAGTACGAAAAGGCAATTACGCTCGCATTGGGGTTCTAATTCGTCTTCACTCCCGCATTGGTAGACCAATTACGGCACCGCGGCCTGCATAGCTGACATCCGAAGTGCTTTTAACTGGCTGACACCATGATTTATCGAGCCAGTTCTCCAGTTGGAGCTAGCTATCTGAGATAATTGATGGATCCATAACATTTGGATCAAAGTGGTAAACGTTTTGGAAGAACAGGAGTAAGTTAATAATAAGATTGTTTTGAAAAAACTAAAAAGCGCTTTCTAATCCCATAATGTTTTTAAGTTTTGCGTGATAAATACTGATCCTTAGAGAATAAAATTATGGGGTAATATGGTAATGGTAATGATATAATCGGAATCTCTAAACAGTAGCGAAAAAAAATCGGTTCGATGCCCGCCTTGGGCCGCACAAATGTTTTTACGGTCTGCAAATATTTGTATCGGGTGTTCTGGGTATTTTCTACATATGTATAATAAAAAAAAAATGTAATATACTGTATACCAGTCATCTAGTATTCATAACACAGGCTCTGCTTAGCTTGGAGCTAAATGATGCTGTGCGGATTGTCTCGCATTATTAGGTCCATAATTGACGGAGAACTCAACGTACTTACATAAAAAATCATACATACAGCCGAACATAGAACCTCCTCATTTTTTCGAGGTCGGCATTTAGTAAAACTTATCATTATCCTGTTGTGTAAGAGGAGTGAACCATGTTTTCAAGTTAACGTTCCGGTGAGCACTAAATTAGGTACATCTGAACAGTTCACGCGTAAAAATACCCGCCTTCGTATTCTCCTTATCCGACACCGCAAACAGCTTAAAATCCAACAAATGTTAGACACTAAAAACCAAATTTATGGGTTTTCGTGAAATCTTTATTGGTTTGTAATTTTGGCAATGTCCCAGGGGAAAAAGCCTACAAGAAGAGATCTTACGATACTGCAAATAAAGAGGTGTGAACCTTCACCTGATAAAGTTGAATTTACAGACATAGGGCCTTACTTTCATCAAATAAAAAAACACAGGAGTAATAATGATTTCTAAATCTACGTTCTACCTACAAGAAAAGGCAGCTTGACAAAACGCTGAGGCATTTTTAAATTACCTGCCTTATACCTTTTTTACTGTAAAACCTACATACATATGTATAGTAGTTTGAGGAATTCATAAGAAAAAGCAAGTTAATTACGAACCTACCTATCTACTTACTTATAGAAGCGTTCCGTATAGTCAGATCGTTTCACCACAGAGAGTGACATAGTTTGTGATTACTGCCCGGAACCGGTCACAGAACCACCACTAGTAAAAGTAAAACAATAGGCTTAAAAAAGGGGCAGCAAAAAACACCGATTGGTTTTTTTATATCAGTCTTCCGCAACACAATTACACAATTAAGGGTTTGGCTGATCTGAGTATAGTGTTCAGTCATAGTGTCACATCAGCCGCACCTTCTGCACCGAAAATTATCTCCATCAAGTAACATCCAGTTATGAGCATTATGACGTTTAAATTTGTGAATTTTAGCCCGTAATTTCTACGAGTACTTAATACATACAATGAACAAAATGACCAGTACCCAAGTACTAAGTCCGTTTCCTGTTTCCGGTACCCGTCAACTTGCCCCGGACATGCGATTATTCACTTGTCGACTCGGCGCGCGACAAAGCGCAAGGCCTCAGTTGGAATCGCCTTCGGATTTCTGGTAGCTGTAGGTATGGCCCCCCTTTACCGCTACCTTACTTTGTGAGAGGACGCAGTGGTAGACGAGATACGTATAAAATAGAGAGGTCATCAGGTATAGTTTCTAATTCTATCCGTGTCTAATTAAAAAAAAAATATATTTGATGGGACAGACCTTAAGGGAAACTTGCCATAGTTTTTTATGTACTTATGACTTAGCACAGGTATATGTCGTCCATACTCTCTCTACTAAAGCATCCAGATGGCCGAGTGCTACAAACTCTATAATTTGCAGCAATAAATTGTTTTTAACGAGGTTTCTATTTTATGTTACTCGCATCCTCCAGATGTAAATTCACGTCTCAGATTTACGACTACCTCCGCTACGCTAGAACTTCTGGAAAAGCTTCAAAAACGAGGTATTGTTATCTAACTCTATTTGACATTTTCTCATCTTGAGAACTGCATATAAATTGTAGCTAACGTAGGTATGAACAGAATTTGTGTTCCAGTCGTTGGTGTAATGTTACAGTAATAGTAGATTGTTTTACAAGGGACTAAACCATCCCATTATATACGAGGTTGTAATACTCCCGAGCGTAGCGAGGGAGGATGACAAAACCGAGTTATAATGGGTGGTTTTGGCCCGAGTAAAACACTCTACTTTTCACTTCGATTGCGAGAAAATAAAACAATTCAAAATTAGACAATTTTCAGAAATTTTATTAAAAATTAAATGTGCAGTTAGAGCAATTTTGAATGTTTAGTGATATGTTTTTCCCGGGAAATTTTATTTCGGTTCTCTGTGATTGGGATGTGATAATATTTTGAGTTGATTGTTGTGGAGTAAAAATAGGAGAGACTCGACTCATGCTTGAGTTTCCTGCATTATTAAGATCTGAGTGCGGCTTCAGCTGAGTTGACATATTCATCCAATCCCGCGATGTAGATGCTTGGGGTTCTGTAATGTTTGGTAGAATATTAATTCCTTCCGTAATCCGCTGCGTGACGTGATACTTGTTTTGTATGGAGTCCTCTATATAACCTTCAGCCACTTGATCGGACCTCCATCCACCGTGCCGTTTTAATGTCGTTATATTCGCACCAGAGTCCGCCAACAGAGTCGCGGATGTTCTGCGGAAACAATGGCCCGTGTAGAGTTCCGGATTTGGTAAATTTAGATAAGTGGCATTATCTTTAGGCATGTTACCAAATTTATTTTTGCCTATGACTTGCCTTGTGCATTTACCATTTTAATAATTTAGAAAAAAAATTCTGGTTGAAACATTAGTGGGACGTAACTCCTGATAGGCTTTAACTATATTAAGGTATTCTCCACTGATGACAAATTTACGCTCTTTGTTTGTTTTTGTGTTCGGCAGACTCACAGCTTGTAGGTTTATATCCGTTTCTACGTCTTCTAGCGTTATATTGGCAAGCTCTATTACTCTGCATGCACCGCTAATTCCATAAATTACAGCAACCTGTTGAACTGAAAAATAAGTGTGTTAATAATCGTAACAACCTAGGTACATAATTTAGGTATGTAGGTAAGTTAGTTTTAGTTTGAGTAGAGTACATAAGTAGGTTACCTTTGTTGCCAAGTTTTGTTTATTTGGAGTGTTATATAAAAATGTTTCGATTTCTTGTGTCGTCAAGACTTTAGATTTTTTTGCCTACAAGGCAAAAAAGTCCAGTCCACAATTTCTTCAGTAAAGCCAATAAATTTACATATTTTTTAATATCGACGTCGTGTTTCGTTTGTAAGGTCATTCTTAACATTGAATATGTGCTCCAAAGAGTCGACGATTTGAATTTTTTCGATAATTCATCAAAATAAGTGAGAAAAATCCCTACTGTAAAAGAATCCACACGTTTCTCATCTCTCCATTTCATAAAATTTCCGTAACTCTTTAAATATATTCCACGTGATTTTGTCGGCAACAGATTCATAATTATTTCTTTGCCCTTTTCTTCTATTTGCATATTAGCATCTTCACTATCACTTGATGACATTTTTCACGTTCACAATTTGGAAGTAAAAGTCAGGAAGTTAAACGTAAAAGTTTGTGATTTAGCGCCAATACCATCTTTTTTTTTAAATCTCTATTTAACCCGCAACGAAACAGTTCGCATTCTACCGTGAAGGGAAGAATCAACCTTCATAAAACATCACCAAGACGGTTCTATTTTCAAAAAAAAAAATATCGACGGAGCACCAATAAGTCGAGTTTTTATGTAAGAGAACGAATGCTTTGTACCGGCTGATGATTTTAGACAAAAATTTAAAAGAAAAAATACTTTTTAGCCCAAGGTATTAAACTCGAGTTTTAGGCCCGCTAAGCAACACTATTATGATACACTTTTTGAGCTAGAGAAGTGAAAAAATAGTTTTTAGTCAGAATGCGTTTTCTAGTTAAAACGAGTTTTTACTAAATGCTTTTGTAATGAGTAGAATTTCCTAGTAACAACTAGAGTTTACCGATGTAGGGACATGGTTGAGTTTTAGATAAAACTATTTTTACACATTCTTTTTTGATAAGCCTTTATATTAAAATTCTAGTTTTAACGAAGGCATTTAGTGGGAACCACATTTAAATTAAACCGGGTTTTTACTGTAACATAAATAATACCTACTGAGTTATACTGTTGTAAAGCTTGGCCGTGATTATGATTATAATAATTTTGTAACTATTCTCGTTTGACTTCTTAGTAGGTAATTAAATTAATGAAGCCAGTTAAGGTTCAGTTTTATGCAACAAGCTGAAAGTAAATACAATAACTGATAGTCAATGTATTTTATTCAATTTACATCTTTTTTATATTCACACAAGTATTTTGTCAACGCAAGCTTCTAAACGACCATCAAACATTAATAAATTCACGTTATAAGATTCTTTTTAGGGTTCCGTACCTAAAAAGGAAAAACGGAACCCTTATAGGATCACTTTGTTGTCCGTCTGTCAACCCTCTTTTCTCAAACGCTATCGAGTTGAAATTAACTTTAAATACTCAAATCCCTAACCTTAACCTCTTAGAGCCGTGATATAAATCAAACTTCTAAGTCAGCGCAATCAAAAGTTACAGCTGTTTATGCCCAATTTTTTGAAATTTGTATGGGAATCGAATGCACACAAAACCTATGAGGTACTTCCCGTTGACCTAGAATCATAAATTTGGCAATGAGCAAGGTTTTATAGCACAACTAAAGGGAAAAATCCGAAAACAGTAAATTTGTAGTTTATTCACATATCAAAATATTTTTTGATTCTCGCTATGGACCGAAAATCTATATAGGTACTTCCCGTTGACCCAGAATCGTTTTTGTAAGCGATCAATACCTATTTATGGGTTACCTACATCCCGTTGAACTAGAATCATGAAATTACGCAACCAACGCGCCTCCGTGCGCAAGTCCAACTCACACTTTGCGCTTTTCTCACTTTTTTTATATTCACACAAGTGTTTTGTCAACGCAAGCTTCTAGACGACCATCAAACATTAATAAATTCACTTTATAAGATTATTTTTTCTTTTAGACACATCTTGGACTAGTGCATGCATGAATAAAGATCAAACAGCTCTCGGAAATAAACAAAACAAGACAAAGTGGTTCACAAGTCTCCAGACGGGAAGGAACCCGGAACTAGGGTAGGCGCGAGCCGCCGCCGTTTATATTGTTGTATATTTCCGGATACCTTTGGATATTGGGTGAACTGGGCTATATTGAATGAGTGGTCTATATTGGGAGACAGATTTCCACCTCCAGCAGGAGCCATGTTTGAACAGCGAAGTTTTGTCGAAGAATATGTAAGTGGATGCTGTAAGCTTTTATCTGTTCAAAAGTTTTCTTTATTTGAGTGTTTGACGCTTTGACCTACAAGATGATCACTTTATTTCCCAGTTTCAGTAAAAATAACGATCTAAATAAATCATTATTAATTAAGCCTAGGCGTATGATATGACTAAGGTCATATGCCTAGGCATATGGTTTTACGTGTATCTTTTTCTACGCGAATCCTTTTCTTAACATTCAATGTTCGTAAAATCATTATGATCTTAGTAATATACCTAGGAATATGACCTCAATGTTAAGAAAAGTATTTATTTAGATACTAGAACTATAGCTGGAAAATATATGAAAATCTAGAGACAATATAATAACTAACCTAAATTACAACGTCGCAAGAATAAGCACAGTATTTTACAATATGCAAAAATTATGGCGTAAAGAAGACGTTATTCAGATTACGTAATTCCAATTATGGACTGGGACATTTTATTAACCCAGCTTTTCTCATTTGAGTGAACAACGGCCGGAATCTTTCCATTGAAAATAAAAACACGGCTTATTGTTAACGTTGAAAAATTTCCCAGGAGATTTATATTGTTGCGATATTTATTCCCTTCGATGATGTCGTGCGCGTGCCTGCAGGAAAACATGGAACTGGTCCCCATGTTTTGTTTATTTTTGGTAGCGAGCTTGGGGCACCTGTTCGGTCACCCACCGCTTTTCATGTAACGATAAATGAGCAACAAATATGGGGCTTGCATGATTTATTTTGGGGCTTATTATTGCGATTTGGTTCTGGTTTTATGGAGATAAGAACAATTATGTACCAACAGGTTCAGCAAATACATTAACAGGTCTACACTATCTGACACTAGTGCTTAGCGTAACAAGAACACTCATCATAATGTAAACATTGTGATGAGTGTTCTTGTTAGTAAGTAGGTAAGTACACAAACAGAAAACATTCAGTAGCTAGGTACACATTTACACATTGAACTGAAACTCTATCTGCTTGATCTCAATAGGTTACCCTACCAAGACCTTATAGCCTTCGAGCCGGTAGAAATAAATTAGTGCAACCTCAATCTAAACTGTGTATCCACAGTAAAGCACCGTACAAAATGTCAATAAAAATATACAACAAACTCCCCCAAGAAATAAAAGACATAACAAAATATAACTTATTTACTAATAAACTAAAATATTTCCTTATCAATAAATGTTATTATAGCGTAAATGAATTTTGGACAGAAAAATTAAATTAGATTATGTTTTGTTATACTATAACTGAAAACAACATTTGTACCTACATGATTTGACATTGAGATTCTTATAATTGTAAACATATGAACTTTTTTTTTATTGTTTCCATGATTTGACATCCAGACTTATAATTGTAACTTGATTTATTTAATTAAGATTAAATCTATGTACCTACCTAAATAACTAACAATCGAAATTGCAGTGCCCAACACAGTGCCCAACAGGGTGTTTGTACCTACTAACGTTAGCTATAATTAGATCATAAGCTACCAACCAGTGTACAGACATACTAGCAATGAATAAATGAAATGAAAAGGTTATAGCTGATAATTTGAATTTTTTCTGATTGAGAAAAATATTACGCTAAGCCTTTTTAATGTACTGCACACAGACATTTTACGTTAATGATTATATTATTGTTCTTTTTTATTAGTCCAATGTATTTTATTATTGTTTGTTTTTACAAGTGTATTATATAATATAATTGATATGTATGTCTGAAGTTGCAAACAAAGACTTTTATATCTTTTATAAACTCATCTTTTTCTAATTTAGAGACTGGATGAAAGCTTAGGTTGTTACGGTTATTAAAACGTAGCAAGTGGATTTTCTGGCGTTCTTATTAAAAGTTGCTACAATAAGGCGCAAAGTTCAGAAAAGGTCATTAGGTTCATAAATATTCAAGATTTTTGCTGGGCTTTGAACGTTGATTGTTGATGCGTCATGAATCTTAAACAGATGTTATTATCAAGTTAGAAGTAAGTAAATACTTGTTTACGTAGAGTCAAAATTGAAGATCGTTATGGCGCGGCGAGCGAAGGTCCACCCACACTTAGTGATTTCTAAATATATTTTTTTCGATAATGTTTGTCTTTTTATTTAAACCTATAGTATTTACTATGTTTAATATTGTTTGTGTGTCTGTAGCACAAATCGTACTTAATAATCCTAATTTATCCGAAATAATAAATATAAAAGTATATATACATATATATGGATATTCGTTCCTCTTTCACTCAAAAAATACTGAAGCGATTGGGCCGGAATTTCGTATGGGTATAGTTTGGGACCAGGAATAACATTATAGGCTATTTTATTCCAATAAAACGCGAGCGGCAGTTAGTATATACTTAGATAAAAATACCTACCTAATAAGTTAAATTAATTCCAATTAGGTTTTACCACAAGATTAAAAACATAAAACTTTTTTTACATACCATGGCTTCTACAGAAAGTATCCTAATTCTGATCACAGTCACCTCAATACATAATTCAGCGAACACATTAGCAATTTATGAGCTGACACTAACTCAGAGCAGACAACGCGATTGTGCTGAGCATATAACGATGTTATTCATGTTTGCTGCCATGTAGAATGGAGTTAGCTAATTTGTAATGAAAACTTGTAGGCAAAGTGATGCATTTGTTTTTATTATTTTAATTTAAATAAGTTTGGCGTATATTTTATCAATGAAATTTAAAAAAAAAAATATAAAAGAACCAATTTTCCAGTACCCTTACAGGGTGCATATACAATTTTACCAACTAGCCATTCAGCTACACTAATAATGAATTGTATACATATGTATGTAAGCAAATAAATGATTTATGAATTAAATATCCCGAGCAAGAGCTCGGGGAGCAACTTCAGTGCTGGCACCTGTGACACCTTAGACTTTACCCTATGTATAAGTGATAACGTTACCCTATGTATGTATGTCATCATCATCATCATTTAGTGTTTATTAATAACATCTGCTAAAGAATGTTGGTCTACTTAACACGTGAAAGATAGCAGCTACAAAATTCCAAGCCAAAATGATGCCACGTTAATCAAAATATACATATAGGTCAGTATGATCTACATTTCGGTGATGAAACCTTTAGAGTCTAAAGATTCGAAAGGTTTCATCACCGGTAAAGGCATCGACAACATCTAAATGGTTTTATTGATATAGATGTTGTAGAAAATAGATCTAATTGCCATCAGCCTCCGCCATTGTTAACTATTTGAATAAAATATGTGTTCTAAAAGCCAGTCACTAATTGCTTGAAAGCTTTCATCTTTCGTTTCAATTGTTTCCGATTGATTTGATAGGTGCTTTTTAGAAAAGTTTGTATGTGCCTACTTAACTTTTTCGACTTACAAGTACGAGTATGTATCAAGTTTTAAAAGCTGACGCGATCTTGTTTTGTTTTTCGTATACTGAAAGCTTAGAGCATGAGACTGAAAGCCATAGGAAGCCTGGATTTGTGACGTCAACGTCGATAATTGTATGTAAAACAAAAAATAATCGCGACAGTATTCTACAAATTAAAAAAATTAAGATTTACCTATATTTGGCTGCCGCGTTTTGTACGCGCTATTCTCTGAAAAAAGTATCTTTATATGTATGTATCTTTATAAAAGCTCCGCTATTTCGGAGCTGGATGATGCTGTGTGGATTGTCCTACATCCTACGAATACTCGTATTATGAATGTGAAAGTTTGGATGGATGGATGTATGAATATTTTTTACTGTTAGACGCAAAAAATACTGAACCGATTAGGCTAAAATTTGGTAAGGGTAAGTTTGGGACCTGGAATAACATATAGGCTATTTATTCCGATAAAACGCGGGCGAAGTCGCGGGCAGCAGCTACTTAATTATAAATTTATTTACTTACTAATTATACTCTATACGTACGCTAAAATTAATCTTGTTCATAGTTTTAGAGACTTTATTATAAACACAACTTTATTTGTAGGAGAATAGACCACACCAACTACACAATGAAAAACCTATCAAAGTAAGTCGTCAACTAGTTTCTTCTCTCCACGTCCTGATAATGATCAGGACACCAGAATACTCGAGTTTGACACTGAGATTGCAAAGCAACGACAGAATCCTGCTGGTGATGTTGCCTTTCTCAGCTCCTCGCGTAAAGTCCTCTTGTTACTTAAAGTTGGAGGTTAAGTGACTTGGTAATTTTAAATTGCGCCTGTGTTTTCTTCCCAAATGTTATTTTAGAAGTATCTTCGCAATCTTTCACCTTTATGATGTTCTCCTAGCCAAATTTTGGACCACGGTGGCTAACCACAACTTAAACCTAGCCATGTGCACCGGACATTTAGTGCTTATGTGTGTGCGGCAAACACAAGTGCACTATCTATTCCCTCACTGTCATAATCCGATGGTCCGGCAGACTGACACCAACGGGAAGAGGTCAGGCTCAGATCAACCTTCTTTCTTTTCACCATTTTAACAATAGTAGGATTACTAGGATAACCTACATGGTTGCCTAGACTCCTAAGAGACTGGTGCCTCAAGAGACCCAAGCATACACTACACCACATACACAACTCAACAAAGCCATACATATGTACATACTCACACAAGGGGCGCGCGTGCGTGCCCACGCTATCAAAGTTAGTTTTGTGCATCTAATTACAGATTTAATTCTAACTTAGCATAGTTCTATTTTTTTTTAATCAATACTAGATACGTTAAAATAACTTAATCTACTCTACTAATATAATTTGTTTTAGAAGAGTGAGATTACCCCAAGGAATCTCAAACACTGTTACACTTAAGTTAAAGAAAAAAATATTTTTGTATTTTGTTGTATTTGTAGTTTTCATATTAGTATATATTTTAATGTTCGCGATGGCTTTTGTCCTGTTTTATAACATGAATTATGACGCTCTAATTGAGTCTTGACGATAGCTCGTAAAGTTTTTTTCTTCCATCTCCTTAACGGGATTAAATCAACGATGTTTTATTAAAGATAGAAGCATTAACGAAGGATTATAAAACTTCAGAAAGGTTTTCTTTATTATATCTAGGTAAGTTACCTAGAATAATGACTTTTTTGCTGTGTTCGTACGTAGGCTGCTACAATCTTTGACCTAGATAAATAGCTTTTGAACAGAATGATCTATAGTAGACAGATGTCAGGGTAAGCCTCAGGAATATTTTTTGTAATTGATATGTCCCAAAGAAATAAATAGAAATAGTGGTTGCAGGGAGTGGATAGATGGAGGCGGCTCAGGACCGCTATTAGTTGCGTAGTATGGGGGAGGCCTATGTCCAGCAGTGGACGTGTATGGGCTGATATGATGATGATAATATAAAATAAAATAATAAAATAATTTTATGTATTAAAAGACACTACTTCTAAAGAAAAAAGCACAAAATAATGTGAAAGAATTCTATTTTCCTTACATTTATTCATGAAATTCAAACAAGTTCACAATATTACAATATCACACAAATATTATAAATACAAAAGTTTGGATGGATGGATGGATATGTAGATGTGTGTTTGTAGCTTCTTCACGCCAAAACAACGAAATGGATCGGGCTAAAATAGGTAGGTAGGTATATATGTATACCTACCTATTTCAGCCCGATATATATATATATATATAATATGTAGGTAGGTCTATAATAGGTGTACTAACTACTAAATCAGTTCCCATGTATGTCCAATGTATGTCCCAATAAATAAGATTAGAAGAAAATTCCCATAGAAACAGCTCCTGCAAAGCCGCGGGCAGAAACTAGTACTATAAATGCGAAAGTTTGGATGGATGTATGTTTGTTACATTTTCTCAACAAAACAACGGAAGCGATCGAACTGAAATGTTGCAAAGATGTCTCGAGTAATAACATAGGCCATAAATCGGTTCCCGTGGGATTTTTTTTTTTTTTTGCTTTTATTTGCGATCAGTCGGTTTTGACTATAAGCAGATGAGTTGCAAGCTTTTGGCATGTAGGGCGCTCTCCCCAGCGGAGCCAGCCCTTTCGTTTTAAGACCATCTGGTTCATTTCTTGGTCAAAAATATCCCGCCGCTTTTTAAGCCGACGTATATAGTTTCAGGTATTCGCTACCCCGCTAGCTGGTACGGGTGCTTCTCGAGTCTTTCCCTGTAGTTAGCTCCATGAGTTTCGATTTCCTCTCTTATCATGGGCATGGGGGCGGTTAAGCACTTCATGGACCTCTGTTGTTTTGATAAACCACGGTGCATTAGATATTTGATTTAAGATGTAGTTTTGTACCCTTTGGATGATCATAACGTTTGAGGCGCATAGGTTACTTTTTGTCTGTCCTTTTTATATTTTTTTTTTGTTTGTCAACTAAAGTGAAATTCAAGTGAAATTCAAATTTAACGCAGGTTTAACCGCGGGGAACAGCTAGTTACAAAGTAAATTGAGTGCATTAGTAGAATCAAGATGGAAGGATAGAAGAGTTAGTTGAAAGGATGGAGCATAGGAAAGGAGTAACATAGGCTACCTACTTTTTGTCTGTCCTTTTTATCTTTTTTTTTGTTTGTCAGCTACTCTATGTGAAATTCTAATTAAACGCGGGTGAAACTGCGGAGCACATCATCATCATATCAGCCCATACACGTCCACTGCTCTGGACATATCCCTCACCATTACGACGCCACAAATAGCGGTCCTGACGCGCCTCCATCCATCGAATTCCTGCGACCGCTACAATGTCGTCGGTCCATCGAGTGGATGGTCTCCCATGTAGGGGGGGATTTGCCATAATCACCACGCTTGGCAGGCGGATTGATGATCGCAGTGTTGGTGTTGAAAAATACTCAGAAGGAAGCTGCTGCCCTTCCTCTGGTAGGTTCCCTTAGTCGGCACTTACGATATCCACGGCTTGAGTTGGAGGGGTCGATATTCGTACGCCGCGGCCCCACGGCCAAGCGGAGCACAGCTAGTTAGAAAACAAATTGAGTGCCTTAGTCGAATCAAAATGGAAGGTAACAACTTGACAAAACAAGTGCTCCAAGCTCTCCACCAAGTAGGTACTCCACCAACTACAAACAAGTACCTAGTTTCTCTTTGACTTGCTGAGTCCTTATGTATACTAGCTGAACGCCATGAATTGCTTTCCATTAGTAGCAGTTGGCTTCATTTACATAGCAATACGATCGTTAAGCTAAGCACAATTAGATAGCTATGGTACCTAAATCTGTTGTGATTAGAATCCCTCACTGTGTTACCTACTAGTTTCCACCCACGGTTTCAGACGCGCTGTTTCTAAAGGTTGCCTGGAAAAATTGCTCTCAGCGATAAGGCCACCTCTTGTACTGTATATATTTAAATTTTAGATATAAGAGTTTTTATGTAATTTTAATAGGTACGATAAAGTGGTAATTGATTCATACATACATATTTTATCTAAGGGAACGTTTAAAGGTGATTTCTATCCCATATTTATGGGATAAAATGTATGTTTGATTTCAGATCTAGAATTACCTGTATGCAAAATTTCAGCCCGATTCGTTGAGTAGTTTTGGCGTGAAGAGGCAACAAACATACATCCATGCATCCAAACTTTTGCATATATAATATTAGTATGACTAGCTTCTGCCTGTGGCTTCGCACGTCTGTTTTTCTGGGATAAAATGAAGCTTAAAGATATGTTATTTAACAACAATGTTGTATGGAAACAAAACGTTTTTTGTTTATTTTTATTCCATGGGAATTGATTTATGGGATAAAAAGTAGCTTATATGTTATTCCAGATCTAGACCTAATTCATTGCAAAATTTCAGGCCAACCAGTTCAGTGGTTTTGGCATGAACAAGTAAAAACATCCAACATCCAAACGTTTACATCCTATCCTATCCTACTGCCTACTAATATTATAAATGTCAAAGTTTGTAAGGATGGATGTATGGATATTTGTTACTCTTTCACGCAAAAACTACTGAACCGATTAGGCTGAAATTTGGTATGGGTATAGTTTGGGACCTGGGATAACATATAGGCTATTTTTTATCCCGATAAAACGCGGGCGAAAGCACGGGCAGCAGCTAGTTTAAAATATAAGTGTGACCTGAAAGTTATTGTTGTCTCTAAATGAGGAACAACTTAAGAAGGCTACGAACCTCTCCCAAACGGAAACCGATTTTCCCATGCGGATTTGTTGTTGTTTCAATGAAATGGGGCGCGCTATGAGTGAGAAAGCAAGTCTAACCATCTAATACGAAGCTGTCATGTGGCTGTGTGCGTGTTCTTGGTGTTGGCACCAGTTTTTGATATTTTTTCATACTTTCCGATTAATTTTGAGTATACGATGTCAAAAATATTTTTTGATTATTAATAATGTTGAGTACATATATTTAAGATGTTTGCAGCACGAGATTTTCTAATAAAGGTGTCTATCATGCATAAAAAATCGCTTGAAGATTACTCGATTTGGTGGTCAAAATTAGTTTGGCTCTCATTTAATTATCATTATGTTTGCACCACTGCAAATATAGCTATTTTTCATCCGATTACATATGGAAAATTTCAATAAGATCGGGGATATAGTTTCCAAATGAAGCGGAAAGTACATTTGTATGGGGAATAAGGCTATCCGTTCCGTTCTTAAAATATATTATCAGTTTAGTAACGTGGTTCAATACCCTGTAATTTTTCTCTTTGAAGAGATTAGCCTAGATACGTTTGTACCTACGTTTTTCTTGAAATTCTCATTTCAGAAGGGAATTCGCTAGTTCGAAAGCGGCTTAACACTAACAAATGGCTCAGGTAAACCGAGCTTCCACTTTTCAGCCCATTTTATCTTACAATTATTTCTAAACAACAAGGATTTAAGTTGTTTTCATCAACGGTTTCTTAGTGAGAACAGAAATAACAATCTGCAAGCATAATTGAATAACTTATGGTTTTACCACGTAATACCACTTGCGAGAATTCCACACAATAAATTGGCTTGTAACCACAAAGCTTGGCTATACACCTAATCACATAATGCGTTGGAGTATTTCACTACAATTACCATAAGTAGAACACATTAGGCCACAATATAGTCTTGATTTATGCCTCTCCGTATAATACCTATACTTCGGCTCAAGATACAATATTGTCAACAAAGCTGCCATTCTTAACCCTATATCACTTATTTGTAGTTGATTTTTATACAAAATCTTGATGAACACCATTTAAAACAGAAGAGGGAGCTGATTGAATATCTTATACAACGGGACAGCTTCATAAGAAACATCATAGAAGGAAAAGAAGAAGGAAAAGTAGAAGGAAAGGGAAGACCAAGAATTAACTACATATATGAGTCAGATCAAGGGTAAAAGAGACTGCCTTGGAAAGAGAAAAGTGGAGGGTTGCAACATTGCACTAACAAGAGCTTCTTTAATTTATAATAATAACTAACTGCTGCCCGCGCCTCCGCCCGCGTTTTATCGGAAGAATAGTAGCCTATAAATATCCTATATGATATTCCAGGTCCCAAACTATTTCCATACCAAATTTCAGCCTAATCAGTTCAGTAGTTTTTGCGTGAAAGAGTAACAAATATCCATAAATCCATACATCCATCCTTACAAACTTTGACATTTATAATATTAGTAGGATAAAGATTTGAGATCTTTCCTTCAATGTATAATGCTGATAATTATTTCTTAAATTCTACGCCAAAATTTTTATGAAAAATCTTGTTAACAAACAATGTACATATCTTGAAAATGGCTAGCGTATAGGAACCACTACAAACTGTATTGTATTACACTACATATGACATCATAAAAGTTTATCTCGCCAAAGGTATAAACCGATATCGGGCTCCGAAATAGAAGCCTACAAAATGTTCTCGTAATAGAAAAACCCCGAATTATTTGCAATTCACGCTCCTAGTTTGTAGCGCGAGTAGGTTACATTGAAGGTAGCGATGCTGACTTGGGAGGCAGCCAATTTAACGCCAATCAATTAGGCAGTCATTTTGTCTCGGCAGTGTTTTGAGGGCATACCAACAATGTAGAAAACAATTCTGCCGTCCTTATCAAAAGCGCAATAACTCGGTTTTCGCGCCAAAATGAGTTATATGTTCGTGATCAGTAAAACGAGCTCTATATTTTCTTCTAAGACAGATTTTACGTATCTATAGCCGATCCAGTTTTTTTTTATAAGCTTAACCGCAATATATCGACATACTCTTATAAGGGATTTGGTAAAATAAAATCTTTAACTGCGTTTTTCTCGAAAGAAGGTCGGACCGAGTTATTGCACTTTTAAGAATAAGGACGGCAGAATTGAGAAGCCACAGATTAAATTACGGTCATAGCAATCGCTTTTGCTTTTTAACCGATTTCGAAAAAAGGAGGATGTTTAGCTGTATGTATGTTTTTTATGTATGTTCGTGTTTTTTTTTTGCAGTACACAACTGCATAGATGATGATTCTGAGAAGGTCCAATAAATTTTTTATTACCGAGGGGGAAAAAACAATTGAAAATAAAGGGAATCGATGTCGGTTTAAGTCCTTTTAATCACTATTTACGTCCTTGAATTTAGAACACACCAATATATTCGACCTCAATGCTATACAACCACTTCCTTGCGCAAAAAATACTCGATACAAACTCCTTGTGCAAATAACTCCTCGAGATTTGATTGGTCGACATTTTCGCCAAGGCGTTAAGCATTATAATATAGTCTGGTTTGTGTTCTTTGCTGTCCTTAGTAAATTGTCGCTATTTTGAATACTGTAAGTTATACAAACACAAACTTCGATTGAAAATTTATTAGAATGATGATGAATATTTGTCAACACCCGAGTTTATTAAAGAGAGGGCGAGCGATATAGTACCTACTTAGGAAAACTTGCTACCCAACAAATCAACGCTGGTTTACATGAAAGCTTATGATGAGTTTTACAAATAGACATATGAAAATCAAGCTTCTGGCACATATTCAGAGTCTGTTTTCTTAACTTATTTTAATTAACTTAACCTTCCCTTTTTCTCCAATAAATGTATATTTTTGCTTAAATCTTTCTTTTCATGGTAGTCATGATATAAAGCATAGTATGCAACTCTTGAATAAAGGACGGATTTTTATCGAGGGCCATGATTCACTCGCGTCACTCAGGATTCTAAAACTTGACATTCATAATGAATCACAAGCGTAGTTAGAATCCTTCATTTGCTCGGGATTCATCTATGGCCCTCGCTTTAAATCTGGCCTTTATTCACAAATTGCATAATACCTATACATTTTTAGGTAGGTAAGTGGTACATAAAAAGTGTAGACACAAAGGCTTCACACACATGTGTTTTAAGTGGGTAATTTCATCCACGCAAACTTTACTAAGGGAAGACGACACTGTATAAATTGTCCAGCATTATTTATTGTATGCTTAAAGTTTTATGTACGGTTTTATGCGTCTGTTTGTAACATTGACAGCTTGTGACTACTTTTAAAGCTGTACTGTGAATAAATTGAGCGGAATGTGAAGTTGTGAAGTGAATAAAGCCCACCAAAGACTTGGTGCACGCTCGCCCGAGCGCAGCAGCGCGCCTCGCCAGCATTGCTCGTACAAGGATCGCTTCACAATGCACTTGGATTCGTGATTTGTTAACTTTGGTAACTTTCGTGTGGAAATGAAAATGATTTCCTATGAGTTTCCTATGAGTCCTTCATTGGAAAAATTTCTTCGTGGTCAAGTGGTTAAACGAATCAAACGGTTAACAGAGTAAATTTTTGTAGTCTAAACATCGGATTTTTTTCCAGCTTCACTATCAGCCGTTATGCAAGCCGTTATGAGTGCCTATGTCGAGCAGTGGGTGCTAAACATAGGCCCTCCCTCCTCCAATCTTGCTATTACCCACGTTTTTGAAAAAAAAATACATAACACATTTAAATTTGATATCGTTTATAAACTATACAAAACTACGAAGATTTTTTTAAAAGTTTTAAGTTTTTTTTTAAGTTTGTTTTATTTCAGATAAGATTACAAAGCTTATATATTACATAGTTTCCTTAAATTAATTAAATTTAACGCATAATTTTATCGTATTGTAGTGTATATAGGTGGTAGGATACAATGTATACGTGCTTCGATTTAACCTTGAGTTCACAGGATAGTGATACCTAGCTCTTACTAAGTTAAACTTGTATGATGATGCTAGGGCTCTTACTTCAGTACTAATTTTGAGGTCCTAATGTTAATAAAAATGTAATAAGACGACGCGACGTTAGACAAAGATGCAAAACATCTCTCAAAATTTAAGAGAACTTACGTGGTATGAGTGTGGATATTGCGTTTAAGTTTATGAAAAATTAATTAATAGCATCTCTTTGTGTAGTGAAGAACGGTGTATTTCTTGCAAGACAGCTGCGCTGAAGATAGAAAAATTAATTAAAGGCGAGAATAAATTTTATATGCTTGAATCTCGACTTTATTGCTCCTTTTTACGGGCACGGTCGGTAGAAAAAGTTGTAAAATAAGCCTTGGCGTAGTGTAGAGGAGGCGTTAGTCTGGCGGCCGTGGGCAGCAATGTTCGAACAGACCTGGATTAAAGTTCGTGGCCTCTGGGCGAACAAGTCTCCTCCTTCAAGTTACCGTTCCCCAACATTTTACGTGCCTCGTGTGAGTGAAACAAACTTTCTTGCGGAGTAAAGTTCAGTGAAACGTGAGTGATTTAATACCTACTATCATCTCACTTTGGTAGAACGAGAAGTGTGTGGTTTTCTTCTAAATATTTCTTATTTTTACCAACTAGCATTAAATAGATTAATTCTAGGTACAAATCACATAAAAGGGACTCGATATAGGTATAGTTTCCAACTGGAAATCCTCGTACTTCCATGACATACGCATAATAGTTTCAGTTGCTTAAATAAGAAATTTATCCTAAAAAATATGTAGCTAAATTATTACGAAGCTGAACTAAATATATGTATTATATTGAACATAACATATTATATTGAATTGAAATCCGATACTGTCTTCGAGACTTGATCAGGCGCTGACGCTGCATCGGTCTAGGCACTAAACACTACCACACTTGCCATATGTATCTACTAGAAACTTTCGTATTACTTTTACTTCAGCAATTGCGAAAAGTGAAATGAAAGGGTTCAAGGGTAGTCCTTGAATCGAACAAACAGAAACTTTTGAGGCCTTTGTTTGATGTTTAAGGACGAATAAAGCGCGCTAAACGGATGGCTTTGACTCAAAATTTTGTGGATTTTGATCCTGGAGATAATTTTTCAGATCTCCTAAGTACCTGAATATTATCCTCCACGTTTTTTTTTACAAATTTTAGATTAATAAATTAAATCTACCATCATTCATGCCATCGCGGTGTGAGAATTTACCCTTCCAACTCAACCCGTGGACTCGTAAAAAAAATACTTAATCAATAATTACATAATAAATAACATACGTGCAATACGTTGAAAAAACTAATTAATAATAAGTAAGGTGTGCTGCAGTAGAAAATGGACCCAGGCTCAGCATAATGGCAACTTTTATGAACAGAAGGCGCTGTTATGCCTTGCGAAGAGCCACTCCACGCAAAGATCCACAGCGATCATCATTCTATCAAGCGTGGTGATAACGAAAAAATCCCCCTTTTTGGAAGTGGCATATTCTGCTGTAAAAGTATGTGTGTATGTGACGAGACACCGTCTTTATGTCCGTCGACAAAGTCGGAAAAGTATTAGTTTATTTCCCAATCCTGCTGTTTCACTTCCTCCAACATAGTAGTTTGAAATAGCGAAAAAAGAGGTTCAATTAACTCGCTCTAATAGAGCGGATCCGCTGGGCAACATTCCACTGCTGGCCAGCCGCCAATCCGTACAAGACAAATACGTGCTCCGCGTGGTTCGACTATTTAATTCAATATTAAATTGCTACTTCATAACTTGCCATCACTGTCCGCAGCACGAACATACTATAATTATAAACTGTTATAATTATGAAATACTAGCTGCGCCTCACGGTTTCGCTCTCGTATCGAGGTTTGAGCGATTCGAACCAAGGAATAAAATTTTTGATAATAACTTTACGACCCTGTTTAAACCCCTTAAAGGGTAATTTTCGAAAAAAATTCAAAGTACGTAATTACTTTGTAGTTTTTTATACCGAATTTTGAGTGAATCGAACCAAGAAATAATAATTTTCCTTAGAAACTTTACCACGGTTTTTAACCCCCGCAAAGGTTATTTTTCCAAAGTTAGAGTCTATGTGTTATTCTAGAACTTAAACTATCTACATGCCAAATTTCAGCTAAATAAATTAAATAGGTACGGAGATACGTGGTAACAAACATTCACACAAACTTTCACATTTATTATAATATTAGTAGGACTAGCGATATGACCTTTGTTTATCGATATTTTGCTATGCCATGTGGTAACGATAGTACCGTTGTTATAAAAATCTGCAGAAACAGGGAATTTGTGTTTGGCTAATGAAAATGACTACAATTTGAATATTCTCTAATGTTGTTTTTTTGTGGTTGTAGTTTCAGTGCAGGCTAAGGAAATACATGTAAATAATAAAGAAATAGAAATGTTGTGCCGGTAGTTATTTCTATATTTCCTGGCTTGGAGGCAGAAACTAACTAGGTACGTCATATGAGATAGCAAGAGAGAGCTCGACATGGCGTCATCGAGCTCTCACATAGGCCTCCTGGTGTTTGCCACAAAAGCAAAACACCAGGAGGCCTATTGTAATAGTCTAAAATACACAATTGCGTGATTCATTTTATTGTGCAAATTGTGAGTACATTAATTGCTGCCGAAACGAAACACGAAATTTCGTGTTTCATTTCGGCCCATGTCGCATTGTAGAATTCTGTATCTTAGAAACACCTCAAATTATTACTAACAAAACAGGGAAATATTTATTTCAGGTACAGAAAAATATTCTCATTAAAGTTCAATAAAATATAACTTTTTACGGAACCATAATATTGGTTGGTTTTGCCGCAGCAAAAATAATCAAATATACATTTGTATTCATAAATGTTTAAAAATTCAAGGACTCGACTGTGGACCGGTCCTCGTTTAATGGAAATGAACCTGCGGCTCCTAAATAATATTCCTGTATCGAATCGATCATAAACCACTTTGGCTACCGAAGCGATGGCATACAAATAAAATGAGTGTAAGTTATATAATGTAATTTATATGTAACTAGAGCTAGAGGTTTACTTTATATATGTACTTATAAAGTAAATAAATGAAATTAATTTGAAATGACACACAAAATAAACTATTTAGGTACATTCCTGCTTATTGTGGAAGACCCTTAAAGTAAGGGTAATTTATTCATTAAATAGACAGAAATTCTTCTCGTCGAAAATACTATAACATCACTATTTAGGTACCTACTACATATTTAAGAACAATAACTACATACATTTTGTCATAAAATATAGTATTCTACAACAAATTAGCACATAAATTATGAAAACAGCCGGCTCAAATACTGTTATGTACATTGTACAGTAAAATTAAAACTGAGTATTTTCGTAGCAGTGTCTACGCCGTAGCACTGTCTACGCCGTAGCAAGCTCGAGTACGCTAGACATTCCGCAGGCAATAATTCGTTATCATTAAACTTCTACTTTCTTCTACAGACTGTGCTAACTAAGAATAATGTCGGCCAAGTGCGAATCGGATCACAAGTTCTGTACACTTGTGCCTCGAGTAATTCTCAGTAAATTTCAAAAGCCTTAGATCACCACTATTTCAGTGATCCGTTACTTTATTAACTTAGGATCGTCGTATATGTAATAGTGATGGGTGTTTTTTTGACCCGCGAGGCGTGGGTTTTATTTTTCGAGTTATGAAAGTCGTTGGCGGATATTTTTTTACTATATCCAAGCATCAAAACGCTAAAGCAATTTTGATAGACGAGGTATCAAAATACTCGTATCGTCTCCTATATGTTTCTGTTGGTTTTTAGACCAACTTCAATAAAAAGAGAATGTTCTATATTCGGTTGTCTTTTTGTATCGTATTTACGTCGATGCTTCCGTTTGTTGTGGACCGATTTAGATTCTTTTGCTTATTATATGGAAAATAATCCCAAAACGGTCTCATAAAAATTTGAAACCCAAGAGTATTGTCCCGCAAAACTTAAAAAACAGTTTTTTAGTTTTCTCAAAACAATAAAATTATAAATAATAATTTATTCCAGTCAATTTAGACCCAAAATTAATGGTAAGCTTGCATTAATTTGCGTAAAGGTGAAAATTGTTATAAACGTTAACGACACCTTAGTAAACAAAATGTGAAAACTTGCTGTCGTTCCCAGGATTGCAAAAAAAATTCAATGTAAAAGTTCGCGAACATACTTTTTTTAAATTTTTCAGCCAAACGGTAAGTTTTAACATAAAGATACCTACTACAAAGTTGCACGTAATACATTTTTCAACAAAAATAATGCTCACACTTCTTTCCACTCACTCCCACAGTCACCACCTTTGAGATTTAGCGATTCTTTGTCCTAAAAATCGGTCTTACTTACATACGTACATTGCAGTCTTAACGGGTCGTTTTTAAGGCTGGAAATTTGTATGGTGTGTTCTTCTCAAGGTGTAGAGTTTTACTAAAACAGGTATTTATAAAATTCGTCGAGATTGTGTTATGGGTACTAGATGACTGATATACATAATACAATATAAATAGATAGATAGATAGAAAACTCTTAATTGTACCACACGAACACAAAATACATACAGAAGGAAAAGTTGACAGCAATGAAGTACAAAGGGTGGCCTTATCGCTTTGAGCGATCTCTTCCAGGCAACCTTGGGATGGACTGGACATAAAAGAACTATAAATACGGTGTCGTTAAGAGTTACATAAGAAATAAAACAATAATAGTTGTACCTACGAACTACGTACTATAATAAATAAATAAATAAATAAATAATGCTGGACAATTCACACAGCATTATCTAGTCCCAAGCTAAGCAGAGCTTGTGTTATGGGTACTAGATAACTGATATACATAATACAATATATTACATATATAGATATTTTTTATTATACATATAAAACGACCAGAACACCCTGAACAAATATCTGCAGATCGTACAAATATTTGTTCCGAGGCGGGAATCGAACCCGCAACCTCCTGCGTAATACCTACTTATCATAAACTTACATAAACATACAAATAAGGTTGTTCAAATTGTTACACGGATAATAAATAATGTTGATGAAGCAGTTTTTTAAAGATAGGGAGAGATTTAAACTTAAATATTTTTTTTTTACAATATATTACATAGATAGATATTTAAAATGTACTGTATTTTAGTAACTGTTCGTAGTACCTAGATCAGCAAATTATACATGTAGGTTCTTATAGCACAATAAATAAATACTCGTTTCAGCGTTTTCAGAAATGTACAGTACATGTAGTACAAAAAAGTGCATTTTGTTTTTACATTGAACCCATATTCCCTATACCTCCAATCGTTCAAGCAGGTACGAATATAATTAATTCCTTTTTCAAACGACTTCAAAAGAAGGAGGTTATCAATTCGTCTGTATGTTTTTTTTTGTTTGTATGTTACGCGATATCCCCGCCAAATATGGACCGATTTCGAAAAATGTTTCACTATTGAAAATAACGATCCTATATGATGTTTATCCCCCGGGGATTAGTATTTATCCCGCAAAAATTTAAATAAGTGTAAAAGTAAGGGAATTTGAAGTTGGTTTATCGTTTTTTAAAACACAGGGAGGGATACACCATTCAAATTTCACGGCTTTAAAACCATCTGATAAGACTGTGCAATGTATGTAATTCAGACCGAATTTTAGGACAAAGAATCGCTATAATAAAAATGTAGATCCTTAGGAAAGAAGTGTGAGGATATTTTATCTACAATTTCGTCATGGGTATTTTTATGACAAACTTGCCGTTTGACTGAAAAGTCTATGGAACCTATGTTTGCGAATTCTGACCTTAAATAACTTTTGAGGGGATTTTCACATTTTGTTTATTATGCGATTTTACGTAGGCCTGAATGTCTGTCTTATCCGGGCTATAATATAGTTTATTGAGTCTACTCTAAAGAATGCCAATATTATACTAATTGACAGCTAACGACGACAAGCCAAGGAATAAGAACATACCAATAGAGTCGAATAAGCATTGATCTATTAATTGCGAATAAATATATCGGATACGTGAGCTATCAGTTATTGCGTCCCATGACTGATTTGAATAGAAGCATCTCAGGTATGTAAGACAACTGGAATGTATTACCAAACAATTTGTCTGAATATAGTATGTACAGCTGAACAAACAGATTTTGCTAAACTAATGTAATGCTATCTATGACGCGTTTTAGGTTCATATACTTAATTACTAGCATCATAAAAACGAAAGTAATTCTTTCTGTCTTTCTGTCTGTTACCTTTACATACCTAAACGGTATTTAACAATTCGTTTTTACTTTTAATCTATAATGTAATTTTTTTGAATATTGGTCGTAAATGAGAACTATTACTATAAAACATTACTATGTAGGTACATATTGTAACGCATTAGCATAGCTGTAATCTTTATACGAAAAGAATAAACTATAATACGATGGATAAGATTCAGCTGTGAAACAATCTATATTAACAAAGAGAATTACAACTAATAGAAGCAAATAAGTATATAACTAGGTACATATGAAACAGCTGAGCTATCTGCAGACTTTTGCAGCTCTCGGGTCACGTGTGAAAAACAGTTCTACTTAATGCCCACAAATGTTATTTAAGTCGGTACATAAGTTTAATCTGCTATTATTTGAATGAAAACTCGTTCCCGGGAAAGCTGTTTTAGTGCGCTCCTTTGATGCTCAGAAGAAGCTCTCAGTAGGTGCTCCGATTCAAATAAAAATAAAATAAAAAAAATAAAATAATTTTATTCAAAAAACAACTTAGGACTAAACGGATTACAACGTCAATTATCTTATGTTCTAAAGGTCTGAAATAATACATTTGCCTGAACTAGGTTAAATAAACCTGTGTCTCAGGCAGAAAGTGCTTAAAACGAAAAATAATAATCACATCTATCAGTAGTCATAATAAAACAAAGCAACGGTGCAGATTTATAAAACGAAATAACTTAATTATGCTAACTACGCTAAACCAGTAATATGTAATAAAGGTGCTTAGGTACAAAAATTATTAGCCTACTTTAACAATACAAGGCCAATGTCTTTTCTGTGTCATCTTACTGACATACTTTGCATCATACCTACTTAGGTGCAGAAAAAACATAGAAATCAGAAGTTTAATTATATAAAAATAAAAACTACTCCCACCGAAAAAATTGCTAAATAAAGCTGCGCCCTTAGGCTCCCCTATAATCTATGGAATTGATGTACCTCTTTTCAGCCGCAAATTTTGCCGGGCAGTCGGCGGCGCCAGTTACATGGTTACCTGGCTTCTTATAGAACAAGCATGTGGCACACTTCGGATCTTCAGCTAGCTTCTGACATTCTTTGTTTGTATGGCCGATGCCGCCACAGTGTCCGCAAGTATGAGCTGCCTCGCGACAAAACTTTGCCGCGTGTCCATACTGCTGGCACTTATAGCAGCGAGTAACCAGAGTGAAATCCCTCACGGGGCACGAAGACCAGTTCACGAAAACCCTGTCCTTAGTGATGAGTGCTTTACGTATGTCGGCTGGAACTTCAATAATATAATTGCAGGATTCTGCGTTCTTCCTGCCCGACTTGTGGCTTAACTTTATGGCGCTTAAAATTTTTTCCAGGTCACAGTTTTTGAAAGTCTCGGCTAGATTTTGGTGGAAGAGGCAAGAGAAAACTTCTTTTTCGGGCATCGATGTCGGTACTCCAATGACGACGACTCTCGGTTTTCGTTTAAGCGGTTCGTCGATTGTAAGGCCAGAGTTGGTGATCTGCACTGTGTTCTTAAGCTTTTCGATGTCGTCCTTGGTGTCGGTGCTGATGATGACACCTCCGTTCCTGGTCTTCCGTAGTCCTCTCACATGCAGCTTCATTTGTTCAGGGCAGATAATTTTTTGTACAAGGGATTTCGTGTCTTCACTGGTCTTGAGTTTGTCGTTGGGGTATATGGCCACAGAACTGACATTTGTGGGCTTGATGTACGTGTTTGACCCTTTTTTTACCATTTCGGCGAATGAGGTTTCTCCGACTGGTTTCGAGGTCTTTTCAATTGTTTTTATGAGGTCTTCAAGCTGGTGGGATTGGTCAAGTTTGTTTTGGAGCAGTTCTACAGTGCAGTACGCCTTCACAACTTTGGCTTTCAGAGACTGATACTGGACGGCCATTTGCGAAGTGCCATTACCCACTTTACGGCAGAGAGCGCTTACCCGTTGCTTTTGCTCAGAGTTCAGTTTTCCTTCGGATGGAATAGTGCACACCTCATTCAGGTACTGGTTTATCGAGTTCATCCAGCCTTGTATTTCGGGAGTAGTCACTGCGTCGTATTGGGTTTCTTGGGCGGCGGGCACATGGCGAGGAGGGGGCTCTGGTGCTGGTGTGGAGGGCGGCGGCGAGCGCGCCGTCCTGCTGCTCCGGTGACCAAACGGACTGGAGATATCCATTTTACACTAGTTTAGTTTCGATAGAAAAATCTATCATTGTACTTTATATGTAGTTCACACGCGTCACTACAGATTTGTCACAATCGGCAAAAATGAGGTCACTGTTTAGCAATTGATTATTTGCAAATAATTAACATCAAGGCACGTATTGCCTCAACGACGACTCAATGAAACTAATGAATAAGGTTTGATAACATATCCAAACAATTTCCTCATTTTAGCTCGATCACTTACACAAACTCTGCTGAAGATGAATATATTGCTGTATTTATTGAAGTTATCTCAGTATTGAAGAGTAAACGATGAAATCTTTATTTTATGACTAATGGTTGAAGAAATTGCTTTTCTAACGCGTTACAGCGATCGTGGTCACGAGGCGACCACGATAGTTTTTTTGTAACTTATATCCATACTTTTAAGACAAAGACTCACGGTCAGAAAGTCTTACGGTCGCTGATTGTGTTGATACGCTACCTACCCATACCATACGACGACAGGAGGAAATAATCAAAGATGCTATTAAAATCAAGTACTACTACAAAATTAAAACAAATTTTGTTAAATTTGATCTTCAATTACTATTTACACAGACTTTTTAATAACATTTGCGAATATTCCTACTGAATGCGTTCGTATAATTTTTCTTTGTAAATATTACTTCGAACAGAATAACTCTTACAAAACGTTAATGCCTTTTTATTATTTCAACAACGTATTTCATTATTTCCTTGTGAACGTATTTTCGTACTGTTACGAACGTGATCAGTTCAATTTGTATTTCAATTTGCATTCCATTTCCTTTTGACCAGAGCACGGTCATTAAAGCATTTCAATTAAAATTTATAACACTGTAAAGTTATCTGTGTTATAGATAACATTACCGTGCTTATAAGCTCAAAACTATCCAAATACAGACGGAGACAGAGACGGAAATGCTTTTTATTAATACGTCTAAAACATGAAACGGCAATATCTGGTTTACAAGGTTTTATGAATATGAAACGCTCATGCATGACTAGTGTATAGTAAAATATTCTGATAACGTAGGTAATAAAACAATAGGTAAGGATATCTTTACCTCTAATCTTATCCTTTATAACCAATAATGTAGTCCAGGGCCCATTCTTACGGGCGTACATGTAGCAGAAAATGACAATCGGAACATTGTTTTATTAGAGGTAGATTACGTATAGGTACAACGTATAGAAAACTCGAGAGTGAAAAAAAGGTTTCTTTTATATGAAAAAAAAGCATATAGTTTCTGTAGAGCTTTGGTCCAAATATGTCTACCAGTAAGTGCTAAATCAAACTTTGTAATACTACCTTTATAATTTAACAAAGATAAATAGTAGATTATGCACCGAGGGCATAAAGCAGTATCGTCACGGGCGTCATTGAATCCTGAGCGCAAATCAGGATTCTAGGACAACTCCCGCTTGTGAGTTACTAGAATCCAGAGCGCGGGAGGGATTAAATCAAGCAGAAGAGGAATACAGCTTTACTTTTAACACTTTCAGTGAGAAAATATGGTAACGTGTTTCACGGCATTAATTTTTTATTCCGCCTTCTGAACAGAGGTTAGTTCCAATTTCCAAGAAAATCTCATTGCACAGATATACTTGGTAAAAAAAATCTCATCATATTTTGATGTTCCACATTCGGTGTTGTTATTTCCTTGTGAATAATATTCACTATTCCCAAAGGAGAAATGTGTTTTGAATTGGTAACCTCAAAATATGTCCGAAAATGTTGACCAAGGAGATCTGCCCTAAGAGATCATTCGATTTGTTTGTATTTGGTAAAACCTTCACCTTTTTCATGCAATAGGGTTATAATCACTTGCTTTCGGTTAGGGTTACAAGTACTTTTATCGAGCAAGGAGTGTAAAAAAATATTATAACAGAAGTAAAATACAATTAAAGAACACTGTTGAGAGGTTAAATATATTTTCTGAATAAAACTTGCAGTCGGAAAGATAGAGTCATAATTTTCTATTTATAATGAGATTTCAACCCTCACAAAAAGGAATAGAGCTTTTCCGTCAGATACAAACCAAACTTAATGAACTCAGTGAATTTTTCTAGCAATGCATTTAAATTACTGTTCTATTATATGCACACAAGTTTACAATTACCAGATCGGGAACATCCTTAAACAAATATAATCTTTGTTAAGTTTGTTCTTGAACAATAATGGTGAATCGATATAACAAAGTATTTTCCATCTGCACATACACACACAGCTAGCTACGAGTCTGCAGAGAATATTGTAAAAAATAAAAACATTCTCACTAAGCCTTCACGACTAATAACTGTTTTATTATTTTCTTTGGCGGTGATAATGAACGATGAGCGTCACAATGAAAAAGTTTAATTAGAGGCTCATGGCTAGTGCAAGCGGATGGCGGATGCAGACGGCGGCGCGGGTGCGAAGCGAGGGCGGGCGGAGACGCTGGAGGCTGCGAGGGGCTCCGGCGGGCGGGGGAGATTGCACCTGGGCGGCGGCCGGCGGCGCCCGGCAGCCACGTGCGAGCCCGGGCCTGAGCTCGCTCAGTCGCTCGCGAGCCGCCGCCGCCGCCGCGCCCGCGAGCCGCCGCCGCCGCGCTCCCAGCGACAGGTGGCACCGACGCCCGCCGCCTGCGCGGTCCGCTCCAGCCCGCACCGTGCGCCGCCGCGCTCCGACCTCGCAGCCCGTACGATACATTCTAACCCGGCATTTAACGTGCAAATTTAATATTACGTTTCTACAGTAAATCACTGTGCTGTGCTAATCTATTTCCCGGACTTAAAATGAGTACCGCTTGTTGGTTAACGTGTTGATGATTATTAATGGAAATGCTACGAAATTGCTACGGCACTTTTTGAATAAACCGTTCGTTGTTGAGAGACTGTGAGTATACCTAATTGAAACATAATTTTGTAATTTTTAGGTCTAAGAATGGAAAGACTCGTCCCTTTCAACTTTGTTTCTTTTAAGTTTTGAAGTAGCTTAGATTACATATCTTAAGACAAAAGTTTTAAGGAAAACGTTTTATTTATTATTAACTGCTAAGAAATAAGAAACGGTCTAAAAATATATCTTTTTACAACCGCTAGGTACCTGTATAACGGGCATCTACAAGAGAGTGATTGTAATTTCTTATTCAGATGTATCTCGCTGCGTAGCTGAAGGAGAACGCTTCTAGCTAATAATTAATTAGGCGAAGAGAGGCAGGAACAATTTGCACGGCTATTATGTGAAACTCGAGGTTTTTGTATAAATTTATGTTCAACAACCAAAGACCGTTCTTTTATATCTGCTTTCTCCTAAAAATAAAGATGCCTTTTTAAACTGCAATTGGCTTTGAAGTAAAAATAAAGTGGAGAAACAAACAGGGATTTCTCTTCCTTCCGGTTCTGACCGATTCCGAAGTGATTTTTGGGATATTCAACAAACAGCGTTTGGGTCAGGTTTTTCAATAGTGGTCAATTGTTTGCATGTATTTGGTATTCGCAATAACGCTTTCATATAGTGTTTGCAAATCATTGCAAATAGTTGACCCTATCTTCACAAAGGCAATTTAGACAACAACTCTAGGTAGAAAGAAAATAAAATCAATTTATCAATAGATAAGTATCGGCCAAGGACCAATATCTAAATATAAGGCCTCTCAGATTAAATGGAACGCTTTTACTATCCTTCGTAGATGTAAGTCCAGTGATGATGCTGATGATGAAGCGTTATTTTAATAAGTTATAGTTTTAAATAGGCATTTGATCGTATATTTTAGGATCATATGACCGAATCCGCAGGCAAACGCAAGTGAGTAATTGGCATAATTATCCCCGGGCCTAATCGGTCCCTGGAGATAAATTTGGTCATGTTATGAGGTAATAACATACCTAGTGGAGTAGAGGTATGGGATTATTGTCACGATACTTTTTCGTGCTTGGAGAAGACTGTAACCTTGTAAAGCCACCTTTTAAACTCTTTCATGTTTAACTGTGTCTGAAATTAAATAGGAGAGTCAAACTGAATATTAGGCGTAATTTATGTATTTTTAAAAGAAAACATCACTTCTATTGTTTGTAGGCCCATTCAAAAATGACCGATGATCTATCCTTTATAATACCAAATATGTACCCATAAAACAACAAAGGGAATTCGAGCTTCAATTTATACCGACCCATAATCGTTAAATAGCAAAGTTCACCTTGGAATGTCTTAAAACCCCCAGATTATTAAGTCCAGGCCATGAGAAAATACGATTTTGTTTACTTGATCCAATGGTTAGATTATTCCGAAACTTACAACACAATTGTCTAAGGTCACCTTTAAAAAACAACCCTCAAATCAAAACCAGTAAACACTTCAAGCACCTTACGCAAATTCCTGCGATAAGATACATAGTCCTTATTATATTTATTATTTTCTAATTTCCTGAAAGTGAATAGATAAAATGAGTGGTTTTTCGTGTCCAATCTTGGTCGGAACAGACAATGTAACAGCGTAACAAAAGAGGGACATCTCCTTTGTGTCTGAGTATTCAAAACATAATTAATAATATTAGTATAGGTACATCGGTTATTAAGTAATGCTTCAAAAGCAAATATGTGTGGCAATACATTGACATTGGATTTAATGTGGTAGAAATCATTGTCTAGTAATATTATTATATCTCATACTAGCTGTGCCCGCGACTTCGTCTGCGTGGAATAGTGACAGTGGGTTGCATTTTTATATCTAATCAACAGCCTAAAAAATAAGTTGCAATCTTTTAGTCGATATTTCTATACAACGTTTCAACCCCTCTTTTAACCCCTTATAACCCTTTTTTCGCATTAAAAAGTACTTAGTAACTTTCTCAGGCTCTAGAGTATCTGTGCACCGAATTTCATTTAAATCAGTTCAGTAATTTTGGATTGAAACAACAGAGTTAGTTTCGCATTTATAATATTAGTAAGGATAACAATAATACTAGACAAGTCACACATCATCTCGCTCCAAAGTAAACAGAGCTTTTGTTATGGGTGCTAGATAACTGATATACCTACATAGTATATATCAATGATCATTTTACGGTTATCAATATCAACGAATCCTGCGAGAATATTGAATGAAACACTGTTAAATATATACGACTATGAACATTGGATAAACAGAACAAGGAATATTATTGTCTATTTGTCTATCCCGAAAATTATTTCCTTCCCATCGAGGAGCGCCATTAGCAATGCCGTATGTTAACATATTCATATACATTTTGACATATGTAAGACAGCGTATTAAGAAAATATATGTATATCATAACATTTCTCGTTAAATTTATAAGTAGGTAGGTATATGTACAATGTACATGCAACAAGTTCAGACAATTCCAAACTGAAAGAATTAATGAGTCATCTCGCTGCTTGAATTAGTTTATAAATCATTTGGCCAATCTTCTGTAAGTTGCTCTGGTGAAAAACTTAAAGCAAAAACTCTACAGTTTTCTCTGCGAGACAGTTCTGCATACTATTTTTATTTGATAATTAAGTAGTATCAGTAACAATTATTATATAAATGCGAATGTTTAGATTGAGATCACGATTGAAGAGATATGTCGAGTTAACCACTCGTGGAAAACAAAATTTCAAATGTCTGCCATTTTGTGAGGCAGTCATTTGAAATAGTCATTTTTTCAAACATATTCGTCGATAATTATTGATCTAGTTTCTTCACCTGTTTTGGGACTGCAGTTATTTAGCAGATACCCTGGATCTTTGCATAATTTTACCCGGATACGACTTTTGGAATCCATTTATTAAATATATATATATAATCTTAATCTTATTCAAGATAGAATGTAAATATTTTCCGTCATGTATTTTTCCACCCTGTGCTTCCATCCGTATTTCTTCTTGTTAGAGCAAAAATCCATTTAACGGATCACTGAAAAATAAAGATCACGTTTGTATTAATGAGGGAGCGTCTTCTCTCGCAAGATTTATTTATTTATTTATTTAGTATACAAAATCCACAGCCCTTAGAAACTAAGATTGACAAACTTATTTATAGATCCTATGGCCAATACAGGATTTACATTTTTTAAATTATATATATATTTTTAAGATTATTCGGAGAGTTATGGAAAATTACTCTGTGCGTCATAAATTATGTTCAACGCTATTACAAATCTGCCACAAGACACAATGTCAAAAGAATATAAATTAAAACCTTTAATAATTACTTTAAAAAAGTGGTGCTCTATTCGATATCTTTGTAAACTGTTAACCCATGTAAATGACCAGAAGGTTTTTGTAGAGAATAATCTCGAGTTGGTCCTATAAACCACGATTTTTTTATTTTTTTTTAGTTTATACCTACTGTTTGGTTTGACCCGTGACAGAAATATAGATCATCTATTTGCTCACATTGGACAAAGGTCTTGATTATAGAGTACGTAAGTACCGTACATGTATAGCCTTAGTCTATAGGGCATGCAAATTAGTGACGTAACGTAAACCACGTAGTACTGGTGGAGTACCCGTAGTGTTAGTATTCAGGAATTTGACGTTAGTTTTGTAAAAAGCTTGAAATAATTTATAATGAATTGGTCTTAATTATAAAAGAGAAATTCCAAAACCGTTCGTTTAAGCCCGACCACACACAAGCATTCCCACCACTTTATGGTGTAAGTAATTCATCGCTGAGCTATGTATCTACCGATAGATATCCAATAACCTCCTGCACATTGAATCCACTTTAATGGCTTTGAGTACTCTGACGATGCACAATCTCCTTTGATCAATAAACTATCCATGAATAGTTAGTGGTTGTGTGGTTTATAGGTACGTATATTTCCCTGTAAAGAGGTTTATACCTACCTACTCTTGATTCTATCATAGCAGTAGTAGCCGTGTGTACAAAATGTGTGTGATTTAGAGGACATGCACATAATTTTATAAGTTAACTCAGTTATATGACAGAGCACAGACGAGTACAGTAAAAAGAGGTTAAAAGCTTCTTTCTGATACAACTAAAACAACACTGGTGTGGTGCGCGTTGTCGCGCGTTAAAAGTACAATTAGAAGCATATCAAACTCATACATTTAGTACATTTAACATGCAAACAGTATTCATGTATTTCTAACAATATGTATGCTACCTGTAGATTGTTTGTAACAGTCTGCAATTAGCTCAATTGTTTCAATTGTAAATACTAGTTCTAATTTGTTTCTATTATTTGACAATTACATGTTAAATTTATGAAACGGATAATATGTTTCTGACGTAACTCACCACAATCTTGTATGTTTATTATTGTATCCTTGAATTTTTTTAGCTTTTGTTTCCTGCAGTTTTATGCCAGATATAAAAGTATAAATCAGCACAGAAATTCCCAAAAATATGCATTATATCTTATAGGTACATATACAATATATACAGGCTACAACCGCTGGACATGAATCTTGTATTTGACATGACGACGTAGTGATATTAAAAACGAAATACGAACCGAGTCTTGGTAGGAAGACTCAATGTTTATGTAATTAATTGTAGGTTGGAGATTCGTTAATTTTACAATATCATGAATATAAGTTAAAAATCTTTAAATTTTACGATACGTGATTTTTGTTTATCTCTAAACCAGGAAAAATACATAGTCCAGTTACTAAATGATTGTGGATGGAAAGGTCGAAAGCAGAAAGTTTGACATCAGAGCTTTGTTTGGACTAGTTAGGAGACAAACATACTAAAAGCCCCTGTGAGTCCCTGTGTTGGTCTTAGGGGGACGGTACAAATAAGGTCCCGTTTTTGAGATTACAAATCGTAAACGATGCGTAGTAGGAAATTTTGTCATACTACATAAAAAGAGCTGATAAACAACTTTATACTTTTTCTGTATACTTTTTGCCTATGCAATCGTGGTATATATGTATATGAGTCCCTCGTCTGTCAAATCAATAGTGATCTTACGAAATCAATAATTTTCTACGTCACAGTTTTAGTAAAAAACTACTTAGGACGTAATCGTATTCCAATAATTATTACAACCATGTGATTCGTTCCTAAATAAATTACTTGAAAATAATAATAGATTGTTTTACAAGGGACTAAACCATCCCATTATATACGAGGTTGTTATACTCCTGAGCGTAGCGAGGGAGGATGACAAGACCGAGTTATAATGGGTGGTTTTGGCCCGTGTAAAACACTCTACTTTTCACTTCGATTGCGAGAAAATAAAACAATTCAAAATTAGACAATTTTCAGAAATTTTATTAAAAATTAAATGTGCAGTTAGAGCAATTTTGAATGTTTAGTGATATGTTTTTCTCGGGCAATTTTATTTCGGTTCTCTGTGATTGGGATTTGATAATATTTTGAATTGATTGTTGTGGAGTAAAAGTTGGAGAGACTCGACTCATGCTTGAGTTTCCTGCATTATTAAGATCTGAGTGCGGCTTCAGCTGAGTTGACATATTCATCCAATCCCGCGATGTAGATGCTTGGGGTTCTGTAATGTTTGGAAGAATATTGATTCCTTCCGTAATCCGCTGCGTGACGTGATACTTGTTTTCTATAGAGTCCTCTATATAACCTTCAACCACTTGATCGGACCTCCATCCACCGTGCCGTTTTAATGTCGTTATATTCGCACCAGAGTCCGCCAACAGAGTCGCGGATGTTCTGCGGAAACAATGGCCCGTGTAGAGTTCCGGATTTGGTAAATTTAGATAAGTGGCAATATCTTTAAGCATGTTACCAAATTTATTTTTGCCTATGACTTGCCTTGTGCATTTACCATTTTGATAATTTAGAAAAAATCTTCTCGTTGAAACATTAGTGGGACGTAACTCCTGATAGGCTTTAACTATATTAAGGTATTCTCCACTGATGACAAATTTACGCTCTTTGTTTGTTTTCGTGTTCGGCAGACTCACAGCTTGTAGGTTTGTATCCGTTTCTACGTCTTCTAGCGTTATATTGGCAAGCTCTATTCCTCTGCATGCACCGCTGATTCCATAAATTAAAGCAACCTGTTGAACAAAAAATAAGTGTGTTAATAATCGTAATAACCTAGGTACATAATTTAGGTATGTAGGTAGGTATCTATTTATTTAGTTTGAGTAGAGTACATAAGTTGGTTACCTTTGTTGCCAAGTATTGTTTATTTGGAGCGTTATTTAAAAATGTTTCGATTTCTTGTGTCGTCAAGACTTTAGATTTTTTTGCCTTGTATCCAGTGCACAATTTCTTCAGTAAAGCCATTAAATTTACATATTTTTTAATATCGACGTCGTGTTTCGTTTGTAAGGTCATTCTTAACATTGAATATGTGCTCCAAAGAGTTGACGATTTGAATTTTTTCGATAATTCATCAAAATAAGTGAGAAAAACCTCTTCTGTAAAAGAATCCACACGTTTCTCATCTCTCCATTTCATAAAATTTTTCTAACTCTTTAAATATATTCCACGTGATTTTGTCGGCAACAGATTCATAATTATTTCTTTGCCGTTTTCTTCCATTTGCATATTAGCATCTTCACTATCACTTGATGACATTTTTCACGTTCACAATTTGGAAGTAAAAGTCAGGAAGTTAAACGTAAAAGTTTGTGATTTGGAATGAAGAAAATTCTATAGATTTAGCGCCAATACAATCTTTTTTTTTTAAATCTCTATTTAACCCGCAACGAAACAGTTCGCATTCTACCGTGAAGGGAAGAATCAACCTTCATAAAACATCACCAAGACGGTTCTATTTTCAAAAAAAAGATTGACGGAGCACCAAGAAGTCGAGTTTTTATGTAAGAGAACGAATGCTTGGTACGGGCTGATGATTTTAGACAAAAATTAAAAAGAAAAAATACTTTTTAGCCCCAGGTATTAAACTCGAGTTTTAGGCCCGCTAAGCTACACTATTATGATACACTTTTTGAGCAAGAGAAGTGAAAATATATTTGTATGCGAAGAAAACAAAGAAAGATCGAAGCTCGTGACGTCACGATGTCACGCAACGGAGACGAGAAGAGATGTGAGCGGCCTGCAGTGAGCAATGTCGCTAGTGCATTCATCCTATATTCTCAACAAAGATCCGAGGCTAGGAGCAAGAAGCCCAGTCACTTTAGCACACATCGCTTTAGCCAGCACAGGGTACCCAATCCAGTCCAGCCAAAATGTATCTCCATACAGCTTCGGTGGAGACACCCTAGCCGAAAAATGCCTATTCTCATCTCCGGTTTGGACATCTCCGCTTTGGTGGAGTCTGGGTCATAGTTTTTTCAGCCTATTAAGAAAAAGTTAATCATGTGTCATCATCAAGTTATCATGAGGTTCATTCATTGATATAAAAAGGCGCAATTATTTGAAAACTAGAGATAATTATTATCCTTAGTTTTTCTCAACAGCAAATAAAATGGCGGTCATAAATTGGTATCAATGGTTATGAGTTCACAAGTGCGTGACGTCTATTGTTGTTGGGCGCCCCTCGCATTCATCATGCCCTCGCATTCCTATACTGATTCATAGTGCTTCAGAAGGCCTATAGAAAGATGGCTCCTTTCATAATGGATTGTTTAGAGTTGAGGTAATGGTGTCAATAATTCTGACACAAAAACAGAAAACAAAATCATTTACGAGTTTTACTCACGGTAATTTATAAAGTGTTTAGTCCTAACTCACAAAAACGTTCAAATACACACCGTATTTGAGGGAGCTTTGTTAAAAAAATGCATGTAAATCAATTACTATAACATAATATTATTGTTATTACATATCATTGTTATTACCTATTTTATTTATTCGTCCTTACAGTCCCAGTTTGGGCTAGTATAGTAGAATCGCCACATTCATAATATCTCGATGCTATGCCGTAGCTTTCAGAGGATACGGCGCTACACTTTAGCTAGCTAAGCCACACCGTACACCTACGCCGCACCGTAGCTCTCAACTGCAACGGAGGCAAACCGTAGCATGCGGCTACGGCGTAGCCATCAACAGCTACAGCGCTACACCGTAGCTTGCTACGACGTAGCCATCAGCATCTACACCGCCGGCAAACCGTAGCTAGCTACTACGGCGTAGCTCTTAACATAACGTTAAAATATGATTAAAATATGATTAGTACCTACATGCATTTAGCAATTCTTACGCAATGCATGTAGCCACTAATTATTTTTATAGTTTTGATTCCTCATTCAAGTTACCTACAAATGATTTGATCTGCATAATATTTGATGATATGAAAACAATCCACATAATATTTATGATTAATACTGTAGTATAACAAAACCTATTGAAATCCAGATAAATAAAATATTTTCCTTTGTACCTCCAAACTGCGAATCGCTTTTGTAATGTAATTCCAATAATAACAACACGGCAGCTGTGAATTCAGCAATTCTATTTAACATTTATTGCTTTTACAAAATAGTCAATGTATTCTGATTCTGTGGAGGTAAGGTAAAAAATCTTTTGCATATCCATTTTGTTCTAGGACATGTCTGAAAATCAGCGCCGCTACAACCTCCGGCTTGTAGCGGCATAATGCTGAGACAGGGACATTTTTGTCCCCATATGTAACACATTGTGTTATTGTTTTCTGTTTGTATCTATTTTTGTATATTTCGTGTTATGTGTCCAATATAACTCATTTTTAACTTATTTGTATTCCGCTCTATAAGCATCTTCTTCATCTTTTATAATCTTGCAAGATCTCTATTGTGATTTAAGTAATTATTTGAGTGTTAACAAGAAGAAAACAATGGGAATATGCGCATTCTCTTACTTTTTTCCAGAATTTAACAACAAGAAAGAATGTAACTTCTAGCAAAAATAAACCAAGATTAAAGAGGCGCAAGGCTAACATTATTATAACTTTGTTACTGAGTAATTCACACACTTTGTACTATCATTACTATGCTCCGCTGCCTACGAATACCATCTTTGCTTCTTTTATAAGTTCCAACCTTGTAGAATAACCCTTGGGTGAATAAATCTTAGATAGAGGAATTCTCCGAATATCATTGAGCGGATGTTTTGGCAAGCGTGACCCTTGTCAGGGAGCTCCCAGCTGACACTGGATACGGAACCCAATGAAGTTCCCTGTCTCATAGTTGCTTATCGTAATGTCGATTACATTACTAATTATTGCGTTAGTTATATATCAAACGCATACGTATAAGCTTAGTAATTACTTCTAATGCCTACCTATTTAGCGCAAACAACTCGCAAATATAGATCTAAACGAAGAGCCTAAGTTAGAACGATTCAGAAACCGGTATTGCCCTAAATGACTAACAGTATGAGTATCCATCCCACGATAAAGTTTTAGCTTCGTAACGCTTTCTTTCATCTTTATTAGTGCAGTCTATATAAATCACCTGTCTACCTTTAAAATCACCATGGACGCTGTCTATAAAATTGACAATTATTAACTTAAATCATTATTTACAAAAAAAATAGGTCATTGCATCGCTTCGGCCACTCATACTCATTTATTCGCCGTAGGAGCATAGGGCACACTTGGATACTCGCACCCGCACTCTACGACCTATCTTATTTTTACTAGATTATATCAAACCAGGTCGCGTCGCGACCCCGCGTCATCCCTTCACTATTTCAGCAAACCGCGTCTCGGTCAGACAGACAAATTAATTGTAACCGAGCAATAACCATTAAATATGGACCACCTGTTGTGCCCCAATGTTCCTTGAGGAGACATCGTCTCGGTTGTATTATTTCGGAATACAAAGGATAAAAGAAAGACTAATCCGCTTAGGAATAACCAATAACGATAACTGTGAGTAAATATTTTTATCTCTCGCTTGAACGCTTGTGTAAATCATGGCTTAACGCGCCATATTCAAGCCTTCTTTGGATTATGTTAAAAGTTATTGCACAAAATGCTTTGCATACTAAGCGCCACTACTTTGGAACTGCGAGGACGGCAGAGAATGTATTATGAACTTCGTGGTAATTCATGATGTTTTATTTTTAATTTCCAAAAGTAATTTATTTTACTCAGTAAGATGGTGTCTGCAACTAATTTAGAAGGTCCGTGTACATCCGCATCTTGATTCCTTAGTATTTTTATCAGGACGAGAACGGGGCGGGATCGGAGTGAGAACGGGGGCATAATTAAAACTATTTAGAGATACCTTCATACCTTTGAAATTCTCTCAATTGTATGCAATAGCTAAAAGTTGTTAATTTTCAATAACACAAGCTCTTTTTCTTTGGGGTTAGATGTTTGGATAAACAAGTATTATTCGTTTATTCGTAAAAAAAAATATAGTTAAAAACTAAAACCCGACTACATAAAAGTCTTAAACAAGCGTTCACCTATTGTCCATAGCATTTTCTTTTGATACTTAGGTAGTCGGAAGCACCCACCCCATATACCTAGGGTAGAATTAGTAACAAAGGCCTCCGACTACCTAAGTATCAAAAGAAAATGCTATGGACAATAGGTGAACGTTTGTTTAAGACTTTTATGTAGTCGGGTTTTAGTTTTTAACTATATATTTTTTTACCATACATATATCGATACAATATATGTATATCGATACATTTTTTCATTTGCCCATCCCTAGATGACCCGTTGCCATGGTAACAAATAAACAAGAGGTCTCAATGGCAACGGGTGTGTCATCCTTCACTCATCACATCAAACTAAATTAGACTCGAACTGTAACTAGATGTCGTCTCTTGCAAAATTTTATCAAGCTATCGAAGTGTTCCAGGTGTAATTTAGACCCAGCTATCTCTTAAGACCCTCAGTATTGTCGGACACCATATAGCCTATAACCATCGGGGTAATGAGACGAATCAATCGATACCTCACTTGTTGAAATCGAAGTAGTAGTGTCAGCGCTACGTGGGAACAAGGAAATCGGCTACATACATACATACATACAGATAGGAGGCCTTTGTTACTAATTGTACCGTAGGTATATGGGATGGGTGCCTCCGACTACCTAAGTATCAAAAGAAAATGCTATGGACAATAGGTAAACGCTTGTTTAAGACTTTTATGTAGTCGGGTTTTAGTTTTAAACTATATTTTTTTTATTATAAGTATAGAGATGACAACCTAGCTCTTTTTCGTTAAAAATCCACGCCATCTATGAATTCTAAAGTAAGGTTTTTTCTTTTTTTGGAAACGCCTCATTACAGCAGTTATACTCCTAATAAAAAGGTCAGATTAGAACAAGCAGAAACAACTCAACCCTATACTTTGACTTCTTGGTTAATGGCTCTGCGTCTGTTCGAAACACAGACACGATGCTAGCTACGCCTAAAGTTTAATTTCTGTGGTTCGACACAATTTTGCCAATGTCCTTAATGCTCAGTGTCATAGACGTTTATGAGTTCATAAAAAAAGATTACAGAAAGTAAAGATCAGTCTGATCTGAGAGCGTCATTGGGAAACTAAAACTTATACAAGAAAACAACACAAAACACTTAAGGCGCTGCTAGTATGATGTCTGTGATAAAACCAGATAAATACCGAATTTAGAAGATAGGTTAGGAAAGTAAGTATAGCATACAATACCACTAAATTTCGGAGAAATTGACATTGAGATGACGTTTACCGCAGATTACCATTGCGAGTCACAAACGTGACAAAGGTGTGACACGTCGTGTGGTGTCATGCTGGTTGACTGACATCCGAAGTTCAGAGTGGATCTAGGGGTTCGATTTTTAAGCTATCGGGAAACAGTGCATTTACCTTAGTATATTTTTTACCAATTTCAACTTCATTTGTATCAGCATAAAAAGTAACTGTAAGGTTTTAACTATTTTTTGTTGTTGAAAACAGTATAAAATAGCAGGTAAAATAGAAGCTCGATGAAATTAGCGAATGAATTATAATAATTATCATAAATCTAATTAAAGTTACCTCTAATTTTTCTTATCTGTACCTATTTATTTAAACAAAAGATATGATAATGCCTCTTACTTATCAACTTTTAGAAATTTTCTTGTAAAAAAGTGTGTTTGTCCTTCCGTAACTCGCTAACTAGGCAACCAATCGACTTGATTTTTAGTTTTTGGCACAGAGTTAGTAGTGGGCACAGTACTAAATGACGGAGAGTAACATAGGCAGTTTTTCGTCTGGTAAACATCAAATTCCCATATGTGATTTACGGCAAAAATACCTTTTTTATACTTATCCTAGAAATGTGAAATTCAAAATTAACGCGCGAGAAACCGAGGGGAACAGCTAGTAACTACATAACTAGTACTTTTCTCATGATGTGATGTGGTGACTTATCTATATCTAAAGAAAACAAACGGATCTTTTTATTACTTCTACTATATAGGCTTTACAAGTCATTTACGTAAGTGCCGCCTAACAAACTCTAGAAAAACCTTCATGGATGTAAAGGTTTAAGCAAAGGTTTAAGATAAAGTCTCGTTATAGCTTTTAAACCCTGTCTCAAAAAGAAGGGTGATATGTGGTCGTGTATATTGTGATCCTATGTTTGGCATCGTAGATCTAAAACGAATGAACTAATTTGCATTTAATTCTTCGTGGAGAAACTCTGTACTGTTTTAAGAAAGTCGGTGGATCCGTTCTAATGTTACAATGGTTCAAAGTAAAGTCCTCGTCAGGAGTTTAATATTTCTTGAAAACTAGCTTTTTGTTGCTAACTTGCAGGTCAAGATAACAGGCGAGAACCAGCGAGAGTAGTCCGCAGCACGCGCGGCATGTCGCGGCGATGACGCGGCCCGCATCGCGCGGCATGCCCTGCTGACATGGCACGCAGCCGCACAGCACTCCTATGGCTAGCAGCGATCACAGCACTCCTTGGTAAGGAACCTTATTTCTTTGCCACCTTAGCGGCCACGATCTACATATTTTTCATGCAAATTTTTGAATTCTTTTTAATAAAACTGAATAAAGAACTTTTCGATAGGCACGAAGCGAACGAACGAGAAATATTACTAGGCCTCGACAATTTCCGCATCGAATATTCTCTTACAGGAACGCTTTTGGGATATTGATTCGGTTCAGTTATTTTGATAGTTAAATAAAATTGAGCCAACCTACGCTGTCAGCTACGTAGCAATCTCTAACGAACACCTGTGTTAAGCTCTGATTTTGAACTGGCTTTACCATTTCCCTGGACGATTACATTTCCGTTGTAAAACCGCCGAGTTCGTTAGGATTTGCCAGTTATTTTCCACGACCAACCAGGCATACCGCGCCACTCTCTGATCCACGAATTAATCCACGTCCATTTAGCCATGACAAACGTACCAATCCAGTCGTGCAAGAGTGTTCCCATGGAAATAACATTCATAATATCCATATCGCACTCCATTCCATGTTCATTAGTTCCGCAGAAAAACTTTCCCTAACTGCGGTATCCTTTTTCCTCTATTTGGCAAGGAAATGTATTTATACGTATCGATCAACGCATAATAAAACGGCCCTATGCTAGCGAGATAGTCCTACTCATGTTTTATCCCTATTTTTATCCCCGTTGTGCGAACGACCCTATGCAGCTCAACCTTTGCTCATATCTATAAATAAAATTATTTCAATTTATTTAAAGCAAGTATAGTATGACGTACCTACGCACCTTTTATCTCATATTAGCTTGATACTACGCAAATAAATAACATAAATAGCCATGGGAGCCTGTTGCTTAAAACTCTTAGTTTTACGCAAGGATTCTTTCCTAATTTCGGTAATAAGAGCTCCTTTTGAAGCACATTTACTGACGGCGACGTACGAAGCCTTAGTAGGTATTCTTGGGTATCAGCTCTCAGTCATGTATAAATCATGGCTTAACCGAGAGATGTAGTTTGAGTATAATTGCATTAAATCTCTGGCAGCGGTCGGTTATTGATGATGCGACAGTCTGTAGTCTCTGCACGATTATTGAATTTACGCGATTCTGCGAGAATTGACTGTATAGTAGACTCAGATAGGATATCTAATATTGATCGTCTTAAATCGAATTCACGTCTTGTTATAACGGGCAAAAGATTTAACAAGTTTCAATTCTATTTTGTTGCTCCATAAATATATTTTTCAATACCTTTTCTGAGTAATACCTAATATAACCTATATTAAAAAGTAGTTTAACTTTTTTAGCGTTCGTGGCTACGTATCCAATGCATACCCACATGTGCCAATCTATCTCCAGCTCTATTGAATAGGAACGAAAACAATGAAAACCGAACGTCCTATTTGTATACCTACCTATGGTGATCAATGGAAACCGATGTCATTGTGTCTCCCACTTCCCTTGTTCTTTCATTCAGCAATCTACTCATTTCATTTTAGTTATCGCTCTCGCAGCCTGGGACGCCGTATCCTTTTCTGGTGAGAATCTTATTAACCAAGATGCCCGGACCCGCAATGCCATAGAGATCTCGAGAAAACCTCACGTCAACCCAAAATAACGACATACGTTTTTTATCCTCGAATTCTTTTTAGAGTTCCGTATTTTACCGAGGAGGAAAAGTAAGAACTTTTAAAGATTTTTCCAATCGCGGACTGAAAAACGTGAAATTGAAATTCAATCATGAATTTAAAAAATAGTTGCAATAATGATAGAAAAAGTTACGAAATTGACAAACAGCGACTGTTTATACCTCTTTACCTCCTCTCTTTACCACATTGGATTGTAGAGTCTAGTAGCACACGATAAGTTCACATGGATCACTTAGTACAGTCCAACTGATTTTTCAACTGAAATGTGTTGTAAAATCAGTTGAACTCGACTAATGTGAACCTATCGTACACAGTAGCTGAAACTCGAATAGAACTAAAAATTTCGCGTTGTGCGTGAGTCCGACTTGCCTGTTTTATTTATACATTACTAGGGGTTCGGGGCCACAGACATACTGCGCCTAAAGCTCGGGACAGTCTCTACAACCTCTTAACCTTTTTGTCTATATGTATACAAGCAGATCATGAGGGCGAGAATGTTACCTCGGTATGGGTAAGATTTTTATAAAAGCATATCTTTTTTTTTAATTTTTCCTAATTATATTTATTTAGTTGATATATTTGTTTAGTTTAGTTGTTTATTATATTATATTAGTTATATTATTATTATATTATATTAGTTATTATATTAGTTGTTATATTTCATTGAACCCTTGTAAACTTCGGTTTATTAAGCATAAGAGGTACAACTTATAGGTATACTACCATAAGATTTTTTTTTCTTGAGAGCTTTGTCGTGCTTCGAGTATGACGCCCTAATGAGATAAAAAAAAACAACCTAATTAGGTTGATTTTGTGGTTACATTGGGTATACCCAACTTTACCAGTTTGTACAACGTTCTAGCTCCGTCCGAAACAGTCTCAGCTAGATTGCAGTGGCCTTTATCCATGTAACTAAAAAACAAAATACAATTTCTAAACGATTCGTTGTGAACACACTCCATCAAAATGTGTAAACATCGTCTTTAAAATGACATAGGAGTTAATTTGGTGAAGTTGACTTTTTCAACCATAATTTTTTCATACATCGGGACCGAACATTACCTTCGCAATTCCGAATAAACTTCACCACAAGTGGATACCGAAATACGTAGTTACATCTGCTAATATATCGTCTCGCACAGAAAAACCCCAGAGGTCAGTAAAAAAATAATAAAACACTTTATTGCGTGTCATAAAAGCTTACAATATGGTGATATTTTATATTTAACGTTTAAAACTGACCAACACGTGACATCCGAATCCGGGTCACAAGAGCGAGGGTCTGAGATAATTTTGGGACTAATGGTTCCAAAAATTTTCAAATAATCTTTATTCAGGTACTTTTGTTTCTTAGACTTTCTTATTGGCCTATATATGTATACCTAAGCATGTAGATTGTTGCCGATTCAAACATACAACTATCAGCCAGTTGTTCCTAACCTGAAAACCAAAAATTAATGCGAGTCAAAAAGTTATTTATCTTGCAAATTTCATGTACACAAGAGATAAGTTAAGTAGAGATGATTAGCGTACGTAAACCGACTGTGAGTAATACCTGGTTTCAATGGTGAAAACTCGCAAAAAACACGGGCAAAATTATTGTTTGTCTTGTGCGTTTTGTCCCCTGAGAGCCGTCATACGTCACGCTCTCCACTTAGTTTCCTACTGTGTATGTTTCATTGGTACAACTTCCACAGGTCTCCCCATCCTTTGTTTTTTCGTTGTTAATTGTTGGGTGTTAAATAGCAAGCTTTAAAAACACCTGCCAGAAAATGTTATGAATTATAATGTAAGCACGTACTTTCCAAACAAAAACAATTGTTAGGCACTCCAGCTGTTTCGATCCTTGCCAAATGTATAATGAATTTAAAAATGTCTCTACAAAGCTTTTGCGAGCAGAAAGCCCAGTCGAGTTTATCCTAACTTTCCTCTGATACAGGAATAATCCACTGCAAATCGTTTTCTCGTTTTTTTTATTGCTCCATAAAAAGCTATGAACCTACGGTATAGTAGGGTTTTTGTTTTTGTTACTAAACATAGTTGCTAAACAAAACATAAACATAAACTTTCTTTTTGTTAAAATTTTAAATAAAAGATGGAGCGAGGAACTCGTTTTGTTATTTGAAAGTAAAATATCTTAGTATTTAGTTTTGATGTTCTTAATTTTCGCTGCATGCTGGTGTCCTAGTGGGTGTTGGTATTGATTTTGATACATCAAAAGAAGGGCCTTCTGTAGTGGTGTGGTGTTTTGATACGCAGGGTGTTGTGTGAGCGCGCCGCAAGGCAGCGCGCAGGGCGGCGTGCAGGGCGGCGCCCAGGTGCCGCCGGGAGTGCCGCACTCCACAGCGCCACCTGCTGGAGTCGGCGGCGTTCGAAGGTACACTTCATTCTGTTCGATTACCCCCTGGAGATCGGTCCCCATCTAGCCACCTAATCACCGACGCCGACCAATGTGGCACCTCGCTGTTGGGGATGTTGTTGGACATACAGGGTGTTATTTCGCAACTTTGAGTAATTTGTGGTTAAAACATCACGAAAAATTACTTGAAGATGACAAAAAAAATCTCTTGACTTGCATTCCGTATTTTTCAAAATAACGTGCTTGTATGTATTAATATTGAAAAAACTAAAAACCGCGAAGATTTTTACTTTTGAATATAGTTTTATTTATTCTTGATATATGTACTTGTAACCCGAAACATTTTCAGGTGTGGAAAATTCCGCCAAATCTTTTTGTATGAAGCGTTATTTTCACCCTGTATAACCCACCCCTAACTAAGCAAGGGTTTTATTGCCAGTTCCAACATAATGTCGGTAAATCTCAACGCCACGATGCCTCGAGTACACAAAACTTCTACTTACCTAACAAAGAGAAAAAAGGTACGAGAATATTGGATCTGGTAACATTATAATTATTCCAGACATGACAGCTGAGCTTTCCAGAAATATAAAACAAACGCTTTGCTTATAAAAACAAAATTAATTCAAAATTCAATATGTTTGTTTTTCTTCTGGAATCCACATTCAAAATTCAGATTTACGAGTAGGTGCATTTTTGTTATTTATATAAATAGTAATGTTATTTATTGAAAACAAAGATGATTATTTCAAATTATTTTAATGATCCAAATATAGAGGTAATTGTTTAAATTATTGTCCAGCATTATTAATTAAATTATTTTATTTAATAAAGTTACTGACGAGTATTTAAAATTAAACCGTAAAACTTGCTTGTTAAATTTCTTTTAAAATATTATGTTGACTGCGAGAGTCGCGTTCGTAATTTGTGTTAACCTACTTTTAGCTAAACTTGCCGAGCGAAGGAACATCTTGGTAAAGATTACAAATGGCAACAGTATTATAAAAAAGCTTTCATAATACTAAACAGGAAGAGTTTATGTACAAAATAAGCAAAACAATTTGAGGAGGTCGCAGATTTACGGAATGGCTTTTAATAAATGCAAAGGTAAATAAGGAACAGACGGTTTAAAACAAACAATTTGACTACTCGTACTTATGAGTTTCTTGGTTTTGTCTATGGAATTGGGGTCTGGTTCAAGCTTCGAAGTGACTAGCCAAATGCTCTAACAAAATACAACAAAGGCTACGGTATAATCTAGACAGTTGGAGCTTAATATTACCAGTTCCTGCTTTTAGTTTTGTGAGGATTGCAGAAATAAAATTTGATATTAGGTTTAAAAAAAAAAACAGTTGATTTACATTATCTTATTTACATAGTGGTTTTTAATCCACTCGTCTCTTTATTTACTGTGCCGGTTAAATTGTGAACACGGTGAAAAAGATAGACAAAGCTTACGAGCTGTTTATGAACTTTCTTTATGTTAACATAAACCGTTTTTTTTTTTTGTTTGTTTTTGCTGATTCTCACTACCCATAGAAGAAAATAAGCAGTTACTTCACTACCGCTATTACCGATATCGGAAACCGAAGTTACCTGGCGTAAATTCTATGGACAAACCAGTTATTCCGGTTATTATACAGATTTGTTATGACGAACGTCGAAAACCGTCATCGTTCACGTTATAACTTTCGTAACTACGCAGGAGCCGAATTGGACTACGATAACGATTAAATTTCTGTTGAAAATCCTTAGAACTGTTGAGTTTACCTTATTATTATATAGGTATAATCTATAGGTATTTATTTACCCCAAACTGAGTTGTATTTTCGTAACTCTTCTTTGCAATACCGATTAATATTTATTTTAATCCAGCGTTAGAGCGCTATGGTCAATTACTGAAACCTGGCGAGATCCTCTTTTGTTTTTTGAAGACAGGAGGCTTACTTTCATTACGACATTTCGTTTTGTTTCCATCGATCGGTACTCTAATCGATCGAAAACGTAAATTTCGTACGAAATTGGGCTGTTTTTTCACTTTGGAATGATGATCGTATATTTTCATTCTTATTTATACTAAAATTATGGTTCTTACAATGATTTATATGTAAAATGTATTAAATAGTTTAGAGTCATAAAACTCGCCCGAAATGGGTTATTTTTTAAGCAAGCGTGAGTAGCTACATGTGGAGTTTTACGTCCATACTTTGGAACTCCAGATGACAAGCATCAGAGTAGGCCTCCAGTATCGACAGATTTGTGACATCAGCGTGGTTAATTATATGAAAAAACAAAAGACAATCGCGCCAGCTCTTAATTTTTTTCCTATACGACAATAAAGTTTGGTTTGGTTAAAACAAATACACATACTTATAGATGGAAAAATCTACAGTTATGGCGTGTGTCAAATTTCACAATTTTCCCAATGCAGTAAACATTTAATATTAATAATACAGTATTAATTAAGTACACACACAGTTTATTTACCTGCCTCATATATTTACTCGCCCACTTATTCACCCCATTAATGGTGGAGCCAATAACTATGATATCAAATATGTTTTTTCTTTATAATATCTGTATACAAAAGTCAGTACAATGTTATATTTTATTGTCTGCTTCAAAACTGGTGCGACGGGGTTACTAATGTAAGTAAATTGTAAGAAAGTTTGAATGATATTTTCTCTGACATAGGAGCTAATTCAAAGCAAAAATTTTAAACCATCAATTGTGTCCGATGGATGGATAGATTTGTTGCATGCTACAATGATGATCAAACCAAATTATTTATATTTTGCACGTTCAATTAATAAGTAGTTAGTAAAGTAAAGTAGGAAGACAGGGCTATACCATAGATTGAGGGATTTGTGTGAGGTAGTTTTGATCTGATATTTTACCCGATAAACCTATTTATTGAATGAAATAATATTTTATTTGAGAAAAAATATATTTCTTGAACCTCATTATTTTAAAATTTAACGAAGTAGTTAAACCACTAAAGATGGCTTTGTACATACCGTCTAAGTTTATTTTATTCACTTTGCGAAATTGAATTGTTTGAGCGATAATTATCGCACTTGACAATTTTTTTTACGATTAAAATTTTGATGTCATTTGACAAATTATCCCCCTATAGCGTGGTTGTCTCTCAAACTTGAACCGCTTAAATATCCTCATTCATTATTGTCAAATCATCACGGTAGTTACAAATTATTGCATTCGCATGAAACACTTTTAGTATTTTGCACGATCCGCAGTTAAATATCCTAAAGACGGAAAATGGTAACAATTCAATTTCGCTTTTTCGCTACTGTCCGTATCAAAGCCCGAGTTGAGCGGGCAACGAGCTTCAGCATTGAAGGCTTGGCTTCACGCCAGTTTTTGTGATCAAAGCATCTTCGGCAGTTTCGCTCTTTCAATAAAATCGTTGCCACCATGGAGTGATATATTTTGTCTTTAGTAGGTAGATAAGAGTGATAGATGCAGCATTATACAGAGTAGGTGGTTTAGTAAATAGTCTCATAAAAGATTATTACGACAAATCTACTATTTTTCTCGCAGATTCAACAACGAATATACCAGGGGGAGAGGATATCGCGACTGGAGAACGCGTGGCGACCCCACGCTCATCAATTCACTGTGGCGCAGTCGACAGCCGCTTGGCATACGGAAACAGCTCGGTTAGATCTTACGAAACATTATTCTTTAAGAGCTGAATGTTTAACGTGATCGATGTCTGTTCCTGATCTTGAGAAACCGAAACTTGATAGTTTGTTTGTGATTGGCAGGGAATGCGGAGGTGTACATAGTGCTGGCACTGCTGATCGGGTTCATAACGGTGGTCGTGGGGTGCTGGCTGTCGGACAACTGTTGGTCGCCGGAGCCGGAGGACATTCTGGCGGGCGGCTGACCCGTGACGGCGGGCGCTTGCACGCACGTGTAGCGCCCGCCCTCCGCGGCGGCGGCACCAGAGCGCGACACGGAGGACTCTCTGTCGCCCGTGCTGCCGCCGCCGCCACCGCCGCGCGCGCCCACGCTGCTGCACGCCGCCTCGCACCTCTGCCTCGACGCCGGCGCTTGCCTCAACCTGCCGCGCCCGCCGCCGCCTCCTTTCTGACCCAACCCTCTCGCGCACTCTTGCCGTCTGCATGAGAAAACTAACGGTAACCATATTTCGACGATCGCTAACGGCTCGGTGCGCGAATGAATTCTTGTTTTTAATCTATAGGTAATAGGTAAAGTGGTTGTGTTTGTGGAACGTGTTCTGTGACTATCTGTGAAAACGGTGATAAAGTGCAGGTAAACATTTTAATAAACTGTAAGAGCTTCGATGTAGATTTTTACCTATTATTATCACGATCATAAATATATGTGTATGTACGTTAGTTATTAGGCGTGTATGTTCGTGTGAGTGGCCACGTGGTAGGTCTCGCGGCCCGTGATGTGCTTAGTGTGCGGTCTCTAGGCGTAGAGTGCTTCACCGGTATCGGTGCTCGTCCTAGTAGGATCTCCTCCGACGTAACCTTACTCACGTGGTGCAACTTGTGAGTCTTTTTCTGTACCACTATACTCTGTTTTCTAAAAGTATGTGCCTTGGAAATGCTTTCCTCGACTTGACTTGTAGTTTAGAGCGTATTTTGAACCATTTAGAAGAATTTCTTCTCTCTGTCTGTACGGACAAGTAATCCCCTAAGTGCAATACACATCATGACCGTGCCTTTACCGTTCTATAGACTTTGAGAGGGACGTAATTAACAATAGGGTTTAAATACGCTTGCCTCGATGGAGGGTCACCCACCAACGATTACTTTTGTATTTTTGTAAAGTATCCAGCTTTTTATTGTTTTATAATTAAGACGCGGTAATAGAATTAAAATTAAGTTAGGTCCAACATTCTAACTTAGCAAGCGTCAATTGGCTAATATTAAAAAATCTCAATAGGATAAGAGACAAAAAGACAACGATTCATAATGTTCTAAAATTATATTTGATTGCTTTACCTAGCCCCTATAATTGTATTTTCCACTGCAATAAAGTTCTTTAGATTCGTTAATATAAATTAGCTGTAAAAACAACGGTAAATGTGGTCTATGAAATCCCATTGCTAAAGTTTTCTAGGTGTGAAAGCTTCTTAACTAAGGTCAGTCTCTTTAAAGAACTTTTTATTATTATTCCTAACCTGAAATGGCCCTAGCGCCGACTATCCATAACTAACTATACTTCATTCATTTTTTATCTCAAGTTTTGTTGCACATTTCTTCTCTTACTTAGTTTTATCTATAGGTGTATTCAAAATATATTAAATAAACATGTACAGTTATCTTAAACTTAGTTTAATATTAGGTATAGGATTAAGTAAGTTTACAACCTGTAAGTTACCAAGTCCTGAAAATCCGGCGCTGCCAAATAAAAATCAAGTATACTATACGTACATCCCTTGAACGTTAGGTATATGGACCAGACATGATTTTTTACGAAAATTAAGACACTTTATATTGAAATTTCTTGGTGCAAAGTATAAAATCCAATTTTTTACATTTAATTGACTGTATTACAAAGATTAAATATTGGAAGAATTAAAATTTACTAATATTTTTTTGTGTAGATAATAGTAATATAATCCGCAGGTATTATGGTTAATTAATATGTATAATGATTCTGCTTAACTCGTTTCGTTAATTGTTAATTAGATAGTAATTTACTTTTACATAATTAATAAGATAAATCAGGTATGTTCGTAACATACTAACACATATTGTTTGATCGTTATCTTTTTTGGTCTAAAAATTAAATTTTTATGCGTCAGTCCATCCACCAAGCAACATCTTTGAGAGAGGTTGGTAGGGTAAGTCCGGGATATACGCCCAATCGGGATAGACGCCGCAGTGCAATTGTGTAAAATGCAAGACATGTGTATAAAAGAATACCTTATAATACGGATGCGCCCCTCCCTCACTTCCGTCTGCCACAAAGAGTTGACGCGTGCGGTTGTGCGTAGGAGAGCTAGTGACTTTTTACTCTAAAATAAACGTATTAAGCACTATTTTTTCAAAGACATCTATCCCTGTGAAAAGGGATATATGCCCTAATAGGTTTTGGGATATTCGCCCCTAAGGGCATCTATCCCTTGCCATACTTTAGTGTACTTGTACCTATGTTATATGGTTCAGATTGGAAATGCCCCGGAAATACAAGCATAAAGCCGGCGTCCGACCGCGTGTCATTACATGGATCGAGGACACATTGGCTGCAGCTATGGCAGAAATGACGAATAAACTACTAAGCTAACTTTTAATTCAATTTTTATCTTGTAGATTGTTTTAGTGTTGTAGATGATTGATTCCTTTAGTGTTTTAATTGAAATTGTCTATGTTTAGTAAATAAGTAACGTTATCCAATGGCTAATTAGGTTTTTAATATGATTATATTTTTGTACCTAATATTATTGATCTATTTAGTGTTTTTTAGTGTTTTTAATTAATGTTTATATAAATAGCTGAAACAATATATATTTAATAAATAATAATGTTGATTGAAACGAATGTATGTATGTTCAAAATAATTGTTTTATAGCAAAGGGCATCTATCCCCTCCAAAAAATTTGGTCTTGGGCATATATACCGCATGTGAGGCATCTATCCCATTATGCAGTTTTATTTTCAACTCAAAATATACGATTTATTTATTGACTAGTCTACAAAAAACACTACAAGGCGATTAAATAAAAGATCAAAGTGACGGCACATATGAAAACCGTGTGCGTATTATTTGTATTTAAGGAGTAAAATAAAAAAAGTTGGGCATATATCCCGGATTTACCCTATTGTTACATTTGTCTATGGAATGTTGAGTCGAGTGTAATAAATGTTGATGGCGTAACAAAATAAAGCTAACTACCCCGATTTTATTTGGGTCTACGGGCATTTATAACATCGAATCCATTGAATAACATCGGCAGTTTAGGACGTTATGCGTGATTTAAAAACAATATCCAAAATAGTCTGACCAGCTGAGTCCCTTTAGGCAAAAAGTACATAACTTACTTTTGTTTTATATGTTTTGATCTTTTATAGAATAGAATAGAAATACCTTAACATTTACCAATCATATATTTACATAGTTAATAATGGACTCATTCCCAACGTCTCGCGTGAGACGTGCTCAGTCGCGACGTCTCACGAAAAGTATTCCCTGTAGTTAGGTACAGTCGTTCTACTCTAAACTACGCAGCCGCTTTTTCGACAGATTAACGAAGAACTAGAAAGTCATAAAAACACAGTACTGAAGGGAGTTCTCGAATATCACACTATTCATTTAGTTTCGTCTAAGGCCACAGCCCCACTGCTATGCACGGATAGGCTACACACGAGTGTCTAACTTAACCTTGCAAAAAAAGTGATAATATTCACTGCAACCCACAAACAAGCTCACTTAATTGATTACGTCATTGCTGCACGCGTGGTTTGTTCCAATATGGCCCACGTAGCTCAACGCTTGCACGCAAACGTGCCGGAAAGCACGCTTGGTTGTCTCATCAAACCTGACAATACCTACACCAAATCAGAAGCAGAAACCAGCGAAGTGCTACTGAACACGCATTTCCCAGGCTGTCAAGTTACAGACACTTGCACATGGGAAGAAACATCAGAGCAAACGCCTACCGATCTAGACTGGACAACAGCCCACACTATGATAAACCACGAGAAGGTACTCTGGGCAATCAACAGCTTTCTTCCCTTCAAAGCACCAGGACTGGATGGGATCTTCCCAGGCATGCTTAGATGGTGCAGTGGTATACTAGCCGAACACCTAGTTAAAATATTCAGAGCATGCATTGCCCACAAGTACATACCACTTAAATGGAGGGAAGTGAAAGTAGTATTCATACCAAAACCAGGAAGAAGTGATTATACCCAACCAAAATCTTTCAGACCCATAAGTCTGACATCATTTCTTCTGAAAACACTAGAAAGACTTTGTGATAGAGAAATTAGAGAACATACACTCTCTCACAACCCGCTACACCCACAAACAACAACATGCTTACAGTAAAGGCAAATCAACGGAATCTGCTCTACACAGTGTAGTCTCACGCATAGGCGGTGGACTAACGTCAAAACAACCAACACTGGCGGCCTTTATAGATATCGAAGGAGCTTTTGACAAGACTCATTTCACCAGCATATACAGGGCGCTCACTAGATATGGTGTCGCGCCGACACTGGCTGAATGGATAAACAACATGCTCAAAAACAGAGCTATACAAGTCACAATCAATAAAACCACAAGAGGTGTAGTGGCCAGAGGCTGCCCACAAGGTGGCGTACTATCGCCCCTATTATGGAACATAGTTGTTGATGAGCTAATCCGCAGGCTTAACGGCCACGGACTGGTCACGGTGGGATATGCGGACGACCTCGCGATCCTAGCGACCGGCTGTTTCGAGAATACACTATGTGACCTGATGAAACTCGCCTTTAGAACCATCGAAACATGGTGCAGCGACCATGAACTATCAGTTAATCCAACAAAAACGGAACTAATAATGTTCACAAACAAGCGGCATCTGGGAAACCTAAAACTCCCAGAACTGTTTAACACAGAGATAAAGCTAAAAACAGAAGTCAAGTATCTAGGAGTCATACTAGACAGCAAGCTGCTGTGGAACAAACACCTAGACTACAAACTCCAACGCGCTACTGCCACATTCTACCAATGTAGCAGAATGCTAGGCAAAACCTGGGGACTTTCACTGAAAATAACCATGTGGCTATACACTGCTATCGTAAGACCTACAATAACGTACGCAGCGATAGTTTGGTGGACCAGAACGGAGCTGAGCACCGTAATAACAAGACTGCAGCGCTTCCAAAGAATGGCATGCTCAGTGATAACAGGCTGCATGAGAACCACTCCCGGAGCTGCTTTAGACGTAATCCTAGATCTAGCACCATTAGACCTGTGCATACAACAAGAGGCTACAATTTCGGCGCTAAGACTACACAATATGGGTCTCTGGGAAGTCACAAGTAGCCCACATCATGGACAGGGCAATAGCATATGAACCTATCATGGCCGCCCCCTGTGACCAAATGCCCAGTAAACTGATAACAAACAAACACTACCAGATACAACTACACGAGGACCAAAAAGATGAATCAGGAACCCATGAAGTCAGAATTTATACAGATGGTTCCAAAACCAATATAGGTACTGGCCCTGGGATCCACTCAATGGACCTCAACATTAATATATCAATAACACTAGGTAGACACAGCTCCATATTCCAATGTGAATGCGTAGCAATAACCCATGCAGCTACAGCCGTGCTGAAGAGAGGTATTAATGACCAATGTGTACGCATTCTCTCTGACAGTGCTGCTGTACTCAGGGCTCTGGAAGGAAACAGCTGTAACTCCAAGCTCGTGTACGAATGTCACTCAGCTCTAGAAAGGATATCCACCAAGAACAGGATCATCCTTCAATGGATCAAGGGACATAGCGGATCTCTAGGAAATGACGCCGCAGATGAGCTGGCACGGAGGGGATCGGAAACAATCACAGAAGGCCCATCCCCTTTTCTACCCTTGCCTTTTTCACTATTCCAGACATGGACTAGGCTGAGAACTAGAGAGACGCATAACGAACGATGGAAGCACCTGCCAGAATGTAGACAAGCTAGAGCGGCGCTCCCATCAACATCACCGAAGTTAACTAAACGCCTACTGAACTTAAACAGAACAGACCTGCGAATCCTGGTGGGAACACTAACAGGACACTGCCCACTGAACAAACACCTATTTACCATCGGAGCGACGGACAGTCCTCTCTGCAGAGGATGCCTCAGTGACGACGAAACAGCCGCCCACGTAGTCCTGGAATGCGAGGGAGTAACAGCACAACGAACAGAAATCCTCAACTTGCCGAGGTCACTCCACGAAGCCTGTGAAGATCCCAGGAAGATTCTGCGCTTCTGGACGGAGTTAGGCTGGCTTGCTAGCAAATCAACGCATAATGGACCAAGTTGAGTCCAAATGCGGACAAGGGAGTACCCATACCATACCATACCATACCATACCATACCATACCATAGCTCAACGCTGTGAACGCTAAGCACGTGATACACGCGTGCGTAGCTCCATGCGGAAAGTAGGACGCTACGCTACAGTTGTACATAGTCGTGGGTTAATTTTCATGATTAGTAAGCGCTTCAGTGAAAACGTAGACCCACGTTGTTAAACGAAGCCACCCACGCACGGCTAAAATGCACGGTGTGGCCGTGCACAGCGTGCGCCGCAGTGGGCCAGCGGCGTTAATGATATAGATAATATACCAGTACCGGAAAGTTTAGACTGGAAAACTTTCCTATGGCCAGACTATTTGTTCTGGCATTTATAGATATTTTTTGAAGATATTTTATTAACTTTGTTCAAATCAGATAATAACATAATTTCGGTTAATAACGAATACCACTGTAATACTTACTCGATAGCGTTAAGGAACCCGACTGAATAGTCAAATTTTTAAGCATTGTAAATTATGAACAGTAGTTAGGTGGTAGATGGTCGTAGGTTACATTTGATCAACTAGGACTGATGTGATCTAGTTGATGTACAATTTATTGGCTAGCTAGGGTAAATATAATACCACATAACCAACCGAAAAGAACACCTAGCTACGTAAATATTTATTAATAAGAATATTTATGCATTTTTTTCTATAAGTACTTATTTATGTCATAATGTTGTGGTACTAAAAAATAGTAAAAATAAGTTATGCTTTTATAATACTTGACAGTTTATTTCAACCATGTTTTCGTTTTAGTATGGTTAATCAATATGTTTTGTTGTTTATGGAAGCCTGATAATGTGAATTTTAAATTTTAAACATTGCCAAATTTTAATCAATCAATACTAAAAAATAAGAATTTAGTTATACTGTACGAGTAACTCCGATGATAGACACGTTGTCATTTGTTATTCATATGTAAATATCTGTTTTAAAGTTGAATGTGAGCAGTTTCATGTTCAAAGTCAAGCTTGTCTGGCTGGTCTAGGAATTGAGAGAACCTAAGCTCAAACTTATATTAGCATATACATTGTAGGTAATGTAGTTTGATATTGTCATCATTTGTCACGAATAATTAAATGTATTAACTCAATTTCTTCTTTTATTTACTGCCGAAAACACATTGAAAATATCTTAAGAAAGCACATGAATGAACTATTAGGAGAGCCAATAAGCCGCTTATAAGGAACGGCCTACAGGAGTAAACGAGTTCTTGAGTGGAGACCGCGACTCGGCAAACGTAGTGTACGATACCCTTCGGTCACGTGGGATCGCGATCTGCGAAAGACTGCGTTCAGCAGTGGACTAACATAGGCTGATGATGATGATGATAGAAATGGCCTAAGTCCAACTTTGAGACTGTCATAGGTGTTGTTGTTGTTAGTAAGGCCGGTCTAGCTAAAAGTTCTCTTCAGATTTCCATTTTCTTTGCAAGCCAGCTAAACATAAGCCTTTTATAGAAGAAAATCTTAAACTCTAGTCTCTTGACACCGCACATATAATCAAAACTTTCTTTCACATTTTCCAGCATTTTTAGGATGATGACGCCCGCCCTATAGGAATTTTCTTTAGAGCGATTTGTAAAACTGTTTTGATAGAGAATATAGGGCATGAGGCTTCCTCGCAGAGGGGTGACACAGAAAGGCTTTTCGCTTGATACCCCTATAGTCTTGTATAACCGCGTATCTATACGGACAAGTTGACAGCTCGAAACGGGAGCAGCTGACTTTCCAGGCAGAAAGCCACAAAATCTTAGAGAAAGATTCCATTACTTACATTCGATTTATTGCTCCTCTAACGAAAATGGCTTCGTTTGATAGGAGACCGAACCGTTGTTTCTTATCTGGAGAGGTGAACGATAAGAGATTATTTGATTATCCTTACTTCCTACTTTAATATTATAAATGTGAAAGTTTGTATGGATGGATGTATGGATGTGTGGATGTATGGATATTTGTTACTCTTTCACGCAAAAACTACTGAACCGATTGGGCTGAAATTTGGTATGGGTATAGTTTGGGACTTGAAATAACATATAGACTATTTTTATGTCGACAAAACGCGGGCGAAGGCGCGGGAAGCAGCTAGTAATATTATAAACGCAAAAGTTTGTATGTATGGATGTTTGTTACTTTTTCACGCAAAACTACTGAATGGATTTTAATGAAACTTTACATTAATATAGTTTATATATCAGAATAACACATAGGCATATAATTTATAAAGATACTAGCTGGTACCCGCAACCTTGTCTGCGCAGGATTAGTACTTCGAATACCTTATTTTCTTGGGCGGATGTAGCCGTAGGCGGATTAGCTCGCAAAAAATACAACTTGCGTTTTGTTTATTCAGACGAGAACCTAAGTATTTATTTTATTTTATTTTCTAGTTGACATTATTTATTATATTCATGTTGACATTGTATCCAAATAATAATAACCATTTTTATGATGCTTTCATTGATTATATCAATTATTTTCATTACGGATTATTAATATACTATTACTCAGGAGTTTTAGATTTACGTTTTCCATACACATCATATCAACCCATACACGTCCACTGCTGGACATAGGCCTCCCCATACGATGCCACATATAGCGGTCCTGAGCCGCCTCCATCCATCGACTCCCTGCGCCCGCTACGATGTCGTCGGTCCATCGAGTGGATGGTCTCCAATGTAGGGGAGGATTTGCCATAATCACCACGCTTGGCAGGCGGATTGGTGATCGCAGTGTTGGTGTTGAAAAATACTCAGAAGGAAGCTGCTGCCCTTCCTCTGGTAGTTAACCTTAGTCCGCTCTTAAGACATCCACGGGTTGAGTTGGAGGGGTCGACATTCGTGCACTCGTGCAATACTCGCACAATTCAGTGAAAAACCAACTTGCAGAATACGAACAAAATTAACAACACATATGCGAAGCGTACTTTACAGAGTATATTCTCTGTAAAGTACGCTATACAATATTTATCCGTTTCAAGCCGTGACTTCACACTCCACGTTATTAAAGGAAGTACTTCGGTGTTCAGCCCATTACGGAAACTAGAACTCTCTATGTTGATATCTTCTCAAAGATGCCTCAAAGAGAACGAGTACATACATACATACATTACCTACATTTGGTTTTGTATTAAAAAAATATCTGGGCATTGCACTTGTATTTATTAAAATTCATTTGTGAAATTGATGTCTGATTAGGGGAATTAATGAGACTATTCAATAGTCGAGGAAGTCGCACTAAAATTGTGATTTGTATATTTATTGTCTTTGCCACTTGATTAGTCACCAATAATTTTAAAGGCACATAATTTTTAATGATCAAATGAACTAACCCTTACGTGAAGTTCGATCATAATTATGTGAACAGCTTCATTCTTAGCGATTTTGAGGTTTTAGATATTGTAGTAGCGTTTCCTAGTACTAGCCTTACACAAGATATTTTAAAGTTATTTAAAAAAAAAAGTTGTTATTTTGTCTTAGCAGACACTGTATTGACTCTACGGTACCGTGCTGCCCTGCCATTGGCTCTACTGTTCGTGACGTTGTTGGGTCGTTACAGCTCTACCTGTTTACCTGCGCTCCGACTTTCTTGTCGTCTTGTTTAAAGTTATAATATCTTCGACCATGCGAAACTTTGATCGTTATGATATGTAACAATTTCACAAAGGGGTGGGGTTAAAATAAGGGAGGGTGTATATAAATCACATCGAATGAAGCTGTTCACATAATTATGATCGAACTTCACGTAAGGGTAAGTTCCTTTGATCATTAATTATGCATCACAGCTTCATTCTTAGCGATTTTGAGGTTTGACATATTGTAGGATGTTCAGAGACTAACTAACCAATGTGAAATTTTTCAAAGTAATCAAACCATATTGAAGCTTATAAATTTTTTTTTTTTTTTTTTACATATTCCTTATAACAAATCTAAGTAAAAATCACATTTAGCTTTAAGACTCTAGAATTGATTTCGCAAATTGATGAGTATCATGCATAATCTCTCTATTATAGAACTTAGCAAAGACACAAGAATGTTGTGTCCAGCCAGCAGTTTTCCTAATTACATCAAGATTTATGCTCTGTTGGCTCTCGATGTCGCAGCATGTCGCGTGCTGTGAGCACTGAACTTGCTGGTGTCAATACCACTGCTCTGTAGGGTATCTTTAATCCAGTGGCTCAATCGTTGGGAGCCCAATTTTGAGTGAGGTCTACGGTAACTGATTTCTATCAGATATGAGCGTAGAAGTTTTATTCATATATGACTCTAGACATGTTGCTGGGCATATTTCTGGCCTTTCAGTAAAATATGGTATTTTTAAAATTGGTTGGAGTCTATTAGGACCAGAAGTCTTTATCAAATCAGGAATTACTATCTTTATTTCATTACCTTCGATGACCGTTATATTACAAATTTTTATGAGTGAAAATGTTTGAACTCTATGAGCGGTGACGAGAGCCAGCAGAGTAATGGTCTTTTTGGAAAGGGTTTCTAGATCAAGATTTTCATGTGGCCATTTTTGGGCTAAAAAGTCCAATACTTGAGCCGGATCCCAAGTGGCATTATACCTAGGTAACGAAGGTCTCATTCTAAGAACCCCTTTGATAAAGCGCTTTATCCTATCGTCATTTACAATAGTGCTTCCTAATACAATTGACAGAGCAGATTTGTAGGCATTTACGGTTCCATATTTAGCACCCTTATGAAATACCTCACTTAAGAAGTCAAGAACTCTCGGAACAGATTTTTCTAAATGATGGAAATTATATATGTATGTATTTATTGTTTATTTGTATGTATTTTCGGAAAGTGAAGAGAGCATTTTTTCGATTGAGGCAGGGGACAGGTCTTGGAACGCCTGCCGGAGAGCTTCGCGGCAATCAATGTCAACGAGCTGTGAAGATTGTGAGCTTATCTGAAAGGAGATTTCAAAAGTTTTACATCTGGATAAAAATAGATTATGTCAGAGATAAGGAGTTCTTGAAATAAAGGGAACCAAGGCTGTGATGCCCAGATGGGAACTACTACGATGCCCTCTGCTTTGTCAATAACAATTTTTTGGAACATTATAAGAATAAGGGAAAATGGTTGAAATGCGTAAAATGACAATTTTGACCATGATATAGTAAAAACATCCACTGCCCATGCTTCTGGGTCAACTTTCCATGTAACGTATGATGAGCATTTACTGTTACTACGACTAGCAAATAAATAAATGGTTGGAACCCCTAATTTTAGTTTTATTATATCAAAAGCATAGTCTCCTAATTCCCATTAGGTATCATGAAATTTTTTACGCGACAAAGAATCGGCTTCAAAATTATCTTTAGTGTTTATGTATGATGCAAAAATGAAAACTTTACGCATTTCACACCATTGCCAGATGGTTCTAGCTATATCATTTAAGTGTGGGTATTGCACACTGCCCATTCTATTAATACATAAAATTGCTGTCGTGTTATCGATACGTAAAAGTATTTCACAATCAAAATAATCCTTAGCGAATACTTTAAGTGCGAAAAAAGCTGCTTTTAAGTTTAAGACATTAATATGTAGATCCTTTTCGTCGTCTTTCCAATAACCATAAGAACGATTATTATTGCAATAAGCCCCCCAACCTGTACCAGATGCGTCGGAAAATATTTCAGCCAGAAATAAATTAAATCTAAATGACCTGTTTTAATATTTTCAATCCACCAATCAAAATCGCTTTTTATATGGTTAGGGATACTAATATTCTGGTTATAGCTGAGGTTTTTCAACAAAGAAAGGTACTTGTGACGCTCTAACAATTTTGTATATAACCAAGTATACTGTACGGCTGGGCATACAGATACAAGCAATCCAATCAACCTGGCAAAGTCTCTAAGTCTAAATTATTTCTGTGTTGAAAAATGGCCAAGGTTCTCTATTATTTTATTTTTCTTATGATCAGTTAGAGTAAGATGCATTTCACGCGAGTCAAATATAAAACCTAAAACTGGGTACGAGTTTTGGGAATTAAGCAGCTTTTATCGTAGTTTATAACAAAACCTAGACTTTCTAGTAAAGATCGAATAACATCCACCTTTTTTGAGCAAGATTCAAATGAATATCCTATTACAAATATATCATCAAGATATTGGACACAAGTGATACCCTGCGACCTTACGTATTTCATGACTGGCTTAAGAATCTTCGTAAATACATAAGGAGCGGAGCATAAACCAAATGGTAGACAATTAAATTGATATAAAATATTTTCATATTCGAAACGTAAGTATTTTTTATGCGAGTCATGTATTGGTACCAAAAAATAGGCTTCTTTTAAATCTATTGTTGCCATGTAACATTTTTTTGTTATTAGTTTCGAAGCTGTAAATAATGTTCCATTTTGAAATGGCAATTTTGAATGAATTTATTTAAACATTTTAGATTTAAAATAAACCGCTTGTCGCCATTTGGCTTTGAGACTAAAAAAATACTTGATAAAAATTGCCCTACTTCATAATTACATCTGGAAATTGCTCCAATAGACAAAAGTGAGTCAATGGCCTTTTGAAAATCAACTGATTGTTCTTTAGATCTGTTGTTATTAATAGGATGGTCATTTCTAGATGGAATTGAAGTAAACGGTATAACATAGCCTTTTATCCATGATAAAACTGTTGAGTCAGATGTTATATCTGCCCATTTACTAACAAACCGCTGAAGTCGACCAGCGTGGCTTACCCCATGTTCGTCTATTTCCTGTACGCCGTCTTCCGGACTGGTGAGCGGTGCCGTCCCAGGTACTGCTGGTTCCGTGGCGGATTGTTGTTCCTCGACGTGGGCGGGCGCTGGGTCGGCTGATTTCTTTCTGCTCTTGGCGCCTGTCGATGCAGAGCTTTGTAGTTTAAATTGTTCTTGCCGGTGTTTCTTGTAAACTGTTTCTTAGTAAACGGCTGCTTTGGCGGCACTTTTAATCCCTCGCCGGACTTTTGTATGGTCTGCGCCGCTTTAATTTGATCGGTAAATTTTTATCCAAAAAGAAACTGGTCTCTAGAGGTGTTAACCAAGGTTTCTTTGAGATCTGGTTTTACCGACGATACAACTAATGTTCGTCGAGTTTTTGTGTCTTGAAAATGGCTATCGCATAATAGACGGCATGCATCGCTAAGAGGCTTCAAGACTTTCTCAGGCGCTTCTTTTCCAATCAACGATTCAGTGGCCTGGGCAAGAGCAGCAAGGGCAGTTCCGATTTGCTGTTGCTTTAGTAATAAACTCTGATCTCTCTTTACCATAAAATCAGTAAGTGCTATCTTAACCTCGGGGTTGAGAACTGGTGCTATTAACAAGTCACAGTTTCCAGGGACCAGGTATTCCTGGTGAATTTTTGCCTTTAAATCTTTTGCTAGTCCCTTAGATAGCACTTCTTGCCATCGTGATGCGATTGCGTGGTGAATAGCTTTTCCCAGAGAAGTCTGGGTTTTTGGGGCCTCGCCCAACAAGTTCAGAATTTCTTCATCGAGCTCTATCTGTGACGGCTCTAGTTCTCCAGTTCCAATATTGTTCACCGCAATATTTTCATCGGATATTGTCTGCTCCATGATAAACGAAGCTGTCGGGTTTGGCAGCGGCTCCTCCCGCCATGATGGGCCAGGTAGTGGCTCGTGTCGAGGTGATGATGCCCGCGGTGATTGTGAGCGCGATGTTCGACTTTCACTCTGGCCGGTGCCTGGAAAAAACCAGTTCATGGTTAGAATTTCTGGTTTACAGAAATAGATCTGACGGAGAAAACTCTCATCACTAATCATACAAAAGCGGAGTTATTCGATTAGAATTCCTGGTTAACAGGAAAAGATCTGAAGGAGAACCAAATAATGGAAGCTCACATCACTAATCAATACAGTATTTTCTATGCAGATTATTTGTCCACGATTAGAATTTCCGGTAAACAGAAATAGATATGAAGGAGATAGTCTGAATGACAGCTCTCATCACTAATCGATCACAATTACTTATTTTGCCATTTGGACGAAATAAGATTATGTAATAAGGCAGAAATAGCCGTTATATTTAAAATACTCACGTGGCAATTCGTCTTCGGAAGATGAACTGAAAACCCTTATTTTTTGACGGCGGGTTCGCTGCAACCACTCCTCTAACTTCCTTATTTTTCTTCGTATTTCTTCATCCTTGTCCTTATTCTTTCTTTTGTGTCCTCCCATAACTTCACTTTTTACACTTTTACAAAAAGTTTAACTTGTTAGCGCAGAGACGTGCGAAGGCTTGAGCAAGAAAACACGTAATGACAAGAAAGTCGGAACGCAGGTAAACAGGTAGAGCTGTAACGACCCAACAACGTCACGAACGGTAGAGCCAATGGCAGGGCAGCACGGTACCGTAGAGTCAATACAGTGTCTACTAAGACAAAATAACAACTTATTTTTTTTTAAATAACTTTAAAATATCGTGTTTAAGGCTAGTACTAGGAAACGCTACTACAATATGTAAAATCTCAAAATCGCTAAGAATGAAGCTGTGATGCATAATAGTCCATAATAACGCCAATGTATTGAGTTTGTTAGCTACTTACATCGTTTTCACAGAGAAAATAGACTTGAGCATCTGGATGTGCCAATGAAAATCGCTGGCTCTACCATTCCGCCTGAAAGCATCATAGAATAGAAGGATCAAAATGAACAAAACTATTGGGAACGCCTTCTAGGGCTGGTGTTCTTTGATAGATATTCGGACAATCAGGAGTTTATGCAAGAAAACTTCTGTCAAAAAAGACAATTAAAATAATATATGGTGTCAATTCAGGTGTTGCCAAAACTAAACTAAACTAATTTGACGATACTAAATTGTTGCCATCCTTTTCATAATGATCGAAATAAAATATTACAAAGTTTTTAGTCCTCTCAAATTAGTTTAGTTTGAGTCACATCTTAATATATCCGATTATCCTTTCTAAGAACACATGCCTAAGATAACTACAGCGAAAACAAAAATGCTCGTTATACTCGTAATGTCCGACCGTTTATTGAGCTCGCTGTTTCAAGTGAAGAGTCTCCACTGGATTGCTCTAAACGACGAGCACTTTTCACAAAGACAATACGGCGGCCGACGTCAAAAAGAACGTTCATTTGTTATCTAAACAGATATTCAGATAGGGGCATATGTTTTAAAGGCTGCTCTCATAAAGACAATAATATTTTGAACTGCGACAACGTTACTGATAACAGATAAGTTTAGTGATGTGAAATATATGAGAATATCATATTAGTACAGAACTAAAGATACGTTGACCTGTGAAAATATGAAAATACACGCTATAAAAAATTACTCGGATTCTAAAATTTTTCGTCTCAATTGTTTACATCTTTGGATTACAGAAAAGATAAATACGAGGATTTTCTAACGTGTCAATGAGTAAGGTTTATTTATTAATTATTTAGCACTACCATCACAACAACAGAGGATACGCCTAAAAAACACACAAAAAAGAACACATAAGGCATCACCAGTTGTGGTCCACCAATTAATATAGGTCGTTAGAATTATATAGAGTTGACAAGGCAAAACCCATTAAAAATAACCAATTATACAGAGGACGAGGGGAGAGTATTTATACGAAAATCACAGGATTAATATATGTATAATATCACACACATTGTTACATCTCCCGAGCAAGCGGCTTGAGGATTGACTGTAAGTAGTTTTTGTCGTTTCTGTGGTTTCCGTCCGCACTGCTGACAATTTGTACAAAACAACTTGTGCTTTGACCGAACATGTGAGCAAAAAGTTCATCTCTTGCCTCATTCCCAACATATGTAACGGAGGAGTTAGAACTATTTACTAGAGCTAGTTAACAGTATTACCAACGTATATTAATTGGAAGTAAAGCATTTTTCAAAATTGCTCTCTCGACGACCGATGCGGGGGGCGAAGGTCCGCCTGCAACTCAGGAGGTTGCGGGTTCGATTCACGCCCTGGGACATATGTATATAAGTTTGTATGATCTGCAAATATTTATTTCGGGTGTTCTGGGTATTACTCGTATCTATGTATATATTTTTTTATATCTATGTAATATATTGTATTAAGTGTATCAGTCATCTAATACCTACAATACAAGCTCTGCTTAGCTTGGGGTTAGATGTTGCCGTGTGGATTTACCTGAATTATTTTATTTTCTAATCATATAATATAAGATTCTAATAATCAACTTTAGTATATGTACTGTCGAAGCAAGTAAATCAACTTTCTTTGTGTTTTTGCCGAAAATGACAACATGGACAACAAATAAAGGTGTTGTTGACGCTATTGTAATCTATCGTTGGTTATATCAGGGAAGTTACTAAGGTTATGGTCGATCTAAGGTACTAGACCTTAGAATAACCCATTATTTTCTGTTAAATAATTGGATTGTTTTGCAAAAACTAAGAAACCCGACTTCAACTTCCTTAGTATTTTAAAATCCATTTTTTTAAAGATTTATGGAACTAATACTAATTACTCGGGAATAAATAATAATATTAAATAATTTTTCCTTCGTAATCTTTCTCTACAGTTTCAAAGAATCGTCCACATCGGTCCATAACTGACGGAGAAATCGACGAACTTACAACATAAAAAAACATACTTTACAGTCGATCATAGAACCTACTCCTTTTTTCGAAATTTGTCAAAAACTAGATTCCTGCAAGCAACGCTATCGACGGTGTAAATTATTCGGAAAAACTCAACTGAGCAGTAATATGCTAAGTAATATGCAGTGAACGACACGCTATGACGTTCCTAGCTTTATGATCTTATCTCTGAGTTATTTATAAACGTGTAAACTCTTCACATATGAGTTGGGAATGCTGTGGGAGGATTATATTAATTTAATATCCATATAATTTCAAAAAATTATGTTATTAAATGAATACGTAACTGAAATATTTAGGTATCGATGTATTTTTTCATAATTGTGTAGACAAATTAGTGAAGTTAAACAACCGATGTTGCGCGGTGAAGTCCGCCTGCGACGCAGGATGTGGGGGTTCGATTCCTGCCTGCTGTGTGAATTATCTAACATTATTTATTCAAACAGAAACTTCAGCATAAATATTTATTTTAGCAAATGATTTAGTAGTGAATGAGGTATTAAAGCTATGTTCATAAATAGAGTAGGAACATAAATTCAAGTTAACGATATCATTGAGAGCCAATAAAAGACTGATTATGATGGTAGAGTAAAATAACATTTATTTTACTGCTTCCAGGTAAGTGCTGCGTTGCTGTTTCGTATTAGAAAATAGCTCCACCATATCAAATACACTTTATTTCATCATCATCAGCCCGTATACATCCACTGCTGAACATAGGCCTTCACCAAAGGATGCGACGCCACGAATAGCGGTCCCGAGCCGCCTCCATCCATCATCTCCCTGCGACCGATACTATTTCGTCGGTCCATCGAGAGGGAGGTCATCCCACAAACCGTTTTGCATTGCATCGTGGTCACCACTAGAGAACCTTCCACTACTCCCCTACAGATATCGGTTCTACGAGCTATATGGCCTGCCCAAAGCCACTTCAGCCTGCTAATTATGAGAGCTATGTCGGTTACCTCGGTTCTTCTACTGACCTTATTTATACCACCTACGTACTCGTAGGTACCTTATTTATAACATCAAAACGAAGTGCGTGTTGCATAAAAATAATTTTCTTATGAGCTCGAAAATACTTAAAAGATAAATAAATCAAGCGTTTTGTAGACCTACGCTCCACGCAAACGGCATTCCAATTAATAACTGTGCAGAACCGCAAACAGGAGTAATATTTTACACAATTTATATTCAAATATTCGGAATTCACAAAAGTTTCAACATGATAACCACCAAACCAAAAGTCCGGCGTAGCAACGCTCTACGCCCGGCGTAGCACTCACAGCGCGTAGCATCATGCCACGGACAGCTAAGAATTCAACAATAAACTCGCATTCTGGAGCTCTTTCATACTAAAATGGAATTTTAAATTATTGTAGCGGAAACATTGGATGATACGCAAACACGGAATTCTAGCTACAAATCATATGAGTTTATATCCTAAGACAGCTTACACGATATCACTACATAGTATAAAATAAAGTCGCTTCCCGCTGCTGTCTGTCCCTATGTATGCTTAGATATTTAAAACTACGCACCGGATTTTAATGCGGTTTTTGAAATAGATAGAGCAATTCAAGTACGCCTGCGACGCAGGAGGTTGCGGGTTCGATTCCCGCCTCGGGACAAATATTTGGACGATCTGCAGATATGGTTCAGGCAGGGTGATGAGATATGGTTGCAGTTCAGGGTGTTCTGGATGTTTTCTATGTATAATAAAATATATCTATCTATGTAGTCTATTATATTATGTATATCAGTTATCTAGTACCCATAACACAAGCTCTGCTTAGCTTGGGGCTAGATAATGCTGTGTGTATTGTCCAGCATTATTCGTTTATTCGTTTAAGAGGAAGGTTGATATGTATAATTTCATTTGTTTCTCGCCCGTTTACCAGCACAAATTTACACTCTTTTTACCCGACTACCGAAGGACGAGGGTTATGATTGCTATAATATTCGTAAAGAACACAAATGTTTTATTTCATTAGGTACTCATAATTCAGATTTTCTTCTTTATTTTCTTTTAAGGTTTGTTGAACTTGTTTTACTATACAAAAATTCGAAATTTGACGAAATCATTATGAATGTAAACACAAACTAGGTTCTTAGTTAACCCGCTTACATTCATAATGAGAATTATTAAACATAAATAAAAACAAAGTCATCTTCATCATCAGCCCGTACACGTCCACTGCTGAACATAGGCCTCCCCCAAACGACGCCACGAATAGCGGTCCTAAGCCGCCTCCATCCAACGACTCCAAAGTCTGATATCCAAGTATGATACGTATATATTTGTCGTACCACAGCACTAAACATCTCACAAGAAGAAAATTGCTTCAACCCAGTTTATACTGTATAACCGCTGAAACTATATAGTATTCTACAGAAAGTTATAGTGTTTAAAAGCAGGAAGAGGCGTTCACTGAAACTGCAGCCCTCTTGTCGGCACTCATAAGCTGTTTAATCAGCTTGCCTTTTATAACTAGTGTTGGTTTTTATGTTATTTTGAACAGTTTTTATAGTCTGGTCAAAATTGCCCAAAAATTAGGGGTTATTACATAAACTGTAAGTCTTTCTTGACTTAATTAAAACATATTTTAGAATACGAGAAGTATTCTAAAATATGTTTTAATTAAGTCACTGAAGTAACACTTATTTCCCACTTATTCACAAAATAAGTTATATTATGATGCTTATTTTCCTGTTCCTAAAATAAATGAAGTTCACATCCTGTGGTACCTACCTAGGTACGCTTGGTTTATTTGAAATCTAGATTTTGTGCATATGCACATTCCTAGCGTAATCGGGTGGACGATTTGCTTGTTACCGTCTACAACTGTTATAAAAACTTATATTTTTTACCTAAAGACAGTAATTATAATGCATTCGAATCTATTTTTTGAAAAAGTGTGATACTGATGTTGTCTCACATTTGCGATGATCGATTTAGATTACCTATTTTTTTGAGCGGATATACAGCCGTTGCGTTGGTGGTAGAGTGGTAAAAAGTTGGTTTACACGTATCGCGTTGATTTTTCCCGTTGAAAGCTCTCTATTACTTAATGTTGTCACGTATTGCTCTCCATCTCGCATCCCAAGTGGCTCAGTGAGCCAATTGATTTGTCTCACGCAGGCTCCTTCAGGCAGAGCTTGAAGACCCTTCGTGTGCACAATCTAACCAATAACAGAATCTGAGACCTTTATCACTTGTATAGTTGTATCACAACTTCATGCGTAATTTAACCAGTAATAATAAAGGATCCTATGCTCTTATACTCTGTATACAAAAAAATGCAGGTTTTTTAATCAAAGAGGTTACAAAACCCAACGAATATTGGTGGAAAATATTTAACGGCATTGGTATATTCGATGTAAAGCACAGAAGCTCGGAACAATTCATCACTTAATTGATCTCTCGTTCGTTTTTGAATTCAAATTTAAACATTTAGTGCTACACATGTGTTATTATGCGTTGAAGTTGTGTTTTAGTTTTTACTGACTTGACTTCTTTGTTATTGGCAATATGTGTCTGGGTCTGGGGGCCACTTTTCGGCCAGTGTCCATCCAGTTCATAATTTTTAGTGATAACTTTACTGTTACCTTGTTGTCCGTTTTTATTAAGTTTCCATTCATATGTATCTTGGATACTAAATTGGAGTATAGTTACAAAATGCTGTAAACCTGTAAGCCTGTCATTTATTTAGCCGAAGCAAATTTCCTCTTCTATTAGAGTGTAAAACGCGTTTTCATCTGAATATAGACCATTTGGAAGTTTTTTTTGAATCAGCAAAGTGTAAGAAGACGAGTATCGAATGACCCAAATATATTATTAAAAGACTGTTGTCTAACATAATTATATTTCTTTCAATATGTAAGTCCTTGCTTTTTACGAGTATAACACAATAAAATAATTGCGATTTAACTCGATAAAAAACGGGCTATCCTTAAAGTTTTGTTAAAGCCGTGATGCTCCTCATTTTCGGATCATAACCATCACGCTGGCCTGGTATCGCCCACTGCCGGGTTTAGAAAAGGCTGCAGTCAGACTTAAGCAGGAGGCATAGACCTCCTTTCCCTTTTGCCAGCCTTTTCTGTCATGCGATTATGCTTCCCGTATCCACATAATGCCCTGCATCCTGGGTGATATATTCGAATATTTTCGGGAAAAATAATTGCTATATCCTACTCCTATAATATTATAAATGTCAAAGTTTATAAGGATGGATGTATCGATATTTGTTCCTCTTTCACGCAAAAACTACTGAACTGATTGGGCTGAAATTTGGTATGAGTATAGTTTGGGACCTGGAATAACATAGAGGCAATTTTTATCCCGATAAAACGCGGGCGAAGGCGCGGGCAGCAGCTTGTATGATTATAAAAAATCTATTGATGTGACTAATAACATTACTTGTTAAAATTGATTAGCTGCTCACATAATTTCATCGGGAAAAATAAATTGGTGTGGAGCGTACGAGCCCACATCTTACTTGACGTCAGGGGTTCTTCCCACTCCAACGCGGTTCATTGGTAAGTTAAGTAATGAAGGGTTCTGGTATAAAGCTGTAAGTTATTCAGAGGAGTATCTAAGCACGTGTTTCCAACGCTCGCTCGCTCCAGACGGATATAGCGATATGGACCATCACGTTTATAGCCTACCCGAGATCGACCTTTGTAACTGATCATACGAGTGTTTATTTGGCTGTTTTTCACTTCTTTCGATAGTACGATCATGAACCCAAGTAATAACACCTGTTTTCTGGAGATATCAGGTAGGACTTTTTCTGCAGATTTTAATTTCCTACGATGCGGACTTACGTACCCACCGACCACTCCCCAATTTCTCTTCATCTTTGATCTTGTCCTGAAAATACAATAGGAGAAAAATACAAAACAAAACTGGATCTAACCTCGTATATTTTAATCTTGTTTTGTTTGTTTTCACGCAGTCATTAGATAGGTGTTTTAACGAAAAACATTAATCAATTATTAATCAATATTACGAGTAATTAGTGCCCCGGCTTCGCACGTGTGCAATGCTGATACTAAATATTATTGACAGCCAGCGGTCAAAATCAAAACTGTTTCGAACTTCTGTGCATAGAATCTAGGATATCTAGAATATCTAGGTGTCTAGAAGAGAAAATATAAAGTCGTTCCAATTATGTATTCGTTAAACACCAAAATTGGTGCCCAAAAGCTCCATTATCAGCAAAGCACGTGTGCAAACCAGACTTACGAGGTTTTAGAACGGACTGTACATTTTCCAGAAAATATCCAAAGTATTTCTGGAATATTAGACATGCACAAAAATGTGTTTGAAATCGTAGCGAAAATAGGAACGAATTTATGGTGTCTACGTACACTGTACGAACTTCATTACCGATTCCCAACCCTGTCCGACGGTAAGCCTATATAATATTTATCTGACAAAGGCAAGCGAAATGCTACGATTGCATTTATAAAATTCCACACTCAGAATCCATTTCACTGTACCTATTCTCTATTGAGCACAAAACTGAGCACAAAGCATTGTCTATGAAGTTTGTTTAGGTTACTTATTCGCAAAACGATACAGATATCTTCAAAAGCTATAAATGTTTTATATGGAAAACCGACCCCTCCAGCTCAGCCCGTGGATTTCATAAGAGTTAGTTTCCGACTTCAAAAACAGAAAGAGGAACCTACTTACCAGAGGAAGGATTTTTAAAGTTGACAGTAATAAAAGTAATTATGACGATGTAAATGATTCGCTTTCACACGTACTAGCCGCCAATAATCTCTTACTCAATGCTAAAAAAACCAATTCATGTTACCAAATGTAAGAGAATTTCCAACTAAGATTATGCTAAAGGATGAGATTGTTCACTTTGTAGACTCAACTGTTTTCTTAGGCTTAGATATTGATTCCACTCTTCAATGGAAACCGCAAATTGATGCTCTCGCAGGCAGACTTAGTTCAGCACCCTATACAGTTCGTACAATTAGATATATTACCGATGAAGATACAGCTATGTTAGTTTATTTCAGTTACTTTCATAGTATTATGTCTTATGGTATTTTGCTTTGGGGACAGGCAGCTGACATCCAGACTTTCTGTTCTTCAAAAAAGGGCTGCACGCGCAATTTATAAATTAAAGCCACGCGATTCTTTGAGAGAATTATTTAAAGAGATAAATATTTTGACAGTATAAAATAGAGATAGCTTTTTGAAAAAGTGTGATGTTCACAATAGAAATACAAGAAACAAGAACAAATTACACATCCCAGTATAAAGATTACGAAAGGTAGGGAAATCATTTATGGGCAATAGTGTGCGCTTCTATAATAAGCTTCCATCTGAAGCAACTGAACTTCCTATTCGTAAATTTAAACAGTACATTAAACAAAATCTTATCAAGGCCTTTTACTCCATAGATGATTACATCAATGATGTTAATGCTAGGCCAGATGTCGCTCCGTTCCGCACTGTCAGTAGTATGTATGAAATTCAATGTTCTGTTTAGCTTTATAGAAATATTGACATGTATCTAAATCGCATTAAATTTAGATAGGGAAAATAAACATGTATGAGACACACCAGTGATGTTATAAATGTGCTAATGGTTTCTTTTTCACTTCTTCCACTAGTGCACAAAAAGCAAAAGGGTAGCACATTGGACGTATGGGTGTGTGCTGATCCTACTATAATAATAATATAAATTTGGCCCGTGATCATGGAAATGAGAAACAGAAAAATATAAATTTTAAAGTAAATCTGTCTGTCTGTTACCTTTTCACGCCTAAACGGCTGATCGGATCTTATTTAAATTTGGCAGGGAGGTAGATGGTACCCCGGGGACGGACATTGGGTACATGAAAAGCTCATGCGAAGCAGCGGGCAGCAGCTAGTGAAAAACAAATGGTCTAGAAGCCTTGTCAATCTTGTCAAGTACATGCTACGCAAACCTGATTGTTTTACAGCACCAACAACAAACCTCTACGCAAACTGCTCCATGTATGTTTAGCATAAAGTGAGTAAGTTAAGGTAAAGGTTTAGCCCAAGTTATAGGTAGATCGGTTCTCGAGGCCCTATTTTATATTTTATCAAATATTCGTAAAAACAGCACTCTATCGAATGAATATTGAGGGACATTCAGTAAATGTACGCTCGAGTGAGCAATCAATCAACATGCGTCACCTCCCTCAATCTCTTCATGACTGAATAAGATTTTTGATTCATGAATTCTCAATCATTATTTTATGATAAAGCTTATGTTGGCACACCTTAAAGCTGGATCAAATAAAGCATTCGTTTAAGCAGGGTATTTATTGCCCATATTTTATTTTTAGCTTCTGCCAGCGACTTCAATCGCGTTGTTTCTATGCATGCAAATGAAATGACCTATATTTCTACTATAGGAATTGATTTATGGGTTAAAATAAGTCTACGTGCTAGATCCAGATTGACATGCAACCACATTTTTTTGGTAAGGCCGCCTTTTGTACTGTATTTATTTTAATTTTAGATATAAGAGTTTTTTTGTAATTTTAATAGGTACAATAAAGTGTTCATTCATTTAATTTCAGACCATTTTGTAGTTTTAACGTCAAAAGTAACAACATCATCCATCCAATATTCCGGACTTATAATATCAGTGTGATAGATGTGAAGTTAGGTACATTAAAGCCCGAACAGTGCTTACAGCTGGTATATCGTACGCTGTTTAACTGATCAATTATCACATTTCTTGTCAAATAGTTCTTTCTCAAGCCGATTGACGTTGATAAGAGATTTGGTCATTGATTATAGTATTTTTCACGTAGGAAGCGTTCTGTGACGTTTAGCTTTGACAATTAACTACAACGTGTGCAAAGCCACGGGTAGAAACTAGGTAATCAATAAACTAGAAACACGATATGTGAACACATTGCCAGTTATAGTGCATTTGTAACAGCTCATCGCTAATGGAGAACAAACATCGTTAGTTAGCCTGTGAATTCGACGCGTTTTGTATGACCGACCTAATCGCAGGCTTATTTTATAGGAGTTTGAAAACTGAAAAAAAAACAGATTAAAAATAAGGGATTCAAACTTGGTTTTTAGTTTTTGCAAAACAATCAAATTATATTGAACATTTATCACCTACAAAGTTAGGTGTTAACTAGAGGATGAGCGATATGTGTGATATTATTTTTGAACATAGTGCCTGAAAGCTCGTATTTGAAAAAGAAAACGTATAAGTTTGATCAAAAAATAATTGAACATTGTTGTTCCAAGCTCTGCCTTCTGTGGTAGTTTCAAAAACTGTGTTACAGAAGGCAGTGTCTTCCTCATTAAGCTAAGGCTTGTGCAACCAATCTACATACATATATACCTAATGAAATGTTGTTTCTTAACAAAGCAACTTTGGTTGTGAACTAGCGCTGCCCACGGCTTTACACGCGCTTTTCAAGTAGCCTACGTCCATCCCCGGGACACCGTCTATCTCCCTGGCAAATTTCATTAAGATCCATTCACCCGATTAGCCGTGAAAAGGTTACAGACAGACAGAGTTACTTTCCAAATTATAATATTAGTATACATTAATTTACTAATCGCCTAAAAAAAATTATATGCATCACACAAGAAAAGACCGAAAAGACCACAAGTGAGCGGTATTTTACAATAGCTTCACCTGCAAAAGTCCAGTAACGCTTTCATGGCCATCTGCGGTCAACAGCATTAAAGTCATTTAGAAAAAAAAAATACCTTCACCTTTAGACGGCTAATAGAAACATCAACACAAGCACAAACGCGATCAAAAAGGTTTAAAGGCAATGACCCGCCGCCGGCTCCCTTTACTATAATACTTCGGTAGTTTTTGTTCTCGACAGAACAGCCACGTATAATCTTGGTAATCCAAGTACATAAAACTAGCGACCCACCCCGGCTTCGCACGGGTGCAATGGTGATACTACTAAATTGTACATATAAGCCTTCCTCTTGAATCACTCTATCTATTAAAAAAACCACAAAATTCGTTGCGTAGTTTTAAAGATCTAAGCATACATAGGGAAAGACAGCGGGAAGCGACTTTGTTTTATACTTATGTAGTTATGACAAAGTATTATTTTCCGTTTACACATGCGAACAAAGACGTAAGTTCAGGAACTCTGATATTCTTGTCACGTGAACGTAAATATAGCTTCTCTAACTCATAATTCAAGAACTTGTAACAACCTACTGAAATTGGCACATTTGTTCCAAAGGTGAAAAAGTTCTAGATACTCTGAAAAATATATTTGAGTGAGGTAATTGTCAGATTCGCTGCCACTTATACTTAATCTATAGATAGTTTGTATTTGGTATCTTTAAATAATAGCAACAAATTAGAACTAGGTAAGTAGTATTTACAATTGAAACAATTGAGCCAACTGCAGACTGTTGCAAACAATCTACAGGTAGCCCAACTGGTCCATTATGAATACTAGGCGGGAGCGTCCCCAAGACTGTGGCTTTATATTTTGTATTTTTAATTTCAGCGGCTTTCAGGTACTTAAACCATTAGCTAGGACAAAAAGTGGTACAAAGACACAAAGAAAACTTACTTAGGGATCGTCCATTAATCACTTTAGATTGAAAAAACTAAAAAATACACGTAATTTTGGGTAGGGGAGGAGTTGGTCTTAAATCTCACCACGTATCACCAAGGGAGAGGAAGGGTTAAAAAATGCTAAAAAACATCACGTGGTTAATGGACGACCCCTTAATCCTGTGGCTCAGGGACCCAAAGTGTATCTTGCCCTCCGACTTATGACTACTCCAGGCATCTCGGTTCTGAGCGTTCTCTGGCCAGCTATGGGCGTCGCATCAAATAAAGGCTTTCTAAAGGATGTCTCAGAATATTTTTAGTTTTTAACCGACTTCAAAAAGAGGAGGTTATCAACTCTGTATGTTTTTTTTTGTATGTATGTTACGCGGTATCTCCGCCAATTATGGACCAATTTTGAAAATTCTTTCACTTTTGTATAGAAAACGTTCCGAAGGGGTCACATAAAAGTGTTATCCCCAGGGAATTAGTATTTATCCCACAAAATTTAAAAACAGTGTAAAAGTAAGGGAATATGAAGTCGGTTCATCGTTTTTTAAACCACGCCATACTATTTATTTGAGTATTACGTGCGAACCACAAGCAGCAGGGTGTGGGGAGTGGTCTCAATCGCTTGGCGAGCTTTCTTAGTTTAGTAGCCATCGAAAGATAAACGGGAGTGCACCGCGCATTTTGCGTGCGAGCGTTTTATAACTCTTTGACCGCTACGCCAAAAACGTATTCCCGTGTTCTCTTCGCCTTTTCCTCGGGTGATTTGTGATGTACATATAGGTGACTATGGCTGTCAAAGGGTTAAAAACATCGTTTCATACGCTATTGTTCGACATCTCTTCATTACTCATTCCAATTTAACGAATATGAGAAGTGTGCCAACTGCAATTTTTATCAAGCATTAGGTGCGCAAGTTTGAGGAGACTGGGAAAACAATGCAGGATACGACAACTGGGCGGATAAGGACTTTATGAGATAACCTTTATAATAAGTTTTTAAAGAGCTTCAAAATGGCAGTTACTTTTGAATAGTTTACTTTGTCGGTATACGTCTATATAATGGAAAAACTTTTGTGTAGACGTCTAATTAATTAGTTTGTGAACTTCGCCATAGTATTAGTAGGAATTTCGGATTTAACCGGACTTTGCTCATAGAGATAAACAATTATTGGCAAACGTGTAATTAAATTTCACTGACGTGATATCGATACCGATCGAGGGGCAATCAAGCTTTTGGAATAATCACGGTTACTGAGGGGTTGATTTCGGATCCACCTACCTCTACTCTTCCTGTGTAGGTTTTTTCAACTGACAACCTCGGAAAGATTCTGTTTATCATTAGAAATCTGAGTGCATTTTGTCCGCTAGAGTGGAAAGAGTTTTTAAAATTCGAACCTTTCTATTCCACACTTTTTTATACCGTAAGTCCACCGAAAATACATTAAAAATTTAACTATCAATATCACCAATTGCAGTAATTTTTATTTGTAAAATGAATAAACACTAATTTAATAAATTTGCTGTTTTTTGCACCTGGCGTTTTCCTCGTTGTAGTAAGTTGAAAAATTGTGTGTTTCACTCGGCAGCAAAGTTATTTTACATCTCGTACCTTTGAAACCCTCGCTACGCTCAGAATTCTATATTTCTATATTTGAACCACTCGCTTCGCTCGGTGTTCAATCCTAGATTCCTTCGCGTGCTCAGGTTTAGGCTTAGGCTTCAATACAAGTACTCGCACCAAAAACCAACTTTGCAGCCTTGCATAACAATTAACTATTACATGAAAGCTGGAAGTAGGTAGATAAATAAATTCAAACAAAATAAATCACATTCAACTACTTAAACCGACTTCGAAAATAGGATGAGGTTCTTATTCAGCTGTAAGTTTTTTTATGAATGTTCATCGAATTCTCGGTTATAAATAGACCGATTTGGATGATTCTTTTACAATTAATTAGAAGATGATACCGGGGTGGTCCAATAAACATTTAATTTCCCTCTTGGATATAATTTTTTTAGTATTTATCCCGAAAATCTTAAAAAACACCTTACAACTAAGGGATTCGAAGTCAGTTTTTTTTGCAAAACAAATTCTAATAACATCCTGTACATTAAGAACAAAGTGAGTAGTAAAAATATGTAGGTGTAATAATATGTACCCGTATGTACACTCCCCAGTTTTCTCTACATACATACATACATATTTTCACAGCTGACTGTAGATACATTTTCCTTTAAAAAAACATTCTACCCACCTATGTGGGTCTTCTAATATAAATATAGGTTTCTCCTTTTATTTTTACTCTCCAACTCCAAACTCCAATTTCTTCCCTATAGGCACAATGTAAAACATTCAAAAATTAGAAATTTCATTGTTGCGACAGCTTTAAGCCGTAGTTACGCATGCAAACGAAGGACAAACCGCGGGTCGCCTGAGATTACGAGATTTACTTTATTTGCGGCTTATTCTCCACCAAGTGATTATTGCCAGCTTGACATTCCGCTCCAAATTGCTCTACCTAAAGGATAAAAATATATATGTGGGTTTGCGCGGAAAATTTATTCAACCTCAGTAGAGACGGTTCTTTTGGTTATGTCGTGTTTGAGAATGCAATCAGTTTGCAAGAAATTTTCACGTAAACTCACAAGCTCATTTAGCAGCCGGTTGTTCGTAAGAAGGCCTATTACGAAATATCGCTTTATTTCGTTCGATCGGTAATCTAATCGAATGAAATTTTGTACGAAGTTCAGCTGTTTGTTCACTTTGGAATTATGACATTCTACTTGACCCTGAAAGTTTGTTGGTTTTCATGTAAAAATCGATTAAAAAGTCAGTCAAAACATCCTTTCGAAAACAATCCCTTCGTGAGTAAGCGAGATATGTACATACATACATGCTGAGTTTTTCGGCCGTTCTTCGCAACTGCGGATAAAATTACCTAGATCAAGCCTACAGTATCGACAGAATTGTGATGAAAATCAACGTTGTGGAGTTACTCGCAAGATTCATCGCTGAGCATGGACCTTTTCTGATAGGTACCGCGGGAACACCGCCCTGATCATCGCACACGGCCTGATCTGAACAATATTACCTGAGTCATGTCAGTTTTTAAGTAATTAATACTTGTACCTGTATTTATATTTTTTTAAGTCGTGTGTAGTGTTCGTTGCTAGATACATAAGTTTGCTTTTATAATTTCGTATACCTGTCAGATATACGAAATTATAAAAGGGCTGGCTACATGGGTATATGCTACATGGCTACATGCAGATAAACAGATAAACATTTTATTAATAATTTTTCTAATTATAAGTCACATTGAGTCATTCATTATCATTAATAAAAAAAAATATACACATTATGAATTTATTGCATATTACATATTCTGATTTAGATTTTAAAATTCCTCGTATGTATAAAACGCCCTCTCTACGAGCCAGCTTTCATGCTGGCTGCCTACATGGGAGACCATCCACTCGATGGACCGACGACATCGTAACGGTCGCAGGGAGTCGATGGATGGAGGCGGCTCAGGACCGCTATTTGTTGCGTCATATGGGGGAGGCCTATGTCCAGCAGTGGACGTGTACCTATGGGCTGATATGATGATGATGATGTTACCTGTCAGAATTAATGTATTTTCATTCCATTTGACATTAGAGTGGTTTATTGTTAGATAAACAAACTATAATCGCGCCAGCTTTTAAAAATTTACCAAACGCTGATTATCTCTAGGCTAAGACATTGGTTAATTTGTCGAAGTCTCTAGGTATCATCTTTTGTCATCATCAAATCTTTTGATTTAGTTATTATTTTATCAGCGTACGAACAACCGGATGAGTCACAAAGAGAGTCACTTAGGACATCACTTATGTGGTCAACTGCATTCTGACCAATATAAATAAAAATAAATAAATAATGCTGGACAATTCACACTGCATTATCTAGCCCCAAGCTAAGCAGAGCTTGTGTTATGGGAACTTAATAGGTCCAATTCTGTACATAGAAGATATTTAGAACATTTTTTTTGGAGGGCACTTTATTATCGATACTGATGCCAAAAATGTTTTTTTTTTCCATCATGTCTGTCTGTTTGTCTGTCTGTATCTTGGCCGCGCATAGCTCCGAAATTACTGAACGTATTGAAATGAAACTTGGCAGGATTTGAGTTCGTACTACGAGGAAGGACATAGAATACTTTTTATCCCGGATTTCAATAGGGTTCCCTTGGGAGAGGGGATGAAAGTAAAATTTGTTGGCTGCGCATAGCGCCAAAAGTACTGAATTTATTCAAATGAAACTTGGCAAGATTTTAGTTCATACTATGAGAAAGGACATAGAATACTTTTTATCCCGGATTTCAATAGGGTTCCCTTGGGAGAGGGGATGAAAGTAAAATTTCTTGGCTGCGCATAGCCCCGAAACTACAAGTTATTCAAATGAAACTTAGCATGATTTAAGTTCATATTACTAGAAAGGGCATAAAATACTTTTATCCTGGAATTCACAAGGGTTCCCTTGGATGAGAGGATGGAAGTGAAATTTTGCGCGTTGCAGTATGGCGGTTTCGATCCCCACCCTTCATCTTTCATAGAACAGGCCCAGCGACCATAATCTACAACAATAGAAGTTAAAAAAGGGTCTCTACCTGAGTGGTGACGTAATCAGTGGTCAACTTTAAAAGCTCCTAGCCAGCGCATTTTTTATGTTAGAACGTAGGTTTTTTTTTATTTAAAGGCTATTATGATAGACAATAATAAAAAGTCATAAAAATGTCTAGTATTATTATAGGCTTAATTTTAAGATTTTTGGAGATTATTGGAAAAAACCAGCATAGAAAATGGAATTTTAATACAAAAATTAAACTTTAAGTCACGATAGCCACTCGTTTGTGAGTTATTTGTTATTTTATCGTCATTGTCACATATCTGACATGATTATGGTTTTTATTTTAACAAAATAGACCCACTACTTTGGAAGAAATCATTTTTTTATTAAATAGAGTCATTACTGAATAATACAAATTTTTATTCATCAATAAAGGATATACGAATTTTTTTAATATTTTTTTGTCGATAATTTTTGATCTAATTTCACCCCCTTTCGGGGTTGCACTTTATCCAGGGACACATTGTATATATTAACAACTAAAAATGTTTACCGCTCAACGAAGTGGGCGCGGGTCAGCTAGTACATAATATAATACACTACATAGATAGATATTTTTTACTATACATAGAAAACGTGCAGAACACCCTGAATAAATATTTGCAGATGCAGTAAAAACATTTGTCCCGAAGCGGGAATCGAACCCGCAACCTCCTGCATCGCAGGCTGACCTTCGCCCACCGCGCCACAGAGGTCGTCATATGTACCTATAATAAAACAGGAGAAGCCTGTCGGCTGTGGAGCGGCCATTGCTGGACGTAGGCCTCCTCTGAAAGGCTGTTGATGATGATGATGACGTATGTAAAATTTAGAATTTACAAGATCATTAAATGTTGTTGAATCCTCTAGAAACTCTTGAAGGCACTAGTGTATGTAATAAATTTCAGATTTCAATAACTTTATTTCTTTAGCCTTTTAAAATAAGCACTTAGACAATTCAAACTTTATACTATATATAAATACATATAATAATTATTACCAAATAAGAAATAAGGTGTTATTGATTTTCTCTTCACAATTTTTTTTTTTGTCCGCTAGTTGAATATTTATATATGTACTAGCTTTTGCCTGCGACTCCACACGCGTTTTTGAAATAAAAAGTAGGCTATATGTTATTCTAGGTCCAGATATGTGCAAAATTGCAAAAAAAAACACAATGGCATAATAAAATTTCGCCTTTATAATATTACTAGTTGCTGCCCGCGCCTTCTCCGCGTTATTTTTTATCGGGATAAAAGAAGACAACGCGTCCCAAACTATGCCCATACCAAATTTCAGAATAATCGGTTCAGTAGTTTTTGCGTGAAAGAGTTACAAACATACATATACTATACATCCATATCGTTACAAACTTTGACATTTATAATATTAATAGGAAGGATTAAGATTATATATATATATTATATAAATAGTGCTTACCTATTTAAATCTTTGCCAACATTATTTATGTAAGGTAAACAGAAAGCAGCACAATCTGCCTGTGGCTGGCTGCCTGCATAATTGGTTTTGTGGTCATATTCCAGCCGGATAATTGCATGACTGAGCAAGATAAGTACCTAATGATTCGCTATTATTATTTAAATAAAGTGATTAGGTAATGACTAGGCATTGTACACACCTAATAGAATCGAATACTTCCTACTAATATTATAAATTTCAAAGTTTGTATGGATGGATGTATGGATATTTGTTACTCTTTCACGCAAAAACTACTGAACTGATTAGGTTGACATTTGGTATGAGTATAGTTTGTGACCTGGAATAATATATAGGCTATTTTTTATCCCCATAAAACGCGGGCGAAGGCGCGGTTTGCAGGCAGGTTGGTGGAGACCTATGACCGTCTATTATGCCTATGAGATGACCTCATAGGCACCATAGGTGGTCATAGGCCTTCTCATAGGGTCATCAGGGACATCATCACCAATAACTATGATGAATCGAAATTTTCGATGATAAGTAAATGAAGGAAAGATAGTATGTATTCTATCGAACGCGAAAAAAACAGTGATTCGGTTTATATTGTGGCCGTCAGTGACTATAAAAGTCGATTGCCTTTCTCTCTCATCTCACTTCCTAAGTAGCAAAGCCCAGTCACGTCCCTAGTTATTGAGTAAGTTCACGTCTGGCGCCCACAATGACAAAATACATTGTGTGTTTGTACCTACGCAAACTTTACCTACCACGTTTATTACACGTACGTGGGTGTCTCTAGGAATTACTGCGTTATAGGTCAACAGAGAGAGGCAACGAGCAACGTGAGTCATAGAAAATGTATCGCAAAACGGTGTGAAAAATGATTTGTAGGGTGCCTGTATAAATGTGAAGGTAGCGCTTCGTTTATACATGCATAATGTATGAACGCTGAGCGTGTCCGTCGCGACGGAGCCGGCCCGGTATCACAAGTTTATGACAGCTGCATCAGCTATGCAACTTTTCCCACTAGCTTGTGTCAGCTCATGTTTACGGCCTGAAATACTACTTTTAGAGCGCTTGTTTTTAGTTAAACGCTGATCTGTTACACCCACAGGTTTAGGGCATGCAGAACCGGTTCCGTTTCCAAATTTCTGAAACCCGGTTCCCGTACGCAGTCAGAACCGGGGGAACCGGTTCCCCCGGTTCCAGCTAAATCGATTTAAAGATCGATTAAATAGATTAAAGATCGATGAAAAGTTCTTCAGAGGCTGTTTAACTCCATTATTCTCGATGGATTAACGCCAGTGGCGTAGAACAGGAGTGTGGTACCACCATACTTCTTTTCTGACTGTTCCATAACAATGGTGAAAATTGTGAAATAGCTCTGCTAGAGAACTATACGCCCATTTCTCTGCACTTTGACGGTTTGAAGGTTTGATGACTTCCAACCTCGCACTTGCCGGATTCCGAAAAGGATTTTGTACCGTAGACCACAGTCTTATATACTCAAGAGATGATACAGAAAATAGAGGGGCATAATCGGCCATTATATCTCGTGTTTGTAGACTACGAGAAATCCTCTGATTCAATCGAAACTTGGGCAGTGCTACAGTCGCTTCAGCGATGCCAAATGGACTACCGATGCCTATATCTAAGTGTTGAAGTGTTTGACAAGGCCATAATGTCTATCCAGTGCCAGAACCTGAGCACAAAACAGATTCCCATTGCAAAAAGCTGTGAGTCAAAACTCAAAGTGCTTCATTTCCTTTACAAGACTCATAGACACGTCACAAAATTAAAATTACATAAGAAAGTAATCACTTTATTTCCCAGTTAAAACTGTGTCCTATTACTTTCAACTCTTTGTATCTTGTCACTCAAGTAAGAAATAAGAAGACTCAAAGGGTTGTCCTTTATTCCATAGTAATGTAGTTTCCCGGTTAATGTTCCATAGTGTACCTACATAATCAGATACTTTTAACAAGTCGTAAAAAACGCCTAACACATCTTGCGATGTCTCCTAACCATCAAAAATCTGCGATACCAACTCTACACCGGCATCAGTAGTTGACCTGCCTGCAAATAAACCCGAATTGCTTACGTTGTAGCAGGGAATTGCCATCGAAATGCCTAAGCAATTCATGTAAAATATTTTTTCAAAAACTGGTTAATGTAGGCTTTGCTGATACTGCACACTGATCACAGCAGTAGTCAGAGATAATACGCTATCTTCCAAAACTGTTCAGCTCTGCATTGGAGGATAAATTTAAGCTCTTGGTCTAGGACAGATATGGCATCAATATCATTATCGATTAAAACACACACCTTCGGTTTGCCGACGATATAGTCATTATAAGAAGACCTAAACAAGATGCTCAGAGACCTCAACACCCGACAGGTAGGTCTTAAAATGACCATGGGTAAAACAAAGATTATGTTGAATGACCATGTCGCACCCATAGCAGTCCACTTTGAAAACGATGTTATAGAAGTTGTTATTTCCTATGTCTACATAGATCAACTGATCTAACAAGGGTAAATCCAACTGAGATATATTGATCAGCTGATGAATCCAACTCGGATGGGAGCCATTAGGGCCGCTTCGCAATATATTCTCGTCACAGATATCGAAAAGCATAAAGAAAAAAGTGTTCAATCAATGTGTGTGGCACAAGCAACAGTGGCACTGTTGCCAGAACTTATGGATCCGAGGCGTGGTCGCGTTTGCGCTCAGAGACCTATGCTTAAAGTTTTTCTAATTGACAGAATCCAGAATGCGGAAAGCCGTATAAGAAAGTCACCGACATAGCTCTCAAAATAAGATATTTTTAAATGTTTTCTTTTTTAGATAAGTAGTCATTATCGGTCTTCAAATCTAGTATCTAATCGACCTATTTTCTTTCCGAACATATTTTTCTCAATTTGTGTATACGTTTTAATATGTGAAATTCAACCACATTTATTTTTCAAAGGAACCGGGGGATCCGGGTTTACTGCTTTTGGAACCGGTTCCACATATACCTTGCAAGAACCGGGTATACCCGGGTATTTCAGAACCGGGTAGAACCAGGTTACATCATTCGAGAGGTAAACCTACACAGGTGTATAGCCCTCACACTTTGAAACTTTTAAAGCAATACTGCATTATAGCTTCACTAGTATAAAACGAAAGCTCATTCCGATTGTCCCTATGTATGCTTAGATCTTTAAAACTACGCAACGGATTTTGATGCGGATTTTTAATACATAGAGTTGTTCAAGGGCAAGTTTAATATGTATAATTTAGTATCAGCATTGCACCCGTATGGGGGAGGCCTATGTCCAGCTGTGGGCTAATATGATGGTGATGATGATGATTGCACCCGTGCGAAGCCGTGGCGGGTCGCTAGTAAGCTATAAAATCAAGCAACGGACATTTTCTGCGACAACGAAAACCAAATTGCAAGCAAAACATATGAATTTGCCTCAACAGATTTTCATTAAAATAGGCTTAAAACATTTTACCCAGAATTTCACCCACGCCACCAATTTTGGAACAAATCTTTGTAAGAGAACGCCGGCACGCACCACCCAGGCCGCCGCCGCCGCCGGCGACGCTTGCTTCCCTCATCCCTGAGCTTTTATCATTACACGGACTGTATTATCTCCACCCGCACGCAAAATTGACATTCCCCTTCTGTATTCACGCGGCAAGTAGGTAATAGAACATCCCTCATCACGCCACCCATTAGCAACACTCGTTTTTTGCTCGTGAATCTCCTGATTGCCGTTTCCTAATATCCTCAGGAAATAAGTAGTAAAACTCCGCGTAGTACGATGTGAGTGGAATTTCTTTCGGCTCATTAAAATTCAATAGGTAAAAGTAGAATTTAGTGTTTGTTTAGTAGAGAGGCAGGTACGGTGTGCTCGCTGGCTATTCGTCCCGGGGCGAGCGGTGGCTCACGTTTGCATTTTGCATGAAAACCATTGTTTGGCTCACTATATTACCCGTATATGTAAGTACTTACTTGAAAGACCGACGACACGGGCTCAAAGAGATTAAAATTTGAGATTTATTACGAGGTGGTTAGTCATCTGAAGTAAAGTTTCGCAAGAACATCCACTTAGATGTAAGTAACCTTGACTTTCTATAAACACCTACGTGAATGTATAATTACTTCTTGCGGGTACACTGAAAATGTCGACTTATATCAGGGGATATATCAACGCCCACAATTTGGTATTAGATACTAAATATAATGTTAAATTGACTGAAAATACAAATGGTAACAACAAAGGTTTTTATGATTCTATAGATGTTTACATCGTTTGTTTTTTGAAAGAACACTTGAAGTGAGTCCGTTGTGTTTTAAGCTTCCAGAGTTATGTTCCAATGTGTACGTAAACCTGGAAGGGCTATTAAAAAGTTCCGCATGGCTCGAGTGGACCAGCTTATTGCCCACTTCAGGATTAGCTCGTACCTACTTGGTGAAACCAAAGTTTTCACTTGCTTTTTGTTTCTTCTCAAAAATTTCTTAATCCACGGAATTTTACTTATACGGTTTCGTTCTGACTTAAGGTGCTACCCCAACTCACGATAGCGCTGCCACCTATTTATTGTATTTTGTTTTGTCTTGTGAACCATTATAATATTATATATTTAAGGGTCAAGGGTCATATTAAAACCGTCATAACTTCTAAACTATCGTATTTAGGGCTAAGATGCACGTCTTATTTTGAAACATACATTCTGTACTATCGTCTAAAAACAAAAAACATGTAGCTTGACAGTTTTGATTTTATGAAAAAGCTAATAATTTTAAAAAAAAGCTAAAAAAAGCTATTTTTTGTATTATAAATTCCCATTTCCTCTTTTATAAAATAGAAAGTGCAACAATGTTATCATTGCTTTATTGTCTACATTATTAGCTATCAAATGAGTCCTCTATCGTCTTCCTAGGACCTCTACTTGGGTAGCTATAGCTTAATCAGTACAAGTACCCGTGCAGAAAACAAAATGGCTACCATTTTATCATGGAGAGAGAGAAAACAAATAGGGATAGTGATTTGTCGATAAAATTTGCCGGATTTCACGCCCCCAAAGTCTCCGACACCGGTGACCAGACACATTGTATATATACATATTTTCGTATCTTATTTATTTAGGCAGAGATGCGAAGCAGGTGTACACCAAACTTTGTTTGAGCATCTCTGTTCAAGCTATACAAAATAAAATCACAACTTACATTAAAAAAGCTTAAGGTATCACAAACTGCCAAAAGATTTTTTTTTATTACACTTCACTACATATTATAAAACAAAGTCCTACTTCGCTACTGTCTGTCTGTTCGCAATAAACTCAAAATAGATGACCGGTTTTTATGTGGTTTTCACCAATCGATAGAGTGATTCATGAGGAAGGTATAGGTGTAGTTATATAAATTATCAAGGTTTTGTGTAAATTGGTTGAAATTAAACGATTATTGTTGGAAGTGTCGGAAAAAGTCAAGCCGACCTTTTCCGTAATATGGGCCTGGGAGCTTTCATCATTTCATTTCATTTATTTCAACTCTAGGAACACAAAGGAGCACTTAGTCACGTCAAAAAATTACATAAAAGACTTAAGTCTAAAAAGGTAATGTAGCATAACAAACAATGCGCAACCGGCCAGAGGCACGGCGCTCCCGCCGCAGCAAAACTGATGACAACGCGCGTCGTCAGCGCACCCCGCCGCTCGGTCCGTCCCTATAAAAGCCGCAACACGGCTGTACTCGCCAGTGCCTCACAGCGTCATTATGAAAAGGCCTCGAAACATTTCAATCCCCTTATATCCACCATGCCCGATTATCCCATTGACGACCCTCCCACGAGTTCTCTCCTCCGTAGACCGAGACACGTTCTCGGTGACCCCGTTGACCCAATCACCGCCGCTAACCCGGAGGTGACGGCAACCAATTCGCTTCCGCACACTACACAACCGACCAAAAACCGACCCCGCCGGATGCGGGGTCGAAGAGTTCCCCGCTTCCGCCCTTAGGTGCATTCGTGCACCTAGGCGAAACCTCCATTACCCTCTTGTGTAGCATCTGGCGACAGCCCAAGCCGAGGCTCGCACCTAAGTGGTGGCCCTTGTGCGTGTCGCACCAACCTAATTTTACCGGCGAGGCGCCCTCTGCGCCCGCCAAAAGCCCGGTAACGCTGTCATGGCCATCTGCGGTCAACAGCATTATAATCCATTCGAAAAAAAAAAAAAACTCGCCAGTCAGTCGGCTCACTTCATCCGCAATGGGAAGGTGCTCCGACTAGACGACGCTCTCACACCGCTACTAGTGATTGACGCATCCGGACGCTCGCCTGGAACGGCTCTCGCTAGTAGTTGGTCCAACGTGGGGCCATGATCACGCTACAAATTAGCGTTCAACGTAAAGGCCAACTCGTAACCCCACTGGGAAGAATAAAAAAAAGAAAGAACAAGAGACGGCATTTCGAGAGTTGAAAACTCGCCCCGCCACAGCTCTCGAGTCTACGTACACAGACACGTTCCCACCACCGCGCGCGTATATAAAACGCAGCCCGCTGCCGTGGAACGTTAGTCTACTCGCTGCAGTCATAGCACCCGCAACGGGACATTCGACTGTAGTAGTTGTAGCAGTCAATCGGCTCACTTCATCCGCAATGGAAAGGTGCTCCGACTAGACGCTCTCACACCGCTACTAGGGTTTGTCGCATCCGGACGCTAGCCTGGAACGGCTCTCGCTAGTAGTTGGTCCTACGTGGGGCCATGATCATAGCTAGCCAAGATCAGGAACAAGAAACGGCAGTTCAGGCCCTGAAGACTGACTTCACTATGGCCCTATTCTACGACAAGCGGACGAGACCCAGCCGTATGTCCTCAACTCAGACGCGTACAATTCCGCGCTTGAATATGCTTTAATGCAGGGGGAGGGAAAATACGACTATGGGTGCTGGGATGACAAGTTTCCTAGCATTCGTTTCGCGATGAACACCGCCAACAGAACTCCCGATGACAACGCTCATGATCTGCGCCAGATCGTACTATCAGAGAACTTTGTGCCAGAGATAACGCCAAAGCTTCTCCAATTGGCAGAAACTCTGAAAAGAGCTCGAGAGGTACGAGAGAACAAGGAAGAAATAAGAAAAGAGGCAGTAGACAAGAGACGCCGAGAGGATCCTGGCTACGAACCTGGTGACCTGGTTCTAGCCAATAGTCACCCAGTGAGCAACTCAGATCGAGGAAGCAGAGCTAAATTCTGTCCTCGTCGCGACGGACCCTACAAAATCTTAAAGCGTCACGGCGCTACCTCTTATGTACTTACAGAACCCACCGTACCTAACCAAGCTCTGGGGGTGTACCACACCTCTGCCCTGACACCGTACCGAGGCAGCGAAGGCCCACTACCTTCACCAGTGCGCCCGCTAAGGAAGCGAGGCCGTCCGCCTAAGCCATCAACTGCTGTAGACACCGCCCCGGCTCTGCCTACTCGTGGACGCGGGCGACCCAAGAAGACTACCACTGCGAGCCTTTCTCTGGACTGTCTGCTCGTCGGGACGCCTTCACATCCAGAGGGTGAGCCTGTAGCATAACAAACAATGCGCAACCGTCCAGAGGCACGACGCTCCCGCCGCAGCAAAACTGATGACAACGCGCGTCGTCAGCGCACCCCGCCGCTCGGTCCGTCCCTATAAAAGCCGCAACACGGCTGTACTCGCCAGTCAGTCGGCTCACTTCATCCGCAATGGGAAGGTGCTCCGACTAGACTCTCTCACACCGCTACTAGTGTTTGTCGCATCCGGACGCTCGCCTGGAACGGCTCTCGCTAGTAGTTGGTGGCCTACTTAACTCTAATAAATTGATTGTTTTTACAGAATATAAAATTGTTGTACCAACTTCTGTTTCCCTTTCGCCAACCACCGGGAAGATAGGAAGACAGATCACGCTACAGTAATATTAAATGTACACTCCTGCCTCTTTACAGCTCAATATTTTATCAATTGTGTACATTTAATATTACTGTAGCGACTTTTTTCAACAAGTTTTTTTTTACAACCTTTTTGAACTTATTAATATTTAAATTCTATATTTCGTCACCTAATCGATTATAAAATTTAATACCATTTGCAGTGAAGCTCTTTCTGCTTTTTTCAAGCCTACATGTATGGGATTGTAAACGTCCTCCATGTCTTGTGTAATAGGAATGGTTTGAGGACAATGTTTTATATTCCTGTACATTCTGTTTTATGTGTAGTAAGCATTGAAGTATATAAGCTCCAGTAAAAGTCAGAATATTTAGTTTCCTGAAAGCATCCCGGCATGAATCTCTAAATTTAAGACCTAGGATGAACCAACGTTTCTGCAAAAGGAAAATTCTATTGGATTTTGCTGCATTACCCCAAGTAAGTATACCATAGTTCATTAAGCTGTGGAAGTAGGCAAATTACACAGATTTAGCTGCTTGAAGACCACAGAAATCTTTCACCTTTCTTATGGCGTAACAGGCTGAGCTCAGCTTTTTTGCCAATTTCTCAATATGATTATTCCATGTCAGTTTAGGATCAAGTTCAATACCCAAGAATGTGATACTGTCCACTAGGCGTAGTCTGTTATCAATAGTTCGATTACTACAGTTTCTCAGAGAAAATTGCATTATATGCGTCTTATTAACATTTAACAGCAGATTATTGTAAAGAAACCATTTTTTAAGATCATCTACAGCCTTATTAATTTTAGAAATACCTTCTTCTTTGTCCCTGCTTTGTACAATAAGTGAGATATCATCAACAAACATAAATATTTCTATATCGTTTTCTATACAGGTACTGATGTCATTGATATACAAAAGAAACAATAATGGTCCCAGAATGGAGCCTTGAGGAACTCCACATTTAATTCGTTGTTCCTTTGAGGTTTCCCCATTTATATTTACAATTTGAATCCTATCTTTTAGATAGGAGCGACATAGGTCCAGATCTTTGCCCGACAAACCATAAAGCCTAAGTTTGGTAAGAAGAACGTCATGATGTACACAATCGAACGCCTTAGATAGATCACAAAACACTCCATGGATTGTCATTTTCCTCTCCAGACCATCCAAGAGTTTTGTGAGCATGGACGTCACAGCGTTCGATGTGGATAGTGACTTTCTAAAACCAAACTGTCTGCTATTGAAAAGATTATTTGAGTTAATATATCTCTCCAACCTTCGGTGCATTATCTTCTCAATAACCTTACTGAAGATCGGAAGCAGTGAGATAGGGCGATAATTTTGTACGTCTTTTCTATCCCCCTTTTTAAAGAGAGGAATTACCTTGGCCAGTTTTAGTGGGTCTGGAAACACGCCTGATTTTAGTGCAGTATTTACAACTTGAGTAAGGGGACTGATAAGTTCGGCTCCGATTGTTTTAATTAGTTTAGAAGACAGGTTCCAGTAATCTGTCGACGTTTTATTCTTTAAGCTGCCTATAACTTTTTTAATTTCTTGTTCATTTGTGCTACTGAAAATGTAGGTTTTTCTCGTATTAAGCTTATCGGTAATATACTGTTCAACAAATTTTGCTGATGCATCTATATCGACATTAAAAGAGTTCATTGTTTGTTCTGGAAGATTAACATAGAAGGTATTAAATATGTTAGCTACACTATTATTGTCTTTTATGATATTCCCATCTTCTGATCGAATTTCTATTGCGTGTGAAATATTGCTATTGCACTTTCCAGTTAGTTATTTTATAATCGTCCAGGATGTTTTGATTTTATTATTAGATTTTAGAATTCGGTTTTTTTGTGATATTTGTTTTGCTGCTAGTAGTACTCTTTTGTAAATTTTACTGTATTGTCTAACATAACCCCTAAGATTATCGTTATCGGTTGTTTGTAGTACACTATATAGATAAAAAAGTTTCCTTCTTGATATTAGAATGCCCTTAGTAGTCCAGGACTCCACCTTTTAGATTCTTGTTGTTAGTTTACTTATTGGTAGATGAATATTGATGACTTTAACAATTTCATTGAGTATGTTAGGATCGTCTACATCAAGGTTTTCTAGATTATTATCTAATACATATTTTAATTCGTCTATTCTAGCCTTTGTAATGGTTCTTCGTAATGTTATGCTTTTCAAATTATTATTGTTATTGTGTATGTCACTTTTAATAATAATGATCTGTGCCATATGATCGGATTTAACGCCCTTTAGTACAATGACTTTACATACATCTCCGTTGGTAAAAAAGTTATCAATGCATGATTTGACAGTCGGAATTATTCTCGTATATTCAAATACCTACTACCGTAGAAGAAAACTATTCAGTACGTCACTCATTGGATGGTCTACATCTATTAATAGAGGAAAATGGATATTGAAATCTCCACAAAGTACTATGGTTTTGTTATTATTGCTACTAATCTTAGATAGACATTCATCTAGTTTCTCAATAAATGAAACCACGTTAGATGAGGGCGACCTATATACCACTATCACTATTAGATCGCTCAATTCTATACAACCTACCTCGAACTCTTTTTCTATTGATAGGTTTACAATATCTCGTCTGTTTTTTGCTTTAATACCGTTTTTTACATAAATCAATAATCTGCCTCTAATAAACTTCCTGCGATTACTACTGCTCACTATTTTATAATTATTAATTTCACATGTATTTATATTGTCATCAGTTAACCAGAATTCTGTTACACAGTAGATGTCTATGTTTTGTTCTCCTAAAAATATACTTAAGTCTAAACATTTGTTGATTATACCTTCTACATGCTGGTGTGCAATCGTAAGTTGATGAAATTTATCCGCATCGTGTTTTTTCTTCATCTAGAAAATACGAGCTTTGTCTTCATCTCTCAAAAAACCGTCTGATCTCCTATTTCGATTTCCCGCCTTCTACTATTTGAGTTGTATGTTGCTATGAATTTTTTTATCAGCTTTCTGAAACTTATTGGTGACATAGTCCCAGTGCCGCCAATGTTAATTATATCTAAGTCTTCTTCATAAGTGACAAAGTTGTGTAATTTAATATTTAGGTCTTATATCGTTTGGTTTATAGATGATACGGCTGCAGAGGCATCTCGATTTAAATACGGGATGTTTGTGCATACAAGTTTGATATTTCTCTTCTTCAGTGTTTCTTGTAGCCTTATTAGTTTGTTTATGTAGGAATCAATACTGTTATATCTTATTCTTCTCGTTACTATCACTTTTGTTTTAATCTCGTTATCTTCATTTTCAGCCATTTTCCCAGCCACCTCAATAAGGTGTTGCGCCGGAGCATCTGTGTAGCTGTAACAGCAAATCTTTTGACCCTCTTGTTCCGTGGTCATTAACATAGTTCCTAGGCTTCTCAGGCCTTCATTCTCTAGAATTATTGTTGCTGGCTTCCTTTGTTTGTTGGTACATGGTTTTATAGCACTTACGTTTACGCATGCTCCATTTTCTTCTAATGTTTTTTTTATTTCTTCCAGTATCTGCTCCAGTGTTCTTCTCTCCTTTTCATGTTCTCTGTTTAATATTTTCAAGTCATCATATAACTTTTTGACCTTTCCGTAGTCTTGTTCTAGTATATTTATTTTGAGATTCATTTCACGTATTGAGTTCTCTAGAGTTATTACATTTGTTTCTGATTGCGTCAGAGATTGTTGCAAGGTTTTTATTTTTATGTTTTGAGGTCTAATGTCCTCTGTTTTGTTAAAGTTAGCATTGGACATGATAATTTTGTTCTTCTTGCGTAGGGTTTTCAATTCTGTTCTTTTGAATCTAAGCTCACTTCGAATATCGAATAGTTCAGACATAATATTGTCTGTATCTTTAATATTGGCCGTTGTTTGAGTTGCTTTTTTGAGATTTTCATCATCTGCAGTTAAACTTTGTATTTTATCATGTAGTTGTACATTAGTCTCTTCAATAGTTGTTATTCTGTATTGTTGTTATTTGTTGAGGTTTTCCATTATGTTATTATCATCCTGCAATTTCTGTATGTATTTTTTTCTGTAGTAACTAAGCGTTCAATTTTTACTTCCATTTCTCGGATTTCCGTTGTTAAATGTCATTACATCTTTTTATAGCACTCTGATTGCAATGCTATGCTACAGTTTTCCTTTTTTAGTAAATCTTTTTTTAGTAAAACATTGGATTCAAGAAGCAATTTAAATTCCTTTTCATGATCATCTTGTTCAGATAGGAGTTGTTCATTTAGTTGGTGTGATTTGTTGAGATCATTTTGCAATGTTTTTACAGTATTTACCGTTGAATGAACAGAATTTTCATTTTTCTGGTCATCATTTTCCCGATTTTTTGGTACAATTTATTAGATTAACCTGGCAACTTTTATTTTTCTGTCGAAAGGACAGTAAAGAAAGTTCCGGTATTTCTGAGTGGAATGAAACGTCTTCTTGAGTGTCTATGGTTGGTTAATTTCTCAGTTTTGTAGGTTGTCAGAACTGAAGCTCGAGGTTACGATAGAAATGTCAAAAAATAAAAACAGCTGATCCAAGCTATTATGGTCTCTAGCACAGTGAATTTATATTTGTTTGTGTGCTAAAATTGTACTCACGGTTTTCAGAACACTTCGATATGTTTGGAAAGGTTAATCAGTTTGTAACCGTTAGTGCCTTCTGTGTTTTGACCTCTATCTTCCTTAATTGTGCTTAGAATTCCGCGAATGATGTACCGGCTTCCACTTTACAGGTTATGTCGCAAACTCGGTGTACATTTGCCTAATTAGTGTTGATAATTCCACCAAAAATCTTGGTTTACATCAATCATCGAAAACTCTAATCCGTTTGAGATATAAAAAAACAATCAAAGTGGGATATTCCTCTTTTATAGATCTCCAAAAAATCCAAGATGACATATATGTATCTTCTAAGGATAGCTTACTATAGAATCTGAATCCGAATCAATAACTTTATTTCTTTAGGCTTACAAAATAAGCAATTAGACAAGTCAAATTTTATACTACACTTGCGAGCTATAAACTGGAATCACTTCATCGCTGGTTTTTGCAGACCATATTTTACAGTTTCCATGCAATAAACTAGGTTGTGGTATATTATTTTAAAGATAATTTTATTAACTTTCAAACGCTTTCGATATCATAGCGAAAAAAATGTTCATCATATGTCATGGAACGTGAAAACAAAAGACATAAATTTTTGGAACGAAACATCAATTTTTTCAAACTCCTGAATCCCTATAAAAACTGGGAATTTATGCAATTTTGTCGTCAGTCCAATATATCACGTCACTCAAAATATTGGAATTACAAAAAAATGGAAACCACACCAATAGAAGCCGCTCAAATCGTCACCCTAATCCAACAAGGGTTCTCTCAGCGTACTATCGCTCAACAGCTTCATCTGAGCCAGTCCTGTGTCTCCAAAGTATACAAGAGGTTTAGAGAGACTGGAAACTTAGTCCGAAGACCAGGATCTGGACGACAGCGATGCACTTCGGCGAGAGATGACCGATTTATTGTCAGCACTTCTCTGCGAAATCGACATCTAACCGGCGTTGACGTCCAGCGGGAGCTCGGAGAAGTTCGAGGGAGAACTGTCAGCGAGTGGACAGTGAGGCGAAGACTCAAAGAAGCTAACTTGACCTCAAAAAGGCCAGCAACGGGACCCAAATTGTCTACAGCAAACCGACAAGCCCGACTTCAGTTTGCTCGTGATCACTTAGATTGGGATATACAGCAATGGAGCCGAGTTTTGTTCGCGGACGATAGTAGGATGTGCCTGCATGGCAGCGACCGTCGACGGAGAGTACAGGAGACCGGGCGAGCGATACGCACTGTATAGCGGAAACAGTGGCATATGGGGGTGGGTCTTGTATGATGTGGGCGGGGATTTCAATTGAAGCTAAAACGGAGCTGGTATTCGTACCCAGTGGAGGTCGGGGAGGAGGACTAACCGCAGAAAGGTATATCAACGACATTCTGCTGGGCCATGTACTCCCTTACGCCGGGTTGATTGGCGAAAATTTCCTGCTAATGCACGACAATGCCCGCTGCCACACCGCTCGTGCGACTAGACAGTACCTGGAAGAAGTCGGGATTCCCACAATAGACTGGCCAGCCGTCAGCCCTGACATGAACCCTATCGAACACCTGTGGGAAGAGCTGAAAAGGCGGGTACGAGGAAGATCTCCAGCTCCGGCGTCAATAGAAGACCTAAAAACTGCTCTTATCGAAGAGTGGCAGGAAATTCCACAGGATTCCATCAGGAAACTCATTAGGTCAATGAAAAACCGTTTACAAGCAGTCATTAGGGCCAGGGGGGGCAATACAAAATATTAAGCGGGAAATAACAAAGATTTTAAATAAAAATTTTATATTTTCATATTACTTCTTATTAATTTAAACATCCACAACTTCGACCTATTGCAATAATTCACTAAATGAAGGTAGGAAACTTAATTAAATTTAAATATAATATTTTTATACCTACCATTCGAAAGCTAACAAAATTTCTGTTCAAATGGTATACACCAATCTGCAGTTTATTCCATGGAAACTAAGGATGGGAGTTATTGGATATTTTGGCTACCGGTTATTAGTTGAGTATTTTGTTTCAATACCGCTAGTACCAACTGGTACTCAATAACGTTACAATACTCTATACCTGTTCTGATTTCTACCCAATATTTTTAACCGATTTGGTTAGAAATACCATCTAACCGATTTGGTTAGAAATACCAAATACTTGTTGCAGCTACATAACTTTACGGGTAAACGGTCCGCTAGTACCTATGCGTAGATGATAGTTAGGTAAGTATAGGTATTGAAGCGTTGGGTAGTTATGGCTCACGGTCGGTTAGGCGCGATGCTCGCTTTGCACAGTTATTCCCTAGCGGTATGCGGATTTTACAATAGCGTTAGATATTTTAGGACCATGCTAACAGGTACTGAGTTAGTTATTGAATACCGGACTCATCTCTAATGGAAACTGTAAAATATGGTCTGCAGAAACCAGCGATGAAGTGATTCCAGTTTATAGCTCGGAAGTGTATAAACATAGTTATTATTAATATTATTTCAAATATATATATAGGTACCTATTCTATCTTCAAAAACCATGGTCACGTTCAGTGCGGTAATTGTAAAGCTATTTAGACGAATATAGTATGAATCCTTATCAACATGCACATTATTACAATCTGTTACACCATAAACTATATTTTTGTAAATTGACGTATCCAAGTGTGCCCTGTGCTCCTACGGCGAATAAATTAGTATGAGCATAATTTAAATTAATAACAATACATACAGGAATAATATACTCTTCTACCCGTGCGAAGCCCGGATGGATTGCTAGTTTATATATAAAAATAAATAGGTGGCGGCGGAAAAATAAATAAGTGATGCCTTAAATAAATTTGTAAAACAGGCAGCGTTTTTCTCATTTTCACATAAGTCAACTGAAGAAAACCCACGATTTTAACTGTTGCTTTAACTATGATAGGTTTAGGTAATTGTCAAATTCAAAATCGGTTAATAGGTATATAAAAGCGAAGAAAAATGTCCGGCCATCGGTTGGTTACAACTTAATCATTAGGTATATATAGTTATCTAATTCGTCTAGCAAACGTTTGTATATATACCAAATTGAAAACCTTATCAAGCACGATGCGCGATGTTAAAAGAAAACATGATATACAATATCAAAATGAGGTTCGTAATTTCCTACGCAATCAAGTTGGCTACCCACACTACCATTCTCGTGCAAAACTTAAATGTTGGCTTATAAATAATTGATCTCCAGAGCGAAGTAACATTACCTAATCTGTGGCCAGAGTAGGGGGTTGCACACTGGCACAATGAGCGACTTGGCGTCACTAACAAAAAGGCTACAATGGTTGAACAGAGCTTGAAGCACCTTGTTTACAATGAATATACTTTTTGAACATAGTAAAACTATTGTATAGTAATTTATTAGATTTATCTACCTGCCAAATCCATATGCGAAAGTTTCTGTCGGAACATTTATGTAAACACTTTAGATAACTATCTAAGATAATTAAAAAAAAAACGTTTTAGAGATTTTAAATAGTAAGATTAAATTCAGGGTACATAATCCGACTTAAATACCTAATAGTTTAGCTTTAATCTGGAAACAGCGTGTGAAGCAGCGAGCAGACGCTAGTGTCACAATAATGCTGAGAGAACATGAAATCTCGACCTCTGTTATAAATATATTTTTTATTAAATTCGTTTTTTGTATCATAATATGATTTATACTACAAACAACTATATCTAACGCATAAGGCCGGGTGCCCACTATAGACCACCTTCGTTTAATGCCAGGAGAGCATGAAATCCCAATTTCTCTTATGTTTATCAAATTATTTACTTGATAATAAATATATAATTATTCAATAGAGTGATAATGTGAAAGTAAAATCACCAAAAAATGTAAAATCAAACATTAAAACACTCGTTTAATCTATTTCAAATATACCTAACTCGCTCGTGGATAAAGCCAAACCACTTTCCAGTTTTGTTTGTTATAAACCCATTGAACGCTGTTCACCAACGTGGAAGAGATCTATTCCCAAAACTTTCCTTTCATCTTCCGAATACCAAATAAAATTCGCTAAATTTAACTGATACAGATTTTAATTTTCACTACATCGTTTCTAAAGGATCCTTCCAAGTCTTCCATTTTACGAATATTTATTTACCTAACCATGGACAATTATTTGTTTATATAATATGATATGAAACCTTCTAATTTTAGGAGTTCAACTTTCTGAAAATTCCACTATTTAGGATTTCATTGCTGCAGATTCAAGTTTTTGCAAACTCTACATAACATAAACATAACATAACATAAACATAACACAAACATAACACAAACATAACATAAACATAACACAAACATAACACAAACATAACACAAACATAACACAAACATAACACAAACATAACACAAACATAACACAAACATAACACAAACATAACACAAACATAACACAAACATAACACAAACATAACACAAACATAACATAAACATAACATAAACATAACATAAACATAACATAACATAAACATAACATAAACATAACATAAACATAACATAAACATAACATAAACATAACATAACATAAACATAACATAAACATAACATAAACATAACATAAACATAACATAACATAACATAAACATAACATAACATAACATAACATAACATAACATAACATAACATAACATAACATAACATAACATAACATAACATAACATAACATAACATAAACATAACATAAACATAACATAACATAAACATAACATAAACATAACATAAACATAACCTAAACATAACATAAACATAACATAAACATAACATAAACATAACATAAACATAACATAAACATAACATAAACATAACATAAACATAACATAAACATAACATAAACATAACATAAACATAACATAAACATAACATAAACATAACATAAACATAACATAAACATAACATAAACATAACATAAACATAACATAAACATAAACATAACATAACATTTTAGGAAATCAAATTTCTGATCCTGAAGTATAAGTTTTGTAAATATTTCATATGTATGTATGTAGCGTAGATAAAAGAATAATTTACTCTATTTTTGTCTTAAGCGCGTAGGTATTTTTAGAAATAAATTGTATAGCAACTTTTAAAATCAGTAATTTAATAAAAAATCCAAATTTGTGTGATATAATCATAACAGCAATTTTTATAACTCAGTTTTAGATGTATTGATATTAAGTAAAATTCTTACAAATTTAAAATGGTAGATGAAACTTGTACTTATACATTTCTGTTGATGACAAATCTCTAAAGCTATGGATAGTCTCCTAAGACCATTTTACTGTAGCTACAACGGTTAAGGTTCCGTTGTAGCCACAGGAGTACTACGTAAGTCCTCGCTTTACCACCCCTTCCAAAAAATACAAGCTGATTTTCAAAATTCTGAAAACAGCACACCTTACGTTGAAAGTAATTCAATTCATGCTGAAAGCATTACATCCACAGTATTCCACAGCGTGGCACCAAGTAAACACCGACCAAATCAATACAGTGAACTTTAGTCATTATTTTACAGTTCTACGAATAGTTTCGCTAGTCAGTTTATTCAGTTCCTATTTTGGACCTATTTTATTTTATTTGAGCGTGTCGGCGCGCTGAGTGTTTGCGTCCAGGCGAGTAGCGGACCTAAAACACCGACACCTCATGACAGATTAATTATTCCGTTTGGTGCCTCTCACTCACTGCCAATTGCTGTGTCCGACACTGCTCGAGTAGGTACGTAATACATAAAACGAAGAATCGTCTGTGTAGATATTCTACACGACTAAAGCTTATTGATGTAGAACTTTTAAGCTGGAAGCTAACTTGTAAGCTGAGCATAAGGTACGGCCAACTACCAAGATGGAAAAGCTACGCTGTAGAAAATAATTGAATTATAAAACTTACCTACCCTACCCTCGTTGAACTATAACTCACAGACACGATACTAGCTGTGACTTAATAATAATTTGATTGTTTTGAAAAAATTAAAAATCGACTTTGTATCCCTTAATTTTACACTGATTTTAAGTTACGCAGGATAAATACAAATTCCTCGGTAGTAAAATTTGTAATGGAACACCGTGGGATCATTTTCTATACAATAGTATAAGAATTTTCAAAATCGGTCCAATCGAGGAATATACATAAAAAAGCATACATACAGGCGAACATAGAAACTTCCTTCTTTTTTCGAGGTCGGTTAAAAAGTGTCAAGTTTGTACAGTAAAAAAAAACACAAAAATCAGAAACTGCACAATTTAGCATCAAAAGTCTACCCAGCTCGAAATACGTACACTGCGAGACATTTTCATAGATAATCCACAGAATTTAGGCTTAAACAATTATCATGCTGAGTTAAGTACCCCGAATTCGATTTGGTAATCACAACAAAGTACGAATTTCCAATTCCTCTTCTGGAATAAGAGGATTAAGCGCTGAGTTCATTAATTCAACAAATACCATTAAAGTGGGCAACAATCAAAGCCCATTCGAGCTGGTGCAAGAACGACGAAATTAATCGGACTTCACATAAATTGTTCGGAAACAGCCGTCACCAAGTTTCGCTTCAGTTCATTCAACGCTCTATTATTTGTATTCCCCGAATTTAATGACAGTATGTGCCTACCATAGAATTAATTAAAAATATAGGCTTTATAACGCCTTATCTAAATCAACCTAGCAATATATTCGAATGAAATAACCATCATCATCAGCCCATACACTACCACTGCTGGACATTGCCTCCCCCGTACGACGCCACAAATAGCGGTCCTGAGCCGCCTCCATCCATCGACTCCCTGCGACCGCTACGATGTCGTCGCTCCATCGAGTGGATGGTCTCCCATGTAGGGGGGGATTTGCCATAATCACCACGCTTGGCAGGCGGATTGGTGATCGCAGTGTTGGTGTTTAAAAATACTCAGAAGGAAGCTGCTGCCCTTCCTCTGGTAGGTTCCCTTAGTCCACTCTTACGACATCCACGGGTTGAGTTGGAGGGGTCGATATTCGTACGCCGCGGCCCCACGGCCACACGAATGAAATAATATTTAGTAACAATTCCGCGTATAACCCACTGTGATAGTATTCATCAAAGTAAGTTGTCAATTTAACTACTTTCGTCTTTCCACGAGACATCTTCAGTAGGGCTAAGATGCGCACCACGAAAGTCGTCGCGCGCATGACGACTATTTTTGTCGTCGTCAGTTGTTTTCTCGTTTACTCTGATGCGCGCCACGAAAGACAATACTCGTTGTCGAGTAGTCCTTCTCGCGTAGAGACATCCACCCAGTTTAACGCATTCAATTGGCTATGGTTTTTGTGAACAGCACGTAAGAAATAAATTAACCTTCATAGTTTTCACCTTTTTATTGGTAGTTTGAACATTTTCGGTGGTAGAATGGACTTTGTGGCTTTCTTAGACTGTTTACCGTCTAAGAAAGCCAGAAAACAAAAAAAAAGGCGGGGTAGGGCTTGGTACTAACTTTCATATTCTAGAATATAATAGATATTATAACTAGTAGTTGGCAAAGCACTTACCGCCACTGTCCTTGTAAAACGCAAAATAACATACTAACCGCAAAACATTTGAATGTAGCGCGCAATGTGAATCGAGCTTCCCTTCGTATCGCACTCGATATGAATCGATTTGTTTTACCTACGATTATATCACTACCGATATAATCGAAAACCAAATCGAGGTCTATTCCTAGCTTGCCTCGCATCTTAGAGGATAAACAGGTGACCACATTCAAAAACAAGTACCTAGTAGGGACCTACTCTGTCAACTCTGTGCCACATAAGCGTGCGTAATTTAAATAGAATAAATAAATAATACTGGACAATCCACACAGCATCATCTAACCCCAAAGTAATTGACGTTTATGTTATACTAGCTTTCGCCCGTATAAAAAGAAGCCTATACCTTTCACGTGATACTATCTCCTAGCCAATTTTTATCAAGATCTATCCAGCCGTTTAGCATTGAAAAGGTAACAGCCAGGCCAAGAGAAATAATTATTTTCCCTTTTTTAATATAGTAGCTATGAATAACATTTCCGATAGTAGGTGCCACACTTTTTTACCTATAACTGGCAACAAAATATCGACTGGTGCTACGCGCTGTAACAATAAGTCATTGTGGGCTACAAAGACATAATAGATAATACCCATATTTGTGTTCAAATGGAAATCAAAATCACGAATCATCGCGAGCTTTGAATCTCGGATCTCGAGGCGCCACGGCCATTAATCACAACTTGTAGATCACTCAAAGCCTACGCATACTGTAATATTATCTAATATTTGCTCAGGGACTTTTTGTTATTGATTGATCGAGACTGTAAAAATATGAGTAGGTATCGTATCGTGATTAAATTGAACTTTGTCGAAATATCGTGTACTCTAGCATTCTTTGCACCGTATGCGTAGGGTGCAAAGAATAGGTTATATGTATACAATCAAAGCTCTTTTAGCATCCGGTTCTGAACCTAATGCACCAATAAATTTTGTCTTTGTTATTTATTTCCCGTAGTAAGGACAGCGTCTAATTAAATCAGTGGTTTCCAACGTTTTAATAACCAAGGACCACTTCGATTTCTTTTTTGTCAGCAGGGGCCACAATGTAAAAAACTCAATAAGTAAGCAAGGAAAATTAAAAAACTAGTCACACAAAAACGGCGACGACAGTGGTTGGGAACCACTAATTTAAATCAAACGAATATGGCTCCTAAATCGGATAAAGATGTTTTTCCGTTCAACAATTTTTAAAATAATGATATTCAAAATCACTTAATACGGGATATTTACCATAATTTGTTATAAAAATTCATAACAACACATAAGTATATACATATATATCGTATATATATCGGCGATAAGGCCGCCGATTTCAAGTGAATGTTTTGAAATAAAGGATTATCTTCATTCATTATCTATCTAACAACACAAATAACCGTTCCGCTATAAGTGATTTTAGGGATAAATCTTTGTTTTAGTAAAAGTGCCTATTTTTCATGTTCACTACGCCTTGCAAGTTTAAGCGGCCATATTTCTGGCTGAGCCACGTCGAAAATCTTACAAAGCCCCAATGTGTTATCGAGCGCCCCTGGCGTCTAGAAATTCAAATAAAGATACCTTAATATTAAATTGCAGTTCGGGTCGAGTTCCACCAACATTATTCAGCTGCTACTTCCCAGCTATACCCTGTATGACATGGGTTAACATGTTAATATATGTAGATAAAACTTTTATTTGTTTCTACAGAATTACACATACCTAGGTAGTCTAGTTACGCGATTAAAATAATTTAACGTTTCGTGTTCACCTGCAAAACCCTTATGGTTACGCCCTGTCTGTCCTTTTTTCCCTCTTGAATATCTTGTCAACTACGAAAGCTATTAACTTGAAATTTGAAATAACAATAAAATTATCGTGCGCCTGTAGAGATTAAAAGCAGATGGGTATAGCGAAACTATATGGCTTCCTTGTTGACTACGAAACCAAAAACAATGATATATTTCTTAAACGAAACTTTAGAACTTGTTTATCTGAATTTTACAGACTGCAGCGTTTTGTGATAGCATGGTCGCTTTGGGCGTGGGGCTCGTTTCCCTCAAGTTTCGTTTGCACAATCAGGAAATTAAATAAAGTTCACGACGCGACGTCTGCCCGGACACTCCTCAAGACTCGGCTCGCAACTCACTATATTTGATTACCATGTTTTACACTGAGCAATCAAGTTCAGGAAAGAGTCTATCGATTTAAGCAAATAGCCAACTGATATCAGAAAAAGTACCTACATGTTTTAAGTCACTATCATTATAAAGAAGCACCGAATGGATCTTTGCACGGTTTTCACCAATGCCAATGGACATGGAATTCATGGGGTAGGTTTGGATGTAAATTGACTGAAATACGACGATGATTATTGAAGATGTCGGAAAAAATCATGCCAACTGGGAACTTTGCTGGCGTACGCCGTGTAAACCAAATGAAGGACAATGTATTGCGGAGTTATTCCTCTTTAGATAGATCTATAAAACTGCTTTGTAACCCGTGCAAAGCCGGGGCGAGTTGCTTGTTCATGAACTTATAACTTATTATTGTGCCTCTTTTACTTTAATCATTGAATCATAAAAGTAATTTGACTCATGTGTCTAAGTTGTTAGCAAGTTGATAATTGCTTCGTGGACTCGCTCAGTTTGCTGAGAGACTCGTAGCACTATCTCGTAGACCTGTCATGGCAAGTTCGTAGCACTAATGCTACTTCGCTATCGTAGCAAGCTTGTAGCAAATTCGTAGACCAATTTTATTCTTTCTTTGAAAATTCTCGTCGAGGTTCTTTTAATTACAAGCTTTTATGCCACTTGCCTTGTCAGTTTGTGTGGGACAAATCTTGCAACTGAATTTTAGACCAGGTTATCCTCAACCGATTGAGCTGAAATTGGCATACTTATCAGATTTCAATAACTTTTTTGTTTAGTCTTGCAAAATAAGCACTTAGACTAGTCAAATTTTATACTGTAAATAGCTATATAAATACATTAGAGATAGAGACAGAAATAAGGTGTTATTGATTTTTTATTCACTTAAATTTTTGGTCCACTTATGTGCACTCTCACTGCCTACTTATGTAAGTTCAGTGATAATGCAATGCCATGGTACTATCGAGCTGCTCTGATGATGGAGACCAAAGGTGGCCATAGGAACTCCTAAACGAAATGGCTTAACCACATCGAGTTTGGGTTTGTTGGATTTGTCTTCCCAAGCACTTTGGTCCTACAAGATGATATATAATAAGGTAGTGTTTAAAATATTTTTTTTTTTTAATTTCGTAAATTCATTTTTCGTATCTGGTTCTTATACGCAAGAATAAAATTATTAGTCTATTTAATTATAAGTAACTTATTATAACCTACCAGACACATTAATTGGTAGCGAGAATATAAATGAAATGAAATAATTTATTATTCATGTTTTTATTTAGCCAGTGAGTAACTCATTCATCATACACATAGGCCTAGTAACTCATTACAGGGGATAAAATTCAATTTGATTCGCGCTATCAAATAGCGAGTGAGATTAAATAATTTACTTGCTACATAAATAGGTAAATAATTAGTTATCAATGCAATCCAATTTTATTTATTTACGTTGACGACCGAAGTGGCGCGTTAGGCGAAGGTCCAACTGCAACGCAGAAGGTTGCGGGTTCGATTCCCGCCTTGGGACAAATGTTTGTACGATCCGCAAATATTTGATCCGCATGTTCTGGTTATTTTCCATGTATATCTAAAAATATGTATGTGTATGTATTGTAATATATACATATATCAGTCATCATCATCACCCATACAAGCTCTGCTTACCTTGGGGCTAGATGATGCTGTGTGGATTTATTTATTTATTCATTGTAAAATTACTTATCTAAACTTTTCCACATAATCAGCCTTCTTAATGAAAATTTTACGTATTATACTATTGACAAAAGAATATACCTAACTCGATTAAAGATACAAAACAATTATCAAACAAAAAAAATCTCTCTCAAACATAACAATGTTATCTATTGTTTTTTCTTTGCAACTCAGATGCTTGCGAAAATTTCGAATACGATTGTGGCATTCAAAGCGAAGAAAGCATACGGCGCGAGTGGCGGGCGAGCTTAGAGCCAGGGAGAGTGCCCCTTGCCACAGCCGGCATAAATCCATTGGCAAACTCAAGAACCGTATGTGATTTAATCTTCTTAAAGTGGGTAAATCCAACTCTATGTTTTCTTTGAGAACCTTATTTGTATGACCCATGAAATCTTGACAGTTGAGTACTTAGATACGAGTATTAATGGTACCCGTTACCATCTTTGTACCTATGACCCTTTTCAGTAAAATTGGATAGATAATAATAGTTATCAAAGCAGATGATCGGTTTATTCCAAACACGAATGGAATTTCATTTCAAACGCCATATTTCACGGGCACTATCGTATAAAGCAGGTCGTGTAAAATTAACAAAAGTGCTCACACATTGTTACAAAATAATGAATGGCTACAGAACCGAGCCTGGCCCGTCTACTGCTCAAAAGCTAAAAGCAACCCGGTAAGTGTTAAATTTGTAACAGTTTCGCTCTTAAGAGCAAAGCCAAGATACCTAACCGACCGGCAACAGTAGTAATAACCGCGCAGCTTTCACATCGCACGACTCCGAAACAATTCGCATCCTGTATATATTTTACCTCCGTGCACACTCATCAATAATGCAAGAACAATACGTTTGTAGCCGCTGAAGACATTTTTTCACTGTACGTAGCATTTCCCCGGCAAACAGAGTGATTACCTTGTGCTTAATAATTTATTTGAGCTTCTACCAAGTAACACAAAGGCCAGTCTTATCTCTTGAATAAAACATTGTCTCTCTGCAACCGAGAGCAAATCGCTACAGTAGATTTTTTATGTTTGCATACTCTAAACTTTAAAAATAGCTAAGTGAAAACTCACAAATTGCTAGAATGTTTGTGCTGGATTAAAAGTTTATTTTATTTAGGTACATACATTCTTGTACTATTCAACATTTTAGACTTTCTCGATCGAATTTCTTTCTCTATAATCTTTGGCTAGTTAGTGTTTAAGGCTGCACATAAATAAGGTAAAAAATAGTAAAACAACTATCACCAAAAAATAAGGAAACCATAATAAACAAAATACTCGGAGATCATCATTCATATACTGTAGCGATAGTAGTACATAATACGGTAACTTATTTACCTACAGAGTTCGTCCTCTATGATACCGACCGTAAAATAAACAAACACGTCCGTAAATATTCTTTATTTTACTAACATTTTACTAAAACCGAGAGCCCACTGATCCTTGCAAAACACGCCAGAAGCCATCTTTTTAAAAGTGCTCAATAATTGGAGGTCGTTAATTTTCAGCAAAAAGACCAACCCATTTGTCTTCAAGATAAAACTAATGGAAAGTACGAGTTTCTATTCTAAATCGAGATAACAAGCACAATGTTTAAAAACCGACGAATCTGAATAATATTAAAGTTATACACGTCCTACTCGTAACGTACTCGTATGTCACGCAGAATTTGTATTTTGCATATCTTGTAGAGATGTCCGAAGCGATTCAAGACTCCAACACGGTCTATAAAATATGTTTGCCTCCAGCAGCGTTTGGCCATTTGTCACATTGTTTTACCAGTATACAACAACGCAATATACGGTATGATCTCAGCTATTCCCTGGACTCCATATAAAGCAAGAGAACGTATTTGGCAGAAGATAAAGTAGGCGAGTTTTAGTACTTAGGTAGGCAGCTGGCACTCATTGGGGAATTGATCGACACATTGTATAGAATCTAATAGATACTCGTATCTTGCCAACTTTTTTCAATATTTTAACTTTATGCGGAAAGATGGGAAGAAGTCGTTTTCTACGGAAGCGGCAAACTCCAGTAAGTGGATAAATATTACCTCCCTCTTTTATTATCTAATGCAGCTGGATATCTCACTCGATTATGAGCATAATGCTACAAATTCATTGCTTAGTAGCACTTTGTAGGATTGTAGGTAATAATCGTAACACAATTCAACAGAAAGTGTATCCTGAAAATCTTAACGAAAACATTCAGAATATTAAATGTTTATGCGGAAGCGATTGTCGTAAATAATTGATGAACAAAATCGGTAGAAATGGTCGAAAGTAAGTCGCCAGTATGTTAGTTGAAAACTAGATTCCCCGGGGTTTGTCGGCTGAGCTTCTGATACCTATCTTAACCTACTCCAAACAAGTTAGATATATTATAGAGTGAACATGATCTATAAAAGTAAATCTGGCTCAAACTAAAACGACAATTTATTGACGCTAAAGCACGCTGTTTGTATACTTTGTGCACCCTAAATCTTTGATATTTTGGTCGTTTTATTTTACCAAATTGAACATCTCACCTGGGCTTTTAGCTATCACAAGGAAATTTATTCGAAAGTCGAACCGAAGGCCTACGGCTACGACCAAGTCATTAAGCTTTAGATTAGGATTAAGAATAGAACTTTACATCTATTTTGCCACTTAGCAAAATAATACAATGAATCTTGAATCACAATGGGCTAGCCACCATACAGTGTCAATGTCTGTGTCATGGCACTTATTAATGCATGGATCTGATCTTCTGGTGGGCAGATTTCAGATTTCAAAAACTTTATTTCTTTAGGCTTATATAATAAGCACGTAGACAAGTCAAATTTTATACTATTATCTGCTATAAAATTCGATTTAGAGACATTTCAATATACAACGACGCACGACTGATGTGTGGCAATGGCAACGTGGTCGCAACGCTTGTGTGCTGTCGACCGCATCACGAGCGCCCCCGGCCACGGACTCCGTGTTTTGGATGGTCTGTGAGAACATTTTCACCTGTGTGGAGGCTGGTTTTAATTTTTCTGCTGATAAGGAAAATAATATCAGTTCTTTTCAGCTTCCTGGGCTGTTACTAACTTATAATTTCTAACACATGGGTTATGCTTTCTTTATATAGGTACCTAGGTATTGTTTGACCTATGTATCAACTATGTATATGAAACTATGTGACATTTTAATATCTATGCATTTATGAATCTATGGATGTATAGGTTATCTATGGATTTATAGGTATATCTAAAGATCTTCGTCGTGTTGTCCGAATCAATAAACTTATTTATATTTAGGTACTACTTGAAATTAATTTAAACAGGAACAATAAATATACCTACCTAGGTAAATATGCTTACCTTCTCGTCCTCCTATATTGAAAAGTATCCCCTTATCTCTTTGACCTAGTTTTCTGCGTTGGTACACTGTGCATTCTAAATTTAAATTCATTACTCAGGTAAACCACGCAAAGCCCGACTTCGACAGTTCCCCGAAGGTACCTACACCTATTACTAATAGAGCACATTTATTCGGAGCATCAGGCAACCCTCTTCGGGCTTCGCTCATAAACTTAGACGCCTCCCAAGAAAAGCTGTTCGGTGAAAACTTTGCATTGAAGCCGGATAAATTAAATCAAATTTTAGGGAACATATTGAGTATTCCAACTAGAAATAGATATTCGATATAGTACGTATGGTACAACGGCAATGAAAAGGCGAAGCTTTGGTTTAGAAAACCCATATTGTAGGAAACCTCCTAGCTCCTACGCTTTTTACAGTATCAAGTTACTTCTTTCCAGATAATACGCATACCTAGTTGCTTTTTCTAATTCATAATACTACAGCGTCCAGCATTTTATGGGCCGGCCACACACTCGACGTTGGCATGGGAAGTAGCGAGGAAAGGAGGCAGAGATGTAGTGTAGCCACGTTACTCGTCATGCCGCATTTCATGCTCCTCTTTCTGCCCATCGCTCCCTATTTTTTAGGTTTTTCAACACGAGTCAAAGGGCCAGCAATAGAATCGTGAGCACAGACAAAGTGACAAGTGCGTCGCGATTAATTGCGCGAGAAGGGCAGTGTGGGCAGAGAGGGCAACATCGCGGAAGCGCGAGGAGCATGGCGATGAACACCGCGAGGATCATAGTGTGGCAGGCCTATTAGAAATGTTATATAATATGTCTTTACCTATGAACTTGCCTTTCTGCAGTACTGGCCATTTCAAATCAAATAAATTTTGGTTTGGCTAAGAATTCGAATTTCAAATTAATTTTATTTAAAAAACGTGGAATATTTTTTTCAAAGTTAGTCGTTTTTATTTTTATTATATTTTATAAATTATATAAATAGAAACGACGACGCACCGAAGCTTAACAAACTGAGTGGTAGTGTTAACACGCCTAGCTCCATTCTGATCTCATTAAAGGCGATTTTGGAAGCTGATGATAGTCATTCTACGGCTGAATTAGTAGCAGCTTTCGACGTTTGTATCAAAACAATATTGGTCCATTTGCGTCAAATTTGCAAGGTAAAAAAGCTTGGCAAATGGGTACCCCACTACTCCTGCACGACTACGCGACCTCATAGTGCACAACAAACGGTCTCTAAGTGAAAAGAACTGGGGTGGAAGCTCTCCGTCATCCGCCATACTCACTAGGCCTTATAAAATAAAATAATTAAAATAATTGTTAATTAATAAAAATAATGCGAAATAATATAAATAATTAAATTAAAAAATCAGCCGAAAAAATATTTGATAAAGCATAGCTTTTACTCCTTGAAATAATTTTTAGAACAATATAAAAATCTGAAAAAGGAAAATTGATTATCTCTCTAACTATATAAGTATATTTTGAATTTAATATGTTATAATATTAAATTTTTGTGATGTTATTTATGGTTAAGTACATACCTATATTTATTATTGAAATTTCTCCTAGAATTACCTAGATATAAGATAGTTCTTAGCTTATAAAGCGAATTTTTAAACAATTCCTAAGTATAATAATCACCTAGCTTAAAAGAAGGAAAATAAGGCAGGATAAGATTTCTTACCACTGACAATATGTATATCGGGCATTTACTCAATAAGCCCTGTAAATGCCCGGCATAAACCCATCTCTAATACTGACTGATACTTTAAGAACACTTTTTCTTTGTTTTAATTATAAGTTTATGTGTATTTATAAATTATCAGAATTATCCGAAATATCCGGATATCCGAATAGTAAGGCTCACTACTATCCAAAATATCCGGATAGGAAAATTTTTAGGATAATGCAACCCCAATGTTGCAAGCGAACGGCATGTTCCGTAAAAACTCTCTGGGGTAATAATACTGATGCTAACAAGTTATTTATACATAAAAGGTGTACCGTAAACCCCGCTAATTTCGCCTAGTGTAGGTAACTTCGCCTAAATTAGAAAAAGTACGATATTTATTTTTCTATCAAGGCAACACTTATTATAGTTCGTTGGTAGAAACCCAAATTATAAATTGGCAACGCTACACTACTCGCTTTCAAAATAACGGCAGACATTCCTTAGCAGTCGCAAAAAGTTATCGGTACAAATTAGTTCATTTTTTGAGTTGTTCCACAAAATTGTGATAGTGTGAGGAACTGGTTAGAGGTACGTCTTTCATAATCTTTACAGTAGTTAGCAATTATGATCAGCTATCGAAATACAAAAGCTCATCCAAATACTATGATTATTGACAAAAATATCTGTAAAGGCAAAGTTAGGCGCCATTTTTTTTAATCATGATTTCCAAACTTCGCCTACCCTAGGATTTTCAATTATTTTAACCAACAGAACAAAATGAAGGTTATGAACTTCATACCACTGGATGGCGTCCGTTTTTCTTTAGGTACCTAATTTTATTTATGTCATCGCTGCTTCAGCACCCATATAGCGGGTAGATGTTGTTTTGTATTATTGTTTTGTATGTATTAGGAATAACCTAGCTTTGGCATACCGAGAAGAATTGATTTTGATAAAAATTATTTTCATTTGAAAAGTACCTAATAAATAACAATTCTACCCATATTAATATCACTTTCATTGAGTTAGTTCCTTCTGGTCTGTGACAGCCTAACTTATAGCTCGTTTTATCGGTAAATGTTGACCTAACTTTGCCTGCCATCATAAAAAGTTAAATATAATTATTTGGAGTAGTATTGAGAATTGAATCAATAAATATTTCAATAAATTATAAAATTGCGTTAAAATCTATATGATTTATTAAATTTTAAAGAAAATATGACACTCAGGCGAAGTTAGCCTCATTGCCCTAACCTCGCCTACTTTTTTGACAGCCCATAAAGTCAAGGTTTTTAATGTATGTGTGCAAATAACACACACACTTTGAAAGCCCTTTAGAAATTGGTTAATTTCAGCAGGACAGAACTGATTTAATGTGATCCATTTGGCGCAAAATTTAAAAAACTGTAAAAAGCAGGCGAAGTTAGTGGGGTTTACGGTATACGAATTATTCACAATCGTGATACTTTGTCTAGCTGTAAGCCTTCTTTTATAAAAGAAACTTAGTTCTTATCCTGCTATGCCCTAGCCGTGTCCATATTTGAGACTGTAAAAATATTTAATAGAAAGTACAATATCGTATATGACTTGAAACTATTCTCACACACTTGGACGAATGAAATCACCGAGCGCACACTTGCCGATTGACATCTGTGAATCTGTCACACAAATGTCTGCAATATAGTATCCTAATTTCTTTAGTTAAATAAAGCATGAATAAAGCCTAGTTTCTATTGGTATTTCGCTACATGTACTTATGTATCACCGATTTATTTTTACATTGACGTTGACAACACATGCTACAAGTACTTTGACAGTTTAATAATTTGACTTTTATTTTTGATCTTTCATTCTTTCATTCACTATACCATATGAGTGAGCGAGAACATGAAGTGAGAAATTAAAAAAAAAAATACGCTCATAACGCGTTATAATTTACATACCGCGTTATTTACGTTAAAATTGATAACGCGCTACGTTATATGTTATAATCCCCGGTGAGCCTGCAGATGTAGAGCCAACGCTAGAAGAAGAAGAAGTATTTTTTAGGTTATGTTTTTGTAATAATTGGAAATGAACGTGCTATTTTATTTCTAGCATAACCGGAGAAGCCGTGGTTTTTTGTTAGGAAACATAGTTTACGTAAGATTGTATCTTGCTTTTCACTACTACAACACCACTACTTTACAATGGTTTCATCCCAAAAAGTATCTATAGAAAAAGCTCTCAAAAGCAGCGATAAAAAATCCATAAAAGTTGCAAAAAAGACAAAGAAGTCTATAAAAGTTTTGCCGAACATTCTACATGAGAAAGTAATCGACCGGGTACCTAAAAACAAACAAATTGATAAAAAGACCAAGTATGTGCTGCCATCCAAATTCATTACTAAAAACATGGTGAACTCGAGCCTTCATGCTCTACAACAGTTAACAGCACACCATAAAAAAAATAACGTCCTATTTGACGATGAACAGCCAATATTTGCTGAAATCCATTGCATAAAAATACAAAACTCAACTGGGAGCATCAGATTGTAAGTTTATCCTATTTCAAGTTTTGTTTATAAACCGCATCTGACCTAACTTACAATCATTATTTCAGTGTTTTGCCTCATAGCACGGTTGCTTCAACAGGTGAGGTTTGTCTTGTTACACCGGATTTGAAAAAAGGCAAAAAAATTGACCACGAGCCCACTGTTGATCACTGGGAAGAACTGCTGAAGAAATCTGGCGTAACTGAGGTAGTCAAAATAATATTATTTAGGAATTATGACAATCATGTAAATTTTTAACCATGTTATTTTTCATCTTTTTAGGTAAAAACTGTTTTACCTATCAGGCAGTTAAAAGTTGAGTTTGATCAGTATGAATTGCAAAGAAGATTACTTACGCAACATGATTTCATCATGGTGGATACTAGAGTTCTCAGTCATGTCTCCCATATCCTTGGGAACATGTTCTTCAAAAAGCACAACATGCTGGTTCCTGTCCGAATCCAAAATGAAGCAGATATAAAAAAAGAAATAAAAACTGGTCTATGCACAGTTATGCTAAGACTCAATGAAGGCCACACATCCACACTGCTCATCGGACATACTGGCTTGTCTCAAGATAAGCTGAGAGAAAATGTGCTATCTTTTGTACAGCAGATTAAAACTAGATTCCCAGGAGGAGAGGCCAATATTAGATCAATTTCACTAAAACTGCCTCTGTCTATGTCTTTGCCATTGTACATTACTTTGAGTAAGTTCAAAATACATAATTTTCTTATCATTTTGATATTGTACACTCAAAATTTATGAAGTTATTTAATTGCCTTATTCAATTCTAGGACCATCTGATACCATAAAACCACCAAAATTGGTACAAAACAGACCCAAGAACTTCAAGCCTGTAATAGATGAGTTGACCACATTATCTGGCAAGGTCAGGGTGAACCCTGATGGTACAGTTCATCATATAAAATCTGAAGATCCAGAGATGAGGTAATTTTTTTCTGCAATATAGTCTTCATTTTTGTGTTAAGTGCAATAACAAGGATTAAGATATTATACTATGAATGTGATTACATACGATACAATATTAAGATAATATATTAGAACACACATCAGTTTAAGGCGCATAGTCATGCGACACTAGCGCCACTCTTTAGTTTTTTTTTGTATTATCGTTATGGAAAAGAATTATCAAAAATTCTCACTGTCAATTGATAATACCCAGTATAAACTATTTTTTGATACCTCTGTCATAGTTTTGTTTCATTTAATATTAGCAAAAAATGGTTTATTGCCTACTATTACAGAAGTATCAAAAAATAGTTTATAATAGGTATTATCAATTGACGGTAAGAACTTTTTATAATTCTTTTCCATAACAATAATACACAAGAAAAACTAAAGAGCGGTGCTAGTGTCGCATTACTATGTGCCTTAAGCCAGTGTATTACAAAAAATAATATAAATTTAAAATAATAGATTAAAAGCTGTTCAAGTAATTAACAAGTTTTTCTCTTTTCAGTGGTATAGAGAGTGATGTAGAAGATGAAGAACCAGCAAATTGAGTGAATTATTCTGACTAGCATAATTTGTGATTTTATAGAATAAAAACACTTACAATGAAATTAATTTTTTTATTGATTGATAATTACCATAATGCTTCAAGAAATTTATTAACCTGTTATAAGATTACCAGGGTATTAATCAAATTATTTTAGGTTCATAGATATATTTTTTTGCCAAAAAATATTTATGCACTGTTATTTTCCATGGCAGGGTTTTCCAAAACTGGTTCAGGTTCATCATCAATAGTTATGGAGTGCATAGTCATGGAAGATTTAGGAATTATTGTCACCTGCATTTTCAAAGGCCAGACTTTCTTGAACTTTTTAAAATTCTTTACATATGTTTCCTGAGCTTCTATCTCAAGTGGCTCTTTTTTTACAATCAATTCTTTTTTTATTGTTACAACAATTGAACCAATGTCCAGCTGATTCATTCTTTCATCAAGTTCATCATCCAATTCTTTCTTGATGTGGTTGGGCTGTATGAAGTTCAAATTCTCCTTGTTCAATTCATCTAATTTGGAACCTCTCATTGCAGTTATGTCTTGAGCGGAAACATTTGGTTCAGCTTTGATTTTAAGTGATTTAGTTTCTGTTTTATTATTTTCAAACATAGTACGCTTTGCATTATTTTCTCCTTCAACAAAATTGAATAGATTTTCATCTGTATCAAAATCTGCTTTCCTTTTTTGAGGGACAGCAAGATTCAGTCTGTTATCAGTACTCTTTGCATCATCTTTAGAAGCTGGAGTAATGAAATTGAAAAAGTCATCTTTATCTTGTTCAACCGCAACTTTCTTGGAAGGATTAAGGTTGTCTTCATCAGCATGCTTTCTTTTAGCACTCTCATTAGGTTTGGGTATGTCATGAGCAACTTTTTTGTTAGAGTTTGAAGATGGTTCTTCATCATGTATCTCACTCAACTTCCTCTTCGATGAATTTTCATCAGCTGTTAAACTTTCATTGATAACAATGTTAGATTTACTCTTTCCTACAGCTTGATCTTGACTTTCCTGAGCCAGTACCTTGTTGCTTGACTGTGCTGGTACCTGTTTGACAACTTCAGAAGGTAAGTTGAAAGCAGGGTTGCAATACTTCGTGGTTGAACAATACAATATTGCTAAACCTATCTCTGCATCAGCAACAACCCTCTTTCCTTTAGATTTCAAAAAGGATAATAATGCAGTAATCTGTTTCTTTTGAGCTTCAGTGTCTTGGCTGGTGTTGTACTGAATCACCACCATATTTTCATCATCTAGTTTTAATGAAGACCAATGACTTTCTTCCATCAGAACTGGAGTAGCAGAACCCTTTGACAGTACATTTTTATACATATCATATTGTTTCTTCGAGAAGAATACAAACTTTTTTCCAGCAAACAAGTTCGCTCTATTTGTGTTAGGAAGAAATGATACAATATCTTTGTTCAAGGTGGATTCTGAGATAACTGGAGTAAATTTTTTTGGATCTGGCAAGCGCACATTATTTTTAATGGATTCAACACACTGGTTCCAATATTCTGTCGTGACTATGTAGGAGCCCTGCACCAGTGCCAAAACAACTTTTATTGTAAGTGTAATAGCAGGCATGGTTAGGTACTCGCAAGTGTTATCCCAATCATTTTTAAACAATCCTCCAATCTTCGCTAGGTTCTGTTTTACGTTTTGTATGTTCTCGCCTTTCAAAGTCGATGTACACGTAACGAAACTCTTTTCGTTCACTTTCCAGATGCAGTTTATTTTGCCAAACTTTACGACGTCGCCATTAGACAATTTCACTTTGTTTTTGCCGTCTTGTTTCAGATTGTTTATAAATGTTCCGTATCTAGAATCAAGATCTGTAATGAATAGCCCTTGATCTGATGCCATCAGAATAGCGTGTTTCCTGCTGATCGACGGGTCGTCCTGAATAGCGAAATCACATATCTGAGGGTCGGGACTTCGACCAATTGTTACTTCACTTTTATCAGGTATAATATAAATCACTCTTTGATGATCGTAATCAGAAGTAAGAAACCACATTTTGGACACCACAAACAAATTTTTCAGAAAAGGAAATCCAAATACAAATCTTGTCAACAAGAAAACGCCGCCGCCACCGGTCAACGACAGACGCCACCAGTGCTGCCAACAAGTGGCTGGCTAAAAGAAAATTGAATGAATAAAATGACGCATGGACGAGCGAAATCACACATTCGAGGCTGGAACGTCAAGCAAGGGGCGCGAAATTTAAAAATAATAACATTTTGTTGTATTATTGTTTGCTTGTTTTCTACACCTCATTTAGCGAACAGGGAAGTAACTTTATTTGCAGGAATATCAATGTGTTTTGCAACGATTGTATGCCATTTGCTATGAACCCATGATATAACAAGCTTTTCTTTTTTAATGTCAATTTTATTCTACTTTGGGTTTTGAGGAAACTTTTGCCAACTTGAATCAAGCGCGGTCCCAGCCCAAAAACGGGGGTCACACTAAGTCAGGGCTGTAGACAGGCATTGAGGGGGTAGAAGACCCAGCCCCAAACCACATCCAGAAGGCAAAAATTATGCGTATGAGCGGAGCGAGCCGCATTTGTATTTTGTTCTGTTTTTGCTTATTTTTCGGATTTGGAAAAATGGTCGTTGAGCTCTGGCCCGAAGGATGAAAGTGTGACCGAGCTTTTATTTTGTGCCGTTCATGGATGTTTTGTAGTGTTTGGCAAAACCCTTGACAAAAATGATATCGGCGATGTTATTTTTTAGCAAATTTATCAAAGTGACCTGAAGCGGGGGTCGAGCTGTTGCTGCTTGGACCATTAGACAGAAGGAATATACAAGTATGTTACTGGGTGAGCAGAGTGAGCTGATTTTTTGCACTATTTTATTATTGATCTGAAGCGATTGTTCAGCTCCAAAGCACAACTAGAAGGCCAAAATGATGCCTGGAAGAAATCACTCTTAGCGATAAGGCCGCCCATCGTGCAAATATTTCTCTTATCTATCTTATGTAATGATGCCCACGACCGGAGCAAGCGGTAGTATTTTTTGTTTTCGGTGTTTGCAGAAGGCATTAAAAAATCAAATTTTAATAGTACAACGAGTGAACCTACGGGCTACCGTATTTCCTAGCGCCAACGCTCTACATTCCTTCTCAATATCACAGTCATTTTTGAGATCTTTGGTAATTAAATGTCCTTAGTACCTACATAATACAATATTTAATTCATTACCCTTATGAAATACAGGCGGTTCGGCTTGAGGAGTCTTGTTCATTCCCTCTCCCATAGCTTTTAAATGGTTCTAAACAGTCTACTATGGACCATCTGGCCAGCATTGTATAAAATTCCATGTCTTTTTAAAATACAGATAAATTTCTTCATTAAATCATATGCACAGACATGATACTGGCTGCTTCCCTATTAAATTTCTGTGATCGTATATTATATTTATACAGGCTTATTGGTAAATCACTGACACTACGTGAATTGCAGGTTCTGCCCATGATCACGAACACGTTTGTGAAGATGCCAGGTCTTAATTCCCACCCTTCCTATCCAAAATCTTTGGAGAAGCTTTATTTGAAATTTAACTAAAGATTTACTGTGGATGATGTGGGAGAAATCGGTCTTCAGTAATTCATTGGGTTCCGGACAAACCTGTTATTGTACTTTGTATATGTGGTGATTTAAAAAAGAAAATAAGAATTGACACCTGGCGTCTTCGTGATCGTGTTCGTGATTAAAGGCAGGACCTCTAGCTCACGCAATGTCAGTAAATTACCAATAACCCTGTTGCTAGGTATATATAATCATATATATTTAAAATATTATTTTCATTCATCCTTTTCTTCAATGGCCTCAATTTGTGCCGGACTGCGATATGCACCAGCGTTGCCAGACGTCCCGATTTTTAGCCCAAAATTAAATGTCCCGCGCGGGACAGGCTTAGTTTCCCCGCTTTTCGGGGATTACTCGACGGTGCGGCCAAGCGCAGAGGAGGCTTACTGGTTACTGGCCGCCGCCGGCCACCACGTCCACAAACTACACAGGTATTCGACCCTCTTTTCTCAAAAACGCGTGGAGCTATCCAGTTGAAATTAACATCAAATATCCAGGTCCGTCATCTCTTGGAGTTGAAATATAAATCAAACTTCTAAATAAAATGAATCAAAAGTTATAGACGTTAATGGCCAAATTTTTTGAATTTTTCTAGCGAATCATATATCAAATATCAAAGTGCTTTATTTCCTTTAGACTTTACAGGACTCTTGCAGCCGAATACTCAAACGCAACTCAGATGTAAGCACGTCATATGTCGCGATATTTTGACAGTTTTCAATGAAAATCTGTCAAAAAATCGTCACTTGAGTCGTGCTTAAATTTGAGATTCGTTTGAGTATTCGGGGGTTGGACAGGTCACAAAATTAAAATTACTTATGTAAAACAGGGAAATAAAGTGATCACTTAGATTTTTTGTTCACTTCAATCTTTTTGAGGTACGGTAATCACGAGCACACAAAACCTATAGTAAAGATGCGCGACTGTGAATGATTTCATTCGAATTATTCGACTTGACAAGTCATTCGAACGATTCGAATGACTAGAGCAAATTAGTAACTAATTTGGTTAGTAATCGCGAGTCATTCGTTCGACTGCCTGAGTAGGTTTCGATTCAATTCCCGCAGGAGCGACGAATAATTCATTCATCACTCAAAACCATCGGTTGACAAACAAAGTCGAATCAGAGCCATGAATGATCCTTTTGTAGAGACATTAGTAATTACTAATTAGTAGTTTCATTCGACTTTGAAGATTAGTATATTACTAATATTCAAGTCGAATAAGGAAATTAGTAGTTGTTCATCATTCGACTAGACAGATAATTCGCAGTCGCGCATCTTTAACCTATAGGGTACATCCCGTTGACCTAGAACCATAAAATTTGGCAAAAAGCAAGGTATCATAGCACAACTAAAGGAAAAAATCCAAAAACCGTAAACATTAAAAATAATTTTGATTCTCTCTATGGACCGAAAACCTACAGGGTACTTACCGTTGACCTAGAAGCGTGAAATTTAATGTAAATTTCATCTGAAAACAGGTAATTTATTTACAAAATTTTTTTTGCTATTTGTTTGCTATCAAAACCTATAGGGTATCTACATCCCGTTGACCTAGAATCATGAAATTTAGCAAGAAACAAGGTCTTATAATAACGGAACCCTCGGTAGGTCAACTCGCACTTGACGTTTTTATTTTTATAATGTCCCACTTTTGACGAAAAAAATTTCGCTCTTTTACTCAAAAGGTTTCCGAATCCCGCTTTGCTGGAAAAAAAATCTGGCAAGGCTGCTATGCACCGCGAACGCCGACCACTGCATTTTCGTCGTTTTAGTTCCGAGGTATTGCTACTTTGCTGCCATGTTTTCTGTCAGCCAGTGTCAATTTGAGGTTGCACTTTGCAGTCAAGTTCAGTCAGTTTATTTATTATATATTTCCATTCTGTTTCCATAGCAACAACTGACTGCGCTGAAACAAAAACATAATAAACATGAATTTTGAAATCTGATTTGTTCCGTTTTTAATAATGTTTCTTTTGTGACTAATAAGCTCAGAGATATAACGATAAAATGACTCTGTACATTGACACTAAACTTAATTTTAGTGACGGCAATGTGGTATCTACAGTTGGTTCTTGGCATCCCATGCTTCCACTTTTAGCTATAGGCTCCTACAAGCAAGATAAAGGCGGATTTGTCACTATATTTAATGAAACAGTAAGTCTAATTACTAGCAAACTGCTTTCAATGGCTGTCAAAACGAAATATTTACATGATCATTATGTTTCCAGGGATTACCTCTAGAAGGCTGCGAATGGCCAATATTAATATCGAATCAAGTAACCGCCCTTGCTTGGCATCCAACTAGAAGATTACTAGTGGTGGGTTGGGATGGAGGTGAGCTGTATATTTGGCTGGAATACTCATGGGCGCGACTAGAGGCGCCTCATAATGCAGCCCTCACAAGTGTTGCATTCAGTCTTGGTGGCGGTAGACTGATCGCAGCAGACGCAGCGGGGTCCCTTTCAGGCTGGCAATCTAGTTCTGGTGCTCCCTTGACTTCCTTTCATCATCAGCTTGGGGATGTTATCACCCATCTCACGTTTTGTACACCACATGCCACCTCTGAGTCCTCTATCAGAGGGCTGGCGCGGGCTGCAGTTGCTGGAGATGAGAATGCCTTGGATGCTTTGGCTGCCTGGAGGCCGAGAACAACAGCTAGAGTTAGGGAAGGAGCCCAACCAGACAATCATTGCTGTTATGCTGCACAAGATAATGGTATTATTCTATATATTGACCATGCTGGTGCATGTTCAGAAGTCTTAAATGCCCCAGGTTCTATTATGTTCATGGGAATGATAAGCAACATCTATCTTCTTATTGCTTGGGAGTCAGGTGGTGCTCTCAGCCTGACAAGGTTTGTGACATCTGATGATGGTTCACTTATAACAGACACACATGTAAGGATGGCAGCTAGAAATGGCCAGTGTATAGTCCTAGCAGGAAACTTTTACGTGGCTGTGATCACTGGTGATAATGTTATCCGTGTCTGGGATAGCGAGACAGGTGACAATGATGTGCTGCCAAATGAGAATGAGGAAATTGCTTCTGGAGATATTTTCACCAGCATCAGCTACTGTAATTTGAGTGATACTCTCTGCTGTGGAACATCACTTGGTAACTTGTACTTGTGGAGAAGAGATCACAGGAATAATTGGAAACTGATAAGTTCAACATCTATCAAAGGCACAGTGAAAGATGTCAGCTGGGGTTCAGAAGGGCTCATGAGTCCCCTCCTACATGTTAACTGTATAACAAGTGTGTTTGTTCTTAGAGAACAGCCTGTATGTTGGGGCTATTCACCAAATGTTTTCATGGTACAGAAGTCATCAAATGAAATTGCTGTTACTCATAAAAATAATGAACCAGCTAACATCAATACTTGCATCACAATACGAGCACTGGCTTATAGAGATCAATATATTGCATTGGGAGATGGTAAAGAAGTACAGGTAATTTATTTACCACATTAAATTGTAGGTTCATTTTGATTTATTGTTTTTTTTGTAATTTTCTTTTTCATTTGCAACGCAGGAGGTTGCGGGTTCGACCTCAGAACAAATATTTGTATGATCTGCAGATCTCAGTTCAGGGTGTTCTGGTCGTTTTCTATGTATAATAAAAAATATCTATATATGCAATATATTGTATTATGTATATCAGTTATTTAGTACCCATAACACAAGCTCTGCTTAGCTTGGGGCTAGATAATGTTGTGTGAATTGTCCAGCATTATTTATTTATTTACAGATTTGGATGGCTAGTAAGGATGTGGAAGCTAAGTTTTCCGAATTAAGAACATTTTCTTGGAAAACTGACATCCTCATTATTTACAATGATATCCTAGTCGGATTAGTAAGCCCTCATGTTGAATGTTACTCCATCACTGGAATAAATCTGGGAATTTTACCAAGCACTGAAGGAGAAGGCGAACCGATCGGCATCACAAATACTGGCAAGTTTATTGTTATAGCTACCATGGATGGAACTCTTAAGTTAGCAGAGATTACAAAGAAAGGTCTCAGGATGCCTTACCCTGCTAAGAACTGCTACCAAATAATTGAAGACTTTGGGGAGGTTATGAGAGCTAGCGTTAATTGTGTAGGCCGTTACATTTGCCTCAGTATCGCAAATTCCGGCCTGGCACCGGATCCTAGACTCTATCTTTGGGATGCAGCTAATGACGTTATTTCTAGCCACCTTCTAGCTGAAAACTCAACTCCTCCATACCAAAGTGTTCCTATAGCTATTCTATGGGACTCAAATGACTCAAGAATTGTGGCAGTCCACATGAGATCTGCAGAGTTTGACAAAATTTATCTATTCTTCTGTTACGAGGGAAAGCTTTATGAATACAAAAACTGGTGCTCTGATTCGGAGGACTATTTTATGGCTGACTTCATGCTATGTCTACTCTACACGCCCTACGTGGTTATACTCTCTCAGCAAAACATTAAAAAAGTTTTAATGCAGGAATTTGTGGACTGCAGCGATCACGACACGGCTACCTTGAAGCAAATTTTAGATTTCCTCTTTTACATGACAACTGGATATTTGGAAAAGGCAGTTGTCGTCGGAACCAATATTACTGGCACCAAGAACTCCATAATCTGGGACAGTTTAGCTAAAGTTTGCGTCTCTATGAAACGCCCTGACGTCGGTGCTGTGTGCTTAGGTAAAATGGGTAATATTAAAGGCGCTCTGATGATGCGGAAAGTCATGCAAGACAATGATGTGGATGATACCTGCAAAGTGGCGATTTTAGCTGTCAATCTCGGTATGACAGAGGAAGCGGAAAGACTATTCCGCGAAGCTCAAAGACCAGATTTGTTGACTCGATTGATATCGGCTAAAGATGACGGTCTTATTTCTATCACAAACGGGACTGCTATAGGAGAGAACGTCCTTCTGATAAAGAGCGCGCAGCACAAGCTAGCGAAGGTTTTTTGGTCGAATGGTGAGACTGCTGAAGCTTTGAAGCTCTTCGAAAGTGCTGGGACCTTGGTACCTCACGTGCCTAGGATGTTGATTGCCAATGGCCAGACTACTGCTTTAGCGCAACTCGTGGCTACTTCCAACAATCCTAGCCTCTTGGTGTGGTGGGGTCACTATTTAGAAAGCATTGGCGATTTAGAAGGAGCGTTGGAGGCATATGCTCGAGCGAACGACTTTTCAGAACAAACTCGCCTTCTTTGCCACATGGATAAAATTGAGGAGGCCGAGAAAATATTTCAAAATAATCGTGCGTCTATTTACCAAATGGCTCAGTATTTGGAGATGCAGCCTGATAAAACAGAAAGTGCAGTTAAGGTACCTACCATTTTTTTTAAAGATCCGCTCCTTAAGTTCCTATTAAAAGCCCTAAATGGACCCATTTTACCCTTAATTATTTTTATCATTTAGTCATCTTTTTATGTACCTTTCCTATATTTAAGTGTAACTACGTAGTTAATAAGATGTTTATGTTGTTTATTTGGGTAAATGAATTATATCTCTCTTTAAATCATTGTAGTAAGAAATAATTCATTTTCAGTTGTACATGAAATGCGGTGCAATATCGTGCGCAATCCGAGTTGCTGCGGAAGCCGGTGCGTGGAACTTGGTATGGCGTGCCGGGTCCATATCGTCGCCCACTCATGCGTTAAACGCGGCTTCTATACTAGAAAACGCAGGACAGAACGAGCAGGCCATCTCACTCTATCAAAAAGCTGGTGAGTAAACTAACGAAAGTGGCACAAAAGATAAATAAGTATTATACCTACTTCATAAACACAGGAATGTCGACTGCTGAATATGCCTCCCCAACAGAGAGCGGTTTTACAATAATCACCAGGCTTGGCAGACGGGATGATGATCGCAGTAAAAACCAATATGGTATTTAAGCTTGTCTGCCTTATGCTGAGCTTAATCGGAGAATGTACATGTTATCTATTAATTTATAATTTCTAATTAGTACCTACTCCATTCATTTATAAGTTCCCTCATAGATAATAAGCTATGTTTTGTATATTATGTGTACAGTTATGCTTTTAGGCAATAAATAATAAAATTATTCTATTCTATGTGTTATAAATATAAAACACAAGGAAGCTACTGCCCTCTGGTGGAGACCCTAAAACATTTACGTGCTGAGTCGAAGGAGTCGATTCTAATGCCACACCACCACGGCAGATGTGGGAGACATAGGTACCTTTAGAAAGAGCATAGTTTACCCTTTTAGGGTAAGCTTTTATTTACTTACTAGCTGCTGCCCGCGCCTTCGCCCGCGTTTTATAGGGATAAAAAGTAACCTATATCTTATTACAGGTCCCAAACTATACCCATACCACGGATTTTATAGTACACCCATACCAAATTTCAGCCCAATCAGTTTAGTAGTTTTTGCGTGAAAGAGAAACAAACATACATAGGTACATCGATCTTCACAAACTTTGACACATAAGTATAGGTATGGGCACTCAGAGCTAAAGACACCTTACGTCTTATGTTAACTGGTTCGTAACGAAATAAAAACAGTACCTACATTACGCACTCTGTTAGGTAGCTTGGGTACAGATAAATAATAATAAATAAATAAATAAAATTTATTCAAAGAAACTCGTACATATAAAAAACATGAGTGCACTTAATAAATAAATATAGCTAAATGTAACAATTTTGCCTGAACTAGGTAATCCTGTGTGATGCAGTCAACATAATGTATAATTATTTTGAAATTCCAGGTAAACTGCACATGGCACTACGGCTGGCTCTAAGCTGCGGAGACACGAATGCTATCATCCCACTGGTGGAGTCGCTGGGTGACAAATTGGAACCGGAAGTTGCGTACGCGTTGGCAGCTCACTTACGTAAGGCGGAGTACCATTCGCACGCGGCTGCGTTACTGGCTTCTGCTGGACAGGTGAAAATTTATATTTATGCTGGAACAGTTCGTGGGTTCTTTTTTAAAACCGCATATAACTTCAAAATAAAATCAATTTTGATGTTATTTTGAAGTTATATAAAGTTAGGTATCTGAAAATGTACGTGTAATGTTTGTACGTAACTTAAGTAATCTAAGGGTGCTACTGTGAGCTAATCCATCCAAACTTCGATACTGCCATTCATATCTATAACTAATAATAACAACTAATATTATATAACAAAATAATAACTAATATTAAAAATACACAAGTCATTCTTACCTTTTCGAATCTAAAAACGCATATGAAGTCGCCAGCTAAAGTTACAAACTAATAAGTAGAATCTAGTGGATATGGATACCAAAGCCAAGAAGAAAAGTCAACAAAAAACAACAGCTTGTTATTTAGTATATGTTGAAGTTGATACGTAACTACTAAACTCTCTCCATAATCGTCAAAAACTGCTTTACACAAATCTTCCCGCAAAATGCTGAGCTGAAGGTCTTTTGGGCACCGTATAGGTACGACAGGTTTCTACTTGTATTTATTTTATTGTGCCAAATAAATGATTGTCTTTTCTTTCCTTTCAGTACGAAGAAGCTCTAGACATCGTAGAGCAATCATCCACACCTTTAAGCGAGACGCTAAGCGAGCGGCTAGCGGCGCCAGCCGGGACCAGTGGGCGGGAGGCTCTGCTGAGGAGACTGGCTGACGTGCTCGGCACGCGAGGGCTTTACCACCAGGCGGCGAAGAGACTCGCGCATGCGGGGGACAAGGTTTGTTACTATGCAGTACGCACTAGACATCGTACAGTCTTGTCAGCGAGACGCCGTGCGAGCAGCTAGCGGCGCCGGCCGGGACCAGTGGGAGGAGAAGAGACTCGCGCATGCGGATGACAAGGTTTGACTTTGCAGTACGCTGTAGACATCGTAGGTAGGTATAGGTATGGTCTTGTCTTGTCGGCGAGACTCCGAGCGAGCGACTAGCGGTTGCCTTTGATAGGTAGGTACTGTGTCATCAAAAGTCACCGGGTCAAAGACAATTGTGTTTTTTCCGGCCAGGGCGATTTTAAGGTGTACTTAGGTGTACCATGCCAGTTTCCGGTTTTTGAAAATTTACTAAATTATGCTCAGCATTTTTGGTCGTTAACCGTACCTACGACAGGTCTTACTAACTGACTAACAACGAACAAAGAGCCTAGCGATATTATTCATCAGCTAGATTGAGAAGCTAACTGACGAAATGATTTTTACACAGCCAATAGGATCGCTTATATATTTATCTAATTCGAGCTCTCTTTTGATTGGGTTGGACACACACATCATATACATTTCAAAACATAAGGCATGCTCAGCAGCTGCCGAGCGGCAGAATGGTTTCCTAGTAGATATTATCTTATCTTGCAGGCTGGTGCAATGCGTTGGTTGATGCGTTCAGGCGACGCCGACCGAATAGCAACGTTCGCCGCCGCGACTCGCGACAAAAACGCTCAGCTGATGGCAGCGGACTATTTGCGAAGGCACGCGGATTGGAAGACGCGCCCTGATTTGATGCGGCATATCCTACATTTCTACACGAGGGCTAAAGCTTTCGGGAAACTAGCCGCGTTTTATGCTGAATGCGCTAAGATGGAGGTTGATGAGTATGAAGTAAGTATCATTGCTACTAACCGACTATTTACGAAGGCATGTGGTTGGAAGACGCACCCTGATTTAATACGGCACATGAGCGGAATGCGCATTTTAGAATACCTAGCTTTTGCCCTGTTTTGCTATTATAATATGGTGCATAAGACAACTGGGACAACTTTTGTCTCGACTCTCAGTTGTCTTGTGCACAGGACAACTGGAAATAAGCGGTTAACAGGAGTTCGCTCGCGTGGTAAACGACAAAAAAATATATAAAAAACTATCCCGCCTGTTAATGAAACATATTTGGATTGACTATTTAGCTTATATTGACTGTATCTGGATAAAATGTAGCCCACGCAAAGGTATCAAGGTAATATAGCTAGACGTAAGATGAAAGAAAGAAAATATATTTATTTGGCCATGCCTACATAACACACACACAACACGACACATTACAGACATTGGGAAAGTACAAGAAACATACATATACATGAAGAAAATAGATAAGGATAGTGTTACATATGGGGGCCAAATTAACGTCCCTGTCTCAGCATTGTGCCGCTACTAAGCGGCGCTGGTTTTCAGACAAGTCCAAGTGTGGCACAAAGCTACAGAATACATTTAGATAGGTAGGTACAAGATAAATATACAAACAAAAGACAGGAAAGGACAAGAGAGAAAAGAAGGAAAATTTACAGAGTAATTAGATTATAGATAGAGAATTAAGATAGTCACGTTATTCTCACAATCAGACACATAGAACAGCCCTAGTAGAGCATGTTGTGCTTTTATACTAGGTATACATATACTTTGATGTTTTATGACTTTTGAATATTTTTTTGAACTTATAGGCAAGCTAATTAAAAATCCAGGATTAAAGTTTTAAACCATTTCAGAACTATGAAAAAGCCCTTGAAGCCCTAAAAGAAGCTATCAAATGCCTCGCGAAATCTTCAGATCCTGAAGCAGGTTAGTTTCTAAGTAAGATGTACTGATTTTACGAATACCTATAACTTTGTTACCAATATTAACGGTTTGTTTTGTTACAGGTGCCCAAACAATGGCATTGCAGGAACAAAGCACGCTGGTAAAACGTTTCTTAGACGTAAAGAAGACATTAGAAACTGGAGAAATCAATGCAGGTACCTACTCTGTTCTATCCACCTATCCACTCTCAGTTTTTAACCGACTTCAAAAGGAGGAGGTTCTCAATTCATCTGTATTTTTTTTGTATGTATGTTACGCAATATCTCCGCCAATTATGGAGCGATTTTGAAATTTCTTTCACTATTGTATAGATATGATCCCGAAGGGGTCCCATAATATTTGTATCCCCAGAGGCTAATCCTCTGGGGATACAAATATTATCCCGCAAAACTTAAAATAAGTAAGGGAATTTGAAGTCGATTTATCGTTTTTTAAAACACGCCATATTATTAGAGACAATGACGACGTTGCGCATAATTTCTGTTAGTTTAAAATTAGACAGACATAAGGCGCATTTTAGCTGCGTGGGTTCTTTTATTTGACAACGTGGGTCTACGTATCCCCTGCAGCACACACTATACAGGCATCGCTTCCCCGTCCGTCCCACTTCCCACAGCGAAGCGCACGCGTTTACCGAGTGTGTATCGCGTGCATAACGTGTACCGTGTACAGTACATAGCATTTTCCAGTCCATCCCTTTTTTCCATATTGAAGTCAAGATGATGATAATGATGATTAAATCTACAGGTGTAACGGGCGGCCATCAACTTCTGCGCGCCATCACCGTTCGTTCCGGTCTCGTCACTGAGGAGAAGGTATTGCGGTTACTGATACACCTTGCGCCGGATCATGCAGATGTTACAAGTATGATTATGATTACTTTCTAATTCAAGTATGACTTAGGAATGACATTTTTACGCAAACCCTAGGCCAAGCACAGGAATTACTGTCTATGGTAGGGTAGAATGGAGAAAAATTATGTCACATCAACATCGAATGTGTAATATTTTTTTAATTAATTCCTTCAACGTCAATAATTTACGTAATGTATTGATGTAAAATGTTTGTCAACAAACCACGACACAAAAAATTTCACTTCTGTACTTGCTTGGCGTCGAGTTTCAGAAATAATATTACTTATTAAAAAATAATTAGCGCGGAAAATTGTTACTAATTTTTTTTAAATTCCCCCCCCCCCCTTTTGCGGAATTGAAAACCCTCTAACGACGTCTGCCATTACTAACACTAGTCTTGGACCCTTGGCCCTCTCCACTGCACGTCGTCACATACATACATGTATGTATATACACACATATATGTATATTGCGAAGTGGTCCCCAAGTAACTCAGTTGTGAAAGAAGTTTAGGCGCCTACTGATATTTTTTCTTTTGTTAAAGGATTTGATCAACAACTTCAGGCGCTTCAATCAGAATCTCTTGACAATAATCCTTCTTCAGAATCTACTGATCAAAGTGTGGAAGAAGCAATATGAACTATTGTTTGTTAAAATAGTGTATAAGCCGAGTCCGTCCTCAAAATGTGATCTCTTAAAGTGTAACACTGTCCTATAAGTACCCATAAGTTTAAAAATATATTTAGTTTCACGAGAATTGTTTATATTTTATAACTATCTGTGGCTTCGCTTACGTACGTGATACCTAATACCTGTCTATGACGTAGTTGTATCTTGTATACATATAGGTATCAGCAGCAGGCTCAATGATAATAGTAAAATTAAATCGGACCAGTAGCCCAGTAGGTATGTAGTTGTATGTCAGGATTTATTTTAATGTCCCTTCAGGACATTAAAATAATTCTCCGGTTCTCCAAAAGTCGAGTCGAATCGAAATAAAGCATGGGTTCATACAAAATATTTTAAGATTTACGGTAAGCTACTTTTTACTATTGTTATTGCTTGTAGAACGCAGAAAATATTAAAAAACCGCTAAAATATTTGAATTTCGCGCGGATTTGTGTCAGATAACTAGCGGTGCATTCCGAATTACGATTACAGCGCTGATAGCGATCACAAAAATATTTTGCGTTCCAAATTAGATATCACGATATTGACAGTTGAGTGCTAACATTAATTCGGAACACTTATGAGCGCGCTCACGGTCACGTGTCGTGTCGTGGTGTCAATGTCAATATCTCATTGCAATACAAAAAGAGATCATCAAAGTTATTCTCCGACCGTTGATTTGGTCTTCTATATTTATTTCCATTTCTTTGTAAGCATTTGCAAACGAACGTTTTGTTGAAAAATCCCAAAGAAAAAACCGTTAGTAAACAAACCCAATTGTCAGATTTGACAGCACGCTCACAGAGATTTCAGTTTGTAGCATGGTCGTTGATATCGCAAAATGGCGCATGTAATGATGTCATCTATGACGTCACACGGGACAACGTTGTCGCGCTCACGATAATACGGAACGCGTGTGAGCGCGATGATATTGATTTTAGCGTAATTCGGAATGCACCGTAGGTTGCGTTCCGTTTCTTGCTCAAAGCGCGCATGAAGTCGTTCCGATTCTACTTCAGGCACGCTGCGAGACTGCACGGACGGGAACGCCCTCTTCATGCGCTTCCTTAAGCGTGTGGGGTGGGGACCCCACGCGGTTATGGAAGCGCATGAACTACCTCACCTTTCGAGACAAGGCAGCTCATGTGTTCGTGTGAGTGACGTCATGTGGGTGGGAAATTTCGAAAAAGGGCTTTTCATTTGTTTGAATTTTTCATAACTAGGATGCCATTGTTTTCCTGCGAAAATTCACGGAAAACAATGTATAGCCTTTTATTGTTAAATAGCTGCGCCCCGCGGTTTCGCTCGCGTTTAGTAAGTAAAGTAGTTACGGAGATACGTGGTAACAAACATTCACACCACTGAACAAAATATTCTAAGTCACACAAACTTTCACATTATGTAGGCTATCGAAGATGGAATTGTTCGTTCTTGTCGGGGAGGAGGTTGTGACGTTTCCCGTCACCCTCGAGGAGTATACGGCAATATCCGTGTCATGGTAGCATCGCAAGCTTTCTTTACGCAATAGGTAAAATCACAGACATGATACTAGCAGGGTAAGATAATGATTTCAACACTCGATTATTCACATAAACATAACCTCAAACCCCCTCAAACGAGCGCTGATAAACAACGAGCAGAGCGTTCCGTTTCAACAATCGCATCGTGCGCTACAGCGTGCTCAGACGAAACGAAACACACCCTCGTGCACGCATAGCTCGTGCACCGTCTGAGCTCTAAGACGGAACGTAGCCTAGTCACGGAAACTTTTCGATCAAGCTAGAATAGCTCTATGACATGGGTGTCCAAGATACGGCCCCCGGGCCACCAAGCGGCTCGCGGAGACTGTCAATCCGGCCCGCCAACATTTAACTTTTATATATATAGATATTTTATTGATCGCATCAATAAAAGATCTACACCTACGGGTAACAAGTAACGACTTCGTTTTGTTGTATTGTTTTCTCAATGCGCTTGAATCGGAACAAAAGAAGCCATGGTCGCACATGTTGACCATATGTGCAACTCTTTGCGCGGCTCAATCTTTCGAGACCCTCATAAATTCTATGCGGAGCTGATGCTCTAGTACTTACTTACGTTCAGGTAAAAGTAGCTACTTGTTGTCCGCTTAGCAAGCGCATGATTTGATGTGAATACCTGCACTTAAGCACTAAAAGTTTGTATCTGACTACGTTACTACTTGCTCGGTTTAATTACATCAGTAGTCCTGTCCTTCGTTCAGGTGACCTGCTTTGGCCCGCCGCAATATTTAAAAATAGTAAACTTGCCCACCACTGAATTATGTTGGACACCCCTGCTCTATGACCTAATGTCTATGACCATGCATTACGTTACCATAAACTTGACAAGCCGAGCTTGACATCATCTTGACATTTTGTCAGCTGTTTGTTGTTTTTGAAATGATTTTCATGAACTGAAATGATTTCTTGCCATTTTCTGTAATTTCATATGATAAGCAATGGTCAGAATAGTTTGTAATGTTAGGTATTATAATTTATTCAATTCCCTAAAGTCTTATCGAAGGTAGGTAATATTATGATGAAAATTATAACCCAAATATTTCACGGTTACGAAATGCCCATTGATCACGTTTCAGATTGAATAAACGATATATAAACAGTTCGGATGGTTCCGAAAAGCCAATTGAATTGAGAAGGATACGAAACTTCAGTATTGTAGCTCATGTTGACCATGGGAAAAGCACTCTTGCAGACAGACTACTTGAAATCACTGGTGTTAAAAAACCGGGTGGTGATGCCCAAGTTTTGGACCAACTGCAGGTATTTTAATTTGTAATTACTTCCATACGCCTTTTAAATAATTCAAAATACACATTCCTGCTGTACAAATACAAACGTCTTTATTAGGAACAGAACATAGTATTATTATATCTGTGATATATGTAGGTATCCCTCTACATCTCTTGATAGAGTAAATTCTTTTTTTACCACTGTTGGGAAAACCTTAGCAGATGAAACTCTAAAAAGCATGAATGCAACAGAAAAAGAACCTGATACGGACGTATCAGGTTCCCAATCTCCGGCCAACTCTATATCTCTCTCTCCCACTGACCCTGACGAAATTAAAGGAATAATATCTGAATTTAAATCTGTTTGTTCTCCGGGATGGGACAAAATTACAAGTACCCTCTTAAAAAAAATGTGTAATGTTCCTCTCTCAACCAATTGCTTACTTATGTAACCTCAGCCTTGAATGTGGTACTTTCCCTTCGGCATTTAAGAAAGCAGTAGTATGTCCGATTTTTAAAAATGGTGACAGAAAAGACCCCTGTAATTATCGGCCCATTTCCCTTCTTTCTACTCAAACAAAAGTTCTAGAGAAGATTGTTAAAAAAAGGCTTATGATATTTCTTGAGAGTTTTAACCTCATAAGCAGTATGGTTTCAGGGAACGTAGGTCTACCGAAGACGCAGTCTTGACTCTAACTTCTCTAATCACATCGTACTTAGATAATGGAGACAAGTGTGTTGGTATTTTTCTGGACCTCCAGAAAGCATTCGACACAGTCTCAATACCAATCCTCTTGGCAAGATTGGAGAAGATTGGAGTCAGGGGTATAGCACTTGACTGGTTCGAGGATTACCTATCCGAAAGAACACAAACAGTCCGTTTAGATAATTTTGAAAGTAAGAGCAACATGTGCACATTTGGCGTTCCACAGGGAAGTACTCTAGGCCAGCTCTATTTTTAATATATATAAATGAACTATGCAGAATGACTCTACCTGGACTGGATCTTCTCATGTTCGCTGATGACACAGTGCTTGTTGTGCATGAGAAATCTTGGGAAAAGGTGGAGAGTCTGGCGGAGGACTGTTTGAATGTAGTAAGCCAATGGTTAGAAAACAGTCTTCTAACCTAAATACGCGGAAAACACACTTTATATGTTTTAGTAAGACTATCGCTGGAAAGTCTCATATCTCTATTAAAATACATTCCCACCCATGCAATCGTAATTATATCCCTTCACAATGTAATTGCTCTACAATCGAACGAGTCCCTAGCACGAAATACCTAGGTGTCATCATTGATGAAAGGCTCAATTGGAACGCCCGTATATCGGCCTTAGCCTGCAGGCTAAGAAGACTTATCTACGTTTTTAGAAACTTAAGATCGGTCGCCGACCGCGACCTTGCTATCCAAACTTATAAAGCTCTCGGAGAATGCATTGCCAGGTACCGCATCTGCGCCTGGGGTTCTGCTGCGAAAACACACCTTATAACAGCCGAACGCGCGCAGCGTGCTGCCTTAAAAGTTCTACTCTACCTCCCATATAGGCACCCAACTACTCTAGTCTACGATGAAGCCGAAGTTCTGAGCATTAGAAAACTTTTCATTGAAAGTGTCCGCCGTTATCACCGTGAAACTACCCCGCCGCCATTTACTTTATCCCGGCGGTGCAAAGCTAAATGTCCTATACCACGGGGCAAGTCAACATTCGCCCAAAAACAGTACACGGTAGTTGCACCTCACCTTTATAACTTACTAAACATAAAGTATGAAGTAAGTAGTGCAACTACTAATGAATTAAAAAAATGCATACTGACGTGGTTGAAAGAGTTTGATTACGAAGACATCGAAGACATGCTTAGAAATTTTCGACTCTAGTTTTTTTTTATAATCTTTTTAAATCTTTGTTATTTGTTTTAACTTTAACGGGTTTTTTTTTATGTTGGTTGAAGAAGAAAATTTTATACAGCTCAGTTAAAGGTTTTTTTTTTATTACTATTTTACCCTTATACATTGTATCCTTAAATAAATAATTAGGTCTTTTATTAGTATTTAAATCTTTGATCAATAGCGCTCTATAGAAAAAGTTATGTTATGTTTTTATTAATATAAAAGTTATTTTTTTTATTGAGTTTGAGTTGAATCTTTATATTTATCTTTGTATCTTCACAACATGTATCTACTTTCCAAAATGGGAGAAGCCACTGGCTCCTGAAACACAGTTTATAACTAGTTCCGGAGCCTATGGATTCATTTTATATATTTGTAACTGGATTTGTGTCAAATAAATGATTTTTACTTACTTTACTTAAAAGGTATAGAATAGGATACAGTTGAGGGCTGACACATCGCAAGTCAGAAATTGTGTAGCAACACCTGTTAAATATTCCAATATTAAACTGTATACCTACTATTCTGTAACTCATAAACAATATCACACAAAAGTTAACAAAGTTGTTTTAACTACTTTCAGGTCGAAAGAGAAAGAGGAATCACTGTGAAAGCAGTTACAGCATCTCTGAACTATACATACAACGGCGAAACATTTCTTTTGAACCTTATTGATACTCCTGGACATGTGGACTTTTCTAATGAAGTAGGTGCACAAAAACCTGCATTATTAAAGCAATTAAATTATAGCTGCATCTATCTCAATAAAGGGGTTTCAAGATTTTGTGCCTAACCTCAGATTTCATCAGCTTTTTATTTGTATAATTGTCCTCTATTCAAATATACAGGATGTTTGATATTGGATTAAATTTTTTGTGAAGTTGTAGGACTTTGTATGATATCATAATTTATTTAGAATAAATATACATTGGAGAATATATCACAAGTTAATTTGTGACATTCCAACTACAAACAAAAAATATATTATGATGATTAAAAGGCAAGATTTGGAGTGATTATCAAAAAAACTTAAATCATTATGTATATTATCTCAGCAACCATGACACTTAGAACATTGATTTTACTGGAGAAATGTAACTCATGACCCCTCCAACTTTCCATAAAATTAAGTTTGTCCCAATACCAAACATCCTGTATGATATTCAATGCACTCTGCAATTTAGAAAAAAGATACAAAGTGGAGGCAGATGTTAGGACCACCCTCCATACAAACATCTTCAAATTCCTTTACTAGTATATAATCGCTAAAAACTAAACTAAACTTTGTTTACCTAAAACAGTTGATAAACAGGGTTATTTCACACTCTGATACAAGTCAATAAAATAAGTCAGTGAGAAGAAACTGCTGCTCAACAACTGTATTTTTTTTTCATTAATAAGCAGGGAAAGAAAATACCTGACTACTTAACACTAAATAAGATACTTTCTCATTTACGTCAGGAGGCGGGCGACGAGACTACGCCGCTGTTTTTAACTTTTTCGTCTCTTCGTTCAACCTGCTGTTACCTACCTGTACTTGTTCAAATAAATGATTTTGTATTTTTTGTATTTCAGGTTGTGAGAAGTGTCACAGCATGCCAAGGCGTCATTATGCTGGTTGATGCCAATGAAGGAGTTCAAGCCCAAACAGTTGCAGTTCATTCACTGGCTAAAAAGAACAACCTAGTTATAATACCTACCCTGAACAAAGTTGATTTACCAAGAGCTGATCCTGAAAAGGTTAAATCTCAACTGCAATCTCTTTTTAAAATAGAACCAGACACTGTGATGAGCATATCAGCTAAAAAAGGTTGGGGAGTACAGGAGTTGCTTCAACAAGTCATAGAGAGGATACCGCCGCCTAAAATAGATGACAGTAGTCATTTCCGGGCTCATATTATTGATACTTGGCATGATAAGTACAGAGGAGTGTTATGTCTGGCATACATACATTCTGGGAAGGTTCAAGTGGGGCAGGCTGTGAAATGGAGCTCTGATTTGAAACAGCAAACTGTAAGGTACTTAGCATTGCTTAGGCCGAGTGAGGAGGCTATTGAAGAAGCTATAGCTGGTCAGGTTGTCATGGTAGGTGAGTTATCTAACATATCAAATTTTCCTTATATTCTAACTATTACCTCTAAATAGACTAGTGTTGTACGTATGTCCAAAGCGGGAATCGAACCTGCGCCCCCTGTGTCGCAGGCGGATCTTCGTCCGCTGCACCACGGAGGTCGTTAATTTATTGGACGGAATCAAAGGCAAGATAAAAGAATGTAGTAAGAAACTATCCTACTTATAATATTATAAATGTGAAAGTTTGTATGGATGGATGTATGGATATTTGTTACTCTTTCACGCAAAAACTACTGAACCGATTGGGCTGAAATTTGGTAGGGGTATAGTTTGGGACCTGGAATAACATATTTTTATCCCGATAAAACGCGGGCGAAGGCGCAGGCAGCAGCTAGTTTTGCTATAAATGTAGCTAAACCACATTCATCCAGGTAAGGGTCCGCCTGCGAGGGGTTGCGGGTTCGATTCCCGCCACGGGAAAATATTTGTACGATCTCCAGTACATACCCATAACACACACTGCTTACTTTGGGGCTAGCTAGATAATGCTGTGTGTATTTTCCGACATTATTTAATTGATAAACCAATTTCACATTATTTTTAAGGTTGCGGCCCGAAAGGCGGCGGCGCAGTTGGCGATCAACTATTAGCCAAAGAATTTGCAGAAAACAATAGTAAATCGAAAATAGCACCGGTGAAGCACATGGTCTATGCGGGTATATTCCCGGCTGACCAATCACAGCATTATATGCTTAGTGATGCTATCAGGAAACTGGCCCTGAATGACTCGGCAGTGGCTGTTGTAGCTGATTCAAGGTAACTGCTCAATAATGTGATTTATTGAAGGGGATAAGAGTTCTTTTCACTCACTCACACTTTCTGACAGTTCACAGATATTACTTACGCTTCTTAATATTAACATCTAAAATCTTTTTAACATTGTTTGATTCACCCTGTGTTTCTTTTTTGGCGGATTTTAATTTTCTCTCCATTCTTGATCAATCTATGTACGAATATATATGAATAAAAAAATATATGAACCCCTATTTCTCCTGGTTAGGCTATAACTTGAGAACGGCTTTACAGATTCCATTCATCTTTCTTTTTAATGTTTTCTAAAAATTCAAAGAAGGATCTTTCGTTAAAAAAAAATAAAGAAAACTAAACGAGTCCCTTTATTATAAACTTTTTTAATGTAACCTTAGCCCCAGCGTTATATAAGTACTCTTTGCTAAGCACGTTTAAAATAACTGTCAGTTGAAGTTTGAATTGAATGACAGGACAACGTCTGTCGGGTCAGCGAGTTATAATTAAAAATCGAAGTTGGTTTTATCACGTAGTAAATAGGTATTTTACGATATGATGCTTAGAACTTTCCGCTAGTTTTAATCCTTGTAGAAGGCAGAAAAAATTCGCAAAAAACTTAACCTCTCGGGCAACGCTATTTTTCCCGCTGCTCAACCAAACTGTATAACTGAGTTGATCATTATTTATGGTTACCTTAACTCTCTTGAATATTTCAGTCCTGCTTTGGGCCAAGGTTGGCGCATCGGTTTCCTAGGACTGTTACACCTGGATGTCTTCACACAGAGGTTACTTCAAGAGTACAAAGCTGAGGCTATATTGACTGCTCCTTCTGTGCCGTATAAAATCAAGTAAGGTCGAAATAATGTATTACTATCGTAAAAAAAATATGAATTCATTGATTAGTCATATACTTGAGCCATTCTCAAAGTAATGTCTGTTCACAACTTACCTACAACACAATCTGAATCCAAAATTTTAGATTTTGTGTCGAGTTTTAAATATTATTTGTCAGCACTAAACATAGTAGGGAAAAGTAAAAATCATAAGTAGTGTAAATTCTGTCTGAAACTAACCAACAAGGAAGTGATTTTTACGTTAATTATGGGGGCAATGTTTGTAAACATTGTATCTTGGTTTTGGCCAGAGTATATGTAGGTAACAAATACCTACCGCCTATACCTGTATAATACCTCTAGTAGGTACGTGTTCATCCAAAGGTTGCCTGGAAGAAATAGCTCTGAGCAATAAGGCCGTCCATTGTGCAACTGTTTCTGTGTTTTCCTGTTCTGTTTTTCTCTATCTTGGTGTGCAATAAAGAGTATTTGTATTGTATTGTAACATTTATGTTACTTGCTCATAAGAGACCATCCATAAAGTTCGTCACACGCTAAGGGGGAGGGAGGGCGTGAATGACACGAAGTGTGACATTATGCGACAAGGGGTGGGAGGGGTCCTAAGTTTCGTGACGTCACATTTCAAAATCTAATAGATACATCTAAGTGTTAAAATGCTAGTGTTAAAGTTTGAACTATCAACGAAAACATTTTGAAATCTAAAATTAAAATTTCTTATTGAGCTATTTCAAATAGATTTCCACTTAAAAAAAATTGCTACTTAACCCGAAAAGTAAAATTGCAAAATATGTGACATCACACTAGGGAGGGGGTGTCTCACAAATGTGATCAACTGTGACTAGGACGAGGAGGGGTAAAAAAAATCACAAAATTAGTTTGACGTACTTTATGGATGACCCCTTATACTTTTTCGCATGTTATCTTCACTTAACTATATTGACACATACTACGTTAGTAATGTCTTAATTATTTCAGAGTGAAGGGAGCGAAAGTAGTAAAACAGTTCAGAGGCGAAGAAGTATTGATTACAAATCCTTTGCAACTACCTGATGTACAGAATATTGACGAGTGGTATGAACCTCTAGTAATTGGTAAGTTTATGTTAGATTTAAGTGAACTACTTATAAGGTTTTGTGACTAAAACATGTATAAAAGCTGCTGTCAATCGCATTTTTTTAATTGTTTGTATTATAGAGACTCGCATTCGCGCCGCTAAGGAATGGAACTCGCTGCCTGCTATTTGTCGGGTTAATTACAATCTGGGTTTCTAAGACTAAAGTCTTCTAGACCTTCGTGATACACCGTCGGCCATCGTCACTTTTCATCCAAATTCGCCGACACAGCCGGCGGCTTTGTTGTCGGCGACTCAGTAGGTTCAGTGTATAGTCACTTCTTTTTTCGCTAGAGGGCGAAAAAGTTTACAATCATGTTAACACTCATTGCCCACGACATTCATGCTACTATACATCGGCGCGTGGCGGCCCGCCCCTGCGCAGCTGCGTGTCGCACCGCCGTCGCTGGGCTGTGAATGCGATATACTAAACTAACTTAACCTTTGTTTTAGGAACAATAATAACACCAGTAGAATTCATCGGCGTGGTCACAACCCTCTGCATCGACCGTCGCGGCGTCCCATTGCCTTCCAACGCCGTCGACGACAAAATGACTCTCATGCAGTTTATACTACCACTTTCAGAAGTCGTTGTAGACTTTCATGATACACTTAAAAGCATCACTTCCGGATTCGCTAGCTTTGACTACCACGATCATGGCTTTCATCCAAGCGCGTTGGTCAGAGTATGTATAGACTTTATTTCATACTAGTCAGCCAGAACTGAGAACAGAGAAGGCTCTAGAGTGGCGACCACGTACAGGAAAGCGCAGTGTGGGTAGGGCCCCCACGCGATGGACCGACGACCTAGTGAAGATCGCGGGAAATCTCTGGATGCGGGCAGCGCAAAATCGGTCATTGTGGAGATCCTATGTCCAGCAGTGGACGTCGATCGGCTGATATGATGATGAGCCAGAACTGCCCGCTGGCGGCCGGTGGTTCTTATGTAGTTCCAGGTCTCCAACTACATCTTTATGCAAAATTTGAGCCTGATCCATTCAGTATTCTTTGTGTGAAGAAGTAATAATCATCCATTTAAATTTCCACATTTATAATATTAAGGTACCTACTAGCTTCTGCCCACTTCACAGGCTTTTTTCCCGGATAAAAGTGGTCCTAATGTTATTCCGTCTTCATTTATGCAAAGTTTTAGCTTAATCTATTCAGTTTTTCTTGAGTAACAAACATCCAGCTGTCCAAACTTCGGCATATTAGTATCAAAACAGACCCATTACTTAACAAAAGCTTAATTTAAAGAAAATGTGTTCATTACAGATGGACATTTTACTAAACGGCGTATTGGTTGACGAGTTATCTACGATTGTGCACACAAGTCGCTTGGAGTTCACGGCCAGGCGGTTAACAGAGAAGCTCAAGGAAATGATCCCTAGACAAATGGTTCAAGTAAGTCGATTGTTGGTAGTTGGCGATATAAATTGCGCTATACACCCATCTGCGGCAGTATAGTTTGACGAAGGATGTGGCGCGGCGGGCGAAGGTCCGCCTGCGACGCAGGAGGTTGCGGGTTCGATTCCCGCCTCGACAAATATTTCTTCAGGGTGTTCTGGTCGTTTTTCTATGTGTAATAAAAAATATCTATCTATGTAATAATTGTATTTTGTATATCAGTTATCTCGTACCCATAACACAAGCTCTGCTTAGCTTGGGGCTAGATAATGCTGTGTGAATTGTCCAGCATTATTTAATAATATAACAACATCTGGCCTTGTGTGATGATTTGAGTCATCTAGTACCTTATGGGTACTCGATGACTGATATCATCACATCAGCCCATACACGTCCACAGCTGGATATAGGCCTACCCCATACGACGCCACAGATAGCGGTCCCGAGACGCCTCCATCCATCGACTCCCTACGACTGATATACATACATAATACAATATGTACGTAGATAGATATTTTTTATTATACAGAAAATACCCAGAATACCCCGAACAAATATTTGCAGATCGTACAAACATTTGTCCCAAGGCTGGAATCGAACCCACAACCTCCTGCGTCGCCACAGTGGTCGTAATGGCGCTTAGCTCCATCAAAGTGAGATATCTCGTATTAATCTGTCTGCATTTCAGATTGCTATACAAGCGGTTGTTGGTGGCAAAGTTATGGCAAGAGAAACTATAAAAGCTTTCAGAAAGGATGTTACAGCGAAATTGGTAAGTTGTCTGCTACCTGTCGCCGAATTCTGCTAATCAATCGCTTTACTATGAAAATTAAATAAACCATAGATCCAAGAAACCATAACATGAAATAAACTCTAGATACTATGCGTGCATTGCTATTAGCACGGAGGAAATAATAGAATATTTTCAACTTTGTCAATTTTGACATGCGTTTGTAGTTTCTTTCATCAAAGGTAAAATAGAATAGAAAATTAAATAAAAAAAAAAAAAAAAACCTTCACTTGGCGCGCGGAGCTCGGAGAGGCAATATCACTGGCGGGACTCTGTCGGTGTTGCTGTGCTTACCAATCTCAATGTCAAGGTCGAGTATTGTGGTGTCCTGAAGATGTCTCGTGGAGAGACGAAACTAGTAGACAACTTACTTTGATGAATACTATCAGAGAAGGTTATACGCGGAATTGTTACTAAATATTTCTTCATTCTAATATTGTAGAAAATTAAAGTAAAATGTTAAATTCTGAAACGATACCATGCACGCGATTAATTTAGTGGAATCAAGCCCATCACAGACGTAGCTATAATATATGTAGTAATATGAATTATATATAGCAAGGCATAGTGCGATATATTTTTTATACAAATTTTCGAGTGATCACACTCGCAACTATAATTTATATTGATATGACAAGCTATACTGTAATTACTTGTATTGCTTGCTATAATATACATTATAGCATGGTATATCTTTACATATAATATATATAAAAAATCTCGTGTCCCAGTGTTTGTAACCAAACCCTGAAACTGTTTAACCGATTTTTATGAAATTGTGATTATATTCGGTAGGTCTGAGAATATGTTGTTAACTATTTTTTTATACCCCTAAGTAATAAGGGTGGCCCACCCCAAATTTTAATTTCTTGGACAGATTTTTTATTTTTTTATGAGTTTGTGTATAATTTGTGGCGTTGGTAATACAAAATACGTATAACTTTCAATTTTCACCTTTCTAATACCAACCCCCCTTTTTAAATAGCGATAAGTACAGTTAGTATTGTAATAATCTTTAACCCTCAGTGGTCGATGGCAAAACAACGTTTGCCGGGTCAGCTGGTTAATATACATATGTAATAGCTACATCTGTGATAGGATTTAGGGCCCTGGGCCTTGTAAAAATACTTTCCTTGTTTTACTTCTTCGTATTTTTCCTTTTATGAATGTCTCCAGCAAAAACTGCATTAAATTTTAATATTTCCAGTATGGCGGCGATATAACTCGGAGGAAAAAACTGTTGAAACAGCAGGCTGAAGGCAAGAAGAAGATGAGAAGTGTTGCTAACATCAAAGTCCCTAGAAATACTTTTATTGATGTTTTGAAAAGATAGTGAATATTATTTTATAGCGATAAGTAGGTTAATTAGCTATTTCGTAGGTTAATTAGCTATTTCGTAATTTAAAAGACCTCAAAAATACTTCAGATGTTTCACTTATTTAAGGAATACATGCCTACTAAAGTCGTTAACAAGAAAATAACAAAAGAATCTAAAAATATATCTAATTTATTATATAAAATCTTGATTATAATAAGAGCCATCGCATGATTAACAAATATCACAAATCAATATGTAGGTAGGTAATCGTTAACATTACATGGGCAAATTTACATATGTTCCTTTATTTAAGTTATATGCATTGACAAAACTAAGCTTATCTAATCTCGTTTGTGAAGACTTAATCACATTTTAGTCGGTAAAGACGCATTCACATTATAAATTCATTCAAATGAGCTCGCAAAAAATAGGCGGTAGCGATTTAGGTACCTACTCCTTATGAATGTAGTCATAAATAATGCTGGACAATTATTCACACAGCATTATCTAGCCCCAAGCTAAGCAGAGCTTGGTTTATAGGTAGGTACTATATATACATTACATAGATAGATATTTTTTTATATAGAAATACCCAGAACACCCGAAAGAAATATTGCATCGTACAAACATTTGTCCCAAGGCGGGAATCGAAGCCGCAACCTCTTGCGCTGCAGGCGGACCTTCGTCCGCCGCGCCACTTCGGTCGATAATATGTTCGCTGGCAAGCTACAGCGGATTCCTCGAATTGAATTGTGTAGAATCAACAAGGTGGTCCGTAGGTGTCCTGAAACTCAATTTCGAGCCGGTAGAGGAGGAGAGATGGGTTCATGACAAAACAGAAAAACTAAAAAAAAAAACCTGAGTCGTCTTGAATCCACCCTGTCCTCCGCTTTCGGCTTGACGTTGCATTTCGGGACCCCTGTACCTATAGGTATTCTAAAAGGTACCTACTACCTACAGCACACACGATAAGACTGGTTTGTTCTTTCGGCTGATAGAGAGTGGAAGAAAAATACATGTTGTACCGACCCCCCCTAGTGTGGGATAAGAGCAGGAAGACGATGACTGGTTCGGTGTATTCCATCATCACTCACTGGACTGGATTTATCTTTGGCGTTATACTCTTTACCTACTCTAATATTTGACTATTTATCCGTTACATCCCTAAGATGAAAATGACGAAAAGATTTCATACAGAATTTTATAATATCCCAAAAATTTACGACTCCGGCGGGACTAAAGATTACCCCAAGTGCGGGCATAAGCACTATAATAACAAAAACTAGAGATTAGCAACAGTGATACCTCTCGTCAAACGATCTAAATGTAACTCTAGACTTTGAGCCGGTTTGGATAACTTCAATGTTTCCCCTGTAGGTGGAGCTAACGGCGCTATAGTCCGTAAGTCCCAAAAATTTTTCGACAAGTCGGGTACTTGCCATCGTGGCGCAGTTGCATAGCGCATCCCCGTATTCAGGGGAAGGTCGCGGGTTCAAGTCCCGCCGGAGTCGTAAATTTTAGGGATATTATAAAATTATTTAAGATTACCCCAAGTGCGGGCATAAGCACTATAATAACAAAAACCTTAGATTCCATATAGTAGTCATTATCGTCAAGGGTTAGTACGATTCTTTTTGGCTTTTCACTAGATAGAACCAATTTTAGGTCGGTCGGCCAGTGGGTAATAGAAGCGGAATAATTACTTTTTTTAGCGCCGCGGTAGAAACAACAATGCTAGCGAGTACGAAGCCTTCAGACCAGGATCAGTAGCCTTATCATGGTTTATAAAACATAACGTAACACGTTATCAGCGTTATTTGCGCTAATTTTAACGTAAATAACTCCACGTTATAAGCGCTATTTCTATCGTTATATGTTAATAATTACATTTAGCGCGACAGTAATTTAACGGTATAACGCAAATTAACATTAGAGGGTGTTTATAATAAGGGTTCATTCAGATAATTCACTTCATTGCTCAAAGATAATAGCGCAGATAAGGCGTTATTAATGTTAAAATTAGCGCAAATAACGCTGATAACGTGTTACGTTATGTGTTATAAAGTTATAATCCATGGTAAGGCTACAGGAAGTGTTCGGCATTTCGTACAGCATCTTTGTATGTAACTAAAATAATTAGACCTAAAGCTCTGCGCACATTCAACCAACGCCGCTACCGCGTAGCACAAAAATGTGCATTCAAATATGGGCTTAAACTCGTTATCTCTAGATACATTTTATAGGGACAAACGGCTTAACACAAGTTTCAAATGAGTGACTCGCGAGCTGTCTGTCATCTGCCCCCTAGCACGGGGATTGTTCTCTAGGGTAAAATAATGACATCGCATCGCCATACATTATTGAAGTTGAAGGAATTTATTATTTTTATAAATAAATAAATAACAATTTTAAATTTAAATATAAATAAATTACACATTAGATGACAATGTGACGTAATTTTTATCTATTCTACCTATTCTATCCCCGTGCTAGGGGGGCTGATGCCGTCAATATGAAATGCATCTATACGTTACGTTACGAAGCCTATGATTGAATACACATTTTTGTGCTGGGCGGTAGCGGTGCGCCTCTGATCTGCGACAACATTAATTCATCAAGCCATTGTGAAGTGGTATGCGTCTATACCGACTCAAATCAAAGCCTCTGTCGACAGTCGGTCCCTATGGTACCTACTCGGGAAATTATTAGCAGGTCCAAATATTTTTTCTTATTTCTTCTATCATACACAATTTTCTATTTTAACACGTTCCCTGTCCATGACCCACCGTTGCAGGTGGTGCATTTTGGAGTTCTCACTGTACGTGTATGACCCTCGGAACGATAATAAAAATTAAATAATTATGATAATTTCATTTATGTACGTAGGCCAACATTTTCGTTTGCACGTAGGTGGTCAAGTTCATAATCTTGACAGCACAGGGAACGCGATAAAATTGTCCATGAGATCAAATGATATAATTTTACTTTGGTCAAAAAAGTTCAAATGTTACCCATTCTTATATGCGTCACACAATAAATATAATGTAAAGCCTATATTAAACAAAAATAGGTCATAGTACAAATTAGATAAATAATAAGTTTTCATTAAACTTGACTGATTAGATCTCTAAATAGCTCAGTTAGTAACCAAACAGTACACTTTATAACATTGTAATAAATTCCAAATTAATAACAATTTATCTAAATATCAGACTTATTTTGATTACAATAAACTTTCCACACATAAAATTCCAATGCATTTGGTAAAAGTTGGTGTATCATTATTCATAATTTTAAAAATATCTTTTATAAAATCCATAACGTGGACAACACATTTGAATAAAGTACAGCAATACCATGCTAAGGCATCTTATACACATTTTCAGACAGAGACTTTGTTTTGATAACAATAGATTCCTGGAAATTAATTAAGATCTCTTTGAGATATAAAAATCAAAGGGACATCTTAAAACAATTTTAGATTAAAACTAGCTAAACAACTGATAAAACTTTCTAATCTCCTAAGCAGCAGATATCTTTCTTTTTAATTATCTAAAATAGTCTCAAGGCTATGTTGTGTCAGGTTTGGTACTATGGGTTTTAAAATGCTATTGTAATAATTTATTAATAAATTTCCCATTCATGTCTTATTTTTTACAAGGACAAGGGACAACCTTTTGAAATTTTCACATACATTTAAATGTATTGCTTGACATTTTATCCGTACAAAGGCCACAGATTGTTTACCTGTCTTCAGAGGTTTCCAAAAACTGTGCGTAGACGTCACGTGTGCACTCACCTTTATCGTTGAACTTGTATTTGTAGTAGGATCCATCAGCACAGATCACTGAAATAAATAGTATTCAAGTATTTATTTTGTAATCCTAAGACACAATGTGAGAGGTCTTAAATATTTCATTTAGAAGCTAGGTATTAGGAGCCCTGTTAGGGCGCCATGCAACTTGAGACTAAATATCACAAGATTTGATTGAGGGACCATCCAGAGACCGCCGGAGCGAGTGTTTCGCTTTCACGGCAAATCTATACAAACTGACAGTGTATCAGTGTCAGATTGGTTGAATTATGTTTTACAGGATTATAATTGTTGATTGCCGACGCCTTTATCTATATAACTTCATTGGCCGACGCATTTAAATAATGTCACTTTAGCAACCACATAATTAAATCATTAGCAACACAAAGCTTGCGGGTTAGATTCCTACCTTGAGACAAATATTTCTACGATCTGAAGATATTGTTCCGGGTGTTCTTGATGTATTCTATGTATAATAAAAAATATATATGTATCTACTAGCAGACCTTGTCCTGTCATTCAAGTCAAACAACTGAGTTATTTCAAACGTTCTTAGCAAAGAGTATATAAAGCTGGAGCCAAGGTTACATTAAAAAAACATATTAATTTTTCAAGTTTCTGCGCAATTTTCGTAATATTTTTTCTATGAAGTATTAGAAAACATTTAAAAAAAAGATGAATGAAATCAGTAAAACCGTTCTCAAGTTATAGCCGCTCCAGGAGAAATAGGGGTTCATTTTATAAATAAATAGATTTTATAGATGTAGTGTATAATGCATATCAGTTATGTAGTACCCATAACACAAGCCCTGCTTACTTTGGGACTAGAGGCATTATTTATTTATTAAGTATAAAGTTAGCCAATCCCATAAATTGGCGTTGGCAATCAATAGCCAACCTTGTGTCATACCACAGACATGACACTAGCTGCGCGTTGTCTTGTCATACACAGTGCTTACATCATCATAATCAGCCCCAAGAAGGACACTGTAGGACATAGACCTTACCCAAAGAGCATTGAGGGGTATTTGCTATACAGCCCTCAACTAAACTCGCGTACTTATGGCCCGCGCGGTCTCGCTATTGTATGCAATTGGTGATTCACCACCGCGTCGGCGGAGAGCTAAATACACTCATGGACAGAGGAACGCGAAAATAAAGTAGACCGACCTAAAATATTTTCTTGTTCCCAAGTCTGTGATTTTTCGCAATGTTAAACGATGCCGACAGATTAGAGAATATATTAGACGTACAGGGCAAGCTCGCAAAAGAGTAGAAACAGAGAGGGTAGGCAGATTAATTGTAAGCAGTTTTCGCTTCGACTTATTTCGAGGTACGAAAAAAGCTAAAGAAAGTTCGATGTGTAACGATTAGCACCAAAACGATAAGAAGAATTAAGGTAACTAATCTAGGGGCATACTTGCCGGCCAGAGGCCCATTGCTCACCACAGGTCATCGAGTAGCTCGCTCCAGCTTTGCTCATTCGCATCTTAATTGGGATGATGATGATTGGGGACAAGTACTCTTTACTAATGACTCCAAATCGTTTATCTTCCATGGAAGGACCAAAGTATGGAGACGATCCGGAAAAAGATACGCTCAGTGTAACATTGTTGGAAGAGTGACTTAAAGTGGGGAGATTTGCCTCCATTTTTTGCGTCCCTCTAAATTTGTCCATGAGTGTATTTAGTTAACTGAAAATAAATTAATGTATTGGAAAGATATACACACCTATTATGGAGCTCTTGTCCACACCAAATGCACAAATGCAGGGAGGCCCATTGGGTATAGTGAACTTGCAGAAACTCCAGTTGCTTGAAAAGTATTTTGGCAAGAAGTTGACAGTCGCCAAACCGGACTGCTTGTTTAACTTTTCGTCTTCGAGACTAAACACATGGACTGTCCCATGGTCTGATGTTACACACAGGTTGGTGCTTGTGTGGTTAAAGTTTATACAGTAGATTGTTGCCTGTGAAAAAACAGATTTAAGTTACTGAATTACGGAACTAACGAAACTTTGGCACCCCGTTAATCTCAATTTTATCTAGAGGTAAGAGTTGTTTATAATTTTGTGACGACAACCAGTAACAAAATTGTGTCGATCAGAGCCATTAAACCAAGAAACATTGAATCTCTGTAACTGATACAATTTGGAGAAAAGAAAGAAAATGGCTGACCGGTAAAGACGTGTATTTTACACAAAACTTAAGAAAATAAAACTAACGTAAGACGAGGCAATATGGTAATAACACTATCGCCTGTTCATTTATAAAATGAAAAATTTAAAAAAAAAACTGATACAATTTCTTAAATTCTTTCATGCTACCAGCATGCTACATTATCCTTGGATTTCTTAGTTTATGTTTTATACAGTTATAACTCGCGTAGATAACTGGACTGGACTGGGATGAAATTAACCAGCTCTCTCTGCTGTCCTGCTTATAGGCATTCACGTTATGCAAGACACTGTCCCGAATAAAGAATAGAAAAATATTGCGTCACTTTTTCATCGAATGCGTAAATTATTGGAAATCATTTCTTTAAGAAGTTAATTGAAGAATAATGTACGTAATGTATGACGATGCGATGCCATTATTGTCTATTCTATGGGGGCAAAACTACAATTGATTCAAAGATTGTTTTAGCAAAGATTCATCGGAAATGGCTTACAATGTGCGCAAAATTTATTATCTGCTATCTGAATTACTAGTAGAAGATAGAAAAGAGTTTAAAAGCAATTATTCTAAACATTTGTACAACAAACAAATCGAGTATAGTTATACCTACTATGTACCTATGAATGAATGAACACTTTATTGTAGTAGAAAAATAAATACATTAATAAAAGAGCTTATATCTAAACAAAATGAACAGTACAAAAGGCGGCTGAGAGTGATTTCTGCCAGGCAACCTTGGGAGAATATTATAACTATATTCATGAAAATAAATATTATAATTCATTCATTCATTTTTCACATGTAACCATGCACCTTAAACGATGTGAGTGCAGTTAGTATTTAAAAAGTAGTGTTTCTATGAGTAATAAATTCTGTTTAGTTTTTCACTTTTTATAGAAGTAGATGGTTACCTGATGAGCCCCTCTCCGTAGCTCAGCCAGCTTTTGTCCAGTGGCTGTGTCAAATACTCTGATCAGTGTGCCTTTAGTGGAGGCTGTGGCAAGTCTTGTTCCCCCCACATTAAGTGCGAGGCAACTCAATGGAGCTTCGTGAGCTGCAATCAGGTGACCTTCTGGTGCTGTACTGGGTCCTGCATGGCTACTTAATTCCACCAACTGGAAAGTAATTAATCTCAGTAATGATAAACTTGCCTACCCTGCATGCAAAACAATTATATACGAACTAGTTTTGGCCTGCAGCTTTGCACACATTATTTTTACTTCTATGAAAATGTTTAAGGGTATCTCCTATGTTTCCATGGGAACTGATTAAAGGGATAAAATGTGGCCTATCAGTTGTTCCAGGTCTAGACACATACAAGCAAAATTTCAGCTCAACTGGTTCAGTAGTTTTGAAGTGAACAAACATTCTTTTGATTTTCTAATATATAATTATATAATAATATAATTAATGTGATGATTTGTGCATTCCACTCATAATTCCAGAAATGTGTAACAATAGATTTCATTCACTGATCATTATTTAATGCCGTCAACTATAAAGACTTCAAAATTTCACATTATATATAGTTGTTAATCTATTCAGATCTTCACATATTTATTACTGGATTTTGGAGACTAGCTTTAGCGTACTTATTTCTGCAGTTAGTTAATCTTAAGTGTAAGTAATAACATACTTGAACATGTCCAGTTTTACGGCTTGGGTAAGCCAACAGAGCATTATTGCTGTTAGGGCACACTACACACAGGCCTCGCAAATTCTGACAGGTCTCAAAAACATGTAACAACTGTGGCTGGGCCGTAAATGTGTACACTTTTATCAGGTTTTCTGCAACAGTAAACATATCATACCCATAATACAAATATAAAATAAATCAATGTGTAAAATTATGTAAACAATGATTGCACCTCACCTAAAACAACCACAATTCTGTCTCTCCTCAGTTTGACTGCTTTTACAGGACTGTTGAAATCGAGAGATATAGCAGAATCCTTCTTTAGATCGTCCCAAATAATAACTCTGTTTGGAGGATACACGGGTGTCTTGCCTCCCCCAACTAAGGCCATGTAGTTACATCTGAACAGCATTTCCACATAGGATAATCCACCTTCAGCAAAATTAAGGCGCTCTTTTTCTTTAAGTGGGTCGCTGTTAAATACTCGAAACCCATTCTCCGTCCCGCAAGCAAAACAACCTGGGTACGAAACAAAAATGGTCATAACAAAATTTTATCTCCTAAGAAGTTTGGCTCACAAACTGGTCTGTTTTTTTTTAACTTATATTGTTACCTTGGTCTTGATTGAATCCCACGTATAGTAGTCCATTTCCAAATGTATTTTCTTCGGATAAATTCATATCGAGGATTTTTTCGCGAATACAAAAAAACAAAACAAAAATTTCTCCACACAACCAACACTTCAACTTCTTTTTTGACTTAACTTCTAACTTGACTTGTTTGTTATTGGCAATATGTGTCTGGGTTGCCACTTTGCTGCCAGCTAGGACCCATAATTTTATGGACTCCGCCTTTCAGTTTTACGTATGTCCGTTTTTATTAGTGTGCAGTTGCAGATTTGTAATAGTGTGCATGATTAGGGAAGTGACTTTGCTGCCAAGCCGAACTGGCTACGACCCAAACTGGTCCCAATCAGGGAAATACACTTGAATGCCGATTTCATTCCTGATTCGTCCCATATTTAACAGGCACGTTTTAGTACTTTCAACCAGGGTTGTTGCTGATACCGTTTTTGACACATAACCTGATGCTGATTTTGGCCATGTGCGTGTCGGAATCGCGAGCATTTTTCAGTATGTATTTAATTTGCCGCTATAATAACATACTATCAAAATAAATATTAAAATTAATGGGGGATCCACAAAAAACATGTTTTTTGGCCATTATTTTGCTCCACTCACACGCTGCAAAAATTTAAAAAAAGGGTTAGTGTTCGCTCCGCTTTCCGTTGCCTTAGTTTTTTGGTGATTTTGGGCATGTGCCGCTATAAAACCTGTTTTTTTTTTCTAATCCTTCCAATTCTTGCGTGTATAGTCTAGAGCGCTAATTGACACTTGGAACTTATAGTCACGGGTGTGAAACATCCTTCATTCACGGAGTCTAATGGATTAGCTATTAGGATCAAAATTTTACATCGGTGTCGATGTCATTTTGTAAGACTAAGAATATAAATTTGCAAAATTTATAAAAAATAGGGGCAATAAATGAGATAACACATTACAATATTATTATATAGCTAAATGCGCGCAGCTTTGCCCGCATGGTTGATTTAACGTTGTTGTTTTTTGCAAATAATGTTTATATTAGTGGCATTGGCATTTTGATTGATGTATAAGTACATAGATATTTATATACTGTTAATTTTAAGGATATTGTATCGTTTGTGCCTTAGTAAAAGAAAAATATAAACAAAGTAAATACCTACTCAAAATTTATATTTTACATAAAATAAAATTACCTAACTTTTGGAACGATAACTTCCGGAAAATACCGCGTGAAAATAATTCCTGGTTATTAAAGTTATTATCTTGTGTATGTCTTTTTCCTCGTACTTTGAGTTATATAAACTAGTTAAATAAATCCTACGGAAACAATAATAATAAATCAACACTACATGCTTGAGAAGAGTGTGAAATACAGTACTTTTCTGTACCAAATCTTGAAATGGGACGAATCAGGAATGAAATCAGCAATCAATTTAATTTTCTTGATTCGGACCAGTTTTGGCCGAAACTAGTGAGTCGAATGCGGTACAACCCGAAAACTAAATTTGATTGTTAAGCGCATCACTAGCACAGATGCTAAATTTATGTCGGCTAATTATTCATGGTTTTGGAAATTATTTGTACAGAGCCAAAGCTAAAAGAAGAAGAATATAACTCAAAATACGAGGAAAAAAGAAATACACAAGATACTAACTTAAATAACCTGGAATTATTTTCACGCGATTTTTTCCGGAAGTTTTCGTTCCAAAAGTTAGGTAATTTGATTTTAGTTCAAATATAAATTTTTCGTACGTATTTACTTTGTTTATATTTTTCTTTTACTAAGGCACAAACGATACAATATCCTTAAAATTAACAGTATATGTACTTATACATCAATCAAAATGCCAATGCCACTAATATAAACATTATTTACAAAAAACAACAACGTTAAATCAACCATGCGGGCAAAGCCGCGCGCATTTAGCTATATGTTAAGTATTGTAATATTGTAAGGTGTTATCTTATTTATTGCCCCTATTTTTAATAATTTTGCAAAATTATATTCTTTGTCATACAAAATGAATTTTGAGCAAAAACAACATATAAACAATTACAAATTTACGCAAAATAAGTCCTTATAGCTAATCCATTAGACTCCCTGAATGAAGGATGTTTCACAACCGTGACTATAAGTTCCAAATATCAATTAGCGCTCTAGACTATACACGCAAGAATTGGAAGAATGAGCAAAAAAATTCAGGTTTTATAGCGGCACTTGCCCAAAATCACCAAGAAAATAAGGCAACGGAAAGCGGAGCGAACACTAACCCTTTTTTTAGATTTTTGCATCGCGTGAGTGGAGCAAAAAATGGCCAAAAAGCATGTTTTTTGTGGAGCCCCCATTAATTTTAATATTTATTTTGATAATATGGCAAATTAAATATATACTGAAAAATGCAAGTACCTAAAATGCATCTACCTTTTACGAATCATGAGATACAATAAAGCCGGATAGATGGACAGATAGACAGACAGCGGAGGGCTAGTACTAGGGTCCCGTTGGTACCTTTTGTTTACTGAACCCTAAAAAGTGCGTAGCTTTTCTATAAAATGTGTATAGTTTTTCGAAACTCGTTTTCGATTGGTAGAATCATCTACATTGAATTAGTGTGGAATACTCGGTTCGCGATTCCGACACGCCAAAATCAGAATCAGCATCAGGTTATGTGTCAAAAAACGGTATCAGCAACAACCCTGGTTATATTTGTACTAAAACGTGCCTGTTAAATATGGGACGAATCAAGAATGAAATCTGCATTCAATGTATTTTCCTGATTCGGACCATTTTGTGCCGAAGCCAGTTAGGCTCGGCAGCAACGTCGCTTCCCTAGTCATGCACACTATTACAAATCTGCAACTGTACACTAATAAAAACGAACATGCGTAAAACTGAAAGGCGGAGTCCATAAAATTATTGGTCCTAGTATACTACCCTAGAGAAGAAAGCCCGTGCTAGGAAGGATAATGTGTACGTGTCCATTGTGTACATACCCAGTTTCTGCTTCCCAGTTTAGTGCTGTCGTCAGTATTGTATTCTCTTTGGTGCTGGGAGCTGACAAGAATTAAAGATGCGATAAAAATACGATAATTTGGCAGTAAATCTACGATTATCCTATCTAAAGTTGATCCAAAGGATCTGGCAGCACTGAATATTAGTACTTCTAAACTTGATTGCACCTTGCTTGATTGGTAAATTCCGGGTAAATTCACATTGAAGTGAATAGGTATACCTAATCAGTGGATTTTCCACAAAGATAAAACATGTCTATGTTCCTATTGACCGAATATTTGTTCTCGAGATCGATCAAACAAAAACCCCCGGATAGTTCAGTGAAACAAGAATTATGCGTTAGCATCCCTAATACACCTATGCAAGAATTTGTTGACGTCCAAGTTCACAATAACCAGTGCAAGTGAGTTCATGTAGCAATTGGCACTTATGTTGACTATATTTGCACTATTGTCACATAAATTTGGCCTATGTTGGGATAGTAATGTAAATAATAGTTTACTATTTTTTCATGGGGAAAACTTTCAGGGTTGAACCTTTTGATGGAGACATGATATGCAGAGTGTGCACCAATGCTGCTAACATCCCTGTAACAAATAGATTTGATGATATCCTGATCATGAGTGCTATTAGAACTGTGGCAAATATATCAGTGAGTATCTATATATACCAGATAAAAAAAATAGGTAACGTTAAACCGTCCAATTTTGTTGTATATTGTGCCTGCTAGGCCATTTTTTAGCTTTATCTAAGAAATTTAAGCTTCCATTTAGTTAACATTGATTTGTATGTAAAAGTAAACATTGGCAAAACTGGATGGTTTGATGGTACATGTTGGCCTTGTGGAGAGCTATTGTATTATAATATCTTTATGAAACACTTGAAAACTATAGTAGGTATTAAAAAAATTCTACTATTCAATCCACAAATTTTTCTCCGATGAGCATTTAACCAAATACTTACCCAAAACTGAACTAGCTGACATACCATCACATACATATTAAGTTAGTACCTGCCTAATCATAACATGGATTTTTTATTTTGTGAAATTATTGACAAATTAGCACAGGTACCTATTTTACTTGTTAAGTACTATTTTAACTTATATAATCAAGCATACCTAAATCTATACTCTTACTTATTTTAATTCAAAATAATTGTTGCGCCCTGACAGGGTATATATTTATGCACTGTGTAACCACTAAGACTACCTACACCTAAGAATAATACTTGTATGCATGATATCACAATTAATGATACGAATATGAATATTATTTTAAGTAAAATTGCAATACCATATGCAACTAGCTTTGGCCATCATCTATTAATTAATTTGTTATAGATCAACGAAACTGATAACTATCCAAAGCATATCTGTGAGAGTTGCTTGGAAGAACTTAAAATAGCATTTTATTTTAAAAGGAAGTGTGAGAAATCTGATGTAATGTTTCGTAAAGCTTTATCATCAGAAACAATGATGAGTAAGTACCATCAAAATGGTTATTCCACCATGTGACTTATGCTGCCTGGCTTGTTTTCATTTGTCATAATTTTCCTTTTAAGGTACCAGTTCTCAGCCAATGGTTATGCATGATTTTAAACTCATACTCAACCAAATGAAATTACGTAAAGAAGCTTTGAAAGATACCCCCGTTAAGTACAATGAATCTATTGATGGTGAACTTGATGATAGAGAAGGTAATAACTCACCTATAAATTCAGAAGCCTCCAAAGTTGTACTTAAAACAGAAAACAAGGAACGAAAGGTAACACAAAATAAAGGAACAAAAGTAGAACAAAGAGCAGCACAAAAAAAAATGGTGCAGTCTAGTAAAACTGGAAGGAGAAGAATTCTAAAAATACTTAAGACCACAAAAAAGAGCCCCAAAATGAATTGGACAATAAGTGATACACAAACACTGAAAAAACTAAAGAGTAATGTAAAAAAAATAAGAGAACTCAAATGCAGAAGATGTGATGTAAAGTTTGATACTCAGGTAATAAAGGTACCTACTTACCCTTATTTTTAAGGAATACCAGTACTTACCACAAACATAATCTAATTTTCATTTTCAGGTAGAATTAGCGGAGCACAGGAAACAAAACTGTAGTATCTACCATCCATGCCCATTGTGTGGCAAGCTTGTCTTAAATCTGACACAGCATAAAAATGTGATGCATTACAAACGCCATGAGTATACTTGCCATCAGTGTGGGAAAGTGTACTACTCTCCAGGTGCTCTCGCCAATCATTCGTAAGATATTTTGTTTATTTACTAAGTTTACCGTATATATATATATATACACCATATATATATATATATATATACACCATATATATATATATATATATATGGCTTTTTAATATTTTTCATATAAACTGTGCCATAAAGCATGGTTTAAGAATAAGAATTTTATAATGTAAAAAACAAGTTGTGAGTTGCCTATTGCCGCAATAGTTGCTCTGTCTGCATAGTGCTTAAAGAGTTTCAATAACATTTTAGGTATGTGCACAATGATACATTGGAGTATTCTTGTGACTTGTGTCCTTACAAAGGCAAGAGAAAATCATATCTAGTATGCCACATGCGAGTTCACACTGGGGAACATAGGTATTTATGTTCAAAATGTCCAGCGAAGTTCACAAATCCAAGTAATCTCAAGAAACATGCACTTATGCATTCAGGAAAAAAGTTTGAGGTAAGCAGTGCACTTTATTGAGTAAAGACATACCCTAACTGTATTTTAAACCTACAATAATTGTGTAAAATATTCTTTCAGTGTGCCAAATGCAAGAAGATGTTTCGTCAGAAAAAAATGATGCAAGAGCATTATGACTCAGTACATATGAATATAAGATACCGTTGCTCTATTTGTGGCAGAGATCTTAGCACAAGGTTATTTTCTTACACTGAGTATAAACAACTTATTAAATAGTTAAGTTGATTCGAACTACATAATCCAGTGGTTCTTAACCGGTGGTCCCTGGAAGCATACAAAGTGGTCCACTGCCCTGTCCTTATCCCCCAGAAATGTATCATCCTACACTGCACTCAACGCTTTTTCGAGGTTGTTGATTTTTATGCTTACTGTTCCTTATATCACAATGATTATGGTTTACAAAAGTGAGAAAAAAAAATCGGCTCCATCTGCTCACCAATTTTTTTTTATTCTGGGGGGTATCATTTCTTTGGTCTTGCTCAATTTAGGGCAGAACCGGCCTCGCAAATATTAAGTCACCTTACCCACCACCAACAAATAACACGAAAACCAAACAATATTTAATTAATTGCCACCACTGCTAAAAAAATTACACGAGAATCTAACAAGGAACATAAATTTTGCAGCTAGTAAAGTTAATGAATTCTGGCTATGGTTTCAACAGAGCAACAAGCCAGAAAGTGGTCCTACATCACCAAGAACTACAAAGAGATAAGAACGACTAGCTAGATTTAACTAAATCTACAAACTTTTTCTATCCTCATAATGAATGTATAAAGAACAAGTGTTCTGTTTGATAAGTAATTGTTTTATTTCAGGAGGAAACTTTTGACCCATGAATTGAGAGTGCACAAGAGGGAAAAACATAAACTATTTCAGGACCTACAAAAAGTGGTTATCAATAATGAAAATGAATAAACCGAATTTCGTACTAGTTGATGTTTAGGATTAATTTAGTTAGGTACTTATAATTTTTGTTAAGTGCAAATTGACTGTTGTAATTAAATTCTAGTCCTCTGTTGTTTGTAAAATAGAAATGTGTACAATGCTCATGTTATATTATTATTTACCTTTATTAAAACTTATTTACCTATGTAGCAATTTTTTTACAGTGTTAGGTACAAAATATATTAATTAAGCATAACATTAATCAGTATAAAATATAAACTAGCAATATTTGATTACATTGTTATGAAGTAGCTACTTGTTTCAATGGTCCTTCAAGGTACTGTGCTATAGCATTTATTTTTTCTTTCAGTATTCCAAAACCCACAGTGTCTTTAGCATAAAGGCAGAGTAGCAAGTTAGCAACTTGTGTTATTGCTATCTTGCCATTGAGGCAGTCTACAAGTATAAAATGTAGCTTATCCTCCTTGAACACATTCCTTCCTTGCTTTTCATAGGCAGACCACACATTGCTAGCAATTGCAGCGGTAACTCTTGCATCTTTGTCATTGTAACCGGAATAAGCCAGGAGAGCGCCTTGGTGATTGAGCAATCTAAAATAAAGTTTTTATGTATTGGAAAGTTTTAGATAATTATGGTAAAAAGCAATTTGTCAAGGGTCAGTTTGTCAACCTTACAGCGTATTTTCCACACCGCCAGTATTAGCCTGACTTAAAACTTGCGTTAGAGCTTTAGGTTTCAACATTGTCGAAGGATTTTAGAGTGATGGTGTTAAATTATTTAATTTGGTTGAATTCGACTTCACTAGCAACGACGGGATAATAACTTTCAAACAAAACAAAATCATGTCATGTTTGACTTGACAGTGACTTTCTGCAAAGAGAATACAATACAGTGTTGCCGGCAGTCAAACGCAAAAAGGTCCGTTCCGAACGCAAATATGGTCCGAAATATGACAAAAAGATCCGTTTTTGTATTTGATGAGGTTTTAGTTTATTGTCGTTGAGTTTCATAGTTGTCATTTGGACAAGTTACTATGCGTCGGCTAGCAAACCAGTATTGTATTCTCTTTGTAGCAAACAACACCGCGCAAGTAATATTCTACTACGTTACAGGAGAGCCAAAAAACTGTTTTATTTTATCATTTTAAAAAAGTTTAAAGGCTGAACATCGTCATTAGTCATTAATTAAGTCCTATCAATCATCAAAATATTAGATAATCCTTTTCCTATTACTTGTATTGGATTTGTGCGGTGTTGCTTAATAATTAGGCTGTGTTACTAGATACTTGTGCGGTGTTTGACAAAATTTTAATGACATAGGCTGTGTTGAATTGTTATTGTAAATAATGCATTTACAAGGAAAAAATATAAATTTTCAAAGATTTTATTTACTTATTAATAACTTTATTATACTTATTAATTACTAATTATCTATTATATTAAAAAAATACTTTTACGAATTACTTATTATATAAAAAAAAAAAACAGAAAATTATTGTTCAACTATGAGGTAGTTGATCATAGAAAGTATGGCACCTTTCAGGTATTACAGGTTTTAAATGCTGTAAATCTTGGTACTTACGATTCGCTATTGGCAATCTTCAACTTCAAACAATTTTAGGAGCTTATTTATTAATTTTATACGATGAAGAGGTGTAGGCCTTAATGGTAGCGGCTATACTCCAACAACCTTATGTCTGTTACGACGGGATCGCCAGTTTTTTTTCCAGGGCGAATGGATTTATATATCAAATTTTTACTAAAATCTGTAAAAAACCTGAAATCCAAAAGATTGCCTTCATAAGGCATTGGATTTATCCTGGCCTTCTTTGATATATCCACATATTGATCGGGTAAGTAGATTTCCTTCCCTTTTGCTTTGCATTCTTTGGCACTGTGCATAGAATCGCACTCCCATCTGTGTATGGCCCTTTTCTAGATATTTTTGTGTGATGATCACCTTTTCAATCGCAAGAAGTAAAAGAGCATCAATGAGAATGGCGTTGCGATTCTGTGCACAACATCCGTCTGAATATAATATTACTGGCAAATTTTTCTTATTCAAGGTATTGGAAATATGGTCCACTATACAAGACGCAAAAACAGACGCTTCAAGCTTGCTGTTGGACTCGTCAAACCAATAGCACATGACCTCATGGGTCGCTAGGTTGTACAGCGTAAAATTGTGGACACAAAGCTTCGTTTTATAATATATGGCACTGGCCATCTTTACAGATTCCACACCTGTGTAAAAACGTGAAACATACCGGTTTGTCCAAACAATTTGTCCGAAGCTTTCGCTTCGGGCCCTATTTTTCTTCATTGTGTGCTGGTTATAATCTTCTTCACTGATATTTCCTATTTTGAAGCTGCAGCATAGATCACATTGATCTTTTTTGGGATGGAATAGAGCGAGATTAAGTTTGTCGAAAATAGAACCAAACAGTTTGCACCCCAAACATTGTTGCGAATCAACTTCACAAGCGTTTTTGTAGACTCGATACAATTGAAGGGTCCAGTTCCAGAAGTCCCTAAGTCCACTTAGGGATTTTTTGATCTGACAACATTTTCAAATTCTGCTTAGAAAACTATGCTATAATAGATTGTTTTTTTTTTTCAAAAGAAGTCCCCATGTGCGTTTAAACAATAGTTTATTTTAGGACATTACGAAGATTTCGAGATGAAAAGTCCCTAAGTAGAAAGAAGTACCTAAGTCCAATATCTCCAGATGAAAAAATCCCTTAGTCCACAGTTTTCAGTACCTAAGTCTTGGTAACATTTTTGACAGTTCAAAGTTTAAATCTGTACTGGTTTTTTTTATTTTATTTTCGGTTTCTGCAGAATTTGAAGATGTATTTCGTGGTTTTTATCAGTTAAATTGATAGATTACAATGGTACGTAATTTTAATCATTTATAAATACTTTTCAGTACCTGCCATTACATGGTAAATCACATATTTTCATGTTTCTAGGTCTTTGTTCTGTAGGTACGTTGGAAACAGTGACTGTGAATTACCCAATACCAGGACATTCTATGATGCCTATCGACAGAGACTTTGCACAAATTGAGAGGAAACGGCTCAGAAAGCAAACAATTTATTCTCCTGAGTATTATGTTGATTTAATAAAAAACAGTAGAATAAAACAACGTTTCGACATAGTTTTCTTAGAAAAAAATCTAAGGGGAATCCAAGCGAATGAGAGGATCCTGAAAGTTAAAAACTACAAAACCCTGTATGATGATTATGTTAAACCAGTTCCTGGCATTTCCCAAGCTCGCGAGGTAAAGTTCAGCAAGATAAGTCGCCCATCTCTAAGACATACCATAACAGGACCATTCAAGTCTTTTGCTTTTTATCGTGTCGGCGTCGGGAGAAGTATACGAAGAGAACCAGAAGATGCTTATGAAACTTCATTGCCACTAAAGCCAGGAAAAATCAAGGATGTGAAACATCTTCTTTCATTTGTCCCTGAAAGTGAAAGATATTATTATGAAGACATAATTGCAGGTGTTAATACACTGCCTGATGTTGGCGAAACTGATAATAACGAGGAAGTTGAATAAATTGAGGGTAGTTTAAGATATATTTTAAAAAGTCCGAGTTGTTAGTATGCCATACATTTTAGTTCAGTGATCTCAATTGTCAACTGATAAAAGTTCCTAAGTCCTAGAAATATAAGAATAAGTGCCTAAGTCCTTGGTTTCGAACCTAAGTCCAAATAATTATTAATTTAATGGTTAAGAAATGATAATGTTCATGTACGTGTTCCTTACTTTAAAATAAAGGTTGATTTTTTGTCTAATAAACGGTGTTTTTATTTTTGCTAGGTTCATAATACAAATATTTCCAGAACGTTTTTTGAGCAACTTGGTCAAATATCTCAAAATGTTGTTTTTGGACTAAGGGACTTCTGGAACTGGGCCCTTCAATTCAACCATGCTATCAAATACTGACTCCAAATACAATCTTGATGTGCTTTGTCGGTAGCAATGAGATGGCATCTTCGGGAGTTTAGTAAAGAACTGGATTAGAAATTCCTTAGCATCAGTTTTATTTGGTCCGTTTCTTTGTTTCTGTGATGTTTGAGTATTAGGAGGCATGGCAGTCTGTTTTTTCTAACCAGTACCTAACAAACCAGTCCTTAATGCCGAGGGTGGCAAGAAACATTTTCTTACAGACCTGATATCTTTCATGTTCAATTGTATGCTCGGCTTTCACCTCGGTTTGAGTTAGGGTTTTTTGTGACCTTCTTCTCAGTTTTCAAAACATGAGAACAAATGTATGATCTTTCTTCTTTGTTCCCAAGACATGTGTTTCCAAAATGTTGTAAATAACTGCTGTCGTGACTCCGAAGTTATACAATCGCAAGCTCTCAGTTTTGATTTTACGCAAAAAGCAGAAGCGCACGCTGGTTTCAAGGATCGTGCCGGCTTAAAAACATCATTATTCACTTTAAACTTTGTAGTACTTACTTTTTCAGCTCGGCTATATCCTAAATAACTTTCTCCCTTTTCTCTCTTCTCCTTAGCTAGATTTCTTTGCCATAACTTTGGATTCTTTGTAGCTTTATTGTTTCGTTTTTTATTATTTGTTATATCGTCATGATATGGAACATCGCTGTGAATGACCACTCTATTGTTAGATAATGCATTGGTATCATTGCCATTGGACAAGGGCAGAGAAGAAGGCTGATTCTGCTTGAAACTCAAGCTAGGTTGAATCAACTAAATAATCAACGTAAGAAACCATATTTATTAAAGAGCTAGATTTTTTTAAGGTTTCAAAGAAAAACAAGGTTACATAAAAACTGTACATATTTTTGGAAATTTTACTATTTCATAAATAAGCACGAATCAAAAGCTACTAGTGCGTATGTTTTGTAGATGCACATTCAATGGTTTCCGAAGCTGTTGCAAAACGTTACCCCAGCAGGAAATTGAATATCTCAAAAACCTTAAGACGCACAAATTTTATTTTTAGGCCTACATATATACACAAATATAAGCTATCTGCCCATATAAGTCAAATTTGTCTAGGGTCATTCGTTTCGAATCTTCCTGCTGGAAAAACGTTACCCCAGCAGGAAACGAATTTTGCGTTTTATTCCAAAACGTGACCATGCACAATTTTTTTAACTTGACGCACATTTACAGCGTAGAACGCACTCATTATTTGTGGAACTCACTTCATTCTAGAAGAAACTTTTCTGCTGGGGTTACCCCAGCAGAAAAGTTTCTTCTAGAACTTACCCCAGCAGCACACAAGCTCTGGGTAGAATAGAAATTTTACTCCCAGTAGTAACATGACTTAATTTTATTTCCATTTTAAACTCATTTACAATCATGTGGGCAGCTAACCCACATAAAATTCACAAAATTATGTTGTTTTTATAAGGAATCTTATTTTGCTCAAATAATAAATATACATAGGTATCGTACATATTGGTAGCCAAAAGGAACAGTAAGACAAATAATTAGTTTGGAATTTATTAGTCATAAAAAAAAACAAAATACTCTAAGATAAATGAAATTAGTGAACTGAATTAAAACGAATTTATGATTATTTACGATATTTTATTTCATCTTCTTTTGCTTAACCAAATAATTCCGGAAAGCAATTTGCTTATCCTTAAATGATCTCTTCACTTTTCCCTTTGCCTTATGTTTTACCATTTGATAGTTCTTAGTTTTCCTTTTTTCTCTATTTGTTTTGGAACAATGTATATTTTTCCTGCGATCCTTATAACCAAACTTGTCTCTCTCTTCTCTTCCTTTCATAACTGTTTCCATTCTAGCGCTCTTGTCATGTTTTCTTTTTTTGTAAATGTTTTCTATGTCTGCAAGCTGTACAAGTTCACCAGATTCATTCTGTTCTTCTTCAGCAATATTATGCTTTCTTTTGGTGCCAGTAAGATTCTTCTTTATCTGAGCAGCTTCAATTCTTTTAAAATCTTCATCAGTGAATATTGTTTCCATGGCAATATTTCTAGCAGTGTTTACTTTCTCTTCTGTTGTTTTAGGATCAGACTTCTTTTTAGCTTTGAGAATTTTTCTTGTTGAGATGTCTGTGGTATTCAAAGAATCATTTTCATCTGTTACTTCATTTTCATCATTATTGTCATCTTCATCCTCATCACTTTCATCACTATCAGAAATGTTTATTTCATCATCAGATGAGGCAACATCTACCCATTCATTATCAGAATCTTCATTTTTCTTCTTACTACCCTTCTTTTTGTTATCTGGTTTTATTTCTTCTTTCTCTATCAGAACCTCAGAGCCTGGTATGTAGTTCTTGGTGTCTATCTCACCATACTTCTTTCCTTTCAACTCAAATGTTGCCTCAGTCGGCCTGCCTCTGTCTCTTTTATGTAAAAGTTCTGGCATTGAGTGTCTGTAAAGTTGAATTAATGATCTAGCTGCCATCATAACCGACTTCTCCTTATAACTTTTGTACTGGACTAAATCTCTGAGTAGGTCTTCTCCAATAGCCAGGGGACAGCGAGAACTAATTTCCCTTACAGCATTCAATCCAACTGCCATAACATCAGTTGAATTTCTTTCTGTTATGAAGTTATTTGCTATGGCTCTCATTACTGGTTCTATCACTTCAGGGGGCACCAGTTCATGGGAGGATTGAGCAGCAAACTGCAAGATGCGGGTGACTTCTCTTTGATGTGGCATCAGCAAGCGGGCAATGAATGGATAATAGTTGAACAGGAATAAGTTATGAAGCCCTATAAGTCTTGAAATAACATCAAGTGACATCAGCTTAACTTCAAATCTTTCATTGCTAGATTCCAACTGCTTGAAAAGTTTCTCAGCAAATCCTTGTGGGTTGTTGATCAGATGGAGGGCTGAAAAGTTAAAGGATGGAGCCTTCTGCTTTTTCTTTTTCATCTTTTTGGCAATCTTTTTAACTTTATCAACCATTTTCTCTCTTTTTCGTGTTTTTTTATTGAACTTATTAGCCATCATTGTATCTTTGGGGTCAATTTCATCATCGCTATCAGAATTTTCCTCTTTTTCTTCTTCATCCCTGCCCAAGAAAAACTTCAGAGATGCCACCATAACTTTAGTAATCTTTGAGAAACATCCAATATCAGAAATTATGTTTACAGTCTTGTGATCATTCCATATGTTTTTGTGATACAACTCAATCAGAATATCAACTGACAACTTGGCAGCTTTAGCATCGGAGTCCTTCAACATTGAGAATATAAAGTTCTGCAGAGTTGAGTTAAACTTCATATCTTTGTGCTTCATATTCATGTTTTTTATATCTGTGATGATATGAGTTTTAAGAAATTCTCTCAGATATTTATCTTGACATTTCAGCAGTGAAAAAAACAACTCCAATAAATCAAAGGGTGTTATAAAATTTTTGTTTCTCAATAGGATCAAGCACTTACAGAGCGATAGTCGCATGTCGTTGTGTAGGATTGTATTATGAGTTTTCAGAATATCCACAATCTTTTGAGGGAACTGTTTCATATCTTCTAGGAAACATTGTGCAACTTGAGCTAGAAACATTGACTGCTCATCCAGTTTCTTGTTGTATTGGGTGGGATTCAAGTTGAATATCTCCAAGGTGGTATCAAAATGAGCCAATTGTTGGTGAAACTCTTCTTTGTATGATTCCGGGTCCCTCTTGATCAAGTTCTGGAGTTGTGTAAGGTTATTTGGTAACTGATTGTTGTGCCGCACCATCTTTATTATTGCAGTATCTTAGCTCAGTGTAATAAAGAATTTGTATTACCTACGTTACGGCAACGAACTCTATTTCTGAATAAAATAACCAAGAACAAAAACGTGGAGTAATCTCATGTTATTAAATTCTTGACTTGCTTTGCTTGACACCCATTGACACTTGTTGACAGTAGATTGACTCCTTTGTTGGTTGATGGCAACATGTGTCTGATTTTCCACTTTGCTGACGGCAAGCAAAGTTAGTCCTTTATTGGATCTTTTGACCTTAGCTCCTGCAAATCTGGATTCCCGTGTGCGAGCCTATGGACCAATTCTGCGTATCACGTGATACTTTATCGACTGAACGATACTCATGATCACTCAGTAAAAAAATATTATGTGACAAATATCAAATACTACCAACAACTGCATTCTCGTGTGACATAGCGAGAAACGCTGTTTATCACTCTGTATCACTCCATATTTTGGCAGTTAAAAACTGCCAAAATATGGAGTGATCCAAGAGAATATAATACATATATATTTATCGAGTAGATATATTGCCAGGAATGTTCTCTAATCTACGATGATCGTCGGATGCCGAACAATCCTACACGGAGGATCACACACGGAGGTAGACCACGGTGGGTGATAAAGCACCTTGATATACAATAGCTATTTTAGGGTCATAAATGTTGTCGTAGATTGTATAGCTTGAAAAAATTAATGTTCTCTTTGACAATTAAACTAATTTCTAATAAACATATAAATGTAAGTTATTATTAGGATTTGTTCATTTACAAAATATGGTTGTAGCTGGACATTTGATCAAAGTTGTGTATTATTCTAATGCAGCGTTTTTGTAAGTTAAATAGTTTAATAGAGTAGGTACGTACTATTTCCTCAAATAATAATTCCATACTATAACCATGAATGCGCTATGCATGATAAGTAGTTATTGTGGTTTTTATTTCAGTAGATTTCGGTTAAAATGTGCATAAGTCTAGGTTTACATAAGCACTATGTGATAGTTTTGTTGTACCTTATTTGTTTTATATGCTTATGTACCTTATTTGTTTCCTTCCAGTTTAAATGTGAATCTATGTATGTGCATTCCATGCATAGGTGTTTACATTTTCTAGTTCAGTATTTTGAAAAGTACATTTAATATGCATGGGGTGTGATAAGGCCCTTATTGAATAAGTTTGGTTTTATTGAAATTTATTTGTAGAGTCGAGTCGAACCCATGTTTACTAAGCATCGGTATACTGGTGGTCGACGGAACTCACTAAACTGCGGAAAGCGTGCGGCGCCTGTAGGTAACCGATACCGAAGAAGACGGCGTCGCTCTGAAGTAGACGTTCTGAAAAGGAAGAGTTCCGAATATATGACGTCTATAGAAAAGCCAAGCAAGCTCTGCAGCGGCGATATATCTGGCGAATCCAGGATAGTAACAAGATGCTAGAGACTCTGAACCGCGACCAATGGGGCCGTCCCTTTAAGTTGAATATAAGAAAACTTCATCCTTGGGCCCACTAAGCCAGAGTTTCGAGCCTCGGATCTTACTTATTGTGGTTGGAACCCTTTTTCCTGTAAGAGAGGAGCACATCCTTTCATATGGTGTTACCTGATAGCTAGATAGAAGAGCTAGACATAGAAGAATCAAAATATCAGACGTCGAGATGAGGGTTGTAATCATGCGGCTCCGAACCAAAAGCACAGCTACGCTTCATGAGGAGCTTTTCGTGGTCCGTGGAAGCACAAGGCTTCTGATTTGCTGTGGGCTAGAACGACGGCACAAGCTCGTATGTCCTCAATCCGCATAGATGGCCGCAGCCCGAGAGTTCCCACTGAGTACCTCACAGAGCGACATGAATGAGCCTGTATTGCGCCGTTAGATGTTAGGCGTGTTGTATCAGGACTTACGATTGTACGAACGCTCGATACATCTAGTCGCTTCAACGATACGAGTAAACCCGCACCGCATCCACAACCTTCGTAACGAAGGGAAACGACACAACACTGGGAACGGCGGCTACCCGTGCTTGGGATACCGTGGAGTATCCAAGTACTCAAGCTCCGTCGACGGCCATACCAAGGAACCTCTGTTAGCAATGCAGCTTCGGTTCGGTGCATTGTGGTTTGATTGAATCTTGTCCAATTCATGTGAGACCCTCTCAGAATCACTGATGGTATCATCTCGAAAAAGTTCTCTTTCCGAATCAGAATCAATAACTTTATTTCTTTAGGCTTAAAAAATAAGCACATAGACAAGTCAAATTGTATACTATAAACATAGTTATTATTATCAAATAAGAAATAAGGTGTTATTGATATTCTCTTCACTTAAATTTTTTGTCCACTAGTGGAAGAAGTGAAAAAGAAACCACTAGCACATTATGATATCACTTATGTGTCTAATACATGTTTATTTTGCCTATCTAAATCTAAATTTAATGCAATTTAGATACATGTTAATATTTCTTTAAAGCTAAACAGAACATTGAAATTCTTACATACTACTGACAGTGCGGAACGGAGCGACATCTGGCCAAGCATTGACATCATTGATGTAATCATCTATGGAGTAAAACTTTCAACCCAAGTAAAATCTTTAGCTCCTTGTAGGAGCGTTCGCACCAAACTCCTCGCCACGAGAGGGTACAGGACGTAGTGACTACGTTCTCTTTCGAAAGTTTCAGTCTAGCTGCAACCTTTTCAACTAGCTCCGCGTGACCACCGTACTTAGCAAGTTTGTCCCGATGAGCGTCATTGAGCGATCGCTGCCCCGATACGATCTGAACATCGACAATGACTCCTGCACCACCTTTCACCGCGATTATATCGGGCTTCTGGAGACCGGCATTCGTGGTTATTCGGGGTTCTTCTACGGTCCAACCTTTATCTGTCATATCCGAGGCCAAGTACCTTGCAACTTTATTATGGCGTTCAATACGTCCACCGTGCGTTCTAAAGCATTGTTGGATGCAGTGGGCCGTTGTCTCCCTGACCATGCAACCAGCACGACAGTTCAACGCCGACTCACAAACATCTCTGCGTCCCCTCGAGTTGCGTATACGCGAAGGGAGCGCATTGATATGCGTATGACAGAACTGCACGAAATCGCGGCCAGTATACTGATCGCACCGCTTCCTGATCCACTTGGTAGTGGCAGGAACTTTATAGGACTCGCGCAACTCGAGTCCATCAACGGCACCATACAAGCGCTTCGCGCCAATATAAGGAAGCCTTCCTTGGCTTTTCAACAACATTACGGTCTTCGCGTGAGAATTTTCTGAATTGCCTCTCGGCCCAAGCAATTTTCTTTTGGATCCTTGCGGATCTGGTGCCTACTGATATTTTGTAGAGCTTGTTTTACGTCTTGCTCTATCATAACAGATCCAGCGGCTTTAAAGTCTATCCCGAGGTAGCGCCAACGTTCAACGCAAGGGACCTGCTTCACCCACCGCTTCCCGATCTTGAAAGATCTTTCAGCCAGGTAATGTACCTTCTTGCGCTTCCCGTCAGGCACTATGGAAAGTACAGCACATTTGGAATTGTTGAGCTTGAGACCAATCATGTGACCGTAGTCATTGACCGCGTCAATCGAGCACTGCATACCCACTTTTGATCCTGCGAGCAGGACAAGATCGTCAGCATAGGCCAGTGCTGAGACACGTTCTCCTTCTAGCCTATAGCCAACATCTTCTGGTAGGTTTGAGAGCACAAGATCCATCGCCATGTTGAACAACAACGTAGATAACGGATTTCCTTGGCGAACTCCCCGACCGACTCTCACAGGTTCACTCGTATTACCAAGTACGGCTAAGATGGTCGAAGCCGTGGCGTAAAGTCGAGCTACATAGTTGCAGAAGCCCTCGGGCAGTCCCCTTCTCCTCAACAGGTTAATAAGAGCATTATGCGACTATTTATCGAACGCTTTGGAAAAGTCTAGGACCGCCACGTGGCACTCCTTCAACTTAGTCCTGCAATCCCCCAGTATTGCGTCCAGCACAGCTGAGTTCTCCAGTGTGCCGTCCGCGCAGATAAATCCACGCTGACGAATATCCGGGGGACAGCATGCCTCCAGTCTCTTAGCCAAGACGCTATGGAAGTGCCGTAGAGGTATCGACGCGATCGAGATCGGTCTATAGTCTCCGGGCCCCTCCGGAACATCTTTCTTCGGTACAAAGACGGTTCGGCAATGCTGTAGTCCCGACAAGACCCGGCATATTGATCCTGCTGATCACCTCAGCTACAGCCATAACTATACAGTATCTATGGACACCGTCTTTTCCCCGGGGCCTCTAGATTGAAGGGTGCATGGGACCCTTGACTCTTGCCACTCTCTCATTTCTGATGATACTAAGGGCGGCGCACTCCACGCTACCAAATCTGTGTCCAGTTGGGTTGTTAGGCGTAAGACAAAAGCTACAGCTGTTAGCCTCAGCAGTGGTGCACTGGTTCACCTTATATCCGGGGTGGCCACAGCGGTAGCATTCCATACTACGGTCTACTTCGGACGTGCAAAGAGCCCGAAGGTGTCCTACCTTTAAGCATCGATAGTAGCGCATAGGTCGAGGCATACCTGTGTAGTTTGTGGGTCGAGGCTACAAAAACTTGACCTGCGGGGCAACCCACCCGATAATTGTTATTTATATCTATTTTTGATGTTTAAAACGACTGCCGTGGTTTCTTACAGTAGCACGGGTGCGTCTTTTACAACCTTTTCGAAGCTTCATGGTTCCAAACATTGAATTAATTCATTCTTTTAACTCTTTTTTCCATCTTATTTCTGCATTGTCTTGTTTTAATTTTAAAACGTTGTTAAAGTGATCTAAAAAAAGCAAATGAAAATTAAGATTTATGCGAAAATTAATTCAGCATTTGAAACTATGAAGCAGGGAGATGATATTAAAAACAACAACAAAAGAATGAAAAGACAGGCCTGAGCTGGTGTTAGGAATAGTGGCGGTCGTTTTGAACATTAAAAATAAGTGATTTCAAACGAAAATGTTGATTAATTCGTCAATCTACATATTGTAATTTTCTCCCTCATTTTGTTTTGTAGGCCCTAACTACAATAGCTTTCAAGTGACCAAAACATTATTTGATTCTTTTCTATGTAATTGTGAAAATATGTTCGGTCTGCTTAGGCGTAGCTCTACGATGTCTGTGCCGTAGATTGAGGATTTTTGCCTACTCTAGGGTTCGTAACGGGTCAGGATCAGCATAAATCCTCCGTCTACGTTCGTAACAAATGTAGCGCCCGCCCCCGCCGCGCCGCCGCCGTTGTCAACTTCAACTTTTTGGTTAATGGCTCTGAGTCTGGATTGACACAATTCTGCCAGTGTCTGTCTCATGATAGCATCGCAAGCTTTTTATTGGATTGCATTTGTTATACTTTAAAGCAAAATTTACAAAGAAAAAAAATTGATTGTGAACAACAAAATACGTTAAATTACAAAGCTACAGAGAGAAAAAAAAGAAAAACAATGCCAAAATAACTCAAGCAAATTACCTATTTTTTTTAAATATATAAACACACAAAGAGGAACGACTTACAACTAATTACAACTTTATATCATTATTATATACAAATTTACATAAGGCATAGTTAATTTTCGGGGAGAAGCAGAGAGATAAAATACATTTCATAGAAGTTGGAAGAGGGACATCAGGGGGAGCGAATCATATAAGGAGAGAGAAACATAGGGCAGCTGAAAAAAATGTGATCTACGTGACCCTCATCTATGCCACACTCACATAAAGAATGGTCCCTGATTCGAAGTCTCGCTAGAAAGACAGCAGTGCAAGAGTGGCCTAGCCTTAGTCTACAAATGGTCGAGGTGGTAGTTTTATTGAATTTTCGAAACTTAAAAAACCACGGCAATCGCGGGTGGTCCGGTTGGACATCGGCATAATGCTTACCTTTAATAAGTTTTGAGTCATTCCAAAGATCCGTCCAAGTCTTCTGGAGATCATTTTTAGGAAGGAAGCATATGTCGTGGCAGAATAAATGAAAATGTTCAAGCGAACCTAACTGAGCCGCCGCTTTTGCACAGGAATCAGCAGTTTCATTACCTGGAATCCGAGAACGACCTGGAACCCAGGCAAGAACTACATCAATGCAGAGATTTTTGCATTCATAAAGGGCCTGACGAATTTGAAGGATCAGAGGGAAACGTGAAATGTCTTTAAAAGGGTTAGAAATAATTGATTGTAGACAACTTCTAGAATCAGAAAAAATTATAGATTTGTTTAAACTATGAGATTTTACAAACCGAATAGCTTCTAACAAAGAAACAGCCTCACCAGTAAAAACTGACGAGGAGGAGGGGCATTTAAAACTTAGAGTAATATTTGTAAGGCATCCAAACCGCTGCTCCAACCACACTATCTGTTGACAATTTAGACGCGTCAGTAAAAATTGAGTGCCTCCCACAAAATTTTTAGTTTATTTCGATATACTGATAAGATTCCCGGTCTGCTCCGTAGTTTAAAAAAAAATTCAGAACTTCCAAGTCCTGTTCATGCAGTTCCCATCTCATCCTTTATATTCCATTCCCTATGATGCTCTAGTTTTGCACCCACAGGTTTTATTGAGTATTGGAATATTTAAGAATTCTGTTGATGCGAGGGGAATATTTAATTCGGAAGTTGATACCGCCGTTGTCGTCGCCCTGCCCGCGTCAGGCAGCGCGCGCTGCTCCGGTCGTATGAACGTTCGAAACTTCAAAGTGACATTGATGAAAATAAAAAATCACTCACATTGACAATTTCGTCTTGTCAAAAAGCCACGTCATTTTTGTTCGAATGATAGTGTACGCGGCTCTGTGAGATACGAATTCACTCCAAATAAATTGAAAAATGAACATATTCCGCCTGGTTGGTGATTTATCTCACCTTTTAGCCATTATTATATTGCTGTTGAAGATATGGAAAACAAGATCATGCGCTGGTAAGTCTCCCGAGGGTTGTGAAATGCCGGCATGCCTGCCTATTCAGTTGACGTTCGTTACCTATACGTTTTGTGTAATTTTCAGGCATCTCTGGAAAGAGTCAGATTCTATTCGCTATAGTCTACACTACGCGATACCTGGACCTGTTGACCACTTATGTCTCCGCGTATAACACAGTGATGAAATTTGTTTTTATCAGTGCTTCGTTTGCGACTATTTACTTGATGTATGTGAAGTTCAAAGCTACATACGACCACAACCACGACACCTTCAGGATTGAATTCCTGCTCGTACCGTGTTTGGTGCTAGCGCTACTGATCAACCATGAATTCACAGTTATGGAGGTAAGTTGTGCCTGTCTTTGCCATCAATCTTATTTATTTGCACTTTCATAGATATATTACTACTTATTAGGTAGTCATACTGGTCCTAAAATTATGTGTTAAATTTATAGTTGATTTTATGAGAGTCACAACATTGTTGTGCTTTTTTGTTTGTTAGCTACAAGTCTACAACTACATACTTATCACCACGCTATTTCAATGGGTTGATGACCTCATTCGAGAGCTAGAGCAACACATTCATACAACCAATTGAATGCGACCTCTTTGTTGGTTTCAGATCTTATGGACTTTCTCAATATATTTGGAATCAGTGGCCATCTTGCCACAACTTTTCCTTGTATCCAAGACTGGAGAAGCTGAAAGCATTACATCACATTATTTGTTTGCCCTTGGGTCTTATCGGGCTTTATACCTATTGAATTGGGTAAGTAAATTACTTTTATTACATGATTTTAATGCTTGTTTGGTATTAATTTTAATAGCATTGATTAAAATAACTTGTCTACACACTTAATTTGTAAGCCTAAAAACAAAGTTAATAACTTCTGAATATAATCAAATGGTAATTTTTTATCTTGAATGGAGAAAAATTTTGACAAATGAACTGTACTGTTATATTCAACTAAATAATAATTTTATAGGTTTACCGCTACTTTGTGGAGGATCATTATGAGGTGATTGCAATTGGTGCTGGAGTTGTGCAAACCGTGCTGTACTGTGATTTCTTCTACCTCTACATTACTAAAGGTAAATATAAAAAAAATCTTGCATTTGATTAGAATAATAATTAATTTATTATACCCTCCAATCGGTGCAGTGGAGAGTAGGAAAAACATATAGAGGGTGCTCTATGTGTTTGTGTTTTGACTGTAAATGATAACACTATAACAACATAAAAGGCATTCTGCATAATAACAGTGAGTTGCATAAAAGTTAAATTGTCTGAATTTTTCAAGGTGAAAATGTACCTACAGCAAACATTTTGTTAGTAAACATTAGCAAACAATAGAATTCAGAGGAAAACTTGTTTTTGCATTTCATTTACATAACTTTGTGATTTTTTTTATGGAGCCTACTAATTTTACACTTTTAACATTTAAACATTAAGCTAACTTTAAACATTTAAGCATGTATTGTAGGTATATATTAATATAGTAAATAACTATACATAATCCTGCTTCATCTGCACTCATATTTTCACTGCTGAATATGCATCCCCCAAACAAAGTGGTTTAACCCTCTATCAGGCATAGTATGTTTCATTGACCACCTAAATAATTTGAGTTTACGAGTGATCTTCATTATCTCTCTTAATTTAGAAATCCATTTTTTATTACTGATAGGTTTAGTTTTCATAATTTGTTTAAAAATAACTAAAAAACGAAATGCTAAAGGCAAAATCGCCATTCAAAGTTAGTGGTTATTATATGTCCTATACCTGTCTAGCGGTGATAGGATATGGACTCTGTTTCCATTAGGCACGACGACGTATCAAAAAGGAAGGGCAATAATGAACAAAAATAATAATATTTTTAATTAAAAAAAAACAATCCTCTAGGACATATTACGAGTAGTACACGTTAAAAAGTAATTATAGGTTCATATTTACAATTCTTCAATTATTATTATATATTACAATATAAATACGGATAATGGAAACATATCAGTAACGCTATAGAACTCCTTGACAGGCATAGGGCATAATACGACCACTTTGTTTTTGTATTGTTTATACAATTTTTTTAAAAACTGCTTTTAGGTATAGATTATTCTGGTAAAAATATGAGCATCACCATATCTAAAAATATTTTATAATGCCTGTCTTAATGAGGCCTGATAAAGGGTTAATATTAATTTCTGTAGGTATTCGGGTCGATTCTTACATTGCGACTGACCTGGCTGTACAAAGTTTCCATCATATCAGCCCATACAAGTCCACTGCTGGACAATGCCTCCATCCATCGACAATGTTTTAATTGTAGCTTATTTTTTTGCAGTATTGAAAGGAAAGAAGCTACAACTGCCAGCTTAATGAACTCAATGGATTGCAATTTTAAGTTATAGAAGTAATATGTCTGAGTGTTGGTATGACCCTATAAATATTACCTAAGATCTAGTAGATCTATTGTAGATCTATCTGTACAAAACATTTGTACTGTAATATCAATTTGAAGTTAACTATAAATGTTCTATGTTGTGTGCAGACAAGAACAATAATAATAAATGTTTTTTCAGAAGTGATGCTAATATTCAATATCTTTCGAAATTGATATTTCATCAAAAGTGTGACTTAATTAAGTAATATCCATATTCCTTACCAATACCATTAAGTGTTTTGGTCAGAATAATGTGAAATTAATTAAGTATGTATGTATGACATTAAATAATATTAGATTAGATTTTACTAAAATTACCACAAAAGTGAAATAGACCAAAACTAGTATTATTTTACTAATAGAGTGGAATATTCACTAATTGTGTGGTTATTTTCCTGACCTATATCAATGTATGGGATGCTACAACACCTTCCATAAATTGACATACAACTTTTGATTGTACTAACTTGAGTTTTTTCTGTTTCACAGTTATCTTGTTATTCATTTATGTATTCTTATCATTCCTTTTTTAAGTAGTCTCATTTAATAAAAACTCTTGAACTCCATTTAATTTATTGTAAAGTCCAAGGACTACAAAACTTCTAAGATTAATAAATGTTGCAGGTAGTGTGAGAATATAACATGTAAAAGAATTTATTTGAATCATTTTTTTACAGTTATAGTAATAAGAATCTAAATGTATGCCTTGTAAGAGTTCTGAGTAATAAAATTTAAACGTGACTGTGACTTTATATTTAATTTTCTACAGTCCGCCATAATCTGTCGTTTATCACCAGCAGGCTGGCAATGAATAAGCAGTACGTTTAGGGTTCCATACCCAAAGGATGAAAACGGGAGGCTATTACTAAGCCTCCGCTGTCTGCCTGTCAGTCCAACCTTCAGCAGGCTGTATCTCATCATGAACCATATAAGGTAGACAGTAGACACAGGGCTAGTATAATTATTGCTGCTATAACAAACAAAAATTAAATTGATTCGTCCTAAAAAGTTGAGTAACGCTCACCGAAGTTAAGCAACGTCGGGCGTGGTCAGTAGGTACTTGGATGGGTTACCGCGAGATGACGGCTTTTTGCTTTTTTCTATTTAAAACAAAATCGGGTATCTTTTCTGAAATATTTATGTACGATGGTACGGAACCCTTCGAGTGGGAGTCGACTCGCACCGGTTTCTATTTACTATCAGTAAAAGGCACAAGCTCTTATAAAAATCGATTTTTAATAATCTATGAACTACTTTCTGACTAATTAATTACTTTGCACTGCAGATTAACGCCGCATAACTATGGAAATCAGCCACATGGATTTGCTCCTGAAAAAGAAATGGTTGTCAATTTATATAAGTTACGGTTAACATAAAATTTCAGGTGATAAGAATCTGTACCTACATAGGATTTTAAACTATGTTAACTAACAGTTGTAAGGCGTTTGTTGGAGGCATTGTTCCTCCCACACGTGGCCGGCAAAGGTTGACTAATCTTGGAACCCATAAATATCAATTTAACAGGCAGAGACACGGCTTACAATTAGTTCTGCAGTTTGGATTTCAGAATACCTGCTCACATAACAAATAGGACCTGTTTTCAGTTTGGTCAACATCTTAAGGTCGTCCGATTTGCATTGCAGGGGTAGTTTTTATCCATAAAAGTGAACAGGGCCGCTAAAAAAAACACATTTCTAATATTTGTCAATGTTCTACTAGTATACCAAGACCGAACTTGCCTGACGCTCTTTCGCGCCCCTAGATAGTAAGGGGCCAATAGATTAGCTTTTTTAAGCACATGCTGATAATGATAACTAATTATACATAGTTTGTAATCATTTGAATGTTTTGAAACTGAACTTTAAGTACACTGTTTTTAAGTTTTGCGTAGTACAAATAGTTATCCGTAGGGATTTTTTATTTGGGACCAACTGGTTATCGTTTTCCACACAATAGAGAAATATATTCCAAATCGGTCCATAATCGACGAACTTACTCTGATTCAAAAACCTGAATATTTTTTGTATACAAAGGGGATTACAAAACCCAAGGAATATTGGTGGAAAATGTTTAACGACATTGGTAAAATCGAAGCAAAGCACTGAAGCTTGAAACAATTTTGGGTTTTGTAAGCTTTCAGTCATCATTTAATTGATCTCTCGTTCGTTTTTGAATTCACATTTAAACATTTTTGCTACAGATGTGAGAAGCGTTGTTGAAGTTTGTATTTTAATTATTAGTAATAACTTTGCTGTTACCTTGTTGTTTTCTGTTATTGTAATAAGTTTTTGTTAAGTTTTCATTCATAATTTTTTTTTTGACATAAAATATCTTGGATTCCATATCGTAGTATATGTAGCATAAAAAACATACGACCGAACTTCGAAGCTGTTTTGTTTTTCGTCAGTTAAAAAGGGGAGTGAGTTTAGTATGGCTTCTATTCATATTAATTGAGAAAGTCAACAGGCTAACATTAGATATATTCAATCTGGGCTATTACCTTTAACAGTGTACTGCTGTTCAATAAATGCAAAATCCCAGTTTCAAGAGTGCCTTCACTTAATATTGCTGTGTATGTCACACCCCTTTGAAGATTTTCTTTGACCTGTATAAAAATAAACGTTTATAAATAACAATTTCTGAAAATTTCTACAGATATTTATTAAGTTCAATGGTTCTACTATTATAGGATTTCTACCTGATTTTCAATATCCATTGAGAAGTTGGGCAGCCAAACTGATATTTTTTCCAACAACAGCCTATTGTACATTAAAATTGCTAGTTCCTCTAACGTTACTTTGTTGCTTAACTCTGAAAAAAAAATTGAGAAACATTTGTTATTGTTCGAATGAGAGTTTAAACAGTTGTATTTCTGTAATTACATAATATACGCATCTGCTACAAGGTTACCTTGAAAATGAAGCGCAAATGATATTTTGTATGGAGCGACTTTCCTATGGAGTCGTAAATAATCATTGTCAGTGTTGTAACCATCCATAAGTAATGTAAGCAGTGCACCTTCCAATGACATTGTGCAGGATAAGTGAGAACAGCTTTCGAAAGCCTGTAATAAAATAGGGATTGATTTATTTATGGCCGCCCAACAAAAAATCACATTATAACAAGCAAGTGGATATACATAAGTCTAGTGTTTTTTTAATTAATGGGTGCAACAACAGGTACGAATTATGGGACGACAAAAAAACATCGCAGAGATAGAGGTAGGAAGATAGGACAATAAAGTAAGACCAACAATTATTTTTTACCACTAGCTGAGCCTCGTGGTATTACCCTCAGTGATCCCACAGGAACCTTGCATTTTTCCAAGATTTTTCCTACAAAAACATATGCTATTCTGGTATGAAATTTCATCAATATCCATTCAGCCGTTTGAGCGTGAAGGAGAGGTACACACAGCACAAAAATGTGCTCAAATTCGTAACATTTTACAATGACATTATAAAATATGCAGCGCGTAGGCCAATTGCTTGGCGCAACCTAGTCACACGTTGGTTGACGCCTTCCTTACGGCAAGCTTCAAGTGAGTGGCCCGCAAGCTGTCGCCGCGTAGACTGCTTGCATGATTGAAGCGGGTTGAAACCCGGCCGTTGAAAACCGCTCTGCTATGCGCCGCGGCAACAGCCCGTTAGCTATTAGCAGTCGCCGGGCGGTAATCGTGTCGCTAACATGATTAGAGTTCGGTTGGTGCGGGTGCTGTGTTGGAGGTGTGGCCTGAGTGTGCTTCGTCCTTAACACCAAAGCACGCTGCTTGGGCACTGCTATGTAACATTATGCTATGTATTCTTATACCTAAGGTTGATAATACAATAGAAATACTACATCATAGTAAAGTGGTATTATTCCTATCTAAAATATTAAAATATGAGGCTGTTTTCTTACTTCATCATTGGTTTTCATTTTAATATGCTCTACTGTCTGTGGCCCAGAAGGCAGCCTTGCTACAATATCCACATTAGCTTCTGTTTCTGTTTGCTTGACATCATCCATTGCAAATAGACTAGGTGTTGTAGTTATCTGCAAATTATGAATATGTAGGTATGATATTTGAAAAATTATAATGTATTATAATAAAATTATTTCTTTGTTGTTTTAAAGAATAGTACCCGGATGACCGAGCTTTGCTCGGTATTTTATTTTTTTGGTATATTGTGTTTTTTAGAAATTATATTTAACACGTAAGTTAAAAAGACACAAATAATATAAATAAACAATTGATTTTCTTGGTCTAGCCTCAAACCAAACACTCATTGGCTTAGTGTTGCTTAACAATCCCAATCAATAAAGTTGATTATTGTAAATATGAATAAAACTACATTTTCTAAAAATGAATCCTAGCTAGATCGATTTATCGCAAACCGAACCCCCTGTTTACTAAATTTCATGAAAATTGTTGGAGCCGTTTCTGAGTTTCATATTATATATGTATATACATATACAAGAATTGCTCGTTTAAAGATAGAAGATTATAAATGCGAAAATTTTAATGTTTGTTACCTTTACATGATGAAACAACTGAACAGATTGAGCTGAAATTTTGCATTGATTTAGTTTTAGACCTAGAATTAGGCATGTTTTTCCCAGAAAAACACATGCGAGCGGAAGCTGCAGTCAGAAGTTGGTTACAAAAATAAGAGTAGGTACTGCTTTAACTGAAGGGGGCTTCTTTAATTCCAAATTTAACTTACGAGTTTACTTACAGAACTCCACCAGTATTTTCTATACCTCTGCCATTGAATAAAATACTGCATTAGGTCTTCTTTCGGTAAAACTATAGAGAACTTCAGGTATGTTTTCATTGAAGGTACATATTCAATCAAATTATGTTCATAAATGACCTCTTTGTACTCAATGTTACTCTTTTGTATGATGCCAAAAGGGGCTTTAGCATCTTTAGTAACAGTTTCATGGGAATTTTGAATGAAGACAGGCATATGTTTTAGTGTCTTGTTGTGTAGATATTGTAGCCAATTGATGTAAATATTTTTCATCAGTATCTGTGACTGTTTTTCAAGAGTGTACTTAGCAGCATGCTCAGTAGAAGAAATGAGGTTATAAAACTGTCTTTTGTTGAGAATTTCTAATATCCTTGATTTCATTTTTCTTGATGTTCTGTTCTTTTTCTTCAAGTTCTACTTCATGGAGGGGAATGTTGCCAAGTGGTGCCACAAAATAGTCATCTTCTTTTACTGCTGCATTTTTGAGGATATCCTTTTGACAATTCCCTTGGTTTATTTGATCAGTGCGGAGACTTAAATTCCTGGAATTTAGCAACAAAATATTATTGTCACAATAATTTCCATCTTTTAAGATGGTATTATTATATATTCCCTGCCCAGATGAAATATATGTCGCTACCTGATCATATAATCAGTTAATAGCCTGTTTTTAGAATGTCTAGGTACCTTCAAAAACATTTATGTCGATATGTTGGGAATACCTTGGTTTCATTCGACAAGATGGCTAAAGTCTAAAATGACATCTAGCCCCAATGTTGAACATTGATTGTTCACCTAATTATCAGCATAGGCAATTAAACCGATGGTGTTGTAAACTACCATTCTACAAACTGGCTGATTGACAAGGAACAAAATAAATTCCTTACCTTTCTTCTAAAACTGAGTATAGAGGTTCCACACTGTCTGTGTTAATATGAAGAATTTGATTAGCAAAGGCTATTGAATCTTCCAGTACTTTAACACCTTCAACAGGGTCTGTTTTCACTAAAGAGAGTCTCTCTAATAATGCTATGGTATTCTTGTCCACAACAACTTCTTCCTTGACTCGGTTTTTTTCAAATGTTTGGACAGGCGCTACGGGAACTTTGGAAGATTGATATCTGACTAGATGATGGATACTAAAGTATTTCGCTGGGGTTCGAAGCACGTAACTATATTTCATAGTTTGGTTTTCTAGAAAAATATAATTCAAGTAAAATTCGACAAGAAGCGACAAAAGTCGGTCAATCTCAAATCAGTTTGTTTACTTTTTTTATGTTTTTTTTTTTGGTCTCACTAGTATCGGAGCGATTTACTTTATATAATTTCTTCTTCTTTTTCAACTTTTTTAATAGCGCTTCTTCTTCTTTTTATTTTATTTAATATCTATGATCAAGAAGCCTACGTTCATAGAGTAAATACTACCTCTGTTTAATGAGGACTCATACTCATACTCAGGACTCCCAAGATTAGTGAAGCCTTAATTCTCCTGAAAAATCCTTGAAAACCTCCGTAAAACCGCTAAACTTGTCATCCGCGATAGTTCGTATTAGATCTTCCACTCCATGTTCCCGATACTATCGGGCCGATAGAGTAGGCAAAAATCCTCAATCTACGCATAGAAATTAGAATATAAACCATAAAAAAGACAGATTGGTATAAAGAGTTTAAAGATAACGGTTCTTTCAGAGGAAAACTGTGCGTTTCTTGGATTTTGCTTTGTGTTAGGTACTTGTTTTTTTTTAATATAAACAGAGAAGAGAAGAAAACCAATGGTGAGTAGCTTATCTCTGAAAATGTTCTTGAACGTTTTCGTATCATGAATGCCAACGTCACGCGTGTCACATGTCGCTTTGGGAAAAAATAAAGTCTATGTCTTGCTTAACGCATTTACACCAAAATTTGTTCAATTTGTCACCATTTGCCTAGGCAGTTAGCCACACATACACAAGTACGAAATCCCCAACGATTTATATCAGTTTAGACGATTCAACGAAATCATCTTTGTTTTCCGCATGTCGAAATAAACTAAATAACAACACTTGAACTTAATCCCTTATTACATTAAATGTAAATGTACATTAAATGTAATTAATCCCTATTACATGACCACATTACACAACCAAATTTTATAGTACAAAAAAGATGTATAAGAATATTAGTTAACATCAACGAAAGGGAAAGCTGTAGACATGATTTTATAAAACTAGGAATATTAACACTAACATCTCTATATATATTTGAAATATTAAAAATTTATAGGAAAAATAAAAACTTATTTATACAAACCAAAGAAAGACATTTACAACCACATAACCTCAGAAATAAAAACCAATTAGCCCTGCCTTTTACTAAATATCAGTTAGTCAGATCAGTGACTCATCATATGGCCATCATAATTTATAATAAATTACCCTCCCAAATAAAAGACATGAAAAAGGATGTAACTTTCTATAAAAAATTCAAACAATTCCTAGTGAGTAAATGCTTTTATAACATAAAAGGTTATTTAGAATGAAATAATCTTAATATTTTAGTTTACTAATTATTTAAGGATAAGCTTATACTTAACTAATATATTAAGATAGTTTCATTTTGTGGGATGGTGCTTGGTAAAAAATCGCCCGGGGTATCAAACCACGCTATGCTGCAACTCTCTGTTCTACCTTATTCATTTTATACATTTATTTATAGGTACTGTTGTTTCATGTGTTACAATTATGTTCTTAAATATTAATACTGAGATCATGACATGAACCCCGTTGGGGCGCTAGAACATATTATGTTGATCTCAGTATTAATATTTAAGAACATATTGTAACACATGAAACAACAGTACCTCTAAATAAATTAATAAAATGAATAATATAGAACAGAGAGTTGCAGCATAGCGTGGTTTGATACCCCGGGCGATTTTCTACCAAGCACCATCCCACAAAAAGAACCAAAACAAAATACATAACCACCTTGGGGGTTGACAGTCCCGACCCTGAACAGCACAACGAACATAAGTAACAACGAGCGAAGCCAACCGGAATTTTTTTGTATGTTTGGGGAAAGTAAGCGAGGCGTTAACATAGTTACGAATACAAAAAGTAAGTAATCTAAAAAGAAATAACGGCAAGCGGAGCAAGCCTCCACAATGTTTGTTACTTTTACGGGTGGTAGCAAACAAGATAAGAAGGGTTGGTATGCAAAAATAAACAACAGCGAGCGGAGTGAGCCCTGATATTTTTCGAGTTTGCAGCAGCTGAAAAATATGTTAAGAAACAAATACAAAATGAATATCGGCGAGGGGAGTGAGCCGCAACCTTTTTTGATATTGGCGAGGCATACTTAGCAAAGGGGGGGGGAGGGGGGGGGGATGTTGCCGAAATTCGTGTGTAAATCACTGAAAGAGAATCAGTAGTAGGTATTATTGACATTATTGTATTCTCTTTGGACTTTGTCACAGACGGACCAATAGGACAATAGGAAGGATGCTAATGCTAACGGTGTAAATGTGGTACTGACATTTGGGCTTTCGCCGAGTGAATATTTTTATTTTCTTGAAAAACTAAGAAAAACCCAATGAAAATTCTCTGATTCGTTAAAACATCTGATAAATAGTAATGTGAGTTAAAACAGAGAATAAAATTAAGTTTTACCCAATAAACTGTAATCACAATAATTTCATAACCTCTACTTTAATTTGTTTTATGTTTAATTTGCAGAAAAATGAAAAAATACTCACGTAATCTGCTGTTTGATAAGCTACATAGAGGAACAGTGCTAGTATGCATCGGCCTAACCCTGTACGGCTCTGCGCTTCTTGGGGAACACTTCTACAAATACTACATGTATGTGAAACCTCAAATTGAAGCATCCAAAAAAGCGGCTGAACTGGAACTTCTGTCTGAAGGCTCATCGGACAAACTATTAGTGGATCCTTAGTACCTACTCAGATTTCTATAGAATTATTTTTATGTAAATAGAGCTTTTTTATTTAATTTCATGGGGATCTCTTGCAAAATGTAGCAGTTAGTGTAAATAAATACCAGGTAAAAGTTAATAAAGTACCTATTGCACTTAAGGTATTTTGTAGAAAACAATCAAAAAGTAGTTGAAAGCTTGTAAACAATAGGTAGGTAAATGGGAATAGCTATGAAGATGCAACTAAATGCCTGTACCAAAATTTGATTTATTTTAAAACTTACCTCAGAAGTTGTAAAGCTTGTTTAATAAATCACTGAATGTTAACCCATTATTTTATTTATGTAATATGACAGTTAAATCTGGATCCAGACCCTCTGATTGTGATAAGGTTTTTTGAGTATAGACCAATGGTTCATAAACTTTTAGCAATGACAGACCATTTGACAAAATTCTAGTTCTATTCAGACAAATGATGTCAATGTGGTGGATAGGTAACATTTGCATAGGCACAATGATCAATGCTGATTTAATTACCTATGACATATAGTAAGTGGTTGCTCATATTATTTTAGATTATCAGGCTGCATTCTAAATAGTGAATACTGTCTGTCCTTCTTCTTCAAAATCTGACAATTCGAAATAAACTCAAAATAAATAGTAGAAGGGCCGCTATGCGCTCTATAAGATCTTTTTCAGCACAGCAAAGTCTGCATAGAGTGGATAGAAAGTTGAGCCTGCCCAGGCAACATAAATGCAGACAGACTAGCAAAGGAAGCAAGATAGACTCCAACACAACAAGATATTAGTCTCTCGAACCCGAAGTAAAAATAGACTAAAACTAAACTCCCAACTATGACTGAATACCCAGAACTATGGGAGTTTCGAACAGACTGTAAGCATAAGAAATCCATATTCCCATCCAAAGATAGGAAAACGACAAACATGATGCTCAACATGAGCCGCGATGACCTAAGAATGATGGTGGGATGGGGTGGATGGTGAACCATGATATTTTCAAGACTGGAGCTTCAGACAGCAGCCCATGTTGTGGCTGCTTCCAATAAGAAGAGACTGTGGAACACCCTGTGGTTCACTGCATGGCCAGAGAGGAGGCCAGACACAAGACTGGACTGAAGAGTCTCATTGAGCTGTGGGTTCGATTCCCGCCTCGGGATAAATTTATGTAAGATCTGCTGCTGATATTTGTTCTGGGTGTTTTCTACGTAGATAAAAAAGTATCTATCTACGGCCGTGTGGTGCCAGCTTAGAATTTACACCACTTAACTCATTCCTGCGGGTGTCGTAAGAGGCGAGGGATATCTACCGGGGGACGGGCAGCAGAGGTGCCTCATGCAGAACAATTTTACCACCGAACTGAACTGCGACGTCAGCCGACGAATCTAACTCGGACGGGCAGCGCGTTCGGGAAACTTCGCAATATCTTCTCCTCACAGATACCCCAGAGCTTCAAGACGAAAGTATCTAACCAATGTGTGTTACCAGTGATGACTTACGGATCCTAGACGTGGTCGCTGACTATAGATTGCCTTGGCCCACAAGCTCAAAGCTCTCAGAATTAGCAGGCTGAAGTGGAGATGGGCAGGCCATATAGCTCGTAGAACTGATAACCGTTGGAGAGTAAAGGTTCTCGAGTGGCGACCGCGATGCAATGTGAAACGGAGTGTGTAATGACCTCCCACTCTATGGACCGACAGCATTGTAGCGGTCGCAGGGAGTCGTTGGATGGAGGCGGCTCAGGACCACTATTCGTGGCGTCGTTTTGGGGAGGCCTATGTTCTGCAGTGGACGTTTACGAGCTGATGATGATGGTGACTTAACTGCGATCCCCGATCCGCATGCCCAGTGTGGCAATTATGGGCATTTCCCCCATATGATAAAAGCCAATAAGACGCTTAAAGGTCGACTAGGGTTTCTGCTCGAGCTCGAGATAACTCGAGAATACTCGATAAATTTGGCTTAGTTCGAGACAAGAAAAAAATTACCACTGCGCTACAAGCCGGGTGCGTTTTGTGGCTATTTTTCAATAGTTAAGTTATCATCATCAGCCCATACACGTCCACTGCTGGACATAGGCCTCCCCCGTACGACGCCACAAATAGCGGTCCTGAGCCGCCTCCATCCATCGACTCTGCAACCGGTACGATGTCGTCGGTCCATCGAGTGGATGGTCTCCATGTAGGGGGGAGGGGGGGTTGCCATAATCACCACGCTTGGCAGGCGGATTGTTGATCGCAGTGTTGGTGTTGAAAAATACTCAGAAGGAAGCTGATGCCCTTCCTCTGGTAGGTTATGTTCCCTTAGTCCGTTCTTACGACATTCACGGGTTGAGTTCAGTTCAGTTCAGTTCATTTATTTTATAATGGATTACATTACAGGTCATAAAATGTTATATTTGTCATTGAACATAAATATAACGTATACTATATAGATATATCATTTTATTGTAATAGAAATTACATTATAATTAATATAAATTACAAGTAGGTACATATAGGAGTACCTAAAGACCGAAATAATATTGTACATGTTGTTGTTGAGTTGGAGGGGTACGATATACGTACGCCGCGGCCCTAGTCTGTACACGTAGGTACACTTATGTATGTACCTACCTACAGGGTTCTTACTCGACAACCGCGTTCCGTCCACCAACAAGCGGTTCTTCATGATAGTTTGGTAGATAGGTACTATCTACCTCTTAGTTTCTTCGTCTTAATTTATGGCAGCTGACTTTAGGTACCTACATATACCACGACCAATTAGACACGGCGGGCGAAGGCTCACCTGCAACGCAGGAGGTTGCGGGTTCCATTGCCGCCTTGGGACAAATATTCGTACGATCTGCAAATATTTGTTCCAGGTGTTCTGGGTATTTTTTCTATGTATAATAAAGAAAGATCCGTCTATGTGATGCATTGTATAAGGTATATTAGTCATCTAGTACCCATAACACAAGCTATCTGCTTAGCTTAGGGATAGATGATGCTGGACAATCCATACAATAGTATAGATTTTCCAGCATTATTAATTTATTTATTTTATACCTACCTAGGTACCTGTGCTGCAAGGAAAAATACATATAATAGTAAAAAATCTGGTTGGTTATAATAAATGAGTAGATTGGTCTAGTCACGTCCAGGTCGGCCCATTTACGCTTCTTATGAACATTGAAGGAAGTACTGCAATTACAGGTGATGGATAGTGAGAGTTAGGTGGGCCGTAAGGGCCTCCCATCCATATAACTTTCTTATCTCCTCCGAAGGGAAACTTTATGACATCTTTACGGCAATCGAAAAATATGGAAGACCAATGGCGGACCCTGACATTAAAAGGCGTCCCTCGTACGCAAATCCGATTTGTGAACTAGGGCTCTTGAGTGCCTGTTAATCTATGAGCTACCCTTAGCTGGTAATGAAATTCGGTTATAGGCAGGAGGGAGATAGAATAATAAAACCAATCTTGATGAAGGTAAAGAAAGATGTTTATCATACTAAATCTGTAGAAAATTATTCAATAGGTAGGAGGTAGTTACTTGATGACCGATGTGGCGCGGTGGGCAGGTCCACCTGCGACGCAGGGGGACGCTATTATCGGACAAATTGGTAATCTTTTGCAACACATGACAGGATAGCGGGTTACCACTTTTTAGAGAAAAATAAATAATGATGTGAAAAATCTGAATCTAAATTCGTTATCAGTGAACAAAGAATCCTGTACTATTTTTCGTTAACTAATAAATGACGCATTTTGAATGCGTGGTGTAGGTTAGGTTAAGCAAAAAATATACCTATCACTAAATAAGCGAAGGTGATAATTACGTCAAGGTCAGGCGGGAAAAAATTCAGAATTCAGTCTCCGTTGACGCACTTCAAAGGCCAAGACATTTTTTAATTGTCCTAGGTTCTAAATAAATATTTGCCTATTTCTAAATGTTTACCTTTGCCTCAGAGCGAAGTTTATTTGCCTCACAATATTGTGTCGTATAAGTATTATACCTATACCTACTTAAATACTAAGGCAGGTAACCTACTCGTATCCTTCGACGTGGGAAATTAAAAGCCCAGCCGGATTCACCGTGACATGTCTACCTTCGCCGATTTATTTATTTTGTACTAAAAGGTTCCTTTCAACCTGTATCCTATCTCTGGGTGGTCAAGTCAAGAAACCGTCAATCCATGTGGGGCCGACCAATATCCGGCGCCCAGGCCAGGCCGCGTGTGTTTCCGATCCAACGATTCCCCAAAACCCTCGATTCTAACTAAATGCTCAAGTTTTCTTTGCGTAAATCACGTACGGTCTATTGTGTAAGTTTTGGGTCAACAAATTGTTTTTATAACTTATGATGAATTCGATTGTTTTGTAGTTAGTCGCATGTGCTCAGCAATGCAGAAATAAGTGTTCCATTTCACAAATCTGCTTCAGAATGCTTGAAATTCTGCTTTTACGTCAGTTTGTAGTTTTAATAATATTAATAATCTTGGAATTAGATGCTCTTCGATGGTTAGGTTAGCTAAAATATGAGCAAAATCTTATTTTTGGCGTATGTAAAAGAATTCTTAAAAGCACTTTGACAATTTATCTTTGATTGGTCCATTTATTTTCTCCCATAAAAAGAGATTACCTAAGTATTACCTTACCTCCCAACCAAAAAAAACATCAAGATAAATCGTCCTGCAAATTTTAGTAAAACAGAATAGCTCTAAAAGAAATGTAATTTTGCAAATTGTGTATTTACGGTACGAGCCCCTGAGGGCTCTTTTCATTTGGGAGTACTTCAAATTTGTTATTTATTACTAGTCTCACATGCAGACCCATATCTACAGCCAAACCTCGTATGACTATGTTTATGCATAAATTAAGCTGAATTTGACTGTTAAAACCAACCAACATGACTTTGCACTTAGGTATAAAATACAATAGCATACGTTTTTCAGTTAGGTATCGAGAGAATCAAAATAACTTTTTCCAATCATTATTTTGAGTTGAGTTCTCAGAATCGAAAATAGGTGAAAATACGCAATTCGTATTTGCACAACATATTTTCAATTTTACGCTGGACGAAAACAATTTTCCATTTTATTAGGACCCACACCCAAGTATAAATTGCTTCTCGTATTTCATGCCCTAGGTAGGACCGACAGCGGCAGTCACCTGATAACACCAACCTCGTGTTATCAAGTAGTACCTACCTACATAGTACCTATCTATCTACCTACATCCCTTTCGACAAGCAATACCATAAACGGAAAATGCCAACTGAACGTAAAATACTCTAAGTACGTCTACTATAAGTTTCAGATTCAATAATTTTATTTCTTCAGGCTTACAAAATAAGCACATAGACAAGTAAAATTTTATACTTTGTACAGTTATAATAGTAGATTGTTTTACAAGGGACTAAACCATCCCATTATATACGAGGTTGTTATACTCTCGAGCGTAGCGAGGGAGGATGACAAGACCGAGTTGTAATGGGTGGTTTTGGCCCGAGTAAAACACTTTACTTTTCACTTCGATTGCGAGAAAATAAAACAATTCAAAATTAGCCAATTTTCAGAAATTTTATTTAAAATTAAATGTGCAGTAAGAGCAATTTTGAATGTTTAGTGATATGTTTTTCCCGGGCAATTTTATTTCGGTTCTCTGTGATTGGGATGTGATAATATTTTGAGTTGATTGTTGTGGAGTAAAAGTTGGAGAGACTCGACTCATGCTTGAGTTTCCTGGATTATTAAGATCTGAGTGCGGCTTCAGCTGAGTTGACATATTCATCCAATCCCGCGATGTAGATGCTTGGTAGAATATTGATTCCTTCCGTAATCCGCTGCGTGACGTGATACTTGTTTTGTATAGAGTCCTCTATATAACCTTCAGCCACTTGATCGAACCTCCATCCACCGTGCCGTTTTAATGTCGTTATATTCGCACCAGAGTCCGCCAACAGAGTCGCGGATGTTCTGCGGAAACAATGGTCCGTGTAGAGATCCGGATTTGGTAAATTTTGATAAGTGGCAATATCTTTAGGCATGTTACCAAATTTATTTTTGCCTATGACTTGCCTTGTGCATTTACCATTTTGATAATTTAGAAAAAATCTTCTCGTTGAAACATTAGTGGGACGTAACTCCTGATAGACTTTAACTATATTAAGGTATTCTCCACTGATGACAAATTTACGCTCTTTGTTTGTTTTCGTGTTCGGCAGACTCACAGCTTGTAGGTTTGTATCCGTTTCTACGTCTTCTAGTGTTATATTGGCAAGCTCTATTCCTCTGCATGCACCGCTGATTCCATAAATTAAAGCAACCTGTATAACAAAAAAATAAGTGTGTTAATAATCGTAATAACCTAGGTACATAATTTAGGTATGTAGGTAGGTATCTATTTATTTAGTTTGAGTAGAGTACATAAGTAGGTTACCTTTGTTGCCAAGTATTGTTTATTTGGAGCGTTATTTAAAAATGTTTCGATTTCTTGTGTCGTCAAGACTTTAGATGTTTTTGCCTTGTATCCAGTGGACAATTTCTTCAGTAAAGCCGTTAAATTTACATATTTTTTAATATCGACGTCGTGTTTCGTTTGTAAGGTCATTCTTAACATTGAATATGTGCTCCAAAGAGTCGACGATTTGAATTTTTTCGATAATTGATCAAAATAAGTGAGAAAAACCCCTTCTGTAAAAGAATCCACACGTTTCTCATCTCTCCATTTCATAAAATTTTCGTAACTCTTTAAATATATTCCACGTGATTTTGTCGGCAACAGATTCATAATTATTTCTTTGCCCTTTTCTTCCATTTGCATATTATCATCTTCACTATCACTTGATGACATTTTTCACGTTCACAATTTGGAAGTAAAAGTCAGGAAGTTAAACATAAAAGTTTGTGATTTGGAATGAAGAAAATTCTAGAGATTTAGCGCCAATACCATCTTTTTTTTAAATCTGTATTTAACCCGCAACGAATCAGTTCGCATTCTACTGTGAAGGAAAGAATCAACCTTCATAAAACATCACCGAGACGGTTTTATTTAAAAAAAAAAAGATTGACGGAGCACCAAGAAGTCGAGTTTTTATGTAAGAGAACGAATGCTTTGTACGGGCTGATGATTTTAGACAAAAATTAAAAAGAAAAAATACTTTTTAGCCCGAGTTATTAAACTCGAGTTTTAGGCCCGCTAAGCTACACTATTATGATACACTTTTTGAGCAAGAGAAGTGAAAATATAATTATTACTGTCAAATAAGAAATAAGATGGTATTGATTTTCTTTTCACTTCTATTTTTTGTCCACTAAGTACGTTAATATATCACTTACCTATGTGTCCAAACATGTTTATTTTGCCTATCTAAATCTAAATTAATGTTATTTAGATGTCAATCTTTATATATATAAAAATCTCGTGTCAAAGCGTATGTAACCAAACTCCTCCTAAACGGCTTAGCCGATTTTAATGAATTTTTTTGTGTATATTCTTGAAATATAATTTTTTTATGATTTTACATTCAGTATACATTTATCCCTAAATTTTCACCTTTCTAACACCAAGCGCCATTTTTACTAGCTATATTAGTTAGTACTGTAATAATTTTCAAGCCTCAGTGTTCGATGGTAAAACAACGTTTGCCAGGTCAGCTAGTATTTATATAAAGCTAAGCAGAACATTGAATTTCCTACATACTATTGTCAGTAAGGAACGGAGCAACATCTGTCCAAGCATTAACATCATTGACGTAATCATTTACTATAGGAGTAAAAGGCCTTTCTGATAAGATTTAGTTTAATGTTGCACTTTTTACGAAAAGGGAGTTCAGTTGCTTGCGATGGAAGCTGATTATAGAAGCGCACGCAATTACCCATAAATGATTTCCCTACCTTTCGAGATCTATATAATAGGATGTGCAATTTGTTCAAGAATATTTTGTTTTATCTACCTACAGAGATACAAAGATTTCGTATTCTACGTTTAATAAATTGCTCCTACCCTATGTATAAACAGATTCGCAAAATCTTTCGCAGTAACTTAGAGAAAAACAAATTATGGAGTCTCTTTGCTACGAATGTTTTCAAACTCCGCATTTGCTACTGTCTGCAATAGCTTTCAAGTGAATTCGACATGCAAAAGGAAACGTAACACCAACATTGCAATCCTAATCCATCCGTGAAGTTAATTCCCTTCAGCGGTTTCGCCGAACCATACAATTGCTCTACAATTGCTACGAAATGCTACGAACTGCTACGGTCCGCTACGAAGTGCTACGCCAGCAAACTTGTCTGGTACGGCACTGCGGCGGCGGCGACAGCTTTCTTGTTGAAAACCTTGCGTTTTTACAGTATGATAAAGTAAGCTTATCTTATAACTTAGGTTATTCATAAATTCACATTACAAATAGTAGGTACAAGTTTGCCATTGCTGGGTCTTTTCTGCAGCTAAAATGTGTTTGGTTTTAGCTGTCCTCTTATTATCTACCAATACAAACAAAATAGGGACCAAAGGGGCCAAAGGGTTTATTCTTTCTGTATCTGTTTATTCAACCTATTTTACCCTTGGAGGATTGACTAAAGCCATAATGAGAAGTAATTTTATACGAAGGTAAAAGCTATTAGGTGTGTGTTTAGTTTTGTTTGTCACAGCTACGAATTTGTATTTTTATTGAATAAAAAATGTTATTCGGCGGCACCTATACGAAACGGTTTTCACCGAAACGATTCAAATAATCCCGTTCCAATTTCGAACTTCTGTTTACGGGACTTGAAAATATTCTATTTGAATGTAAAAATTCGTTCTGAAATGAAAATGGTGGCGTCAAAGTGGCTATACCCTCGGATTCCCGCCATAACTTCTGCGTCGATGGAGTCGGAAGATACTCGATGATAAAGTGCAGATTATTGCCCGAATGCCCCCAATAAACTGCAAAGTTCAATTAGACCGCGCTCCGGTCAGGAAATTGAAGATTAAATTGTACGTTCCCGTTTAAAAGTTACTTCGTTAAAAAGATTCCATTTTTAGTTTGCGCTGAAATAATGCTATGCTTTTATTCTATTTGCTGGTATCCGTTTATTTTACAGCTTCGATTCAACATACGCAACGCAACCCAGTAAAGAGAACTAAGTTGGGTCATCCCAGCGAAAATTATACCAGATATCCGCCATTTTGATCTGCGATAACATCACGGGACGCCTATAAAGAAGCCGTATTGCAAACCCCACTTTCAGACAATGGTATGGTCTAATCTATTGTATGATGGTCACGGGCCGGTGGGTGGCACTCGGTCGGCACATGATTATAAATTCAACAGACCATTATTCACAATTGGCTTTTATACCGGCTGACAGCTGGCCAGATAATTCGTTAAGTCCTAAACTGCGACCGCTGTGTGCACCAGATAACGCTTCAATAGAATTCCACTATGTTCAAAGCTGTAGAAATAGCTTTGAGTTGCGTTACTGTGTGATCCTGCATGGATTTGAATGTGAATGCCTAATTACTTATTGGATATGTCAAAGGCTTTGAATGACTGATAATTTGTTTCAGATTCATTTATTCTATTCAGATAGCTAGGTAAGTACATAGAGTACCTACTTACGTACCTATCCAGACTTTGTAACTTGCGTAAATAAGTTTAATTTTGGTTGCTTGCAAGAACTTGGTTGTGGAATGAAAAAAAAAAGTGTTGTTAGCTTATTTAAATAATCTATATACCACTTCGATCACACATACCTAAGATCTACCTACCAATTACAAATAAAACCGAATGAAATAGCATTTACACTCTCATTCGCTTAACGCATTCACTGCCCAGCCTCTGCGGGAACAATTACCTTCTACGAATTAAAAAAACTTGTAAGTATTAGTAATATTGTATTATTACATATGTGTAGCCGTGGGGCCGCGGCGTACGAATATCGACCCCTCCAACTCAACCCGTGGATGTCGTAAGAGCCGACTAAGGAACCTACTACAGGAAGGGCAGCAGCTTCCTTCTGAGTATTTTTCAACACCAACACTGCGATCACCAATCCGCCTGCCACGCGTGGTGATTATGGCAAAACCCCCCTGCATGGGAGACCATCCACTCGATGGATCGTCGACATCGTAGAGGTCGCAGGGAGTCGATGGAAGGCGGCGGCTCAGGACCGCTATTTGTGGCCGCGTAAGGGGGAGGCCTATATCCAGCAGTGGACGTGTATGGTCTGATATGATGATGATGACATAAGTATATCTTATATCATAAGTAAATTAGCCCTGGACCAAAACACCATCTTCGGAACTGCCACAAAAAAGAACTTCAACAACACTATGATTTTTCTCAATTTGATTTGGCCGTCTGTTCAGTAGAAGTATAAATTGCAGCGCAACGTGGCCGGCGCTGTCACCCGTGCACTACTCGTTAGGGAATCGGGTTATCTCTCAAAGTTTGTGTTTTCGCCTCTCTCGCCTGACGGATGCTGGTCCGAACTCGACGAATTCCTACTAAAGCTCCGTGTTTTTCTGATTGATTGTGTAGGCTGATAAAAAAACGATGATAAAATACCTATTGTTCATACGGGAAACAATTCTGCTAAATCCTAAAACAAACAAACCTTCACCGGGTTCGGAATCACTACCATTCGGAAAATTTGGATCAATTCCTATAATTTTTACCGACTTCAAAAAGAGTAGGTTCTCAATTCGTCTGTATGTTTTTTTTGTATGTATGTTTAGCGATATCTCCGCCAATTATGGACCAATTTTGAAATTTCGTTTACTATTGTATAGAAAATGATCCCAAGGGGGTCTCATATTTATCCCGCAAAACTTAAAATAAGTGAATTTGAAGTCGGTTGCCATATTATTCGCATAGTGCTTATAGTATCATATAGTAAAGGTACATTTATAATTTTTATACCTACCTTCCTACCTGCTTTGACAGATGACACTGAAGCTTCTCATGCGTTGACAAATTATCAAGAGTGAAGAATACCTACTAGCTCCGATACTAATGAATAGGCAATTATATTATGAAGGACTTATCAATCTGTAGCCAATCAGGCACTTGCGTGGGTGTTTAATTGGTTACAAAGCAAATATTCGTTAGTACTCATTGTCTTCATTCCTTCAATGTCGGAAATTCCAGTTGTTATAAGTACAATGATTTTCAATTTCAATGTTGTTACTTACCTAAAGACTACCAAAAAGGCACTCGATCAAAGTCTTAGATACAGTAAAATCGCGATGATGAGCAAGTAATAATCAAAGAGATGGGATGAAAGCAATTACGAGTGATGGATTATGAAACTTCTACGGAACAGAGATGACCGGATGCTTTAATATCGTCTTGTTTCTTTCCAACTGACTCTTGGACTCTCGGTGATTTGTCACTGGGGATTTAAGAATAAGAAAATTGTGAAATTGTTGTAATGGATGTTTGAATTATCTAGGGAACTAAAGTTTTAAACAAAACCACTGAGTTCGGTTACTCGATAATATCGAGAAGTTATCGAGGCGTTCCATTTTTATATGGGGTTCGCGTAATTCCATGTCTGCATAGTAGAGGCGCTGTATCAAATCCCATAGAAAAATGAGGCGTCACGATAACGTCTCGAAACTATAGTCAAACCGAACTCAGGACTCAGAGCTCTGCTTTTAGATATTCGAGATGATATTGAGTCTTTTGATTTTTGTATGGGATTTGCGTAGTTCCATGTCTGCATTTTAGAAGCGCTCTTTCAAATCTTGTGGAAAAATGAGACGTCACAATGACGTCTCGACATTATAGTCGAACGGACCCAGGACTCAGAGCTCTGATTTTGGATACTCGAGATGTTATCGAGTCGTTCCATTTTTGTACGGGATTCGCATTGTTCCATGTCTGCACGGTAGAGCCGCTGTACCATATCCCACATAAAAATTTATCGTCTCGATACTATTGGGTAACCAAACTCAGGGCTCAGGTATACGAAACATTTATTTTATAAACATCGTTGTAACTATTCTAACCTCCTCAGCTAAATATTTCGTACTAGCAACGCCCCGCGGATTCGCCCGCGTATCCAGTTTTCAGCGAATCGAACCAAGGAATATAATCTTTGATACTAACTTTACGACGAAAAAAAACGTGATTAATTATTATTGTCTAGATACCAAGGAATAATAATTTTCCATACAAACTTTACCACCATTTTTAACCACTTCAGAGGATTTTTTCAAAATTAGATTAGTTTATGTGTTTTTCTAGAACTTATACTATCTACATACTAAATTTCATTTAAATAAGTTAAGTAGTTTCGGAGATACGTGGTAACAAACATTCACACAAACTTTACATTTATTATATTAATAGTACATAGGATAAAACGACGACGACGTTTATGTGTTGCAGTGGGAATTTAATAGGATTAGTGAGGCTATTTGAAGGGAGTTTCTAGTTAAGAGAACCGTGTAATTCATCATTGAGACACGCGCTAGCTAGAGCGTCCAGCCAAGTTCGGAAAGAAACGGGCGACACGCAATAGCAGTGAGTATCTTTACATGAACCATTGGGCACGCTTTTTGTTCCTTCTATATCTCTGACATTATCAAACCTACACTACTATTACTAGGGCTACTATTTTGCATGTCTAGTAAGATCCATGAATAGAGTCATCATCATCATCATCAGCCCGTATACGTCCACTGCTGAACTTAGGCCTCCCCCAAACGGACGCCACGAATAGCGGTCCTGAGCCGCCTCCATCCAACGACTTCCTGCAACCGCTACGATGTCGTCGGTCTTCCCACACTTCCTTTCGCATTGCATCGCGGTCGCCGCTCGAGAACCTTTACTTCCATGAATAGAGTAGGAATATTTAATTCAATAAATAATATATGGTTCTTGAGTTATTGAGGTCCGAAAAGTGCAATTTTTAACAAACTAAATCCGTTAATAATACTTTATTTAATGTTATTTCCCAAGACACGATCAAATAATGAAAGAACGTAACAAATTAAAATTAGGATCTGCTATGAAACTCGGTGGCTTTCTATAATAGTCTCAGCTCTTTTATCGGCTAAGCCACTATCTGAACGAACTTAGCTAGATTTCACATTTATGTATATAACCGACTTCAAAAAGAGGAGGTTATTAATTCGTTTGTATGTTTTTTTTTGTATGTACGAGTATGTTACGCGATATCTCCGCCATTTATGGACCGGTTTTGAAAATTCTGTCACTATTGCATAGAAAATGATTCCGAAGGGGTCCCATAATTAATATATTAATATTTTTATCCCCAGGGGAATAGTATTTATGCCGCAAAACTATAATAAGTGCTAAAGTAAGGGAATTCGAAGTCAGTAAGGCAGGCTATCTGCTAAGTTTGCATACCTGCGTTTGTTTAGAACCTAACTCCTATCGTGGGGTTATACAAAACTAGTGTGAGTTTCGTATAAGCCCAAACTAGCCCGCTTTAGGCCAAAGATAGATAAGGTAGAGCGTGGAGAGCGGGGTTTAATTCGTTAAATTTATATCATACGCATTTTATCACTTCCCAAAGTTGGTATTTAGCCAAATTCAGTTCGTGTGGAGTCACTCGATGCGTCATCCATCTTTGGCCGCGCGATACCTGGGCCAATTCAACCGTGTGTGATTAACGGACCCTGGTGCCGTTGTAAAATCCAATTGCTGCGTAATCATGTGCAGTTTTATACAACAGACTTGTATTTTGAACAACTATAATTTAAGTTCATAATATTGTGTAGGTATATTTAAAATTTAATGGAAAATACTCAAAAAGTAGAGAAGATGTTTTACTCGAAAACCCATGAAGATAATTTTAATCAAAACCATCATCATAAGCAGAGCTTGTGTTATGGGTACTAGGTAACTGATATACTTAATATAATACCCTACATAGATGGATATGTTTTATTATACATAGAAAACATCCAGAACACCCTTAACAAATATCTGCAGATCGTACAAACATTTGTCCCGAGGCGGGATTATTTTCAAATAAGAAATAAGGTGATAATGACGCAAGCTTACAACAATAACAACTCCTCGTCTTGGTCGGGGGTTAAAAAAGAAGTACAACATTGTGGGCGAGTCACGGCAGGGCAATGCAGGTATCTGTGAAGAAAACGCTGAAACAGCGGCATGTCGCCACCAACAAGCACCCGTTAATTCTTCCCGACGAGCTTCAAAACTGTTAAAAGAGTGAGGTAATTAAGTATGATGGATATTCGGAGTTTATCGCAAGTGGCAGCGACGCGGCCCACTCGCAACTTTCTTATCTTCTTCTGGCTGACTTACAGTCTTTATGAAGGTGCCCTCGGCTGGATTTTTTGGCCCAATATCTATGTCTCTTGAGAAATTTTCATATCGGCAGAAGTTTTTCTTCGAGCAAAGTTCTTAAGCCCCTACATACATTATGTATGTACATATTTCAGTAGGTATAAACTTAAGCAAATTTTGCTTTTCGTTCCACAACCTGAATACGCAGTAGAGTAGTTTTTACGTAAAGAGTGTTCGGTAAAGCGGATATACAGTCATGTGCCGTTACTCATTTAGCATGCACTTCGCATCGTCGATTTGCGTTTCGGAGCGCAATGTAACGTTTCGACCACGTCCTAAGTAGATAACCACGGCTGTGAACATGATCCATTCTAGTTTAGAAACCTTTTGATGTTAGCGTATTGGATGCTAGCAGCATATCTGATTCAATGTAATTTCGTTATTTATGTTATTAGGTGCAAAATAGGACTCATAGCGCAAATTTTAATGTCTGTACGGTTCCTACCGTACCGAACAGACGACTTTGCACTTTGCAGAGCTTGCAAAATTACATTATAGAAAGTAAATTGATGATTCATTGAAAAGATCTTAAAAATTATAAAATTGAAAAATTATGAATAAATAACAACAGGAGAATGCTTACACTTGAAAAATTTTACGGTACGTAAGCGTTTAAGCTTACGTGTACTGGCGTTGAATAAATCTACCTCACTGTTGAACGTTGAATATCGTATATTTTGTAAATCCAAATATATATATATACTAGCTGTGCCCGCGGCTTCACCCCCGTTGAATTTAATTTTTTGCGCGCAATCCGATTTTTTATAATATATCCTATTCCGGGCGGAGAAAAATCCTACAATTAAATAAATAAATAATGTTGGACAATTGTCCAACATTATCTAGCCCCAAGCTAAGCCGAGCTTGTGTTATGTGTACTAGATAACTGATATACTTAATATACTACGTAGATATATATTTTTACTATACATAGAAAACATGCAGAACACCCTGAACATCTGCAGATCGTACAACCATTTGTCCCGAGGCGGGAATCTAACCCGCAACTTTCTGCGTCGCAGGCGGACCTTCGCCCACTGCGCCACATAGTTCATTCATAAATCAAAAAACATTAACATCGGTTCAGCCGTTCTCGAGTTATAAGTGGTGTAACTGACACGACTTTGTTTTATGTAGGTAGATAGATATATTGTAAATTCAAATATCTTTCAGGTATATACGGGTGAACGGATCTAATTATAAATAAATTTAAAAAAAAAACATTTATTTCAGACCCGTAATAGTGGTCCATATGAAGAGACACAGTAAATATAATCGAAAGCTTACATAATACATGGACAAAACATACAATTAAACATAAATTATTAAGCAAGCCCTTTGACTCAGGCAGGTATGCACTCAGTGCCAGGTGTAGGTCGTAAGCACCGAATGCACCCCTACCCAATGCCGCAGGAGTCGGCCGATTAAATATGGCAGGGAGATTGTCGGGACATACAGAGAAAGAAAACCGCTGGCAGAAGCTAAGCTTCAATATTTAACTCACAAACGCTGATAAAGCCGCTAGCAACTACAAAACCCATGTTTTTTTCATGACATTCGGAGAGGGGGTAACTTGTACGGCGCTATGTAGATTCTAGTGCCTTTTGCTTGAGGGCAACCCTTTTCATGGGAGATTTGTCAACGGAAAAGCCTCTAATTTGGGTTTGTGTTTTGACAAGTCATCTGGAGGTATACTGACTTTTAACAAGATAAGGGACCCTTCGTAAAGGATAATCTTGTTTTGGTTGATGTCACTCATCTGTTCTGTTTTCTTCCCAGAACCAGAACTAAACTACTAACTAAGCTGTGATTTAGTCATTTTTATGAACCAGTTTGATATTTATGTTTTAATATGAAAAAATATGAGCATGAAAAGTAAAATATTTATTTTGAGCGTTACAGGAAAAAACAACCTGATTGCAAAACTCTCTTTCTTATCTTGATCAAGAACCACAACAAAGCATAAAAAACAAATTGTACTCTTTTTAACAAATCCGGCTTGACGAGGGTTTGCTGCTTTCCTAAAAGTAGCAAGAAACGTATAATGGAACAAATCCTTGCAGATTGCGTCCAAGATTTCAATTTTTTCAATTAATCTACCAACAACGAAATTGCGATTCTGTCGATAGGATAGGACACAAAGGAGTGGTACCTACAATAGGAATAACAATGGATAGGGGAAGAAAAAACGAACCTGGCTCGTACTTATCTAGTTTAACTAAAGTTTTATACCAACGCTTTTAGTAGATACATAAACGGTGTTTATACAAAATGTGACCAACTACTGATATATAAATGTACATATTTTCCACTAGCTACTATCGGCGCCTTTGCCAGCGTTTTATCGGGATAAAAAGTATCCTAATGTTATTTCAGTTTCCAAACTATACCCATACCAAATTTCAGCCCAATCAGTTCAGTAGTTTTTGCGTGAAAGAGGAAAAACATCCAAACATCCATTCGCAGAAACTTTGACATTTATAATATTATATAAGTAGGATGACCTCTGTGGCGCTGAGAGCGAAGGACCGCTTCGATTTCCGCCTCGGGACAAATGTTTGTACGGTATGCAGATACTTTTCGGGTTTTCTGGGTGTTTATTTCAGCCTGTATTATTCCACAAGGAGTGGATTCATATATTGTGTTTTCTTTGTATAATAAACAAATCTATCTACCTACCTATGTAGTATAATTAGTATAATATAAGGTATAAAGTATATATCAGATATCTAGTAGGTTACTAGATGATGCAGATGATGTTGTGTGAAGTTGTGTGTGTTGTTTGTCCAGCATTATTTATTTATTTACTTACTTTAGTTTAAAGAAGACAATTATTTAGCTTATTTTCTGCGAAAAATTCCATGCAGAACATTTCTTTTCTGAACAATCCACCAGAAAATTAAAATCTTAATTTTGACTCCTTCCGTGCTCAACTCCGACTAAATTAACACTCATGCTAGTCCAGCTGAAAATAAGTACGAACATTCTTACAAATTAATTTACAGTGGACACTCACGTGTAGGTAAGGTGCCTACAGTCACCGCCAAAAACAGCTGGACTAACGAAGACACCAAAACCCCCTATACATACAAAGCAACAGAAACCGCCTAACCACACCATTTCTAAAGACCTGCTCAGACCTACGCGGTATTTGCTACCCAGAGCGGTAGCGGTAGCTTGGCTTTCGATCGGTTTCGCGATATTCCGCCTAGTATTAATCATAATTACAGTAGGATTAACGCATACGGGACTCGGATTTTGCAGCCGCTCTCGGCAGCAAATACTGCATAGGTCTGAACAGCTGAACCCGCAAGACCAGAAGCCCTTAAATTAATTTATAATTTGTCTTTGAGACATTTTGAAAGTGAAATAAAAAGGTACGAATAAAAGTGGACTGAACTAGTAGATAGTTGTTAATAATAGAATAATAAAAAAAATGCAAGACAATTTACTCAGCATTATCCACTTAGTATTTGTTCAGCGGCTTCTATTATCTGGCTTCAGGAAATGGTAGTATAATATAAAAGTTGTTCATCAAATTCTGTCTCTTTGTAAGTACGACGGGGTTTTGGAGTCTTCATCTGTGCACCGCTTTTTGGCGGCGACTGTACCAGTACTGTAGGTGTACATATATGTGCCCAAAGGCACGGCTGGTACCTGAAGTTGTCCGTAATTAGCAGGTAGGCAGGTTTGGGCCGGGCCACCGGCACGATCCCACGTCGTTGAGGTCAAAGTGTTTGTTTCACGATACACCCTCACCCCTCCAGCGGCATCTGTCCAACTGATTTACCTTTTATCATGAACTTTAATTAGTTACGCATCTTTTATTCTTGTTATTTTAAAATTGAATGAAAATGAAATGAAACTATAAAAAAAACAACAGTTTTGCCCGTTCTGCCCTAAAAACACATGCAGTAATCGACATCCCAAACTATGTTGATTACTGCAAGTGCGATTAGTAGGGCAGAATTCAGGTAGGTACTTCAGTAATTCAGATAGGTACACTAGGCAAAGCCTGTCTCGCGGAGACCAGATAATGTAATTCAAGTGTTTCGAATCACTGCAGTTTCTAAACCCGTGGATCCAGCCAAAAATTAAACGACGATTGTTTGTTTTTTTTTTTTAATTTTGTGACGAAATATTAGGATAAAAATATTTTGCAATCTATTTCTGCAAAGTTACGCGTCAATTTATTTTGTGACGAATTAAATAAGAGCGCGAAATTTAAAATGACTGCAATTCACTGAGGAACTGGTTTGGTCACTTTTCCAAGCGTAGGTACTCGTAGCTGTATTTGTCGAACATTTTTTAATCTTGTTTCACCCATTTTGAGGTCCGCTGTTATTCAGGGGACACCACTGCATCTATCTTGTATTGAAAACATCACGGTGCAATGGGCGGAGGTGCGCCTGTGTAGGAAGGGTGCCGGTTCAATTCCCGCTGCGGAAAAATGTTTGTGTGATCTGCAGGTATTTATTACGAATCCGTGTCTTATGTATACTAGTACCCATAACAAGCTTTGCTTAAAAAGGTACGAAAAATTTCCAGTGTTTTAATTTTAACCGACTTTGAAAAAGGGAGGAGGTTCTATGTTTGGATGTTTGTATGTCTCCTTCAATTGTGGACATATTTTGATGATTATTTTCGTTTAGAATAGAGAATGATCCTGGGGCGTAATGTTATTCCCGAATTTTCGCTATTTGTCCCGCAAAACTTAAAAATACAATGTAGTAAATAAGTATAAAGGAATTCGAAGCTGGCTTTTAGTTTATGTGAAACATAAAAAAAAACATCAAATTATGTTTATTTAGTTACGTAAAGTTTGTAATTATATTGTAGCGTAAACAGAGTCTCTATTTTCTAATTATACTTAAAAGCGTCGAGTTTGTATTACAGCCGAAGTTAACTAGAAGTATAATTTTACCAGCCAGTAATCTTACTTCGATATCAGCTTTGAGATTTGAAGCCCGTAGAAAGCTAAAGTTAGACTGAAATGGCGACAGACATAGGCGAGATTATTGGTCCCATGCCTTTATTCAAGGTACAAAATATTATACGGTATTCTGTATTTAGGTAAATCGTATAAGTTTAATTTATGCCTATACGTATGAAGTTATTACAGTAATACAAAAAAAATGCGACAGTTTGGGTGGAAGGATGTGTCCTTATTCACATAAGCGAGATTATTGGTCTCTTGTCTTTATTCAATGTACAATATATTATACGGTATTTTGTATTTACGTAATTTATGTCTATACGTATGAAGTTATTTCATTAAACTATTACAATATAAAAGCCGTGGGGTCGCGGCGTACGAATAACGACCCCTCCAACTCAACCCGTGGATGTCGTAAGAGCCGACTAAGGGAACCTACCAGAGGAAGGGCAGCAGCTTCCTTCTGAGTATTTTTTAAACACCAACACTGCGATCACCAATCCGCCTGCCAAGCGTGGTGATTATGGCAAATCCCCCCCTACATGGGAGATCATCCACTCGATGGACCGACGACATCGTAGCGGTCGCAGGGAGTTGATGGATGGAGGCGGCTCAGGAACGCTATTTGTGGCGTCGTACGGCGTACAGGCCTATGTCCAGCAGTGGACGTGTATGGGCTGATGATGAATATAAATGCGAAAGTTTGGGTGGATGGATGTATGCGTGTTACTTCCTCACGCCATTGCAGCTCGATTTGTTCAGTATTTTACTGAAAAGATGAAGATCTGACCCGAAATCTATTTTTTCTCATAATCCCATGGGATAGATATATCCTTATTTCCTTCAAATTCAGATTAGGTATTATTTATTCGTAGGATTAGGTAATTTATTTATAAAGTACAAGAAAATATACATTTCAAACAGAGAAGGTACCGTTTTAGATACCTATTAATAATAAAAAAAAAATAACATTACACAGTCAAAATGATATACACAGAGTTGTGAAAAATTTATAATATTGAGGCAGGGTTAACCGTAACAAAAACGTTTTAACACTTTTTTAACCTTGAATATGCCTTGTTCCCAGTTCTTTGTTGACTTGTATTGTATTTCTTTATTAATCAAAACTTAAACTATTTTTATTTAAAAGACACTCTAAACCAGAGAAGGTTTGTTGAGTATCTACGGATATATCAAGTTGCCACACATTTGGCATAAAGGTATCGACAAAAAAGAAATTTAACTTGGATTGGCATAACGTACGTATCTCGTTTTTTCAATTCAGGAAACAACTGCCTTACTACTCTTGTTTCAATGTAGAATAAATTTTTAATTGTAATAGCCGTGCCTAATAACATCTTATTATCTTATTATTCTTACCGCGATGCAATGCGAAACGGAGTGTGGGAAGACCTCCCACTCGATGGACCGACGACATCGTAGCGGTCGCAGGGAGTCGTTGGATGGAGGCGGCTCAGGTCCGCTATTCGTGGCGTCGTTTGGGGGAGGCCTATGTTCAGCAGTGGACGTGTAGGGGCTGATGATGATGATGATGAATAACATCTTAAATCTGTGGTAAAAAGAGATAAAATCATTTATTCGTTTTATTCACCACAATTATAGATTTTCAGTATATGTACATATTGAATCCGTAGGGTCCTAAACCAGTTTAGGCTGTATTTCAGGATCCAGGGCTTCTCCATTTAAAGTTTTACACATGTGCCGTATGTAAAAAACAACCTCTTTCTTTCGCAGTCGGGTGAAAATACAATATAAAATCAAAATAATCTTCAAAATAATCGATTACATTCAAGGAGGAATGCCGAATCCTCTACAAAAGTCGTTCAAACAAATCTAGCTACTTATCGTAGCTGGCGAAACGCCCACCTACTGGAATAGTTACCTACCTACCTACCTTTCCCTCTTGAGACATATCCGAGCTTACGGAAACAAGAAACTTTATAAATACCTAGTTCAAACCAATAATTAATAATTCACAGAGACAAGTCATCGTTGTTTCGAAACAAATAGATTCTTTAATAGACGCAGGAATACGTACCTAAGTATAGTTCCTAGTAAATATAAATCAAATAGAATATAGCTTTAGTGTATAGGACCGATACCTAGGTATTCTGCTTGATTTAGGTAGGTATATCGTCGAAGATCTTCCTTGATAGACCCATACCCTCAAAACTGAATTCAATGAGAAATACTAATCTCAAGCAGCCTGGATTTAAGGAGAGTCATTCCCTAAACCAGACCTCAGCATCGTGATCCCATTTTTTTCAAATATGTACAGTATAAAATATTCCCGAAAGTCATATGTATATTTTAAACCGATATTCCTTCAGGTAATATCTGTAGGCGCGTCTGTAGCACAAACCACAGTCAGCTTTACCGCGAACCGATTGCGGTTGCTCATACAAATCTATGGTTGCCTTCTGTTGCCTCCTGTGGTTGCCTTTATTGGAGCTCAAAAAGACTACCAATTTTTCTTCCTCTTTATTTATTCGAATTAGTTTACTCTAAGCAAAACACTTAGAGTAAATGTTAGTTCCAGATTTTGATCTTGCTTGGCGTAACATTAACACTTTCATTGCCCAATATGCATAAGTACGTCTTTCCCTTTCTGCAGCTGCGGCTGGTTGCACCGCAACGGTTCGGCAGTGATTGCGTTAAACTAAAATAGTATGTACCTCATTGTTTTGCAATCTGTGCAAAATCTTCATTAATTACAATGTTTTTAGAGAATTTGTATTTTAGACCAACCAACCAACTTCTTTAATGACATAATAACAAAATGTGTAGCAGCAACATCAATCTTAAACACCATAATTAACCAACTCTGTAAATATAGAGGAAAAGTTTGCAAGACGTAATTAGACACCTTGTTGAAAGACAAGCGGCACTTGAGTTTAAAATCAAAGAACTTGAAACAACAGCCGCCCGAACAGTGACAAACTAGTGGAGTTCGAGGCAGGTGCGCGGTAATTCACGGTCTGCAAATAGACACAGCTACCGCAGGTACGTGAACATTAAAACAATACCAACTCCTAGCTTTCAAACGATAACCGAGCGTATTGTTTGACCTCTTACCCGCGAACGAGCGCTCACGGCTCTCCTTTTATGGCGCGTTAAAAACTACGCTAACTTTCAGCGTAACTAAAATAAATGACCAATGGACGGGACTGGCTCGCGGGATCGGCGAATTAACCCGCTTTTAGATAATATTATTCAAACAACAAAATCCTACACTATTAAACTACTGAGGATTACTATTAATCACGTCAAGATGTTTACCCTCATCCCGCGTCAGTTCAGCGGGAATTATCTAGTCGAGATAAATAGGAGCGTCGCTCGCGCTACCGACTGCGCTCGGAGGCGTTTCAAAATCTCCGGCTCACTGCGAGGTTACTTAGAGTACACTCACTAATCTTGTTTATACCTAAATGAACCAATTTATAAACGATCGATACAAATCACGCCTATAGGCGGCTAAACAACCTCTTTATCTCCATCTCCGTTAATCGAAACATCGCCCACTGTGCCTTTAGAACTGTTTTATAAGATGTCAATTTGCAACGAAACTTGAAGAAACTTGAATCACCAGGGTATAAAAAGACTATAAATCTTGCTTTTGTATACTGTGCTCGTTTATTTGCGAAAGGATTTGGAATTTTAAGATTCAATGTAAGGCAAGTTTGCGGGCATGGGAGTCGACTTTGTCGCTTCGAGTGCGGATGTGAGCCACGTTTCCCGGTTGGCAACAACAATCGACTTTTGAATGTATCTAACGAAATTTTAAAATAAAAAAGCAGCCTGAAAATTGTTTTTTCCGCGAAATGTGCAGCATTTCCTACCTCAGCCAGATATTGTAGATCCAAGCTGTTCCTGACATGTATTGTGCTGTGGCGAACTCTGTAAATTGCTTTTCGTGATGATAAATATTTTAATCTGATTGGTGGCCTGACCAATTAATTGTGGCTTTATTTTCATTCGAAAAATGCCAATCGGAATGTATTTGGTGGCAACACTACGCATAGCTAAATAATCATATGCTCAATTTTTTTCTGTAAAGTGTGTGTGACATCTTACATAAAAATATTCCAGTGGCAAAGAATATATTACGAAGACCGATTATTTTATTACTTGGGCCCAAATAGATAAATATTTTTCTTTTTCTATGATAAGATGACATGCTGATCCTAATGTAATTTCAATTCTTGCGTAAGTAGGGTTACCTACTCAAGAGCGAATTCCAATATCCTTTTAAAGCCATTTTATAATCTTATAGTACCTACCGTTCAAACTCAATTTTTTGTGCGCGGACTGAATTGCATAGCTACGTTGAATTTTAATAAGAACTTCCTTTATGATTTTGTATTCATACTGAATAACTCTCCGTGGTTAAGAATTGATTTATGCTATTACACTTATAAATGTGTCTTCCTTTCAAATAAGAAAGTTAAGATATTTTGTCTGAGTTACTTTGTGGAATTTTGAAAAGCACTCTACCGGTGGTGTTTGTTTAAAATAATTTTGGAACCAAAGTTTCTTTACTTTTACTGTGGTTTTACGTAGATCTTTCTCAATCTGCCACTTTAGGATTACCTAATCTGTATTTCAGGTATGGGAGGCACCCTATTTTATACTTGAGATTGATTATTGTTTCTCATGCCTATCCCATGGTGTGGATTGCAAGGTATCGTTGGATAGCTCGGTCAAAAATACCGTGGGTATAGGAATCACATTTTTAGATTTAGGATAGCAGCGAGTTTTTACTCTATGGATTTAGGGTTCTGTTTGCGAAATATGAAGTTCCAAAATATATGTAGGAAAATAATCTTGTCTAGTAGGTACGAAAACCAACGAAGATCGTAAAAACAAATTTTCCCGCCGAATCAGAGTTTATGGCATCAAAGGCCTGTCCGGTCCTACATAAGCGGGGTATGGGGCTTTTGGAAATCCGTGCTCTCTCTCTGGCCAAATCTTCACTTTCTCAATGTGAATGTGGACATATTTTTTAGCATTATCAATAAAAAAATTGTGTAAGTCAACGTTAGTATTTACTTGGCTTAGCAATATGCAGTCCAAGTGAATTTTGCAACTCTAACAAGATGCTGTTCATTTAAAGAGTCGCCAACTGGCACTCTAAAGTTCCCCTGAACTCTAGATCCTACGGCGTCTTCGCGTTTAACTTCAAACTTTCTAAACTCTTAACTTAATGTTACTGAAAAATGCTTTGCCTGCTCTATGATATCGAGGAAATATGTGGCAAGGCGAAGTTATGTTGTAAAGTTGTAGCAAGAATACCAAACAAGTATCACGAGAAATTCCTTGGTATGCTTTAGCTTGTTGAAGAGACGTTGACATTCTCGTAAATAACGAAAAGACAGCAAACCTGTTTGTTAGCAATGCTAAATAAAAATTATTACAAAGAAAACCTTTCCTAACTTAGAAAACGTTTTATTTGTGAAAGTTATTTTTTTGTTACTTAATATATGTATGAGCTAGTTCATGAATATCCAAAAGAACTTTTAAGAAGAGCTTAGTAATTAGAAGTTTTCAAACTTTTCTTTTACAATGTTCACATAACTTTATTTAACTACCAATAAAAGTTTTTACCTTGAACGCTCAGCATGCATTTCGGAGTTTCAATTCAGTAAGATACCGTACTATAAAAGTAAAATTAATTATACCTGTTACTTTTTTGATTGCTTGTGTATGATCGAGATAAGGCACAGTGTTTTTAAGGTTTTAATTTTCCCAAAGTAATTGTTGTAAGTAGTAGCTGCATTCCGCGCGGAGAAAGATAACAAAATAAACAACGGTTTTTTTTATTTTCCTGTTAAAGCCTTCTTGACGAGGGTCGCTCGGTGTTATTCAGCATCGAAATGAAATGAGGGATAAAAACTAAATTAAATGCTAATTGCGAGATTCAACAGGGGTCGGGAGGGATCCGATCGCGTCGTTCCGTTTCGCAACGGTATTGAGCAATAAGGTGTAATGATGCGCGGGAAAAATCCAATTATTCCGAACCAATTTACTAGCAACCTTTCATATTCGGAGAGTTCTTCGTTCAGTGATTAAGGGGAGTACCTATTAGGCGCGAGACGTCTTTGTGTTTTTTTTAAAGGGACGTGCAATAAATATCTAATTTAGACACCTAATAACATAAATAGGAATATCGCCGCCGGCCGGATACGGAGCTGAACCTTTCAGCGGGTAGTAGGGAGGAGTTTTTCTCGTTTATTGGGTCGTTAGGATATAATTTCATCTCGTGTTTATGACGCTATAAAAGTTTGCAGCTCCGATACAACCACCGATGATTGCTAGCTGGTCTTTATTTTTCTCAAATCATGCAGAAATTGAGAACCGCTCATGCACCCTCTTGATGTGCAAACTTTACGTCTGGCGAACGTAAACTTTGCACGTCGTCGTCTAGGTTATTACCGTCACTTTAGTTTGATGATTATATCCATGTCGTTAACTTTTACATATCGCTGTAGTAGGTACGAAGTTGACCTCAATTGGGTGTTTGCCAAACAGCTGTGAAGGACAATTCATAAACTTTCGAGTGAAAAGTTAGGATCAAATACTATACGTAGATCATATTTAATCAATGCAAGGGTATAAGGTAGGTACTAGGTAAATGTACCTTCTTATTATCGTTAAAATTTATTTTATGTTTGACTGATCTTTTCATCGTCTTGTTGAGATATCTGTTTTTTTTTTGCTCAAAAAATTTACAGTTCATCGTGAAAAATCTACTTTACATTCCTTCAATGTTCAGTACTAGCTGAAGGATAGTTACAAACAGTAAATAAATAAATAAAACATTTATTGTTCTCTTTACACAATGTGCTTGCATTTAAAACTAGTATAGTATAATTATAACTAATAGCGACATTGTGTGAGACTGGTGCCTGTGTTACGTTTGTAAAAAAAACCTGTGTTACAGGTCACCAGGCTCCCACTCCGCGGCAGAAGTGCATCTAATACATACAATAGTTCCTTTAACATCATTATGCTAAGTGTACTACTTAGAATTAAAAACAACAATTACAGATACAATATAGAATGATATAAATAACAGGTAATATTAGTACTAAGCTCATAGATATGACAAATTTTAAACAAAATTATTATTAAACAAGAAATAAGGTGATAATTGATGCTATTTATGTTTTTTTTCTCATTACCATAACTATACTGCGACCACGTAACAACCCTGTGGCAGACTGGTCCACTCGGAGTAAAATTTGCAGGCATACGGTACGAAACCCAATTACTATACTACGACCAAGTAACAACCCTGTGGCAGACTGGTCCACTCGGAATAAAATTTGCAGGCATACGGTACGAAACCCAATTACTATATTACGACCAAGTAACAACCCTATGGCAGACTGGTCCACTCGGAGTAAAATTAGTAGGCTTATCTACGGTACGAAACCCTAAAAACTCATCGATCGCCCGTATCATCTCGGTGATGTGTGCCCCACAAGCCACTACTGCCTAATTATTGGTTAAACAATTATTTCCATCCTATTGGATGTTCTTTGTTGAACTGTTAAATTTGTAATTACAACAGAATTAATGAAAATATGTTATTGCCCGAAGCTAACCAATATCCAATAAAGCATATCAACTAGGTACCAATTAAAATACAATGATGAAAGTTAATAAAAGAATCAAGTACTAAGCTACCTAACAAATATACAGTGTGTCCCTGGATAAAGTGCAACCCCGAAAGGAGGTAAAACTAGATCAAAAATTATCAACAAAAAAATAGAAAAAAATTCGTATATACTTTATTGATGAATTAAAATTTTTATTACTCACCAATGGGTCTATTTAATAAAAAAATGATTCCTTCCAAAGTAGTGGGTCTATTTTGTTAAAATAAAAACCATAATCATGTCAGATATGTGACGATGACGATAAAATAAAATAAAATAAACTAACATTGTGACATGGAAATTTTATATATAAGATAATTCTTTTATCGGAAACTCTGAAAATGTAATTAGGGTTTGATGCATGACGTAAGGGGGCGAAGTGACACGGCACATGGGCCGTGCGGGCAACAATCACCTATAGCCGATGCATGATTGATGGTCTGCTAATACTCATTACGTAACCTGACGTGGAAAATGCTGCGGGAAAAATTACGTGTCCTCAGAAAGTGAGATGATCGTTTATTTTCAGAATTTGATTTTTTTTGAATGAGCACCTGATCTTCTTAAGTTAAATGTATATGCCGAATATTAATTATCTTATGGAATACCTATTTAAATTAATACATTCCACCACGGTGAATCCCTTGCATACAATAGCGACCTCGCGCGGGCTGTACGCTAATGAATTTTTATGTACTAAAATAATACACAAAAAGGAAAAAAATAGGAACAAAAATAAACAAAAGCGGTGTAGATAGTATAATTAATCAATAGAGCCGCTTTCAGCAAATTGAAATCGGCAAGAAGCTATCGGGAATCGGAACTGGCAATGGCGTTGCTAGTTTAAGACCGTTTCCGCAAATATCTGTTGATCGAAATAGGGTTACTGATCGGCTCTATAAAGCATTTAGCTTCACTTTGACAACCTATCGAATGCAGCCGTTACAGACCGCAACAAATTTGAGGCCTTATAATTGCTTAGTTTTTCCCTACTACCAACGGAGGGTTATGAGGTCGGCACTATATATGTACATATGTACCCTATTTTTATGTTGCCAAGTAGCGTTGAAACTACTAGTCCGATTGCAATAAATGAGATGTCGTATTATTTGTCTCAATACCCCGATGGTTATAGGCTATGTGAGGTCGCATAAAAATAGGGGTCTAACGAGATAGCGGGGACTAAGTAAAGGTCGAAAATCCAAATCTTATTAAATATGCTCGTGTCGTGTGGCGTAGCCACGATGGTGGAGCAGGGTGGGGTGCTTGCCCCACCCTGGCTCTGACCTATAAGGTCCTATACAAACCTAAAAAACTAAATTATCTAGTTACTAACGTAAGTAAAACTACAATAAGAAAGTTCACACTCAACAAAGTGGGTAGAGACCCATTTTTGGATCGAAGATTTCGTAGTGTAGGTAGGTGAGCAATAAGAAAGTGTTTTGGATAATTCGAATTATACACGGAAAAAAGAAAATAGCTGAGGCTTCTATGTAACATAAAACTTTGGTGACAGAAAAAGTAGTGTAGTACTGTCTACCATTTAAAATGGTTGAATTTTCCATTTACACAGACTTGGTTACTATATTTCACGGTAAAAAGAAATTTATACATCAAATTATTGTATTTATAGAAAGCTAAACTGTATAATATAGTATTTTAGCCGTATTTTTTGGTTGTGTCCACTATATTATTATAGAATGAGTTACCATTTTCTTATAATTACTAGATCCATGTAGTATAGAAGACTCAACTGTTTACTTTTTCCGTGTACATACAGATACAGGGTGCTATAGGTATGTATATATATATACTTTTTCGTATGAAAAAATTAACCGGTAGAGATCGAGGGTATAGTTTGCTAGTTACATATTATTTTAGTCACTGCCACGTAGGTATCTATAAAACATACCTAAATTTTGAAATCGTGAACGTCCAATGAACAGTTATCTCTCTCGAAAACATAGAATAACGTAAACTGACTGTGAATACAAAAGGATCTAATAGTTTCTTCAGTTTGGTCAAACACGTACGATTTTTATTTGAAAGCACTGATTTTAAATAGCAAGTAACAATAAAAGCTTTAGCGAAGCTTATGGCCCAAATAATTGGATATTAGGTCCCCTCGTAGTCTGAAACTCTACATAACTTTAGATTCCAAGTTTTTCCGAACTTCTTATAAAAATTCTGTCAAAACAAAATACCTATAGATGCTGGGTGCCTATGTGGGTAAGAAGCGTCTAATTGTGTAGTATACCAAAACAGGCAAAAGTTTGTCGCTGAAAATTTTACCCAAATGATTTTACAACTTTATCGAAGGAATTTGGCCGACCTGCCAAATATTATCGCAGCCGCCATAAAAAGCTAAATTCACGTTTGTGCATAAAAATATCAGATGATCAGGCTTTTGGAATAAAACGCGACTGGAATCACGAAACAGGGTACGCCGTTTACAACAAAGCTTAGTCGTTTAAGCTTCAAACACACTATTGTGTCATGTTGTGTCGCGTCGTGACGCGTCTACAACATCATGAGTTTTATATCTAAAGGTAAGTACCGTAAGAATAAGTACTCAAACGCAAATCAGATTTAAGTAGGTCAAAGATTTATTGACAGATTTTAACAGAACACTGTCAAAACAAACGCGACTAGACAACCTACCGCGCAACATGCTCAAATCACTGGATCGAGCACGGTAATCGATAATCACTGTTTTTTTTCTAAAATTCGCGTACTGACTGTTCGTTTTCGTACCGAATTCTATTAATACCAGAGGCAAAATTGGTGCTCGTCAAAGTCCGTATTCGACCATGACTTTCGTTTTAAAACTTTAGAACCTAGCCATTTAAAACACAATGTACTTTTGTAGGTATGTATTTCTAACCGTACTTGTATGAAACCGATATGCTTTTAACGCGTCACGACATAACACGGTACCACAGTGTGGTTCTACCTTTAGGTATAAATTAATTTAACTCTGACCCGTGTATTAATATTCCGGGCACTCGCAAAGTTCGCTTTTAATAGCGAGTGGAAATACTCGAACTTATTCATTTAACCGGCGTTTCTTCTCGCTTAGCTTTGTTTAACTGAGAGTCAGAGTTGTCCCTGATTTTTTACTTGCTTGGAACACAGTAAAAAGTTTTTAGTTAATGAAGTAAAGAGTTTCTAAAATAACCCACAATTTTTAATCGAATGAAGACCTGACTTCTTATACAAATAGATTCTGACTAATGAAGTCGTTTTATATTTAACTAGCTGACCCGCTCGCGGTTACATTCACGTGGACTAAGCCGAATATCCCACCATGCATTGTTTTGTTATAATATCTCAAAGAGATTAGGCAGCGTTTTCGATGAAAGCTCCCGGGCGCGGGTGGTTTTACTTTTTCCGAAATTTCTAACAATTATCGTTTATACACCATAAATCTGATATTAGGATTAATAAAACTTCCGACTAAATTTCCATCGTGGAATTTTTTGTAGTTGAACGTTGTGAAAAATCCTAAGTCTGTGGATGAAGTCTACGGAGTGAAATCACTTTCAATAGACAGCGTTTTCGATGAAAGCGGGTTGACTTTTTGCGACAGGTCCGAAAATTATCGTTATATTTCAACCAATTATCACAAAACCTTGACAAATTATATACCTAAGTAAACCTTCCTCAGGAATCACTTTATAGATTGGTGAAAAACGCATGAAAATCCGTTCAGTAGTTTTTTGAGTTTATAGCGAACAGACAGACAGACGCGGCGGAGGTCTTTGTTTTATAAAATGTAGTGATTTATCACAATATAAAAATACCTTTAAAATTATGGGCAATATACATACGAGTTAAAGGAAAACTTGTAATATTTTGATGCATTTTATATTGACGGCATTAGATAACAAACAGCTCGCGGGCCATTCGCTTGAAGCTTGAGGAAAGCCATTTTGTCACTGTAAAATGTATCCAAATGTTACGACTTTAAGTCCATATTTCAATGCACATTTTTGTGCTGTGCGGCGGTGGTGAGGACCAAATCTGCGACAACCTTTAGAATGTAGACAGTATGTAAATATATGCACCCATTTACAACTTGAACTACCTGTAGATAAATAAAATAAATAATAAATAATGCTGGATAATTCACACAGCATTATCTAACCCCAAGATAAGCAGAGCTTGTGTTATGGGTACTAGATAACTGATATACATAATAAAATATATTACATAGGTAGATATTTTTTATTATACATTGAAAAACGACCAGAACCAGACTGAACAAATATTTGCAGATCGTACCAATATTTGTCCCGAGGCGGGAATCGAAACCGCAACCTTCTGCGTCGCAGGCCCACCGCGCCACATCGGTCGTCGTGTTTGCAACAGTCTGCAGTTAGCTCAATTGTTTAAATTGTAAATACTAGTTTAATTTGTTTATATTATTTGATGATCATTAAAGTACATACTCGTTTTACAACTTGCTCGCACAACGTCTGTAGGTACGGTAGAGTCACAGACGAGGTCGTAGCTTTTCTCGTTTCTGTCTCCAATGCCCTTAGTGGATTGGCAAATAGCTATCTTACATCATTTTGGTTCTAGGACATGCCAATTTCAACAACACGATGAAAAGGCGTGGTCGGGTCCCCATGGGCGACCGCACCGTGTTAAAAATTCACAACAAAAAATGTTTTTTTACCAATCTCTTTATTAGTAAAATAATATACCTGGATGTAATGTTGACAATCTATATACAGGTTGTAACAAAAAGTAAGGAGCAAACTTTCGGGGGTGGTTCAGACACGGTCATAGAACCGAGAAAAAATATGTATATTGGAAAATTCCAGATTTTCAGTTGTGTTATTGAAGCCGAACCCAACCTGAAAGTTTGGTCTTTACTTATTGTTACACTCCGTAAATTTGGAATATCTTGGAAATTAATAGGTAGGTAGATAGAAAATACTTTTGCACACTTAAATCACACACAATCAATTCACAATATCAACTTAAGTGACAATTGGCCGTCTTATCGCTCAGGAGCGAACTCTAGCAGAAAAAAATGGTTTGAAATTTTAGGTTTAAAAGTAGAGCTCTCATTTGAATAGGTTAAGAAAAACCATTTATTTTATCAGGCCAAGCTTAATGCGGTGCCATTTTGACTCATGACACAGGTGTCCTCGAAGATACCATTTAAATACACATTTTGTTTTATTCATTTATTTTCACCTGAACAGTCACACCAATGTTGAATAACATTAGTATTGTGTAGTTTAAATTTATTACTATAAAATTAATTAAGGATAGCGTAGGCTAAATACTTTTTGTAAATAGTTTTTATCTATCCCATCCTGTCCACACAGTTTTATACTTTTAGCGTCAGTATGTTTATGTGTGAATTATGTTTTAGTTATTAAACAATGTCAGCAACGAAATTCCTTGAACACGTCCAAAATTACACAACATTAAATTTTGGATCTATTCATGGAATTTCGTTGCTAACTGTACATGGTTCAAATAAACGATTTATATTTGTATTTAGCAATTTTTTGAAATAATAATTATATATGCAATTTTTTGAAATAATACTCAGTGTCCCCTTGAAAGTTCGAAAAGTAGTTAAACTATAAGTGGTCACCTGGACACACATCAAGGGGACACAATTTAGCTCCACCTATTGTTTGTCACAAGCTTTGTCGGAATGTTACAAGGGATTATGTGTGTCCTTATATAGTAGCTATATATAGGTAAACTACACGGGCACAATGGACATGTTCAAGTAGGTATTTAATCCGTAATGTGGTCTGCAGAGACGTGGGTGTAGTGTTTCTGGGTAAATTGTTTTCGGTGTTAACTACTAGTAGTGAGCGTTGAATCAACGAACCGTTTTTTAAATAGACGAGTTAACCGTTTTCCTTTTATCGCAAAACTTGTTGATTCTATCAACTGGTTAATTCATTCAACGACATTAACAGTTAAATATCCACTGGTTTTTGAACATACACTCAGCGAGTTGGTTTACCAACGTTTATTGCATAGTTTTTTCTACTACTGTTTACGTTTCTAATACGAACAAAACCAGTTAAATGTCAACTGGTTTTTAAACTAGTTAAACGTCAACTGGTTTTTCAACTTGAAGTGAGCGAAGATCCTTCTCCACTTCGTCCTTCCACCTGTATCTGGGTCGCCCGACTGGTCGTCAGCCGACTGGTACTACTGTGTCTTCGCAACGGACTGGATGGAGGCGGCGGCGCAGGACAGAAGCCGGTAGCGATCTATTGTGTTGGAGGCCAAGACTCACTTCGGGGTTGATGCGCCAGGATAGTGAGTGAGTGTGTGGGTTAAACGTTAAACTAGTTAAACGTCGAATGGTTTTTCAATTAGTTGACCGTTTATAGAAACCGGTTTCGTTTCGTTAACGCAAAAACAGTCAACGACCCACTACTATTACCTGCTCATGATTACTCATGATGATGTGACTATCATGAGCTCTTGTTTTGATACCAGCTAAAAAAAAACCAACGAAGAACAGCGTTGGTTGTAGGTAAATCATGCTGTGACAGGGACTGTTTTGTGACTCTATAAACTGTTTTCTTTTCCATATTCTTCTCTTGTAAATTTTATGTGTCTGAGTAATAAATAAACGTTTATATTCCGTTTTATACCGACATTACCACCATGAATCTGCTTACAGCTAATGAGAAATGCACCTACAATTATGTCAAATAAAAAACAAAAATGTATAGGTGTAGCTAAAAGCTGAAACAAACGTAGATTCGGTTGTGATATAGGACGAAGGAAAGCAGTTTGAATATTATTTATTCCTAATAAAACTATAGTTACGAATACATCGAAATAAAACGTTATTGTATCTCGAATTCCACACAGATCGGAATAGCTTTAACATTTTCATTTCCTCCCACTTGAGTTTCGAAAATAGCACTTAAAAATTCCGTCACGAAATATCGGAAAGCTTCCCGAGCGTGGTTCCGCAAAAAAGTAGAGTAGGTCTGAAAAACAGTGCCCATTTACTGAACAGCAGGTGTCCTTCGCAATCCCATCGTCAGCGGATTAGTCCATTGTACGGAGATAAATCTCCATCCGAGAGGGCACAGCTTACCTCGTTCTTTTAGCCCATTTAGATTACCTGTCTCTTGTAATGTGAAAACAATTGGTCGCTGAGATACTGAGACAACTCTAGATTTCAAACTACTGGAACGGTAAAATGTAATACTTTCAGTTATTTAATAAAATAGGAAACTGGTAAATTCCACTTAAGTGAATACGCCTCGTATATTGCCGAAAATGACCGCTCTTGTAGTAGTAGAAAAACCGCCATTTGGTGGTTCTATTCAAGCCCGTTACACAGATAAGTCGCCGATTTCAAGGCAATTTTTTTCCATATTATGTCAAAATTAAATTCAGTAGGAAGAACATCATCACAATCATTCAGAGTTAATCGTGAGTGTATGACTCCTACAATTTTCGTCGCTTATTGGCTGCATATTAAAAGGCGGTGGTGGCGATAGCTTCCGATCGAGCCTCGTGACGATCTTGAACAAAAATGCTTGATCTTGCCGCGCGCCGCAGCCTTTATGTTGATCTACAGACCGAGGCTGCCTCGCGTGGCAAACGTTGCGCGGCAAACGTCCGAACCTGCCTCGTGAGGCTGCTTGCTCAGTCAGTACGCGGCTAATAAAAAACAAAACAAAATGAACCAATGAGCGGTCAAAATACTATGACAGTCGTATCGTCAAAGAATCGCCCATAGATGTGATCGCCCTAGATAGTGCGCGCGATGCTATTTGCACATAGACATTGATAGATTGGTTTCAACTTTGACACGCGTCCCTCCATCTGTAGTTTCTTTCATCAAAGTTAAAATGCCAAAATGTGTCATTCTGAGACTGAAGCGACTTGTTTAGTGGAATTTGACCCCTGATGCTTTGACTCTCAGAAATGCATTCTAAAAGTACGGAGTGTTATTCGTTACCTGTATCGACAGACCAACTCGTTTTGTTTGGATTGTGTTGTAAAAATCCGCTTTATATACGACCCCAGACTAGAAGTCATATTTTTCTAAGACACTCGACAGATTGCTTACATTTACTATGTGATTGCTGGTACAAGCCCGTACATGGTGTCTGCAGTTGCTTGTAAATTATGTTCATCCGACAAGGCAGCTGCGACTTGTCGGTCATCTCCTAATCCTGTAGTAAGTAACTATTGTCGTGAACTTACCGGTGTACCATTAAAAGAAAATAAGTGGGTTAAGGATTATTTATAGCAGCGAACCACTGGGGTACGTATCTATCTCGATGTTTGCTTTATTTTTTATGAAAAAATAGTACCTGCCCTGGCTTCGCATGGGTGCAAAGCTGATACTAAATTATACATATAAACTTACCGCTTGAATCACTCTATCTATTTAAAAAAAACCGCATCAAAATCCGTTGTGTAGTTTTAAAGATCTAAGCATACATAGGGGCAGAAAGACAACGGGAAGCGACTTTGTTTTATACTATGTAGTGATAAGGCAAACTCTTTGATAGCAATCGAAAGGAAGGTATTTTTGGGAGGGTAGTTGACTAGATTTTTATTTGTTTTTTAGAATTTTGAAACTGAAATTGCTATTTAACATTCAGAATTTACACGAGTATGTAAATAATAAAACATTGACACGCTTCAATTTAGTGTTAATTTATTGTCAACATAAACCTTAAATACTCTTTCAAACACATTTCATAGATTGTTAATTTATACCATATTTGTACGTTAACTAGGTACTTCAATTGTTAGCACTGTATTGTGATTGCCATAAAGTTTAATTCGAGTTTATTTATTTAACTCAACAAGTTTAGGTTTATTTTGAACACAGTTTATTATTATAGTTTCTGATTCATAAAAGTCATGCAATAGTTACCTACTATAATGGGTGGGATGACGACTTGCAACAGACCCTGTCCTTTGCCTGTTATTGGGAATTTATTTCTGTATATAATTATTAGTTTAGGTTAAGTTTAAGGAAAATATTTATTTTTATATTATTACTACCGACGTTGTCCTGTCACTCAAGTCAAACAACTGATAGTTATTTCAAACGTGCTTAGCAAAGAGTTATATAACTAAGGTTACATTTAAAAAGTTTATAATAAAGGTAGTCGTTAAGTTTTATTAAATTTTCTAAGTTTCTGGGCAAATTTCTAAAATTTTTGAACGTAAGAACCTTCAACGATGTATTAGAAAACATTTAAAAAAAAGATGAATGCAATCGGTAAAGCCGTGGTCAAATTATAGCCGGACCACGAGAAATAGGGGTTCATTTTTATCTAAATAGATAAATAAAGACTGCGGGCAGATACTGAATGCGGCAAGCTGAAGACAGTGTGGTAGGGCACTCATTAGGGAAGGCCCATAAACGGAAGACAGGGTAGTATAGCACTTAATAGGGGAGGCCTATGTCCAGCAGTGAACTATATGGTATAGGTGGAGATGATAGTGATGGTAATTAGTAGTCTGCATTGAAATGTAAGTATTAGTAAGTATTAGTAGTAGTAAGGTTATTTCTAATCTCGTTCTGAGTGATATCCAATCACCAATAAGATCATATAAGTAAGTCAGATTTAAATACATATTTTGATAGAAAGGTAAACAATGTTTGTTTCAGTTGAGAACAGTTTTTACAGTGTGCGTATTATCAGTCACAGCGGAAGCATTGTTTGTTGGCTGGGATAAATAAAGTAATTTCAAAGGAGCGTCTCCGTTGATACAGTTTTTCGTTGGAGTTATACAGCCATGTAAAAGTTTACGATGTGCTACGGAAATGAGTCGGTAAACATGTTCATTTCACACGTGCGTAACTTCACGACTCTTTGATACTCGTATATCTCGGTAATCTAGGTCGTACGGTGGCGTACGACCAATGTGATCACGCCACCGGGCCTTCAAGGACCGCGTCGAATCAGAGATTGTAATTATTTTCTGTTCTATTGTTTAATAGGGAATTAAGCACTTACATATGTCTGTAAAATAAGTAGCTTAATTACCTATTGTTTTGATATTAACAACTCTTTTTTTTTTGAACTCTGTCTTTTATTTCGATGGTGGTGGTCGGATGGTGTTGTCACCTGCGACACAGTTTTTTAAATTTCTATAGAAGGCATCTTTTCCATTCTTTAGCCATGTATACATTTGTTTATGATAAACGATTTATTTATTTATTTTATTTTAGAAGCTGTGGCGGTCTTGGAAGGTCTGAAGATCGCAGCGTAATATCCTCCTCCACTCCATCTCCATCGCCCGTGAATGTTGTCAGAGGTGAATAAGGAAATCTAGAGGAAGGAAGCTCCTTCTGTTTTTTCACACCTATTAGTATAGGATTTTGCCAAAATAACCACGCTTGGCAGTTGCCAAGCGTTGTTTGGGGGAGGCACATTCGGCAGTATGAGTATGAGCGCTGATACAGGAATGTCAGAAAAACAATTACAAGTTGTTTCAGGTTTCTACGCATTTGGATTGAAAATACCTTTTAGTAAAAAAATCAATACGAATTTACGATCACGAACTTAACAGAACTTCAATTCCAGATTCAATTTTCTTTAACGAGTTTTGTAGAACTGAACTGAAGAGTTAAAATTCATTTGAGAGTTAAAGGGTAGGTAGTGTCCTTTCCTTGTGTAGCTTTAACACATCGATTACACGTCATAGTTGAATTACGAGCCTTTAAATCATACTTAATGGTGAATACGCATACTCTAGCCGGAAATTTATGGGGATTGTAGAATATATATCAAAAATTCGCCGCTCTGTAATGGTCTCTCGATGACTTATAAAGTTATAGTAGATTGTAGTGCTAAAGTGCTTGATGGTAAAAGCAGGATATCAAGGGGTTTTAGGGATATTTTTAGGGGGAACTATCGCTGGTTATTCAATGGTAAGGGCAGATTGATAGGTTTTAGGGGGAAATATCGCTGGTTATTCTATGGTATGTGCAGATTGATAGGTTTTAGGGGGAACTACCGCTGGTTATTCTATGGTATGGGCAGCTGTTTGTATGGCAAAATTTACTCCATGATGCATGTCCTCAGATAAATTCCAGTTGTCCCTCTTAAGGGAGAATTTTTAGGAGGGAAAACTTGAACAACTGTTATACGCAATTGCGTGTTACGTTTCGGCATAATATTGGTGCTGGAAATTGATTCTCTAATTCGGTGTATTAGAGTACCAATTTGCACAAAAATAAAACGTCAAGTTCGAGTTGGACTCGCGCACCGAGGGTTCCGTATATATCATGATTCCAGGTCAACGGGAAGTAGGTTTGGTGATGACGAGACAAAAAATTAACAGTTTTCGGAGTGTTTCTTTTACTTATGCTTTCAGACTTTACTCCTTGTCAAATTTTACGATTCTAGGTCACCGGGAAATACCCTTATAGGTTTTCTGGTACGAAAATATGAAAATATTCGGGCTTAACTTGTGATTGCGTTGACTCAGTGATTGATATCACGGCAAGAGGTTACGGACTTGTGTATTTGATGTTAATTTCAACTCGATACATCTACGTGTTCATGAGAAAAGAGGGTTGATAGACGCTTAGACGGATAACAAACTGATCCCATAAGGGTTCTTTTTTCCTTTTAAGATACAGAACCCTAAAAACGAAACAAAACACGCAATTGTGTATTATGTAGAATTAAAAAAGGCCCTCAGGGTCTAGGTCTGTTTCAATACAAAAAAACATACCTAAATTACAAGGGTCGATGTCATAATCTCAACGTTGGGAATGAGGTTAACATTATCCTACATAGTGTTAGTTTACTTACGAGCTTGTATGCCTCCGAGGTTTGATGTAGACTTCTATCCCTACTAAGGGCGCTAATACACTGGTGATCTGCAATCCAGGCTAACGAATAAAGCGACGTCCTTGCATAATCATCATCATCATCATCATCATCATCATCATCATCATCAGCCTATACACGTCCACTGCTGGACATAGGTCTCCCCCGTACGACGCCACAAACAGCGGTCCTGAGCCGCCTCCATCCATCGACTCCCTGCGACCGCTACGATGTCGTCGGTCCATCCGAGTGGATGGTCTCCCATGTAGGGCGGGATTTGCCATAATCACCACGCTTGGCAGGCGGATTGGTGATCGCAGTGTTGGTGTTTAAAAATACTCAGAAGGAAGCTGCTGCCCATCCTCTGGTAAGTTCCCTTAGTCGGCTCTTACGACATCCACGGGTTGAGGTGGAGGGGTCGATATTCGTACGCCGCGGCCCCACGGCCCTTGCATAAATAAATTAAATAATATCCCAAAAATTCACGACTCCGGCGGGACTTGAACCCGCGACCTTCCCCTGAATACGGGGCTGCGCTATCCAACTGCGCCACAGAGGCCCGTCGAAAATCTTTGGGACTTACTTACGGATTATAGCGAACTATAGTTAAAAATATTATTAGTTTGCTGTTGTCGTTGATACTTCTAGACTTGTCTATTTCAGCTACTTCCATAGTATTATGTCTTATGGCATATTGCTGTGGAGGAACGCTGCAGATATTAATACCGTATTTGTGCCGCAGAAGAGCGCTGTTCGTGCTATCTATAACATGGGTCCTAAAGAATCCCTAGGTGATAAATTCAAAGAAATAAATATAATGACAGTACCATGTCAATAAATTTATTAAACAATTTATTGAACCAAAAAACGCTGGGTCATATAGAACTGAAACATGTACGAAAATTGTTAGCCGGTTTTTGGAAGGCTCAAATCTTGTAAAATCTATTTAACAAGATTTGATAATTTATTTAGTAACAACTCTCGACGTGCTTGCTCAAATGTTAAGGGTAATTAGGTCCAATTATTGAACTAAAATACGCTGGATCATTGATGTTCGTAAATGTTTCAGGACTGAAACATTTACGAACATTTTTAACCGGTTTCTGATTAACTAAAAAATTTTAAATCTCTTGTAAAATGTATTAGACTAGATTTGATAATTTATTTGTAAACTAGCTTCTGACCGCGGCTTTGCACGCGTTTTTTGGGAATAAAAGTACCTATATATTATTCCAGGTCATTAATAAAATAAATAAACAATGCTGGACAATACACAGAGCATCATCTAGCCCCAAGCTAAGCAGAGCTTGAGTTATGGATACTAGATGACTGATATACCTACTTAATAGAATACTTTATATAGATAGATATTTTTTACTATACAAAAAAAAAATACCCAGAACAGCTGGAATACATTTTTAGCGATCACACAAAACTTTGTCCCAAGGCGGGAATTGAATCCGCAACCGCATGACCATGTTGTAGTTATGGCGTTGTCTTCGGCCAAACACCTTCACAACCAACGGCACAAACTTTCGCCTTTATAATATTATATTAATAAGATAAGATTATACGAGTACATAGAGATGATCAGCGTGCGAACAACCGGATGTATGAATTATGGGTTATTCTAGTTTTCCCCCTTGACAAATCCCCTTTAGGGGGAAAACGAGAAACATAATTTTAAAAAGTCCAGAATTCAATAAATTTTTTTATGAAATAAAATATTTTTTTTGTTGTTCCAATTTCCCCCCTTGGTATATATGGTATATGACTATTCAATGCGAGTGGTCAAAAGTAAAGTACACTTTATCATGTTATGGTTAACTCAGTAATTAACGATTAGGGATGACACATGGTGATACCACTCACTCGTTGCGGGTTTGTTGGCCGATTGGTACACATTATACGTCCGATATTCACCAGTGTAATATGCCCTATGTTACTATCGATGAATACATAATACCGCGTGTATCCCACGCACGTACATAATATAGCAACCCTGATATTAAGTAAGCATCTCCAGATAGGAAACAGCAAGGAAATAGCAATTTTCCCGGGTGGTAATTCCCTTCCAGCACGCCATTTTTCCATTATCTAATATCAATATTGTTTCGTCTTCATCGCTCAGAAATAGAACTCTGAGACTAATGATAGCATTGCATGACCTACACAAACTCATAGCGTATCTTTGCAAGAATAGTTCATATGAAACACGAAACTAGAATGTTCTTTTTATTTGCTATTATTCATTACAATGAAACGAACAAATCGGAAAATAATGTATTAAATATTATTGCCTGCCATTTGTAAAGGTATACCAGCTGTGATGTTCCTTTTTCGTTTCCTATATTATGGATTTAATGAATATTAATTCATACTATTATCATCCCATTTATCCCACTGGTGGGACGAAGCTGGTGGGACGAACGGGACATCACGTAATGAGTGTAGTATATTTTGACAAAACGAAACTCAGTTGAAGCTTAGTGACTAAGAAGGTATGTGTTATCCAAGTGCTACGAACGGTACGAAGTGCTACGAAAGTCTACGATGTTCTATGAAATACGCGTAGAGGGTGCCGCACGAACAATGTAAAGCTTTATCATGTAAGACCGCAACGTGTACCAAGATTAATGTACGCCTAATGAATCAGCTCCCGTGACAAATCAGTACCTACAAGCTTCTGAGTTACGATGGTTTTACCATACTTTACAATGGTTTTAGCGTACCAAAGTAAGAAGTCAAACATCAAATTGTGTATTTTGCGTCAGTCATTTGTGTGTAAATGCTTTCATACGGTACCCGCATAAAAAGTGACCTCATCCCCATCTGCCTACACGTCTGCTGCCAAGTTTAATCATAATACTGGATTTGAAAATATTCATGAAGGCATTCACAAAATTTTTGCACTTGATTCTAATCTAAACCGTCGTATTAGAGGTAAATATGCGCATTTATTAAGATAATCACTGTTTTCACTTTGCAACTTTTCAACTAAATTAAAAACTATATAATTAAGGCTCCGAACTTTAGACGGAGTAATATCGAAAGTTTTCACACTCATATGTATGTGTATACATTGTTGAATGAAGGAGAATCGTCTGAGATAAGAAGACATATAATAAACTCGAATGATATTGAACATAAAAGTAATGTTCGAAGAGTAAATAGAAATTGCTCCATGAAATAGGAAAGTAAACGAGTCTCGGATTGATCTTTTATCAAATATGTACCTAAATGTTATTTGCTTTAAAAAAAATGGGAGAGTGACTTCGCGAAAACAATATTTAACGTTTTTTAATAGAAATAAAAATAATAATAATATTCGTTCTGAAGAAGTAACCTCAAAGTACCTACTTGTATATACGGAAGTTGAGATTTCGTGTTTTTTCCGTAGAATTCATAACAATGCGTCCAACATTGATCGCCATTCCGATAGGTACGTGTCTTGGATAACGTCTTGTCTCCGTAATCAAGTCGTACCGCTGAGCACGGTAAAATAATATCGTATGCAAAGTCTACCGCACTTTCAATTTACATAATTTGAGAATTCTTTCCGCGTGAAATTCCCGCTGTCTAAAACATAGAATGTTTCCAAAAATCATCGTGAATGCGAATTTGTAAATGTTGTATCACGTCGACCGCAGGTTAGATCAGACCAAACTTTGTACAAGTTGTAATTACCTAGCGATGCGTCGAAACGTCAGACACCAATACTTGGGTAGATTGCTCGAGCTGTTTTTGACAGGCTATCAGGGACCAGCGGTGCTATGTAATGTACTGCGGATTTCTGAGATTGGCAGTAAGTGCCTTAGTGTGAACATTATACACGGTTATTTGTTATTCACTGACACTGCGTGAACTGCAGGATTAGGCCATCGCAATGGGCAGAACGTGTTCGTGACGATGCATCGTCGTTTGTGAAGACGCCATTCTTAAAAAAAAACGAAAATGACCCTTGATAGTAATTAAAAACTCACGTTTTTTTGGGACCCAATGATTTACCAATTTGAAAGACCAATCTCTCACTCCCACACCCACTGTTAATTCAGGGCAAAGCCATTTTATAAAGTTTAGTAGTTCAAATAAAGCCTCTCTGAACGATGATGTTTGAATGGAGGGGGGTAGCTACCTACCTATAACCAATACCAAATTTGAGAATTAAGACGTGGCGTCATAAAAGAAGAAGTTGAAGTTGAAGACGTGGCTTTACAAACATGTTCGTGATGATGGCCAGAACCTGCAGTTCTCACAGTGTTAGTGATTTACCAATAACTTCCTAAAACATCTGCTCTTTCTTTCTTACCGATTACAGTTACTTAACTATCCGACTATAATACCTCTATAACAGAAAAGTGTAACCAAGTAGCCTAGAGCCAACTGGTCGATCCGACACTCGCTCCCAATACTAATCTATTCGACATCTCAGTCCAATTAAGAAAAACAAATGAATGTCTTGCAGAAAAACAACTGATACTTAAGTATGTATATTGGAACTAGCTGCTGCCCGCACCTTCGCACGCGTTTTATCGGTATAAGAAATTGCCTATATGTTATTCCAGGTCCCAAACTATACCCATACCAAATATCAGCCTAATCGGTTCAGTAGTTTTTGCGTGAAAGAGTAACAAATATCCATACATCCATCCATGCAAACTTTGACATTTATAACATTAGTATGATAGGATTTGTAAGGTGTTAGAAAAACGTTATGCGTTGTTAACTCAAAAACAGTTATGTATTCGTATACATTCTTTTAACATAATAATTTTACGAACAAAATTGAACAATGGTTAGTTTTCAAAGTGTAGACGAGTTTAATTTATGCTTCGAGTTAAGTCCGAATGATTTAATGGCAGTATTACGCTTTCGGATACCAAAATGTCATATTATAACATGAATGAATATCATTTTCCTTGTGATTTTTTTATTGAATGCGAAAATGAAATAAAATGATAGCCATAAATTGCTATTGACAAATGTTTGTACTATCTGCAAATATTTAACTCAGGTGATTTGGGTATTTTCTATGTACGAAATAATAAAAATAAATATCTATTTAATATTTTGTATTAAGTACCTATATCAGTCATCTAGTACCCATAATATAAGCTCTGCTTAGCTTGGGGCTAGATGATGCTGTGTGGATTGTCCGGTATAATTTATTTATTGGTTTTATTCGTTTTAAAATGAAATCTCTCTCATTTGACTCGATATTAGTCTCGGTAAAAATACTGATTATTTCCACACCCACATTTTCATTTAAAACTACGCTGATTTTATATTATTTGATTTTAAAGAATGGTAGAAAGAAAATAAATTTATTTGATACCATAATTCATAACACTACCACGAGTCACTTAAGAGGCACTCTTGATTCCGCTCGGTGCTGTTGGACAGAGATCCATTTGTTATTGTATCTAGGCAAGTCTGTATCGTTTTGTCCCATCCGTAACTCTAGACTGCAATAGCTGACGTCGTCTGCGGTCAGGAAGGAAGTAAACAGCTTGCTGACAAGAGACGTTACTGTGCTCGACCGACTCTACTAGTTTTCATATGGGTACGTTTGATGTTTCACAAAAGTGGAGGAGTGTTTTGATTTTATATTAAGTTGATGAGAAAAATAAGCTTATCTGGAAGGAAGGTAGACAAACAGACAGGCGGAACAATGACATCATTATCTGGTGGATATATTGATACCATCCGCTCGTACTAAACGGTTTTCCTCCACCTTCATCATTCGCACCGCTAAGGAATGGAATTCGCTGCCTGCTTCTATTTTTCTGGACAATTACAATCTGGGTGTCCTCAAGACAAGAGTGAATAGGTGTCTTCTAGACCTCCGTGATACACCGTCGGCACTGTCCATCAGGTGAGATTGTGGTCAGACGAAAGTCTATCGATTATAAAACAAAAAGACTACAAAAGGCTGGAATGTGATGTTGTGAGGTGACAAGTACAGTATTTTTTTTTATAAAGAATCCTTGAAACGATTCCCCTCCGTTCAAGACTACTCTAAATGTATATTTTATAGTTGTCTCTTGAACTTTTCAATTGTAATACAATTTTAAAGGTTACTGTTATTAATATGAATTGGAAGCGATTGAACGCGAGCCGCGTCGATCTAGCGTAAGCCTGTCAGCTCCTCAGCTAAGCTTATTTTATCGTTCAATTTGGACCTACTGGAAAACCCTTCCCGTAATTAGTAGCAAACACAATTGTTCGAAATACAGATGTACTAATCGGACTACATACGCAGCGGTTGCGGCCTTAGAATAGACCTCTTCAGCTCAGCCCCCCGACTCAGCAGTGGATGTTGTTTCCGCAGTGAAAGTGTTAAAATATGAAGAGCAGCTGCCTTTCTTCTAGTGTGTTCCCTTGGCTCTGATGACATGTCAGGGACAACTTGTAGTAGGTTCAAGTGAACCTACTAGAAGAAGGGAAGCAGCTCTGTATACCTTATTTAGCTCTGACGAATGCTCTGGGTATACTTTTCGTGAAACGTTGGCAACAGGTGCGTCTCTTGTGAGACGTTGAAAATAACTCGAACAGTTGACAGATTAGCAAACAACAAATAACCTATAGTTTATAATCGCAATTGACCCGCATTACCAGCACGTCGCCAGAAGTCCCGAGAGATGAGGTGACGGGACACGTCACAATTGGATCCGTAACGAGCAAGGGTATTGATTGAATCTATTCTCTAGTGAATTGTCGCTATTAGGACTGTAATTACATTGGATGAATATTGTACGAATGAAACCGCAGCCTAAGATCACCGCGATGTTGAGCAAGGAACGGTTGTGTCATCTATGTATTTCCCATCTGCCATACATACCGACTTCCAATCTTGAAATTACCTCTCCCATACTCTTCATTTTGCTATAATCAGCAAGCAGGCCGGCCGATTAGAAGTGTTAATAATTTGATTGCTATGAAGAAACTAAAACCTACTTCGAAACTTTTTTACGTTTTCCGAGATAAATACCAATACATCGGGAATATAAATTATTTGGGACCATTTCGGAATCATCTTGAATACAATTGCACAGAAACATTCAAATCGGTCCATAATAATGATTTGACGGAGAAAACGACGGACATACATACCGCCGAACAAAGAACCTCCTCCTATTATTGAAGTCGGTAAAAAATAGACACTGAGCACCTAGCTCAGTTCAGCAAGTTCCAGCAAGACGCCAAGCTGCGTTGGAAAGCTCACGTCAAAAAAAAAGAAGTGCTAAAGATTCGCTATAAGAAGATGTAGATACTAGCTAATTGGAAGAAATGCTACTCTACCAGTAGGTACATAATAAAATTTTATTATATAAACAAGTCCTCTGCCAATTTTTACCTATGGCATACAGCTCTGGGGCTGTACCAAAAAGACTAATGTAGCAATCATACAAAGATACCAGAATAAACTCAGGCAGGGCAATTGTTATAATGACGATCTTCACCTGGACCTGAACATTGAATTTGTCGATTTAATGCTACAAAATAGGCTGAGGCTCATGAACAATGGCTTCATCATAATGTGAACGTCGAGGCAATCCAGCTCCTCGACAACACGGACATAGTGAGAAGGCTTAATTAAACCATTCGAGTTAGTGCAGAAAACAAAAGATCAGAAAAGAATAGAATAGAATAAATCGAATCGATAGAATAGAATAGAACAGAATATCATATTTTATTTCGACCAACACTTTAAGTACATACAAAACAAAAAAACATAGAACATGGAGGTTTATAAGCTCGATTACACAATGGTGGGCGTCAGATTGAGTTTTGTTCCCATGATGACCTTGTGTCGAAATAGTTGTTGGCTCAGCATATACTGAGCGATTTCCAGCGCTGTTTTCCAGACAAAAATCTTTATGTTGGCCTTACGGATGTCTAGTCGGCCTTACGGACGTCTAGTCGGCAGATAAAAATAGCCCTAATCACAAATAAGGACGACATAACGCCGTACAAAGTTATTGTATCTGCATTCATGTATTCGAATATTCGAGTTTGTATCGATTGCTACGAGTACCAGTGAGCACGCTTCGTTTTGCTTTTCACGATAATATTTAGAAAGCTTTATTTATACGAATCGTTTCATGAAATCGTTTGTGTTTTATTGACCAATAATTTAATGGAAGGGTACGTCCATCAACTTTTCGAGGCTGTATTTTTATATGATTTCAGGTATCGAGGCATTGAATGGTAAAAAGGAAAATATTACGCATGGCTGAGTTCCATTCCATATGATATATTTTAAAAATAAGGCTTAAAATTATTGTTTTATGTTTATGTAGGTACCCAATAATTAGGTAATAGGTGCGATACGTTGATATTTTAGTAATAAACCATGGGTATTTTATTTTTGGTGTAGCCTCGAATCGCCCACGATTTCGCCCCATTAATGGGCGGAACGAGGCTTCCAAAAATGACTAGCCTCGTTTCACCCATTAACCAACATTTTCACGGTAATGTACCGGTTTTGTAAAATCTAAATGTTTGGTTTATTTTGAAGTTGAATTACACATTCTTATCAGAAAATAGCTAGTTCTTTTTACTCAATTATCGGATGTATGTATGTATGTAAAGCTAAAGGATAATGCATCTATCACACAGCGCTGCTCTACCATGTCTGTGATCTATCAGAGCTATTGTCGATGTCGATTTGACGATAGTATCGACATGTGATCTTGACATCTCATATGTATGGGATTACTTGTATTTGTACTGGTTTCCGCAACTAGGTCATAGGTGGGCCCTTTTTGCGTGTCGAGTGACAGTCTGCTAGTCTAACCACCTGATGTCCTCGAGGAAAGCCAACAGCTCGCTGACGCCGGTTCATGCCTCCCTAGGCCTTCTTGGTGTCCCGAGATAGTGTAGTCGTTGAGTAGGTACGCTATGCTCTACAAGCACATGCGCGGCTGTCTCCTCTGGTGATAGACAAAATTAAATAGGTGTTTGTTAAGCATGCAGTGTCCTGTGACAATCCCGACGATTTTCCGGAGCTTATCTCGTTTCAGATTGAGGAGTTTTCGGGACGTATAATATGTAAGGAATTTTTGTAGTTACCTGTAGCCACGATCGCGTCTTGATACTATCGTCAAAGGTATTCGGGGCTCTGTATGTATGAAAAGGTATTAGTTTTTCATAACACTTAAAATCATAAACCTAAAATCATAGAGTATCGCTAAAATAAAAAACTTTTATTACTTTTAAATGTTATCACCCCCAGCACGGTTCCACTATATTTATCAACTAAAATAAATCATTTATTCATTTATGAAGGAACAGCGTAGGTAGCCTTTATTTTGTTTTGAATCGTAACTATATAAATAAATAAATAATGCTGGACAATTCACACAGCATTATCTAGCCCCAAGCTAAGCAGAGCTTGTGTTATGGGTACTAGATAACTGATATACATAATACAATATATACATAGATAGATAGATACGATATTTATATTTAAATATTTAAAGCATTGCGATTTCGATTCACGTCAAATTAAAATAGCTTCATAATACCTTCCAACTGCAGTTCCGAATATATTTTATGAAAAACTGGAATCATCAATTTTTTCCGGAAAATTTTCAACCTGCATGGTGTTTATATATTTTACACTGTATTGTCCAGTTTGTGAATGCACGAGTGATAACATTTCGATAGCGATATATAAATTAAATTTTGAGCTCATTGTTAAAATTAGATGTTCGGCGGTCGTTTCATTTAAACCACAAACATACTTTACCCACCTATCCTGTAGCACTGTTTAAAACCGCATTTTGCAATCTGGGTTTGTATGAAGGAAACTAACACTTATTATTTTAACTAAAAAGTAAAAACCTCTAAATATTATAATAATGAAACATAAAAACCCTGTTCCGATAAAGTATTTTAGCGCACTAGGAAATAGCTTTAAAATACAATTTAAACTTGACGTAGTTTTATATTTTACTCGAAGTGCAGCGAATGCGATCTTTTTATACAAAGAGAATCGAAAGGTTCACACCTGGTGCTGACTTGCAGCGGCGTATGCTCACCACTGCCTGTGGCTATCCACTTCTGCCAACCCCAGACCAAAGGAAACTTTAAAAAATCCCAACCACTCTTTTCTCGTTCCCGTAATGGACGTCGAAGTATGTTTTGAATGCTCGTTTAAACCGGAAAACGTGGAGGCAGATAACCTGATACTAAATACAGGTGGAGTTTAAATATAAATTTGAGCGGCTAAGCTCATTTTAAGCACTTGATATGCAGATGGCATAGCGATAGACCCAACGTTTATCTGGTAAATAAAACACCCCCAAGTTGTTTCGGACGTGTTTAAGTTATAGATCGCAGACAGACGTTTTATTATCATCTCTATTTTACTATTATTTCCTTTTAAAACAATCCAGCAACGTTCTAGCACTATCTACTCACCTATTTCTGTTTGAGTAAAACAGTTTACAAGTAAAATTGCTTGTGAAAACTATTGTTAAGTTTATAAGTTCTATTCTCTGGAAAGTAATAAAAAAGAATGAAAGTTTTGATCTGCGTTAGCTTGGATTCATGGTTTTGTGTGGAAAAAATAAAAATTAATTTATTCTAAAAATATATTTATTCTGATAGTTACATATTTAGAAGAAACTAGATTCTGCCCACGGCTTTGCATGCGCTTTTCAAGTAGCCTATGTCCGTCCCGGGGATATTGTTTACCTCTCTGTGAAAATTCCTTAATATCCGTGAAAAGGTAACAGAAAGACAGACAGAGAGTTAATTTCGCTTTTATAATATTAGTACTGGTTATAAAGATGATAGAAAACGGTGAGGGAGGATACGAAATATTAATACAACAGTAATGTATTTTATGTTAGGCTTCGTTTATTTTTATTTTAGATGTAATATGATAGTATAAGTAACCTTTGTATTTGCTGCAAATAAATATTTTTTTATACTTTATACTTTATTTGCGTATCGTTTCTGGTACGATGTAATATTTTTCTCATATAATAATGGAATGATGAACATTTCAAACCTTTATGTATTTTATTGTTTTAAGTAGGAATCTTTCAATTGAAATGAAATAACGAAGCCACGCAAGTAGGTTTAACGCATTAACTGTCCAGTTTCCTCTGTGCGATTCGTAAGGAGATCCGGAACGCCGCCACCGTAGTTACACCAGGTGTACTCGTGCAGTGCGTCATTGGCAATGTGTTAGTATTATGTAGAGTTTTGGGATAAGAGCTCCCCCTATTCTTATTTATTAAATTACCGCAGCTGTTATTTTCATGTCTTCTCTGTCGTTAATATACATATATCCCAGAGCCATGAAGCTCAATGAAATATGAATGGTATGCATACCTTTGATCCGCTTATTATAGAGCTAGTGTAACAGATCGCGTGGTACCGTTTGCGAGCACCTATTACGTTCTCATTAACGTGATCGTACTCGCTTTAACGCCTCGTTAACAATCCCCTGCTAGGAAAATGTGCCTTCAAAATGAATGTATACGATATGCCGACCTTTAACCAATTTTCATCACTTACATTACCTAATTAGTATAGGGGCTTGCCTACTGATTTTGGTACTGAAGTTATGTGGTACCTTATACATATTTGAGAGTTCGAAGAGCATTTGTACCAACATAGATAGGTAGACAAGAAAGTACCTACATATATGTAGCCAAAATGTGTTGGATCCCTCGTTGCGCCGAAACTTCCATTCCAATTTCGACAATGAGATATCGTTAGATGCATCTTAATGCTCCGGGTGCTATGTGATATCATACAAATAGGGGGTCAAACAAGATAGCGGCGTCTGAGTGGACGGTAAAAATACGCTAAGTTACCTACCTAAACTATTTTTTTTTATAGAAAATAGAGATTCAACGTTAGGCAGAACCAAGACGATAACACGGCGGACTCGTGGTCACACCGTTTTGCTTCACCAGTGTGACTACGAGTAATTTCTTTTACTCGTGGTTACACTACTGAACGCACTTGATTGAATAGTAGGTACCTACGTAGTGAAGTACCTGATAGATAAAAAATTCGTAAAATATCTAGTACTTTGAACCTCCTTGATAAATACTTCATAAAAGAGTTTGGTTGGCATAGGCTGCAGGTAATATAGTCAAAGGTATAACATATTTAATATAAGTAATGCCCTTCTTTCATTCCATTTTCACAAATCCCTTTCAGAGGGAATTGATTCATTGCTCGTTTCATTTTCATAAAATCATTGTCCATTTCATTTTTATATTTTTACGAAATTCTACGAAAGCGTCTCTACTTTCCTATTTCGCAGATTTCCGCAGATATTTTTATACTGACTCGTAGGTATTTTTTCTTGCTACCAGGTAAGAAGGTTAAAAATATGATCACAGTAAAATAGGTATTTTTTCATACAGTTTAGTATTTTGAGATCCAAGGTCACCACTAGTTTTGATTTGATGTGGCATAATGACTTTTTGGCACCTTGTAACGGTTGTCTCATTGTTTTTTTTTCAGTATTTTATATGAAGTTAGGTTGGATGGATAGATGGATGTTTGTAACTTCTTCACACCAAAAGTACTGCTCGGATCAGACTGAAATTTTGCACAGATATTAGGTCCCTACCTGGAATTAAACATAGTATATACTGATGTCGATGACTTTACGACTTTTTATCCAATATAAATCAGTTTCTATGGGATAGAAATAACCTTTAAACGTTTCAATAGAAATAACGCGTGGGAAGACGCGGGCAGAAGCTCGTTCTTCATATAATCTGTTTTTGTTACTATTACTTTTCTAATGTTTTGTGTTCTGGGTACCAATCAATTTATTTTATTTCTCCTTTCTTTCTAGTAAGCTCTGCAGTGTTTCGGCAGCAATTAAAATGCCATTATCGTATCGATAACAATAGTCTATTTCATAAATGATAACAATAGAACTCATCGGTGAGTAATGGATGACTGGCAGAACAGAATAATAACAGTCAAATGCGTGTATTTTGATCACTTCCGATTGCCAATTCCACAAAAGTTACGATATTTTCAGTGAATATTTCTATTTACCTAGTTACAGGGCATATGGAGATGATTGCTTTGAATGTGGCTTCAGTCGTCTGGAAAATAATATCGAAAGCATTTGCTAGAAAATAATTCCATGACATATTGACATATCTCGGCAATGTAATCGTAAATTGAACTTCGAAAACCTTTTATAAAAATTCTTTACTCGAACATTTTGTAAATGAAGCAATAAAAACAGTAGGTAAGCTCATAGTCATAAGTCAGTTGGAGCAAGTCGACAGATAGATAAAAAAAATGTTACTACCGACTACAGACACAAATAAAATTTACATTAATATACAATTTTAAACATAAGAACTCTAAGTTTATATATACATAATCAGACAAACATATTCAAAAGTAAGTACTTAGAAATAACTGAATGTAGAAGAGAGCTGTTGAGCTGGCCCAGCGCATTAGCATTGCCATACAGCGAGGCAATGCAGTCAGCGTCTTGGGGACGCTTCCGACTGGTATTGATATGGACCAGTTGAGCTATCTGTAGATTATTTTCAACAGTCTGCAGTTAGCTTATTGTTTTAATTGTAAATACTAGTATAATTTGTTTATATTATTTGATTGTTATTTTCTTTGACAATAAAGATTTCTTAGTGTAGATATGAATATTTATTTATAAAATTATACATATTTTAGCAAATATTGCACAATTTACTTATTAATAAAGCAGCGCGTTGGCTTGTATTGGTGCTCGCTCACACTCGTTTTATAGTTGCGTTAGAGAGACATAGCGTTTGGATAAATACAAGACAAAACTCAACTTAAAACTTCTGCAAACAGATAAGAAGTTTGTTTGTCATATTAATCTTTTAAAAGAAACCCTACTATTCGTATTTATTCCAACGATACTAGACTGAGAATGGTTTCATATTTAATCGTGGTTCGATATAATTTATTAATAGTACTGAAATAATACTCGGTGAGTGGCGAAGCATAAATGCAGCTTGCTTTTAAATCACCATACGTAAATATTCAATGACTTCTTCGTTAATTTTTCCATATGTAACAGACCGAATAAAACATTCACAATTTTCTAGTATGGCTTTGCCTTACAAAATCTACTTACGAATAAATCGGACGTATGTGTAGACGCTACTCATATGGTAGACGTATGAGCTAATTCAACATTACTAAGGCGAGTGCTAACATTCTAAGTGTTTTCAAGCTAAAATGTAAATAGGTGCGGATATATTTTTAATAAAAAATACGTATGCTTTGGCAAACAAAATCATACCTTACTTACCATACTTTGGCAAAGAAAAAGATTTGATTTATTGATTGATTTGGTGACAACTGAAAAATTTCTATATATAAATAAATAGGTAATCAAATGGCATCTTTTAGAAGTTAAAGAACAAGAAGTATACTTAAATAGATAAGAGCAATGTTTAACGCATTCTCTGCCCTGCCTCTGCGGTCAGACATGCAGGGGCGCGGCCTCTACGAGGAGCGGCGGGAGAATGTGTGCGTCTTGGGCCATGAAGGTATTTTGTGAAAAGGGTAGGCATAAGATTTCGCGTTCTTAGGAGCGGGACAAAGTGAGTACTTAGTAGGTACCTAATTATTTCTGATATTTCAAAAAAGTTTTTTTTTTACATTTTTGATAAGAAAGGGACCTATTTTTTATTGCATAGATGATAATGTTTTTGTCGAAGCTTTTTCAATAAAGATTACGGAGAAAAAATGTTTTAACGTAATCCAATTGACGTCAATTCACGTAATGTATATCAAGGCCTTAAAGGAACATACAATTTGCCTCTATTTCTATGAAATGGAATTTGTACGATGTGGATCTAAAGACCTCTTTTGAATGATTCATTTGCGCCGACATTAATTTTGTATACTTATACGTTATTCTAAGATGTTTTTTCATAAAATTTCCTGCTTATTTCTCCGTGTTTTCCTCTACGCTGTTATACAAAGAGGTGCGGTACATCGCGCGCCTCCCACTAGTCTATTGTCAAAAGGAAAATATACATGTTTGGTTAATGGTATGATGTTCATCACAAGTGTGGGCGCTAGCTAGTACCACTCATACATTGTGTGGAAAATGTAACAGGACTTTGTTACACGGCTGGAAAGTTCTGGTTAGGCATTATATATGGGCACTTAGATAAATTTAAGAATGGGATATTGATTCGACAGCAAATTGCCATGTCAGACGTAGGTAGGTATTACATCTGATGAAGCTATGGAGTCGAACTAGTGGAAGCTAATTGGACCGACGTAGTGCATCGTACATTCGTGGTTTACAAGTAATAGATAGTGCAATTTCCCGTAGCTTATACAATATTTGCGTCGGTTACGACGCGCTGCACCGGCGGAATTTGAACTCTAAAATATGCGGGCATAATGAGAATATACAGTTATTATTCACGTGTAATTTCGGTCTATTTCGGCAGTTAACTTTCACGAACTGATTCCCTTTAAATCGAGTTGCGACCTCGCGACCCGAGCACCTTCTTTCATTAATCAAACCAAACATTTTATCGCCATGACCGAACTTTAGAGCATTTATCTAAGTAATTAGACATTTTTATGCAGTGTTGTGAGGTAAATGATGACAGAAAGATGACTTTTATTTTGATGCGTGATATTTTACTCCGGAGGTATGTAACGAAACGAAGTATTTTATAGATCCTACTATAACTATAGATCATTGAAACCATTTATTCATTGCATTAATGGTAATACATACAGCTGGTAGTTCCGAAGCTGATCATCCCTATAATTAACTAATAAATGTAAAATTACCAATAAATCTCTTCCGAACCTCAATAAGGCAAGAGAACTAACAATTTGGCAAGGGTTTTGATTATTGATAAGTTGATCAGCGTATAAATTATCTCAAGTCTCAGAAATAGATTTAGGTCTACACATTACACAATCTACTCTTTCGAGCGTACAATAGGGAAAACACGAGAAACTTTTCTTTCAAAACCAAGCAACTTTAGGAATTATCCACCTTCAATATCATAATAGCAATATAGGTGGTTGCGATGAGAATTTACATCTGTAATAACCTCCGCAGTGTGACGTTTGTGTGATATAAAGCCTGAAGCCGCCGATTATTCTCCGCCTTACTTCACGGATCGGAGCGTGCAGTGCCGCTGATTCAACATTTGTAAGACAGAAATGTGTTTTACTTAGATTGAAAGAGTGTTTTATTTAACAACTAGATTCTGCCCTCGGCTTCACAGGCGCTTTTTTCTAGATATAAAGTACATTACCAAAAATGATACAAGTATTCTTACATGATACAAGTATTCTTACATAATACAAGTATTCTTACATGATACAAGTATTCTTACATGATGCAAGTATTCTTTATTAACAAAGAATTTTTAATTACAATGAAATATCGTAATAGAAACAGATTGGAACTAGTATTTACAATTGAAACAATTGAGCTAACTGCAGACTATTACAAACAACCTACAGGTAGCTCAACATAATATAGTAAATACCTAGAACACCCGGAACAAATATTTGCAGATCGAACAAACATTTGTCCTGAGGCAGTAATCGAATCCACAACCTTCTGCGGCGCAGGCGATCCTCCGCCCGTTGCTCCACATCGGTCGTCAAAAATTTTAAAGTTACGTTTCTTAAAGTTTAAAGTTAGTAATTTATTTATTATGGGTATTTTTTGCTGAGGTTAGATCTGGATCTGGATGAGGTGCATACCATGATCCAAGAAAACAAGGTCTGCTCCTCCAGGAGTGTCTCTTGTTTACGTCACTGTCCAGTTGCCACTTTATTTCAACAAAACGTAGAATTTGGGAAAAAATTTGACAAAGGTCGATTGAAAAATTAATAAAAAAATGTGAATCGTAAATTATGTTTGTTAGATTAGTCAAAACAGCGTTAGTTAAACACGAGTCAATGTGATAATTAATTGGTTAGTAAAAAAACCACATAGTTTTATCAGATTCAGGTTATACAAGGACCTCGGGGAGTTACGATGTTACGCTACTGGTAACACCAGAAAACAGATTCGTCTTCTCATTCGCCGATGGCGATGTTAACGTACGCAAGAGGCATCCACATGACCATCGTGACTCGGAAGACCATACCTTGTTTTCTTATACCATGGTTCATACAGTGTAGGTAAAATGGTGAGAAATTATAACAGAGTTTCAAAGTTGCTCATTATTGTGAAACTCAAGGCCATTTTGCCTGTTTCATTCCTCCCTAGTGACACAAAAGTTTTCATTCTATTTATGTCTGTTCAAAAATTATAACGTTTTGTAAATTATTCAAGCAAACGATCTTGTTCCACGATGGTTAAAGTAAAATTACGGTCTCACAATAACAGCAATCAACATGCAATAATAGTTAGCAAAGACCATTGCAAACTATTCAGTTACGTTCAAATAGTGATCAACACAAGTGCTCGGTGTAATTAGCGACCGCGTTCATGGACGGCCAGTACTCAATGGCTTTATTCGTTTTACTCGAATTGAACCACTGCTTGCTACCACAAATATAAAAAAGTTTTTGGAATATTCTAGTGCTTTTGATATTAAAAAAGTGTACGTACAGTCAAGTGGCGTTTATACTGTTCAGTGTTCATACATTGGTGACCCTCCTGACGGGTTCCAATCCAGTTCTTAATTTTATTAGTTTGGGTTTTCTATTTTGTTGGTTGCATAAAAAAATGTTACCAGCTTCATTTTGCCGATAGATACTATGTATTTTAAAAGCCATCACTGTCGCTTCCCGCTGTCTGTTCCCATGTATGCTTTGATCTTTAAAATTTCGTAACGGATTATGATGCGTTTTTTATTAGATTCAAGAGGAAGGTTTATATATATAATTTAGTATCAGCATTGCACCCGTGCGAAGCCAGCGCTAAGTCTGTATAAATAGAAATTGACTTCAAACACGGGGTGGTAACTTACCGATGAACGTCACTTTAATGCTCGAAAATCGCCCATTAAACATTTGACGACCGATGTGGCAGGCGAAGGTCCACCTGGGACGCAGGAGGTTGCAGGTTCGATTCCCGCCTTGGAAAAAATATTTGTAGTACGATTGATTATATGTAAATATATTGCTGAATTTGTTCTGGGTGTTCTCGGTAAATTCTATGTATAAAAAAATATAGTTATGTTATGTACTCTATTAAGTATATAAATCTTTAGTAAAAAAGAAAATGAAATCAAATAATAGAAACAAATTAGAACTAGTATTTACAATTTAGCTAACTGCAGACTGTTATTAAGTATATCAGTCATCTAGTCCCATTACATAAGCCTAGCTTAGCTTGGGCCTAGATAATGCTGGATTGTCCAGCATTATTTATATAATTACCAAAGTTTAAGTAGTTATCCCTACATTCATTCTTATAATGAAGGGAGATGGTTCAACTAAACTTATATACTCGTATGAAGATGTTATATCAACAGATCATAGATAATCCCAGCAGCAAGGTTAGTAGCATTATATTGAGACATTTATGGCCCAGTGATATTGAGAGACTAACAGATTCTGGCAGTTTAGTATCATGCCAGTGTTTCCTACACTAGAGTAATGTTGTGATTTATCGCACCGTATTGCAGCTTTCACGGAACCGTTTTGCCTAAAACAAGCGACAAATGAGAATGATATTCGGCGAGGTGGGTGCGACTTTAATAACTGTAGACATCCACAGACATATATTACCCGTGATGTGAAAGTGATAGTTTGGGTAGACGAGGGGTTAGGGCTCTCAACCGGAACCAGAGCAATCCATCTCCAGTAATTACATTATTTTCGGAGCACAACTAGAGCTTTACCGACTCAGCTATGCGCATCCTGAAATATTTATAAGGCTAGTCGTTTCGAGTTGGCATGAGATTCATTTTTTGTGGTTTTTAATTTATTCTGCGTTCTACTAGGAATATATATATAAATATATATTCTAATAATAATAAGCGGAAAGATAATTTGCCGCGTAAGCCATGTTCTTTTAATTTATGAAACTTACTTCGGTTCATTTGTATTTTTGAAGAATTTGGGAAAATAAGAAATTTTGGGCTAAAAAAATACTTTTTCCCATAATAAAATTTCATTTTATGATGGGTTCAGAGAAAATCTTTTCCTTACGTTTATTCATTGTAGAATTAAGAAAAAAAAAGCAAAAATAAAATATTCCTTCGCCAATACGAGACGATCAACCATGGATTTTTTGAATATTATAGATATTAATCAAGCATGGATTTATTAATATGTTTCGGTGTTTTTTTGCAATTTTATTAGAAAAAATAGATCTGTTTTAATTTCAACTGGCTTCACCTTTGTTGAATTCACAATTTCATAAACTTTAATTATTTTGCGCGTAACACATTTTTTTACTAAAATGAAACTCTAAGTTTCTCCTTATAAAATCAGCTACCTATATCAGTCCAGCAGTTTCGGAGATAAGCCAGAAAAATACAGACAGACTAAAAACTTCATATTCCCTTACGCACATCTTCTTTCATTTACATACGTTTAGGAAAAACCCAAAACCTTACAATCATATTCTTTAATTTTATTAAGTTGTAGAGAAAATATATTATACATATATGTATATCGTTCCAAGTCTCAATGCGATGTCCCGAAGATACATCTAGGTACATCCGAGATTCCAGATATCAAGAGAAACCATGTATATTGACAAACATCGCCAGTATAGGAGGGTCGAAGCCAGTGTTCAGACAAAGGACAAATTTGGGTTAATTAAATTCCAGTGTTGGGCTTTCAGAAAGCGTCTCGTCTCGAGCTAGTCATGGCTTCTTGAACAAAGTAAAGCCTTATCATAGCGGTAGCCGCGCTCGCACCTCCGTCCTCCAAGATTAATGCTCCTCTAATGAATCAGCTACTGTGACAAATCAGGCTCAGTAATGGATAAGGTCTGATCTTCCAACCTCAATAAATTAGCTTACTAATAAATTTTTGATGCTTCTCTATGACCCAGTTGTATCCAACGACGGTTCCATAGAAATTATATATGTATTTTCATTCAAGTTAGTCTGAATACATGATACCGAAATATATCGCTTTTGTGGAATGATAATGATCCCTATAAAATAGGTATTTCAGCATTTTGGAGGGTACTACAATAAATAGATAGATAGTAAAACGTCAAATAATTTATTCGGCAGTTATATCAACAATTAGCCATAAGAAAAAATACTGCTTTACTTTACAAGATACGTAAAACAAGACCTGAAAGACGACAAATTTTGTCGCCTTTCAGCTCTTGTTTTACGTCTCTACGTAACAGTATAATTGTGTCAAGGAGATCAATAAATGAAAGTAATAACACCACAGGTAATTTTAAAAGCCCTATTTTAGAGCTCCGTTATTTATGGCCATGTTTAAATGTAAAAGGTGTTTGGAGACTTTTACAGTCCGTATTATTAGGCAGTTACTTTTTATCTGATTTTTAACTTTTGATCTAAAATGCAAATCACGTTTGCCAAGGTTACGAGGTTAAGTAATTTGATTTCATTAAACGGAGTATTAAATTTGGTATTCAAGAACTTAAATTCTGTTCTTATGCTTTTATCAAGGGAACTTTGATCTTATTTGAATTTATATAGAAAAATACTTTAGTCTCCATACCGGGATACATTAAAAAAAGTGTTGCAGTTATCGTTTTCTTCCAAAATGTTTTTATATTCTTGGAGTTTAAAAGATGGTTTAAAGGTTCAATATACCTACCAAAAGCCAAGAAACATTACGGGAATGCCACTCACGTGAAGCCGCTGTACCATCGCTTGGCTTGCTCGAATATGGCACCCACACAGCTCAACGATGTACGCGGTACACGCTATGTACGCGGTACACGCTATGCATGTGGTACACGCTATGACCGCAGTACACGCTATGAACGCGGTATACGCTATGCACGCGGTACACGCTATGCACGAGGTACACGCTATGCACACGGTACACGCTATGCACACGGTACACGCGTGCGAGCCACCTTGTTACTAACTAACCCACGCAGTTAAAATGCGCCGCGTGGCCGAACACAGCGTGCGCGTATAATGTGTGCTACAGTGGAAACGTGGAACCACATTGTTAAACAAACGAACCCACTCAGCTAAAATGCACCACGTGGCCGTACACAGCATGCGTAGTGGCGGAGAAGCGTTCATAAACTAATTTAAAAAAAAATGTCATAACTTATGTAATGTTCACGTCAATTTAGGGCAGATTATACAAAATAAGTGGGAGACCATCCACTCGATGGACCGATGACATCGTAGCGGTCGCAGGGAGTCGATGGATGGAGGCGGCTGTTATTTGTGGCGTCGTATGGGAGAGGCCTATGTCCAGCAGTGGACGTGTATGGGCTGATATGATAATGATGATACAAAATAAAGTGATGTACAGTTGTTTAGTATTCGGTCCGAAAGTGGTACACTCCTCTTTTTTGGTACACAGCGAGTTATGGCTATGACCTATAAACTAAATTGAGTTTTGATAGCCTGAAACTACTCGTCAGCAAAACTTTATGTGAATTTCATTTCGCGCTGCTGAATAAGATAAGCTTTTTGTACGTACCATACAGATCAATTTTGTTGTAAGTATTACGCAAGCGTAATATTTGATAATAATCAGATCTCGTTTAAAAGTCTAACGAAAAACTGCTGACTAGCCCCGAATCTAACGGCCTACTCTACTTCATTGATTCCTTTTCACATTTCAATATACTTCTTTCTTCTTCATAAAAACGGTACTTATAAAATATCGGTTCCTTCCGATTCAGCCTCGCTCCAAAGGTTCGCAACTTTAAGGTTCGTGCCGATAATGATTTTTTGCGGTATGAAACACCATAGCCTTTAATGTATTGAGTTTCAAGTAAAAGCCTGCCCATAGTAAAGGAAAAATACAGCGAGTCATCCAACAGTAATTTAGTGAAGGCTTCCCTCTGTCGATTTCAACGAGATCTGAATTAACGAGTCGAATAAATGTAGCAAAATATTTTCCAATTAATTTATTTTGGGTATAATTATTTTAACAAAAACTATGAAGTCATAAATTTATTTAAAAAATCCTTCAATAATACCTATTAATACCTATACAATACGATACAAAATGTTTTATTGTACACCAAAAAGAATACATAACAAAAAACATATACAATGGGCGACCTTATCGCTTAGAAGCGCTCCCTTCCAGGCAACCTTTGTATGAAAATTATTAATATTATGAGAAACAATTCTTTAAATCAATAATGATATTAAGTAATAAAACAATTCAAAATATCCAAAATGACACCTGCGTTAATATCACAGTCAGAATATTAGCGGACCGAGTGCCAAGAGGGATTTAAAATGCAGCACTTTCAAATTGGAAACATCAGATATATGTAGGTCTACTGTATCAGTTTCATCCCACGGAGGTATTAAAATATTCACGTTATTGCCAGACCTGAAACATATCTATCTATACGCAAGGTACACATGGCCCCAAGCTGTCTATAGTTATTTCAATAAAATTTTGTCCCAGACACAGAGAAAACATTTAGAATATTTGGTGCCTGATATCGTTGCCAGCATCACAAAGAGTATGAACTGTTTTTAAGGTCAAATGGTATTGGTATGGTAAGAACAGGATGACCAATTTTATTAGCAGCGTGTTTTCCACAATATAGTAGGCTTGGTAAGTTTTTGTGGTGTCGTATGGGGGAACATATGTCCAGCTGAGGACGTGTACGGGCTGATATGATGAATAAGCTTAGTAACTTCATAATTTTATCAGGCCATAATAACTGATTATTGGCTCACCCTATAATAATTTTAATCTATCGATGACTCAGTCAACCGTTCAATATAATGGTGTACTTATGTGCTCTGATGCGAGTCAAGTTCTCAGCAGAGCTTAAGCCCGAGCAAGGAACGTAAAGAAACTTCGCTCGACCCAAAAGTTTTGTCATGTAACAATGTAATTAGCCCCCGGGTGCTGCCGGCCCCTAAGTTGTAACAAATTCTTTATCTCGCCTCAGCGTTTTCACTTACTACCAATTTGAATTCTTCAATTAATGAGACGAAAGGGGTGCGGGCGGGGGCTTTGGTAACTTTCAGACTTTTTAAGAGATACCTACTCTAAGAAAGAGCTTTTGTAAGTGAATTTTAGTTGCGAGAGTTTTCTTGTTTCACAAAAAACCCGAAAGCTTTCACGCGGGTGTGCTTGTTTGTGCGTATAATACCATTATTTTGATGTTCTCGCTGCTTCGTGAAAAGCTGTCTGAAAGATGTTTGAGTAAGCATTATGTTGATAATACCTTCGTATGCGACCCTTTTCTTTACAAGAGATTGTAGGTAGGGTATAACGATAAATATTGAATTTGCAGATTGAGTTTCCAAAGTTTCCTTTGAGTGAGTTAAAAGTTAGCTACGCGTATGCGGAATGACATACGCTTGTAACTTTTCAATTAATATTTTAATTGTAATCTAAGTTACAAGAGTAACACGCCACGAAGGGGGTGCTACTTAAGATTAATCTTGTGCTTTCGTGTGGCCCAAGTTACGATGTTGTTAGCAATAGTGGCCTCGGAGCATGTTTATTTCAGAGATTGCGAGGGTGTAACTTGAGTTCGTCGGTTTGGGGGCAAACAGCGCGCGTACACACTACAGCTTAACGAGCTAACTCCCGCCCATCGGGGAATTTCGTCATATGAAATTGTGTCAATAAAACTTTATAGCGACAGAAATTGAATATTTACGTATTCGCGAGTGGAGAGGAAGAGAACGACACAATGGCGACGCTCGCGGAGTTGGTATCGCGAACAGTAGTGTGACACAATCGCTCGCTAGCTGCCGCCGCCGTCGGGCCGCTGCATTTACGCCTGAATACACACCCAGGGAGGGGCCCACGGCGCCGGTGTTCACTCTGTGACGGATATTGGGTACGCAAACGTACGGTTTAAACTGAATACTTGCCTTACAAAGCGAGAAGTTTGCGTTCAACTAAATGCATATGGCTATGCTGTCCGGTTTGCGAGCTCAACTTTACTTTTGTTAAGTTAGATTGAAAGTTTTGCACTAACTAGCGCATAACTTTAATATTATGAATACATAATAGGATTCTACCTAAAAACGTTCACCTAGATCCCATGTTTAATCAATAATCCTTAAATCACGATACCTTTAGTAACTTCAACTCCAACGGTTATTTTACACAAAATTGTAAAAGGTAAAGAAAAACTGACTAGAAGGCGTCCAAAGCTATAAACATTATTTGAAGCTTTGGGTCATAAGCACCTCAAACTTTACCAAAATTTTATTTTTGGCTTTCGATTAGATGGAACTATTTGCAAAGAAACTCAAGGAGAGATGATATCACCACTAACACGCATAACCACACTTCACTCATTTCCGCGTCAACTAATTGATGCCATGTAGGCACTACAGCGAACGGAACTAAGTCTGTTTTTCAATAATCTACAGAGGTTGAGTAAAGTAGTTGTTAATAGGTAACTGAGCGAACCTGTGTAGCTGCAGAGATGAATGGTTTTCTAATGAATCTGCTGCCTGAGCACACAAAGTTCGTTACCGTAATGGATGAGGAGGGTGCACACAATGCAAACGACCACGTGGAACGAGACTACCGCTGCTTGTTCAAGAATACATGCTCTATTTCAAGGTTTTTGTTTTAATAATACACCATAACAAAAGTATGAAGAAATTGAATTAATTCCGTCTTCAATGAGAACTATAAGACTGAAGCTGTAAGGATTCAACATGTCCCCGCTTCACATAAATGTGTAGATATTTCACACGTTAATCCTCCGCGAAGAATTTCATATTTCACCGAGGAAGCCGAATAAGTAGCGTATTATCTCGTGTCAGACAGGTGTCGCTCGCTCCTGTCTGCCGCCTAAATTCATCTCTGGCTGGCAGGTGCACCTAATCCGGCCCTGACGTCGCCGCTGAATAATACTCCCCTCTCGCGCTATCACCAGCTCAGAAAACTCCATTATACTACTGCCTTATACATCTAGCTCTGAAAAGATAATTTGTTTGCAGACTGCTAATGGTTCAACGTATTCAGCCTGTACTAGGTCTTACGCTAACCCGAAATATTGGCTAACTTCCCCACCTTAATCGCCGTTTAATATAGATCTATACTTCCTGCTGCTTTATTGTGCCAGATATTATTGGTTGAGAATGTTCAAGACATATGTATGTATAGCGACAGTTAATATTACCAAAAATGTAATAAAGCGCACTGTAATCAGATATCATGACGAATTGAGCAAAAAACAAAGAACAATAAAATAAATGGCTCCTTTTAAATTGCCCCATCAACCACCGACCACTCGGCAACAATGGAGGCTTCTGATGAATTATCAATTCTCTCTTTGTCACACGCCAAACAAAAACTCACGATGATCGTACCTGGGGAGCGCGTTATCTTGGCAGAGACGTATGACCATTATTTGTTCGTGTGTTTGATATTGCGTATCCGTGAGGAGACCTTCGCTCGCCTATCAATCAATCCTCAGCGACACTCCGTTTCAACAAATGCACTCACGTGATTAATCATACGAACTCATTCAACACCAGTTGACTTTTATTTGAGATATTTTGTGAGCTTGAACGCTTCTTTATTTTATACATTACTAGCTGCTGCCCGCACCTTCGACCGCGTTTTATCGGGATAAAAAATGGCCTATATGTTATTTCAGGTCCAAAACTATACCCATACCAAATTCAGCCTAATCGGTTTAGGAGTTTTTGTGTGAATCCATCCATACATCCATCCTTGCAAACTTTGACATTTATAATATTAAGTAGGATTATTAGCAATCTACGACTGTTTTAATTTTTTGTAGTTACGAGTACTTGTAGTAAATACATATAATCGGTGGATCAGAGTGGATCTTGATTTCGACACTAATCGAGGGGTGGACCAGGGTGGAACTTAATGTTACAACTGATCCATCGGTGAATCAGAGTGAAACTTGATGTCTTAATTAATCCATGATCGGTGGATCAGAATGGAACTTGACGTCGAAACTAAGCCATCGGTGGACCACACTGGAATTTGATATCCCAACTAATCCATTGGTGGATCAGAGTGGAACTTGATGTCGAAAATAATCCATCGGTGGATCAGATTGAAATTTGATGTTAAACCTTAGCTATCGGTGGATCGAAGTAGAAAATAATCCATTAATGGATTAGCTCAGTGTGTAGAGTTGAATGTAACAGTTGTTTGCATTTGATTTTAAAAACATTTATAACAGTATACATAAGTGCATCAGGAGATTTCTGGGACTCCTGTCCACAAATCTCTGTGCGTCTGCTCTCTGAAGCGGCAAAGGGGATTTCTGGTCTTTATCCAGAAATTTTCTGTCACAGGGGAAATGAGAGGGGATTATTGGAATAATTAAAGAAAGAAAGACATTTATTACACTTACTACAATAATTGAAAGACTAAGGTTAAAATATCTCAATAAATTCTATAATAATATATTAAATAACTATAATAGCTATAAACAAACACTTTTTTCACGCGCTATTTTAGGAGATCGTTCATGGTTAACCCCTAACCTAGTTTCTGGTTGAAAGCAATGGTAAAGTTTATTCTTATTTTAATATTGTATTCACACTTCTTGTTACTATGAAACCTCACAGGCTATCATCCCACGCTAACGTCGTTTATCCTATTACGGAAACACGAAGTTTTGCAGAAACTATTAATGGGCCGACCTATAGAGCTCCGAAGCTCTAATTAGCCAGAGTATTACGAGCAGAAACGTGTAAGTAAAATTACATTTCAAATAGCTGAAAATTTCCTGGAAGCTTTTAAATCAACATTTAGACATGAGTGCTAGCTTTACATGGAGTTGCCACGCGCAAAGGTGAATAAGCAACTGTTTAATATAATATTTTGAACTGTTGCGGATTATGTTCTACTGTAATCGTATAATTTAGAAATCGTAAAATAATTATTTTATAATCTACTCTCTTAGCAACCAGTACCTAGAAAATTATAATTGACTAGTTTCTGAGTCTACGAAAGTGCTACGAAAGGTCTACGAAAGTCCTTCGAATCGACTACGAAAATTCTACGAGAGGTCTACGAAAGTGCTTCGAATCGTCTACGAAAGTGTTACGAGAGATCTACGAAAGTCCTACGAGAGGTCTATGAAAGGATTACGAGAGGTCTACGAAAGTACTACGAGAGGTCTACGAAAGTGCTTCGAATCGTCTACGAAAGTGTTACGAGAGATCTACGAAAGTCCTACGAGAGGTCTATGAAAGGATTACGAGAGGTCTACGAAAGTACTACGAGAGGTCTACGAAAGTGCTTCGAATCGTCTACGAAAGTGTTACGAGAGATCTACGAAAGTCCTACGAGAGGTCTATGAAAGGATTACGAGAGGTCTACGAAAGTACTACGAGAGGTCTACGAAAGTGCTTCGAATCGTCTACGAAAGTGTTACGAGAGATCTACGAAAGTCCTACGAGAGGTCTATGAAAGGATTACGAGAGGTCTACGAAAGTACTACGAGAGGTCTACGAAAGTGCTTCGAATCGTCTACGAAACTGTTACGAGAGATCTACGAAAGTCCTACGAGAGGTCTATGAAAGGATTACGAGAGGTCTACGAAAGTACTACGAGAGGTCTACGAAAGTGCTTCGAATCGTCTACGAAAGTGTTACGAGAGATCTACGAAAGTCCTACGAGAGGTCTATGAAAGGATTACGAGAGGTCTACGAAAGTACTACGAGAGGTCTACGAAAGTGCTTCGAATCGTCTACGAAACTGTTACGAGAGATCTACGAAAGTCCTACGAGAGGTCTATGAAAGGATTACGAGAGGTCTACGAAAGTACTACGAGAGGTCTACGAAAGTGCTTCGAATCGTCTACGAAAGTGTTACGAGAGATCTACGAAAGTCCTACGAGAGGTCTATGAAAGGATTACGAGAGGTCTACGAAAGTACTACGAGAGGTCTACGAAAGTGCTTCGAATCGTCTACGAAACTGTTACGAGAGATCTACGAAAGTCCTACGAGAGGTCTATGAAAGGATTACGAGAGGTCTACGAAAGTACTACGAGAGGTCTACGAAAGTGCTTCGAATCGTCTACGAAAGTGTTACGAGAGATCTACGAAAGTCCTACGAGAGGTCTATGAAAGGATTACGAGAGGTCTACGAAAGTACTACGAGAGGTCTACGAAAGTGCTTCGAATCGTCTACGAAAGTGTTACGAGAGATCTACGAAAGTCCTACGAGAGGTCTATGAAAGGATTACGAGAGGTCTACGAAAGTACTACGAGAGGTCTACGAAAGTGCTTCGAATCGTCTACGAAAGTGTTACGAGAGATCTACGAAAGTCCTACGAGAGGTCTATGAAAGGATTACGAGAGGTCTACGAAAGTACTACGAGAGGTCTACGAAAGTGCTTCGAATCGTCTACGAAACTGTTACGAGAGATCTACGAAAGTCCTACGAGAGGTCTATGAAAGGATTACGAGAGGTCTACGAAAGTACTACGAGAGGTCTACGAAAGTGCTTCGAATCGTCTACGAAACTGTTACGAGAGATCTACGAAAGTCCTACGAGAGGTCTATGAAAGGATTACGAGAGGTCTACGAAAGTACTACGAGAGGTCTACGAAAGTGCTTCGAATCGTCTACGAAAGTGTTACGAGAGATCTACGAAAGTCCTACGAGAGGTCTATGAAAGGATTACGAGAGGTCTACGAAAGTACTACGAGAGGTCTACGAAAGTGCTTCGAATCGTCTACGAAAGTGTTACGAGAGATCTACGAAAGTCCTACGAGAGGTCTATGAAAGGATTACGAGAGGTCTACGAAAGTACTACGAGAGGTCTACGAAAGTGCTTCGAATCGTCTACGAAACTGTTACGAGAGATCTACGAAAGTCCTACGAGAGGTCTATGAAAGGATTACGAGAGTTCTATGAAAGTGCTACGAGAAGTCTACGAAGATGCTACGAAAGGTCTACGATAGGGCTACCAGAGGTCTACGAAAGTGCTACACACTTAAATATGCTCAACATCTAGCCCCAAAGTAAGCTGAGCTTCTGATATGGGTACTAGATAGCTGATATAACTAACATAGATGAATATTTTTTCACATAAAGATCCAGCACACCCGGAACAAAAATCTGCAGATAGTGCAAACATTCTGCCCTCCTTATGAAAAGTGCAGTAACCTAGCATTTTGCCAAAATCGAGTTAGAAACGTTTTCGGAATCGCCTTAAAAAATAGTATATTTATTTTTTACTCACTATCAAAATTTCATCAGAAACTTCCATTCCTCATCATCAAATTGTATGCTGATGATACTGGTTATGAAACAATGAAAAAGTTATATTTAGTGGTCTCGTTATGAAGTCATATACTGAACGAAGTGTGGTGCCGGTTTAGGTACATACATAAATAAATAAGGATAGTTTCCTTAGATAAAGGACAATAGCTTTTTTGTTTCTTTGTAGTTATTTCAACCACTCTTTTGTCATGAATCCGCCTTTGGCTAAACGATTGATGTACTATTTTAAGGACTGTCAGCAACAGAAATACCAAAAAAAAACTAAACAAATATAAACACATGTAAAATCTCATTTTGTTAGTTTTTCTTGGAAACCGTTATGATTGTTGACAACACACTATTTTTGTAAGTTTTATAACGATTCATACTTCATATTTCGCCGAAATATAGCAGTGAAGTATCTACTAACAAAATACTATCTACTTGTAATTGTTTGTAACAGTCAGCAGTTAGCTCAATTGTAACTAGTTCGAATGTGTTTCTATTATTTGATTGTAATTTTTTAATAAATATGTTTATGGTTATCCATTTGCCTTCACAAGTTCAGAGGTAATTCCTTCCTCCCCGGTGCCTTGTTGTTCTTGAGCTGTTTAAGAGCCATACTTATTTCGTACAGGCTGACGTGACATCATCGGTGTAACGCCGGGTAAGTCTAGCTCTTGGCTCTTTTGCTGTACTAGGGACAGGATTTGCACCGATGTGTCTGATGTGTGTGGCCAAAGCTCGGGTTTCGACGAGATAACAGCGCAGTGTAGGTAGGCCCTCACGCGATGGACCGACGACCTAGTGAAGGTCGCGGGAAATCACTGGATGCGGGCAGCGCAAAATCGGTCATTGTGGAGATCCTTAGGGGAGGCCTATGACCAGCAGTAGATGTCGATCGGCTGATATGATGATGATGATGATATTTTTGGACATTTTCCCTCATTCACATTCAGCCCCAAAGTCGAGAAGAAGAGCTTGTCTTTATGGACCTCTTCTCGGCAGAACTAGCCAACATTTGTCCCGCGGCGATATTCGAAGCAGCGTCTCAGGTGGACCTTTACGCCACTAAGGTCGTCAAGAAACATAATGATTTTGTCAACTGTATGAAAATCTAACACACTTTTTATTAAGAAAACGTATTCGTCCACCCTAAGCCGAAAACTGCTCGCAATGCCATAAAGACAGAAAATATTGTTATTTTCCTTTCTCTGTTTCTTTTATTACTGCGAAAATGAACCTTCAAATAACATTGCACTATTTACCGGGTATTAATTCCCAATATCATGAATATTATTGTTTTATGCCCAGGTTTACTGATTTTGGCAGTGCTCAATAAAATTTCACTGAAATATTGATGAATCACAAAGTTCGATATAGGAAAGTGCTTATACAGATGGGCGGTACGATGCCGCGAACGATAAAATAATGTCGTACATTTCTGATGCTTTCTCGTCTTTTACCTAATGGGTACTTTGAATACCTGACAACGGTGAGCGAAGGTTCACCTGCGACGCAAGAGGTTGCGGTTCGATTTCCGCCTTGGGACAAACTTTGTACTATTATCAAATATGCAATCCGGGTATCCTGGGTATTTACTATGTATAATAAAAAATATATATCTGTGAAATGTATTGTATGAAGTACATATATCAGTCATCTAGTACCCATAACACAAAATCTGCTTAGCTTGGGGCCAGATGTGGCTGTGTAGATTGTCCAGTATTATTTATTTATGTATTTCTCATTTCCAAAATTTCGGGCCATATAGTGACCCGGTCCTTTACGCATACCTCGCGTGGGGTTTATTATTACTACTTATATATTTACTGTACCTAAATGGCTACCGTTCTCCATTCACCTTTTTACAGACTACGAGCTCTCGTTTTCTCGTCTAGAATTATGCGTAGTATATAAACATCCAAACTTTCGTTTTTATAATATTATTTCTATGATCACGGGCCATATAGTGACCCGGTCCTTTGGGAGGCATGCTCGCAGCCGAAGCCAACAGCACAGAGGCCCTTTATGAGAATTAATCTAAAGGCGAGAGCTACACATAGCGGGTATCATCCTTGGTTGCACAATATGATAGACCCGATGATGATATCCGCCAGCTGTAGAGACTATTGCAAAGGAATATGAAAATAACAAAAAAAGCCATGTTATTGTGGTGAATGGATGGACTGAACGCCTGCCATAAAAATACTCTCAATACTGTTACAAGCGGCAGACGGTGGCTTGCCGAATGCTGGATGGGTTCCTCAAAATGTTGGCATAAATGCCAGTAAAGCAACAACATCGGTGCAATCGACTAAGGGGTGTCGAGAGGTGCGACCCCGATTTCACCATCACCAAGACACGTGAGCGGGTTTCCTCGTTATTAGGCCATTAGACACTTCCACCCCCGAGTCTATATCCTAAGATGCATCTCTCGCGACTCCACTCAGACCGGCCAATGAAGGCAAGCAAGAGGTGGGGATCTGGTTCTCTTGAGATACCACTCCGCAAGCGGAGACGAGAACCAGGAACTTCCCCGGGAGCACTCGGTATACCCGTGGTGTATATTGTTATTGTTACTGATGCCAGCCTGTCGACGCTAGCCTTTACTCAACTATGTATAGACTATCCATTGTGAATTTGTGAACATGAGAAGGTGTTCTTATTTGGTACGTAGGCGTTCAATAGAAAATTAATCAATAGAAAATAACGTCCCACTTTCACAAGAAAGAGAGCTAGAGAAAATCGTGAAATGGGCGTGGGCTCAATTTATGAGAAAATAAAAACTAAATACTTCTTTAAAAAAATATGGAACGGTTCATTACAGTGTACAGAATTCATAACGAATAAATGTTTTATCGATCATAAACCCCCATTAAAATACAGGCTAGCGGCAAGTACACTAGTTGTTCGAAAATATTATTGAAATATTTCACATTGATGGTTTTTTTCTAGCCGGTTGGTGCAAAAATACAGGGTATGTTTTGAAAAATCAATCAGTTCGATTTCCTACCAATGTAAAAGATAATTTAAAATATGCAGTTTTTTGTTTTTCTTATAAATCGAGGTCATGACTACTTTCATGACTTTTCTCTCTCATGGTTTAGGATTTGGCTATCCACTTCCATCCCAAAAACCTACACTGTAAATAGACCAAACAAATACGCAATAAAAATAAATTTCAAGAATATGAGATATTTAAAAATCCTTTTGCACGGGTGTATATTCCTATTCAAATTCATTCCGTTTCCTATTAGATTTAAATCCGGTTCCTATTTCCTATTAGTCTGGTTTTTAATCCTTTTTTATATATTAATTTACACAAGACCATAATATTACAGATGCCTCCAAATCGTTATGCCTAGTACAATGAATAACTAAACAATCGTTAGACACAAAGACAAAAAAAACAATATATTTTGAAATACTATAAAAACAAACACGCTTTTAGAGTACTTACCATAACTTGACTTGATTCTGTATGATCCCGGCCCATCTTCTCTGTAATAGCATTTGTTTGAGCGTCTATCGGGCCGGGTAATGTTTGCTGAGTTGAGTGTTTCCGGATGTCAGTCCGCCCTCAGCCAATACAGTAATGACGTTACCACTTTAAAAAGGTCCTGCGCCCTTATTATTGTTAGAGTTGGACAGTACATTCAGCATCGAAATTCGCTGAACACGCGACAAATAAATTGTGTTTTTTATACCGTTTTAGAAATGTAGGGCTGAACGGAATTCTAACTGACCTTAATTCTTACAAAACTTTAAGATACAAAAGTCACCAACTACTTATTATAGTATATAAATTGCGGAAAACACTGTTAAGTTTTTTTAATCAATCCTTATCTTAAAGTAAATTTTGATGCTGACTGTATGTTCGTCCGAGAAAGATGTTATCCTTTTGCAACAATGTGTTTTTAGTCTACCTATACCTAGGTAATATGATTTCAGCTGCAAACCAGCTAACTGGTCAAAATTCATTACACACCCTTTCGCAAATATATCAGTCATTTATTTTAGCACCCTAATACTGTAAAAACCGGCAAAATTTTGTCAGGTACGAAAGTGGAGTTTTGATTGAATGTTTTCAGAAAACAAAATGGACATTTTTTGAATACCTCATGGAACGCATTATCCCATTTTGTTACTCTCATCTGTCCGTGCTTCTTGCATCCAAGCACACGTTGCGACTTTGACAAAATTGTAAACTCATTTTGAAAGAGAACGCGCAATATAATCAAGTAGTTACGAATATTGGATTTCTGGTATAAAGTAAAGTTCAAAGGTGAACGTGAGAGCGCCTGACATAGTCGACGGCAAGAACTAAGTACAATTATGGGATAGCAGCTTAAACTACCCTCCAGCAGCACTGTTCAAAATGTAAAAATTGTTAACCTACTTTAGGTACCGATTCTGGTTAAAGCGTCAGTTAACGATTAGCCTGTGAACAATTGCTCAATACTGTCCTCACCGTTTTAAAGATTTCTCTAAAACTAATCGATCTGTATAAGTAATGAAACTCGTCACAAAATATGACCAATATTTGATCTACACTTTAAAATATTTCATTTTACGATATTTTGTGTTTACAATGTAGTTTTATAATAAATATCTGTAGAAAACACAAAAAATTTACGCGGGACTTTAACTCTCATAGGACACTGAAAATACAGAATAAACAAACAAACATTAAAACTACTGCTTCAATATTTCCTTTAAAATATAAAGATTTTTGTAATTATTACTAGATTCGATACAATAATAATAATAATGATACCCCCAAAAAACACATTTTTTTAAAGCGCTTTGCAAAATCATTGGAGAAAATTTTCATTTTTTCAAAACAATTTCAACCTCATTCATATTTCATGATTTGTTTCACTTCCAATATTAGATTCGTTTAATTAAAAATTAACTTAGAAAATTACAATCAAATAGTAGACGCAAATTAGAACTAGTTTTACAATTGAAACAATTGACCTAACTGCAGACTGTTGGAAACAATCTACAGGTAGCTTCGTTTTAAATAAAATATTTTAAACAGTTCGGACAGAATTGGGAATTTTTCCATGGAGCCCCCTTCTTAATTCCCTGAAATTCTCCATTCAAAAGCTTGTTTATCGCCGAGTTAGAAAAAGTTAGCGTTCCTTCTAAAACTTCGCGGAAAAAATTACAACAATTTCCCTTCAGTGATTTCTTTTCACCGATGCTCCAGATAAAATACCTATTATACAAAATTTCGTCTATTGTACCTCTTACTTTCCGACGACCCTTTATTCAAGTTGACCCCTGGATTGGACGGCTCGTTTAATCGGATCCCTATCGCGATCATAATCCGCCGGACCGATTCGCAAGCCCGAGTTAATCCACGGATTACACCAACTTTTGCGTTAATCGGTCAATAAGGTCCGCAACCTAATTCATAGCGTGCGGTGTGATGGCCTCGTAATATGGATTGCTGTTGTGTGCACACTCGATCAGTGTTAGCTTTAATCCCAGTGGAAGCTCGCCTTGCGATTTTTGCCAACTCCGCTGAAGTTTAACCTGTCCAAACTCTGGCTATTTTACAATACATCGTATAAGAGTATTATACTATATAAATATATAAATTTCCAGATGTTTCTGAAAGGGTAAGATATTCGCTGCAGGTTAACAAAAAGAAAATATGAATACCTTCTTCTTCTGGTCCTTATTCCACGCTAGGTAAGATCGGCACAAAATGTGAGAAATATCTCTTCCATTCTCCTCAATAAGCCTTCACCTCCATAGTCACACCTTTCTTACCTATGTCCTCTTTCACACTTCTTTTCTTCCCTCCACATTCATACCTAAAACTTCTCGTCACGAGACATTCTTCTTTAAAAATAATAATACCTATCCCAACGAAAACGGCACTCAACTTTGAATAGACAGCATTTTTGACAGTGCAAATACTTATTCTAAAGTAAAATTCTTTTTAACGCTACTCATGAATGTATAAAAATCGTCAAAGGGACATATTTCATATTATGAAACGGTCAAGAGCCCGGGCTCTGCATGAGAATATACTAGTTAAATGTCACATCGCATTCTTGTCGATAAAATCATCTTATACACATTCGCTTATCGAATTCCTTCTGTTCCGTATGAAAATTCTCCCTATTACGAGAAGTGGACTCAAGATATCCATCGTTTGGAACAGAAAAGAGAGACTACCTTATTGTAATAGGAATGAAAACGGTCCTATAAATGTTAGAAACCAGTTATAAACTTGAGAGTAGATTGTGCCGCTAAACTTTTTCGATACATAAATAAAAGAGATTGCAAAGACGTTGATCAGCAAAGAAAGTTTGCGTTCTTGTACTGCGCAAAGAATTATAAGAAATCGAAAGTCATTGGTTGTTCATTTCGTTTGGTTTCCGGGCCATCGAGTTTAGTGGAAGTGGAGAGCCATTGTGGAGCTGATAGTTTGGCCCGAATGACTAATTGTCCGTTTTTCAATGTTTACTAAACGCTTTTAAAGCTCTTCGTTCTTATTCAAATCTTGCTGATGACGCAATAAGAAGTATTACTAGGACTCACGTAGAATGCCTAATCTTACTTTATTTTAGAACGCGCAGTCTCTCTTGATTTTGTTTTATCAACTACGTTGTTTTATAGTGGATAATAATAATAAAAAATTTGCCTGGAAGAGATCGCTTCTAAGCGATAAGGCCGCCCATTGTACTTGTCCTATGTAACATCTCTCTGTAATGTTGTTTTTATGGTGTACAATAAAGAATTTTTGTATTGTATTTTATAATTGTTGTTATTTTTTGATAAGCTAGCAAACTTTCAACTTCATGAGTGTGAGTGAACCCGTCTTTGTTTTTCCAAACCAATAGGTAAGTTTTTTGATCAAAATTCTAAACACGAATTTTACAAACAGAGTAACAACCAAGCCAGTATAAACAGAAAACAAATTTTAAAATTTTCTATTCTAAAAACAGTATGATAAAATTCAGTTGTCAGAGACATTAAGAAAATTGCAAGAAACCCTCGGAGGCAATAAGCAATAGAAATCGTTTTGTACGAGCGCGGACAATTACATTCGGGAGCGGACGATCCTTCTTTCAATTCACATTTCTTTATTGGAATCGAAACGATTAGTATCCTCTGTGGATTCATCTTGATTGCATTTAATAGTTTTATCTCTGTCCGTTCCGTCACTCCTGTTTTTTTGCATAAAGAAACGAGTTTTATACCGAATAACATTAATAAAACGGTCCAGGTTAATTTTGTAAATCACCACAACACCGGTATGAATTTAAATTAGAAAAGTTGTCGAAAATGACCCCATTAAACTTATTTTCCCTTGCGTGGGAAGGTCTCAAAGCAATTTGCGGTATGAAGATATCCACATTTTTGTGGATCAAATAAACAGTTTCCCCCAACGGTTACTCCGTAACTCCGCAATAATGTAGGTTATGTTATGAAACTTTCGACGATACATATTAAATTGGATGGCAGCAGTTTCTGTAGGAAGGAGTATTTCTGCTGCCGATTCTGTGAGCGTATGGAATGTAATTGAGGCGCGCCATCCAGCTTCCAGGTCCCTCAGGACTGTGGCGGTGTGTACACACGCTAATGCGCTATACTATGCCATGCATGAATTTTGAATTCTAAAAGCCGTATTCTCGAACGGAGTGTCGTTATGGATGGCTCAAGCCGTGTTTTGTCATGAACTGAATTTGATGTTTCCTTGGCAGCTTGAAATCAGAACGCTTATAACTTGATAACGATCGTACCCTTAACATGTATGTATATATGAAAGTTATATTTTTAAGATTACCTCTATGCCCACAACGCCTGTTACAAGCAAATGTTTATATGTATTGAGTTGAAAGCTACTTCGGTTCGTGTTAAGCCGGAAACTGACCGGTGTTATGGGGTGTAATTAAGTACCTTTCGCAGCGAGCATAATAGATACTCGTACGTTACACCTTGTGCTAAAATCCATCTCGTTGCTCGTTGCGAGCGCCTTAGTTCCCCGCACTGACTGCACGAAAGCTCGCTGTGTACCATGTTACAGTACGCCCCGTAACGCCGGTTGGTATTCGGCTTTATAAGCCGTTTTTGTTACTTTGATAATACCCTCTTCTTTGGCTATAACTGGCCTAGGTCTACCGTAGGTTTACATGTAACAGAAATGAGCAGTTTCCGGTTCAAACTCATTCAGTTAGGTTTTAGAATCAGAATCAATAACTTTATTTCTTTAGGCTTACAAAATAAGCACTCAGATCTCAGACAATTCAAATTTATACTATAAACATAGTTATTATAATCAAATAAAAAATAAGGTGTTATTGATATTATCTTCACTTAAATTTTTTGACCACTAGTGTAAGAAGTGACAAGAAGGACTTCCTTCCTATAAACCTTTACCTACTCGGAGCCTTTACCTTTAGGTACGATGAAAAAACACGTGGTCACGTTCCAGATGCAATATTAAAGTACCCGCAGCTTTCACATGATATCTCATTTCAGTTATTCATATTGAAATTCAGATACTGACACGTTCGTAGGTAATATTCAGAATATTGACTGAAGGACGGAGTACAGTGCCTGTGCAGTTAAGCCTGAGTGTTTGGTAGGTATGAGTTAATTCTATGACTGGTTCATTTAGTTCACATATACAGACAGCCCAAATAGCGTAGCGCTATTATGGCGTAAAAGTGTGTTCAGTACGGTCAACGTTATACCGTGCAATAGTGTGCGTCTTACGGCCATCGAGGCAACTGTACGCGATTGTTCCATTCTAGTGTTTTCGGTTTATATGCCAGTTGATACTAAGGACAATTTAACGGAATTTACAGACTGCTTAAGTGAGATATGTGCCATTATCGAAAGTACTGAAAATTATTGTGTGTTCATTCTAGGAGACTTTAACGCCGATGCTAATTGTTTATTTGGAAAAGAACTTTTAAAATTTTGTAATGATCAAAGTTGGGTCTGTGCAGATATAGAGATACTTGGTCCGTCGTCGGGCACCTTCACGTTTTTAAGTGACGCGCACGGCACTACTAGTTGGATTGATCACTGTTTAGTCACAGAGTCGGCATGGGCAACGGTGCGAGATGTGAGGGTGCACTACGACTGCGCTTGGTCAGACCATTTTCCTATTGAAATAACTTGTAACTTATCGTTATTAAAGTCTCAGACTATTGCGGTTAGGGAATTAAATAATGGAATAATTTGGGGAGAAAGAGATGGAGAGCAAATTGACATATATAATAGATTATGTAATGATAAATTGATGTTAATCGATATTTCAGAACTTTCAGCTAACAGTTGTGATACCATATGTCACAAAGTTGAACATAGGGCTGTTATTGACGAGTTGTATGTAAATATTGTGACCATTTTGCGTGAAGCTGCTATGACAAGTTCAAACTCGGGAAAAGCTAGGAAGCCTAAGAATGTGGTGGTGGGATGGAACAGGCATGTACGAAATAGTCATGAGGTTGCGCGGCGTGCTTTTCATACATGGTTGTTGCATGGCAAACCGACGAAGGGGAAAATATACGACGATATGTCGGAGTCAAGGCGAGTTTTTAAGTCAAAGCTCAAGTGGTGTCAGAGTAATGCTGAACAAATCAGAATGGATATACTGGCATCACACCACGCAAATAAAAATTTCAAAGACTTTTGGAAAGCCACGAAAAAGCTTAACCCTAGACCTAATGTCCCCCTTTGCGTGGATGGTAAGACAGAGCCCTCAGCTATCGCTAACATGTTCAGCGGGCATTTTCGCGTGGAGCCCTCGCGCCTGACAGGAACACTACCGCCAAAGCCGCCGCCGGTGCTTCATACTGAGAACGTTTCGTCTCCTGCTCCTCTAAGTTTTTCGGCTAAAGAGGTTGCAGATGTTCTTAAAAACATGACGAGAGGAAAATCCCCAGGACATGATGGTCTCAGTGTGGAGCACCTTCAGCACGCAGGCGTTCACCTGCCACGAGTCTTGGCAATGTTTTACACTCTCTGCGTCAGACACTCATATATGCCAAGTGAGTGTGAAAACAGTTGTTGTACCAATTATCAAAAATAAAACTGGTGACTCATCAGATAGCAGCAACTATAGGCCCATATCGCTAGCTACATCTGTGGCGAAAGTACTGGACAGTCTGCTTGATCGCATATTGAGTAGGCATGTAAACCTGAACGACGCCCAATTCGGGTTCAGGCCTGGCCTGTCTACGGAAACAGCAATTCTGTGTCTGAAGCAGACAGTCCGCTACTATACTGACCGAAAGACTCCAGTTTACGCATGTTTTCTGGACCTGTCTAAAGCTTTCGATTTGGTGTCCTACGATGTGCTCTGGCATAAGATGAGAACTGAGACCTCGTTACCAGAAGAGGTTATAAAATTTTTTGATTATTGGTACAACAACCAAACAAATGCTGTGAGATGGGCAGGCGCAATGTCTGATGCGTATAGACTGAGGTGCGGAGTTCGGCAGGGAGGATTAACATCACCGCGCCTCTTCAGTCTGTACGTCAATGGACTGATCGAGGAGCTAGGGAGCGCCAGAGTTGGCTGTTCTATTGACGGCACCTTTATTAACAACATAAGCTACGCCGACGATATGGTGCTCCTAGGACCCTCGATCAGTGCTGTTAGGAAGCTGCTCAAAATATGTGAGAAATATGCTGGGGCCTACGGACTCAGGTACAATGTTCAGAAAAGTGAACTTCTGGTTTTCCACCCGAAGGAACAGAAGGTATCTATTACACCTCCCTGTCTTCCTTAATGGGGTGGAATTGCCAAGAGTGAAGCGCTTTAAGTACCTGGGTCACTGGGTCACAGAAAATCTCTGCGACGACGAGGACATAGAGAGGGAGCGTAGAGCGTTGGCGGTCCGTAGCAATATGTTGGCCCGCAGGTTTGCACGATGCACGGGAGCAGTAAAGGTCACGCTATTTAAGGCCTTCTGCCAGTCATTTTACACGTGCAGTCTGTGGGTCAGGTATAGCAAGAGGGCAGTCAACGCTCTACGCGTCCAATACAACAACGGCTTTAGAGCGCTAGTGCGTCTGCCCAGGTGCTGCAGCGCATCAGGCATGTTTGCTGACGCTCAGACAGATGGGTTCCATGCCATCATGCGGAAGAGAGCCGCATCACTGCTGCGCCGCGTCCACTCTAGCGCGAATAACCTGCTGAGGATTTTAGCGAGAAAACCTGATTGCCCTATTCTGTGGCGCCTGTCGCAGCTTCATGTGAAAGGAAATGACTTTGTGTGAGGTAGGTTATATTTGAGCATTTTTATTTTTATTTATTTTAATTCTAATTGATTGAACTTTACACAATTTTTATTTAGACATTAATTTTAATTTTATATTGATGAAATGTACTGTATTTTTTTTTTTTTAGCTCGGTTTGTAATTGAATTTTTTTTTTGTGTAATTTGGGCCGATTAAATTTTCTGATGATAAATTATAAAATGTTAAATTAGTTACATCAATTTTAAATGCTCTGTATGAATTTTTATGTGTGTGTATATGGTACTATTGGTGGTGAAATAAACGATTTGAATTTGAATTTGAAATAAAATCAAACATAGCTAATAAAGTAGGTTGGTATAGGTAAGAATTAATGATGAGACTTTAAAAAAGACTTATTTGACGACCGATGTTGCGCGGCGGGCGAAGTACGCTTGTGACGCAGGAGGTTGCGGGTTCGATTCCCACTTTGGGACAAATGTTTGTACGATCTGCAAATATTTGTGTTGGGTGTTCTGGGTATTTTCTATGTATAAAAAAATATCTATCCATGTAATATATTGTATTATGTATATCAGTCATCTAGTACCCATAACACAAGCTCTGCTGCTTGGGGCTAGATGATGTTGTGTGGATTGTCCAACATTATTTATTTAATTACCACAAAACTCAATTAAGGTCGCTGTAGCGTGATGATGATGATGATGTCCTCTCACAGAAAAAGGAAAATCCCTAAGTGTCTTTACGGTAGGTACAGCACACCGATGTCATGTAAAACGAAAGTCAACTGCTTCCTTCGATCAGGAAGGGCAAGGAAGGTTTGACATGTTATCGACCCTCTATGGAGAATTTTTTTAGTCTGATCGAACTACATGTCAAAAAAATACCTGAACGTGATTTATTTTCCTCAAGTGCGCTGTTATCAAGTCGTCCACTAATCGGTACGGAGCGTTAGGATTTGTTGCTTTGTATTGGTTTCTATGGTACAGCGTGCACTGGATCCGCCAGTGCACGCTGTACTGCCAATATCGATACCAGAGCCCGGCATTTATACCGGGGACGTCATCCAGAACGATATCCTCGTAGTGACGATGATATTGTGTGTATTGGGCGTCATCAGTAAACTCGAGTGCTTTGAAAATATGCACCTATATTGCCGACTGAAAAATATGACTCTTCCTGACATCTATTGACGAATAATATTACTATTTTTTTTTTGCACCTTGCTCTAACGACACTACAACACTAAAGCTACTCCAGCAGGTGGCGTTGTTAAGCAACACTAAGACAATGAGTCTTGGTTTGAGGTTAGACCAAGAAAACCAATTGTTTATTTATATTATTTGTGTCTTTTTAACTCACGTGTTAAATATAATTTCTAAAAAACACAATACACCAAAAAATAAAAAATGCCGAGCAAAGGTCGGTTAACCAGATACTAAACATTTGCTTGCAACAGGAGTTGGGGCGCGGCGTCAGTACCTTTATTGCCGATGCAAAATCCGGAAGCACTAGATGTATCCTATCGGGATATTGTGAATAGGTACTGACGCCGTGACGATGATGACGCGACGCTGCTTTCGCTCCGATTCCGACGCAGTGGACGTGTAACTTAAGGAGTCCAAAGTCGACGTGCCGCCGCAGTTGACAAAACACTATTGGCTGGCTAAAATATTTATTCACCAAAATGCGGACTGTGTCGGTGGGTTCGTTTATAGAGTCCATTACATGTTAAGCATTAGTAACTAGCCTTTTCCCGCGTAATATCGTGTAACTACCTTGTTCAACATTCAAATGTAAACTAGGGCAAAGCTATACATTTTTCGTCTAAACCACCGACTAACGTCAATTTGACGCCTGACGACCGCTTCATTAGCGGCCTTGTTAAAGTAGGTAAACCACACACAGAGCAAAAACATTTTTGAGAACTTTTTAAAATCATTAGGTACTTGAAATATATCTACTTTAAAATTAAAAAGGTATTACGAAAGTCACTTCTTCTAGGTGAAGCTCTATTATAAATTTAGCATAAAATTATATTGTTATAATTATTAGAATAATAACTACACGTTTCACCGCGATATATAAGATTTAATAAGACCTATGATGTAGATATATGAATAAATACTAAAAAAATATATTAAAAAAACGAAATGATTTGCTGGAATGAATAGCATTTTACTCATTATCACTTAGCCCCAAAGTAAGTCTTATGTAAGTGATCTTGATCTTGTTGTTAATACTATTTCTGATAATGATCTACTGTTCAGGACATTTATTTTTCATAAAGGCCCTGGACATTTATTTCTCATAAAGACTACTTACCTTCCCTTGAATGAACCAATCTTATATTCTAGAATATTATCTAAAATTCTATTATACTAAAACGTTCCTACCTGAACCGTAGGCAATGAATCGAATAAGGACCTACGCAGCTAAACAGTGACCGCACAATAAATACTTATTCCCAAGGTAACCATGCTAATTTCTTTCATATACGAAGTATTGTAGGTAGAGTTAGGGGTGGAATAAAAGGTCAAACTGCCAACCAAATTGGATGGCATTTAATTATGGCGTATCTACCTAATAAACTTAATGTAGGTTACTGTTAAGTTTATGTTCTAGTTATTTATATCTATCAGACGGTACATGAAATTTACAGCAGTTTTTAGTTTTTTTTTATTTATAACGAAGTTCTCTTCGTTTGATGAAAATCTTACCTAGTAAGTGACATTGAGACAGTAGACATCGACGACGTGGCCGACGATGTATAACATTCGTTATACATCGTCGGACACGTCGTCAATGTCTAAGTCACTTATTCACTCTAGTCTGGAAGAGACCCAAGTTGGCTGGAAAAACAGAAGTTTTTCTTTTTTTGCGGCAGGAAAGAATATATTTAAGCTTAGAAACAACCGTTTATTACGAGTGGAAGGAATATCCACAAAGGCTGGTTATGCGTCGTCGTCTGCTTTTCCTGCAATGGAAAGGTGATGGTAGGATCAGGACATGAAGTCCCTGTGAACATTCCCAAAATGTATCCTATAAATAAAAGATCGCGAGAAAAGTAACCTTGCGGCGGGAAAATGTAAATTAAGGCTGTAAAATACCTTATTTCTTTAAAAAGTTTATTTTATATTCGTTCGTTCCTAGCCATATTCGAAGAAACAAGGATTAGATTAACTGAATTTAACAAAATATTTAGATAGTTATATAAGGATGGCCATAAATTGAGGTCGTGAAGTTGTAGGGATGTTTGTGCCAGCGCGCAGCGGGACGACGACATGCCAACTCTTTTCGATCACAGTAAAAAAATATTACAGTAGGACAGGGCTTTGAGTTTGGTCATTCGATAGTATCGAGATGTTCCATGTTGGTATGGGATTTGCGTAGTTCCATGTTAACACGCTAGAGGTGTTGTACCATATTCCATTAACTAGACGCTAGAGGAATGGAGGATGGAAACGTGTCGATGAGTTCTCGAAAAAAATCTATAATTAATAAATTGAATTTCTTTAGGTTTACAAAAAAGCTCATATACATGTTTACGACAAATTTCAAACTACATAATTATCAAATAAGTATTAAATTTTGATGTGTACAAAACTGTTATCAAATAAGAAATAATATGTTAATTGATTCTATTCAAATCAATTTCACTACTAGTAGAAATACTATCGAGTAATCAAACTCAGGGCTCTATAGAGCTATCCCCGAAGCAATGTTAAACAGTTTTTAAAATTTTGTTTTAAAAAAAAAACTTTACGGCGATGTGATTGAAGACTTGAACGAATGAGTGTAATTAATTACCTGCCTACTTAATATTCGGTATCATTAGGTTTTTAGGGTTAGAACGAAATAGATTGTTATCAAACATGTGTAAAGAATTTTTTTATCGCGCTTACGTACCCGTTTTTCTGGAAAAAAACAAGGCCACCAAATCCCCTATTTGGTGGCCTTGTTTTTTTCCAGATATATAATACCAGGCCGGTCTAGTAACTAGTAACGGAGATAAGTAGGTACTTATTTAGCAACAGCTTGATAACTTGCTTGGCACGTCATACTTAGATCATAATGTGAAAAGGGCTGAATTCTCTCTAGACTTCTAATAACTTACAGGCTAACTTTTTTTAAGAAAGAAAGCGTGCGTGACGCTTGCACAAGCTACTAATATTATAAATGTCAAAGTTTGTAAGGATGGATGTATGGATATTTGTTACTCTTTCATGCAAAAACTACTGAACCGATTAGGCTGAAATTTGGTATGGGTATAGTTTGGGACCTGGAATAACACAAAGCTATTTTTATGCCGATAAAAAGCGGGTGAAGGCACGGGCAGCAGCTAGTTAAATTTTTTACATACATACAAGTGTGAAGTCGATGTTCTGTTTTGTACATCTACTGTGGCGCGTGTCTCTAGAACATCCACAGGAATGTGTCTTGATTTAATCCCAGCGTATTAAGAGACTTAGAACTGTCACTGGCGAGATATATCACTGTTCTAATTGAGTATATCATTGTATTAGAGCATTGCTGATGGAAAGAGTAGCTTATTACGTCGAGAGACAGATACAGATTACGGCTTGATTACAATTTCATAAATACTCGTATATGAAAGATTAGTTATATTACAATGAATATCATAAATTAAAAGAGGCGTATTACTTTATCTACAAAGAAAAATACAAAAAATAAAACGGATTAGAACTCAGAAGTAAATAACTTTATTTCTTTAGGCTTACAAAATTACCACTGAGAAAAGAAAATTCTAAACTATTATCAAATCGCACTAATATTCTCAAGCTGAGCCTTACCTTTGATCTCCAAAACTACTGAACAGATCAAGATGAAATTTGTCGTATATTTAGAACATAGCCTAACTTAGACATTTAGACTACTTATTATACCGAATGCGCGTGCCAAGCCGCGGGCTGAAGCTAGTAAGAATAAATTGATATTAATTTTTTCTTCACTTAAATTATTATTGTCAACCAGTATTCAAAATTGAAATAGTTAAGCTAACTGCAGACTGTTGCAAACAATCGAGAGGTGGTTCTACTAATCCATGTCAATACCATAATAATTACCTACAGAGCAGTTGCAAGATAACAATGAGATTTTATGAGTGATGTGCTGGTGAATAGTTACTTTGTGCTTTAGGCAATCTCTATATTTTCGTACAAATAACCTATAACTTTTTATTGCTAAGTGCGAGCTCAGACTGAATATTAGGTTTCCGCTCTCGAGCTTTTAGTTTAATTATTTTTCCATGTCTATTCCTTTTATGGCCCTTTTCAATTATAAATGTCCCTATGGTGATGTGGCCCAATATACCTAACCATGTCGATGGGTCACGATCACGATTTTACGGGGCCATTTTACCTATACCTAGTTACAGCCGTTTTTTGTACGCTGTTCTACTCAATTATACTAATCAATGTTAAAATATCTCGTCACATAGTCCTCTCTCTTGCCAAATTAACTTTGACAAAGGATTTGATGATCGCTTTTTTATAGCTTAGGTACACAACAACCGGCTGTTAATCTATCCGGCCGCACACATACATTGTGAAAAGCATGGTTGTAGCGAGTTTCAATTGAATAAAATTTATCGAAATCAATATAGTGAGTTAAGGTGTTCTATTAATACTTCCAATAATTGTTGTAAAGGTGTTAACCTTTAGAACGTTCGAAATAGCAAGAGAAACAACTTTTCAATTGAATGATATAAATTATTCACATTACTCATTCTTTAACCCTTTTCGGTGAAATTGGAAAAGTAAGTCAATAAAAAATTCAATGCCCAAATGTCTTTTGAATGTCTGAAAGAATCAGATTGATTAAATCTTGAGGTTTCAACTCTATTTCTTGTTGATTTTTGGGGTCGCATTCTAAAAAGGATATTAAAGAAAAGGCACAACGTAAACAAATTACAAAGGTACGGGTTGGTTTGATTCGTTGATGCATTCAATATACCAAATACGGACCTAATTAACAATTATATAGATAGCTGAAAATTGCCTAGAGATGGTCCAAGAAAAGGATTCCCTATGGCGATTTGTCTGGACCACTAAATACCGTGGCCCCCCAGATTCCTATTCAGTACGACCAATGAGTCTTAGGTCCTTTAGTATCTTTAATATTTAAAAGTAAGTCTAAGTGCTTATTTTGTAGGTTACGTAAAAAATATAAAGTTATTGAAATCGGATAATGTGATAATGTTGGTAATCATTCTACATATTCTTTGTATATCCTGGATTTGTCTGTATTCAACTGTAGTAAAAGCACTCACATGGTTCTGAATGTGACATATTTTTGCTCTCTAAGAATAACTTTAAAAAACTGTTTCGCTTTTAGGTAATTTTTTTTTTGGTTCATTCTGGTTTGATTTGTCTTTTTTTGGTTATTACTATTTTCCATATTAACGTGCTTTTTTGTAAATAATCCTACTAATATTATAAATGTCAAAGTTTGTAAGGATGGATGTACGGATTTATGGACATTTGTTCCTCTTTCACGCAAAAACTACTGAACGGAATGAGCTGAAATTTGGTATGGGTATAGTTTGAGACCTGGAATAACATAATACCTAGGATAGGCTATTTTTTATCCCGATAAAACGCGGGCGAAGGCGTGGGCAGCAGAGTTTCAATAAGTGGCATCTTGATTGGTGTATGATTTTGTAAATAATTTTAAGGATATTGTACACCGTATATTGTATATGTGCCTTAATATATAAATAAAATGTTTTTGTTATAACAAATCAGATCAAAATTTGTTTAATTTAATTTAAGTTGAACATTGGAAATAACAAAAAAATATTGGATTGATTGGATTCGGTTATTCCCCTTCCATTTTGTCAATAGCGATTTGTAATGAAAGCCGCGTCGGAAATTAAATGTAGGCATTCATTGGCAACCTTTTGATTTACACTACTCCGACCTATCGATCCTAAACGACTTCCGATTCAATACACAGCGCCACTAAACCTTATTTACGTGCACAAAAGGGTGTGTATCAAAATATCCTTCTACGTATATTATACCGGCGTTCTTTTTCCTTCTGCCTTAAAAGCATGTTGAATATTTAGAATGGAATATTTTTTGAAATTTATTTGAAAATCCATTATCATGGTTAAATAAATCCAATAAATAACCAGAATAACCTATTGTAACAACATAATCTCTGTTTAATTTTGGGCTAGATGATGATGATATGTGGATTGTGCATTTTTGTTTATTTATTATAACATTTATAACTATCACAGTCATAGATTTTTTTTCGCAATTTTGTTACGCCGTGTCGCAACGCGAAATGTTTGCAAGGTTTGATGTCTTTTTTCTTAGTTTCCAAGTTTGCAGATAATCTGGATATGTACCGTCTATGACTCTTGTAGCGAAGTTGTCTGCTTTATCTTCGGAGTGCATCTGTAATAATACGATTTATAGCACACTTTCAAGTTAAAACCAGTGCATGTTAGAGGGAACTTTTTACTCGACTTGTTTTTTATGCTACCTACAGTGGACTTCCATTTACAAGTCATAAATTTCACGAGTAGAATACTGCGGTCACACTAAAATTTCGAATAAACAACACTAAATTCAAAGGACTCGATAAAAACAACGATATTATTTTCAAAAAATATTTATTCTCTTGAATTTACAATTTTAATGATAGTTCATCGAGGATAGGTATTTGCAGGAATGACTTATTACATAGGTACCAACCTACATTGTGCCTGTGGAATGTTTATGTACAAGGAAGAACGGGAAGTTAGTGAAATAATAAAATTATATATTATACTAACTACCTAACCTAGGTACCTCTTTTATCCAAGTCAAATATTAAATTACTGTTTGCAAAAATTCAGAAAACATTCTGCCTATGTTAACTATACAGAAAAATTTAATATAATCTTCATCATTAACCTATACACTTTCACATGCCTACGGATTCGTATCGTGTATAAAATGTCTAACAAGTAAACTACGCTCAGTTTATTTTGCGTTAGAGATATATGTACAATTACCTAAGGGTCCTTAAATCACTGGTGCATAGACGGATATCATCTCAGAACTAAAGTCCATATGGTGAGAAGGAGAGTGTAAATGAGGTCTGTGTAGTTGGGTTGAGCGTCGCTGGAGAGGGCGGAGGCGTGGCAGTCCGCCTCGTCGGCTCGGAGCTGCAGCAGCGGGATCCGTCTCCCAAGTTGGTCCTTGCAGGAGGCGCTGCGGACGGCACGCCGTAGCTCCGCGCCAGCCTCATTCTCCTGCAGCCAGCGCCGAAGCCACGCCCCGAGCCACGCCAGCTCGCACTCGCACCGTAGCGGATTCCCCGTCAATATCAAACCACCTGTACACAAATGAATCTTTAAGTTCACCTCGCAAACCTCACCTCACAAATTGCGGGTTTGACGATTCAGCCTCGTCTGGAAAAGTTTCGAGAGGCGTATTAAGAATTAAAACTCATTACGAAGAGTTGCGGTGCTAGGTTCAGTGCGCGGTGAGAGACTGTATATTTTAATAAAATACAAGCCTTCGCCCGCGTCTCGTCCGCGCTATCGTAAATATTTAATCGAGTATCTAACTCACTTTTGAGATATCGCTGAGTTAATTAGATGCCTGTGGGGCAACTTATGCGAACTAAAACGTTGGTAAATGAGTATCTATTATGAAACTTTGTATTCGCAGGTAAAGGTTTCGTGATGAAATTCATTGTGGAGCTACATAAGTGTAGGTTTCCTAATTATGATATTTAAATGTTAGAAGATTTAGAACGAAATACATTTTTACAAACCTGAAAGTAATTTGGTAGCTACGTGACTCCAACTTGTGAAATTCGGGTAAAATATGCCGGGATTGAGGGTCGTAAGCTGATTATAGCTCAAGTCGAGCCCCAGTTGTGGTATCTGACCCAAGTGCCGCATGAACGACGTCGGAAGTTTTTTCAGAGACGTATCTGTGATTCTGATAAATATCTGTTGGCTTCCTTCGAACGCTTGGAAAGCGTCATCGCATATTTTTTGCAGCTTTGAACCCCGTATTTCTAGGTAACGGATGTTGCCTGCATCGATTCCATGAAGCTGCGTGTTCATAAAGTCATCTGTCCAATCTACCACCAGTTTGTACAAGGAGGGGAGCGAAGATGTCACGTTCGAGATACGGAATGTGGAGTGATTTATTTTGGACCACGATTGAATGTGCAAGGAACGCAAGGATATTAAGGGACGGAAGGAATCATGGTCAACTATGTCTAAATATTTGAGTCCATTTAAATTTAAATGAGCTAAACTATTTAACCATTTAAAACTATTTGGCGTTATTCTCACGATTGGATTATACGACAAGTCGAGAGTGTTGAGACTATTCAAATGAACCCACATCTTTGGCACTAAAGAGGTAAGACGATTATGACTTAGATCTAAATGGCGGATACCCACTAATCGCTTTACATCAGTCTCCCTAAAACTGCTAATGTAATTTGATGTTAAATTGAGAATAGTTAAATTCATCAAAGGTAGATAAGGCACCGACTTTAGGCTTATATTTGCAATGTTCAAATGCCTCAAGTTAGGTAGATTGTGAAACAGTTCTTTGAAGTTTGCTCTAACCGGGTTTGAGCTAAGGTCCAGCTGGCGAAGTCCGCCGATACTGGAAAATGTGTTATCTGATAGAACTGTTAGCAGATTGTGACCTAAATTTAAGCTCAACAGAAACTGAGTGTTTCTGAATATAATACTGTCTAGATACTCAATACGATTGTACGACAAATCAAGATAGCGCAGAGTGAAACCAATTTGGGAGAGCGCAGTCACAGGGAACAGAGATATGTCGTTGTTGCTCATATCAAGATGTTCGATGATGGTATTCTTGAAAAGGTCTCTCGGTAACAATCTTAGATTGTTATGGTTTATCTTAAGATATCGTAATTTATTCAAATTGTAAAACTGTTCGACGGACAACTGGGATATATAATTTTGTGAAAGATCTAGAATTTGGAGCGAAATAAGATCGTTGAACGATTTTCTCTTCACAGTGTGAATATTATTATTATGTAAATCTAATATTTCTAAATTGACAGCTTCACCGAAAGCTTCACTCGGTATTATCGCGATTTTATTGTGTGATAAAATAATTTGTCGGATCGAGAGCTCTACGGCGATAAAGAAATTATTTGGCACTTCGTAGAGCTGGTTATACGAGCCGTCGAATATGTTAATTGACGTTTTTGATTCTCCGTCGAAGCGGTGGATATAGTTCCTACTCACGTTCAACGTAAACGTTACATCCACGCTCGATACGTTGCAAAACGCCTGCATCGGTAAATAAGTTAAGTTATTGCTCTGGAGTTCTAATATTTCCAGTTTTGGCAAATTAGCAAAGGTCTCGGCTTCCATCGCATCGATTATGTTACCCGCAAGAGATAAATATCTTAAGTTTGGTAAGTTTCTGAAACTGTGCTTAGTTAAGTTGTTGATTCGGTTGTAAGATAAATCTAAGTTTCTTAACTCTGGCATGTGAGCAAATGTTCCCTTTCGCAATGAACTTAAAAAATTGTAAGCTATTCTTAGGTTGCTCAGAGAGAGAGACACATTCTGATGTTCGCTATTCACAACTATCTCGACAATTCTATTGTACTCTAGATTCAAATATTTTATGTACGGAAATGCAGCTATTTCCGATAATATCAGGATATGAAAGTCATTATTATCAAAGGAAAGCCAGCTTAGATTTTCTAGACCTTCTTGAATCTCAAAGGGAAAGTGTCCACTAAAGAGCGTAGAAGACGACTCGAGTACGTGTAAAGAATTCGTGAGATTGGAAAAAGCTTGCGGATGTACGTAGTACAAATCGTTAAAACTTAGATTTATCTCTTTCACCGGCATGCTGGCCGGAAAAACGTTCATATAAATCTGTGCAATCCTGTTACCTCTCAAGTTAATAGTGCCGAGGGAAGTGGACCACTCTAAAAATTCGTTTGGTAACAAATTAGATATCCTATTGTAGCTTAAGTCGAGGTAACGAATGGAGCCGGGTTCAAGCGTTTGAAGCGCGGAGGGTATTGAAGTTAAAAAGTTGCCGGCCAGCGAGAGGGTTTGGATGCGAGGCGGGAGTGAAGGCGCCTCTTCCAACCGGTTGTAAGCCAGAGACAAATGGCGGAGGCGCGCAACCTCCCCCAGGCTGTCCGGCAACTCGCACAAATTGTTGTGTTCCACTTCGAGATGCTCTAGAGAGTTTTTCAACGATAGAAACAGATCCCGACTAATAGAACTCAATTTATTATACGAAACGGACAATCTTTCGATACGATTGTTTGAGAATACCGCCCTGGGAATGACCGACAACTCGTTAAGGTCGAGGATAATTTGTCTTATCTGAATTTCTTTCAAGACATTAATTTCCGAGGAGTCATTAATTCTATTATTACTTAGATCTAACTTTTCTATTCTTTTTGTTTTGTTGCTCAAACAACGGGTTTGGTTATTGTAGGTTATAAAATTGTGTCGTAAATGCACAGATTGTAGCCTAGGGAGTTTAAAAAGTAAATCACAGGATAGTTCATGAAGGAAGTTGTTGGATAGTTTGAGGATGGTGATGGAGGGGGGTAGGGCGTCGTGGCTGATGCTGCGCAGGTGGTTTCCTTCCAGGTCCAGCTGCACCAGGTGGTAGAGCGCCGTGAAAGCTTGCGGGACCAGTTCCGTTATCTGATTATTACTCAGCGACAAACTAGTCAAAGTCTCTTCTAAATGGTGCCATCTAATTTCGGGTCCAACGTGTACTATATTATTGCTAGAAACAAAAAAAAATACATTAATCCAGAGAGCTCCAGTGAGAAACTTTAATACAATGTAGTTTAAAACTTGTGCTTACTTCTGCAGATTTAACCAGTTTAAAACTTTTAAATCTTTTAAGCCCTGTTGCGGTACTTCAGTGAATTCGTTGTAACCGAGGTCTAAAGATGCCAGTGTTGCAGCCATAGAACTGGAAAAGATTAACTTTTATCATTTAAACTCTATTTTTCAATCTCTATATCTTTAAGGCTATACAATCTTTTGTACGTACCTAAATGCGTGAAGTTCTATGAAATACAGTTTATTCGCGACTAAAACCAGAGTTTGCAATCTCAGCCCATCCAATGCACTCTCTGGGATAACTTCTAGATTGGACATGCTGATATCCAAATGTTGAAGCTCTATCCGTGGCCATTCTGAAACAAGTATGCATTTTTCGTAAGTGTTGCTTATGTACCACTCAGCGGGCTTATTACGCTAAATCTGTGGATCCATCGATGGGTCATATTTCGTTTCCATCAACTTGCAATGAATTAGATAAACAATGGATTACTGGCAATCCCAGTTAAATCTGAAGCACCTAAATGAACGAAAATAGTTATTATGACACATTTTTGATCAGTAAAAGAAATAATTCTAGAAGACAGCGAAGGTCATTCTCGTTCCCAAGTGTCCAATGAAAGATGCTACATTGATGCCAACCAAACAAAAATTATAAGTGTTTTAATCAGAGCTGATCGAAAGCTCAGCCGTTTATATAAGGATATAATTTTGATCATTTTATTCTGTAGAAGTTTGAACTCTAATAAATAAAGAATGAATAAAATCCACAGCCAAAATAAAACTTGCTTTACTAAGCCTATTATATCGTTGCCTGTGCTTGGAAGCGCATCAAGCAGCTTTTTTGTACAATAACAATGACACAGCTGCGTTCGCGTGAGCTCTATAAACAGCTTTAAAATGAAGCACGCTGAGTCTATGCTATAAGCATCGTTTCCGACTAAATTCTATTTCACAGGAATATTTTCAGTTGAAAATAAAAGTAGAGCGAAGATTAAATGTTACGAGTTGGGTTTATATCACCGGCTCTTAGCAAAAGGATATAGTAAAATTTCAAAACAGGTAATGAATAATGCCATTGTCATTAATGAATACAGATATACAAAATAAATTAAATTATTTGTGATTGGTTCAGGACGTAAGCAATATTAAAAAATCCTTTTAGTTGGTTTAAAATCTGAAAGAATAAGGTAAAAACGATTGATGAATCATTAATAATTCTGGATGTATTTTCATATGTGAGCGAGTTTTAAAAAGGTTTTGGAAATGATTTCTCATGATTCACAAATAATACTGTTTCGTTTAAAGCAGGTAATTTTTACTGACTTCAAAAAAAGGAGGAGTTTCTATGTTTTGCGGTATGTTTGTCTTTTTCTGTATGTTCGTCGATTTCTCCGTCAATTATGGACTGATTTTGATAATTCTATTATTGTCTCCATACAATAGCGAAAAAATGTCATCAAGAAGGGGTTCCCAAAAAAAAATTATTCCCGAGGGATAAGTATTTATCCCGCATAAAATAAAAGCAATTTAAAATTGTGGAATTCGAAGAAGTTTTTAGTTTTCTCAAAACAATCAAATTTTCTCTTCAATAGATAGACAATAGTTTATAGCACACTTAACTTCGAAATAATTTTCTAAATAATAATTAAGGTATAAGCTACAATTGATGGTCTTATCGCCAGCAGCGATCTCTCCCAGACAACCTTGAATTAATAGGACTGTTGGATTTTATCCGTGTGCATAATAATTACTGTTTTGAAAATAAATAAACACTTTACAATAGGTACCAACTACAATTTTGAAACTAAATACCTACTCCTACATACAATTTTACAATTTATGTACATATGTATCAATACAATTTTATTGATACATACATATTTTATATAAATACATGCATATACATAACTCTAATTTATATTTAGAGAGAAATACAAGGCAGTGCAATTACAACAGGACAAATAGTGTTCTTTAACCAATTTTTTTAATATTGGCAGAGACATAGCACGCTAAATATATATTAGTAAAGTATATAGTAGTAAAGTATTATGGTAGTGACTCGTAGGGTTTTTGTCTACAAGTAGTAAGTAGTCTGGTGTGAATGTACTTTATCTTTGTGAGAACGATACCGTTTTTCACTAAACAAAAGAAAGTGTAATAATAAGGAAAGCGATGCGCTTTTTCAGGCTCATAGCCGGTCTCATCGCCCACAAAGTAGATCTGTTATGTTTTTCCATTGTTATGTAGTGCTCCGTGCCACAATTTTATTTTTTCCTGCAGGCGTTTTTGCTTTGAGTGTACAGAGCCGCTGTGTGTACCATCGCGTTACAATAAGTAATTCTACGAGTGTATAAATATATAGCAAAATAGCATAGGTAGCAAAATTGTTTTATGTGTGATTTGTGTGTCCCTAACTGTAAAACGAATCTTTAATTAGTTTGACCATCGTAGAGAAGGTACATACCTTCTCTACGATGGTCAACATACATATGTACATACATTTATGAGTAATGGACGAAAACCGGAATAAACCCAATCATAAAAACTTTATTGGGGTCAGCTATTCATAATTTTTAATGAGACACTCATCCCTGCCTGCCTTATTAGACTTGTTTTCAGTTTATAGTAGCAAGGTATAAGTACCAACTTATCTTACTGATTTCATTTCTTTTAACCGACTTGAAAAAAGGAGGACTCTTTATATTGGGCTCGGCTATAGGTATGTTTTTATGTATGTCCGTCGATATCAATGCAAAACTAATAATAAATACTAATTCCTCTGGAATACAATTTTATGCGACCACCTCGGAATCATCCTCTATATAACTGCAAAAGATTCTACCAAATTGGATCATCCAAATTGGGTGATTCTATATAACTGCAAAAGAATCAGCCAATTTGGACGATTCCACCAAATTTGATGTTTTTTCAAAACAATCAATTATTATTATTCGATTGGACAAGGGGCAACTTGGGTATTCTATAATATTAGAATGAAAAAAATATGTACATATGTATTTAGTAACAATTCCGCGTATAACCCTCTCTGATAGTATTCATCAAAGTAAGTTGTCTACCAGTTTCGTCTCATAGTTCATAATTCCTTTATTCATTACTTTTGTCACAAAATACAAATTACATTATAATCGTAAATCAAATTAATTAGTACATCCTAGAGCCATAAAATCATTATGTCATAAACAGATTGAGCTATCAGCCACTTCTTCAACTTATTCTTGAAGGATGTTATGGATTGTGCGCTGGTGATAGTAGTAGGAATACGGTTATAGACGGCCCATTACGGGCAGCAACTTCGACGTCTTCGTCAGTCGTCGGGGAAGTGCTTTCAGTCGATGTGAGTGCCTTGTGTTGTATCGGTGACTGGGACATCTTCAGGACACCACAATACTCGATCTTGACATTGAGATTGGTCAGCACAGCAACACCAACAGAGTCCAGCCAGTGATGTAGCCTCTCCGAGCTCCTCGCGCCTAGTTGGGTATTTTACACAATCATTGACATAAACACATCCTAACCCAGCTTTGAGAGGATCAAGCTCAACTTTGTTTGCTTAGTAGGATAGTATCTTACCTATGTATACCTGTATAGGTACGTAAGTAGTTTCACAATACAGTTTGTTAAGTTTGACGACCCACTATGCGCCCGGAATCATGAGGTATGAAACCTCTAAGGTGCAAGTGCAACCGGTTGTAACTATAGGTTTCTGAAATCTGGTTTCCATTTAGATTTTATTACCCAAATTTACCTGCAGCCAAATAGGGTGTCTACATTTTTTATTTCGTTGTTTTCATCCGCGATCTGTCATTGACTATAAGCGAATTTCTTGAGTGCGCTGCTGACTTCTAGGATTAGGACTCTGTAGTCTTAATATCTATGTATATGAAGCATAAATACCTAAAAGTGCAGACAGTAACGCCCGAATACGCCCGAATACTCAAACGCAACTCAGATTTAAGCGCGTCTCAAGTCGCCGTTTTTTGACAGTTTTTAATGAAAATCTGTCAAAAATTCGTCACTTGAGACTGTACTTAAATGTGAGTTGCTTTTGAGTATTCGGGGGTAAGGAAGTTTTTCATCGTGATCGCAATTGATGACGTATGACATCGTCGTAAGCTAAATAAAAGTATCAACGACATTTATTTTTTCATGAACATTTATTTTGATTGGTTTTGATATGGACCAGTGGAGCTACCTGTAGATTGTTTGCAACAGTCTGCAGTTAGCTCATTTGTTTCAATTGTAAATACTAATTTTAATTTGTTTCTATTATATGATTGTAATTTTTTAATATATAAAATTATTTTTTTATTTCATATGTTCGTCGGGACGGGTTAAATACTGAGACGCGTGTATTTTCTCGATAGATTAACACGACTGAAAATTGACTCTTCCTTGTAAAATCCATAATAAACACTTAATAAATGGGTTAATCCCAATGAGTTTTCATTAATCTTAATGATCACGAACCGCACTTTCTGGTGGGATAACTTTATATATATATATATATATATATATATATATATAGTCTTTATTCGTAAGTTTACTACTATAGTCGTAAGTTTTATACTTTTTGAGAAAATCGAATCAAGTCCCAAGTTGGCGAATGATCCGGTTTATTTGCTGTCGAGTGTATGTTAGGTATATTGAAATGCTTGTACGCCCGAGTAACCGAATCCAGCGATCTAAAATAAGTCTTATGCATTGACTGTAATATTGATTTACCTTTTTCCGATTTACCATACCATTTTCAGATTACCTGATTCGTAAACAATAAATGAATTATGATTTACATTTTATGACGAATATCTTCCTTGGTTAAATAAATATTTATGGACCTAATTTACAGAGTGACCTCAGTAAACATATCATCGAAACGATATTTACGGAAGAGAACCGGACAATAAACCGGAGGGCACATCCGGGCGTACGAAAATATGAACTGTCAAAACAAATCGACACTGCAACATCTGTTGTTTTCCATGACATGCCGTGTTGTGATGAATTTGGTATTGTGTTCCGATACCTGCCTGCTTATTTACGAAATTCGATGTTTGCTGTCAGCGATAAGTCCTTTTTGTTTTCTTTTTTTCATTCGAATTTACATGGAGTATTTTAATCGAATTCAAAAAAGGAGTAGGCTCTACTATGTTCGGGTGTATGTATTTTTTTGTCTGTCGATTTCATTCTGTTATTTTTCCGTCCTTTTTGGACCGATTTGGATACTTCTTTTGCAGTTGTACCTATAAATAATGATTCCGAGGTAGTCCCATAAATATTTTTTTTCTTGATGGTTTGGTTTTTATCCCGCAAAACTGTTCAACACTAAGGGATTCAAAGTCGATTTTTAGTTTTTTCAAAACTTATATTTTAATATATTTTTACTGTAAGATGTTTTTAAACATTCTAAATACTTATGAAACTCTCGGAATGCCAAGGGTGACGCGATAATTCTTTTGCCTGGATAGATAGATATTATGTGTGCGTTTATTGGTAGGTATTTATTTTAGTTTTATCCCATATATGCCCAAAAGCACGAAAACAACTCAAACTTTCTTCTCTCGCTTGAATGCCCCCAAAATGAAAATAGTAAATAATAAATTGTGTTTAACGCCATTTATGTATTGTATGATGAAATAGCTAATCACGCAGTGCAGTTTACCTGACAACACAGCTCAATTTCGGTTATTTAATTCCAGTGCAAGTTGTAACTTGATTTTTACCACGAAATTTATGCACCGGCTGTGATAAAAATTTTACTTATTATTTATTTACTAGGATTATAGTCTGTGTTTTTGTATATATAATAAAGGTACACAAGTAATAAGTTCTGTGTAAAATATGTTTTTCGGCCCGTTATTAGACCGCATATTTCGATAGGTCACTACCGACCCTCTGGGCAGATATGATACAGAATTCGCCCCTTTTCTCAGGTCACGTCGAGTATTTTTTACCAATGAAATACCTAGTAGATGTATTTTTTTTAGTTCCGTGAGGAAGTTTTTTTACGTATAAACTAATCTGGGGGACCACTAGCGGCGTAAGGGGGTCCACCCTGGGTACCAAGCTGGGGGGGTGTCATCTTGGCACCTCGAGCTCGCACACACAGCCAGATCATAAAAATTACGCTTGACGCCGTTATATATTTTTTGCAATTCTTACGTTTTTATTAATAGCCGAAAAAAAACAGCAAAAATGTTCTGTCTCCGCTCGTTCTCGTCTTAGCTTATACATGACTTTATTGCTAACTCCACCTCACCAAACTCCAAAATTACTGCGGCTCGCTGTGATTGCCGATGTCTTAGATACTTATTATTGTCAGGAGTTGAGGGTCGGAATTGTCAATAGACCTCCAAGGCGGCTGCAGCATTTTGTTTCCGCTTCTTGAGGGGCGGGTAAAAATTCGCCCTGGCTAGTGGCGGCGTAGCGTGAGCTGGTACCTCACGCTACGCCGCCACTAGGGGGGACCAAAATTATGTGGGACTCAACGTCCTGAGAAGGACGCAATACCCACTAAAAAATCAACAAGGCTTTCACAGATTCAATCAGCAACTCTGGAAGTCTGGAGCTAACGTCGATACCTCAGGGTACAACGCTAGGTTGGAGTTTCGAAGGTCACAATAGCAAGAACTTTGCTATTGTAGTATAGGACTGACAACACTCATAGCCAGCTGCCTAAGCTATATTGTTGATTTGTTTTGTTCGGTTATATTCCTAATTATTTAACATACTAGTCCCTTAGTCGAAATATAAAATTTTGTTGACTAAAAATAACATACTGCGCTTAATTTACTCATACATTTTTTACTGTGGTTAAACCGTTATTTGCCCGCGGGTCGATAGTGACCCTTCAAAAAAAGGTACTTTCAGAAACTGAAACTCAACATTAAAAAATATGGGTCCAATTATATTCCTTTAGGAATAACATATGCAAAAATTACGAAAATCGGAGACCTAAATCTTTCTGGGCATATATGGGTTATATTTGGATATATGGCAATAATTTTTTGGAGTTTTTATTTGTAACCCCGGCATAAAAATATAAAATTTGTAAATAAATATTCTAATGTTGTCTGTTTTATACATACTTCCTACAACTGTGAGTAAGCACGTAGCTATTAGAAATCTCATGGGCTTGCAATTACATAGGCTGTAGATACACATTAATTAGTATGCAACGGCGGTACCTATCTGATAAATAGGCAGGGCCAATAGATTTATGAGCTAGTAAATTTCTAGATATGTGGCAACATTTCGAGCCTACGCTTCTATAATCACCATGTTAGAAAATTAGCAGCAAGCTACGTCGGCGATGGAAATTGAAAACCCATTTTGAGTCATATTTCACAGTTAGGACTCCGAAATTTTGACTGTTTAGCCGCAAAATCGATCATGAAGCTAATTTTGAGATTTGGGTCAAGTAGTAATTTAATGCTTCTGATTATGCAGAATATAAATGACAATTTAGTGCCCAGTCTATCGAGAATTACCATAGCAACCGGTCAACCATGCTACACATTACGTGAGATTGAAATGACCGTACAAGTAATTTTTTTAGTACTCCTACCTCAGTTGGTCCCATATAAGTTTTTGATACAGAAACATATGTATATAACAATATAAGAAACAGAATCGATTGTCAACAAAAACAGTATTTCTGAAAAGCAAATCAGACAAAGTGTCCTCCGAACCGGCGCGTGTGAAAGTTTGTACGTAATTAATATTGCATATTTCAATAACCGATCAAATACTACAATGGAACGAACACTTCTGAATCTTATAAACTATTAAAAACAATAAAAAATGTATTTTACATGACCATAATCTTCGGTGCCACAGATAATGCAAAAATGGTCTGTCTGACCTCACAAACACTACTATGCACAATGCAGCTTTCCGTCACGTGACATGTACTCGTCGCTGTCATCAGCGCGACGACGCTTTGATTGTTTGTTGTGGATGTGGAGTTCGTTCACGTTGCTTACGTGAAATCATATTCGGTAGTTATGTAGTTATTGTATACTCATTAATCATATTATTATACTGTTTGGGTGAAATTGTGTTGTGAATCGTGTGAAGATTTTTAATTGATTTGGCTTTATATCAGACTTGATTTTCTGCACGACAATATTGACTTGGCTTTACCAACGGAAACTGATCGATTGCGCATTTGAGATTTAGCTACGAACATCGGACTCGAGCCTTCTAAGAACGAGTACTTGGCAGACCTAAGAACCTCATCACTAAGTAAGCACTGCCTACCTACGACGTACCCATATACACATAAACCTAGAATTGTTTTTCTCCGACAAATACATTATTAGGAGCATCTTGACGGGCATACTATGTATGTGTGAGGCAGCAGCTGCCTTCATAGTATGCCCGTGTGCGTGTGTAGACAGTGTATGTAGTTCACATCCAGTTAATAGGATTCGTTGACTGCTGCAGTCAACGAGTCCTACTGTATCTATGTGAACTACATTGTCTAAACACGCACACTACTGTGTACTGTATGTGTGTATGTATACACTGTATATCTGTATTGATAAATATCATCATCATCATCATCAGCCCATACACATCCACTGCTGGACATAGGCCTCCCCCGTACGACGCCACAAATAGCGGTCCTGAGCCACTTCCATCCTTCGACTCCCTGCGATCGCTACGATGTCGTCGGTCCATCAAGTGGATGGTCTCCCATGTAGGGTGGGATTTGCCATAATCACCACGCTTGGCAGGCGGATTGGTGATCGCAGTGTTGGTGCTTAAAAAAAAAAAAACTCAGAAGGAAGCTGCTGCCCTTCCTCTGGTAGGTTCCCTTAGTCCGTTCTTACGACATCCACGGGTTGAGTTGGAGGGGTCGATATTCGTACGCCGCGGCCCCACGGCCCTTTATTAATAAATATAGGGACCCCTATATATAATCGCTCTGAGAACTTGTACAATGAAAAATCAAAACCTCAATTTCCTAATTTATTTTGCATTTTTAATAACTTTAATGGCTCCGTGATTTTAATTAGATAAATATTGATTAAGTGTATTGTTTTAGAACCGAGATAGCTTAACCACATATCCATCGGTTCTAGGGAAAATTTGTAGAGCCAGTGACTGATGTCCTTTACCATATTCTTCCGGACTGTACTTTAGTAAAAAAAAAACCAAAATCTAATGCAGGATGGCATAAGATCGTTTTTCTGTAAGTAAAAATCGAACCTGTAAACAGGTGAACTTTTTGGGCCGGTGTAGCTACAAGATTCTGAGAGAAGGTATTAGGTCCATAATTTTTAGGGAAATTTTGGTTAGACGTCAAGTTTTTTGCGGTTTCTGGTTTTTTAGTACTCCGAGCTCAAATTTTTCGATGATAGTATTTGATCAGTAAAAGAAACAGGGTCGATTGGCAACAAAAAAGCTATCGTGAAAAAGGCCAATTTTTTCCTTAACTAAGATTTTGAAAAATGCTTTTTCTGTAGCTACACCAGTTAAGCTTTGCTTATGGCCCGTCCAAAAAATCAAACCTGTATATTTAGTTGCTTTTGAAACCCCTTTGCTTACGAAAAATATCTAGGGCTAGTACTATGAAAGCTTGCTAAGTCAGATCCATGACTTAGTAAGACTTTAGAAACGTCACTCAAGCATAAGCTTTTATGAAACCTTGCGTATTATACGGGCTTAGGTCATTGTAGAACTGAGTAGGTATATACTTTCAGAGGATAAAATTATGTACAGTGGAACTCATCGTTAGCGTCCGCTAACGGCGCTAACGGGGTCTCCCCGTGACAGGTTCCCAGTCTCGTAATTACATGAGTTTTGGTTTTATATTATAAAACTTGTTGTTTTTGTATATGCTAGCTATTTTAAATTTAACGAATTATTCTAGTTTTAAAAGAGTTCTGTATTCATAGAAATTGACTTCAAACGTAACAGGGGGGCGTCAACTAACAATGAACGCTACTACACTGTACTTATAAATATTCTTCTTTGTAGGACATGGCCAACGAACGCGAAGCTGGGAGCTGTGGGACAACATAGGTTAAATAAAAAAGGTACCTGGAAATCTGTGCAAAGGCACAGCGATGCATGACATGTGCTTAGCTCGGCAGGAACAGAGCGGGCTGCGCGCGCAAGCTTCCAGTTTTTCCGGCGCCAGCGCACCCACCAGCAGGCACGCCACCAGGGCCGCCCGCTGCCACACGCGCGTGCACCAACCATCGCCAAGCACCATCACTGCAACAAACCATCACCGTGACCTCCCAGACTCCCAACAATCGGTAAGCGCCATCACTGCAACAAATCATCACAGTGACCTCCCAGCCATCGCCAAGCACCATTACTAAAACAAATTATCATGGTGACCCTCCCGACCATCGCCAGGCACCATCACTGCACCAAATCACCATCGTAACCTTTCCAACATCATAACTAATGGGTGACGCAGGAGGTTGCGAGTTTGATTTTTTCAACGTCACAAAGCTTTTAGCATCCGGTGTACTTAGACAAAACGAACGATACATCATTGTTTGAAATCGGACTAAAAGTTTCAGCGCTAGCTCCCTTCTAACACTGAAGCTTCCACCGACAAATTCGGCTACATTAGAATCAGAATCAATAACTTTATTTCTTTAGGCTTACAAAATAAGCACTTAGACAAGTCAAATTTTATACTATAAACATAGTTATTATTATCAAATAAGAAATAAGGTTCATTCATACTTAGTGTGCCATCTTTATCAATAGATATTCGTAAAAATTGTACCTATCTTTTGTATATGTACCAATATCAAAACCTTTGCTTACTTTATTTGAGACTAGATGATGCTGTATGGATGTCAATTGTCCAGCACTATTTATTCATAACTAGCTGACCTGGCCAACAGTGTTATGCCATCAACTACTGAGGGTTGAAGATTATTTTATTACAGTACTAACTAATATGGCTATCAAAAATTGGGGTTGGTGTTAGAAAGGTGAAAATTGAGGGTTATATGCATATTACTATGCCAAACCATAAAAAAAAATTGGGATGGGCCACTCTTATCACTTAGGATAGGAGTATAAAAAATTATTAATGACCAATCTCAGATCTAACGAATATACACAAAAAAGCATACAAATCGTTCGAGATTGTTTCCGAGGACTTTGGTTACAAACACCTTGACACAAGATTTTTATACACATAAAGATTTTCTCAATCGTTTCGGTTCAAGGAATATGACACCTCAAAAAATAAGACGCTGTTCTCTTGTAGTTTTAAGTGTCTACTATTCAATAGCATAGGTATCCTTGTATAATTATAATGAGAGACCTTCTACAATCGGATGTAAGTAGCCTATGTTTGAGATCTTTATGAGAAATTAGACTTAAGCCAGGACTGAAAACTCCTTCGAGTAGATCATTACGGAAACTTTAAACTCGTGAAGTTCCGATAATCTTACCTAGCTGAAAGAGAGAAATTTTACAAAACATTTACCTGTCTTCTTTGGTAAAATTAACACAAAAAATGTGTTATAACATTCAGGCTAACGGAATATGCCGCTGTTTATGTCCCACTAAGATCTTTATCACCATCGTCCTACGCAAAACGAGTTCACCCACCGCTGAACTTTGAAAAATAATTATGAAATTGACGGATCGCAAAACGACTTGAATTGACTTCTTTGTTATTGGCAATATGTGTCTGGGTTGCCACCGATGGACGACTGATCCGTTTTTTCTATGATCCTGCTATGAAAATTACTTGGACATTTATTTCTTAGGCTACGTCCGCACAGACAGACGGCTTGCTTAGTGCCTAGCCACCAAGCGAATAGCTGAGTAAAACTAACGTTCGAAATGTTGTTCTTTTCGTGCCGGATCCGTCATCGTCACTCGAAATTTCGTATTTAGTGTTTTAAAGTACTGTAAGTTGTACATATGTCCTGATCATATTATAAGGATCAGGAGGCTTGCTACTAAACATTAAATACATTTTCTAGTGATGGATTGCTAGAAACTCACGTACTTAAGTTAATCACGTTTTGATTGTCGTCATATCCGGCCTCACACATTTCAAATAAAACTACCTATTAACTAAAAAATAATAATTGGATTAGGTGTTTTGTAGTAGGTAACATTTTTGTAACCTCTGATATTATTCAAATGGTTTAAATAAAAAAACAAGCTTTTCCTCATTATTTCCTTGTCTATTGATTATGCGATACACAAAACAGGATAAAATAAAATTTCAATCGCATTTAGTCAAAGGTCAGCCTGTTCATTGGATTTGATTTGATCAAACGAATTTCATCAAAACCCGGCTCGAAACATAGGTTGATTTAAAAGTTTTACTAAAAGAATTTGAGACCTTACTCAGAATAAAACTGTTAATTGTTTTATTCTATTTTCAGACCAATATTGTGAAATAAACTCAATGTATTTATTTTTGTAGTGAAAACTTTAATAACAAAGAATATTACAATCAAATAATAGAAACAAATTAGAACTAGTATTTACAATTGAAACAATTGAGCTAACTGTAGAATGTTGCAAACAATCTACTGGTAGCTCAACTGGTCCATATCAATACCAGTCGGAAGCGTCAAGAAAGACGCTTGCCTCGCTCAATCCTACTTCCTAATATTATTATAAATGTCGAAGTTTGTATGGATGGATGTATGGATATTTGATACTCTTTCACGCAAAAACTAGGCTGAAATTTGGTATGGGTATAGTTTGGGACCTGGAATAACATATAGGCAATTTTTTATCCCGATAAAAGGCGGGCGAATGCGCGGGTAGCAGCTAGTGTATACTTTATTTCAAAACGAACTCGACACCCTCCCATTTATTATTTGTAATCGACGTTGATACTAGACTAATATGAATGGGTCCCGCTTGTTCCACGAAACAGGCAATATGACTGATGGCGGAGATTTACTTTCATTGTGAATAATTCCAAAGATTTTCCAAATACACTTAAAGGTGGCGGTTGATCCGATTACCGCACTTGGAAATTTTCCCAGATTACCATTAAGGTGGAAATCTCAGGGAAAACTTTTGCCACTCTTAGCAGATCCAGATTCTTTGAAATAATTTTCACTTAAGCATACTTTGTGCTCTTTCATCTCTTAATTGTAGATCTGGCTGATAAAGTTGGAAAATCAAATTTTTCTGTATAGTTATAAGAATATTTTTTCATGCGTACTCAAACGTTGGTTGCCTACTTGATACATTTGTTTTACTCGCAAAGCAATATTAATATAATATGGCGTGTTTTAAAAAACGATAAACCGACTTCAAATTCCCTTACTTTTACACTATTTTTAAGTTTTGCCCCTGGGGATACAAATTTTATGGGACCCCTTCGGTATCATTTTGTAAATAATAGTGAAAGAATTTTTAAAATCGTTCCATAATTGGCGGAGATATTGCGTAACATACACGTACATACATACAAAAAAAACAACATACAGACGAATTGAGAACCTCGTCTTTTTGAAGTCGGTTAAAAAGACTAGGTACTGTTTATGTTAGAAACAAAGGTTAGTTTATTAGGATAGATCAGTTCAGACAGGTTCAGACATAATAATTAATTTAATTCAGTGGACAGCAAGCAAGCAGACTCAAACCTAATACCTCTTCGTCGCTTCTTTACTTTAGTCTACATACCGAAGCGACCGAAATCAAAATATCACTTTAATTCCAAATCAGTGTTTAATTTTAAGAGTTTGACCTGTTCTAAGTGTACATTTACCATTGAAACCATTTATTCATTTACGTATTTAACCATTTATTGTATTTACGGAAATAAAGAAACTTTGACTTTGAATATCGCACACCATAAATGTTATTATCCACAGTATAGACCATATTATGTAAGAGAATTTGAAACAGTACCTACCAGATAGCGCTTTGAGGCAATTACTCTTCACCATCATGTCAAGTACTCGTACTGTATGTAGTGTGTGTTTCGAAATCTAATAATCAAAACGTCACGTCGTCGTCGAGTAGGTAAATCGTTCGCGACTTCTTCAAGTTTCAACTACTTATTGGTTGTAAAAATATTACTTATTTGAATGGTTTGCGTTCACGCTCACCTTTTGTTTTATATAAATAAACTATTACTCATACAGGACTCTTTGTCCGAAACGCAAAACTCAAAGTGCTTTTTGTTCACTTCAATCTTTTTAAGGTAACGTAAGAAACCTTTACCTTGTTAGGTTGTTCGTTTTCGAATTGGAGCAAAAATCGTCCCAAGCTTTTTTATCCTCTAGATAATCTGATATTTTGTAGAAAGCTTCTTTAAAAGGATATGTTTGTCAATAAATTGAATTTATTTATTAGAATTTTTTACAATTCACTTGGAGTTTTGTTGTAGAAGCGTATACATTGTCATAAAAACTTTAGTAGTTTGATAAATTCATTATGAATGTAAGCGGGTTAACTACGAACCTAGTTTGTGTTGGAAGAACACCAACGTTTCATCCCTGAACGAGGGACTTCTTCAGGGTGAGTGCGGTTCGCGTCGCGCTCGTTCAGCGTCGCGGCGCACACTTCCAACACAAACTAGGTTCGTAGTTAACCCGCTTACATTCATAATGGAGTATACGTTGTCCTTTGAAAGATACATTAGCCTAGTTTTGAGCGCAGCGAGTTTATTCTTATTTCTAGTATTTACACTATGTATGTCCCGATCGATATTTCTATGAGTATACAACAAAATTAATGTTAATATCGGGATATTTACCATGATTTGTCGTGATCGAGTTGCGTTCGATAATGAAGCCGGTGGTAGTGTTAACATTCGTAACAAAAGATAAAGAAAGAGGGTAGATTGATATATCTGCCAGTAAAACTCGCAGTGACTTCAGTTGTTCCGTGATCATGGCGCATGTAACTGTGCCGAAATTAATATTGGAGAACTCAAAACTCAAATAATGTTTAATATCACGTTATTAACTTTAGTATTGTAAATAACCGTGATAGTTTCAGAAGTTTTAGTCACCTGACTAATAGACAACCCACAGCCCAAACAACTTATCCTAGAGACTTGTTTGCAGGGTGTAGGTCTGGTTACGAAAGTGTGCACTAAGAAAGGAATTATTAAGATAATACTTCAAACAAAAATGCTCTATATGTATCTCAGTAAACGGTATGTGAGTACCGTTACCGTTATCAATAGAACTACAAAATTGTACACGTAGTTTCCCCTTTAAAACAAACAAACATTTCATATATCGTTTTCTGAAATTTGAGTATTTTCCTATATCTTAGTTTAAACGAAAATGCTCTGTATCTCAGCAACTGTTAGCAATAGAAATACAAAATCATACAAAACAAACGCACATCTGATTCCTCGTTTTCTGAAATACTGTTTTCTGATGGTAATTTCCTATCTAATGGAGAAACTAAAGTTTAAGCAAAAATGCTCTATATCTCAGAAACCGTTATTAGAACTACAAAAACTTATACGTAGATTCGCCTTACAAAATGAACACACATTTAATTAATCGATTTCCGAAGTTGATTTCCTTATTTATACTAATATAAGACTCTTTGCCCTGACTCATAGTCAACCCACAGCCCTAACAACTGGTCGTAGAGACTTATTAACGTAGTGACTTGTTTAAACAAAAATGCTCTATATTTGAGCACCTGTTAGTTTTGCATCAAGATTCCTGTTACAAAACGAACACAGAGGGTGTTTTCCGCTTACAGATAAGCGTACGGCCGCCATTGTTTATGCGTGGAACCGTGTGTCGGTCCTTCCGCAGAAGATGACTTTTTGACAAAGCATGAAACCCCAGAAAACGTATGTACTTAACGTAAAGTAAACCTTGAAGTACCTATAAGGAACATAACAACCAATTTTGCAAAACAATCTAAAGCCTCGACGATTTTACTTGTTACCTACCATAATTACATTAGAAAAGCTGTACCGACTACATCAAACACAGCTAAGAACAATTTCGATGAAGTTGGATTTCAAACAGAAATAAACCTAATCCCTACATCCATTTGGAAGCTAAGATGCCATAGACTGACACCAAGAGATAAAATGTATAATAAAAAATCTTCTTGCGTCAGAGGAACACGTAACAATTTGCACACAACAGACGAAAAACTACTAAGATTACGCTAAGCTGATAACAACATATATTGCTTGCAAATGAAGGGGTCTTAATATAATCTCATCATCATCATCATCATATCAGCCCATATACGTCCCCTGCCTCCCGCATACGACACCACAAATAGCGGTCCTGAGCCGCTTCCATCCAGCGAATCCCTGCGACCGCTACAATGTCGTCGGTCCATCGAGTGGATGGTCTATCATGTAGGGGGGGTTTTGCCATAATGACCACGCTTGGCAGGCGGATTGGTGATCGCAGTGTTGGTGTTGAAAAATATTCAGAAGGAAGCTGCTGCTCTTCCTCTGGTAGGTCTCCACGCCAATCTCATCCCTATGTAATTGTACCAAAAATAAATAAATAAAAATAGTAAATCCACGGAAGACCAGCGCTATGGTATGATCTGCTCTACCATAGCACATGCTGAGTGGAGTCCGATTTTGTCAGTTTTTCTTTTTATTTAAGTTATGCACTGTATATTACTCATCTGTTCTGGTAAATAAAAATCTTTTGACTTTTACTTTTACTTTTTACTAAATAATTCATCTTTGCTCTTAGGCACGAATTACAATCTTAGCCGTCCACAGGAACCTCAAAATTACAATGTTATGGGACCAAAATGGCCTGTAAAGTGGTTTTGCGTTTGACCCACCATCGTGCGGCTAATAGAAGTGTGCCTAGCGCAAATCCCTGATAAGCCCTATAATGTGACATACAAGCGCTGGACTCATGTAGCGCGGGGTGTCGCGTGTTGCCCGCATTTATCGGCATTGAAATACGGTAAAAAAATTACTGTTGCCTTATAATTAATTTGTGTTTTAAACCTACTAGATATCACCGGTTTGATTGTTTCTGGCGTATTCTGGGTATTTCTAGGGACGTTTCTATCGAATTCTATTGATATTATAAAGGCAAGTTGGCCGAAGACAATGCCAAAACTATTGAATAGATTGAGCTGTAGTTTTGCACCCATAAAGATGAGGAACTGGAATCCTAACTAATATTATAAATGCGAAAGTGTGTTTGTTTGTTTGTCCTTCCTTCACGCCCTAACTAAGAAACCAATCGACTTGATTTTTGGCATAGTGTTACTTGAAAGGATGGAGAGTAACATACTTATTACTTTTTGTCCTGGTAAAACATCAAATAGGGTGTGTTACGGCTTGCCAATTAAATTTTTATTTAAAGGTTACAAATTTAACGCGGCTGAAACCGCGGGGAACACCTGGTAACATATACAGGGTGGAATATCATATGATATTACATAATTATAATATAATATATATTACACAAAAATAATATAATTAAAATAATATGCTACTTTTTATCACAAAAAAGGTCTGCAAAGCCGCGGGCAGAACCTAGTAAAGAAAACAATATCTGACTGAGTTGGACATGGACATCAAATTATGAAAAGCCAGGAGAAGTCCCCTGTAGTTACTAATCCTCAGTATGATTTGCCATCATTAACTAACATCGAAAAAAGGAGGAGGTTCTCTGTTCGGCTTATGTATGTTTTTTTGTATGTTCGTCGATTTCATCGTCATTAATGGACCGATTTGGATGATTCTTTAGGAATTGTATACATAATGTACCCGAGGTGCTCCTCGGGTGCGCTAGTTTTATTCTCGAGGAATTAATACTTATCCCGCAAAACTTAAAAAAACAGTTTAAAATTAAGAGATCAGAAGTCAGGTTCTAGTTTTTTAAAAAAATTCTTTTTTTTATTATCTAGATGTCATGTCTATTAGAATATCCTGCTATAATATTATAAATGTGAAAGTTTGTATGGATGTACATATGTATGGATGTATGGATATTTGTTACTCTTTCACGCAAAAAACTACTGAACCGATTAGGCTGAAATTTGGTATGGGTATAGTTTGGAACCTGGAATAACATATAGGCTATATTTTATCCTGATGCCAGCGAAGGCGCGGGCAGCAGTCTGTAATGTGTGTGTTATGTATGGCCAAATAAATATATTCTCTTTCTTTCTTCTTAGAATATAGAAACAAACAAGCAAAGATTTTACATACCTACTGTGTTCCCACAAGTAAAAAACACCAACAATATTCATATCTCGAACCGTGCTAGTCATAGTTATTTTTTCCTGCAGTTGGATTTGCTGGTTGAAAGTTACTAGTGTTACTGGCTGTCCCAGATATTTAACTCGATAAAGTCCGCTGAACAACTTTAAATAACTACAATACTTTGCAGTGTTCAAGCGTTGGCAAATAACGAAGTTTCGACACTTCAGCTGTAGTATATTAAAAGCAATAGGGTTCTCATGTTCTGTTCGTCTGTCCGTTCGACTTGAATTAAATTGGTGCAAACAAGCTGCATGGAAATAGTAAATTAAAAAATAATGCTGGCAAAACACAGCATTACTAGCCCCAAACTAAGTAGAGTTTGTGCTATGGGTACTAGATAACTATACAAATTACGATACCCATACCAAATATATTACATAGATTTTTCCTCCACAAGCAAGTCTTTTAGCTTTTATATGCGATGACACATAAATGGTTATATTAAAGTTATTATTTAAGTTTATTTATACGGTGTGTAAACCTGTTTGTTCTCCGAATAAAATAAAATAGATAGATTTTTCTTATTACACATAGAAAACACTCCGATGGGTTATCGGAGTGTTTTCTATGTGTAATAACTGCATGCAATGCAACAAATATCTACAGACCAAACAAGCCAAAGAGAGAGAGTTCGATTCCCGCCCAAGGCGGGAATCGAACTCGCTATCTCCAGTGGCGGACCTTCGCCCGCTGCGCCAGTGTCGTCCGAAGTATAGACTCGAATCTCAATAACGTACGTATACAAGGTTCTAGTACTTGCTAGGTAACTACCCAAATTGCATTGCGCTGCAAAGGGAATCACTGATGCAAGATGAACGTGGAGCTAATCCGTCGGGATTGGGAAACTGTGTGGGAGATCTAATATCAGGAACTTATCAGCACTATTAAATTACAGATGGACGACTGATTTACGACGGCACGGCGGCGGCGAGACGTGCGAAGGTCCGCCTGCGACGAAAGAGGTTGCAGGTTCGATTCCCGCCTTGGGACAAATGTAAGTACGATCTGCAACTAATTGTTTCGTGTGTTCTGGTTTCTATTTATAATAAACAATATTTATCGATGTAAAGTATTCTATTAAGCTTCTATTAAGTATATCAGTCATCTAGTACCCCTAACACAAGTTCTGCCTAGCTTGGATTGTGCTGTGTGGCAGCATTATTCATTTATTTATTTTATTTACAGACATAATAGCTGTGTCTGTCCTGCAGCTGTGTCTGTGTTTTAAACTACAGACGTAATAGGTAAGAGCAGTTGTGTTTTAAACCTTGGATGGAAAGCTTTTTGATGCTTAATTGTTTTATTGCTTCATCTGTCTGCAAATATTATGTACGTGTAAAAGAAGAATTCTAAAACAAAATAACATCATAGCTGTTTCAGTTATTAGTGGTTTTTTTATAGATTGAATGCAGAAAAACGGTACAGAGTGAGTTGGACTCGCACACGAAGGTTTCCGAACAAAAAAATCATGTAGTTATAAAAACAGCAAACAACAATTAATTAGTTGTTTCATATATCAGAAAAACCAATAATGACCCGTTTGGGGACCGCCTTTAACTTTTTAGTTATTATATATTATTTTACGTTAATGCAACATAATTTCATGTGTCTATTACGGTTCAAAAGATACAGCTATTGTTAAAGCAGAGCACAAAAACAGAAACGCAAAAACGTTTATAAATACACACTCTGTGGAAATTTCAACTGTCTATTACGGTTCATGAGATACCTACAGCCCGGTGACAAACAGATGGACGAATGGATAGCGGAGGCTTAGGTAGGGTCCCGTTGGCTTTGGTTACGGAACCCAAAAATACCATATCATAAGTCTAATAAAATCACAAACGGCCTAGGGTTTTAAAAAAATATCCCTACTTTTTAACAGACTTCAAAAGGAGGATCTCAATTCGTCTGTCTGTTTTTTTTTCTTGTACGTATGTTACGCGCGCAAATTATGGACCGATTTTGAAAATTCAGTCACTATTATAAAGAAAATGATCCCGAAGGGGTTCCTTAGGGGATTAGTATTTATCCCGCAAAACTTAAAATAAATGTAAAAGTAAGCAAATTTGAAGTCGGTTTATCGTTTTTTAAAACACGCCATATATCATATTTCATTTTAAAAGCTTGACATAGGTACCTACGTTTTACGGTATGACACTTAGCACATCGTTATACCGAGGCTGGTATGTAGATGCCCCAATTCATACCATTCCTGCATTCCACGCCATGCAAGAATAGCAGGGCGATGGCAGTTGCTGTCAGAATTCAGTGCAGTGGTATTATTCAGGTTTAAAACGAGACCTTTATAGAAATTACATTTGACATTTTCAACTCTTTTATGGAATGAGTCTCGGAAATCGGATTGTTAATTTTACTCTCGAATACCAACGCTACTCAAAATTGGCTCGTCTCTGTTTTTTGATAGTATATTGATAGTGTAGATTATGTGTCAAAAATTTGTCGTAGGTATGCCCACACAAGGTATGCCTATTGAATATATACTAGAATAGTCCAATAACAGTAACAATAAACACTCCATTAATTAAATAGTATGTTTCCAACATATTCATCTGAAAAGAAGTCTATACTATCAATTGATATACAGGTATAGGTGCCTATTACCCTTGTAATACCAATAAAGTTAATCAGTGCTAGTACGAATGTGAATAAATTCAAATATAATTATAAAATATTAGCTAGTAATAATTTTGCGAAGGAGAAAGGTTAGTGCAGATCGCAATGGTTAATGGTCCCACTGCAATATATGGAAGATTTATCGGTTCTTCCCTAGCTCGATACCGCTCGTAAACGCTGAAATGTTTGATCTGAATAGAATTGAAATCTTCTGTAAAGAATGGTTTTTAATGCTTTTAAGATCACCACATTTAATAGATTCGTTTGATTAGTTGTGATAAGTTTCTTGATAATGTGTGATTTAAAAAAGTTCTGGGACCTGAAAGTGGCACTTTTTTTCTAGAAACGCCATTTGGCAGATCGAAGTAGATATACACATAGATAGCAGAACTTAGTACTATCTAATCCTCAAAGAAATGTTATGTACATATGTATGTAGATACCGAAGATATCACGTCCATGCAGGTCATTCAAAATATTTGAGAAAGGAAAACTATGGTATAAGGAGAGGCTATAGTCGGCCTCGAGTTTTCTTATACGACGTGGTTAGTGCCGCCATCTTCCCCTTGATATGAATTTTGAATATTCAATGCAGTATTTTATCAAGGTCAAGATAATAAAGCTAGGGATACCGGGCGGTTCTACCGCTGGACTGACGAAATGGAAACCGATCTTTGCAAACTCGATGCTACTGTAGCTGGCAAGAGACAGCTCAGAATTCAAAGCCTGGAGAAGGCTTATTTCGGAGACCATAAAGCCACTAGGTCTTTTAACCACTTACGGGAAGAAGCACCTACTAAGAGAGTTGTATTTTATGTCGTATTTTATAACTGCTGTATAACATGTTGACCCGAACGTGATGTAATTTTTGTATTTGAAGATTTTGAAGTTGCACATTTGTTCATCATCATTGACACCTTAGCTTCATAAAAGGTGATTTAATTGAGATAAATTGATCACAGTTTTTAATGTCTCTATAAAAATAAATTGTAAATCTATAGTAAAACTCTAACTCAACTCAACAACTAAACTGTAACTCTAGAGTAAAACCACGCTGCTGTCACACCTGTAAAGGAACCAGGTAAAGTATCGAACCAAGTATAATAGTGTCTATCTCTGCTACCCCAGTAAGTACCTTCCTAATATTATAAAACACACCTACCACAATACAATTTACGTAAAATAAAAATAACAAGCTTGAAAGTAAACATTTGGCATATTATTAATTTATACCTATGGCACCTAAGAATATGAAAAGCATGCAAGCATACTGTAGAAAGGAAGCTAAATTTTACGTTCATAAAAACAATAATTTCCTTTAATTATACCTATCTTGAATAATGTAGGTACAATTTCTTTTTCGTCGCCTATTATTTTTTGTTGTGCCGCACGAAATTGTTCCATCTTTTTGATGTCGGGTTTGTTCAAAGAACTCAAATAATAAGCGGCACCGCTTCATAATAAACGGGGGAAAAAATTATGCGAAATACTTACGATTTATCCAATATTTAATTCGTTTATAAAATATAGAACTTTACTTACGAATAGTTATTAAGTAAAATCACATCTCAAATTCACCACACTTAACCAAAGTTTCATAAAGTTATAACTTTCGAGGTTTCATTTGTTCAATTTAGGTGTTAAATTCACTTTGAACGAGGCTTAAAATTTTTAGCGACATTTTAAAGTTCTCTGTTCGAAGTGGTGGTGGTCCAGTAGGGCAGTTTATTGGAGCACGAAACGCGACCGATCTCGGGGGCGGGTGGCTTCGGACTGAGTGCCAAGGCTGCGAGCGGCGGGAGGCGCTACCCCACACAGGTATGAGGACCTCATCCTTATCATATCATCAACTAATTCCTGAATGTATCTCGACGTTTGCCTTGGCCTTTGTGGCCACCGCTTCGTTTGTCCACTGTTGCGTTATAAGATTTTATTAAAATCTAGGGGCGCATTGAATTTCAGAGATTTCCGTTTTACTGCATCATACGGGTTCTGTTATTAGAAATTAATGTCACGTGTCCGTCTTCAATCATAAACTTTATAGGATAGTTTTATGTTAGAATTTACTACTTTTGATAATATTGAACTGAACTTATTCATAGAATTAGTTGTGAGGATTTTGTCTTGATCATAAATGGGTGTCTTTGTGCCATGTTTCCAGGGTGAATTCTTTAAAATTTTTGTTAAGTCCGCAAATCCCTTTGGTTTCAAGCACAATAAAAAAGTCGGTCAAGCGTAAGAGGGCAGATTCGCGTCGGGCCAGGTCCTTACCTAAATCCCTTTAGTTGATTAAGTCATCAAATACTATAGTTATGGAAAGACAATATTGCCTTTTCGTAAATATGTGTCCCTTTTTCCACGACGGAAGGGCAACATCCCGTGACTTTACTAAATAAATGTTTGTAGTTGATCCACTGAACCGATTTCTATGTGTTTTTTCCCTATCGGAAGTCGGTTGTCCCATCTGGCATGCGCGATTTAGTTTCACGCTTAATACACTGAAGGACGAGACACAAACATTAAAATGGGAATGGGCCTCAAGGGATTTGCAGTTGTAAAGAGTTGTGTGATTGCGGCGTATCTGAACACTCTTTTATTTTACTGTGGGCGTCGGAACTATAATGGTAGAGTCATAAAAGTTGGTACGCTAGTTACGTTCAGTGAATCGTACCCGCGATGATTGTTCCCCGGTGCGGGATACTGAATGCGTCTAGACGATATTGTGTTTTACAAGGGGGGTATAACACAAACAGTTGATTGTATTTCTGTGTGTAATGAGGCGCGGGAGAAATCGCACGATTTCCAAGTTTACACTCGAGTACCTTGGCACTCTGGGTCGGCTCCGCCACACACGACGTAAGGGTCTTATGTATATCAGGGTAATGCCGCCGCTACGTTTTACTGTTACCGTAAATTTTTCGCTGGTTATGTTTTACAACTTTCCATACCGTAAACTTAAATAAGAATGTGATGATGGTCTGTTGCAAACTTTTGTTAACAAAATTGTGGAAGATATGTATTGTCTTTATAAATTATTGCAATTTTAGTGCTGCGGTTTACTTATCCCACCTTGACAATTATTTTCAAATATAGAGAAGTATGAAAAGTAACTAATTGTATAAGTTTTCACCTCTAGGGCGGGTACCTCGTTAAATTCATAGTAGCATCGAAAATCCTCAATTATTCCCTTAATGTTCTTTTACGACAGCTTGGTATTTATAAAATTTTGCAATCCTGAAATCCACTGTAAATTAGTGTCCGCTGTTCTTTTAGTACGTCGTAACAAAAACATGAAAATAAACAAATTTGTAAACATTGCTTGACCTGAATTCGTAATAATAAGCTCGAGGTCATTACGTTTTTATTGGCCTCCACACAAATTACTATAAGTACTTACCTAAAGAGATCTTACTTCGTAAATTTTATTTTACGTTTTTTACTTAGATTTAACACGTTCACGTGATCGTTTATTGTGACTTTATTCATAGTGACGGCTTTTTTGTCTATAAATTCAACGAATCGAAAACATTAATGCATTCACTAATGCGGGAAATCGCTGGATGCGGGCGGCGCAAAATCGGTCATCGTGGAGATCCTTAGGGGAGGCCTATATGATGATGATGATTCACTACTGTTATCATAAAGTTAAACACTATCATCACATTTTGACCTTTACCTTTATTTCTTCTACCCATATCTAATGTCTGTATCACGTTACAATATTAAAACATCTCCTCACAGAAGATGAAATTGAGCGCGACAAAATACTGCAACGCGTTTAATGCCTACTTACCTAATACAGGTAAGCTAGATAGAGCTAGAAGCACCTTCAAATAAAGTGCACATAATTGTCAAGGTGAGTGGTGCGCAGTACAGTCGCAATTATTTACCGGCTAGACATAGGGGGATGAAGAGTCTTGAGCCCGCGCCAAGAGCCACCGCGGTCGCTCAAGAACCTGCCTCACTTGCATTCATAAGCTTTATGCCTAGATTCTAACTTGACGACATCCCCCGTATATTTTTAAATTCAAAAGCAGTTTATTAGACGTGGTACACGTGACCTGAAATGAGTTCTGCATTGTTTACGAATACAATAAAAGTTTTTATTTCCTTCCATACATTTAGCTCTTACTGAGAGGAACTGCTTTTCATAGTATGATAGCAATTCAATAGTTTCATACTATAATCCAATAGTTTTGAATGATTGTGAGTGAATTGTTGTATTTTTATCAGTACAACTTTGACACTCGCAATTGAACTATTTTGTCGTTTTAGTATTGTGTGCAAACTCGTACTAGTCGCTCTGGATATTTCTGGCTAATAAATGTACCTACCTACACGCCGACATTTCTTCGCCTTTATCTCTCAGAACTTAGGTGATTCTAGATGATTCCAAATGTCCAGTTACGAATCGCTACTTTTGACGCCATTTTGGTAGTATGACCACAGATTAGGTAATGTTACTTCGGTATGACTAAAAATAAATAATTTCACGTAGAAATATAAATCTACAGTGTTCGCCCGAGAGCTAGACGCCTTGTCGATGTACGAATGGTGCGAGGTATAGCTTACACTGAGGAAAAACTTCCAAGCAAAATAGGCCTCCTGATCAGAAGGTCTAAGTAGCTGAATATCCAACAGCGCGAAACGTCTAATGAGCAGTAAGTCTAAATAACCAAATGTCAATGTAGAAAAACGTCCAACTATTTAATGGTCTGTATAGTAGAACATCCATTTAGCAAAAAGTCATTTATATAATGTGTACACTCATGATAGAAAGTAAAAGTTAGTTGTAAATTACAATAAATTTATTTGATAAAAACAATATGTCTTCCACAATACAATATGACCGAGTGATTTTGTTTTAGGGTACGCGGTTAACATTTATTTAGTATATGCAAAGAGACTCGCGAGGTCTACAGCTCACAGAGCCACTAGTAAAGCCGTGTCCATTTCCCTCCCAATGCAATGTAGGTATATGTTGAATTTTGTGCCTGAGTATGCAGATATTTAAGGATCTGACGTTTTGTTAAATGGATGTTCTGCTATACAGACCATTTGATTGTTAGACATTTTGCTACATTGACATTGAGCTAATTAGAGTTACTGCTCATTAGACCTTTCACGCTGTTGGACATTAAGCTAATTAGACCTTCTGATCAGGAGGGCAAAATCGTTTAAAGTAGCACTAAAATAATGTATGTTGCATCCCGAAAAGATGGCACAAATACCGATCCCTGATCCATCCACCGCATCCCTATGACCGCTACAATATCGTCGGTCCATTCGGTGGGAGTTACTGTATCTTTATTAAGTAGTTATTAATGTAATATCATATAATATATCATCATCATCAGCCATTGTCAACCGACTGCTGGGCTAGGCATAGGGCTCTCTATATTTATGCGGTTCGCCTCAGCCTTATGCTAATCTGGACCAGGTGAAGCCTACGGTTTTGCGTATGTCATCGACATATAATTTATACTTCGCGATTTTGTTTTTACGCACTTTATTTTTTTCCCCAATAGATATCTGGTGCTTTTATGTGTAGATTTGTTGGCGCTCACAAATTTTGGGCTTCAGTAGGTAGATATGCAATAAAATTGAAGCTGTGTCAAATGCAAAATAAAATAAGACTTTCAATATTTACATTTTACTAAAATGTTGAATGACCGCTATTCGTGGCGTCGTTTTGGGGAGGCCTATGTTCAGCAGTGAACGTATACGGGTGCTGATACTAAAATATTCCTTAAGCAAATAGCACGAGTATTCGTAGCTTACGTAACTTAAATATACATATTATACCTACAAATACGCAGATGTTTCACAAAGGAAAATAAATAATCTTTATCTTTCCGCGGAAGGAATACTGTTTCAACAAATTCCCCGGCAAAGTCTGTGTGCGTAAGAAAACGCGTTGGTAAGATGCATCGACCGACATACATATATATGTAGTAGGTAAAAGATTTGATAGTAAAATCAACATAATGTCAATACACTCAAAACTATAATTAAATCAACGTTAGTTTTAGCATGTGTATTTATAGCAATTCGCTTTTAATGGTCGCTTTTTTTTAACTTTTTCGCTAGCTATATTTCTTGCAGAATGCAGAGAATACAATTTTTTTTTTACTATAACGACCATTTTATGTACATTCTACCATAATAACCAATATTTTTCAGTTATATAGGTATATATTTTTAGCTGAATTATTCTGAGTGCTATTCCCAATTTATAATACCTAGCCCCGCTGGCACAACGAATGTTAAGTACATATTTCCTTTTTTATTTGTTTCACTTATGTATTTGTAGGTTTTTTCACATCAATCATATTTTAGAATAATAAATATCTATGTAATGTATAGTATGAAATATATCAGTCATTTAGCACTCATAACCTCTGCTTAGCTTTGGGCTAGATGATGTTGTGTCAATTTACAACAATATCCCACTATCCTACAAATATTATAAATGTGAAAGTTTGTATGGATGGATGAATGGATATTTGTTACTGTTTCACGCACAAATTACTGAACGGATTAGGCTGAAATTTGGTATAAGTATAGTTTGGGAACTGGAATAACATATAGGCTATTTTGTATCCCGATAAAAAACGCGGGCGAAGCAGCAGCTAGTTTTATTATAATTATATTTTAGCCGGAAGCAAAGCCTGGACTATGTCTTGCTCACTTGAACCAAGCTGTGAATATATCAAAGTGCTTTATTTCCTTTAGACCATACAGGACTCTTGGACACGTCACAAAATTAAAATTACTTAAGTAAAATAGGGAAATAAAGTAATAACTTTGATTTTTTGTTCACTTCAATCTTTTTAAGGTAAAGTAAAGAAGCGAACAAGAAACCTTTACCTTGTTAGGTTGTTAGTTTTCGGGTTGGAGCAAAAGTCGTCCCATGCTTTTTTATCCTCTAGATAATCTGATATTTTGTAATAAGCCTAGCACAAACCATATGTTTGATAGTTTGTTTGAATTTATTTATTGATAACTTTTGCAACTAACTCGGAGTTTTGTTGTAGAAGCGAGCTAGTTATATTAAATCATGCTAGCTCACGTATTTGAATATCCAGACATTAAAATTTGTATAGTTTCAAGTTTCCAGAATTGTTACAACACTTAAATTTTATTTAGAAGCCTCAAGATTTCCAATTAGTACAGTGAATAAGTATGGAAATGAGACGACTGACAAAGACTGAAGTAGTACCATCTACCATAAGTACAAGCAATGCGCTGAATGATGGTGACGATGAAAAAATATACCTTTTTTATGTATGGGCATTAAACTTTCAACGAACATAAAAAGTGAAGTATTCTGCTGGCCGAATAGATGAATAAATAATGAGATTAAACCCAGTAGGTGATTGCTGTGATAAACAATAATACGAAACTTCGCTTTATTATAGAGGTAGCTGACTAAATAATCAAGTAGACTACCTACATATATATTTTGTAAATAAAGATCACAATCTCAACTTTGCTCCGCGTTTCTTTCTGTACGAATACCTACCACATTATAGCGGTAAAATCTGAAGAATTGCAAACTTTTACAACTCCCCGAGTTCTTTGGGAAAAAGCAACATTTCACAAGCGTCATCCGTGTTCAGTCTTTCCATTGTCCCTCGATTCCTTCAGGGCCACAGAGCCCCTTCTCGACCTGCAAATTGCGGAACTCTTAAAAGGTTAAGATGTGCTAAACATGAAACTTTTACGACTTTTTGTCGCGGGACACTTTATTTGGAACGGGCTCAGAAATAATCGAAAAGCTCAGAGCGTACTTTTAATTAGTGCACTAATATTGTTTCTCCTCGCTGAACAAACATTACCGACCATATTAGTCGTAGACAAATCCCAGAAGTTCTGCGTTGAATACCGAGATAGCTCGACAGTCTATGTGCAAGTTTGACTCATTAGCAACCTGCACGAAAAATCTCGTTAACTACACAGAACCATATTAGTTTAATTGAAACGGAAACCTTCAGACTTTCAAACAAACTTTTGCATTTGTAATGTTAGTGGAAGTTTCACGAACATAGCTTTCTTTACTGGAAGTTCGTATAGTAGCGGGATATTTTAATTTAGCCCGAGGCGTGAACTCGTGCAGCGGAAAGATAATGGCGGTTCTTAAAATAAAGCCTTTGCGTCATTATTCTGTGACAGTGCTCCGGAGCAACGCCACACAGCTAACCACTTTCCGTGCCACGACGTCCCAACGCCGATAAGTATTTTGACAGCTGTAAAAACAAAATTTCAACTTTCACGTCGTTGATATAGGAGTGACAGTAGAGTGATGGGTCGGGTCGGAGGCACAGGCCCTGTCGCGTAGATCTGTAGGCTCACAGTTGCGATGGTTTGCGTGAATGTTTCCCTTAACTTGAATATTGTGTTAATGAGTTACTTTGACGCTGTTAGTTGTTATGAATATGTATGTAGATAACAAGACACCGCGGTTTTGTACTGTATACAAAGTATTTTGCCAATGTACAGTCAGCAACAAAAATATCGGGACAGTTTCAGAGTGAATCTAATCACGTCATCACTCTACTGCCGAAGAACTAATTCATAGTTTATAGTACATATTTATACAACTTTATTAATAAAGAAAATAACAATCAAATAATATAAACAAATTAAACTAGTATTTACAATTGAAACAATTGAGCTAACTGCAGACTGTAGCAAACAATCTACAGGTAGCTCAACTGGTATTTATACATAACATTACAAGTTACAGGTCAAATAATATACGTAGGTACCTTACACATAAGGATTACAATAGAAACATATTTCTTTGTCAATGTATAGGTAGGTAGTTCAATTAATAAGTTAACTACATTGAATTAATAAAATTTATTTTATGACAATTTCGTGTTCAGCCAGTTTACCTACCATACCTATCTCATTGATTACTTACTCAATGCTTTGTATTTTGTAAATAAATTCAGTTCACAATACGATATTTTCAACAAAAGTATTTATAATTTTAAGATCAAATAGAAAACGCTTACAGTGTTTCAAATCAATGTCTACCAGGTTTATTCCTACCATTATTATTATTTTAGTTATTTTGGAATCCAACATTAAACCATGAAACTGGCAAAGCTTTATATTATTATCAGGTAAACGTTCACCTTCCAAGATCTCACATCAAGTTCCTGTTATCCACATAAAACATTCAGCTACCTTTACCGTTACAAACCTAAATATGGAAGAGAAATAAAGGTTAATATTTGAGCATTTTGATAAATTATTGTTCTACATTTGGACTACCAAATATCGATTTCTTGTCTGACCCTAGTTCTAAAGTCTCGTCTTCCATTTGAGAAATTAGTTTTGAAACTTTAAAAGTCACTTTAAATTCGTACAGACTGGCATCTGTCCACATTATCAAGCCGTGTGATTTGCTAAAGCAAAAATCTCGCATTCATCATGATATGAATAAAAAAGTGTATAAAAACTGCAGATAGAGGACATTTATGTGGGGTATGATCAGTTTCTACGTGATAATCTGGCACATATCCACTTTTATGATAGGTATATCAAGATTTGGGAGAGTTACAATTTTTTATTTTAGTACTACCTACTAGATTTACAATCTTACGGTGACTTTTTTAAATATCTTGTATTCTTTGTATCCAGGGCAGCAGCTAGTATTAATATAATAAATTTGAAAATAACTCTGTATATCTGTCTGTCTGTTACCTTTTCACGCCTAAACGGCTGCACGGAATTTAATCAAATTTGGCAGGGAGGTACATGGTTTCCCGGGGACGGACATAGGGTACATGAAAAGCACTTGAGAAGTCGCAGGCAGCAGTTAGTCTGGCATAAATGCTATAAACCTACACTATTTGCACCATATGACATAGAACTTCCATAATAAACATCAAATAATAGACCGATCAAAATGCGCATCGCCTGTGTAGCTCAAACACTCAGTCCTCAACTTAGTTTTGCAAACTTGGCCGCCGTCATTATTGTGGTCGTATTGTTGGGGAGATAAAAAGGCCTGTGGTATCAGAATCTAAGTTTATAACAGGGTCAAGCGGCAGGCCGCATCGAAGGCTGAGCTGAACGCTCGACGGCAGAGCCAGTTGTTCTCAAAATATCGCGCAGCCAGTGTGCTATATTTGAAGTGTCTCACTACTTGAATAATTTATAAGTCGAGTCGAAGTGCACTGCATTTCGTAGTGAAGCCTCCGTGAAGCGGAATAAGTTTGCGCTCAAGTTTAACTATGAAAAGACTGTATCTTCTTAATAAAGGAGTGTTTCAGACAGAATGGCTTGAATGGCAAACAAATAAAGTTTTTGGCTTTAATGAACTTTAAGTTTTCATACTTAAATACAGTTGCATACCTAATGGTTAATATAAACCATTAGGTATGCAACTGTATTTATAGAGAGATACCTAAAGACGCTAAAAATTTCAAAATGCTTGTAGGTAACTGCTCTGTGCGAAATGTTACCGGACGGTTTAATTTTAATTTACTGTTTTGACAGAAGTTTTATTTATGCGTCAAAGTCAATCGATAAGACCTAGGATTTCGGAAATAATCTTACTAATATTATAAATGTGAAAGTTTGTACGGATGGATGTATGGATGTATAGATATTTGTTACTCTTTCACGCAAAAACTACTGAACCGATTGGACTGAAATTTGGTTTGGGGCCTCGAATAACATATAGGCTATTTTTATCCCGATAAAATGCAGGCGAAGGCGCGGGCAGTAGCTAGTAAATAAATAAAAATGAAATTCTCTCACAAAGGTAATCAAGTATACAATTATAATACTTCAGTGCCTATGATCGGTCATACAATACAGTTTAGATTTTCAGAAGAATCTTTAGATCGGTATGAGTAATTGGTTATCTCAATAATAAAACTGTCGAGAGTCTGAGCATCAAGTCAAGTAGAACTAAGTGCATTGAAACCCCTAATTCGACTCTATGGACTATGTTTTGTATTTATTATATCAATTATTTTATAGGTTTTTGGTATTATAGTGCGTAAGCCTCACACTGATTAATATTTTCAAAGAATTGTTTAAGTAAGATCCCAAATTTTTTCGACTTCGACCCGCAATCCTCCCTCAGTACGGGATGCGCTACCAATTGTGCCACGAGGTCAATTAGTGACGTAGGAGTAGAAAAACTCTGGGACTTCCTTCGGGCTGAAGCGCCGTTAGCTCCACCTACAGGGGAAACTTTGAAGTTTATCCAAACCTGTTCAATTACGTTTAGTACGATTGACGAGAGGTGTCACGTAGCTTTATTTTAAGGTTTTTGCTATAAATACTGATATTATTCTAAACATTTCAGCTTATTTAAAAGTTTTAACGCTATAACTATGAACTTGTTACATCAACATTAATAAATAATACCTTCAGGGGTTGAAATGGTGTAGCAACACAAATGTTGCTTTGATTACATTTATTTTATGTTCGTAGTTTCACTCAAGTTCTTGGCTGGAATTGAAAATATACATTGTAATGCCTCAGAGTGCCCTAACTTAAGTTTTCATATCTTACGTACTTACTAAGCAACTTTTTACAATAGCCATTTGTTACACATCACTTAAGTTCTCTAAAAACTATTTTACACGTATTATTTTACAATTTTCGACACGGTCTGGAAAGTTAAACGATTTATTGCGTACTCTGAAATATTTTTTGTAGATAATTTATCTTGACAAGCAACAATACATTTTTCTATTATTCTTAAACTAACTGTTCCCCGCGGTTTCACCCACGTTAAATTCAAATTTCACATTTCTAGGGGGATAAAAAGGTCTTTATTCCCGTAAATCTTCCATGGGAATTTGATGTTTTACCGGGACAAAAAGTATAATATATTACGCTCCATTCTTTCAACTAACTCTATGCCAAAAATCAAATCGATTGGTTGCTTAGTTAGTGCGTGAAGGAAGGACAAACAAACACACTTTTGCATTTATAATATAAGTGTGGTTTAGGATAAATAATTTGCCTACTTTGTGCCTCTATCACAATATAACTATAGCGGCTTAATAAGGTTCAACATTCAACGTTTCGATTACCCACCAAATGGTACGAGTTAAAATCAAGGTTGACACAAATGACAGTGGTTTTATTTGAAGAACGTGTCGTGTACGTATACACATAATGGTAAAATTAGTCGTTTGCGTGTTGACGATAATTACCACTTTCAGTACAAAATTTTGTACGACATACGGGTGCGGGCTCACACTAATTGTCCAATTATGCTGTTTGTATGTATTACATTCGTGGGCATCAAATTGTTTGGATTCCATAAATGCTTTGAATGATTTGTTGGAGAAATTTTACGTCTTTCATGGTAATTGGGGTTGCTTGTTTTATTGTTACGAAAATAACTGAAAGCTTTGACAAAAACGTTAATGGCTTCTTACTCTTTTTAATAAAGCAATTAGTATCCTATCCTACTAATATTAAAATGTCAAAGTTTGTTAGGATGGATGTATGGATATTTGTTACTCTTTCACGCAAAGACTACTGAGCCGATTAGGCTGAAATTGGTATGAGTATAGTTTGGGACCTGGAATAACATAAAGGCTATTTTTTATCCCGATAAAACGCGAGCGAAGGCGCGGGCAGCAGCTAGTCTATCCTATATTTCAAAAAACATACAGATTAATTGAGAACTCCTTTCTTTTTTTGAAGACGGTTAGTATAATTTCCATTTAAGCAGCAGTTTCTTCGCAGTTTTGGTAAAAATATACATCAAATAAATATCATCAAATCTAGTTTGAAATTAAGCTAGAAATCTACCCAATGTTGTTCGTTTATGGTTATGCCAAATGAAATGCAAATTACTGCATCCGAACATGAATCATTGAGTGACAATAGCACTGCAATCTATTCGTAGTGCTGCCATGTGCTTTGTTTGTAGCTCGTAGCACCGGGCTACGACGCAGGCATTAATTCCCATGGGATTTTCTATTTCCCTTTCTCTCTAGGCTTCCTTTACAAGTTCTATTTACTAAAACTCATCCAAACACATGAAGGAGTTTATTTTCTTTGATGTTCTCGCCTGATTACTGGTACGATGTATAACATGCTAAGATATTAGCAATTACGCAAAGCTCGCAAGAAATAAAAACCTATTTACATTTGAAAATGAATAATTTTAATTATCAAAAAGGCGTTTCATTACGTATTCAAAGCGGGAAGTAGGGCGCTGCCGCGGTATTCTCCGAGGTATGGACGCAAACATTTTATTTACTTAAAATCGGGTCTACGGCTCCGGTTCAACTCACGACACTTTGCATACTTGGGAGTGCTGATTATATTTACTCTTTCTTTGGCTGTGGAATGAAAAAGTTTGTTTTCGAAATATTTCACGAATATTCTAATGTAATCTTGTGTGTTCGTGCCGGTAAAACGGCGGTGAAATGTTCGGAGCCACTTAGTGGCGCCTCGGAACTTGAGTAATTATTTTTATAAAGTCCCTATCTTTGGGCGCAGTAAATGCAAGTAGGCTCGTTCAAGTTAGTTCCAAATAATCTTTGAACGTTATACGAGTAATTTAGGAGTTGTTAGGTACTTTATCAGAAAACGGTGCTCCGGTTACCCGCCCGTGATTTATGTCGTTGTTTGTTCAAGAAAGTTTTTCTTAAACTGTGCAGAAATTTGCTGCAATACGATTTAATATCGCAAAAAAGCAAGTAAAGAATTTGTACTATATTATCTATCTAAGTAGTGAAATTTATGCTAAATACGTTACTATGACGAATGAGAATTCAAAATGTGCTAGGATATAGTTGAGCAAACTTCGATCGCCTACGTGCCTATAGAGAGTGGTGATTTTCGCAGACCCTTCCAAATATTGACCTTTGCGAGAGGCTTATGTCCAGCAGTGCACGTCATACGTAAGCCTAAATACGAGTTGTCCACACCAAAAATATTGACCGAAAGAAATAAAATCAAATCATTTATTTATTTTAAAAAAATATCCATAGAATTTTTAACTGTTAATAAAACTTTGATGAATTGACTCATGTTTATTTATATAATAATGATTTCAATAGTTAGGGGGAAGTCCCCTAGTGGCGGACCCCTAAGGTTTTTTGACAATTAAAAAAAGGAGATTCGAATAAATTATCTTTATTTATTAATTAACTACGTCAATGAAATTTAAAATAGAAATAAATATACAAAAATTGAACGTTTACATAATCATTAATTGAAACTTAAATAAAACTTTGGTCAGAAAAAATGGTATCATTGCAAGTGGCACCTAGTACCGGACAGAATTGACTTCGAACATAAATCATACATCGTAGGCCTCTTAACATTCATGGATATCTCTACAGATTCGTGAGTCCGCTAGAGCTGCAACAACTCGGCAGCTGGAGCATTGTATCCGATTTTCGTAAGGACACTACGCAAGTAGTTCTTATGTTATACATTTTAGTATGTGGGTCCATTTTATTTGCTTTCCATGGTTCAGTAAAATAAAATTATCATGCAGAGTGCTTTTCCGTAAGTTATAGCACTCATTGTTCAGCAAAGCTTCTCTCAAAGTGATTTTTTAGTTTAGTAAACAAAACCTTGTCTGGCTTCCGGTGAACTATTTTGGTCCTAGTTTCCTTTATTTTTTCTTTTTCATTACGGTTTCTCTCGGTTCTTAGGGTCTCTAAAACAAAGTAAAGCATATATAATCAAAAGCATAAATACTTATGAGAAAAAGGAACTTAATTTTTGTCCGGCGTTAAGGGATGACTTAGTGTCCGGTGCCAGGGGACAGAAAATCCCCAAAATTACGTGTGTTAGGTCAAAACCTCTTCGTTACTCAACAAAAACTATTATAAATATCAAATATCTATGGATCACTTGTAGTATAATAACAATAACTATAAACACAAATACCAAAACATCGCAATAAAACTTACTTATATCTAATGTGACGCAGCGTATTCCCGCCAAAAGTAGTAAATTACTTCTCCCACCATGGCCTCGGGCGTCAGTAGCACACCGCGTCTCGGAGCCTGGTATCAAAATGCGCTCCCGCGTCCCTTTCAATCGTTTTTGAATCGAACGTGTTGTGACTTTCCGAGATAGTACGCTTGTCCGAAGCTGGGTGCCGCCGTCCGGCGTTACGGGACTTCCCCCTAATTGTATATAGGCTGCCAAAAATGAATCTATAAGTTCGGTCTAATATATGTAAATAGTGAAATTTTATGCTGAAAAACTGCCTATCGGTTGGTTTAGTTCGGTTGGATTCAAGGGAATGGAGCTCGTTGCATGCTTCTGTTTTTCTGCCCAATTACAATCTGAGTCTTTTCTAGAACTTCGTGATACACCGTCGTCGGCCACGTCATCGCTTTCCGTTAGGTGGGTCCAATTGTGGTCAAACGAATGTCTATACATTCGTTTGACCACAATTCGTTATCGTTTTTTTTTATAGTTGAAAGCGACTATAAAATATGACATACATACTAACAAAACATATACTCATGCAAACGGTGTTGTTTTTTTGCCAGTTTACTTATTCACTATAATTATTATAGTTATATAAATACTTCATTGCTTTCAGACTCCTTCTCCTATGCAATTGTAAGATACAGACATATGTATTCGAGGCACAGATAGGGCAGCGAGCGAGGTCCAGATACACACATTAGTCAGGGCGCTGCGCCGAGGCGCCCCTCATACATCTAGCTCGTGCTCCATGAATATACATTACTCATTACACAATTTATACTCATATTTTCAAAAGAAGCACGATAACGGACAAGATATTACCCCCCCATTAAACAACATTTCCATTAATTATTACACGAAAGATAACACCGTAAAAACCACTTCGATTAAGAAGGAAGTTTTCTTATCTACTACCATTTTTTCACCCACATTTTACTTGTTATAAAAACTTTTAAACTAATTAAATTAATATTCGTCGACCGTTGATTAAGAGGCCTTGGAATGCTTTTAAGTCTGTTGCTAAAAGCGAATTTCGGGGAGAAATAACTTTGTCTTGTATTTTGGGAAATATTACTCTCAGTTTTGATCATTGCTGATATTTGAATAAGCAAAGAGTGTCTTGGAAATTCTTGAGCCGATCTCAAAGAAACATCTCATTTGCGGAGATTTCATTGTGGCTTAATAAGTCTTCATTAATTGTATTATGAGGATTTTTTCATCATACGTTACTTATGCCATACAATTGAAATTTAATTTACTAATTTGCTAGCAAGTTATTGAGGTATTTTATAATTTGTTTCTTTTTCACAAAATAAGATTCCCAAGGATCATACACTGGATCTAAGCTCAGTAAAACTAAGCCTAAAGAAATAAAGTTATTGATTCTGATTCTGAACTACTTGTATATGAGAACCAGTTAACGCAGAACAAAGAGCTCGAGTTTAACTGAAAATTTAATGAAATATAACTTAAAGAAGTGGGCGTTCATAAAGTTGATTTTCTACGTAACTCTGCCTTTTATCGTAAAGACATACGAAATTACGCTTGTAAGATTACGTCTGCCGAGTTTTCATTGTGCATTCCAACATTTCAGTAATTTGATTTCCCATTGTACGTCTTTTTGAAGAAAACACGGAGACTGTACTGAATGTTGAAAGTATCTACGAGAGATAATAATAACAATATTTAACGACACGCCAGTTACAGTTTCTTAATGATAACTTATTAGCCCAGTAATTTTAGCGAAAAAATTGAGTCTCAATCTTATAATTCGAGCCAACCATCGGGAATCTCGTATATGCCATAATTTTGGGGTCATAAACTCATGATAAAATAATTTTAAATTAACTAATGCTGCACATGATATCGAATTGACACTGTCTTTGATGTTAAACATTTTATTTCTCGGCCTATTAAAGTTGCAGACAGAAATACAGTAGCTGTTATTGCGTCTTATAAGCACCCCGGTCCTTCTAGTACCCCGGGGTGCCGGGATACCGGGGTCCCCTGCCTGCAAGGCATTAACGCGGCCATTTCAAACTTCTCCAGGGTCTCCTACTAGCGCCTCTGTACTTAAGTGTATAATTAGCCGTAAATTGCACTCAAAATTAGGCTCTTGGCCGAGAATAGAGTTTTAAATGTCTAATTACGCGAAATAAAGGGATACTATACCGCAATTGAGCGTCAATCTGTATCGCCGCGTGAAATATTAGAAACTGTTAGTACTGTTAGTGTAGCTGCTTGTAAAATCGGAAACTGATAAAACCTTCCTTAATGAGCTCGTTCCATCGAGCAATATTCAATTAAAATATAAACATCATGACGTAGCTAAAACGTAGCTCTTCGAAGTTAAAAACAACATTTCTCCCCGAACAGATAATTGACAACAAAATGTCTGTTATAATAATAAGCAAAGATTGAATAATCAACAATTTGAGTTTCTAGGGTAAATAGCAATATCTACTTTAAGTTTGGTGAAAACATAAATAAATGAGTTTGTAGCGGTTGTTGCGAGTGCCAAAAAGTGGGATGATTATGAGAACCGAGCTAGACCTTGAATATTAACGTAGTTTGTACTCCTTCGAATCAAGTCTTGTCAACAATTTTGAAAATTAAAATCGAAGTAATGCTGACACGACATACGCTTTTTGACATGAGTAACTACATTTACAAAACTGAAATATATTTATGAAAGACCGAAATAAGGAAAACTTCGTTAACGTCGTAGCGGAAATTAACATAATTTTGGATACTTTCTGATATAATAAATAAAATTCGACAAGCTGAATATTTTCATCTTTGGCTAAGTTGTTTCGAGATTCCGCTTAGGTTATTATGGCTTAATAAATTCGACGTCCCAATCGGTACACGGGAAAATTATGTTTTCTTCGCCGATCTTTAGTAAAAGCTCATTATGTAAACAAAACACAAAGGAAAAATTGTTTTCGTCTTACAAAAAGAAAGTAAAACGCTTGAAAGTTGAGAGTTAATTTATTTCGAAGTTGTTTGCCAGTAATTTGTTGTGGTCGAGTCCCCGGGTTGCTCGCGTACACTGTTGTTACACAAACTTTTTCGTGTTTCGGAATTTGACTTGGCTACTTGTTAAGTTGGGTAAGGTGAGCGCCTTCCGTGTTCAAGTCCACGGACTCTCGGGCAAGCACACTCACGGGAGAGCAATACAACCAAAATGAAATCTCGGCTCGTGTTCGAGACCGCCAAGAGAAAGTTTGTTCGTTGTTCGGCAAATATCCTTATCTTTGCAAATATGAGACTGTTACTGGGACCAATAGGCCGCGCTGTTTGTTATCGTGTTTGTTTGATTTATTTATTGACTTTTTGGTTTTTATCATGCTTCTCTCGGTTTGTTGAACAATACAGAAATTGAGAGAAGAGAACCTACTATAATTAGGTATGTACCATACCTACCTTACCAGGTAATATAATAAATTACCAAGGAAGTACTTACAAACCTTTAATTGCTAGACCAACTCGTACTTCTTTATGGTTGTTGATTGGTATCCGAGGAAGGGCCGCAGTTTCCTTCTATGTATAATCAACACCTACTGCTATCATTAACACCTACTAACGACTCATGTGGCGCGGCAGGCGAAGGTCCGCCTGCGACGCATGAGGTCGCGGGTTCGATTCCCACTTTGGGACAAATAAATAATTAAATAATGTTGGACAATCCACACAACATTATCTAGGGTTATGAGTACTAGATGACTGATATGTACATAATACAATATATTACATAGATAGATACTATTTATTATACATGGAAAATACCCAGAACACCCGAGACAAATATTTGCAGATCGTACAAACATTTGTGCCAAGGCGGAAATCGATGCTTGTACGATCTGAATTTTTTTGTCTTGGGTGTTCTGGGTATTTTCTATGTCTAATAAAAAATATCTATCTCTGTAAAATTTCCAATTAAGTATATAAGTGCTAGGAATAAGTAGTATGTTTGCTGATGAAGAAAGGGAAGTACCCTCACTGTCAATTATCATGTCCATTCAAGCATATATTTTACACAAATTTTCCATTAAAATGAAGGTTTGATGAACACCTACGTCGTAATAAATAATTTTCCTCGTGAACGTACTCCCATCACACGGGAAGAATTTGTTAAAGACAAATTTATATACCCTATTTACCGGATCAGCTCCCCGCGGGGCTTGAGAACGACCTGGCTCATAATTCGATCGCTGGCTTCGATAGGCAGTCTGCCATTTGCCACACTTGCACCTTGTCCTTGTCCTAAAGCTCAAAGCATTATAATGTGACAGCTGTCAACACACCAAACGCGTTAAGCACGGGTTGAACGATCAAAGTTGTAAACTCACTTTATACTTTAAGGGCGATTTCCCGTGATTCGATTATGGTTTTGGGGTGTTAACTGCTGAATCCTTTGACGTGTGAAAGTACGCACATATTCGTAGTTTTGTATAATACCACAGAGTGTTTCTTTTTCTGAGGCTCGTAACATTACCAAAATAAATGTTGAACCCTCGCACAATAATTTCATTACGATATCCGAGACGTCGATAAAAATAGAGGGTTTTTATTTTAGATGAAAAAGAAACCTTACCTTCGCAAAATGGCTCTATCCTATAAAATTATTGACACGCCAAGGTTGCAGGGAAAGGGGTTTTCATAACGTCCAATCTATTTAGGGGCTTGTAAATCAAGCTGAAATGACGTCATACTACCGGTTCCTGTTATTACACCCGCCGCATCTTTCGTCCTTCCAAAGCGGATGTCACGAGGTGGATAAAAAGGTCTAAGAAGGTCAAGTAAAATGTTTTCACAAAATCCTCCAACATTATCAAAAATGCCTAACAATGTCAAAAGTTATTTTTCAGAACAAATAATTTTGTTATGCGTAACTTTTGAGTGAAGTTGAAGAGCCAACTTTTAAGTGTTATTTTAAATAGCAAATATATTTTGCCGTGAATTCGCAATTCTGTGAGTGGGATACATTCGCATATTTTATTTGAAGTTTAAAAAAATACGCTACTCACAAAACGTGAGAGTGGTTCCCGTGACATGTGGCAGAGCTCAAAGACCCGAGCCCGTTGAGCTTACATTCGGGCTTCGTCGCTTTCACACAGCATTCATTCGAAAGCTTTGCAAATTACTTTAATTTCCACATCATTTAAAAGAAGGTAACGTCTGCAGAGAAATAGCTGAATCACTTGAAATAAGCGTGCGATTCATTTTCCGCCCCGGGCGTTCGCGCTGATAAATATGACCAATAAAGGAAAACAAAATGTCCACAAGAGAAATTATTGTGGTTACTGTAATTTACCTCCTTTCTTTATTTATATTTAGTCTTTGTTATATTCCATTTCTTCAATATAAAATAAATAATGCTGGACAATTCACATAGCTTCAACTAGTTCCATACCAAGAAAATCAGGAACAAATATTCGCAAATCGTACAAACATTTATCCCAAATCGAGAATCTAGTCCGCTTCCACTTTCGTCTCTACCGTCTTCGATCATATTTGAAACTTGTGTTTTCCAATTATGCTATTAGTTTCGAATGTGTTGCTTTTATATTGTATTATTGTAGGTAGGTAGGTAACTAGGCAGGTACCTACCCACTCACAATAACTGACAATAGTTGGAGTTTATCTTAACTTTGAACAACCACGATAAGATATACTTGAGTTGTTTTCCTGAACTCCTTAGCAACAACTTTGAAACAATTTATGTGATTGGGCGGGCATTTGAGTTACCGATTCGTGGAGCTTTTTCGTAAGCGCTGCCGTTTATTCAAACAATAAATTGATTCTCAAAACTCCATTTATTTCAAACTCGTAACAAACAAGGTAAACAACAAAAAGGTAAAGAATGCTGGCAAAATGTTGAGCATTGTAGTGTTATGTTATGTCAGTTGTATGTTAAATTACGTTATACATAGACATTCATGAATAATGTGTAGATACCCGGGTGAGAGGTGCACCTCGACCTCGGTCGCGGCTTCCACCTCGTAAATATTCAGGGTCCAACTACCGCCGCTCCACGATACATCAAAGTCGCGTCGACTTTCATGCACAACCTACCTAAATACTTTCTTGTATGTCACACGGCCCACCCGGAAATTTTGGTGAACTCATGAAGGCAAATATCACAACAAACAAATGTGGGTAATGAATAAAATTTATGTGATAGGAAATATAATAGATGTATATGAATGAGCTTGGCTCAAATTTGGTAAACTTTTAGGATGTTAGGTGTTTGTAATAAAAACAACCATTTCAGTTATTGAGCAAGGCGTTTGAGAGTTAGGTATTTGTGTAGAGTTGATATTATCTTTGACTTTGAATGAACGATCTGATAGTAATGCATATTCAAACGAAACTATTTTTCTAGTATAAATAATAACTATGCTTACCTATACTATGATATACTAGCTTCTGACCGTGGTTTAGGTCGCGTTTTTTTGCTTTAAAATTGATGAGAAGGATTTAACAGATTAAATAAATCTACAGCTTATATTTACTCATATTCATCAATGGCGGACGATACATCAATAAATTGACCAAAATTAATGACCTCAATAATTTCCACTTTGAGGTAACAAAATAAACGCATGACCGTACAAGGTAAGATCCCCAGGGTGATAACTTTTGGCGGATTCAATCAAATCAGTTAAATGTAGCTGTAAATTGGGCAGTTCCACTTGAGTGATATTGAGTAATGGTGGTCGCATCAATATTGATGGCCCGGTCGGGGCGCGCCGTATCTCGCGCCGACGCGCTAATTTGTCAAAACCAGGCGTCATAAAGAACAAAGTAAAAGAACTCACATGTTGATTGTTGATACCTCTATCACATCTCAATTCACAAAATCTATCGATTCAATGTCGTCGTCTTGCGACCCTAAGCAGCGGAAATACGCCACGTTATATAATTTTAAACGTTCATGACCGAACCAGAATTTGTGTTCCCTTAAGCAGACTAAAAGCTAGAGATAACAGGTCACGCGCGCACGTCTGTCGTAACCTCTAGCCTCTTACATTTTATTACGTCCCATTACCTGGGATTAAGTCGGCATGCATCGCACAGATTCTGTTTCATGTCACCAACTCCGACACTAATGTTGCCCGCCACTTATAACCGAGCCGGGGAGGCAATTTTAAAATAATGATCCCTCGCACGCACGGTGCCTCGGAAAATCATGGAGCTTAGCAAAATCCATTGAATTATGAAGTTCAAGAAGAGAATTAGGTTGGTGAATTTTTGAGGAGCCCCGTGTTTGTGCTACAAAGCCGCTTCCACCGCGCTGTGCTGTGCACTAATTACTGTAGACAAGTGCACGTGCGCACCTTAGTTGAGATACGAATAGCTTGAACTCGCGCTGAGGCTTGGCGATTCATAATTGAGTACCGACTGTAATATGATTTCCCGGTTTGCGCTAATGAACGTGTATTTTGTTTCATCTGCCGCCAGAACGTAAAACGCGCGGGATGTAAAATCAACATTTCATTTGCCCCTAGTCCCGGTCGAGTCACAAGTTTTAGCTCAACATTTGTGTCAATTAATATTTTACATCTGCGCTCCCGTTTAAAAAGTATTTTAAACGAGCTTCCTTACGGAAGTTGAATTTCGTTTTGGAAATACTGTTGAGAATATTTTGTTGGGGGTCGCGGAGGCATGTGATAGGAACGAGTGGTTCGATCCCCGAAGTGAGTGGAGACGGAAGTTGTCGTGGAATGTTTTATTTATTTTATTAGATGTAAACAAGTGGCGCGTACAGAGGGAGACATGTTTTGTCGGAGAGTCCCAGGATAAATCGGCGAGGTACGTGTTGCGGATCACCGTTCGATGTATCACGAGCACGTATCCAATAGAGCCGGCACAGACGTGTTGCGTGAGGCTATTTTCCCTTCTCTACGGCCTCATAAATCCTCCCTTTATAAATTAGATTAAAACACAACGCCGTTGCAGGATTCTTCGTATATTAGGTACAAAACGTTTACAAATAATAAATTTCCACAGGTACTAAGCCACTAAATATCTACAGTTATGGAGACAAGCATCTTAAATTACACAATCAAGACATTGGCATTCCCAGGATTAGATATTCATGAAATAACTTTAGTCAAATATGCGGAATTGCGGAACGAGCTTTGTGCTCGCAATAAAAATGTAAAATGCCCAAATTTGCTGCGTAAATATAAAATGAAACAAAAATGTGTAGTAAGCTCGTAGATTTTGAACGAGTGCTCTGAATAAAATCCCTCAATTTTATATCAGTAATTGTTGGTTTAGTACCTTTAAAATCAGATTGATGAAGATGATGATTTACACAATAAGATTTCACCTAACGCAAGTATTCAGAAATATTCTACCTCATCTCAACAATTTTGCGTTGTGTTAGTACGATAAATTGATGACATTTTTTATTATTTATCTCTACCCTCCTTTAAAGAACATTGAGGAGATGTAGAGTCAAGATAGTCATAATAATAAATCTGTAATTCGTCAAAATCTTCAATTTATTTCACAGCATAAAAATTCCAAGTTCCAAAATTCACCTTTGGATATGTTTTTTGAAAAAGCGAGTTGTCATTTAGTACAAATAATTAAAATAAAAAAGGTTAGTCCGAGTGGGAATACAAGCTTCGAGTCTTCAAATCCCCAATTAAGTTCCTTTTGGGATAGCGTACTCCATTTTAGGCCACATCTTCACTTTCTCAAGTATTATGGTGGTCAAACCGAAAGCAATAAAAAAAAAGAGTGACCTTTAAACCATAATTTTATTTTCTTTAATATTACATGTTTTGACTGGTCTTAAGTTTGGACTAGGCCGCGGTAAACACGATAAGTAACCCGCGTGAGCCAAATAATCTCACAATTAAGTAAAGGCTTTAGGAACTCCTGTTTGCCGACCTCACTTAACAAGTTACATAGTTCTATGCCCCACTAAATTTAACGACCAAAACTTAAATTAATTTTGTTTTATGGCTTTTGAAAACTTTATGATAGGATCATCTATAAGTTCAGAATTATATGCACACATGTAGCAATTATAATCGGATAACAACCTTTGTAGTTCCGATTTTATGATGCCTGTGGGTAAAGAGCGCCCTGGGACATGTTAACCAAAAAACCTATATACTCAAAATACAGTTAACGAACCTACTCGTATTACACTGATTTAAACGTACGTTCACATCAAATACGATTATAGTCGCTCCTGTATTATGCGATTCAGGCACATTCAAATATTAGTTATACGTGACCGCCATAATATCTATTCGAAACAGCAGCCTACCTATCATAATAGCTGTGTATGTCCCATTATGTAAATACTTGGCGTGTTGATTCAGCGGGACATTGTGTTACATCATTGCCTTTAAGCTTTTCTGTTGACGATTCAACTAAAAACACACGTAAATTCGTTACGTGTGTTTTTAGTTGAATATACATTTATTGAATATTTTGGTAGGTTTAGGGTTCAGGACACAAACTAGAAATATCATGCAAAGAACAAATAAAACCGGCCAATGGCGAGTCGAGATCTCGCACACGGAGGGCTCCGTACTATCGTACAAAACTATTTCACAAAAGAAACGGACAAACGGATTTTTATGATGCATTGAAAAAAACAAAAAAAAGCCAAATCCAACAATTCAATCAATTCTCGGCGGTAGCTCCGAGTACATCCAGTCGCCCCGTGACCACGATCGCTGTAACGCGATGGAAACGTAGGGGAAACTATAACAAAAGGTACGCGATAAATACCCGATAAATAATCTTTAATTACGCCAAATCCAAATACTGACCCCGCCCAAGGTTGCTTAACTTTGCTGCTTGGTGCCAAACGTGATATTAAATATTAAATTTATTTTATTTTTATTATTTGATGTCATAGTAGCAATAATTACACACATCCGGTCAAAATGTCAACTTGAACCGTAATAGGTAGACACCTATTACGGTTCAAGAGATACAGCCATGAGAAACGTAGAGCTAATACAGCCAAAAACAATCACGTTTTTTGTATCGGAGGATTTAATGTTATTATTTATGTTTATTATTTGTTGTTATAGTGGCAAAAGAAATAGATACTTTGTGAAAATCTCAAATGTCTAATTGTTACGAGATACAACCACTCTTATCAACTGATATACAACCCGCTGACAATCGGATAGACAGCTAGCGGAGGCTTAGTAATAGAGTCCTGTTTTCACCCTTCGGGTATAGAACCCTAAAAACAGATGTATAGTATGTGTGTATAGGTCTCTGACGAGACGAGTACAGTGAATAGTGATTCGTTGGAAAATTCATATAACATATTTGAATAATGAAAAACCATTTTAATCTCGTTTACCATGAATTGTAAGACTAAAATTACAAAAAAAGAGAGAACATGATTGTAATATAGGTATGTAGGTACACCACCACCTTTTTATTTATTCTCGCACAGATAAACCAATGCTGATCGCTCTCGTTTTAAGTGGTCTGTCTGACCTTTATAAATGAACTTGTTGTAAGTAAATAAACAATGCAAAAATTCTGAAAAAACAAATAACAGATGAGCGCTGAGTCGGCTTGCGGATTACCGCGCACAGCGCATTTGTTTAAAACAAAGTGGTAACCCCATAAAAACTAAGTACACTGCGAAAACTTAATGCAGCCGCAACGTTTTCAGGAAGTAATAAACGTCACGTGCATATCCCTCCACACAGCTGAAAAAAGTATCTCTTGCCTCTTTGAGAATACAAACGTATAACTCGTCTTTATCGTGTTACCGCTACGGTCAGCCTACGTCGTAGCACTTGCTACGGCGTAGACACTTGCCAGCAAGTGTCTACGCTATAGTGTGGCACGACACGTTCCGTAAAAATACATAGGTACGTACATACAAAGGGTGCAAACCTCATACATAACCCTCGTCCTTCGGTAGTCGGTTAATTGGGACCTTTTGTTTCAATTCACAATCAGGGTGATAATTGGTAATGTACATATGCTTGTAGCATATGTACATTATAAGATACTTTTCACTAAGTTCTTTTGATGTTTGCCACTAATTTCTCGGCGCTTGTTTTTGCTGCCAGTGAAAAGGCACCGATCAACCACATGAATGATTCTTCATAGAATCAATAAAATTATTTTCACTATGAAGCTGAAATTAAATTTATTGATACTGTTTACTGTTGTTCACTTAAAATGTTTATTCACATTTTCCATTCTACGTTCCTGACATACCTCACTCAACTTTGTAACGTAATGTGGGTTTTAAACTCGGCATGTAGTAAACATTCTGTAAGTCTATTTTTGGAAGTGCACACCCGGATGCCTTGGGAAATAGGTTTATTTTGCTTACATTCGAGGCTCTGCCTGTATATACCGCACCTGGGCGATTAGTTCAAAGGCCTTTGCTGAGAGCAACGATGCCATTTTTAACCGATTCGGAAACGAGTGTCTTTTTTTCGTTCGCTTCTTTCTGTGCTTTTATCATTTTCCGCATCTATTGTTTTTGAACGGGAATAAAACTTTGTTTAGCACTTGCTTGAAACTACGGAACGTAGGCTGCTTGATTTTAGAGAACTACAAATTCATCCAAACCCTAAGTATTGATTTGACCAACTCAAAGCATCTTTGACAAACGGTTTCAGCTGTGCACGTAAATTTAATTAATTACCTTATACTTACTTCCGTCTTATTTCAGATATAAATGTATTCTAATAAAAATTATACTAAGCTCTCTTATTTTAAATTGATATTATACAGAACAAAATATAACCTACTGCGGAATAATCAATATTGTACCTCCTCTCACAATAAAAGATATCGACAGCGATATGTCCATTTTTATCTACAGTAAAACAATTCTCTGTAGAGAAGTCTGGCGGTTTCGCAGCTAATAGCACATTAGAGGCATCTCGCGCCATGCTTTAAATATTAACGCTTCAGGCTGGCTCCTGAAAACCTTTTTATTTGTGGGTAACGAGATCGGCCACTGCATAATAAGGTTTCTTATTCTTTTATTAATGAGATTCCTAGTGGTTTGTTTTACTACTTGGAACTGTTATTTTTAAAGAAAGCTTCTATTAATTTACTTTTATGTATTTGAAGAAATATTTGCATTTTGTGATGGTTTATATTTAAATTGTATCGAAACAACTAATTTTATTGCAAGATTGAATTCTTTTTATCCAAAATTTAATTTTGTATTCTCTTGTATTTATAAAAGCCCTAGTAAAAGATAATACTGTCTGATCTACGCTTATCTAAGAGCATGTAAATGACATTTGTTTTAACAACCTTCGCAGAACAGACATCTCTTTCTCGTACAGTCTGTGTTTTCTGTTAATATTTTAACTTTAACTATATTTACTGCCACTTTAACATATCTTTTAACATATTTTAGCTTGATATGATTCTAATTGTGGAAAAAACTAGGCTAAAACAAATCTACGGCAAAGTCAACGTTCCTTATTGCTTCTTTGTACTTTCTTATCCGTAGCCCGACTAAATAAATATTGATAAAAATTTGTATACGTTTAGTTACGTGTATTAACGTTAACACCATCTGCATAGTTAATTACGAACAAGAAGGGTGTTGTTCCATAAACAGGACAAAGCGACAAAAAATATTCAGGAATTGTAACGATCGTTAAAAGTTGTCCACGATTCGTGATTTTAATTTTTCACAAAACTTTTGCAATATTTCTCGTTGGAGGTCGGCACATAACGGAATTTGCATATTCAGCAGTAAAATTTACGTCACAAACAATGCCCTATTACGGTACAATGGAAATGTCTTTACATTGTTGCGAGGTGCTGGCGGCGGTGGCGGCAGCGGCGGCGGCGGCGGAGCTCGTCACTGGAGGGACACAAGGACGACGGCGGACAGAGGACCTGATTTACTGCCAGGACCTGTGGTTGCGCGTGTTTCAATGGAAATTATACACGGGACCAACGCTATGGGGCGCGACCTTTCCCTCGTAAAGTAACTAATTTATGAACTCGTGATACTTCAGCGGTGCCCGTGCCTGCTCTTGAAATTTTAAGCGCCGCCTCACTGCTCCACCTGCAAATACCTACTTACTAAATATTTGACATGCTCATGCTCACACATTTTTCTTTTTTACAACTGTAATTTATACAAACAAATCAATTAAGTAGGTACCTACTCCTACTCAATTCCCATTTACTCATCACTCCGCAAAATGTATAATAAATCTGTACCATCGTATAATTAAAACCAGATTAAGCTATTCACGTTTATCTGGCATTCGCATTTACTGTTCACAACTAATTTAAAACGAATTAACTTGTTGTCCGGCTTTCAGCGGCAATATTAGGTTCGGTTTACGCAAACTGGCTATGCGATGATATAATACGTTTTGGTGCAATGTTGTTTTGTTGGAAAAAATTAAAGCTGCACGGCGGCTCAGCAACTAAAGGGTGTGTAAAATCCTAACACCCTTGTAAGTCAGTCGTATTAATATTCTATTCCTGTAGGTGTTAAAATAATTTACGTAGGTAGCTGGTAGACATATGGTTATGCGGTAGATAGGTACTTAATAATTTATGCGTAGGTACGTGAACCAAGGTACAAGCCCATTATACTACACGGTAACTTATCCATATTGAGCTCGACCCGGAATTTTGATTAAGCGTAAACTAGATTATACTAAGGGTAAATGGAGACCGTTTCTTAAACTACTAAACAGTTAATAGTGTTTGCCTCAAACTTGGAAGTTACTTATTTGCTCGTCGACATTGACTATGAGAGTTATAGGACAAACTTTGGTAAGGTGGGGTGTAACTATGTACATATTCGCAAAATCTACTCATCGCTGCGCCTAAGCTTTGCAAATCTGGATAGGGACAAATATATGTATGTCCTATTCACCTGAATACAGACCTCATTACCAAGTAATTTTCTCATACTAGGTATATCTACATAAGTTGGAAATTCGCATAACCAACCATTTGAAAACTTATTATTTCTCCTTACTTTCGTAACTTCGGTTTATGCTATAATTATTAAAATCAGTACGTGGTTTTTGTAAAAAAGATCAACCTTCACTATCGCGCTTGACACTAATATTATAAATGCGAAAGTTTGTATGTTTGTTCCGTCTTCACGCCAGAACTACCGAAACAATCGGGCAATTTTGCATAGATTTCGTTTTTTGTCCCGAACTGGTGCCTAAACATAATTGTGGGACGAATGGGACAATAATAGTGTGAAATAAAATAGCAAAACGTGCGAAGCTGCTGTGGACAGAAGCTAGTATATTTATTATATCTCGAAAAATTACACCTAACAGGCTAAAGGTTTCTTCGTCGCTTCTTTACATTAGTCTACACACCGAAGCGACCGAAATAAAAATATCACTTTATTTCCATGTCAGTGTTTAATTTTAACAATTTGAACTTTTCTAAGTGTACATTTATTGTATTTACGGAAATAAAGAATTTTTGACTTTATAAGTACATAAAAAACTTCATGTATTTTTCTAAGACCAATCTTCATTCAAACACGTAAATGTTACAACATACGAGGATCATAAATATGTATGTTGCAAGTGAAGTTATGGTATGTCGTAACGAAGCGTATTTCGAGCGAAATTTCTCTAGTATCTGCACAAATATGTAAAATGGCAAGTTAACTTTTTTTGTAATAATAATAATAACCAAAGCTCGCAAGTTACAACAAACATACATATAACTTATTTATTTGTATAAATTGTGGAATCAAAATAATCAATTATTATTTGTGTAGGTACTGAGCTAAAGTTAAACTATAATATAACTATAACTAAAATAAACTAAAATAAACTGCAACCGAGTAAGAAGGTATCGAATTATCAGGAACCGTGAGAAAGTGGCAAAAGCCGTAAAAAAGCGTGTAAAATAATAGATAATGTAAATTTTTTTTTTCATTTATTTATGTTACACATTAATTACTTCTTATATAATATTAAAGCTAACTTAAACCGAAAATTCCGGTTTGTATGTTAGAATTAATAAGTAGTAATAATAATACGTAATATTTTTTGTAATTATTAGCTAGGTTGTTAAAATTGATAGAAAATAATGTTCGGAAACATTGAGGCAATTTGATTTTCGCCATTTTGACCATAAGCGTTCGCGTGAACGGCGTCACCGTCCATGGAAAGTAACAAAGTACCTAATCTGTGCTAATATTATGGTTGTCATGTTCTTTTGGTACGCCGCAACAAATTTCAATATTTATACCAGTGACAGTCCAGAGGGGCGCTTTGAATCAGTACAATAAAGAACTGTCATTGCGTATACAATATTCTCTCAACCGTAGGTTATATTGTATTTACGGAAATAAAGAATTTTGACTTTCGATACAATAGAGGCAGAACTCAGTGTATAGAAACAATAACTGATTGTGAGTCTAATTTCGGCGCGACATTTTTAATTTTTTACAAGTATTTTACTATAAGAACTTTCGGAGTTTGATAAATTCATGGGTTAACTACGAACCTAGCGTTGGTGTTCTTACAACACAAACTAGGTTCGTAGTTAACCCGCTTACATTCGTAATGTTTTACAAGTAGTACCTTCACCCATGTACAGATGAAAGTCCTCATCTAGAATCTAAGCTATTCCCTGTTTTCAGTCTAAATCAGTATTCCTGCCAGTTTAGTGTCCATAAACTGAATATTTATAGAGTGCTACAGATACAACCTTCACAAGGCATCGGCAACGGCTTTACATACTTTATGATATTTTACAGTCAGATTAAAATCCTTCGCTTTATACTTCTCTTGTAAGAGGGAATTTATGTAAAAGTGTTGGTAGGAAGCCTACACGAGATAAATTGTAGCATAGAAACAGTGCTATTACAATATCAGTTCACTTTTAAAATGGTTTATTCACGTTGTTATCATAGGAATATGGTTTCAATCTACAAAAGCACAGAGACTGACTTTGTATGTATGTACATTACAATGTGTTAGTTTAATGTGGCATTGCTGTATTTATGTTACCTGCGCGAGTCTTGTAATATGAAATTTATAACTAGATCTTTTTTCCCCAGTAAAAGCTCTACAGCTAGAAAGTACTTACTATATACTACTACGTACGTACTTACCACTTACTTACTATAATAGGAATGTCCTAAAACACATGTCCAGGTGAAATATAATTCTGTAAATTCAATTAATGGCCCTTCATTTGACTATCACTAGAACTATACAGACTCAATACAGGAATTTGAGCTTTAAACAGTTTGCTATGCGATTAATTTTGCTTTAATTGAGTACCGATAATATATACCTACCTACCTTATACAGATGATTAATTAGAGTGGTATTGAATGATGGAATCTATATATTTAAACGAGCAATTCTTGTATGTATAATATATATATGTATATAATTTGAATCTCGGAAACGGCTCCAACGATTTTCATGGAATTTGTATACAGGGTGTTTCGGGGGCAATAAATCGATCTAGCTAGGATTAATTTTTAGAAAAAGTCGTTATATTCGCGTTTTCATTAATCAACTTTATCGATACGGCACTCCCATAGACCATATTTGGATGCTACAAAGCCTTATCTATCATATATGAAAGCTTTTTTAATTTACTGCATATACTCGGCGCTATGACGTCACAATGGGAAAGTTAGTAGTGAGGAAAGTTGTCAGCTTACTTAGATGAACCCATAGACAAGGCCATAGACATAAAGTCCATTATTTTTGGTCGTAGATTGGTCCTAGTCCTGACATAAACTGAAAAATATGGCTCTTCCTGACATCTATTGGCGAATAATAATACTATAATCATAGGTTTTATAGTGCTTATGCCCGCACTTTGGGTAATCTTAAAGAATTTAATGATATCCCAAAAGATTTTCGACAGGTCGGGTACTTGCCTCCGTGGCGCAGTTGGTTAGCGCATCCTCGTATTCAGAGGGTCGCGGGTTCAAGTCCCGCCGGAGTCGTAAATTTTTGGGATATCATTAAATTCTTTACTATAATCATAATCAACACGTATACGTTCACTGCTGAACATAGGCTTATTTCATCTGTATGTAATTCGTAATGTTGAATATAATTTCTAAAAAACAAAATATATCATAATATATAAAAGCAAAATACCGAGCAAAGCTCGGTCATCCAGGTACTGTTTTGATAAATCTTACAACACAGAATCTCTATACCTTTTTGAAACAGGCATGAACGTACAATTTTAAATCCTGGAACACTCCTATGCGCCTAAATCCGACCCCCACCCCTTCTGGCCAACCCAGCCCCATGCAAATTATTTACAAAGTACGCGAGTTCGCCGCACGCCTGAACTGACCAAAGGAGGGTACTATATCAACAAAACGTATAACAAATGAAGTGTACTCAAACTCCTGGCGCCCTTTACAAATTTACTTTTTACCAAGAACCTTATCTCGAAGTTCTTATGTAAGAACTTACGTAATTTACTTACGCAAGTTAGCCCACGCAATATTATAAAGCAATTTACAAATAAACGACGCGGAGATTGGGTAAGCTTTCTCATTTTCAAAAATTATATAAAGTACTATTCTTAGCGTGGAAGAAAGTCACGGAACTTTTCGTACGAGAAATACATTCGTAATTTAGCGCCCGACACAATGCGCGTAATTCATACAGAATATTTTTATGAAATTTTTAATACTCGGCCATACATGCGGTCGCTCTCATAAATCAAGTACTTCCGGGCGCCCTTTGAATTTCCGCACACAAATGATATAGCGCTGCGGTGACAATGCCTGCCTTCACCATTTATATACCAATATTCCTTCTGACACAGCGACGACGTTAATTGAAAGTACATCCTCGGTATTATTGCACGTACTCGTTACTTCTGATAACAACAGCTGACAGATTTCAACAGCAAATGTATTCTGAGAATACTGAGAAACTAATACTTGCTTATAGAAAAATATCTATGAGAAATTACAAAACTATGCATGGTATTTGATGAAATTTTCATACCCTGCCGACTCTAGATTTACGGCCGAAAGATCTAGTCAATGAAAATGTTGAAATCTGTCACAAAATGTTGTCGGAATCTATAAACGAAAGGAGCCATTAAAACGAGACCCGCTTTGAATCGTCCGCTGACTGGGGAAGTTAACGACGGTCAAGGGCTCAACAATATTATGCGTGAATTTGACAGATGTCATACTAAGAAATGAGAATAGCAATAAGGGTCAGGCGCAGTGTTTTTTTTTTGACACTGTCTTTCCTTATTACTACCTACTCACAAAGGCGTAAAAAAGTAAAAGCAGTGAAACGAAACCTTTGAATATTACAGCCAACTTTTCACACAATATGAGCATTATTGTATCAGAATTCTGGGCGACAAACCGTAAACTAGATAAGCTTGGAGAAATATCATAGTCATGAAGCATGCTCCGTTTCCAGGGCGGGCGGCGCAGATATTCGCTCGGCATGCCCACGCCCGATGCCCGTACATATACATAACCATTTGGTAGGTCGCGGCCGCCGACGTGCCGGCCGATATTTCGTGCTCCCACGACGACAATAATTTGTTGGTCCGTCGCTCCTCGCTCCGCGATTTATCTCCTTCAGCCGTAAACTCTAATCGCTTTCGATATGAACGATCATCACTGTTTCACGAGTTTTCGGATGAATTAATTTGTTCGCCTCTACCATCGGACGCTTAAGGGAACGTTCAAGGAAATAATTACTGCTGTCCCTTCCCCCTGAGACCTGTTGATGTTATTCAAATAAATCATATATTTCGTATTCAGTTGCTTTACCACGACATTAACACGAGTAAAATTATAAATTATCCTACTTATATTATAATGGCGAAAAGTTTGTGCCGTTACTAAGATGTTTGGCCGAAGATAACGCCAAAGTTACTAAATGGATCGAGCTGAAATTTCGCACAAATAAAGATCTGGACCTAAAATAACATGTATGTTATTTTATTCTGAAAAAAACGAGTGCGAAGTCGCTGGAGGAATCTAGTGTATCATAAGATTCTTCGTAAGTTATTTCACGAATAGGAATTTCTGCAAACAGCCACCATTTTATAGTTTACGGTCCGATACCGATCCATATTTCTAATGCAACTGAGCAAATCTCGTGTGGTATCCTGGGACCACGTTCTACCAATATTTGAGAGCACTCGTGTTCCTAACGCGATGAAGTTTACGGCTAATTCGACCATTACGCAACGTGACAGTTTGCTGGCAGTATGAAAGAATGATGCTGATATGAAGATTCTGTGACAATTATAAGCTTGTCTAATTCATCAGCTAAAAATTAACAAGAAGTTAGAGAACGGATCTACCAAAACATCATTATGGCACGAACGATAAGGCACATGTGTAGATAATTGATCTATTATAAACTTTCAAACTTGATCGTAGAGAAATAGGTACCTAAATCAGCTGTACAATCAGGTACAACAATCTAGTCAGTCCCAACGCATCCTATACTGGATGGTAAAGGGCGAGGTTAAAACAGTAAAGAAGATTTTATACGCAAGTACCACGCACGCTTGTTGCGATGTCCAACAAGGCAGACCAACCGCTTTGTCTCAGGGGAACTTTCGTACATTTTTTATAACTTTTTGAGATTCAGAGCGTACAACTTTGACCTTTATAATACTTTCAACGCGGTATTCTAACCGCAATGTTTAGGCAACTCTGCTTTTGGAACATTTCTGTTTGGGGTTCTCTTGGCTATCCTTAAACGTTAAAATTATAAATATATTTGAAGTTCAATGACTTATGTTTAGCTGTAATTTTCTTCGTTAAATTCTAATTTAAGCGAAGTATTGTCGTAACATAAAAACCGTAGCATAGTAACATGACTAACGTTATTACAATGTAAACATATTTTAGTTTTAGGTATTCCTTTTCAATAAATCATGCTAGACTGTTTTTGCAATTTACATTTACCGAAAATATTTCAACTTCAATAACTTTATTTCTTTAGGCTTACAAAATAAGCACTTACACACTTTACAAGTAAAATTTTATACCATAATATAAACAGCTATAAATATAGTAATTATTATCTGCTGCCCACGCCTTCGCCCGCGTTTTGTGGCTATGTATAAAACATAGCCTATACTTACATATGTTATTCCAGGTCCCAAACTTTACCCATACCAAATTTCAGCCCAATCAGTTCAATAGTTTTTGAGTGGAAGAGCAAATATCCATATTTACAAACTTTGACATTTATAATATTAGTAGGATTATTAAATGAAGAGTTATTGATTTTCTCTTCACTTCGGTCTTATTTATTTTATTTTAACAATGTTTAAGAAATTAACAGCTAACTTATTGAAAAGGACTGTGACTAAATACAGAAGGCTAATAAAAAAAATTTAATCCACTAGTGGAAGAAGTCAAAAAGAAACCACGCCAAACAAACGTACCAAAAGTTCCTCCCCTACACTACCCTACTCTATTTTGTCATATCATAACTGTAAAGTGCAAAGCGTCAAGTAAAATTCTGCCGCATAGAGGCGTACGGACTACGGACGCTTGTTTATGATTTTTCGCAAACAAAAACGGCAAAATTAATAGTGAGAGAGTCCATTATCCCGCATTAAGCACTCAGTCGGGCGAATGAACGTAATGGACCGTCGCCACCTCGGCATAGGCCCTTTTATGTTTCCTAATAAAAGTGTCACTACTACCCAATACACATTATCTGGCCTTGTAAAAGTCATTAGCACGACATTTACCTATTTACGTATTTTATTTTATACGACATTTTGTTGCAAAGTAATTTGTGTGGGTTTAGGAGATGTAGGAGTTCAGGTTTTATGCCACTAGAATAGCAATCAAATTGTACCTCGCCTTGGTTGATATTTTTTAGGGTCCCTACCGCAAAAGTAAAATTAGTACACTTTGTTGTCCATCTGTCTATCAACCTTCTTATCTGAGATGTGGATGTATCAAGTTGAATTTAGCATAAAATACTTAAATCCGTAACTTTTTGGGGGCGTGAAAAGTCAACGCAATCAAAAGATACAGCCGTTTATGCCCGCATATTTTGTCTTTTCCAAGGGAATTCAAAGGGCGTTCTAGCAAATAAACATCTTTAATCTTTTTAATCATTAATAATAATAATAATTTGATATGAATCGAGGTACTATATGTATATAGCACAAATATAGGGAAAATTCTGTAAACAGGGATAAGCAGAAACTTCACAAAAAAAATGTAACGCACGTAAGGGAAGGAAACCACAAATTTGCAGATTATTTACAAAAAAAAAATCGTGAGGGATCAAATCCTATAGGATACTTCCCGTTGACCTAGAATAATTATATTTATCAAGAAGCAATGACTTATAAATAGCCTCAGTGTGCGAGTCAGAGTCGCACTTGATGTTTGCTATTTTTATGACAGAGACCTTTATAAAACTTGCATAAAATAGTGTCCATACATACATACCTAGAACCATGTCATTTGAAGATGGAAATTGTGACAGAACCAAGCTAAAATACATAATTACGAGTACCTACCTAATAAAATGTTTTATAATAAGTGTTACCGGATTTATGTATCAATCCTACTACGTAGAGCATTCATATTATGACCCGCCCAGTTCGTCAAACCCTTTTATCAAAATAACACCAAAATAAAATGGCGATAATCCCACCGGCTTTTACCTTTGTAATCCGACAAGTGTGTATGATGACCCCTAATGGAAATCACTGGCGGAAGTGGGAAATCCTGTTTGGAGTACACAGCTTTTAGAAGCTTCATTATGAGTCGAAACTTTACAAGCATATTTATGTTATGTTGCTAAATAAAAGACTAAAACTCTATTTATCGATTGTTTATGTATGATTTAGTTTTGTAATATCAGCTAGAGCTATACTAATATCACAAGCTCTGCTTAGTTTGGGTATTGGGTTAGCTAGATGATACGTGTGTTCTGATATGTTTGTTGTACAGCATTATTACTAGCGACCCACTCCGCACGGGTGCAATGCTGATACCAAATTATACGAATAAAAGTTCCTCTTGAATCACTCTATCTATTAAAAAAATCGCATCAAAAGCCGTTGTGTAGTTTTAAAGATCTAAGCCTACACATAGGGGCAAACAGACAGCGGGAAGCGACTTTGTTTTATACTATGTAGTGATTATTATCATTTTATTAAGTATTCTTGCAGTTTACCTATGACGTCTTTTCGTTGATAGCAATTCCAGAAATATATCAGCGGAAAAGTATCATGAACTCCGTCAAGATAGATGAGGAATACAGATATTTTGTAGTCCCGATCATTGCCCACCGACCAAGTCAATGAATTCTGACATTCAACAAATATATGGAACTACAGAGTTGTAATCATCATCTAGCTGTATGAATGTACTAAAATACTAAGAAAACTATCTGAGCGTAGCGTTCTACCCATCATCACAAGAGATTGCCTTATCTCGTTGTTGCCACATTACCTACGAAAACACTTCCGTAATAAGTTCGTAAGCTCTCCCGGGGAGGGAGGTCCTTGTCAATATCAATTTACTGACTACGACCCATGCGTGTCTATAAGCTTTGAAAGTTCTCCGAAAGTTAGAGGCTACCCTTGTAAATTTTTAAAGGGAATCCTACCAGTATTTAATACCTGTATCACGCTTTGCTAGTTCTCGGGCTTAGGACATGTCATAGTTATTAATTTCTTTAGGGCGACTACCTTTTAACTAAAAGTCAGTATTATCTAAACGAGATTTTTATTTTGACAATAGTCCACCAGGAACCATAAATGATAATCCATGTCTTAGATTAAATATGATACTTGATTCCGAAATAAACAATGCTATTGTATAGGTATGTATGAATAGTATTTATGAAAAGAATTCAGCCATTACATAACTAACACAATAACAATTAAATTTCAACAGCCATTGAATTATTAATTCTGCTTTACATTTCAAATAGGAATATATTATGACAGTAAATTTGTAATTTTGGTTACATTACGCCAAATCCGATGGGTTCGGCAGCAAGTAAAATAATTTGCATGGCTAGCTCAGTTGGTGCGTACCTAGATTTGCAGAAAACAATATTTATTCGTATCCATATAAAATATACATCTTTTTTACCTACTAATACATACCTAGGCCGGGTACTAACCGGTGTTACGGGGCGTAATGTACTGTTCGCAGCGAGCATGATACGTTACGCCCCGTGCGCCGCCGTGTGCTAAATTTCGTCTCGTTACTTAGCGCGCGCGCCTTCTTTCACAGTCTTGACTGCACGAACGCTACACGTTACAATAAACCCCTCAACGCCAGTCAGTACTTACCCACCTTAATACAAATATACATACGACATAGGTACGATCATGTAATGTATGTAGGTCTAAGCAAATATTCTGAAAAACACCACTTATTTCAAGCTGTATGCAATTAAACTCAAATAGAAAACGGTAGTTTGATTGCCAATTACCCTGCATTGATCAAATAAAAACTAGAAATGCCATGGTTTACCTACTCAATATAAATAAAAACCCAGCTTACTCAATATAAATTCAAATAAAACAAGGTTTCCATTTAACCAATAAACTTCATTTTGATTTCAAACGTAAAATTTTACGACTAATATTGTTTTAAAAGTTCAGTAGAGGTCGAGTGTTAATCGTCGCAATAAAAATATTACCCCCTTGGCGCTGTTTGAACGTCTAATGAAAATCTCGTTTGAACGGAACCACAGTTGAGCAAACAGTGAGTTCAGAGCTGCGTTGCGGTCAGGAAATTGAAAGGGTGGCCGGAAAACTTGATTTACACCAAAGCGCCCCAGAAAGGGATGTTTTATTATGAAAATTATCCACGAGCCGAGAAACTGTGGGCGACGAATTGATCCCTCATGCGCTACTGAATTAACGATAGGAACAAGGTCAGTGTAAACCATTGTAACCACAGGTAGGACATAGCTACCTAGTCAAGATTTGTACTCGGATTATGAAAGTTTTGTGAGAAAGTATTGCTGATCGTGCTAGTATTTTTAGGACTAGTAATTCCAAAAAATTTTGTATTTGTATTTTGTCTTTCTTTGTATTTGGAGAACAAACAGTTTAACACACTTTATAAATGAACTTATCATACATAATAACTCATTTATGTGTTCTCGCATGTAGAAGCTAAAAGACTGCTTGCTTGCGGTGGAGAAATGGAGATACAGTTCTGTCTTATTAACAACTAGGTACAATGAATTAAACTAAAAATAAGAGTAACTAACAATTATGTATTTACAACATTTAAATATCAATAAAAAAAAATATAAGGCATGACCTGATAGATTGAATTATGAATTGTAACATATTTAAAACGTAGAGCTACATTCATAATAGTGTAAGATTTTAAAATTTTAAAAGGCAGGTAGGTAAATCTTATAAATATGTACCTACGCAAACCACTTCGCAATATATTGAAACGTAGTGCCGGTTAACTACTTGGCAGCAGAAGAATAACGACCGCCTGTGATCCAAACCGCTGCCAAGCCATGTTTTACTTCTTTTGTTTTAGCAAAGTATCACTTGAGGTGCGATTCTCTCGGTATTTTTGGCTCTATCGACGTAGGCTTGAGTATAAAGTTTTTTTTGGATCTATTGTGAACAAAAATATGTATGTATATGTCCAAGTACACTCCAGACTTTTAGAGTTTTTATACTGACTGGCGTGTGTGCCTATCATAAAACAGGTCTTCTCTCTACGAACAGCATAGATTTTGCCTACAGCGTAAATACTACGAAGTACGTTCAAATAATTTTCCTTAAATGTTATCATCAATAAAAATACTGGATTGTTTATTACATAATCGGTTTATTCATAAGCATTTGGGTAGGTACAAGGAATCGAATTACAAATGTAACGAGTCAGATTTACATTTGCCAGATATTTCGATGAAATTTCCATTGCCATCTGCCTGTCTTTATTTAGAATAATACATTTTGCTGGCTTATTGCGAGAGTTTGTTTGAAAGCATAATAAGATTTTTAATTTTAAATGAGCGTTTTGTGGTTTAGATGGCGAATGAAATTTGTATGTTGGGTCTGTTATCAAAGGCGATGCAGGCCGTCGTGATCCCCAGGGATTTCATTAGGTGTGCCGAGCTAAAAGTTGTTTGTTTCATTTTCCTTTGTGACTCATGTCGCTTTATTTGTACCTTCCTACAGTTTCAAGAAATTGTAGCTGCACTATTTTGATATTGCACAAAAAATATAGCAATATTTGAACACTAAGAAGAATTATTGAAAAGTAATATTCTACCGCGACGCAATATATTTCCCCTGAGGGTAGAAAATCACATTTCTGTTTTCCTTTACCAACTAAAATAAACATTTCAGAAAGGTATCGTGATATTGATCCTCCTTAAATTGAAAATAATTTTAGCGAACAAAGCTTCCAACGCTCAAAATTTCCTTTATCAGAATTGCGAGTGGATGATTTCTGCTTGTTAAATGCGTAAAGGTACAATTTTCTCGGCGCTCGGCTTCGATGAACAGAACACATCTTTTAACAGCACTGATGGAGGTGAATTTAAATGGAAAATCGAGAGTCAAACACGAATTTTTCATAAATGGGACGTTAATATTATCTGATCTATTTTTGCATTTTCATTTCTAGTGTTTGATGTTTTAAAAGGTATTTGGAAAAATGTGGCTTCGCACATTGACTATTCCTACTAAAGGCGGAAGTTTTTTTTTATAATTCCGGACAATGCACACATCTTTATCTAGATCCAAGTTTCTTTTATTGGAAAAAAAAAAAAAAAAAAAATTTATTACATTCATTTATCCCAAGGCGGGAATTGACCCGCATCTTCCTGCGTCGCAAAAAGACCTTCGCCCGCCGCGTCACGTCGGTTGTTATGAGTGAAGATTACATGTTGGTTATCGTTGTTGTGTTGAAGTCGTTGGTATAAGAAAATATAAAAATAAAGATCTAGATGAATTTGGCGTAAATATAGAGCAAAATCCGATTCGAATACTCAATGCCAACAACCTACTTTTATTTGGAAATGAGGCGTGCTAAGCCGCGAGCGAAAGCTATAATCTGTACTGTGTGTAATACTGTGATTTGTATTTTAAAAATATTTTATATATAGAGATATACAAAGAGGAAGCTTATACAAAAGCTTCTATCAGGCTCGACATTCCGTTCAGAGTAAATTGAAAGCGAAGGGATACGTGGCAAACAATAAAATATCCGGGCGTACTGTTGGACACGACCTGTCTCCATGACATGGGGTCTGCCTGATCCGACGGACGGTTTACTGCCGGGCATTATTCCAGACCTGAACCAGAATAGTGCTTGATGATTGACATGATGCACAAAAGAAAGTAAGATCAGTTTTTATTGAGCAATCTGAAGACGTGGTCTGATGAATGATAAAACATACATCGACAAAGAATATTATTGAGGTATGGAGGTTCGGGTCGAGATATGTATGTGAATGTCGGATTTTGTTTCTCTGACCTTTGAGGAGAGATTATTATAATTGACTGGAACGTGTTTTGGTTCAATCAAAGCAAAACAAAATTCAATACTTAGCCTTGTTTTTAGCATAAAAATCTAAAATGAATGCCTACAATATTTCTTGTTCGCCGGAAAGGGTTAGAAAATTATGGTTCACTTTGGCTCGCTAAATTAATGAAGACCTTATAATTAATTTCTATTGGTCCCACAGATTTACTGGTACGTACTTAATAATTCATTCTGGGCGCCCAGGCTTATTAATATAAGTGCCTTACTGCAAAACGGGCTTGGTGCCGACCAACGTGGCATTTAGGTCCCACAATGATGACGGCTAGGCAATTTATAAGTATACCTAGGTACTTGGATCAGCAGCGCAGTTCAACCGGCGGTCGAACTACTGTCTGTACGTCACCTGTACAGGTTCTAACGGAAGACCAGCGCTGGCTTGGTCTGTTACGGGAGCTAAGACAGCATTATGCTTAGAGCCTTTTTATAACTTTATATACATATGTATGTATACCTATTTCATAAGTGTCTTATTTTAATTGTTGTGTAAAATGTCTTTTTTCTTCTTCGTACTGTTACCTACCAACTGGCCATTTTAATTATTGACGCATTGCTGGCCACCAACTTGCCGTCTGCGGTGCGTAGCGTCAGATGAACTTTAGGTTATTTAAAAATTAGATAGGTAACTTAGTTTTAGAACTCAGTTTCTTTCCATAGGTTTAAGGTACAATCTTAGTGAAATGAGAGTCTAAAGAACATTATACATAATTGCGTCTAATTAAGACACCGCTTAGGTACCCACTTACACATGCTCCTAATTACCAATTCAATATATTAATACCGTGCCATCTAAACTCGCTTCAGTAAAATATCTATTGAACGTAGCAATGTAATATGGAGAGCAGTAATTGAATGAAGAGGCAATAAAAACTGGCGCAAAACAATTGCTATTATTCTTCGTTATTACAGTTCAGGTGTGTTCGAGTGATATATCGGCATATCGTAACGGTTTTGTGGCGCTTCTCTGTGCCGCTTTGCAAATGTTTAGATACTTCTTATTGGTATGATTAACTTGCTGTTATTCGACTTCTTTTGCTTGAACATTATAAAACATTTAAACGCTAGATTTAATGAACAAAATACAATTCATCACGGTTCGTGTAAAAAGCTTAATGAAATGGTTTTAAAAACAACACGACATTGTATCTTTTCTCTGCAAAGAGTGTGTATCCATACGTGATCACTCCGCTCCACGTTTCTACTGCTTAAATCCAAAAAACAGATACATAGATAATGTCTTTATTACACCCTCAAAACTTATAAAACATATATGGTACTTATAGAACTAGCTCCATAAAACATTTCAAATACATAGGTAGGTGAAAAATAGTTATTTCTACGCATACAGGATCAATTCAATCCAAAATACGCAGAGTCATGGAATTCCAATCCGAGATTACATCACACTCTCTATCTATCAAAATCAGTTATAAAAATTATAAATAGGTACTATTCATTAGCTCTCCTCTGCTTTTCTATTCGAACTGCTAAGGTTTGTAACTAGCTTCATGCTTCTGTTTTTCCAGCCAACTACAACCTGGGTTTCTTCAAGACAAGAGTTATAGGTGTCTTCTACACCTCCGTGATATATTCATCATCACATCGTCACTTACCTTCAGTTGAGATTGTGTGTTAACATCGTTGTATTGTCCTTTGAATAATCTATTATTTTGCACCGTTTGAGTATAGGGGAACAGTGGAACGGAGTGGCCATGCATGATGATGTGAACGGATAGAGTGAACGCCTCGGGCGGATGTAAGCGAGGGGTTTTTATGGTATTCATTGCCTTTCGAGTTTCGACACACTACAGTGTTCTATGCGAAGCTTGACAAGCTCACAGAGGTGTTATTTGCTTGAAACGTATATACCTATGTACTAATTGGGGTACATAAGCAAAAGTTACGTGAAATTCGAGGAACTAAAATTTTTCAAAAAATATAAATAAAATCCAAACAGTAAGTCAATAATTTAAATACCTAATAAAGTAAGCTAATCTTCCAGGTTCCGCCAAATATTTAAGTTTAGTATAGGACTTTTTCTCATAATATCATCGAAGTGTTACATGACCATTACAACTAATTAACTAATTCTATTGAACTGGTAAGGGTCATAAATTATTATTTTAATTGTTTATTAACTAATTCTATTGAACTGGTAAGGGTCATAAATTATTATTTTAATTGTTTTAATAATATCAAGGATTGATATCAAGGGAGATATCAAGTGGTATTTATAATTGTTTCTAAGTCTATCTAAGATTATTAAGATAAGAACTTAGATTACCTTACATTTTTAGTTCTAAAATCGTTATAAAAAGCCCTGAATTATGTTATACCCATTTGATTCCTATATCAATATAGCTAGAAACACAAGACACATAAGAGAGAGAGATTAAGAGTAACATATAACGACACAAAAAAATTATCCGTACCGATAGCTGTTGCCTATTTCGTTACGTATTTTAAGGAATTATCATTTTCAGACCACACAGTGATAACGTATGATCCCCAGAAACAAAACAAAGAGAAAACCAAAGTAACTCGTTGTGAACTTGGTGTTTTCTTTATAGCGCTATGGGTACTTTACCTTTCTATAAGGTGGTTCAGTGTTTCCTACACTTTTTCTTATTAGGAGAGAGACGTTTTTCACCTACCGCCATCGAGTGTCGAAATAAACTCGGCGGTCTAACGCACATTACACGCAGCCGGTCCCCGCCAATACAAACAATTTATTGTATTGTTATAGATCCAGCCTCCGTCTTACTAAACTTATTGGACCCCAAAAACAGCCTCTAACGAATTGCCAACACCGGAATCAATAGAACGGTGCGAGCTTTTAGGGAAAATCGAACGCATTGTTACAGTTTCGAGGACCGTAAAATTTGTTTTAGGGTTCTGTAGTCGTACGAGGAAACCCAATTCAATTGTTTGTTATATGTCTGAAAACATTTTTACCTTTTAAATATTTTTTGATAAGTGTATAGTGTGTAAGATTAGTTAGTAACCTATGCAAATTAAACCGAACCACATTTACTGTAAATGACTAATGTACTGAAACAAAACACAGTGGTCAATTTCGAGATAAACCAATATGTGAGAGAGATAACATTAATATTCCCATCATCTACGTACATACATAATACGTGTGGATTAGTATCGTATTGAATACCATAATTATCATATACTTAGCAAGCATTGTTACAATTAATCGTGTCACAAACAATTCTGGCTATTGAGGTGTGAATGGCTCACCTGAGATTGCAGCGCCTTCCTTCCGGAAGGGCGTGATATATGTGCGAAATCCGATTAATTTGCGAAGCCTGTTACTGGGACAATAACGCATAAACACATTCTCGTGTCTGCTCCTCTATCACCTCTAAACAATTAGTTCGGGCAACCCTAAGCTGCTATACCTATAATTGAAAATTTTAGGCCGGCTTTTGCCGCCGGCGCTGCCTGTTCAACGTACTGATGAATAGGATAGTAATATAAATAGATAGAAACATTTGAATTGGACCAAGCTCTAAGTAAATACGAAATGTGCGAACAATTTTTGTGTCACACAATGGCTCGTTTGATGACTTTGTGAAAATCTATAATATAAAAATGAATCGCAAAATGTGTTGGTAAGCGCATAACTCAACAACGCCTGGACCAATTTGGCCAAATCTTTTTTTAAAATGTTCGTTGAAGTTCAAGGATGGTTTTTACGGCGAGAAAAATTAGAATTATTGCTTGAAAAACCCTAAAAATAGCCCTTTTCTTTTTCCCATACAAATGATTTGTAACTAAAACGTAGTCAATTTGAGCTTTATTGCTATGGTATAAAGTTCATATTAAATTACTGTATATATAAAAATTAATTGCTGTTCGTTAGTCTCACTAAAACTCGAGAACGGCTGAACGGATTTATCTTATCTTAGTCTTGAAATGTTCGTGGAGGTCTAGGGAAGGTTTAAACGGTGAGAAATTATGGAAAAGTTGTTCAACCGCCCAACAAAGTGGGCACGGGTCAGCTAGTTTATTAATAAAAATGGAAAATATTTCGAAAATTGTTATGGCTCAGTTTTTTCTACCCATCGAAATAATATAATAAATGTGAATGTTTATTACCACGTATCTCCGCAAACGCCATACATTTTCATCGCAGTGCTAGAGAGCATCTTCCGAAGACTAGACTGGAACGGGAGAGGTATAAAGCTCGATGGAAAGTACCTTTCGCATCTAAGGTTTGCAGATGACATTGTACTTCTATAAGAAAACCCAACAGACCTACAAGACATGATAGAATCACTGAGAATCCAAAGCAACACAGCAGGTCTAGAAATGAGCAAAGATAAAACCAAAGTCATGACCAACAATAACAGAATACCAATTGTGATAAACTCGATAAGTCTAGAGTATGTAGAAGACTACACCTACTTGGGCAACACAGTATCTGGAATAAGTACTGGGGAATGAAGGAAATATTTAAGAGTACTTTACCTATCGCTCTGAAATCTAGAGCAATGAACATATGCCTAGCACCTTCCCTCACATATGCTTGCCAAACCTGGCCAATAACAAAGGCACAGCTTGAAAGAATAGGAGTCTGTCAAAGAGGCATGGAGAGAAGCTTTATGGGAATACGATTAAGAGATAAGATCAGAAATGTAACCATCAGAAAGAAAACCAAAGCAAAAGATGTGGTACAGAATATCCTAAAGCTCAAATGGCAATGGGCAGGCCACATACAGCGGCTTCCCCCAAACAGATGGGCACACCCCATGCAAATAGCCACAAATTGGATCCCCCGAGACGCCAAGCGCGGACAAGGTCGACCAACAAAGAGGTGATGTGATGACATCAGAGAAGTAGCGGGGAGCACCTGGACCAGAATAGCACGGGACAGGAGAGAATGGAAAAGCTCGGAGGAGGCTTTCACCGCCGAAGGCGGTCCTTACTGGACAAAAACTACTACGAATATGTAAACATTTACTTATTTATAGATTATAAGATACCCACTTTAAGTTTAATATAATTCACAATTTATGTACTAGCTGGTAAGGAAAAATAAAGCTCTTTTTATTTTATTTATTTATTTATTATCTCCGTAAACGTAACTAACTTAACTTATTTAGATGAAATTTGGTATTTAGATAGTAAATATTTTTAAAAATTAACCTCTGAGTGGGGTAAAAATGGTGGTAAGGTTTGTATGGAAAATTATTATTCCTAGACCGAATCATTCAAAACTTGGTATAAATAAATTACAAAGAAAATAATTAATCACGTATTTTTTCTTTTTTCGAATTAAGGGGGTTAAACAGGGTCGTGAAGTTATTATCAAAGATTTTATTCCTCAGTTCGATTCGCTCTAAACTCGATACGCGAGTGACGCCGCGGGGCGCAGCGAGTACGAAACAATATAAAGAGCCATAAATAAAAGCATCCAACCAATACCTTCCCTTACAATAGCGCACGATTTAGCAAATCACATTCATTGGTAATCCGGAGTTATTGTCTGCCGGTGGCCAGCTGTAAGCGGTGGTCACGACAGTTGTGGAAATCACAGTGCCTACACTGCGGCTTCACGCTTCACCTATCACCTACATCAGTGAATAGAGCCCAGGAAGTTTGGACCGCTGCCCGGTTCGCACTCGATTGGCCGGTGAAAAGACTCAAGAATTTTTTGTCCATGAAGATTGTTGGCTTCTGCAGCGTATCATTAGGCTCTAATTTAGCAAATATAATAAAGCTTTTTTAAGGTTTTGAGGCGTGATCAAACTTGAAATTACCGCTAGCAGTAAGCACATTGCAAAAATTCCTGATATAACTCGATTTTGCTAAAGCTTTTCGATTCTAAAATGGAATATTAAGCTCGTGGTTCACAATCCACCAGTAGACTCCACGAGTATAGTACTGTGCTCATATCGGCGGGTATTCACGTGCAAACGGCAATGCCCGCACCACGTACAATGGGACTGGAATACATTTTTCGCACATGCTTTTGTGGCTTTTGAAACTGAACCAGTTTATGTTCCTATTTTTTATCAATTTCATATTTCCCGATGGAGTTCAAAACGTTGCCATGTCTCTCAGGATGATACAAATTGGATCTCGAGAAGTATTTTTTATTTTCGACAGAAGCATTCCATTGTCATCTCTTTGTGTATGCAGAAGACAAACAAAAATTAAACGGAAATGTGTAAATTGAATGCATGCAAAAAATGTACTTAACGCAAGTTTGTTACTTGTACTTGCGTTAAGTCCATTTTTTTATACCTAGCCCGCACCGCATCTATGTAGAAACTTCTAAAGAGGACCATCTAAGAAGTACCTACAGGTAACTTGCACGGAAGTTTTACTTCCAGGAAGTTCACCTTTGACTTTTCAGGTAAAGAAACTTGTCTCCTTCCCAGTCCGTGTGAATTCCATAGGATAGTTGCAAACAATGAAGTATTCAAGTTACTAAAGGAAAAATCATATTCACCACGGAAGACATAGCCATTGGCCAGTATTCTATTTGGTAAGTCCTTTTAGAGCTGATGACTCGGCGTTCTTTCACCTCTTCAAGATTAGCTATCGTGTGCTATTACCGCCATTAACGAAGACCTAGGTCGTATCCTGGACTGGAGCAACAGCTTTGGTCTAAAAGTCAACCCTTCAAAAACGCAAGTGATCACAGTAGGAAGCTCTCGAATGATAGGTCGGATAAATTGGGGTACTCTACCAACTGTGGTCTTTGATGGGACCCCTGTTGGGCAAAGCAAAACGGTGAAAAATTTAGGTATCCTCATCGATAGAAATCTGTCGTGGGGACCGCAGATATCTGAAATCAGCTGTAGGATGTTTGCTTCAGCAGGTTCCCTTCGAAGGCTGCGTAACTTTCTACCTATTGCCACTAAAATCTCTATTGCACAATCTCTTCTCCTTCCAGTTCTTGATTACGCCGATTCGGCCTTTCTTGATCTAACTGAGCAACAGTTAGACAAACTTGAGCGCCTGCAGCATGTCGGGATAAGGTTCATATTTGGCTTGCGCAAGTATGACCATGTTTCGGAATTTCGCAGGAAGCTCAAGTGGTTACCTATACGGCTTCGCCGAAATTCTCATATTCTCTCTCTTCTCTTTAATATCTTGTTTTACGCCTCTGCACCCCCTTATCTCAAAGAGCTTTTTACCTTTCTCCATCATTCGCACGCTCATTCTCTGCGCTCTTCTGAAACTTTTATACTTCAAGTAGGTACTTAAGAAAAGGTACGTAAGAAAGAAGTAGAGTGAACAGGTGTTCACTCTACTTCTTTCTTCGCCCATTCCTTTACTGCCCGGGCTGTACAACTATGGAACGCATTGCCAGTCTCAGTGAGGCGAGCAAAGTCGCTACCACTATTCAGAACCATGGTGAAGGAGCACTATTTAGGCTGTTGTCATTGAACGCATACCTGTGTCCCTATGTATATAAGTAAATATATATATATATATATAAATTTATATATGTAGTTTATTTTAGGCATAATATTTATTATGAGTATTTTTATTTATTAAATCTATACAAGCACACAGATCCCCTAGTACTATCCAACAATCCTATCCATCCACGGTTGTCTGGTAGAGATCGCTCTCGAGCGATAAGACCGCCACTTGTAACTTAGTTTTAAAATTGTCTTTTTTGTATTTCTGTTTCTTATCAATAAGTGTGCAATAAAGAATTTTCTATCTTTCTATCTATCTATCTATAACTGGGTGAATCAACTTTTAACACAGGAAAATCAAAAATTTTGCTATAAACTATGAAACTAATGTTAGCAAATAATCTAAATTTACGTTAACATTAAAACAATCATATGTATTTAAAACTGAAACACAGATTTTATAGTTTTTTCATGACAGGGACAGAGGGAAAAGGAGTGCCTTAAAAGTTGATTCACCCAACTACCACGACGGCTTCGGAAAAATCGTGTCTATGCAAAAGATTTTCTATTCTAGCAAGAAATCTATAGTAACTTATAATGATGATGAAATACCTATCGTAACCTTGTACAGCTTTTGAAAATCTATTGTAAAATCGTTCTAACTTGAATTCCTAGACTTTCAGTCGTAGCATCGATAAACATGTAAAGTGTCCAGTTGGAAATACATTTGCAATTGAATTGGCCGCGGCGCTTCTAGCCGGGGGAGATTGCAGCAAGTCTCCAGGGCGTAAGGTTCTCTAACTTATATTCAATCATGTAATGGAATACAATGGAAACATTCTATAATGGATCGATACAATAGTTTGTATCAATTGTGATGACGAAACTGTAAAAATAGAAAACACTCTCTAAAAAAACGCTGTCGTGACTATTCCTTCTTTATCCTACGAACTAAGTGCTCATATACACGAGCGGCAAAGTGCCAACGGCAGAGGTAACTGTAGCCGTCGACACCTGTCGATGGCAGCCGTCGACACGGGCCGACGGTAGTAGTCGACGCGCCAACGGCAGCCGTCGCCGCGTGGACGGCTGCTGTCGATAGTCGACGGCTCCAGTTACCTCTGCCGTTGGTACTTTGCCTTTGGTACCTACTGTATAATATGAGCACTTAGGTCGGTAGGGTAAAGAAGGAATAGTCACTACAGCGTTTTTTTTTTGTAACGCATCCCTTATCGAAGAACCTAAGTTTTGAAATTGCAATCCAGCCCTTTTTTATTGGTAAATCATCAAACTCAATAAAAAACACGTCTGTTTACGTTTTTTGGCGATGGGGCTCGTGCCCTCACTCCGCGATTACCCCAGGTACCTTAGGTAGATAATTTAATAGTTAATTTAAGCCCAAGATAAAATATTGCATAGCTTAAGCATCAAGCAGACAGGTCTTCCGTCTGAAATACCAGTTCTTATCAACATTACACGAGAAATAATTTTAATTACACAAGTTCCAACAATTTTATCAGCTTCTAGATAAAACTGCAAAGTTGTTACAAGTTAAATTAATGCAGGTAGGCACTCGGTGAAGTTTCCGTATAGTTCATTGTTGAATCGCGTGGCTGTTTCACGAGGTTTCGGCTGGTAATTGCTGGCGGAAGGTATTACTTAGAACACCTCCGTAGTTTTCATTTACCAATTGCTTTATTTTCAAAAGTGTTATAATCTCGATCGTCTCGAAACAGTTCTCTGTCATATATGAAATATCGTCTGTCTGTCGTCTCTAATATATGTACATGCGAAAGTTTCAATGTTTGTTACCTCGTCTCGTCAAAAGTACTAAACGGGTTGGGCTGAAATTTTGCACTAACTTTTTATCCCGGAAAAACACGTGTGAAGCCGCAAGCAGAAGCTATTTTAAAATGTTATTTTTTTTGCGTGGGCAGTATTTTCCCCAATGGCCCCGAAGTACATACCTAACATACAATACAATAAAAATACTCTTTTTTGAACACCAAGATAGAGAAAACAAACATACCTCAACTGTTTTTGAAAGTAAAGCAAGAGTTTCTCGAGCAAATTGAAGTGAAATATATAATAACCTTTAATAGGTACCTATTTCTGATCAGATTATGAGTATCTTCTGCTTAACTAAATTTGTGTAATAGGTGTATGATGAGTCGCCTGATAAAATAAGAACAACCAACACAGACTGACTCTACACCTAAATCTGTGATCATTAAGGTGTATATTTGCTCAATGTGACATCTCAATAATATCTTAATATCTACACGTGTGGAAGGTGAAATTAATTAGGGGAATGTGAACGACACAAATTGGATCCCGGGGCGCTATCACGATTAAAGATACAATTGGACGACCTCCAGCGGACCTCCAGCAGCGGGGGAAGATCCTCCTGCGACTCAGCAGGTTGCAGGTTCGATTCCCGGCTCGGTTTAAACTTTTGTACGATCTGCAGATATTTGCCCCGAGTTTTCTGGGTGTTTTTTATCTATAATGTATTTCAAGTATATCAATTATCCAGTACCAATAACACAAGCTATGCTTAGCTTGGGGCTCGAAGAAACTGTGAATTTTTTTAAAAAAGTTGTATTCATTATATTCGGTTATTTATTGGTTATATTGAGGGTTGACTGATAATACCTGTTTTATTTCAGGCCTAGAACTATCTGCAAAATTACAGTCCCATACGTTCAATAGTTTTGACGTGAACAGATAAAACAAGCCCCAAACTTGCGCATTTTTGATATTAGTGTGATGTGATTTTTAAACAAAACCATGGTATATTAGTTAACATACCAACACTCACAGAATCAAATTTAGAAATCAAAAATCAATAAAAATCAAATAATTAGCCTTTAGTCACACATGATTTGTATTATATATGTTAGTTTTTTGCCTACAACCCTTTTTTGCTTACAAAATAACCTCATAGACAAGTCAAATTTAATCTCAAATTTACCTTCTCGTATCAATTAAGTTATGCCATTTTATTCGCAATAGGGGCACTCTCAAACTAATGTATTGTACATTACCGCTTATTGATATTAGAGATGTTTTCAGGAAATTCGAAGTCTCCAAAATCAATCACGTTGGTAAATTATCAAATTAATGTTGTGTAATACATAGCTTCAAAGAATCTTGGCACATGTGAAGTTAAGTAAAGTTTTTAGCCAAAAATTGCACATTGCTTACACAATACCATAGCCTTTCATTTGCCTACTCTCAATAATATTTGGTTGGCGACGACTGTACAAAATCAAGCTGAGTAATGTACAAAACAAACAACGAGTGAGCCGAAGACCTACTAGAAATATTGATTTATTTTGTATTTTCACTTGGGCTCGCGCGATTCAACTATTTGTGTTCCGAAGTGAGACTCACTCGAATTGTTAATTGTACCTACTTATTATTATTTTTAGTTTTCCTATAAATTTTGTAACCTAGCACTACCTACTAAACTATTGTTCACACTACCCAAAGGTTAGTAGGTAGAGAATGCTATCTAGCATTATGCTCGCCTATGTACTTTTGTACAATAAAGTATATTCTATGTATCTTCTATGTATATTCTATCTATCTAACTCGAGATTACCGCATAAGTCTAATCAGGTCTTTAGACAGAGACAGCATCATCCTGCGGCTACTTAACATCGGCCCAGTAGTCCAGTAATATTAGCTAAAAAATAGGTTCATCCTTGAAATTCCGCTACAACCTGCTGCTAGAAAGCTGGAAATGAGTATATGCCTTCATTTTGGCGTTATAAGCTAGTAGCCCATCCCGGCTTCGCAGGGGTAGTAGAGCACATTATTATGATAGAATGGGTGTAGGTAATTAAGCTCCTTAAAAGATATGCCATCGCGGACATTTTTGTAGATCTATAAAAGAGGAATATCCGACCTTGAATTGTTATATGTGCATATCTCAAAAGGGAGTTGGTCTTCCATGCAAGCTCCTAGGCGGCTTGACTTTTTTCGACACTTCCAACAATTATCGTATTTCAACCAATTTATACAAAAACTTGACAAATTACATACCAAAACCTTTCTCATGTGTCATTCTATCGATTGGTGAAAACCAAATGAAAATTCGTTGAGTAGTTTTTGAGTTTATCGCAAACAGACAGACATACGCCGCGGAGAACATTGTTTTATAATATGTTGTGACGTTACGGTGTCTCAAAAGTCAAACACAATATCGTGTTTGATTCTTAAGTCAAAGTCAAATGTCACAAAAATCGGTTTTTCGTAATTATCTAGGTTTCTATAGCTCCAATGATGTTGATAATGATGTTGTATAGAATCGGTAATGCCCTATTAAGATAGAGCGAAGATATGATTTCGTAATGAGATGGATACCGACGACAGTGGTTGAAGTAGGTATTTGCAATGTGTTTATTTAGCTATTCCTTTCCCCTTCTTGACTGATTTGGGTGGGTGGGTTTTGGTAAAATTCAACGAAGTGTGGTTTTTGTCGTGTGGGTAGGTTTAACAAGACATGAAACAAATCTGAATCGTGAAAGTGGAACAAATATCATAATGATTCTAAATAAACTAGGTAGGTATAAGTACCTACCTAGTTTATTTAGAACCGTCTCCAACAGGGTTGTTAATAATTTGATTGTTTGGAAAAAACTAAAACTTTGAATCCCTTTGTTTGTAACTGTTTATTAAGATTTGCAGGATCCTACTAATATTATAAATGTCAAAGTTTGTAAGGATGGATGTATGGATGGATATTTGTTCCTCGTTCACGCAAAAATTACTGAACGGAATAGGATGAAGTTTGGTATGGGTATAGTTTGGAACCTGAAATAACATATAGGCTTTTTTTTATCCCGACAAAACGCGGGCGAAGGCGCGGGCAACAGCTAGTATATGATATATATTCAAGAATACTATTTTTATGGGGTCACCTTGATATCATCCTGCCAACTAATATTATAAAATATGTCAAAGTTTGTAAGGATGGAAGTATGGATGGATATTTGTTACTCTTTCGTGCAAAAATGGAAATATGAATGGAATAACATATAGACTTTTTTTTTGATAAAATGTGGGCGCCGGCAGAAGTATACTGGGTATATACTATAGGTAATATTGTAGCAATATCTCTAAAGGAGAATCTGCCTCATTGACCACCAAATTAATTATAAGGAGATTGATTCATTGAGAGGAATTATTCAGATCTGTAGATTGGGGTCCCTTTCCAAATTGCTTGGTTAGTAAATTAGCTCCTTGTTACGGCTATTTGCAAGTACCTATCAGCATAGCTCAAAATGTGATTCGTTTTTGCTTTTATCTAATTAAATTTAAAATTGAGAGGTCATGTAGACATAGTAATTGGTAAAAAGTTTGCGCTTTAATTTTTAATAGCTGCTATTTATTTTTGTTGTCAGACTTCTGATAGGCACTTAAAAATTGAAGCCCAAAGTAATTTAATTAAAAATTTATGATACATTAACTAACGTATAACTTTAGACACGCAGATACCTATGTTTTTATTTTTTATGCTGTAGTTTTATTTTTTATTTTTATGAGTCTGCTAAAAGAAATATCTTTTGAAAGGTTGAAATGGCACATGAAATTTATTTAGGGATACGCCTATCCATGTTATGTAAATAATATACTTTTTTTTAATCTAACTCATCTAATAAAAGTGTTTCGAGCGTCATCCACAGCGGGACCCACTGTTAGACATTGGCCGTAAGTCATCATAATCTCAATACCTTAATTGCTGAAATTTAGGTTCTTAGTTTTTTTTATTTACTACATTTGGTCTCAAAGTGCGTGCAAAATTTATTAGTATTGTTAGACAATTAATCACAAACATTGGATAAATCCAATGTTATAGTAAATTATGCACGAGAGATGCACGAGATAGAAGACAGCTTTGGGCACGAGTAGAATACTTTTCACGTTTTCTGCAAGTAAATAGTAACTAGTGTTACGCGGCGCTTTTCTTCTCAACTTTGGAAGTGCTTTGTGCGGAGGGTTATCGGTTATCAATGAAGGAAGCTATTTCCTTCATTGATTATACTCTGCGTTGGTGTTATATTATTTTCTATTTTGTTTTATTTTTTTATGTGTGCTCTATGTGTAAATTGAATTGAATTGAATACTTTATTTATTTTCTCTTGCAAAAGGTAATTGTTTACAATTTTCGTCTTAAGCTATTTTAATCTAGTTATATTGTTTTGCAAGAGACTGGTGCCCGTGAGAGGTTTATAAAACCTGTAGTACAGGTCACCAGGGTCTTCCTCCACAGGATAATTTGGGATATATACTTACATAAGAAAAGACAGTACCTAAAAACTAATTTTACAAAAATGGCAATAAGTTAGACCTAGTAAGTATACAAACAAAAGAAATAAATAAGAATAAGACCCACTTATGTATCTTAAAATAATAATGTGATTCAATTATATCCATATTGTACCCACACAAAATTAAATAACTCATGAATCTATGGACCCATTTGTTGTCTGAATTAAAGCATTTTTATTTTTTTATTTTTTATTTATTTATTAGTTTTTTATTCCGCCTTCTGAACAGAGGGTAATTCATATGAAGAAGATCTCATTGTACGGATCTTCTTGGTAAACATTTTCAGATATTTACACGTTCCAAATTCAATCTCATTATTCTTTTGGGTGTAATTGTTGCAAGAGTGTTATGAGTTTGAATTTGGTAACTCAAAATAGGTATGGAAATTTTTACCAAGGAAACTCAAACTAATTGTAAGAGATCTCATTCTATTTGTTCGAATTTGGTAAAACCTTCACCTTTTTGAGCTAACATAGCTATAATCACTTGCTTTCGGTTGGAGATACATGTCATATATAAGTTCGTTTTATGGACGTAGAGTGTGAAAAATATATAAGAGTTATTACAACTTACGCAAAGAGGTTGAAAAATATACCCTGAGGTAACGTGCTTTCTCGTTTTGGCCATCAAGCCACTTACTCCACAGCCCTGTCGTCTGAGTTAGCTCATGAATATTGAAGGCTCAGCGATCGCGCTTTTCCACCCGCCTGTGCCGCATTAACATTACCACAATATTCAAAATGCTCCATTTGTTGACGAATCAATGGTCGGCTCATAGCTAAAGCCAGTTATTATAACCGTTTACTTTTATTATTCAACAATTTGAAAACCTCACTTGAAAATTCAAGAGCTCATAAAAGATAAACACGGCTAAGAAGCGAAATTGCTTGCTGTGTTTAGAATTCATGCCTGGGAAAATAAACCGTGCATCTAGGTGCTTGGAAAATCAATTTGACTTTAATCTACAAATACCATTTTATATGTTTAGGTAGGTACCTACCCTCTAAAACCATGATTTAGGTAAATGAATTTACCTATGACATTATTATACTCGTAAAGACATTAATAATATCCCAAAATAATTTCGACTTCGGCGGGATTTAAACCCGCAACCCTACCTCAGGGATAATATTTTTCTTAGAAATAGCCCCCAGTACTACGCACTAGGTATAGCAACAAAACCTCAAACCTAAGAAACCTAAATTCTTTAAGAAATATTCTACAATTCGATGGTTGTTTTTATATTTGCTATAAAAAAATTTAGTTTAAGCTTATAAGCAATAAAGTTGTCGAACTGAAATGCTCTTCTACCTTTATATTTCATTCAAAACTTCAACTTGATATTTTTAACTATAACGTTTTACTGTAACCGTACCATAACATATGTATTTGCACAATAAAATATAAAGTACAGTAACATATTTGAAGACAGATCATAATTGTAATAGGCTAATGCATAGTTGCATGCTATCACGAGATCCCTACGTGCAATCAAACATCATTTCTGACAGCGAGCATTGCTATTCATGCGACCCCATTGTTCCACTGCCGTATTAGGTACTGGGTATATCTTTGTACCGTTGCCATCAAAAGATAAAAGGAGGGAAGGATAATAAAATTTGATGAAAGATTTGTAAGTCCTCGCGAGGCGAGCATGCGTTTGCTTTCTGTTGCGGGAGGAAAATCTTGAGTTAAAGCTACTTTTTGTAATCTTTTTTATTTAATTTGGTTCATTCGCTTTGTTCGACTTATCCAAATTTTTATACCTTTTCACAACTTTAAGGTAGTTAGTGTTAATTTGAAAACACTACAGCAGGTACCATAGAAAAGAAATCAATTATTGGTCTGATTGTGAAACTGGAATGTGATGAAAAAAGATCTCGATGACGGCGTAAAGTTTATAAATATATTTTGCAGTACAACATTTAATAAAATAATCTAATTATTTCATCCAATTAGATCAAGTTTCAGCTCTCTAGTGATAGCCTATGTTATTGGCACAGAGACTATCACAAAAACAACATTTTATATCAAGCGGCAAGGGGCGCTAAATTACCATTTTGCATTTTGTAAAGTGTCTGACGTGTCTACGAGCTAAACTAGACTCAAGTGCTACAACATGATTGATAGTGTGTCTACTTAGATGATACTCGTAGTATTTTCAATATGATGCGTGGTTTGTAAGTGTTTGTTGGGAACACCCTCAGGAACACCTAATTCATTTGTAGAGTGTAGACATATTTTCGAACAATCACCTTAGGAATTTTATTGAGTACCCCCCGGTTTCTAAACCACCTAGCCATTTTACAAACGGGTTAGTTTTTAGATCCGGCGTAGTCTAGAGTACCTACGTTCTGATAGGAGAAATGAAAAATAAAAACAGAGAATTGCGCATAGTTTTAAAGATTCAAGCAAGTCTTTGCTGACAAAGAAATCCTTGAATTCCCAGCGAGTGAAGTTAAACACGGTCTATGGATAATGGCCGTGTTTAACTTCACTCTGCAATTATCATTCCGAGTAATAAGGGACTGTCATTTTCCAATTTCCTTTTGCGCTCTACACCGTAATATGGGAGGTTAAAATTTTATCCGGCATTGCAAAGTTTTAACTTCATTGCATTTCCATGCTGGCATGCTGAATCGTATCGGTATTTTAAAATAGATAACTCAAACAAAAATGTTCTTTTACCTACAAAAACAGATAAATAAAATAAATAAATAATGCTGGACAATTCACACAGCATCATCTAGCCCCAAGCTAAGCAGAGATTGTGTTATGGGTACTAGGTTACTGATATATTTAATATTTGGATATTGTACATAGAAAATACCCAGAACACCGGAGACAACTATTTGCGGATCGTAGCAATATTTGTCTTAAGGCAAGAATCAAACTCAACCTCCTGCGTCGCAGGCGGACCTTCGCCCACTGCACCACATCGGTCGTCAAATTAAAATTAATAATAATCATTATAATAAACAAAAAAAAAATGTAATTTTGAATGGAACGGTGTTACAAAGAGTATAATTATGTAAACAGAGTATGTATTGAATCAATCTCCTTTTCTGTCAGTGATCTAAATTAAATGTGCCTGAATCTGATATAAAACATCTCTAGACAGCAGCAAGTTTTTACTCTCCTTTCATTGGATTCATCAATTAACTACTTAACCAATTTAATAAATTAGATTCTAACTGTAAGAACACTTTTTTACAATTTATTTAATTTGCTAATCAACTGACGTCGTTAATTTTACTCTCCAAGATTTTCCTTCTATCTTTTTACATTTTATTGAAGAGCTATAAATTTAAAAAATGTCTACTTAAGGTCAATTCATTCGTGTATTAACTTAGGAGGAAAACTCGCTTAAATCTGTATTCGATTGTAAGCACAATTTGCAATCAGCGAAGCTTGTTTCTGTTCAAGAAGATTGTTTGTTGAACCATTTGGAGCTATGTAAGTATTGTAACATTCGAATTGTTCATCTTGGCGGAAGGAATTCAATAATATTGCTCTACATTTGGAAATAAAATGTAAGCAGATTGACATCAATTTACGAAAATGCTTTTTGCGAGCGTAGGTGAGCGCATGCATGCATGAGAAATTGGAAACGTTCACGTCTGCCATAATCCACATCGTGGACATTGTCTTCAAAGACATTACTCACTAGTCACTAGAGGTTCGTACTCTAAGAGATTTCCTAGCATTTTTATTTGTATGACTACAAACCGAGTACTTTTACACTTTTTTAGTAAGTATAAAAACTTTCGTAGTTTGACGAATTGATTTTGAATAAGAATGTAAGCAGGTTAACTTCGAACCCAGTGTGCGCAGGGCAGGACGGGAAACGGGCGTGATACGAACCACACTCACCCTGATGCAGTGCCCCGTTAAGGGATGAAACGTTGGTGTTCTTCCAACACAAACTAGGTTCGTAGTTAACCCGCTTACTTCAAAATGACCACGCAATCTTGACCGTATGTCTGCAAGGCCGGAAAAAATCTTCAAACATCCTGTATTCAAATAAAACACGAGTAGCACTCACCGAGGCTGAACCAATCAATCAATCAAATCTTTTATTTGCGAAAGTATGGTACTATAATAGATCTTAAGATCAGCTAGTTAAAATATAACTCAATTCAAATAAGGAAAATAAATCAAATTTTAATTAGAGTAGGTACGTCTTAATATAATATTTGTTAGCCAATTTTAAAAAATCGTCTTTAGTGTAAAAGCATTTATCTACAAGCCAGTCATCTATTTTTACCCACCTACCGAAGGATGAGGGTTATGAGTTTGGCACCCTAAGTATGTATGTACATATGTAGTCGATTTCTATGTTCCCATGTAGAGCTGAAACTACTCATCCGATTTCAACAAATGAGGTGTCGTATGATTCGTCTTTATAGCCCAATGGTTATAGGCTATATGTATGACGTCATAAATGGGGGTCTAACCAGATGCGGGGGTCTAAGTGAGGGTCGAAAACGCAAATGATAGTAAATATGCTCGTGTGTGGTCGTTGCAAAGGTCTTTGTTTGTTCTTTCCAAAACTGTTTATTAAACCATTTTGAGGTTAAATATTCTCAAGTAATCAGCAAAAAGGTGTAAAAATAATAATTTTAAAACTAAAACCCGACTACGTTACAAAAGTCTTAATTAAACAAGGGTTCACTTCTGGTCTTAATCATTTTCTTTTGATACTTAGGTAGTTGGAGGCACCCACTCCCCATACACCTCGGGTACAAGTGGGGTCAGAGGTCTCAGACTATCTAAGTATCAAAAGAAAATGATCAGGACCATAGGTGAATGCTTGTTTAAGACTTTTATTACGTAGTCGGGTTTTAGTTTTTTTTTTACAAAGAATTAAGGGTAAATGTTGCGTTTTCATACCGTCAATCTCCAACATGCCATTAAAAACACAACCAATTATCACTGAGCCTCACATTGAGAAACTAAGATCTCACGTTGCCAAACGTAATCAAACGCAAAGGGTATCAATCTATGTTACATTGAAGAGCCGATTTTACGCAGAGCTCCGTAATACGCTATCTGTGTTGAAGCGAATTAATTCAAGAGGATCAATTTACCACTTACAAATGTAGAACTAATTTGTAAAATCAAGCAATCTCATTCATATAATCTGTTCGTGAGTATATAAATAAATAAATAAACAATGCTGGAAAATTCACACTAACAGATATACTTAATATAATAGACTACATATGTAGATTTTTTTTATGCATAGGAAACGTCCAGAACTCCCTGAACAAATATTTGCAGATCGTACAAATATTTTTCCCGAGGCGGGAATCGAATCCGCAACCTCCTGCGTCGCAGGCGGACCTTCGCCCACCGCGCCACAATATGATCAATGATCATGACATGACCAAAAATCGTTGAGATAACCGTGTTTTTAAGTGGAGACCGCGACTCGGCAAACGCAGGTATAGGACGCCCTCCAGCCAGATGGGATGATGACCTGTGGAAGACTGCAGGCAGAGGCTGGATGCATCTAGCTGAAGAATATAGTATATATCCTAATCCTAATTAATATTATAAATGCGAAAATATGTTCGTTTGTTTGTTCGTAAGTCCTTTCTTCACGCCCTAACTAAGTAACCAATCGACTTGATCTTTGGCATTGAGTTAGATGAAAGGATTTTTGTCCTGGTAAAAAATAAAATTATCATGGGTGTTTTACGGGAAAATATAACTTTTTATCCCCCTAGAAATGTGAAATATGTGAAATTTGATTGTAACGCGGGGAACAGCTAGTATCTACATATATATAAATATATATATATATATGTATATATATTTATATACTATGTATACTGATGATGATAATGACTATGATCACAATAATCATGACGTTGAAGTTATAATTCAAAGAAATTTTTGCACTTCCATTGTTTGCAGAAACCATACAAAGCATCTTACACGCTACCGTGGCAGCCGAGAACTGCATTTGAAATGTAAACATCGTTACGACCTAACGCTAACGATATGTTCGCAAACAATATCTTGCCACACCTGCAAAACGTCAATACATACATACATACATAGCACACTACTAAGGTTTTAAAAAACTTGGTAGGGTCAAGTCGAAGTAAGAATAAATACTTAGTTCGACTAAGAATTTATTCTTAGTTCGATTAAGAATTTGTTCTTAGTTCGACTAAGAATTCGTTCTTAGTTCTACTAAGAATTAGTTCTTAGTTTGAATTGGCGCCATCTCGCATTGAAATGAAACCAAGTCCGCAAACCTCTTAACTATCAATCATTAATACCACAGAGGTAGTTTGCCTAATTACTGTGTACCTTGTTAAAAGCTTTGTCTATCCGTTCAAACGAGCGGGATGAATGGGCGAACATCAATCAATGTTTAGTTGCGTAGCTTACAATTAAAATGAATGTATCGTGCTAACCAAAATATGAAGATCTATGAGTAGCTATTTATAGCTATCGTTAGTGTCATATAAAAGCGATACCGTGGTTAATAAATATATAAATTTCAATCATCACTAACATCCCGTTGACACTGCTGTGTGCCTCTTTTGCACGCTAGTTAAATCGATCCTGAGCAACTCTCATTCAGTCTATTTTCAAATGGGTAAATAATTCCGGAATATTTGCACAATTCTAAAGTGGTTTGAACAGAACTCAACCTCAAACCACCGGTTCACGATTGGCTTTATTTATTTTCAAGCACTACAACAATCGAACTAACTCTTCCGAGTGAAATGTTGCTACATTCCCTTTTCCCCCTTTTCGAATCACTGTACTGGGCTAGGTGCTCGATCAGCCCGCTACGTAAATCTACAGAACGATTCCAGATCCTTGTTAGTCAATAAAAAGTGCATAGATGTACGGAGTACCCACGGAGCTTTGGATAAACGACCTCCATCAGTACTTCCGTTGAATGCAGCAATTACAATACGTGCGGGCAGTGCAACTGCGGTACAGCTGGAAGGAGGGTAAAAGAATATTTTGATTGTTTCGTTAAATGCTGTGTAATTCAATACAATTTTATGATGCAATCTAGATATATAATGTGTGAATTGCTCAGCATTATTTATTTATTATATAAAAGCAGATCCTTAAAGACACATGATAGTGACAATATCACGGTCCATCTCTGATATTCCATTGTTTTGTAAGTACAGGAACGTACTGTGAGTTAGTTTAATTCGATTTTGTTATGTTTATACTATTGGGAAAAAAGTAAATAGACGATGCCGTTTTTGTTAGGTTTTACTCTCTCGTATTCACATTAATTCTATAAGTTGTAAGTACCTCTCAAAAGAAACAGTGTAGTATGTGGTACTGTGTAAATACAATGGGCTCAAGTAATTACAGTAGCGGTGGGGCTTCCCGCAAGCACTAGCAATTACAAGCTACACCTCACTGCAGCTGAAAAAGAACAGAAAACTGAACGGAACTTTTTGATTCCTGATTTACGACGCCATGCAAAGCCTTGGGAAAAGTAGCAAGTACCTGCCTGCGTATTAAAAAAGTTAGAAAATATTTCATGATAGACGCTCAAAATTAACGGGCTATAAATCGGGTTCTAGTGAAAGAGTACCTGATAACGGTATTGCATTTTATAAAATAATTCTTATAAGCTCTAAATTTGTTTTAAAACGAATGTTTCGACGAGATTTTTGAGAAATTTAAGTAACTTTAATATGAGGATTTATCTTTGTAATATTTTAGCGTAATATCAAACAAAACAGTGCATAAACAGCGGCATGCTAAGTAATTGAAAATGCATTATCGAAACAAGCGTTAGATACAATGTCTGAAAGCGCGGCACTCCTACACTTGCTTTTCGTGTTGTAGTGGAGATCCGCAAAAAACACGAACTAACTTTTTACTTAAGAAGAAGAATTTATTTCAAACTTTCAAGTAAAAGCCCACGGGAATAAAGCAGCCTCTGCAAGCGTTTTTGTTGATGCGCTATTGATTTTTGTAGTCGCTGTATTTCTGTAGCCGAGAGAATTTCTGACGAAGGCGTCGATTCCGAAAACTTGGTAAAAAATTAACAAAAAAGCATTTTACGCGGAATTGTGTGACAAGGACATATTTTATTCTCAGCGTTATAATTAAAGCAAATATTAATTATAAGAAAACTGAGTGGGCGTCGGACGACCCATTCAAGCAGGGTTTACTCTACTCCAAGTTTTTAAGTTGGGACTATTATAATTTTAACGAATTTCTTAAACGGCACAAACAAAATGATACCTTAGTATCCACAAAGTTGGAATTATTACATTGTATCATTTTAGAGTGCTCAAAATATGTACTTAACTTATTATGACGATTTCATGAAATAACTAGCATGAAATATAAAATTTTCAACTTCACTCTTCTAAAAATAGCAAATGCTATATATCGAATGTATTTTACGATGGCGGATAAAACAACAAGCTAAGCACTTTCTAAATAGCTTTCTAATAGATTCGCCATTAGACGGTGTAAGTCACGTGTACAAGCCGGGTGTCGGCGGGCTATTATCAGGCAATCGTGTACTAGCGGCACTATACAGAAGAACTATTATTGTAACGGTCGCTTTGAGTGCTTAGGGCTTTTGCTACTACGATTTTCGCTAAACGACCTTAAATTTATTTATATTTGACTGCTTAGAGTAGTTTTCATCGCATCTGTTACAGATTGCTACGACGCGACGCTACAAACTGCGTAGCAATTTCGTAGCACTTCGTAGCAGGTCTACGAAATACTACGACGCTGGTTCCTTTACGTACAAAGGATCGTCTAACTCTTGTAGCTACTTGTAGCTACGGTTAAGGTTAATTGGCCTTGCGTTTAACGAAAGTATGCTTAAATTAAGTTAAACATAATTTATTAATGTTCTTCATTATTTTCGATGTTTGAATCTTTTGCGAAACAATAAACAGAATCCAGTATGAAATTACTATTCCATTTTCTACTTCCAACACCAACTAAACCAAGTTGAACACTTTAAAATCCTCCAAACCGGTTCTCGAAAATGTGTGCAAATTACTTGCGCCGAGTTGATTTCGAGTACATTTAGTTGTGAGGTTGGTTGAGCTTAACGACCACCCGTTGTCGCTTCATGAATATTAAATAGTTGTAGGCAGGGGTCTAAAGTCACATCCGCTAATCTTCTTTCGTCGTATTAAGGTACCATTTTAATAATGTACATGTGTAGGTGTGGAAGAAATTTGGCCATCAAGCACATTATTGATTGTTCATCGTCATTATAAACAAGACAAATGAAGATGCGTGAATCAACTACCGTCAGTCTAAAATACATGACCATAATGATAATCTTTACTACTAGAATCGTTGAGTCTTTATGGTCTAATGTTTTATCAATGTAATAGTTCGGAACAAAAAGATAGTGACAATTACAATCCAAACAAGATTCTCAGAACAATGGTGTCCTCCGGCAATATGCCAGTTGTATCCGAGACTTTGTTTCGCATTGCCCGAATGGGATCGGAATAAAATTCCGCTTCTTTTATGCAAATTGCTAATTCAGCTTAAAATCGACTCTTGCACGTAATTGGATTTTAATCGAACGCAAGCTGCGCTCCACTTGCGTTACAGCACCGCGATTGCGAAAATAACAGGGTTCCGCATTCACGATTATTGCTTACATAAAAAACCGCTTTCAAGCAAAAAGGTGGGTTGAATTTATGTCTGTGAAAAACAAATTTATAGGCGAAGCTAAAGCGAAAAGTCTGTCAATCGTGAAGAATGCAGTACTGCTCGGATTTCTGGCACAGTTCTGTACTTCGGAGTGCTGGCGTTGTCGTGACTGGGTAGGGCGGGCGGCGCGGCCCTGCACGGGGTCGAACTCAGACTACCAGACGGACATGTATAGCTACTATCTTTAGGTTAATTATACTTCGGCATTAACGAAGGATTCTATAACTTATTGCAGCGATCTACGAATGTCTACTTCTGTCACACATATAAAGCTGACCTGAAAGAAATATATTAATATTCTACCCCACGCCTGGCAGAATACAGCCACTAGCCCGTAACCTAACGTCTCTCTGACAGCCAGCTTCACTTGTCATCATTTATGTTTGTGTTGCCGAAGTCACACATATTTTCTTACAAAATAATGTAAAATCAAGTGTTAGATTAGTTTTTTGCAGAAATAACATGAAAAAACAAAATAGAAACAAGGATTCTGTTAATTACCAAGACCAAAAGTTATTAGAGTGGTATAGACGAATCGGTTACAACCTTTCCTCAACCGTGGAAAAAATACATTTTCGGATGGATACCTACACATCGGAAGGACAGGTAGGTGGTTCTAACAATCATACATAGCTCCCTATGATAACTTAAATGCATACATAGTGAGTTATTTCCTTGATAACTTATAACGAGTCTGAGAACTAATTTATCCGAATGAAGAACTACCCTCATTTTACCATGTGCAACTTTTGTTGAATACTGGTTGGCATCTGAGAACTAATTTATCCGAATGAACCCTCGTTTTTCTATGTGCTTTTCTATGTGTATATCTCTATGTGATCAATACTGGTTGACAAAAAGGTACGGATTACCTCAAACCTTTAATAATTGATATCATGATCAACTTTGTACCTCCTATATATTTTTTTAAAGTTGTTGTATGTTTTCTTACTATAATGTGTAACGCAAATCATCCGAAACATTCAAAAATACTCGTCCGAGATTATAATTGCCATTTACCTAAATGTTGGGTAGCTTGCTACAATAACCTATATGGATAGCAAAAACCCCTTCTCCACTTTTATAGTGTAGAGATGAACCATGCACTCTTTATGGGTGGTTATGGTTACCACTGTGTTCCTGCACTTGTAATTGTCGAGGTGAACCATGCACCCTATAAGGGTAGCACTTATGGTTGTCACTGTATGTATCCCTCCAATCGTATATAGTGCCGAGATGGGCCAAGCACCCTATATGGGTAGCAATAATTACCACTTACGGTATACCTCCGCTTGTGAAGTGTCGACATTAATCATGCACCCTATATGGGTAGCACTAATGGTTACCACTGCATCCCTCCACTCGTATAGTGTCGAGATGAACCAAGCACCCTATACGGGTAGCAATAATGGTTACTAGTGTTTACCTCCACTTGTGAGGTGTTTAAGGCTACTAATTAATATATAATAATAAAAATAATACATATTGACTATCAAAGCACTCGGATTCGGCCTAAGATTGCGGAAATGAAAAACACGTTATAAATAACATAGCAAAGTATATAAATAAATTATATCTTGGTCCTACGGCTTGAGTGAAGACCCAACACGTTGAACAGCAAGTGGGTTCGAATTACCAAGGAAATTTTTAACTATTCTTAAAAAAAAATATCAGCCATGTAGGCTGAATGAAACTTAGAAATTAACATGGCGAAGTACTTTGAAAATTGTTATACTAAAACTAAACAGATTTCTTAACATGATACACAACGTTATTTACGAGATTTTAAAATTGTAAACAAACATTTTAATCCTCCGCTTTGGTGTTGTCAAGATGACCATGACAACCCTATATATATAAGGGTGTAACTTTGTTACTCCCTTGTGTAGCAAAGTTAAAGTGTGTTTATTGCCACAAAATGCAAAAAAAAATGGGATTTTTACATCGAGGTTCTTACGTCGTGCGTCTGCTTATTACTACATCCTTCTCCGTTTTCATAGCGTTGAGAAAAAGTTGCATCTCTAAATATATATTGTATTATTACCTACCTATACGAACATTAAGGTACTTCAGGCTTATAATGTTTGAAACCGTGCAACATACACTTGTTGGTTTATTGAGTTGAGCTCATTTGTTTATTGAGTTGTGGTAACCTAAAACAATCGGTTAAGTATTTATTTTTATAGATATCTGTTCATAGCCTAATGAACTATTAGAAAACGATAAAATATCGTAAGGTACACCAAAGAAAAGATAAATAGACGCATTCATGACAAAAAAAACTACTATTATGCTCATACTTATTCGGGAAAACTTCAAATTTGTTTTTAGAAACTCAATGCTGTGTTGGAAAGTAAGATTCCGTCCAACATAATGGTCTACGCTTTCATTGCCACCTGTTATAAATTCCGTAAATATACCTCAGGAAGATACTATAAACGCCAGGGGAGCATCACGGCCGGCCGCCAGAATCAGGTAACACCGCCATACAGGCAATAGCGCGACCAGTACCGATATTGACACCGTGACTCATAAAATCCTAGGGCAAGCCCCCGACCCAGCTCTTTGGCTACTTTATCGTACGACCAAATCACAATTTTTACCTTCTTTAGCCATAAGAAAAACAGGGTTTATTATGTTAATTTATAGTTGAAATTCATCGTTTAAACTGATCATTTTAAGAAGGCGCCATATTCACCTAAGTACGCATATGAAGGCCACGTATGCCTTCCAAGGCTGCGTCGTTACTTTCATGTTGTACGGAACGTATTTTGCTGAGCCATACAATACCGTACAAAGTCTATGTGTAACGTAGACTGTTCAGTTAAAGAAAGAAGAAAGAAAATACATAATTAAAGAAAATCGCTATGTCTATTAATTTCAAACTAAAAAGCCTATCTATTTCACTATTTCCAATATATATTTTATTTATTTCTTATTAATTTTCCTATTCTATCTATAAAATTATTATCACCTAAGATACTGATATGAATACATTTTTGGAATATTTATATATTTACGAAGAATATTTGAGTTTCGTTCTTTTTGCGAGAGTATATTTCGCATGTTGTACATATCTTAATAGTCAATTTCTATATTACATTGAAAATTATAGAGTGCCTATAGTCAAGAATTGTACCTAAATGGTCAATTCCTATATTACATAGAAAATTCTATGATCCAAGATGATAGGTCTGCTCTTCTGGGAGTGTCGCCAGGTGAAGTCACTGTCCAGTTGCCACTTCATTTCAAAAAAATGTAGAAGTTGAGATAATTATGTTTGATGTTAGATCAGTCAAAACAGCGTTAGTTAAATACAAGTCAATGTGAAAAATAATGGGTAAATACAAAACCACATAGTTTTATCAGATTCATACAGGAGCTCAGGGAGTTACAATTTTACGCTACTGGTATCACCAGGAAACAGATTCAGCTTCTCATTGGCCGATGGCGTCGATGACGTAGACTGAAAACACCCACAACTATCGGGTCTTGGAAGAGCATACCTTGTTTTCTTATAGCATTGAAAATTCTTTTGTATATGGCCTATTATCAAGATTGTCTACTATTCATCTGGGTAAGAGGTGAGAGGTTCCATCTAGACATGTATCTCATCTAATAATTTAGATTACGGTTTGAAGCACGCTGTGGTTTACGGATGGAAATGGAATGGATATATTGGGAAGGAAGAATTTACCGTTTTTTTTTAAAATATTTTCATTTCGAATGGTGAATTAAATGAACGATCGTGTCGCTTCGAGCGCCGGAACTAAACCGATTTCGAGTTGGAACAGATTTAATGTACTTACCTAATCAGTAGCTATGCTTGTGTGCAGACTTTCATGGCCGATGGCTCACGATCATGGTGATCACATCTTAATGATAATCACTGAATAAAATATACTTATTTCATCATTTGGGCTGTGTCGCGTGCGAAGAAACAGTCAATAGAAATTAAAAGACCTAAAATTTCATTACATTAAAATGCAATAACTCAACTTAACCAAGTGTTCTTCTGCTGCTACGATACAATTTATGGATATTATATTAATGTTGTTTCTTTATGAAGCATTGATGCCTTTGGCTATATTGCCCCGTGGCACTGCTATGATTCTCTGTTAAGCGCCACTAACGTCAGGTCCTTCAAGTGTGCGTCTCACTAAAGTGGTCCGTCTTCTTCACGACACTTCGGACTGCCATAAAATCATATCGTGTAAAAAATAAACAAAACAGATATGAATGAAACCGAACATCATCATCATCATGGCAAGATTTCATAATCGGATTCACCCTGGATGATGCATTTCTTTAAACCTTTGTACTGCTGCCGCCCTGCTCTTACAAAACGTTCATAAATCGTTATACGTTCATATACATTCGTATTTGTTCGATATCAACTAACTCATTAACTACGATTGGGACTTGGAATTTATTTTTTGGGGCAACAGGCGCCTAAACGGAACTCTATTCATTTAAATCAAAGTTTTAATTGTATCCTTAACGTTACAAAAACTAGTTGCTATGGCTTCTTCTCAAATACTTCAATCAACAATCTTACTCAAAGCAACGTACAAATCGAGTAATGTTTACGGTACCAGAACTAGATAACATTTATTTGAATATTAAACATACAATTTATGATAATTTTGACGACCCATGAATTAACCTTCATTTAATTCATGGGCTTGCCTGTGTTGCATTTGCAATTAAAATTAACTTCGACAAAACAAACCAATCCGTAAGTGAATTCGATGACTACCGTTTCAGCGCAGCTTTCATCAGAGCAATAAAAAAGTTGGCCCTCGATTTTTATTGGGTACATACATAATACGCTTAAGGATTTTTTTTTCTTATTAGTTGCCTATACCTATCGATAGTTATAATGTTAGAAAGCGTATTTGGTTTTGGAACCAACAAAGAGATTTTGATATTTGTACTTTTGTTATAAACATACTCTAAACATCTGCAATAAGTTATAGAATCCTTCGTTAATGCCGAAGTATAATTGAAAATTGAGCGAACTCACCTGTGATGTTCGATTACAATTATACGAGGCGTTAACGAAGGATTCTATAATGTCCCACCCAACCCAATTGAGTCCCAAGCCAAAATTAAACAAATATCAAATTTGTATGGTTACTCTAAAATAATGACAAGTGAAGCTGGCTGTCAGAGAGACGTTAGGTTACGGGCTAGTGGCTGTATTCTGCCAGGCGTAGGGTATAATATTAATGTATTTCTTTCAGGTCAGCTTTATATGTGTGACGAATGTCTGCTATTCGTCGATCGCTGCAATAAGTTATAGAATCCTTCGTGAACGCCTCGTATAATTGTAATCGAACATCACAGGTGAGTTCGCTCAATTTTCAATTATATGTATACATATGTATACGGTTGGATAATTGTAGCTACATAAAAATGATCACAGAAGAAAACGATTTTTTTTTTGAAAAAGATAATACCATGCTACTACTACAAGATTTGTAAAAGTTTACAGCTAGCAAGAAAATGGGCATTTCATGGGCACACAAAAACTTTTGTGATGCCAACCAATTCTGTTTCTTATCCTAATCTAAAACTTCTATTAGATCGATTTAACTAAGGTTGGAGTACTTAAACAAAGTCAAAAATTGCAAAACACTTTACGCATACATTTTAAAAGGAGTCTAACAGTATTATTTTTTACTCAACAAATCCTGAACAAAAATTTCTTCAATTGATTCAAAATTTCTTAGAAATTTTGATCAGTATAAGAAACAGGATCGATTAGCATCAAAAAAAGTATTTTTGTAAAATGTATGTTTTTTGCTATTTGTACTATATTTTTTGAAAATCTAAGGGAGGGGATGAAATATGGATTGTCTCCTAAAACCACCTTAGCGCCACCGTTTATGGTACCTTCCCTTACTGCCCCGTCCAAAAAATCCACCAAGTCTGAATAGCGGTGCTCTGAAGAAAATCTGACCTTTTAAATTTGCAATTGGCGGGACAAAAATTTACTAATACATAGGTCTTCTTTTATTTTTACGAGGTGTCCTTGTGAACAACTTTATTTAACTTGCCTTACCCAGTGCCCACAAGGAACCCCCAATTGGAACTGTACATTCACGTAATTTAGCTGTGCTTCCTTAGTGAGACAATATTAGCTTCTTGGGTTTCTTATAAGAAACAAACGCAAGCCCGGCCCTGTACGCCAATAAAACGCGATTGCCAATGCCAACGCTTTCAAACGTACTGCCAACCGTTTACATGCATTTTAGACAAGAATAAATAGGCTTCGCATTGTGATCGTAACAAAGTTACAACTTACAAAAAAATCTAGTTCCGATACGAATGAATAAACATGCAGAGTTGCGCGAACCATTTTTATTTCGAACACGAATCTGGTTTTACAGCTTTTCATGTTACCGTTTTTCAAATTGCAATGGTCAACTGATTTTAGTCAAATTGATTTTGGCAATTCAAAGAGAAGGTGATTTTTCTATTAAACTCGTATGCGATTTTAGTAAAAGGAGCTAATAGTAATCATTAGGGTATCATGTCTCTAATATTTTAGTATTCATATCAGTTTTTGTAAGTATTTTATGACACTTTTTATGAAAAAAGCGAGTTTTTCTTATGGCACGATCACATCGCGATACTATCGTCAAATGGACTCGGGGCTCTGAGCCCCTGATTTTGGTTTGGCGATACTATCGAGTTATCATAGTGTTGCGATAGGGAGAGTAAATAACATGAATAAAGGTAGGTTTGTAATGAATGTTTACTGATGGAAAATCCGGATTTTTATACTATTACTTATCTCTAATTACATATATCTTATCTAAAATGGATCAAGTTACAGTAACCCTAGATATCCTTTGTTTATTAATATAAAATACAATTTTATTTTCCTTATCGCTAAAACTCGTCTTTGAGTGACGTCTTACGTTAGGTACAACAGTTTGCCTACATGTGGAACTACGTAGGCAAATCGCATACAAAAATAAAACGTTACGATGGCATCTCGATACGATGGTCAAACCGAACTCAGGTGTCGTTCATAAAAAGTGTCCAACTGACGAAAGCTTATGCAAAAGATACCTTCATGCAATCTATGCTAAAATCAAGCACACAATGTTAGTTTTATCTATTCATTACCTAGATATATTAATTTGACAATTGTACAATGAATACCTCGTAAACCGGAATTCTAAATATTATTGTTTCAAAAACAGAATCGGCCTGGAAATAATAATTTATCTACCTATTTTAGTGACAGCATCGATCGACCTACATATGTATGTAGATTAGATTGCATAGTCACTCCAAAGTTTGACCAAAATAAATATTATAGCTAACCAATTTCTATACCATATATCTATATAGGTACATATGTATCTGCAAATGACATAAAAGAATGTGATTTTTTGTGATGGTATCAAATTTAAATCGGTATTTGTGGCGTCGTATGGGGAGGTCTATGTCCAGCAGTGGAAGTGTATGGGCTGATATGATTAAATTTAAATGGAAAAGATTTTACGCAAAAGAGATTATGAAAGACCAATTTAAAAAAATCGAAGAATCATTAACTTCATAAATACCTCTAACCATTATCGAAGTCTTTTTCTTTTAAGTCGGTAACTAACAAACCTTGGTAGATGTAGTATTTAGTTGTATTGTGTACCATGAGGGTAAAAGTGATAGAAGCGTGTTAGATTGCAGTCTATCTGAGTGAAATTGCATCACAACTTTCCAGACCGTCGCAAACTAACAATTTAGCCGTAGAATCACAATGGATAGAAGCAGCCTGAATACAAAGGCTAGTTTCACACGAACGCAAATCGTCGCAGTCAGCGCCGATTGACGCCATTCGATGCACATCGCACGCCTCGCTTCCCGCAACGGGAATTTATTTACACGAAACAAGATTTATTTCCCTGTTCAAAGTACTTTATATCTGCTACAAGTATCTTGAAGAGTTTTATTTTTAAAACTATTCTCTGAATACATATACTTTTAGGAAAGTAGGTTATTGATTGGTTTTGACCTATTATTTAAATAAAATCCAATTAGATTTTGACCTCTGTGGCGCGGGAGCGTAGTTCTGCCCGTGATGCAAGTGGCTACGAGTTTGATTTCCGCCTCGGGACAAATGTTTGTACGATCGGCAGATATTTGTTCCGTCTGTTTTTGGGTGTTTTGTACGTATGATAAGAAAAATCGATCTATGTAGTGTATTGTATTAAAAAGTTACATTCGTTGTCTAGTTACCTACCCATACCACGAGCTTTGCTTAGCTTGAGGCTAGATAATTCTGTGTAAATTTTCGGAAACTATTTATTTATTTATTTGCCAACGCGATGAAAGCAAGATGCACATAAATAGCAACACCTATGGATGTACAATAAGCTATTTTAACATGTACAGCTACCGACAAAACTCGCTAAATACCGCAAAAAAATTTACAAGATTCAACTATTCTTATCGCTTAGGTACCCTTCTTGCAAGTTTCCAATCATAGCTTAAAAAAAATGTCACATTATTCCACGTATTCAATAACACCCGCGAAAGGCATCGCAGGCCGTGAAACACAGAGCTCTATTTGCAGAGTAGACAATAAGAATTATTCCGTTTCCCAAATTAACATTATTCTCTCTGTTAGCTACCTTATTCTCAGTAACGCCCCGTCAAGCCATTTCCACTTGCACTTTGTTAAAATGCAGATGGTTCTACGAAGTTTCTTACTTCGAAAGTCTCAGGAACAAACATTACTTTATGAGATTTTGATGATATTTAGGAATAAAAAAAATTGTTGGATTTAAAACTTTTGTAGCTGACTATGAATTATTAGTTTTGCTAAGATCTAATTTGTGAAGTTTGGTAGTAGTACTCTAATCGTACGAAAACCATTTCGGAACTTCGCAATTCACACGGTAGCTTTCGAGCTAAACTATTAGGGTTCCGTAGTCGACCTGGAACCCCCATAGTTTCGCCATGTCCATCTGTCCTTCCGTCTGCGGCTTAACTCAAATTACTACCCTGTATTGTATTGTATTCTATTAATTTATTTAAGATAGTCAAATAATATCACACATAGGAAAGCCTCCCCCATACGACGCCACAAATAGCGGTCCTAAGCCGCCTCCATCCATCGACTCCCTGCGACCGCTACAATGTCGTCGGTCCATCGAGTGGATGGTCTCCCTTTAATTGCTTACATTAAGGGGAGTAATTTTTATTTTATGACATCACAGGTAAGAAAAAGCATTTAATGTTCTGAGCGAGTCACGTAGGTACGATAACCTAAGTAACTCTATAAAGTGAGACGGGACCTAATAATAAAATTATGGTCCTTGCTCCGTAAATAGGATTAAACCAGCAAAGTTTAGATCTAATAAAATTATGTGGAATAATTCGATATTGCTACTTAGCTAGTTAATATTGAAATTAATATGAAAGACGAAGTTTCAATACGTTTGCCTTTCTATTAGGTTTCGTGTGTTCGATTGGTAAACATTTGTTGAACGTGATCTAACTTAAAAGGATGGATTTATGTTACAATCCTAGCTTTTGGGCTCAAGAGGACCGACTTTATTTACAAGTTTCCACACACAATGCATATAGAGACAGGCTTAGGGTATTTTCAGACAGCCTACATATGACAGAGTTCACCTACACAGAGGAGGCAAGATTTATTGGTAACCAGATTCACTTCGTCACCACTACCTACTACTTTGCTTCTTACAAGCAAACTAAGTTATAGTATGTATAGGCATATTTCTTCAACTAGTAAAGTTTACATCAGAGAGTTTATAAAGTTCACTTTCGCAGTGACAGCTAAAAGCGACAAGTGGCCCGTATGCGCTAAGCCTTACGTGCTTTTGTATCTTCTTAGTGTAAGAAGACGTATGTGTGTTATAAATTCATGAGGGCGCATAAGCCTGTTGTGTCTCTGCCTCCATAATAATTCTATTTTACATGTAAAGCGCATCGCCTGCTGGAGGCGTTTTATTTTGTACAAAATTCATTGAAGTAATACTAAATTTTAATCCGTGGATCTGTTTTCTGAATGTCTCTTCACCGGGTCAGTGATCTCTGTAACCAGTAAAGAGAAGTTGTATAATTGGTATAATTTTATATCAGTCGGAATTTATATGAATTTATATACTTCAAATATCAGGCATTTAAAAATTCAGTAAAGCCGCAGCAGAGTTGGATGCACTATACTACGTTTTATAGTGTTCGCTCTACACAATAAGGAAAACCACCCACTAACGTGGTTTAGTGGTTTTCACTAAAGGATTTCTAGTCTGTGCTGTTTTGATGCCGGTTAGTCACGCAAACCTTTACTCTAATCATGATTCAGTTCAGACACGATTACCAAAACGTTTTTATATCTCACATCATCAAAGTTATCTAGCGAAAATGAGTTTGTTGGGTAACTCAATTTCGTTGTGAGCTTGACCAACTGGACAAATAATTCAATTTGCGGTCGAGAGGGGTACATGCCAGGTCACGCTGCCATTTTCAGGCTCTTGCAAAGAGACAGATGTTCTACGATCGCGACAAGGGTCTACTGCGGGCAACTTTTCATTATCCGAGCCCTAACAGAGGTATATCTACGTTGGTATCATTCCACTGATTTCCTTTATTGGGCTAGGAAACAGGTACATAATAGTATTATGTGTACAACTGGGTAGAAAATACCTTGTTTCGATTAAATGTCAGACCCACCAAAGTTTTGATTTGAACTAGAATTCAAGACAGGCAAGTTCTAAGCATAGAAACGATCCAATACATTATCTACATCGGCACTATTGTAATTTCCTAAGTAGGTCCTACTCTTCAGTTGAAGCCCGAAATTGACATCCATTATGAAGTCAAGATAATATCTTCAGTGTTCAAAGGTATTATTGACATCGTCTGTGGGACGTTCCCAACCTGCCTACATAGTGCGAAAACGCTTAAAGGATTGCGTCGTCCGCCGTGTCCCTTGTTAATATTCCGACTGACATCACCGGGAGCCACTGTCTTGCGAATCTTGAATAGAAGCCTCGACAACAAAAGGCTTCCTGAATTTTGAGTAGTTGACGTAAAGACAACAACGGAAGCCCTAGCCATTATAAAACTAATAGCGTGTCTATTGTCATTATAAAGTCTGGACATTTTAATGAAAAAAGTACTAATAAAAAGTTCCTTATTTTATATCGGTTTGGAAGTGAACTCGATTTGCGAGTGTAACGAGGCAAAGTAGGAAAAGGAGTCACCGAGTCAAAAGGAGTCACCGAGCTGCTCAGTTTGTATCTCACTAAAATATTCGATGCATCTGTTAATAACCTGGCTCATATTGCGGCCTGAAATATTTCTGTGTACCTAATACCTATTGCAGCTCTGTCAATACTGATGACCAGTTACTTTTTTTGTTACTTTAAGTTAAAACTATAGGTAAGTGAATATAGGAAATATAGGAAGGCTCGTTCATAATGCGCTTCCATCGGCTAGTTCGAAAAAAATTTGTTTAAAATTACCAGTCAGTTTATTTCACATTTTTCGTGCCAGTTTTGTAGATAAATATCAATAATTTTTTTAGAACACTGATTTGAAAATGAGCGACCCTATGTTATTTTTATGTAAAGGTTCAGATAAGGTTGGAGCCGTAATTAGTCAGCGGGAACCACGCTACATATCTGCTTAGCGCGCGGTGTCCGCCCGTTGATCTCGCACATTATACACACACCCGGCGCGCAATTACCCTACTCCACCTTGCTCCCCGCGCATTGCTCGCCATTTATTTACCTGAGAAAATCTGATCGCACCTAACAACCCCGCCATTCACAAGAACGCTAATTAATCCCCACCAAAAAGGCACAACGAGTAAATTACGCTCACAGAATTCGTGACAGGCGAATTATCTCGAAGCCGACTAATAATCGGCTAATCATACGCCTTTTGTAATTAGAGAATGATAAATGAATTCACCTTTGTTTAATTAAGCAACGATACTGAAAGAGAGCAGACTTGAACAGGCGGGGCTGGCAATGTCGCCGGCGGCAGCGGCCGGCCCATCCTCGCATAATGATGCCAATTAGTTCGTGTCACCGCACTTAATTTATGTCCGGACCGAACCTCCCTTAACTCTTCTCATAAATAAACCACCAACAAAAAACTAAACAACGATACGTTCGATGATAAAAGCTAGAATAATGTTACATGTTCTCAGTTAATACCATTATTAGCAGTCCCTACACAGAGATACTGGCAAGTCATTGTTTGACGATCAGCTGCCACACCGCGCAGCTTATATGTTTTATATTTCACAGCATAGCGGCGGCGGCGGGGCGGCCTGAAATAACTCTGAAATAGGCCATTTTGCGAGCAAAAGCACAACCTTATTCGTTCTGCAAATATTGATTTCATCTATTCCCGGCTCGAACAGAAATGCATTCGCGGCACATACCTACTAGTTGGCTGCTAGTATTCATTTAAATTTAATATGTAAATAAGGCTCCTTTGTGAAAGATAAAAAGCCTCAAGCTTGTTTTATCCGAAATAAAAACTGGCTCGTAGAATGGCTTTACGCTAAGAGGCAATAATTTTAGGACAGTTTCATTTAATGGCACTTAAAGCTCGGCCTTATTTAATGATTTCGTTATTTAATGATTTCTAATGCATGAGCTTATAAATTTACTGCAGCGCACTATTTAGCTGTTTCGTTATTTGATTTGCGGCTTGCCCTTCATTAAAATTAATTATATCAATTACTGAATCTTATAATAAAATTAAGCTTAAGTTTAACAGAATGTTTACAAAACTTACACAAATTGGCAAGAACCTACATCGTACCTATATATCGGTTTTCAGTTAGAAGCAACAAAGCCCGACTCGAATCAATTAGGTGATCCGAAATCCACGAGGCTTAGATAAAAGACGCGGCATTTCCTTTATACCCGCGGTTAAAAGAATTCAATTACATAATACTAAAGAGATTAAAATGGCTATCACAACTCCTTTGAGATAAGCTAGGTAGCTATTTAATTATTGGAAGCTCCCAGTCTTGCTCCCGGTTCAAGTTTGAAGCGTGCAAAATTAATTTCATCTATGATTAACTGGCTACAGAGCACGAGTACCTATGCTGTGTGTATATTTCACAAAACTCTTTTTAACCCAATAAAAAGGAAATTTTATTGGAATAAAAAAGCAACCTAATAGAACAATTTTGACTGAGAAAAGAATATAATAATAGACTAGCTTTTGTAGGGACTTCGCACTCGCTTTTTAAGTAGCGTCCCGGGATACCGTTTAACTCCCTGCCAAATTTGATTAAGATCCGTTCGGCCATTTACGTATAGGCGTGAAAAGGAAACAAACAGACATACAGAATTACTTTCATTTTATTGATAATGGATATAAGTAGATGACAAGCTAGGCCTTTACATCCATAAATTACGCAGATTTTTAAACACTTATTATCATGTCAAAATTTTTTGTGTTTTTGCAGGTTACGTCTCAAGCCTATTCGTATTTTTTTTGCGTTATTAGACTATTGTTCGTTTTGTGTATGGTGTACTAATAAAAATAAATAAATAAATGCGGAGATATATTAATGAAAATACTGTTCATATAAGTTAATATTTACTGCGGTTAATATACAAAACTAAAACTATCCTAGAAAATAGCTATGAATACATTCAAGATAAATCAGTCTTCGACAATACTATCAATTGCATGTTGGATCTCAGCATCACTAGCATTCTTCTTCGGGAACGGGAAGTGCGGGTGTCTATAAAACTTTACGTACGTGTTTGTTCTCAGTCTATAGTCTTTGTCGAACTGAGATAGCTGTTGGATCTCTTCATGTGTGAGGGCGAAGTCGAAAACTGCAATGTTCTCTTCTATGCGCTCTTTGTTCATTGACCTGGCGATCGGAACCATGCCGCGATCCAGCTGGAAATGATATAATTTTTCGCATTAAGATAAAAATTTATATTGTAAAGATTTCCGGTTATTATGGTGAAACACTAATGCTTTATCTTTAGTATCAAAAAGTATGGTCAAACATTTATTTGTTTGGGATCTTAGTAAACACGTCATAAGTTCAGATCTCATAACCTTAAGGCTTATTAATGAAGTTTACGGTTATTGGATAAGGTTATTTGTTCAATTTCACATCGTAATAGCTGATATGGCTCTACAAAATCTAATCATTACTGCTCTGCAGAGCTTCTAGCTTTATTATTCATATTAATGGATTTAATTTTACCTCAAACGCATTAAATGTAATGGTGTACAGCAGAATGAAAATAGGGTGTCATGCAATGAAAGTTCTGCAACTCATAATTTGTTTAAAACAGCTAATATGTTGTTTGTGTCCACAGTAAAATAAACTAAAATTTATATAAATTGTTGGTTCAAAATGTGCACATAAACAGTTTAATTCTGGCATTAATCACGGAAGAAGCTGTCATATCACACTCAGTTGTATATTACAAGAGTCAGCGTCAACAACAAAAGAAATACCTAAACAAGTTCCTAGGCTAACGATGATAATGATGAAGGTCACTTACCAGGTATCGAAGTAAAATCTGAGGAACCGTCTTTTTGTACTTAGAAGCCAAGCTGTGCAGGAACGGGTCGTCTGCTCTAGGCGGCGGTGCATCACTTTTCCGACCGAGTATTGCGCCGAAGGGGGAGTAGGCCATTACTATAATACCCTGTTCTTGACACCAGTCCACTAGCTCATTTTGAGTAATAGTGGGATTCACCTGTAAAACCCGGTTAATGTTTATCTTTGGTCATCAATAAAATATTCAAAATAATCATCAGTTAACCGCAAGCAAGATTTAGATGAAAAACAAGTAGATTTAAGTCGAATAGAAAAAACATTTATTTGGACACAGGTACAGAAGAGTATAATATAACGAACAGTAATCAAAAACATTTTACAATGAAGGTAAGTGACATAAAAGGGTGGTAGTAAAAAAAAGGGTGTCTCTACCTCCATGACCCTGAGCTGAAATAGGGGTTGGCTCAGCGTGTGCTGAACATAGCGCTGTATTTTACCCAAAGACCTTAACACAAATTGACGTTACAGACGCCAATTGGTGACACAAAATAAACATAATATTATGTTATAAGTAAGCCAAATGCATGTATAATTTTAAGAGTGCGGCATGTTTCCGCCTATTAGCACCTTCACGGAACGCAGCACACGGTAGCGTACTTAACCCGTTGATATTGATGTTTACGTTTCGCATTACGTTATATCTCCCGATTTACAAATTAAATAAAAAACTTTATTAATTGCGAAGAGTCGTAATTCGTCCTCTCCAATTAAAATAAAGAAGCATCAATAATTTCACTGTAGGGATTTTCCTGAAATATTTTAATAACCGGGCTAAAGCGAGATTTATTCGATAATAAATACTTTATTGATATGTGTTGTGAATAATGACATCATTCATGTAGTAAGTCAACTTTTTTTTTTTTTCTTTAAAGTACTATTTCGTTAGTTAGCTAAACTTTTTCAAGGTGCATGTCTAATGATTAGAAAACGAGGAGATGTATTTGAGAATTTCAGGGATGCAAGGTTTTCCTACTTCTCTATTATTTAAAGTTTTGAGCCATTTTTGATTTGCCTTTTCCCAGGCGTGTATGATAAGCAGGTCTCAAGGTCTCAAGCTAAGTTGCTCTACTTATTGAGCACTCACCTCAATTTGCAAAACCGCTGGCTTTATTCTCGAGTTATCCCAAAGCCTCCTCATCTGGGTTAAGTTGAAGTTCGATACGCCTATGGATCGAGTGAGGTTTAGCTCTTTCGCATCCTCCATCCCCTTCCAAGTTGTGAGATAATCTGTGTGGCTCACGGAACCATCTTTCTGCAAATCAAAATTAATACAATTGTGGTAGGTATCAGTTTTGAAACTATTTTCTTACCTTAGAAGTTACAAGAAAGAAAAGTCATCGTTTTTACGAACTGGTTGAGAGGAACAGTAATTGTTAGGTTACTGGTAGTATAAAACATAAAAAATACTTTGTAGGCTTAAAAAGTATTGAGAAATCATCAATTCGATAATCTGTTTTGAACCTTTCATGGTCAGTATACATATATCTTTGTAGTGTCAGTATAAATGTGGAGCTAGTAGCTCGTTATACCATATTCGATAAGACGGCAGTGCCATCGGTTTATCAGAGTGAGGGAATAAAGAGTGCACCCGTGTTTGCGCACACACATGAACACTATAATATTTCCTGTGCACATGGCTAGTCTCCGTTGAGATTGGCCGCCGTGGCCAAAATTTGACTAGGAATTCATCATCCCACATTATGGTGGTGGGGTCGGCTTTCTAAAACACTAAAAACTCTTTGATCATGGTACAATACAACACACCGTTAAAAAGGCTATTAAATTTTGGCTTCCTATTTTTCATAACGGCGAGCTTAGGAAGTTATTTTGGCGAGTGAAGTTTCAATTTGTACCTATTATGAATAGGAACTTACGTTGAATGCAAATGGGTAGTGCATCAAGAACAGATCAACATATTCGAGCTGCAGTTCTTTCAGTGAATTCCGCAAGGCTTTCGGGACTTCTTCTCTCTCATAGTTTTGGATCCATAGCTAAAATAAAACATAACATATGAGTCTATGTATACACATCCTGCTGGACATAGGCCTCCCATACGACGCCACAAATATTGGTCCTGAGCCGCCTCCATCCATCGACTCCCTGCGACCGCTAAGATATTGTCGGTCCATCGAGATATAATCCATATCAGGTATACTAATATAAGTTCTAAAATAATGTCTGTCTACCGTTACCTTTTCAAGCTTGGCAGGAATATATACATATGTAGAAGGCTACCAGTTATCCCAAAAAATCACGTGCCAATCCGTTGGCAGAAGCTCCTTTTATTAATTCGATCTGAAATCTGCCGCAAAACTAAAATTCGTGTCAAATAACTATGAACGTGGTCGAAATCGGAACGAATGGCTTTCCAAATAAGCGTGAAAAGACAGAAGCTGCTGTTTACCACGTTTCCATCAACTGCATACCCATTTCTGTCTGTATGTCATTAATTTGCTAACGTTGTTATGTTGGTATTGCTGAATGCTGAATTTCAGGTTTTTATCACAATTTAGACAGCTTAATACAGCGAAAGTAACTTTCTACATGATAGATCGCGATAGGCTCGAAATCGGTGACATGAGTGCAATTGAGTGGAACCTCCGCGAAAAATGGGGCATGCAGGAATACCAAATGTAGGTGTGTCTATGTATGTAGGTTGTGTGTTGTGTGTCGAACCATTTTTACACATTTACGCATTGGAGGATTGCCAGATAGGTACCTAGTAATCTCTGTAACTCTGCTTACTTAGTGTATTTCGACTGGATGTATAAATCCTGTCCAATTTGATCTCAAAGTTCGATGCAAAAAGATTATTCACTTTAGTCGTTACAAACACACTGGATCTGGGCGTGTTTGTCCCTGCGAGGTAGTTCCTAATACCAAGGCCGACGTCGTCTTCTGTACGATATAGAGGTGCGGTGTCGACATGCCTGTAGCCGGCGTCCAGCGCCCATTGTACCGCGCGAGCCACCGAGTGGTTCACAGAGAGGAGCCTTGTACCCTGTGGAGAGGTTTAACATGAATAAGCTTTCGTATGCTGCAAACATTTTGATTAAAGCATTATCAAAGGTGCATTAGGGCTATTTAGATTTTTACCCCAGGGTGAAAATCTAAATGGTATCAGTACCATTTACATTTTCTGAGACAAAGTAATGTTTAATAAAATAACAAGAACTCGAAAATGAATGGAATTTTGGTATTTTTTTTTTATTATTATAGTGCGTAAGCTCTCGCACTCGGGGTAATCTCAAACAAATTAAATGGTATCCCAAGGGGCAAGGTCATGAGGGGAAGGTCGCGGGTTCAAGTCCCGCCGTAATAGTAAAAGCCATATTTGCTTCATTTGTTTTTTTGTTCATTCTGAAATATTTTGCGTCTTTATCTCCATCTATTATTATTGTGGTTATGAGTCGATTTATTTTATTCATAAATTCGTCTCTGACTTTCAAAAGCATTTGCAGTAATTTAATTGTAACTATAAATTACTGAATGCAGTTACACCGGCAGTATTCGTACCTTACCTGACTACTTAAGCCTAGGTATATAATATCAGAAGATTCTCGTGCTGACTGTACCTCACCTTATGCATGCATGCGTGGGTGGGAACTAATGTAGTATGAATGAAAATATTTTTAAAAATTATTATTGAAATGCTCGTTGGATGCGTTTGGAAACTAATGTATGAAAGATTTCGTTTCCGAGAACAATAGGTTTGGATGCAATGGGAAGTAGCCGTATTATCGTATGATAGTTTCTTGCTGATAGAGGTTCAAGAGGAAAGAAGCAGCATGAGTAGCACGTAACACAGTATATTCTTATTTTAACAAAGGGTTTTAAGCTTGGTCCGTGGCTGGAGTTGAAACTCTACAAATTGTTAGGAAAACAAAATCACTGATGCGAGGGAACTAAAATAGGTGTCTTACCTAGGGAATTACAAGTTTATAAAGAACACCGATTTTAATTAGGAAGCGCGCGTTACACACGTTCCACTTTATGGGGTTGAAGATTTTAGCTCCAAAAATCGGCTACCACTGTTTTTTGCTAAACAAAAAACACATACATATTGTACAGCCGAACATAGTAGTCGGTTAAAAAGGTAGAGTATCTGAAATCTAAATTTAAAGGGAGTATATAAGGCAGTGTGCAATAAAAGCCCATGCAGTGTTCACTGAACCAGAATGAACTTGCTTACGTCAGAAAGATGTCCTAAACTGGTTCCAAGTGCCACCGCTGCCGCCATCTATAAGTTTATAGGATACCCGCAATTCACCTGCCTGAAACATTGCAAAGACACATAGTGATTTATCTGATTCAGCATTCTTCTGCTACTTATAACAAAAGCTTTGCCTACGTTGGGGCTAGGCTCAATGATGCTGTGTTGAGTATTTTGTATGATTTACCTACATGGGAGGGATTTTCTAGTGTCTGTTGTCACAATCAATTTTTAAGAAGTACCTGTTAAAACCTATAGATATGTAAATAATAATATAATAGATACATCAGACACTAAATAAATAAATAAATAATAATAGATATAATAATAATAGATAGACTAAATAATGTCAGACAATCCACACAACATCATCTAATCTAAGCAGAGCTTGTGGCGTGATTTACCAAAGAAAAATACACACAAGAGTCATCTGAAAATCAAACCATTTATAGTATTCTCGATGTGAAAAAACTTAACTAAAAATAGTATTTAGTCCGGTAAAACCATTGTGCAAGGATTACTCATAAAAAATGGTAAAAAGTTAGTCACAAACGTAACTTTGTTTGTGTATTTGATTTTAGTATAATTGTCTCCAATGTCACTTACAAAAATCATAAAAAGCAAAAAGGGTTTTTACAATCTCTGCCTGGCTGGTTGAATGATGAAGGTATACTTTCAGAAAGAAAGTCTATACCTACTCAAATCCTTCTTCTTAAAAACAAACCGAATTAAATTCAACTCGGTTGGTTGATTTGAACGTTTACAAAATGAAAGCATCATTAACCACTTTGAGTATAAGCCCCTTTGAGTTCTTACCTAGAAAAAGATGCCTATAATCTTAACCAATTAAATGTGGATCCTGTGGTGAGAATGTCCAAAAACCGAAGAAGTGATGACATGTATCCACCGGGCGGCGTTCAGATGCGGTCAGCGTTGTGTATCGTGAGCGAGTTGCTTTCGATAATTAAACTGGCGTGGCGGTAGTGTTAATGTTCGAAGCAAAAGAGTAAGAATGAGGGTAGATCAAGGTGTGCCAATAAAAACTAACTCGCAGTGACTTCAGTTGTTCCGTAATCACGACATGAAATGTGTAGAAATAATGGTGGACTCTAAACCCAAATCATGGTAAATATCCCACTATAGGCCAAACATCACCTCTTTCAACTGTGAATATACAAGGGACTAAAGCCAGAACTATGAAGAAATTTAATAATGAATGCTTTGTTACAGGTACTTGTAGGTCCAAAGTTACGTCGTAGAAATGAATGAAAAACCAATAAAGTAGAGACATCGTAAAAGGGAACTCAATCATTTCTGTCTTAGAAGACGGTGTTGGTATTGAACAAAATCGTGATTAAATTCTTACCAGGGCATGGTTGAGTGTAGTAAACAATAGAGCGCAGCCAAGTGCGTTCATGGCGGTCCTAGATCTTGACTAACTGGTTATACGTGATTACTGTCTCATGGCCACAATAATACTACGCATAACCCACAGATGCATTATGAATGAATGGAAGTGAAACTAGGACAATGCGTGAGAGTGCATTCATTGTGTTTACTGATAAGAATGGCCTGACCTATTGTTCAATCTCAGGACTTTTTAACCTGCTAAAGTTAAATACTTAGTAGATATGTGTGTACAGCTAAGTAGGTATAGAATTTCAATTATCGAGTTTCTCAATACATAAACATGTATTGTGTTTTTCGTTAGTGTGTGTCCTCACACTTGTGTAGGTAGTATGTGGTTGGTAAAGAAAATCGTACACCACACAAGAACAAAATAAAGGTCTCTCTTTATTATAATACTTTAAAATAGACATGCATATGTTATTTAAGATCTATTTAAAACTCTGTCTCTAAGAGATAAATTACTAAATTATTATCAATAATATATAATGTTGATAATGTAGGTACACCACATTTTTGAAATGTACATTCCATAACTTATATTATAAATGTTAAGCAATGAATAATATTATTTTCATAGTTTTAGTTTTTGTTATTAAAATGTACATATTATTTTTATTCTTTATTTTAAGTATGTATAAGGCCGCCTTAGAATCAGAATCAATTACTTTATTTCTTTAGGCTTACAAAATACTTAGACAAGTCAAATTATATACTATAAACATAGTTATTATTATCAAATGTGGTGTTATTGATATTCTCTTCATTTCAATTTTTTGTCCACTGGTAGAAAAAGTGAAAAAGAAACCACTAGCACATTTATATATAACTTATGTGTCTAATACATGTTTATTTTGCCTATCTAAATTTAATGTGATTTAGATTCATGTCAATATTTCTATAAAGCTAAACAGAACATTGAATTTCCTATATACTGTCAGTGCGGAACGGAGCGACATCTGGCCAAGCATTAACATTATTGATGTAATCATCTATGGAGTAAAAGCTTATGCACCACGGTCTCCACGGAAGACCATCACTATGATATGATCTGCTCTACCATAGCATATGCAGAGCGGAGTCCGATTTTGTCAGTTTTTCTTTTTATTTAAGGTTTATTTACTGTATATTACTCATCTGTTCTGGCAAATAAAAATCTTTTTATCCTTTGGAGAAACAGAACTTTTCAAGAGACTGAATAAAAAAAAGATATAGGTTTAATCAAATAGAAATCCCACGGTCCCAGGCTCCTCTTTATCAAATACTGGATCAACATTACAAGTAGCAATTGCTTGTGTAAAAGCCGATATCACTGTATAAGCACGTATTCCACAAACATTGAATTTAACAAAGCCAGAATACAAAATTAGAACGAAAATTAAAGCTCGTTTCTGTTCCGTAACAACATTACCGAATACCTAATGATACAGATATTGTTAATACGGAAGTGTGATTCATTGTTATTCTTCCCCAACGATCGATAAATACGATATTTTCCGTATGCTGGGTGATCTTGTTGTAAAAATACGTTACAAAGTTAAACAGTTTTATTTATATATTTATTGTAGTTGAACCGCCTACGAAGGATACACATTACAAGTTTAGAATAGGTATATACAAAATTATTACATGCATTTGTGTTCCCGCAATTACTAACATTCTGTAGGGTTATTAGGTCTCAAGTGAAAAGATACACCTAGTAGAGGCAAGCCGGTAATAAATTATAACTTACGGACCCTCCGTGTGTTAAGCTAGCTGCTCGCCGGTAACGTATCGGGTGTATAGGGCATTATTCGATTTTCACAAATAAACTAGCACGCCTGACCCAAACCCTGCTGAAGTCTACGCGGCCCAAACTCACAGCGCCAACTCTCAAGAGATTATATTCGCAATTTCACTGTATATGAGGCTATGAATATCTCCATTTTAGAAGAAAAGGCTGATAGAATCGGCTGAGACTGTAAATAAACTCGTTAATTAGAAAGCTTCAGTACAGTAGCGCTAATAAAAACAATTCATTGTAAATTCAAACGTTGTATAGACAGGTACAATCTCAGATTATATGAAGTGTTTCCTTACTTAATTACTTCAGCTTCAGTGGAGCTTACGAAGCTATAAGTAAGTAAAATGTAACGAGATCAGGTCTCAGCTCCGTTTTTAATTTGCAGAAATGTCTAGATGTTTTTCCGCGTAGTGAATTTTCCACTGGCTCCATTCATCAGGCGACTGTCACTGTCCCCCGCCGAGCAATTACTGATGTCGCACTCCGGTGCACCGCCATCCACCGGCGCAATTACTACCACCTACCACCTCCAGCCTGTCGGTGCCGGCCGACCTCCTCTAAATACTGTGTGCTCGTTTAGCCAGCTTACAAGAACACTATTTCAAACTCGATGCAAAGTTTGTTCAAGACCAGATCAGGCAGTTTGTTAGCTTGAATTCGAGTATTACGGGCGGATAAACTGTAAATCTGAACAAACACTACTTGTCACAGATCCAGAAGATTTATACATTTGTAAAGACAATATTAGCTACCTACCTACCTACTATTACAAGGCTACTTACCATTTAGGAAACTTTATATTTAGTAAAAGCTAGTATAGTATTATATTATCTGTGGTAAAAGTAACAGTATTCAATTCACTTCATCTGCTCATGTGAGAAATTGGTGTAAATTGTAGATGTACGTAATTTATCATCTCATCGTATAAATGTCGGTACGAATCAATTGAATAAAGAGAAAAATATTGGGTAATCATACGCGGACGCGATCTTCTCTGAAATATTGAATACTTTCCATCAGCCTTCAACCTTTGTGGCAATCTTCAACATCCGTCCATCCAAAATCAATATTTACGAAGTTATTAAAAACAGAAGGCAAAGAAGCTGGCAATTTCCATGACAGTAAAACAGAGGTCGAGCCTGTGTTTATTGGAAAATACCTGTCTTTTATGTTTCAGCCACGGAATTTTGCTCTTTCGTGAAAAACCCTTACCTCGCGTCTGCTTCTCTATACGTTCATGGTCAATAGAATCTTCCTGCAAACTGCCTACCCGCCAAGTTCCATTGGCTCGATGAGACTTGTCGAGTGCGTAGATGCCAAACAATTTAACATTATTCAAATGAAACGTGTTACTCACTAGGAACACGTGAACAGATTATCAAATCCCTGGCAGTTATTAATGCAATCCTGCCGTATCTTTTTGTCCCTTTGCGCAAAATTACTGCTATCAACGCCTGGTAGGCTTTACGGGTATTCTAAACTCAAAGTCTTTAGATACTTACGCTTAGAATTAGGTAGGGACATACATTTAGAATTGGTAATCTTTGTAATGATTGAAATTTTACAAAACCGAAATGAGAATGGTAGAGTTAACAATATGGAATAAGTGAAATGTTCCAATAATAAAGTAAGGTAAAACGGATAGCCTCTCCCGATTTTCAATATCGTTTTGCAGGTAAACGAGGGTGTTATTCATATGTGTAAAGAGGGTTTCCGTATACTTACATATCTAGGCATCTTCATTTTTATTCCATGGGGTTTCTTTTCTTTGCAGTGAATATCTGGTATTTATGTTTTCTCGTGCAAATACCCTTGATACATTATTACGTCGACATTTCTGCTGGTATTCAAGGAAAGGTGAAATTTTGATGTGTCTCTTGAGAATTGGGTAGTTTGCTGAATGTATCGAATTGCCGATATTGCTTACAGAAATTGCAATGCTTGAGAGTGCCCGTTCTCATAGCAAGTCGGTTTTGATGAATCTGACGGACTTCGGTACATAGATTCCTAGGTCTGAAACCAATCAAATGGATTAGGTAGTCTCGAGAGGAATTTCTGACGAGTCAAGTGAACTACAGGGCTTTGTTGTTGTTATTGTTTGTAAATGATCTTCCTGTTATGATCTAAATGTAAAACCAATAGTCAGTCAAAAATTATTCCAATTTATATTTTTTTGGGGTAGGCCTATGTCCAGCAGTGGACTTAGCAGGTTTTAGTTAATTGTATTTTGTTTTATAACTTATTTTAACAAAATATAAACTTGATTTTAATATATTAGAGCCTTGATTAATGATTAAAAAAACATTTAATTATTAATTTTGCTCACCTGTACTTTTATACAGCTTAGACCTTAATGGTAGCTGAGGTCAATAAATAGTACATGCACCCTGTAGGGCACTGCAAAAGAATTTATATAAAATAGATGGTTATCAAGTTATTTTAAGGTCAAATGAATCATGCATGTCAATTTTAATGAAAATTTAATAATCCTAGTTATAATTTAAAAGCAATGTCAAAAGCGAAGATTTAATTTCTTATGGCGTCTAGGGTAGTCAACTTAACAAAGGTAATGGTAGGGTGTCGAGTTCATTGATCTTGAATATAATATATCTTAGCCCGTAGGTGCGTGCATACATATACATAGTTTTTTTTTATCATTACCATATAGATACTCACATAGATATTACACACCCAACAAGAATATGTAGACATGTCCCAAATTCACAATGCATCTCGAGTGAGCTAACACTGCCTCTGCGTTGGCAGTATTTCATAGCGATAGACCCTTCTGTTCAGCTACGTCAGATGCAAGTTGCACCAATCGATACATCTAAATTAAGGCACATCATTGATTTATCCACACAATTGTGCAGATATTCCGAGAAATAGGAATTATATTGGCTTCCATAGCTTGAGTTGAACTAAAGCTCAAGCTTTGTTTGTTGTTGTAACTAGAAACAAAAGATGAACTCAACTAATCAAGGTATCGTGATCTCGGCACTCGCTCACAGCGCAGCTTCAATTTATCAAAATGTAAGAGATTGAAACTTTCGAGACTGCAACGTTTCTGTGTCAAAACGGTACTTTGTGTACTCGCTTCGAAACAACCTCATTCTTGTTTTAATTACTTGGTAAATTAAGCTACGGGTAGAGCAGTACACAAGGGTTATTGTTTTGAACTTGTTCTGGATTGCGAACAGGCGATTGACGGGCAAAATGAGGATGTATACGACAGGTTTCCCGCCAACGCCACGCACTACCTGCGAAAGTCCTGAGATATTGAAAACCGAGGCTCACAAACCCTGAGGCCATCCGTTTGACCTTTTTTTATTGGCAACATTTCACTCGTTCCGCTTTGTGGAGCGTTTGACTGAAACGGGTTGCGTTGTCAAATTGCGCTGATATTTTAGCCCGTACCTGTATAACCTTCATTTACAAGCCAATCTACTTAGGAATGCCGTAAAGGGATCTTTTTACTACGCTGCGGCGGACCCGAATGTGCGAAACTGAGGTTCGGCAGCGGAACTGAAATACTCGATTTTATTTGTGACTGTGGGTCAAATTGTTTGAGACTACAAAGGATGCGAATATTCGCACATAGTAGCACAATTCATAAGTTGAAACATTTAGACCACTATGGTGCTCATTAGGGGCGCGAATGTCTAAACTATACCAATCCACATAGGCCAAAAATGTATTTTTTTCACCACCATCAATAGCATAGGCTAATATTTATAACCCGGATTATTTTCCACAGATTTGCCTACTTTATCCTGCACTCGATTGAAAAATGTTAAGAAATAACACTTCAACTTAGTACTGCTGAATTAAATGTTACAGCACAAATATTTTCGCATACCTCGCGATCCAAACATCCAACAAAATGCAATCTTAGAGTAGAATTCTTCGGAAGCGACGCTTAGCAAGTAGTTTAGAGGAATGTTGTACATCGTACATTACTAACGTGCAGAGCGGGTGCACAGAACTTGTCCTGTAGGATATTACTTTAATCGCGGAAGGCCTCCGTTATGGTCAAAGTTTCATGAGCATGGCCGTAGCAAGTTGGCCGCTTATTGCTCCCACTGGTGGCTGCCACTGCCGTTGTCTCGTTATGTCGCCTTCCTCTGTTTTTATGAATCGAATTCGCCAAGTTTCCCACTTAAGATTATCCTGCTAATAGTTGCCAATTAGTGGCTGAATCAAGACGGCGAGATAAGGCTTATGCAGCTTAATTGATAAAACTTTTTTGGGAAATCTCCGATTTATAAGTTTAGAGAAAATTTAAATAATATAGCATTTTAGTTGGAAAGGAAGCTGTATTTGGTAAATACAATGAGATTTGTCAGCCTTCAGATATAACTAGTACATTATGTAACTCCTGGTTAATTGACCCGGGAGACGGCTACGGATCTAAGTAACCAGCTCGAATACGAATTTCACGAATGATATTTGCAAAAATGTCCCAGATGGTTTGTTAACTGGCACAAACAGGGCGCAGGTGATTTAATATTAGCTTTCCTGCCTGGCTCAATGTATTTTCCTGTTTATATTTTGTCTCAAAGGTCTTTTTCCACTACGCCGAATTATGTTCGGGAGGAGGCCTATTGTGCTGAGAATTTGATCTTTATATTTATAAAAGTAGTGGTGAATCGACATTTGTCATCAGTAGGGACAATTTGATGGCCTCGGAGAGCCTCAGATTTACCGGGTATACACAAAAGGAGCGTAGGTTTTCCTTCAGTTACACTGTTACCTTACAATGCCAACCTAAACTAATTTTGGCCCCGGCGGCCAGTCTCAACGAAGACCAAACAGGTGCGCAGAACATATTATAGTGCCTTACAATGTTTATGGTTCATACATATGTTGAAATCATCAATAATCCTCATGACACTTAAACCCACATTGAGAATCCCTAAGCATAAAACATTTAATTCAAAGGGTAACAAAGTATTCAAAGGAAAAACTTCTAGAAAGTGGAAAATGAAAACGACCGTGTTGACAGTTCCTAAATAAAATGACATGAAACAATGTGCTCAGTTTTTCGGATTAGGGTCAACTCGTACATTGCCTTATCTCCATCTGTCCTCAGGCACTTAGACCAATCGCGAAATTGGCAGTAGATATGAAGGTACTATTCGTAGGTTTTGAGCTTCTGCCAACAAATCTTTTACAGCATCTACGCCGACGCCTTACATATTTTAACATTCGATAAGGTGTAAGCACGGGTGACCTGGATAAAGTTGATTTGAATCGATTTTGGGCAAAGCAGTCTTGTATTGCATTCCATCATATACGAGTACATACTTAGGTAACACATATCTACCTTTCAAAAGACTTGTCTTACTCGTAAGAGGCTTGTCCAACAACATAGATTATATACTTTATTGTACCACACAAACACAGAATACAATACAGAAGAAAATGCTGAGAATCAATGAAGTACAAAGGGCAGCCTTATCGCTTTAAGGCATCTCTTCCAGGCAGCCTTGGGACGGACTGTAAATAAGAGAACAATGTAGACGGTGGCGTTTATTTTAATTTCCATCTGTTACTCAAGCTGGCGTTTGATGAAAACAATAACAATATAATATAAAATATTATTTATATTAATTTATCTTTCACAAAATGTACCTACTATTCAAAATGTCGTAAGTAGAATAATTTAATTTAGTTAAATAATAAAATTCTAAAGTACCTAGTGAATAATGAGACGTCTTTGGAAAATTCGCAAAGTACCTATCAAGAATACTGAATACACCTTACGTCATTAAACCAGGAATAAGCCTGAAAATAGTCTTTTCGAATTGCAAAGCGCTTAAAGTTTTATTCACAAGTACAAGCACAGAAAATACTGTAGGTACAGTCAACAATGCTAATTGTGTAAAACATATAAAACACGCGCATGGTACATGTGTACGTACTACGTACATATGTTTACGAATCGTAATGATAGTCTGGACGTTCAGTAATATAATTATTGATAATCATTGGGTAAGTGAATATATCTTTATTTAATATTAATCCCATTAGCAAAAGTACCTAATTATAACAGTGACCGAAGAGTGAATCAATCTAGTTAATTGGAGCGAATATTAATCAATCTCTTTTATCTAGTGGGTTCTATTTTGTGAGTTCTTCTATAGAAATATAGACGAGTAATAGAAACTCTATTTTTTTAGTAAAACTTTTGTTGATAACGTGGCGTGCAATGTTTACAAATTCCCCGCTTCGCTTTAAAACTCCTGAACTAACAAAAGTTTAAAACAGCATTTCAAATTATAAGCCTTTATACTGCCACTGACTGTACCTGAGATAGTATAAAAACTTATCTGGCAGAGAACCAAAAGTGCACGCCATAGCTCCAAGGATTAGCGGACTGAAGCGACATTTGTCTGTCACAAATAGCGAGCCCTGAAACCAAAATACTTAGCCTTGATCAAACAAAAAAAAGTTCATTTGAGTTACCGACATCATATTCCCCCATGACAGGGGATTGAGCAGCCTTCAAGCTTTCGAAAGTGTAAAAATGTATAATTTCCGTGAAATTACCTCATAATTTGGGAAAGCCTGTCAAGATCTTAATCGATTTTATGTTTCGTGAAAGATGTGTAAAATCTAAAAGTGGGAACCCAAATAAAAAGGTAATAGAGGTTTTTTTAGGCCATTCAAAATTATTGTTGGCATATTCATTTGGCATACTTATAGGTATGTATATATACCTATGAAAAGATAAAGTATATGCCAAAAAAACATGTGTAGGGTAACAAAATATATAAGTAACACAGGTTTGTGAGGCTCAACGGGTTTTCAAAAAATGAACTGAGCGCCTGGTCGAAGCGACGCGTGACCCGAGAGCTGGTGAGTATCTGGCGCAGCGCATTGCTGGGCAATGCAACCAGCGTCTTTGGGACGCTTCCGACTGGTATTGATAAGGACCAGTTGAGCTACCTGTAGATTGTTTGTAACAGACTGCAGTAAGCTCAATTTTTTCAATTGAAATTCTAGTTCTAATTTTTTTCTAGTCTAAGTCTGCAATCTGATTTTCGTGATTCTCTTCCGTAGCCAGATTTTATCGTCAGGCCACTCGAAGAAGAATTTGTGCCATCTACCAATACGAAACAGCGTGTTAGATTGTCTGAGACTACGAACAATAGAACAAGTTAGAATAATACAGCTTGAATAATTTCTTCCGTGAACAAACAAACAAACAAACGTCAAAGGAGAAGTTTTAAAATATAAGATTTATGTAAATTTCTTCATTCGTGCACAGCGAAGTAAAATCACAGGCTGTATTTATTATAGCCACTTCAGCGAACGGAAGTAAGCTATTCAGTAGCTAGGAGTAGTTTTAAACGGCACTTGCCGTAGTTTCAGTTATTTATAGTGGCTCCAAAACGAAAATACTTGCTCCGGAATGTAGGCAATAGTTGCACCGATCAACTTGCCTAGTATTGTCTAAAGAAAATTTCATTGTATGTTGTAATGTAAGTTTGAAAAGGTAATTCCTAAAAATTTCGTGGTTATCTGTTAGAAAAATGCTAGGTCAGGACCTTATCTTAGTGTATTTTGAACTTGCTGCGCCCGCAGCTTCGTCATCGTAAATTTTTTTGCGGAGAAATTTGTTTGATAGTATACTGCTATTCGGGACGGAGACAAATTTAACAAATCAAAGATCATTTAATAATTGAGTCAGCCGTTATAAATGGTGTAGCTAACCCAATTTACAATTTACTAACCTGAAACTGCTTATCCATGCACGCACATATTTAAGAAAATATTAAAACAATATACTTATGACAAAATTTGCTAAACAAACGATACCTACCAGGCATCAATGTGAAATCGCTTTCACACGTACTAGATTGGTTCACCGCCAATAACCTCTTACTCAATGCTAAAAAAACCAAATGCATTAAATTCATGTTACCTAATGTAAGAGAATTTCCAACTAAGATAATGCTAAAGAATGAGATTGTTCACTTTGTAGACTCTACTGTTTTCTTAGGGTTACATATTAATTCCACTCTTCAATAGAAACCGCAAATTGATGTTCTCACAGGCAGACTTAGTTCAGCAGTCTATGCAGTTCGAACAATTAGATATATTACCGATGAAGATACAGCTAGGTTAGTTTATTTCAGTTACTTTCATAGTATTATGTATGTCTTATGGTATTTTGCTTTGGGGACAGGCAGCTGACATCCAGACTATCTTTGTTCTCCAAAAAAGGGCGGTACGCGCAATTTACAAATTAAAGCAACGCGACTCTTTGAGGGAATTATTTAAAAAAATAAATATTTTGACAGTAATATCGCAATACATCTATAAAATGCTTATGTACACTCTTACTCAATGCTAAAAAAACCAAATGCATTAAATTCATGTTACCTAATGTAAGAGAATTTCCAACTAAGATAATGCTAAAGAATGAGATTGTTCACTTTGTAGACTCTACTGTTTTCTTAGGGTTACATATTGATTCCACTCTTCAATAGAAACCGCAAATTGATGTTCTCACAGGCAGACTTAGTTCAGCAGTCTATGCAGTTCGAACAATTAGATATATTACCGATGAAGATACAGCTAGGTTAGTTTATTTCAGTTACTTTCATAGTATTATGTATGTCTTATGGTATTTTGCTTTGGGGACAGGCAGCTGACATCCAGACTATCTTTGTTCTCCAAAAAAGGGCGGTACGCGCAATTTACAAATTAAAGCAACGCGACTCTTTGAGGGAATTATTTAAAAAAAAAAAATATTTTGACAGTAATATCGCAATACATCTATAAAATGCTTATGTACACGCACAAAAATTGAGATAGCTTTTTGAAAAATGTTCACAATAGAAATACAAGAAACAAGAACAAATTACACATCCCAGCATATAGATTACAAAAGGTAGGGAAATCATTTATGGGCAATTGCGTGCGGTTCTATAATAAGCTTCCATCTGAAGCAACTGAACTCCCTATACGTAAATTTAAACAGTACATTAAACAAAATCCTATCAGGAAGGCCTTTTAGTCCATAGATGATTACATCAATGATGTTAATGCTTGGCCAGATGTCGCTCCGTTCCGCACTGACAGTAGTATGTAAGAAATTCAATATTCTGTTTAGCTTTATGGAAATATTTGACATGTAACTAAATCGTATTATGTTTAGATTTAGGAAACATGTATTAGACACATAAGTGATATTATAATGTGCTAGTGGTTTCTTTTTCACTTCTTCCACTAGTGGACAAAAAATTGAAGTGAAGAGAATATCAATAACACCTTTTTTCTGATTTGATAATAATAACTATGTTTATAGTATAAATTTGACTTGTCTAAGTGCTTATTTTGTAAGCCTACAGAAATAAAGTTATTGATTCTGATTCTGATAAAATTAAACTACTAGCTACAACTTAATACCTATTTATTACATTTGTAGCATATTAATTAGTAAAATAGTAAGCTGAAGAATATTGTACTCGTATAAACACACATTCTCATATAAGTAAACTTCGTTCTTTTGATAAAAAATTCTTGAAACTGAAACTGAACCCGAATTTATTTTATGTACATATGTATTATAAATAAATAATGTTGGACAATTCACACAGCATTATTTAGCCCCAAGCTAAGCAGAGCTTGTGTTATGGGTACTAGATAACTGATATACATAATATAATACACTACATAGATATATATTTTTTATTATACATAGAAAACATCCAGAACACCCTGAACAAATATCTGCAGATCGTACAAACATTTGTCCCGAGGTGGGAATCGAACCCGCAACCTCCTGCGTCGCAGGCGGACCTTCGCCCACCGCGCCACAGAGGTCGTCATTATAGATAGATAAGTGATATGTTTGTGGTTAGTGAACATTTAATAAACAAATAAATAAAACAAAAATAAAGTCATCTTTAGGCCGTTCAATAAAAATGTGTTTAAAAGGTAATGAAAAGTTTCTTCTGATGTACAAAGGAACAATAAAAGCTTTTTATTAAGTTTTTATTGCTCAAGGAAAACGTTTTGATACAATCTTCCACTCTTATTCTTACGCAATACGGAAGATTTGTTGTAAGTATTCAGTTTGGCAAAACTTTTTGATGTGACTACGAGTACTTGTACCTATACCGCAATCGTACCAATATTATAAATGTCAAGTGTGTGTGTGTATTTGTAAGAATGGATGTGTGAATGTTTGTTCCTCTTTCACGCAAAAACTACTGAACTGATTGGGCTGATTTGGTAAGTATGGGTACCTATAGTTTGGGACCTGAAATAACATAGTTCATACATACATATAGGCTATTTTTTATCCCGATAAAACCCAAGCGAAGGCGCGTGTAGCAGCTAGTTAAAATATAATATTGTAGTCTTATTTATTTATTTATTTATTGTTTTGGACCCACGTGTTAAACCTACCCACATAACCTGTGTTCTCACTGTTTACCAACAGTGACACAGAGAACACAGGATTCGTGGGTACCTATACGATATAGATTTAGTTAAAAGATATAAATCTTATATCTAAAAAACGTGTGATAAAACCCCCTTTTTATGTATGGACATGTACAAAACTTAGAATTAAGCTGGGGTGAGCAAAACGAAAAGGTAAAATTGCTAAATTTAATTAAGAAATAAAATTAAATGAAAAACAATATACAAAATAATTCAGGATATCTCAGTGTTACTTGTAAAACAAAACGAGTACATCGAATAAAAAAATTACATCATATAAACAAATCATGTTAACAATTAATTCAGAACAGAACACAGCGAGACAACTTTTTCTTATACTTGGATAAGGGTTCGCCTTAGTACATATTTATAGCTCGCTTCTCTTGGATAGTCTATTGCACACTTTGTAGAGTCTTGGTATTACAGCCAGGCAGCGTCTTGACCACTGTTCGTTCTGAAGAAAGGGATAGAGAAAACGTATTTTTTTTTCCTGGATGGGGTGTTTATACAAAGTTTACTGGTGAATTCTGGATTCGCGATGGCTAAAGTTAAAAAGTATTGGAAGTTATTGGAGGTACACATTATAAAAAAAAATGTCTGTTAACATTATTTATTTATTAGGAACCCTAATCAAAAAGTTTTCAGCCTGTCTTGGAAAACATATCACTCTGATAAATTCCATACCTACAGAAATAATGGATTATATTTAAACAATTTTAGGGCAGTTTAGGGTATCGTAAAGCAAGCCATTACCATTCTTATATATTCTCCGCCATTATGTAGCATGAAAGCGCTTGAGTAAATATACAATTCTTGGTAATTATTATATTCGCATCATATTTACGTGCTGATTTTGACATAAAACATTTACACACGTGACATTAGTACAAAAGGATTTATCAGTATTGGTTCAAAAAAGTACCTACAAACTGACTTGAAAAAAATACCTGACCAGTAATCAATTAATTTAATTATTTACATAGGTAAGTTTGTATATCGCTAACATTTAAGTGCGTTTTTGTACGCTGTCCTAAAGCCATAAATTAATTTTTCTCGCCTATCCGCACAGCCCAACACGGCTTAAGTAAACTAAACCTTACTTATATATAAGTACGAAACTCCTTAAATGGGGAACAAAGGACTACGGAAAACAAACAAAATTAGCACGCTAAACTTGATACAACCTATTACCACTGGCCGGCAAATATTTGCGTATCATCTAAGTTGGTTAAAAAGTAAACAGGGATGCTTACGTCCCAATGTCTCGAGTTAATTGGGCACATTAGTCATGCGAGTACCTACGTCGGGCACCATGGCCGAGGTCTTATCTACGGTGATTTGTGACGCCGCCGAAATATAAATTATAAACCCGCCCAAAATTATAGGTTAAAACAACAGTCCCACCTGTATTTGTTCAGCGTTAAAAGGGTAAGCGACAGCCGAGCCGAGTCATTTTGTTTTTGTAACGAAAGGTTCTTTAGAAGTTCGTGTAAATTGGCTTATTTTACTTAACTAAATATAAGTTTAATCATAGTCGTTAAATATAATTAAAATCCAATATTTACGCCTAGCGTTTTAATCTTCTTCTGTGCTTTTAGTGGTCTCTAGACGTAGAGATAAGCGACTTTTATAACTCGCTACACACTGGTGCTAGCATTCGGTGAAAACGTTTTTATATCCTATAAATTCAAAAACATAGTTTGTTCTCCTTCGTTTTTGCAGATATTATCCACGTACTGCCATCTAGTGGTTTTTATTGGCAGTAATTCGCCTCGTAGAACTCAGTGGTGCTACGCCGCCGCCGTTCGCAATGCTCGCCGTAGAGTGTCGCTACGGCGCGGCGGCGTAGAGACGTTGAACAGTGGGTTTACTTAGGTTTACTACGCCAGCGGTTCTTTTGTAGATGGCAGTACCTAATCTCTGAGTTCCAAAGAAGTATTAAGGTGCGCGTCCACCTGCCAGCATAGCCTCGAGGCCTTCCTCCGTGCCCCCAACCAGGGCCGGAAAGAAGATCATGACGATCCGCACTGACCGCAAAAGAAATTTATTTTTCTTTGTATAGTTTTCCAACAAGCGTCCACTTATCGGCACCGCGCGAAGCGATCTTATCGGAGTGTCATCGGTAATGCAATCGATCCGTTTAGTGCGAATGACGTCATTTGGATTGCCGATAAGTTGAAAATTTCTTTTTAAATACGCTCAAAAAATCCGTTTGATGCAGTCATTGCAGCAGATCATCGGATGCCGCCAGTTGAACGCGCACGCTTAAAGTAACGTTTCGGTAAGGTAAGATTTCGGTTTGACGATACTTAGGCACGTTTTATGAAACTCCGACATCGATCTATGCTTCGAACTAAAGAGAGTACTACTTATAAGGATTTCAAGGATTTTAATAATTTGTTTTTTCTGGTCATTACTGTTATTAATGGAACAGAACACCTTACTGTATAAACGTGCTATATAATGTATATGTACGTATTTCATAAAATTCATGGGTGTGAGTCTATTTGACGTTAGTAACAAGACGTAATCGTGATGTCTAATTTTTATATGGGACTAGCTGCCCGCGCCTTTGCCCGCGTTTTATCGGGATAAAAAATAGCCTATATGTTATTCCAGGTCCCAAACTATACCCATACCAAATTCCAGCCTAATCGGTTCAGTAGTTTTTGCGTGAAAGAGTAACAAATATCCATACATCCATCCATACAAACTTTGACATTTATAATATTAGTAGTATTTGCGTAGTTCCACGTCCCTCCGATAGAGGAGCTGTACCAAATTGTATGGAAAAAGGATACGTCACGATCACGTCTCGTTCGTTATTAACGTAACGTCAAGTAGACTCAATCCTCAGTTAGGTTTACAGGGTATTAGTAAAAGCGAATTATTATTAAAATAATTACGTCATCGATTTCTGCTAACAAATCATTTATTCATCGAACAACTTTCTAAAATAGACATCACAGATAAAATATACATACACACAAAATATGCTTTTGCCACTAAAATTTAATATCCATTTTCATATAAACTACTTTGCTATTATTAAGAGTAATTTTGTAAAGATATCAGGTGTAAAATTAGCCTAATTCCCTTCGCATAATGATTAAAAATTAAAGGTAATTAGTAAAATAATAACAATAGTGAATTATGCAAAACAATGGAACAATTAGGACAAGTATCAATCCCTATTTTTTATGATTTAGATCTAAGTAGGACACTATTATGACACAAGACGTGACCTTTCGACTAGACAACATATTTTTTCACTCTCTTTTAGAATAATGATATTATTTGTTTTTGGAAACATGTAGCTAAAACTAAAATAATGTATTTTTACGGTGGATACCATTTTACAAGTAACTATCTACCTATTACAAATATTTATAAGGACCTTGCAAAGTCAAATTATGCAAGTAAAATTGCTAAACAAGACTTACTTTCAAGAGTATAATATATTTAAATAGGTAATAAATTATTATTATGAGCGACAGTATTTTTTCTGTCTCAACATTTAATAATGCAAATGTGATAAAACATAGGTACTCCGCATTGATACATTTTGACATACGGTTTTATTTTTTATCGAAATTCTTACTTTTTTAATCCGGTGGTATTTTTATAGGTTTTAGATAGGTAGCAGTTATAAATTAATATATTCATAATATATATAATATACATATTTATTGTATGTATCATTGCAGTTTTATGTTTGAAATAACAATAAAAAATGTTTTTGTTGATATGTTCTTTAGTACAACTATAACTTGGATCACACCTGGGACATATCAAAATATTCTTCTTTAGTTATAAAATTTTGTAATTAACATTTTTAGTTCTACAATATGTCACTGTCATTATATCAAGACTTTTTGGGATCATTAAATGTTGGACTTTATTTTACTGTAAATTTGTTACCTACACTGGTAGGTAGGTAAATATATATAATTGAGGACAAGCACTTGACATGATTATAATTAACGTAGGCATTTTATTTTGCGATTTTCGCAATACAACCCCACATTCACATCTTGTAAACCTAATATATAATAGTTTATGTACAGTAAAACTGCTTAGAAAATATGTTCTAGAAACAGTATTTAACGTAATTCACGTACTTACAAGAATATTTACACAAAAACAATGATACTTAGGTTCTACGTTATTTTATACGTCACATAAAATGTATGTACTTAGATTTTATGATGTGTTTTACGTTGGAATATAAAATTATTTCTATTTTTATTTATCATTATCTAATTGTTATTCGTTAGTAAGGTACCGTAACTATATATTTCTTAGGTATGTACTCGTATTTAATAAAATAAAGATTGTATCACAAAAATCACTATGACAAGGTTTACAATAACGACCTGAAAATATCTAATTGAAAATAAATACATGAAAATACAAATGGCTCTGGCATGACGATAGTGCAAATATAATTAACCTAATTATTGGTCGGTAGATAAAGTTAATACTGGCAATGGTTAATATTTTATTAAATGGTTTTGAGCAAATCAGAATTTTATGAACACAACACTCAAAATGGCACAATTTTTCTCTACGACAATGAATAACTCGATAAGGACTAATAAACATAATTATGGACCACTAGCTGCTGCCCGCGCCTTCGCTCGTTTTTTATCGGGATGAAAATATATAATAGCCTATATGTTATTCCAGGTCCCAAACTATACCCATACCCAGCCTAATCGGTTCAGTAGTTTTTGCGCGAAAGAATAACAAAGTATCCATACATCCATTCATACAAACTTTGACATTTATAATATTAGTAGGAAGTAGGAGAGTTGGTGTTTTAAACAAAAATGTACTTAAAGTTAAGATTTATTTATTTATGTTAAATATCTACTGTACAATCAATCCATGCTCTCTTTATCGCAAAATACATTTTACAATACGAATGTGTACAAAATAAACATCTAATATTTCTAATATTTATGGCTTATTGAGATGGGAAGGAGTGGATGACCTAATCCGAATCCATGAGAGTGAGAAAAGTCGTGAAAAGAGTCATTGAGCTCAATTTATCAGGAAATAAATTATACTACATTTTTATTTTTTATTTTTTCAACGGAATGATTTTTAAAATATTTGGTATTCATTACGAATAGATGTTTTGGCCACCCTGTAGATAGATGGATGTTCATTATTTGGACATAGGTCAATGCTTTTTAATGCGTTTTAACCATACATATATTCAGAAATAGGTACATTGGCTATATTTAGAGATCATGATGTCTTCTTTTAAGAATTGTCTGTAACCGAATTTCAGCACCGACTTCATTCTAAAATAATTTTTAATTTCTAACTTACGTGAGTTAGCTGAAATATAGTTACCTTATATAGTGATTGAATACTGTTTTGCTGTCAATTTTTCCAATTTACTTCACTTGACGCCCAATTCTGCTAGATAAATCGCGTTACTATAACAATTATTTCAACAATATACATACAATTCTATATATACTATATATATATTATACAATACTAAGACATGTACATATATGGTGGCGATATTCTGCGACGATACTATATTTTATAGTACTTTAGCAGAATTGGGCTGGTAGCATACTGTAGGTCTAGTTTAATCTAGACAGTCAGTTCGTGGACGACAAACCGTGCGCACGCTTACAAGCTCCCGCACCACGTACACACTAACCAGTGCTACCAAACCTTTGGTTCTAACCTCTTCATACTCCAATCGCGACTTTAGTAGATATACACGAACCTAGCTATGTTTCGTTGTGATCGCTGTGACGCTGAGTTTCGTGACGGAGCGGAGTGTTCTAGCTGCCAGGGTCAATTTGACTTCCCGTGCGCGGGCATCACCGAGCAAGGATATCGTCGACTAGGTGAAAGGAAGAGCACCTGGAAGTGTACCTCTTGTAAAAACCTGAAAACATCTGCACCTAAATCGCCTGCGCCAGGTGATATAGATTCTGTCTTGGCAGAGCTGAAGAGTCTATCACTAAAGGTGGCGATTTTACCTACGCTGGATGAGAGTATAAAAAGCATGAAAGCTGAACTGTCTGAGCTCGTACTCATGAAGCCTGAACTGGCGGAAATCAAAAGCTCCATAGACTTTGTTGATCGTAGATTGGTCGGCCTATCTGAGAAAATCGTAGAAATGGACAAAGAAATCCAGTCTCTCAAGAAAGCCAAGCAGGATATTGATCATCTGCAGCTAAGAGTTCATAACCTTGAGGCACAGATGAAGGAGAACGACCAGAGATCACGACTCAACAATGTGGAAATTAAAGGAGTACCCACTGTTAGTTCCGAGAACTTGTTTGACGTCGTTAATAAGATAGGGTCACACATAAACTGCACGATCCCCAAAGAGCAAATCAACTACATTGCTAGAGTACCTATGCGCAATGATAAAAATAATAAGAGCATAGTCCTAGCTATCCATAGTAGGTACATCAAGGATAATTTTGTAGCCGCTGCCAAAAAATGCACCACGCTTGCAGGTGACCTGGGACTGCTGGGCGACAGCCGTATCTACGTGAACGACCACCTTACCCTCGAAAACAAGATTCTTCTTAGCAAAACAAAGGCTCTCGCAAAGGAACGAGGCTATGCCTTTACATGGGTCAAGGGATGTAAGATTTTTGTGCGAAAAAACGCGGGATCTCCTGTGATCAATATAAGATCAGAACTAGATTTAAAAAAGCTATAAATCATTTTATAAAAATATTTATAATATTGCTATACAATAATTTAGTTATAATATTTATGTACAAATCAGTTAAAATATGTATGTATAACATCTCATATCATGAACGCAAAAACATCTGCTACCTTAGGTTGTTCACCCCTGCCTTGCAAACTTGTTTGCGCTCTGAATTTTACGCAGTTACCGTGGGTTGTTCAGTTGTGCACTTGTCTCTGCCACTACCCGCTAATGCCAATATGCAAATTATTCGCATCCAAATATTCTATTTCTGCATTATTTACTTTTTTATCTTAATAATTTCTTTGCCTAAATACCTAAATTCTGTGTCATTCTTACGCTATTATTATATATTCTTAGAAACATTTCAATGCCTAACAACAATTTTTGTTAATAATGATGCCGATTAGCTTTTACTATCAAAACGTCCGAGGGTTGCGCACGAAAACTTCTTTATTTTATAGGAACTTAAACCTTGCTTCGTATGATGTTGTCTGCCTGACAGAAACTTGGTTGAATGACAGTTTTTCCAACTGTGAACTATTTGATGATCGGTATGTAATTTGGAGGCGAGACCGTAAGTACAGTGAAACGAACCAGTCCCTTGGAGGTGGTGTTTTGATAGCCGTACGTCGTGATCTTATGGCTGAATGTCGTAACGAGTGGTCCTCTTCTGCAGAGGATATTTGGGTCACATTAACATTACGCAGTCACAAGCCTAGGTCAAGTTATAGAATGCATATTTGCACTGTTTACATTTGTAACCAAAATGCAGGTAATTCCATGTCCTTGCAGTTGTCAAATTTTATAGAAAATCTAACAAACATAGTTCTTGAAAATGTTTCTGATAAGTTTGTAGTTTTCGGTGACTTTAACCTTCCTAATATTTCATGGACAATGAGTAACGATGGTGTCTCGCTTACACCAGGAAACATTCAGGGTCCGCTCCAAATTGATCTCTTTGATAGTCTTAGTACATGTAATTTGCTTCAATATAATTCTTTTTTTAATTTTAATGAACGTTTACTTGATTTAATATTCTCGAACCACGACGTCACGGTTAAATGTTGCGACTCCTCCCTAGTTAGCGAAGATCCCCACCATAAATCATTAGTAGCCATAGTGGATTTCGTACAATTACACACTATTAAACCGGTCCCTTACACTAAGTTTTTCTACTATAAAGCTGACTTTCAGTCGATTCGCGCCGAGCTAGACAAATATGACTGGCTCACTGAACTTAGCGGCAGTAGTATTGAGGATGCGATTTCTTTATTTTACAATGTTCTTTACAACTTGCGTAACACTCTTGTACCATCTAAAATTATCACACCGTCTTGTAGGTACCCATTGTGGTATAAGCGTCCACTAATAAAATTACTTAAAGAAAAATACAAATTTCATTCTAAATACAAAAAGTATGGAAACGCTTACGACCGCGATTCGTTCTTATTACTAAAAGAGCGTGCACGTACAATGGAGAGTGAAATGTTCGATACGTACATAAATAACATTGAAAATTGTATAAAAGATAACCCACGCGCGTTTTGGTGTTATGTGAAGAGCAAAAACCAGTCTAACGCCTATCCGTCCGTTCTTCAGTACAATGGCCGATCATCTGATCAAGGAATCGAAATATCCAACATGTTTAGTGAATTTTTTCACTCTACTTTCCTCACTAATACTGCTAGTACATCATTGAATCCCGAAGCGGAATCTGTACCCCAACAGCCATGTACCTCTTCAGCCAACATCTGCGACATAGAAGTCCTGGAAGACGATGTGTTTAGGCTACTAAAATCTTTAGAACTCAGCAAGTCAGCAGGCCCCGACAACATCCCCGCTGTTTTTATTGTAAATTGTGCTACTAGTTTAACCACTCCCTTAGCTATTTTATACCGCAGGTCATTCATCGAAGGCATTGTCCCTACAGTCTGGAAATCTGCTTACATAACACCGATACACAAGAGAGGGCCCAGAAATATGGTTGAAAATTATAGGCCTATCTCAAAGTTATGCATATTTGCTAAAATCATGGAGAAAATAGTATACTCTCAGCTTTATCCAGCACTAAAACACAGTCTCGACTCGAACCAGCACGGCTTTCTCAGAGGGAGGTCTACCACCTCGAACCTATTGCTATGTAGTGACTTTCTTTCTCAACATATGTCTGAGCCCTCTCAGGTTGACATTATCTACACTGACTATAGTAAATGCTTCGACCGTATAGACCACTTGATTCTTATGCAAAAATTGCAAAGAATAGGTATCCGCGGCAACTTATTTCGGTGGTTCTCGTCGTACGTTCACAACCGCTGTCAGACTGTCGTACTCAGTGGGTACTCATCTTCGCCGATGAGCGTTCCTTCTGGTGTCCCACAAGGTTCCTTACTCGGTCCTTTGCTTTTTACAATAATGGTCAATGATATTTCATCATGTTTCAATCACTCAAAAATTCTGCTATATGCTGATGACATGAAAATCCTTTACCCTGTCAAAGACGCAGACGATGCGGCCCGCCTCCAAGATGACCTAGGCCGACTACAAAACTATTGTACACTCAACAAGCTCGACTTAAATGTTTCTAAATGCTACGTCTGTTCTTTTACTCGGAAACCTAATGTACTTAAATTTAATTATTCACTACAAAACCTACAATTAACAAGGGTAGCTAAGATAAAAGATCTGGGCGTTACGTTTGACAGCAAACTCTTATTTGACGAACACATTAATTCAATAGTCTGCAAGGCATCGAAAGCACTCGGTTTCATCCTTAGAATGTCCCGCGATTTCTCAAGTGTAAAAACTTTTAAGATACTCTACTGTTCTTATGTGCGCAGCCACTTGGAGTACGGTTCGCAGGTATGGAACCCTAGGTATGACATGTATATCTCTCGCTTGGAGGGCATACAGAAAAGATTCCTGCGTTATGTGCAATTTCGCGCAAAAATCTTCTTGCCCGATTATTATACGAGATGTCGCAAATTTCATTTCTTGCCTCTCCAGGAACGACGAGCCATAGCGGATCTAAGTTATCTATCTCGCATAGTTAATAGCAAAGTAGATTGCACAGAGCTGCTGACACAGATCGGCCTAAATACCAACTTTAGAACCCATAGATACCCTAAAACTTTTCATCTTCCTACATGTAAAACCAACTACAGGCAGAACACATTTTTGATAAGGTCATGCAGATGTTTTAACGTTCTTTCCAAAGAGATTGATATGGATATTTTCTTTAATACTCCCACTAAACTAAAAAGAATATTGAGTGATAGATTTTTTGGTACATTTGATTATATTCCTTCTTATGTCATTTAATAACCAAAACTTGGTAGAAATTTCTCACCTATCTGTAATCCAATTTTTAGATAAGTAGTAACAATTTATACATCAGTAGTCGTCCTGTAACTTTGTAGTTTATCATTATCAGTCGCTTTCTGTGGAAATTTTTAATTAGCCTTCTGTATTTTATTACGAACCTACTCAATAAGTTAGCTGTTAATTTCCCGAACATTGTTAAAATAAAATAAAATAAAAATAAAAATAATTTGTAAGGTATGAGTCTAGTCTAGTTGAAGTTTTTATAAGTTTTGTCGTCTTTGAATAACACCGATTGTACTTGGAATTTGTTGCTATTATGACTAATTTATTTTTGTAATTTTATATATTAATGTAGTATAATTCTTGTCCTCTTGCAAACCACGTAACAAAGATGCACAGAACAGATATATTTGTAAGTGCACCTACGTATGCGATGCAATGGGAAACGGAGTGTGGGAAGACCTCCCACTCGATGGACCGACGACATCGTAGCGGTCGCAGGGAGTCGTTGGATGGAGGCGGCTCAGGACCGCTATTCGTGGCGTCGTTTGGGGGAGGCCTATGTTCAGCAGTGGACGTGTACGGACTGATGATGATGACCTACGTATACTTCCCATTGCTTTTCTCTATCTTGGTGTGCGTGTAATAAAGAGTAGATATTTGTATTGTATTGTTTTTTATTTATTATTGTACGGTTTAGGGCAGCGACAATACAATATAAATAAATAAATGATACTGGACAATTCACACATCATTATCTAGCCCCAAGCTAAGCAGAGCTTGTGTTATAAATATAAATATCTACTCTTTATTGCCGGCACCCAATGTGTGAGAAGACATTGGGCGTTGGCGTTGCCTTCGGCGAGCGTTAGTGCTGATACAGCGTTATATACACATGCTCTCTAACAGAAGCGTAGTTTGCACGGATGTATCGGATCTGTTGGTTTTTCAAACGCACGTAACCAAAGCGTGCGCTCCCAAACGCCTACCAAATGTTTACAAAGTCTAAATGGCAATAATTTCTTACGCTAGGCACGTAGGGGCGATGGTTTGCTTCTCCTTGTTGATACGTTTCATCAAATCGTCCGTCCATCTATGTGCGGTCCTGTCGACTGTCGACGGCACTGTTAAACAGTTCGTGCCACCGAATTCGCAGGCAGTCTGCAACAAGTAGTTCAAATTATAAAACGCAAGCCTCTACTCACGGTTTCGTTCACATTGTGCAGGGATCAAAAGTAGATCAAAGCAAAAAGATAGTAAAAAGATTTTTATTTGCCAGAACAGATGAGTAATATACAGTAAATAACTTAAATAAAAAGAAAAACTGACAAAATCGTACTCCACTCAGCATATGCTATGGTAGAGCAGATCATACTATAGCGCTGGTCTTCCGTGGAGACCGTGGTGCATAAGGCATACAACGAAGAACTATGAAAATAATATTATTTATATATTATAACATAAGTTATGGATTTATATATGTACATTTCAAAAATTTTGTGTACGTTATCAACATTGTTAATAATTTTGTGTACATTATCAACATTGTCTATCCCTAGGTCCGTGGGGTACCGAGGCTCTCCGGGTTTTAAAAAAATTATCCGAGCGCCTGGTCGAAGCGAGGCGTGACCCGAGAGCTGGTGAGTATCTGGCGCAGCGCATTAGCATTGCCATACAGCAGGGCAATGCAGCCAGCGTCTTGGGGACGCTTCCGACTGGTATTGATATGGACCAGTTGAGCTATCTGTAGATTGTTTGCAACAGTCTGCAGTTAGCTCAATTGTTTCAATTGTAAATACTAGTTTAATTTCTTTATATTATTTGATTGTTATTTTCTTTGTCAATAAAGACTATAAAATGTAAAAAACATTGTTAATAATTGTGTTATACATTATCAACATTTTTGAGCTAAATGAGGCAAAAAAGGACTTATTTGAACTGAATTTATGCTTTGACATTCAAGTAATACTGTTTTTGAGTAATTTTTTGAAAGAATAAACGGTTTAGATTAAGTTCAAGTCCTGTTAATCTGTAGATTGTTTGCAACGCGGGCAAGGGGGGTGGAAGGGTGCAAAAAAACAAGTTCCAACCGAGGTAATGATGTACGAGTAGCAGTGCCCGGTCGGAGAGCAACATTCATGGATCAGAAGCCATATGTAGTGGTTGATGACTGGTAGTCCGGTGGGTATAGCAAAATTGCTTACCCTATAATGATGTAGCAGTGCCTGGTCGGGGGGCACACCCACGGAGCAGAAGCCAGGTGCGAGCTCCCATATGAAGTGGTTGCCGAGCTCAACTGCGTCGCGTGGTCGCACCGCGTATTTGCTGCGGTTTTTCAACGCGTGCGGCGTCACCCACCGACGCGTTTTCCGCGCAGTTGTTAACGGCGCGGTTGCTGCTGAGTCGTCCTGTAATACAAAGATGCAGATACGCAATTCTCTTTAGACCTTTGAGGTGAAGGTGAAAGAACCGATATAGACAAATTTGTTCACTACAATATTAATTCTGTTAAACGAATAACCAATTCGGTACGTAAAGTCGCTCAAGAATGGGTAAGATTAGCAAACATCGACATTTGGTAAGAAATTTAAAATAAATAATGCTACTATTGCGATAAAAAGGCAGTTCTAAGGCTTTCATTGCCCAACCTCAGCGACCCGATCATCCAAAAGTATGTAAAAATTCTTGCTAAAGCTTTTGCATTTAGTTTTTTAAACACTTGTTATAACAACTGCCCATTGCGTAGTGTGGTTTGCTTACAATCCATATCTAATTTAACTATCTACAGCGTATATAGCGTACCTCCCACCGCACGTAGAAGAAAGCGTTCCTGAACATGAAAGCCGAGGGTACTTTCGACGCAGGTTTATAGGTCGCCCTCAGCTCAGCTAACATTGCCGGCAGTTCCTTCTCACGCCGCGGGACGACCACTTCATCCACGTCAATAACCAGGATCCACCCAGCGTTCTGCATGGACCGGTATAGGCAGTCGTTGAACGCTGCGAACTGACCTTCTGTTCTGGAATTAAAAATAAAACAAATTGTTATGTCAAAGAGGCAGACAACTAGCCCGAAGTGATAAATAGTTATATCGAGTATTCATTCAAAGTTATCTGATATAGATCACTCGTCGTGATACACCGTCGTCGGCCACATCGTTACTTTCCATCAGGTGAGATGGTGGTCCAACAAAGGTCTATCGACAATAAAAAAAAATTATACTGGTTAGCGATGAGATCGCCAATTAGCTTTATATTAATTTGTTGTATATATAACAACACAACGACAAATTGTTAAAATATGTTCATTATAACAATTTGTCATTGTTTTATTAAATTTTGCGGTAAAAAATGTACTGTCTATCTAAAATAAATGTATATTTCTTTTATGATCTACAGGTATTCAAGGTATATGTATCATGTCATCTGGTATAAATAAATAATAAATAATACTGGACAATTCCCACAACATTATCTAGCCCTAAGCTAAGCAGCGCTTGTGTTATGGGTACTAGATAACTGATATACATAATACAATATATTGCTTAAATAGATATATTTTTACTATACATAGAAAACGACCAGAACACCCTGAACAAATATCTGCAGATCGTACAAATATTTGTCCCGAGGCGGGAATTGAACCCGCAACCTCCTGCGTCGCAAGCGGACCTTCGTCCACCGCGCCACATCGATCGTCATCTATCCATAACACAAGCTTTGCATATTTTGTCATATGATGCTCTATGAATATGTCTATAGTATCTATTCTTTGTTTATTGCGTATCTTTTTTCTCTGTGGTTACAATATATTACTATATTTTATACAATATATTATACAATGTATTATACAATATATTATACAATATGTTTAACATATTATTTCGAAAGTTTAGAAAACTTTTCTTTTATTTTCTGTTCAAGGTACGAGTAAAGTTACGTCAACTTTTGTTTGACAATTTTTTGTCCCTTTGCCAAGTCCATATTAGTGTATATAACAACTGTACATGATATATTAGACCTTTATCAATTGAGTTTCCTTATGTATCAAACTACATAACTGGTAGAAAAGTCCAAGTAAAATTATATTTAGGTACATAAAAAGCCCAATCTCAATGAAGATACCTACATACATCGCCGTTTCGTAACCATATACCAACAAACAGGGCAAGGCAAGTTAAATTAAAGCCTGTTACAAGTACCTGTACCAGGTTAGAGATGCTCTCAAATGCTAATAAAACACAGATTTCGTTTATACACGCACGTCCACTCACTCCCGACATAGGGATGGGTAAAAAATATCGATATATCAGAACATCGATATTTTTTCAGAAATTAATCAATATACATAGGTCGATATTAATTTCAGGGGTTTCAGGGTATCAAATTCATATCAAAATCGATATTCTTTAATTGTAGACAATTATCTATGTATTTCCGGTTACTAATTATAGTAGGATAGCTTATTCATTGATATCGATAAATGTGAACAAGGGGCTACAAATTCCTATTTATTTTATGTTGGTAGAACTGATTGTCTATGTTTGACTGTAAGTGTCAAAGTTGTGGTCGATATGTTGGTCTTCCTCCCTTCTTCTTGGGATCAAAGATTCTACTAGCCTACGTTCCGTAGCTTGGGGTTAGTTTCATTGATCTTTGGCCCGGCTACACGCTCCATTTTGCCTGCACAGTGATGATGGTTAAAAATATCGATATATCGATAATTTTTACTACACATATATCGATACTAATAATAAATATCAATACAATATGTATATGTATATCGATAAAAAAAAACATTTGTCCAGCCCTTGTCCGACATCTAGAGCCGAATGCTCCCGCGCGCCATCTTTTAATACTCAGAACAGCACAGCTATTCTAACTCGATCGAAAAGTTACCGTGACTCGAAATCTGGCACAAATCCGCGCCAAATTCAAATAATCCGCGCGATATTCAAATATTTTAGCGGTTTTTATGATTTTCTGCTTTCTACAAGCAATATCAATAGCAGAAAAGTAGTTTACCGTAAATCGTAAGAAATTTTCTATGAACCCATGTTTTAACTAATTTCGATTCGACTCGACTTTAGGAGAAATTAATAATTTATGAGATGTCTTACTAAAAATCAACATCATTACCTAAAGCCGCAATAATCGTACTTCATTAGAACATAGATTCATAGAAAATGGTTAGCGATTTCTGAAAAACTACTTTTTAGGTAGTTTTATTCCTTGCAGAACGCAGAAAATATTAAAAACCATTAAAATGTTTGAATTTTGCGCGGATTTGTGTCAGATTTCGAGTCACGGAAACTTTTCCATCGAGTTAGAATAGCCGTGCGGTACAGTAAAAAATCTATTTGTGGCGTCGTACGGGGGAGGCCTATGTCCAGCAGTGGACGTGTATAAGCTGATGATGATGATGACAGTAAAAAATCTAAAAATCTTCTGCGCATTAAGGTCAGCGCTATTAAACCATGACGCGGCCTGTACCTACAAACAATGAGTAGGTAAACAATGTGAGTTAATTAAATAGTTGATGTTGACGCCTGAAATTGGTAAAACCAAACAATCAGATTTAATCTGATTGTTTGATTTTACCGGTAAAATTTTAATTCCGTTATGGATTAAAATGCGTGGCGTGACGAACAATGACCTGCTTTTTAGTGACGGTCATAAGTTGCATTTTATTTAACTCACTCATGATAATATATTAATACAAACAGAAGTACAGGTACTATTTTGACGTAAATTATGAATTTCATCCATTGAACATTTCTAATAAATGAATCAAATTCTGCACAACTTCAGACAGCTTCTTGAAACGATGCGCCTCATAGCACAGAATAATGATATAGTACCTACTACGTACCTAAAGTAAGCTGAACTAAGAAACCAAAATCATGAGTACGAGACCTGTACCAAATTGACTCGTACTTTAATCTGTGTACAGAAAAATCTAGTCTTTTATATAGTTTTAATTTTAATGTTTTAGAATGTTCTGACATAGGCACATGCAAAAACTTGAGCATTATTTTAGTATCGATAAATTATACAATGAAATTATACATATATTGCAAAGTTCGGCTGTACAGAGCGCGTATAGAAAGAAATTTAAAAATAAACTAGTAGGTTGGAATTATCATGTAAAAGATCAACACGCGAAAGCTCGATACCATTTTCATGACTGGGTGTTCCATGGTAGGCCAGGCTCTGGACCTTGTTATGAAGCTATGTCATCTTCGCGAAGACATTTTAAAAGTGCTGTAAAATATCTTCAAAATAATCAACAGAAAATTAAAATGGATATATTGGCCCGCGAGCATTCATCAGGTAATTTTGTAAAATTCTGGAAGGAAACAAAGAAATTAGAATCTAATAAAAACAGCATTCCATCAAATATTGAAGGTGGAGAAAATAAGAACAATATTGCAAATTTATTTAGAAGTCATTTTAATGCAGATAATAGCTTAAATTCAACTAGTAATAGAATGCCGAATAATCGCTGCCAACACGGACGTGGTGACTCGGAGACTCCGCACATAACTATAACAGCTGGCGATGTTGGAAAATTACTTGAGAACATGAAACGTGGTAAATCTCCGGGTCACGATGGCCTGAGTATTGAGCACTTACTATACGCGGGCCAGGACATATGTGTTATTCTTGCTCGTTTTTTTAATATATGTATGCATGCGACACTGCTACTTACCAAGTGATATGATCACCACTCTGGTCGTACCTTTCCTAAAGAATAAGACGGACGACGTCTCCAGTATGGCTAATTATAGGGCCATCTCCCTCGCCACCGTCATGGCTAAGGGACTTGAAAGGATTCTTTAAGATAGACTATCGCCGAATCTTGTGATTGATGATGCTTAGTTTGGATTCAGATCGCATGTTTCAACGGACATGGCCATCTTCTCCTTAAAACAGGTAGTTAATTACTATAAGGCAGGTAACACAAGCGTTTACGCATGCTTTCTGGATCTAAGCAGAGCATTTGACAGTATTAGCCATGAGGTACTATGGAAGAAGCTTAATAGGACGAATGTACCGGATGATGTTGTTGGACTACTCCGATTCTGGTATCAGCACCAGACCAACAACGTAAGGTGGGATCGCGAACTATCTGAAAGCTTCAGGTTACCTTGTGGTGTAAGACAGGAGGGAGTCACCTCTCCAGGCATATTTAATGCCTACGTTAATGATCTGATAGAGGAACTGAGCAGCACCCCAGTAGGACTTAGATTAAATGACAGATATGTCAACAATCTGAGTTATGCTGATGATATGGTGCTGCTCAGCACCATATCATCTATTAAAGGTCTAACACAGTTAGTGGACATCTGCGAACGCTATGCCAAAGAATACTGCTTAGTTTATAACACCAAGAAGACACAAATGGTAGTATTTAGGTCGGGAAAGGGACCCGATAATATACCAAGTGTACGTCTTAATGGACAGACGATTGAAATTGTGGAGAGCTTCAAGTACCTTGGTCATATTGTGACGTCAAGCCTAAAAGATGACAAGGATATCGAGCGACAGAGAAGAGCGCTCTGTACAGTCGGAAATATGATCGTAAGAAAATTTGCCCGTTCATCCAAAGATAATAAATAAATAAATAAATAAATATTCATTTATTTTCTCTTCACAAAAGGTCTTTTTACAGAGTTGTTATAGCTAGGTGTAGTATATCGAATACAAATACCTGTTTGTGAGAGACTGGTGCCAGTGATAGGTTTTAAAACCTGTGTTACTAGTCACCAGTGCCCCCTCCACAGAGTTCGTTAAATCATATATGTTATTTTTACAATGAGTTGTATGAAAACAAAAAAATAAAGAACTATTAGGAAATAAAACAGGAAAAAAAAAAAACTAAAACTATCTTAAAGGGTTAGAGGATTACAGACGGCTTGCGTAGGTATGTATGTTGTGTTTAGAATGCTTGCAAGGCAAACGGGTGTATGGTGTATAATGGGGGTTCTCCTGAGGACACCAGTCTCATAAGAGTCTGGGCAACAGGAGGCCCCATGAGAGAGTATGTGTGTGGAGTATGTGATGCAGGGTTGTGTGCATGTTTTAAGTGTTTAAAGCGTGCATGGTAGGTATGTAGTGTATGATGGGGTCCCCAGAGGACACCAGTCTCGAAAGAGGCTGGGCAACATGAGACCACCATGTGAGTGTGAGTAGCATGAGTGTTATATGTTTTAAGTGTGGAAGAGCGTATGTAACGGTATGATGATTTTAAGTTATTACTAATAGGTTTAGCCCGCGGCATCGTGCGCGTTATTTTGACAGGTGAGCGGAAAATTCAATTAAGCGGTTTGAGAAAATCTTCTGTTTGTTGATAGGAAAGGGTCTTTAGCCATTTAGTAACTTCCTTTTTACATTTGTATCGGGTTAGGGGGTGAATAGATAGGCTTTTGTTTATCTTGTTATAGATGAATGGTCCAAGGAAGCAGCTGAAGTGGTTAGTGTGTTTAATTTTGAAGGAGTTAGTAGAGCAGACCTTAGCTATTCTGCGTTTACGATTTTCTAGCTGGTGTTCGTAAATCAGTTGGGAGTGTTTGTGCAGGATTAGTTGCAAAATAAAGTGCTTACGCACAGTGAGGACGTCCCAGTTAACGTATAGCTCAGCTGTTGGGAACTGATATGAGTGACCTCCGCCGACTTTCAGAATGGCTCTCTGGGCTCTTTCCAGAGCAATAAGACGGGTCTTTGCTGCCCCACCCCATGAGGTGATACAGTAGCCCAGTACAGATTGACAGAGAGCCAGGTAGATCATTCTGATGGTATCTCGGGTAGCCACATGTCTAAGAGCTCTGAAAATATAAATCATTTTTCTCAGCCTAGTAACAAGAATATCTATATGTCGTTTAAACGTGAGTAACTGATCAATAGAAATTCCTAGGTATTTCACATGGTCAGTGCAAAGAAGAGCGGGGCAAGAACAGGAAGTGATTGAAGGGTCACAGATGTGTGCTGTGATGGAAAGGTTAGTTGGAGGTAGCAGATTTGTTCTGAGCGCAAAAGGCATGTAATTTGTCTTGAGAACATTAAGGGTCAGAACGTTTGCTCGCAACCAGTGACACGCCATATCAAATCCGTGCTGAGCCACCCCAAACACCTCCCCCCAGCTACTTGCGTGAAAAAGAAGCGCCGTGTCATCCGCGTAAGTAAAGACTCTGCCATTAGGGAGCTGCAGGTTACAAAGCTCGTTGACATAGATAAGAAAGAGTGTAGGACCAAGGATACTTCCTTGAGGGACACCGTGGCTCACAGGGAGCGCTTGGCTAGTTAACTGACCAATTTTTACGCACTGCTTCCTGTTAGATAGGTAGTCAGAGAAGAGTTGTAGTGGTAGACCTCGAACACCGACTGCTTCTAGCTTATTGATGAGAATGGGAATAGAGACAGTGTCGAATGCTTTCGCAAGGTCTAAGAAAACTGCCAGACATTTTTGTTTTTGGTCTAAACTCTTGATAATAGAGTCCGTCAACTCATGCACAGCATCGTTTGTCGAGATTTTGGAGCGAAAACCAAACTGCGAGGACGACAATAGTTTATTTTGTTCAAGGTAGCAGGTTAGCCTTTTATTCAGTAGTTTCTCCAAAATCTTCGACAAAACTGGAAGCAGTGATATGGGCCGATAGTTATTCACACAATCTCTATCCCCAGCCTTGTGAATTGGTTTAATTAGAGCCGTCTTGAATGCCTCTGGGAAAACTCCGGTGGAAAAGGAGAGATTGCAGATATGAGCAATGGCATCAGAGATCAAGTGACTATACCTCTTTAGAATATGTCCAGAGATGAGGTCTATTCCAACTGCACATTTGTCTTTTAATGACATGATAATTTGACAAACCTCCGGTACATTAGTGGGAAGAAGTACAAGGGAATTGCACGGTTGGGTAAGTTTGTTTGAAGCGACATAGTTAGTGTGAGAAGAGATATTTTCAGCAAGTACTCTACCAACACCAGTAAAGTAAAGGTTAACCTTCTCCAAACTATCAATTTCATTACCTGGTGTTAGTAGACATGGAGAGTGGTCTGTTCTCTTATTTTGACCGCTTATCTGTCTTAAAACTTCCCAAAGTCTCTTTTTATTGTCTTTGGCTTTCTCTAGTTCCTGTTTGTCATAGTTTCTCTTCGCCATTTTAAGAAGATTGTTGCAGAAGTTACGATATCTTTTAAATGTGACTCTTGTCACTTCGTTATTTGGATCTCTTTTAAATTTTTTGAAAAGACTGTCACGATTTTTCATGCAACGCAGTAGTCCGAATGTAATCCATGGCTTTCTGACTCTTTTACGATAAGGTGTTTTAATTGACTTAGAGTTAGCCTTGATGGCTGTGGATAAAAGTTCTGTAAACAGGTTAGTAGCAGAGTTAATATCATTTGACAAAAGTATTTGATTAAAGTTAGTATTGGAGATGTCCCTATCTAGGCCATCAAAGTCAACGCGCGTGGCATAATTGGACGTGTATGCGCATCTGGATTTTTGAAAGATGCTTAAGGCCACAGATTCGTGGTCAGTAATTGACGTTTCCACGACAAAGCAAACGGCTTCCGATTGAGTCTTCAACAGCATATGATCCAGGCAGGTGGACCCGTGTGTGACAAAATTATGAGCAGGTAATAAGAAGTGGCTAGATATAACATTTAGATAGTCATGCGAACGATTATCGCTTGTGTTGGGTGAGATATCAATATTAATATCTCCGCAGATTACAATATTTCTAAAGTTTTTTAAGTTGGACAAAACGTTATCAATGCTGTTAATGAAGTTATTTGTGTTTCTAAAGCTAGGAGGTCTATAAATCCCAAGAATGCATGTTTGAGAATTTAATTTAATTAAAAGTCCGTTTGCGTCGCGTATTTCTGGTTCCTCATATGATATATTCAGATTTTTATTATAGTATATGACAACTCCTTCATTTTGTGTGTTGTTTTCTTTTGTGTTAATGAAGTTGAAACCGTCGATTTCGGGAATGAATTTACATGATTTAAGCCAACATTCAGTCAAAACTATTACGTCCCAGGATATCTTAGAACGTTGAAGAAGAGCTATAAAACTATTTAAATTGCAACCCAAACTACGTATATTTTGAGAAAATATATTAAGGCTATTATTAGTAACGTAATTCTGAATATTCTCTATATTACAAGTAACGGCTTTCGCGACCGCTATTGAATCCAGACCTTGGTTTATAAGTTCAATGCCATTTATATCCGTCATGATATAAAATAAAATAAATTCATATCCCTATTAAAAAGGGATTTGTTTATATTGAAAGCTATTATCTTCTGATAATAGTTGATTTTACCAAGGTTTGGGAACTGAACCTGTGTGCGAAACTTGTGGGAGAGTACAAGAATATAATCCACAGGGTATTGCGAGATTATAATTAGTAGGAGGTTAACAACCGTTAAGTGCACTCTAGGTGAATGTATGTAGAGGGTGGTGTAGATGTACGAGTAAGTGTGTGATGTGTGTGAGTGGTTGTCTGTAACCGTATCTGTATAAAAAAATAGGTACCAAAAACATTGAATCAGTACTTTACAGCTAACACGAAAATTATAATAAGTTACAAATAAATTTAAGTGTATGTATATGGAACAAAACTTCCAGCAGACGAATAGTCATGTCATGACTTTGAGGTCATCTTCCGATTCAATACGAACCGGGGTCGACCCCTCTTCCTTCTTCATGAATATTCTCCCATACGATGCCCACGCAGAATAGATTTTCTTGTTTTTGACAAGCTCGCGAGCGAGGTAGTGCAGATGGCTAGCTTTACTAGTTAGCATTTCAGAGATGTATATGGGAGAAGGTGGTCCAGGTAGGTTTATTAGGGAAGTGTTAAACGGCTTCTCCTTCTTAGTTCGTCTCGATTTTTGGTGGGTTATGTAACCAGAGATAACAGTTTCCTTCGTTCGTGTACAAGTGAAATCGACCAAAATTGACCCCCTTTTAGCACGATAGATATCTCGTACTTCTGAACTTAGAACAGGGGTATTGGGATCCAGGGCTACAGAAATATCCTGGACCATCTTCATTAGGATATTTCGATTTTCATTTTCCTGTCTAGGAATGTTTCGGATTTCGATAGAAGAGCTGCGCGCTTGTTTTTCAAGGCGATCAATCTTGCTTTCCAGGCTTGAAACGCGGTTTTTGTATTCTAGATTTTCACCTTCTAGGGTGTTAATTCTTAGTGAAATAGTCTCGTATTGGGTAGTTAGGTTTTGCACAGAACTCCGGATTTCATCGTTTTGTGTAATTATTATGTTCATAGCAGTACTCAAGCCTTCGAATTTTGCATCCTGTTGTGACTTCATTTCTATAAACATCGCCCTAATTTCGCTCAACTCAGTGTCTGAGCGCTCAGGCAAATCTTCTTTAGTGCGTTTTAGGCGTTTAATAATATTACTAGAGACACTTGTCTCTTTACTTGTTTTTGGAGTATATAACGCTGGATCAGAACTATAATGTAACAGCGGTGGTGCCGAAAGTAGGTTACCTTTAGGTGGTGGTGACCGCTGGATATTCATCTCTCGTAGCTCGTAGCGCTCGATCCGCAATCGTAGCAAAGCGCCGTGCGTAGCTGTTTCGTAGCCCGTAGACGGTCTCGTAGCACACGAGTGGCAACTGGATGGTAATTTCGAGCCGGCTGCCAACTGACTCGCTGGTGCAGTGGTCGCACGGCTGGGCTGCAATGCAGGTGGCAGCGCGTTCGAAACCGGCCGTCCAAGGAAATTGTGCTCTCACCCAAAGTGAAAATATCGGAACAGTCTCTGCCTGAAGACACCCGTGCGTTGCACCAGCCAATTCGAAGATGTGGCGAAGTCCTACGACGTGCTCCAACTTAGTTCCAATTGTGATTTTAAAATTTGTTCAATTTAGAGTCGACACGTCCTCACTGTACGAAGCCGCGAAGAGAAGGAACTTGCCAACTTTGGACACAATACACAAAAAAGCGCTTGGATCAGGGTTGCTTACAATAACATCTTTAGGCAGTTCTTTGGCCTACCATGGTGCTGCAGCGCCTCCGGGATGTTCTTTGAGGCAAGAGTAAGCTCCTTTGAAGCCATCCAAAGAACTCGCATCGCTAAATTCTTGTCCAGGGTTAGCAGGTGTAAAAATAGTATAATTTCTAGTATGTCTGAGCGTCTGATTCAAACAGATACATATAAACGCTGGATGCATATAGCATCCTGAGCATAGGTGCATTTTATAATTTGTTTTAATATTATGTTTAAGGTACCTGACTTGTCTTATTTTAAGTTTAATTTAAAAAAATATATTGTTATATTTTATATGGATCATGTGTCTGAAATAAAAGTATTATTTCCATGATCACGGGCCATATAGTGACCCGGTCCTTTGGGAGGCATGCGTGGAGCCGAAGCCAACAGCACAGAGGCCCTTTATGAGAATTAATCTAAAGGCGAGAGCTACACATAGCGGATATCATCCTTGGTTGCACAATATGATACACCCGAAGATAATATCCGCCAGGTGTAGAGACTATTGCAAAGGAAAATGAAAATAACAAAAAAGCCATGTTATTGTGGTGAATGGATGGACTGGGTAATTGGGCTATGGGGGAAACTATGGAAAGTATTATTATTATTATAGAAATAGAAAGAGAAATCATATCGTAGATAGGTACTTTTGTGTTTTTTACAACGATGAGTTATTTGCATTAACTCGCTAGACAAAAATCGGTCTAGCGAGCCATATAAGGGCTCATGATAGGAAGACGAATCCGTAATCTCAAAGGTTGCTCCTCGAAATTGATGTCGCCTACCTTTATGTATTTGAAACTAGCTGCGCCCCGCGGCTTCACCATCGTATCGAGTGTAGAGCGAATCGAACCAAGGAATAAAAAACTTTACGACCTTGTTTAACCCCTGTAAAGGATGATTTTAGGAAAAAAAAATAAGTGATTAATTATTTACTTTGTAGATTATTTATACCGAGTTCTGAGTGAATCAAACCAAGGAATAATAATTTTCCATACAAACATGACCACCATTTTTAACCGCCCCAGAAGTTAATTTTTCAAAATTAGATTAAACTATGTGTTATCCTAAAACTTAAGCTACCAAATTTCTTCTTTGAAATAAGTTAGTAGTTAAGGAGATACGTGGTAACAAACATTCACACAAAGTTTCACATTTATTATATTAGTAGGATAAGCAAAAAACCTACCTTATTTCCACCTTCGACACGATAGGCAGTTTCCACTGCAGGAGCGTGATAAGGCCCTGCTTCCTATAATGGTCCAGCAAACAGCTGACTGTCGCACTGAGCGACTCATTGTACATGTAGAAATGACTCGCTCCCAACATTCGGTTCAGTTCGAACCATTCCAATAGCCAATCGTCCCGCGAATACGCGTAGTGGAATGGTTTTACACAGATATGGAGGTTGTTCTGAAAAATAAAAGAAAATAGATAAAAATATTTAGAGACGTCTTGAAGTTCGGCCGACACGTATATACAGTACCCGATGATAATTATTGCACATGGGTCTTTAGAAAGATACAATTGGCTGGTTACCTACGACGATTTCCGAACACTGACGACCGTCCATTAATCACCATAAGTTTAATTTATTAGGTGTGATTTCATATCAAATAAATACTGCATAAAGATGCGCGAATTATCTGACTATTCGAATGATCGAAAACTACTAATTTCCTTATTCGACTTGAAAATTAGTAATATACTAATCTTCAAAGTCGAATGACAACTACTAGTTAGTAATTACTAATGCTTCTACGAATGGGTCATTCATGGCTCCGAGTCGACTTTGTTAGTCGAACGATCATAATCCAACCAATCCACTTCGAATAACGAATGAAATGAAGGCCGACTCGGGCAGTCGAACGAATGGAACGACGCGCGACTACTAACCAAATTAGTTACTAATTTGCTCTAGTCAGTCGAATCGTTCGAATGATTTGTCAAGTCGAATAATTCGAATGAAATCATTCACAGTCGCGCATCTTTAATACTGCACTTTAAATACTTTATTATACTGTTAGTTTACGACAAATCGATGACATGTAAACTTTATATAAACGTATAAAGAGTTGTTGCAACTACTAGAAAAAGGATACATAGTGAAACCATTTATTATTATTTTGTAAATAAATATATTTAATGTTGGGGCGTTTAAACAACTCTATATTATATATTTTCAGCTAAATGCGACCGAACTCTAATGCGCATGTATAACTGACAAACAGAGAATATAACTGATAGAAGTCACACAGGTGTGACAACGCTCTACGACGCCGAAATTAGCAGTCTCTTTTCAAAGACCGATGAGCATTATTTATCGCCGGGTACAGATCGCATCATGGTTTAATAGCTCTGAACTTGATTCGCAGAAGTCGATTTTTAGATTTTTACACCGTTTTACACCTGCGCAGAGAACCCCTCTCCACTTTCGCCGAGCGCTATTAAACCGAGACGAGACGCTTTACTAAGCTTACAACCGTTTTTTATGAAATGTGGTTACGAAAGTATGTCATAATAACGACTGCGGGTTATTAAGCATTTTTGACAAGTATTTTAATACCATCTACAAAACTTTTACTTTTTGCAACCCCTTTAAAATGTTTTTAATGAATTCACCTCGCTTTGTCTTCCGAGTGGAAACTCTGACCTCTTATGAAAATATCACCGTAACTTCAACAAAGGACCTTTACCTACCCAGCCAGCCCACTAGTGTTTTAGTATCGCTCACAAAGGGTAAATGCAAATAGTCGGGACAGTAAAACAGTTGGAGTGTAAACGACGTTAACGAGGCCCTAAAACCGGGCGACAAAATATGCGTTACGAACTTACTCGTTACGAGCAAATGCTACTGCGGCTATGAAATATTTATTTATAGGTTAACGCTATCTCTGTTTGTTCAGCGGTATAAGCTCGAAGTCCATTAACAGTGAGCTTTATGACTTTTGTTATTGACTATACCCAGATTAAAAAACCTGGATATTTTTATTAAGGTATACAAAGGAGTTAGAAAACCCATTTTTGGTTTTGAAAGCTTTCATTTATCATTAAATTGATATCTCGTTCGTTTTCTTTCAACATAATTTGCTGCACATATGAGATTATGCGTTGATGACGTTTGTGTTTTAGTTTTGCGTGATTAACTTTTCTGTTACCTAAATGTTTTCTGTTCATCAAATGTCTTTGTTGACATAAAATAATTTGGAATCTAAATCGGAGTATAGTAGGTAGCTCTAAACATTTTGGAGATCAAGAAATAAAGGGAAAGATTTTTTAAACTTACTCGATCTGAACACATTATCATCTGCAAATATTTGTTTCGGGTGTTCTGGGTATTTTCTATGTATTTATAAAATATATATATATATATGTATGTTATATATTGTATTATGTAAATCAGTCATCTTGTACCCAGAACACAAGCTCTGCTTAGTTTGAGGCTAGATGATGCTGTGTAGTGTAGATTGTCTGGCATTATGTAATAGGTTTTTTAATTAATATTTATTTTTATAAATAATATACATATGTAGATCTGGCAGAATAGCATGATGGAGAGGAGTTTATGCCCTACGCCTTTAGTATACAGTAGTTGCTCATAAATATATTACTTACTAGTTTTTGCCCGCGGTTTCGCACTGGTGTTTTCCATACAAACGTTTAAAGGCTATTTCCATCTCATGGTAACTGATTTATGGGATAAAAAGTACCCTATGTTTAATATCAGGCCGATTCATTCAGAAGTTTTGTTTTGAAGTGAAAAGTAACAACAACCAAACTTTCGCATTTATGATGATATTAGTGTGAAAGGTATTCTCACCTCTATTCCAGGTTTGGGCTCAGTGTCCAGTACGGTTAGGAGATTTGTAGGTGGTTTTGCGACGGCCGCGGCGGCGACCACGGACACTGCAGCACCGACCGTCTCCTGAGGCTTCACTCCCGAGTCACGTAAGAGACATAGCACGTAAGTTGCACTGTATTTGAGATTCCAGTTCTCGCGTATCGCCTGGAATGTTAACAAGTTATGAAAATATAAAATTGCGATTTACCGAAACTTCTGAAAACGAATCGCACCAATAACCAGACAGCACTGTCTCAAATACTGCTCAGTAGGTAAGTCAGCATTAGCAATAACTGGTATATCTCAAACAATTATTATTATTTTATTCGGCGAAAAACAAAAGAGGACGTTATATGTTCGGCTGTATATGTATATTTTTTATGTATGTTCGTTGATTTCTCAGTCAATTGGAAAATTCTTTCGGTATTGTACCTATAGATAATCGATTAGATTTTTTGATTTCTCAAATCGATCTCGAGGTGGTCTCATAAGATGAATTTTATTCTATAAGATAAGTATTTATCCTGCAAAACTTAAAATCTATATACAATTAAGATATTCGGAGTCAGTTTTTAGTTTTTTCAAAACAATCAAATCATTCTAATATATATGTTTCATGGCCTTTACATCTGACAAATGGGAAGATATTATGGCTTAACGAGGACAATGGAAAATGGCGAGTTCTCTTATCGATCTCATGATGGAATAAACCAATATCAAAACAATCTCTATGAATGAACACATTCACGTATATGCCTCAATGAAATATACATAGAATCGGTAACAAGAAATACAATATCGAACACGCAAATTGTGACACGAGATGTTAGTATAACAAAAGGAACACTACAAACAAGTGCTCCACAGGTGGTTCAAGGTCTGGCTTCTAAGAAAACGTCGAACGTACATATAAGTGTGGCTTTTCAGAAGCAGGGTTGGAAAATAAGCGCTTCTGTGTCGGCATTTTACTTTTCCATGACACCATCTTATCTTGCTTTTATGTTTGTAGATATTTAGCACAATTATGATGGAAACTGTGTTATACTCCGTCCACGTGCCTATTTCCTTTGACTTATTTACAGAATGTAATATTTCATAGACACGTAATCAGTCAACTCGATTAATATCGAAGGTCTATTAGTCCCGATATTGTTCGAGACGATAGATTCGCATCACTATTTTTAAAAAGAAATAGATTATAAGAAATATTTCATTCTCTCATCTCATAGTCAGTCAAAGAAATAAAGGCTTAGACGGAGTTTAGTCACAGATTAGGTAATGGTACTGGTTTATTTAGAGGCAGGGCGGTTTCTGAAAGAGCTGCCCCAGAGAGCAAACGGTGGATACTGGGAGAAAAAGATCGTTGAGTTGGACCTATTTTATTGTTTTATGTACGTACGTTAATGCATAGACTTAGATTTTTTTTCTACGCGTTAATGACAATTTTTGTAATATAACTCGTTTTGGGGATCGAAAACTGGTAATAATTAGTATATATTTTTTAAACGTATAAAAAAATAAAATTACTAACTGGCACAGAAAGGATGCACTTTAATGCATAAACAGAGGAGGTCCAGGAAAACTTTCTTAAAAAACATCAGCAGTTTATTGGGAGTAACCACTTTGGAAAAAAAAATAGGAAAAGTCGTGCTCCATAATTTTCAAAAAAAAAATCTGATTTATTTATTTACTAGCGGGCCGACTTTGCACGGGTATTTAACGAAATATATTATACAAGATCCCTAATTTTTTTGAAAATATAACATAGCCTATGTCACCCGGGGATAGCTTAGCTTCCCAACAGCGACATAATTTTTCAAATCGGTTCTGTAGTTTCGGATCATATCCAATGCAAACAAACAAACAATCAAATTTTTCCTCTTTATAAAACTTTGGTATTTATTATTTATTTATAATGGATGAAAAAAATAATCTGATCAGTCAAATTTAATAAATGATGTTTCAACGTGTAAAAATACCCCAAATCTAAAACATGCTATAATTGGGAGAAAACATAAGACTAGAAGTAATCTACTCTCAAGAGAACGTGATATGCAAATGCGAGTGTAAAGGAGGCATTACCGTCTTTGATCAATGAGCTGGAACGGCATTCTCCAAAAGAGCCTAAAGAGCCAATTCCCCAGAGACCTATACAAAGTGGACTCCACATACCTCCCGGAATTATTCTGGCCGAATTCACACGACCTGGCTCGAATGACCTAAATACCAAGTAATCTAACTATCTCGGTCCTACTGAGTCGAAATTGGTGTAGCGAAAGCTATAGAACGGTCAAAAGGGGTATTCTTCATACGTGACCAATTTCACTCTAGTCCTGGTGGAAATTGTAAAATAGTGCTTGTTATCCATCCAATAGGTATTTTCAGCATCTAACTCATAATACTTCTACAGAAGCTTTATTTTACCAAAGCAAGAAAATTTAACAATTGCTTTATTCTAGAAATTACTGACTATACCGCCTATTTTATTAATATATTTATTTTTATTTAAATGTCTTTGTTGACATAAAATATCTTGGATTCTAAATCGGAGTATCCTAACGCAACCCGATTGCACAGCGTTCTAGGTGCGTCCGAAACAGTCTCAGCTGTGAATGTTTTTTATTCTCGAGTTAAGGTAGTTAAAATTTTAAGAAATTATTTTAGTAATATAGTTTGCAATAAAATTTAACAAAAAATCTGATTGGGAGGATTTTAGAGTTGTGATAATATAACGTGTTTTAAAAAATGATAAACCGACTTCAGATTCCCATACTTTTACACTTATTTTAAGTTTTGCGGGATAAATATAAATCCTAATCTCCTGGGAATAATTTTATGGGACCCCTTTGGGATCAGTTTCTATACAATAGTGAAGAGTTTTTAAAATCGGTCAATAATTGACGGAGATATAGCGTAACATATGTACATGCAAAAAAACATACAGACGAATTGAGAACCTCCTCCTTTTGAAGTCGGTTAAAAAGCTTCACTAGAGAGGTTTTTCACAAAGACCAACTGTTTCTAACTAGCCTATACGGGCAATCATCATGAAGCCAGCACACTTGCAATAATAGTTTACCAGAATGGAACTACGACAGTGATTTGATTTGGTCCGCTTTGTAGGTAATGTTATTACTCCCCTGATGTAGTCATACAGTTATAACGTGGAGAAAACGTGCGGATTTATCAACCCGATGGCTAAATGTGTTTTAAGGGCTTCCTGTGTGAGTTTACAATAACACTGTATACTCGGTAAACGTTAGGGATCTTTAGTTTGTAGACTTCATTTGGATTTTAATTATTTTACTTACACGTAATATGAGCACTTACTTAGCCGAAAGGTTCTGAATCTGGTCTCCACAATAAGCACAAAACAGAGGCTGACAAAAGCGAAAGAAGGCATACCTACCACCTTTATTTCCAAAGTTGTGGTTTACCTTGACTCTAGCTTTGAGCGTGACAGTGCGGTTGTCAGGCAGCCACAGGCGGCACACGACAGGGTCCGGACCGCGTGTCTTTGTCGCTGCGATCACCCGGATTGCACCCACTGTCCGACGCTCAACGTAGGCAGAGTACACGTAGAATCTAAATCTAGAAAAGAAAAGTTTCATGTTATTTATTGCTTACCACATTATGAAAACCGGTCCGCCATTGTTGTCAACTCAGATGCTACCAAAACTAAACTAAACTAATTCGACTGTACTAAAAATGATACCATCCTATTTATTTAACTATTATAAAATTAAATTAAAATCTATTTCGTTTATTATCAGACATATTCAGAGTCAATGACTTTATTTCTTTAGGCTTACAAAATAAGCACTTAGACAAGTCAAATTGTATACTATAAACAGCTATTAATATGGTTATTATTATTAAATAAGAATAAGGTGTTACTAATTTCTTTTTTCTCCACTTGTGGAAGAAGTGAAAACGAAACCACTATTGCATCTATACATATATAACTTATGTGTTTATTTTGCTGATAAGATTTAGTACAATTTAAATGTACGAATAGGAAGTTCAGTTGCTTCCGATGGAAGATTATTATAGAAGCGCACGCATTTGCCAATAATTGACAATAGACAACACAAAGATTAGCATTGAAAAAATGTTATGATAACGACAACATTTTTAGTGCTGTCAAATTAGCTTAGTTTTGGCAACATTTGAATTGACACCATTGCACGTCAAGAAGGGAACGAGCTGGGCGCATTCACTGCCCAGCCTCCGTTTCACGGAGCTGGAGATAGCCAGGTGCGTGATGGGCATTGAAAGTTAGATCCACAAGAGGTGTGGAAGGGGAATAGGTAGATTAACAGTTTCCAAACTAAACGATTATGTCGTACGATGATCAGAGCCGGTACTCGTAAAAACGAAATCGAAGTTTGAGAGTTGGTCCCGTCACGAAAGCGAACCAGGAACTTTGATTTTCCTTATCCGAATAAGTCCTCAAACGTCCATTTCATGGCCAAGCATAATGGCCTCTAGTATACATATTTATTGTACATATTTTTGGATATTATGAAATTCATTAAGATTACCCCAAGTGCGGGCATAAGCACTATAATAACAAAAATTATTTAAAATGTCAAGAACCAGTTGTAGTCTTCCAACCTTAGAAAATACTAATAAAAAGCACGAACAATAGGTAGGTTCTTGTTTAAATCCGTATTCACCGCACATCGATATCAACCTTATTAGATTGTTCGCATTATTTTAAAACCGCCCTATAATAATTAATTATATCCATTCTTTTTATAACAAAAATCTGCCTTTCATACATGAAAATGCTCCGTTTACGTCATAATTGGAGCAGTAAAATTCATATATAAACTCAAGGAAAGTATTTCATCAAACGCAATAAGCGTCAGGGATCTTGACTGAAGACTCTTGACGGGTTAAGATTGCGGATAAAAAGGAACAAACGTCGTGAACCCTACATTTGTATTATCTAACAAATACTATCAAAATATACATGGAATCATTTTGATTGCTTACCTGTATTATGTATGTAGGTACTCGTAATTTTATGTCTTTTGGCATACTGCTGTGGAGGAACGCTACAGATATTAACACCGAATTTGTGCTGCAGAAGAGGGCTATTTGTTCAATCTATACCTAATATGGGTCCTAGAGACAGTACCATGTCAATATATTTTATGAAAACTTGTTGCACACTCATAGAAATATCAATCGATTCCCTAAAAATAGCAACATATCATATAAACGATCAGCAGATTAAAAAGGTTTTGGTCAGCCGAAAAATGGATTTTGCCAACAGAAAAGCTCTTTTGAGCTTTGCAATTTCGCAAACGCAATAATGAAACAGTCGTCGCCAAAAATCACTAACTAACCTAGGGCAAGCTTCCAAAAACTTCAAGTATATGTAGATTTAACAACATATTATTATTATGATTTAATTGCATTTATTTTTTTGTTGTGAATTAGCCTTTTTTGACCACAATCTCAAATGATAGTACGTATACGTGACGATGTAGCACGAAGGTCTAGAAGACACTTATTCACACTTTTTTTGGTCAAGCTTTTGTCCACGTGGGTAAGTTAAGACTCCAGTCTTGAAGATACTCAATGTGACATGTACCTACGAGTTTTGGAATTCAGAGATTTTGGGTATGGACTGTACACATTACATATGCAAATAGTATTTGATTTCTGATTCCATTGATTATAATTGTCGGGAATCGGCGGCAGTGACAACGCCGTCGTTGTTTATTTATAGCAAGTCAGCGTCGATCGATCTTGGTGTTTACTATGAGCTATTCCGGGCATTGTATCAAATACATTACTCCACACAAAGGCTTTCTAATAAATGATCGAACTACAATCACAGTATGTGTACTTAGATAATATGAGTAGGAGTCAAAGCTGGCTGATATAGAAAGGCTTAATGTATTTACAACAATGTAATGACGCATGTATCAATACGAACGTTCATATAGGTATTCGGTAGCTACATACAGGATGTTTGATACACCCTGTGGTGGTGTGTATTGCGACCTACATAATTTTTTGAGGAGTTGGTAAATACCAACTCCTCATAAAATTATGTCGTATTATGGCCATGATCACATGGCCTACATTTCCCCGGTAGAATGTTCTTAATATCGGTTGGTAAGATATGATTATTTTGAATTTTTGGAAATAATCTATAATCTCGTACATCGTCAATCTTTTTTTTTATTTTGTGTTTGTTTTGTTATGCCTCAAAATCACTTGTGCTGTGTTCAATGTAAACTTATTCTAAATAAATAATTACTATAAACAATTCTCTTCAATAAAAAAGTTACGAGCTTTCAAAGCCATAAAGTGTAAAAGTTATAAATCGTGACGTCTACATTCATAAAAAAACCTAAAAGTAAGTAATATTTTTGTTTTCTTTTACAAAGTTATGTCGGTCCCAATACCACTCTTTATATTTGAATTAGGTAATCACAGAATTTGAAACTTGTTACACGTCTCATCACGGTCAGCGAAAGTGTAGTGGGATACTGCGCAGGAGTAAAGCGGTGTAAAAATCTAAAAATCAACGACTGCGCATCAAGGTCAGCGATATTAAGCCATGACGCGACCATTTGGTTATAAATAGTCGTGGGTAATGAACTTTCAAAATGTATAAACTAGCTCTCTAGATTATTATCCAACAAATTGCTCTTGGCATATTTTTGTTTAGCAGTAAAAATAAGCTTACAACATCTGGCCCCATCGCTACCTATCAGTTCGACCGTTTAATAATTTATTAACTACGCGAGCAAGAGTTTAGCTCCTCCTTCGTGCAAATTGTACAATCTTGGCGAGCAGATTATGTGATTTCACGCACATTGCCCATTCAGGTCGGACAGGTACAAGGGTAGTGGCAACACGACACAAAAACAGGGAAATGGAAAAACACTTCGTGTTCACAGCTACGAGGGGAAATTGTTCGTTTCACTTTTTCCGGACTGGATGTTGGCACTTGTAGGATGCGCTCAATCTGACACATATCTGATGGAAAGAGAGTTTTTTGTCTTATTTACAGTGTAGTGTAGGTGATTGTACAGATTACTAAATTTAGTAGAGGGAGTATTTTTATATTCACCTGTGAAGTGAGTGAGTCAACACCGACTCATCTAATGATAATGAAATAAATTTTTCATACCCTTTGGATCTTCTCATAATTTACTAACTACTGTAAGGTATAGGTTGACGTTATGAAAAAGGATTTTTCAATTTAAGCGAAGCACCCATCCAGCAATAGAATTCAGTCAAGCAGCCGGATGCAACTATCCAGGGTGGCTTTTTGAGATGGGAGTGGATGGCCAAATCCGAAACCATGAGAATTACAGGAAGTGAAAAGTCGTGAAATGACCTCAATTTACGAGAAAACGAAAACAGCATAATTCGATTTTTTTGTCATAAACTTTCGCAGGATTTTTATGTATATATATACATATATGTATATGTATATGCGATACGCGCTTATATTTTTTGTAAATCAATTTAAAAAATGACTACTTACCTGGATTTTGCAAATAGATTCGGTTGCTGAGAAGGATCAGTCTTTGCAAAGCATTAACGAAAATGAAAATTTTTTACAACATTAGTTTGAATAATCACATTAATCACTCACCCTACTAAGCATCACGTTGAGGAATATACCTACCTATTACAGAGAGCCGTATTAAGAATTTTCAAAGTAAAGTGGAACTAGCAGTATCTAATATATCTTGTTCTGATGACCCTAATGTTCTATTTGCCAATCTTTTTAATGATATTAATAGAGAACACAGTGAAGTATTCAAACTTAAAACATGCCCAGTTAGAGACAGGGTCGGGTTTACTGATTGGGAAACTCCCGGCATTTATAGAAGTAGGGATAGACTATACGATCTTTATGGTGCTAGAGAAGCTATGTTACATGATCCTGTGTTTCTCTTATATGTAACCAACTACTCGAAAACATTTAAGAAAGTCTGCAACACAGCAAAATGCCTATTCTTGAGGAAAAAAATTATTATGTATTCATCTAATAAAATAAAAACAACATGGAGACTAATAAATAACGAAACGGGTAAATCAAAGCCACGTTCCCGAGAAATAAGGTTAAAAATTAATAACTCATTCTTATACATGAAAAGGATATTGCCGATGCTTTCGATACTTTCTTCTCCGATATTCCTAAAGTTGTTACCCGGACTCATGGCGGTTGAATTATTAGAATCATCTGTTGAAAAATGTAAAGAGGTCTTTATATTGTTACGTTTTGACTATATTATATTGCCAATTATATAGTCAAAACGTTTAAGTCTATTAACATCAAAAATACTGAGGATCTCTGGGGTATCTCAACCAAAGTACTAAGTTTTATAAAGTAGTAAGGTAGTATTATAAAGGAAGTGGCTCCTTGTTTGGCCTATATTTTCAATAGTTGTATCGACGCAGGAGTTTTTCCTAATCTCATGAAATATAGTAAACTGGTTCCTCTTTTTAAATCTGGAAGTCACACTGATCCGGCCAATTACAGACCAATTTCAATACTTCCAGCTATAAGTAAAATTTTTGAAAAAATTATTCTCACACCGCTGTCCTCTCATTTCGTCCTTAATAGGCTACTCCATAAAAATCAATTTGGCTTCACCAAAGGTAGATCAACAACCGATGCTGGTACAGTTTTACTAAAGCATATATTGGATGCCTGGGATAAAGCGAAAAACGCTATTGGTATATTCTGTGACCTTTCTAAGGCTTTTGATTGTGTAGATCATGGTACATTTATTAGAAAATTGAGTCACTATGGAATTCAAAACAAGGCGCTGGACCTTATGCAATCATATTTATCTGAAAGAGTTCAAAAAGTAGCTATTGGCAAAGAAAGATCCAGGGGCTCAAAAATTGAATTAGGCGTCCCGCAAGGATCAATATTAGGTCCTTTTTTATTTTTAGTATACGTAAATGATCTCCCCTTTTTAGCAAAAGATCTGTGTGATATAGTCTTATTTGCTGATGATATTTCACTAATTTTTAAAGTTGACAGAAATAAATGTCAGAATTATGACGATGTAAATGATTCGCTTTCACACGTACTCGATTGGTTCACCGCCAATAACCTCTTACTTAATGCTAAAAAAACAAAGAGCATTAAATTCATGTTACCAAATGTAAAAGAATTTCCAATTGATGCTCTCGCAGGCAGACTTAGTTCAGCAGCTTATGCAGTTCGTACAATTAGATATATTACCCATGAAGATACAGCTAGGTTTGTTTATTTCAGTTACTTTCATAGTATTATGTCCTATGGTATTTTGCTTTGGGGAAAGGCAGCTGACATCCAGGCTATCTTTGTTCTTCAAAAAAGGGCTGTACGCGCAATTTATAAATTAAAGCCACGCGACTCTTTGAGGGAATTATTTAAAGAAATAAATATTTTGACAGTAATATCGCAATACATCTATGAAAATCTAATGTATACGCACAAAAATAGAGATAGCTTTTTGAAAAAGTGTGATGTTCACAATAGAAATACAAGAAACAAGAACAAATTACACATCCCAGCATATAGATTACGAAAAGTAGGGAAATCATTTATGGGCAATTGCGTGCGGTTCTATAATAAGCTTCCATCTAAAGCAACTGAACTCCCTATTCGTAAATTTAAACAGTACATTAAACAAAATCATATCAGGAAGGCCTTTTACTCCATATATGATTACATCAATGATGTTAATGCTTGGCCAGATGTCGCTCCGTTCCGCACTGTCAATGTAAGAAATTCAATGTTCTGTTTAGCTTTATAGAAATATTGACATGTATCTAAATCGCATTAAATTTAGATTTAGATAGGCAAAATAACAATGTATTAGACACTTAAGTGATATTATAAATGTGCTAGTGGTTTCTTTTTCACTTCTTCCACTAGTGGACAAAAAATTGAAGTGAAGAGAATATCAATAACACCTTATTTCTTATTTGATATTAATAACTATGTTTATAGTATAAAATTTGATTTGTACTTATTTTGTAAGCCTAAAGAAATAAAGTTATTGATTCTGATTCATCACTGTCACAATTTTAAATAATCTTGTCTAATAACTGGTGTTCTTGCCGTTGGTCAGGATACCTTAAATGGGATTTAATCAAACCTCAATAACACATCTGTTCCTAACATCTATTAAATTTTTTGTAAACTATTTATTAAAAATTCTGTAGAAATACTAGATTTGAGAGTCAAAAGTCACCCCGTATAGCTAGTGACAGTTATTTCGTTAAATGCTGGTAATTTGGCAAAGCTCCAAGCAAGTAACTTAGATGGGTACTAGTTACATACATCGTGTACTTAAGACCATACTGCTGAAATTAGCAATGAGTTAGGTCTATACAACCGCCTTAGTGCCAGCTGGTGAGAAGATAACAAGCATGTTTCGGAAATCAAATAAATAACCTTGGAGCTTACCTGGAGCGACAGCCGACACGTGCCCTCTTCAAAAGGAATACGTAGAGTTCGAAAAGTTAGTCAGTAATTGTTTGTGTTTATATGCTTTCGAGAGAACGGTAGGCTATAAACTACCTATGTTATGAAGAAAAAAAATTAAGCGTTTTGTGTGGTAAGCAATTCAATCCAGGCGTATGTTGAAATAGGTAACAAACAGCAGGAAACAAACTACTATAATTTTTTTAATCATCAATGCACAATGTATGAAAATCTTACTAAAATTACCTCAAAGCATCAATTACCTATGTGTGCTGAAGCAGAAGCCATTTTATCGCTTTCAGGCTTACATTATACATACATATAAGTATTTCTGTGTTCTTTTAAATTGTAGAAAGTGTTTAGGTCTGATTGCACAATAAATCAATTTTATTCATACGCATAATTATGCTTAATCACGGCTGTGGCTGAAATGATGATGATGAATTTTTGAACAGGTCTGCGTACCATTAGAGAGGAGTAAGAAAATTCACGGATTATTGGATACATTTCAGCACATTTAAAACGAACCTAACAGTATAAGAGGTATTCAATCTAAAACCATAGGCCTCTTTTAGACCTTCGTGATACATCGCCGGCCGTCACTTTCCGTCAGGTGAGATTGTGGCCATCGACTTTAAAAAACCCTCGCATCAAAAACAGGGATTTCAATTGAAAAACTTTGCATAAAAATTCCCTGTTCTGAGGGACTCTTCACTTATCAGATAGTTGTCGGTTATCGATAGCAGTCCTTGCAATCTAGCAATCCTTTGGCAATAAAATAATGAGATGTCTCAGACGTCAAGTCGTTGGCTCGACTGACTTTAATGGTACGATAAGAATCAATTGCATAGGAAACTTAGCCTACTAGATAAATAGTCGAAGCCGCTTGATCCGACTATTCATAAATAAATGACATGAGTGTTGGGAATAACCATGATAGATTCAAAAGTTTTATGGTTTATTTTACTTTTATATTGTGGCAGATATGCCTCCACATTCCGACCACAGCTAAGGTTTCTTTGAATAATTAACGATTACATTCAAATAAGTAACGATTTTCGGAAATACACATGCATTTTTTATCGGCCAGCCGCGGTCATACTGTCAATCTGTTGCCCCTAGCAGCTTGGTGCCACGCGCACCTGCTATCGATATAAAGACGTATTTTTGTTTATCCTCCGTCGTTACGTTTAAATCTTTTGTAAAATCTGTGGTAAAATCCAATCCATTTCAATTCTTATGTTCCAATCTGTTCAATCATCATATCACAGTACATACGTACCTAAATGTAATCATAATAAAAACTAGACAAATAATAGCTTTATTGTATTACACAAACACAAAATAGGTACAGAGCAAGGAGGCAACCTTGGGATGGGCTGGACATAAGAGACGGTGGCCTTTACAATATGGTGGAATATTGTCGGTACAAATAACAATATTAAGGCTGTATAGAGGTTATGCTTGTGTGTTGTGCAGATAGGTACTATTATGTTTCGCATTTCCATGATCACGGGCCATATAGTGACCCGGTCCTTTGGGAGGCATGCGTGGAGCCGAAGCCAGAGGCCCTTTATAAGAATTAAAGTAAAGGCGAGAGCTACACATAGCGGACATCATCCTTGATTGCCCAATGTGATACACCCGAAGATGATATCCACCAGGTGTAGACGATTGCAAATGAAGATTAAAGTAATAAAAAAAACATGTTATTGTTATGAATGGATGGACTGGGTAATCGGGCTATGGGGAAGACTATGGAACGGACGCCTGCCATAAACATACTCTCAATACTGTTACAAGCGGCAGATGGTGGCATGCCGAATGCTGGATATGTTCTCAAAATGTTGGCGTAAATGCCGGAAAGGAACAACATCGGTGCAAACGACTAAGGTGTGTCGAGAGGTGCGGCCCCGATATCACCATCACGAAGACACGTGAGCGGGTTTCTACGTTATTACATAATTAGACAATTCCACCCCCGAGTCTACATCCTAAGATGCATCTCTCGCGACTCCACTCAGACCGGCCAATGAAAGCAAGCAAGAGGTGGGGATCTGGTTCTCTCGGGATACCACTCCGCAAGCGGAGACGAGAACCAGTAACTTCCCCGGGAGCACTCGGTACCCGTGGTGTCGCTACTACTCATCAACAGCTCGCCACAAGTAGCCCTGTGGGCTTATTATTATTATGATGTATAGGTAGTCTACACAATAAATAACTAATAAAATATTCTAAATGACTGAAATATACCAAAAATCATCAGACAGGTGGTAATGTTTCTGTCTTATATAAAACTAACATACTAATCATGATAAAATATAAGGTACTATTTCACTATTCACTATTTCACTATTCACTATTTCACCTAATATTTTATCATGATTAGTACCAACAGTAACTTAAAAAGTTGTATTTTATCGTACGGCAGTGTAAATTAATTTGACAGATAAGGAATCGACTATGATACTAAAATAACAATGGCTCTATATTGTCAACATTATTTAAATTGGGTTCAATGTGAAAGCTTTTATAGAGAGAAAAACAATGAAAGAAGTGGTACAACACATTACTTACTTTTTCCATTATTTTTCAGAGTTCTATTTGATTTTTATCAAAGCGGAAACATGGAAAGTATAACATGAAATTATGTAGTATTACATTCTAATCTAGGAAGGTATAAAACAATTTTGTGTAAGTAACACATTTATTTTTGATAATTTATTCCGTAACATTGTTTTGCTAATAAAAAAAAATTACGGCTCTACCTCTGCAATTTCGAGTTAAATTATCTGTAAGTAGACTAAACAATTACTTACCTACTGTAAAACATATATTAATTTAAAAACAAATGATTCTAATAAAACTTAAAGTTAAACCCTTAAGTGGTATTACCTACATGTGGAACATAATGAGACAATTTTAGACACACATTTCGAGAATAACCGTTCAGAATCTCAGAAACTAAGCCTTATCCCCAAGGCTGTAAGTGGAAAATCCGTCAACAGGGAAAGGACACACTAAATTAGGTAGATCTAAGTTGCAGATGGCTGTACCAAATGGGTTTTTAGCTCTCGTCCTCGACGTGCCTAGCACACGCGAGCGCTCTTCACGCTTTGTTTTGTTGCCTACGACGTACGCCTTAAACTTACCCACTTTCATTTTATACTCAGTCAGATAAAACTAAGTAGCCCGTTGTTTTCAATTCTGTGTTTCGCGTCTTGCCTCTGAGAAGCAGAACATCTATATTCCCCATCTCGCTACGTGATTCCATTCATTTTACTTATTAGTGTTTAAAATAAAAAAGTTCCTCAGGACTCTTTTAATGAGTTTGATTAAAGGTATGCCGCAACTAGCAGACATAAAGGCCTGTTCAAACCGACGCGGTATTCGTTACCCATAGCGGTGACGGCTAGTTTCGTTTTGGTTTCGCTCGGGGTTTCGCGCGATCCCTGGTATTCCGCCGAGTATTTTAGTGACATTAGGATTAACCACAGAATCTGAATAATAATTATTTAGATGTGTGACCGCATACCCACTTGCGGGTACGTTTAGGGGAGGCCTATGTTCAGCTGTGGACGTCTAAGGGCTGATGATGATACCCAATTGGATTTTTCCGACGATCAGGGTATCTAATACCGTGTTGGTCTGAAGATGTGACTCGGATAGATCATAATATTTTTTATTAAACCAAAGACAAGTGTTGTTAAAGCTGTTATAAGCTCGTCAAGACAAAGAAGAGTAGGTAACAATAGATAAATCTTATCAAAGAACAAACTCCTAACAAACTTTTCAACTTGGTGCCTTGTTATCCGTTAACCCTTTGAAACGCCCCATGGCATGTACCTACCTAATTACCTAAGCATGAACTCTTACATGTATATAGATCTTCGAAACGTAACCTACAACCTAGTTTTTGCAAGAATTTAGCTTCATTGTGTGAAAATTCTCATTTGTTTTTGTTAATCTACTTACTACCAGATTTTCGAATCTATAGTTCGATACTTCTATGGCTTTCTTATTAACTTCAGGAAACCTTACGGGGTAAATGTAAAAACCAATTTCCCACAAATACACAACGTTGGCGTTGTTTCTCGCCTCAATGAATCGAGTTTTGGTGGGTTCTATTCCAATAATATCCTCAACATTATGAGTAGATATCGGAATTCCTAAGGATTAAGCGAAATGAGGATATCCGGACAAAAATAACAGAAAATAAAATTATTTGGCCGATGAAATTAAACCCGGTAGATATCTTTAACAAATCATTTTGTACTTCCTCGGAGACCTTTCTTTTGTAAAATAAAAAAGGATTTCTAGCAAAGAAGCGAAAATGAAATAAACCCATAATAACGTTACTGTTAGCAAAAATTTGTAAGTATGTAAGTATATTTAACATATGATAGGTAGGTATCTATTGTCACCATTATTTTTTACAATGCCCTTGCTTTGTATTAGTGCTTAAAGTTAAGTCTTTATCTATTATAATGTCTTTATGCTGTGTCGGCCTGTATGTAAGAGGTTGGTGCACTTAGCATCATATATTCATGTAAATACCTACCTTGTAAGTTCTGGTGTACTCGCTGTAGGCTAACCTCATTGTTAAAATAAACAAATAAGTTAGCCATTCCTTAATTTTAAACAAACACTAAGCCAAACTACGAGTATAAGAATAAAAAGTAAAAGGTCCTACAGTTTCCAAATAGTCGCTCAGTTTGACCTAAATTGGATGGACCTAAAATAGATCTAGATGAAGCTCAGGTCACCTCGCTTTTAGAACAATTCGTGGATTAAGCACAATTTATATCTACGTTTACGTAAGCTCGGTCTTAAGTATAATCCTGTTCGAACTATATCCTACCAGCCAGCGTTTTCTATACTTACTGAATATAGATCTTAAATGTGAGTTTTATAAACCTTTTCATACAGTTATAAACTAACTACTTTCTTCTCGTGGCTTCGCACGCATTTTTACGGTGTAAAAAGTAGCCTGTAATGCATGAACATAGAAATGCTATGTTAATCCGTGAGAACGGCTAGAACGGCTAGAACTGATCCCGCTCTAAACTCATCCCACGGGATGAGTTGACTAATGAATGAATTTTAATAATTTTGATTGGTCTACTAATCCCGCTTTAAAAAAATGGACGCGTCTGTACATAATTTAAGGTCGATCTGTTCAGTAGTTTTTTAGAGTCGACAGACCTTCGTTTGACCACAATCTCACCTGATGGAAAGTGACGATGTGGCCGACGCGACGGTGGTGGTTTTGTCGTGAAGAGTAGCAAATATCGCAATTCGTCTAAGCATCCAAACTTTCGCATTTATAATATAAGTGTGATTTTCTTCAGTTTGCAGTGGTGATTTTGCAACCTCGTGTTCAACAATTTCCGGAAAATAGATTAGGTAGTAAGTTAATTTACGGGTTAAAATGGCTCACGGTCAAAAGTAATTTAACCGTTATAATCACGTTAAAGTTATAGTTTCACGGTGTGCAATTTTGTGATTTTAGGGTTTTTAAAATTGGCTGAATAAATAGGGTACAATTATATTCGCCTAGTGGAATCAAAATAGATACCTTACCTACCTATACATAACATACCAAGTAACAGGTTACCTGCGAGTATTAAGGGCCGGCGGCTTACAAGGGCCGCCGGCCTTTAATACTCCGAAAACGCACTTCCAACATTTTATTAGACTCTACTTATGCACACATTATAAAGTATCGATCCGCAATCAAATGGCATCGCTCTCGGATCTGCCATCTGTCAGAAGTGACGAACCCACGCAATTATTATGGATCACTACAAGATAAAAAGTCTTCATAACAACGGATTACTGAGTGTAAAATAAACTGTTGTTTACAGAATTTGCTGGTGTTAACGTTAAATGAGTAAATAGTGTGAATTTATCAAGGGAATCATTAAATCAATATTTATGAATATTACATTAAATCTTGTAGAAATTGTCTCACGGAGTAATATGGGCCACCTACAATACGTCATGTAATAAGTACTATGTAAAATTGCCTTTACTCTTGCTATTTTAAATGTACCTATTGTTTTGTTTTTATGAATAATCAATCAATTTATTTATTTATTCAGATAATTATAAAATCCATTTTGTTATAATGACGCCGTCTATTGCCTAGCTAAAAAAGAGAAGTAAAAAATTTCACATATTAATGTAGTGTTTCGAATAACTTGTTTAAAAATAATATAAGTTTATACATTTTATGTTATTTTATAATATCCTAGTTAAAGTCTGAGGGAAATCGAAAAATTTTAAAAATTTAGAATTGAAACGTGTACTTATTAAGATTTAGGTTTGAATTAAGGTGGCCTTTAATACCCGCAGGTAACCTTAACATACGTTACTAATAACACAAGGTCTGCTGAGCTTGGGGCTAGATGAAGCTGAGTAAAAATTTTCAGAGTATATGACGATAGTATCACCGTCTTTTTAAGTCTTATTTTTGTTTTCGTAGTGCGATGACCGGACGGTAGAGGTGCTGTACCAAATTTCATAGAAAAATGAGACGTCACGATGACATCTCGATATCATCGACAAACCAAACTTAGGTTTCAGTTTCTATTCAGTATTAGGTACCTAACTCCGTATTACATAACCACATGAAATAGAAGCATAGAAGACATCAATAGTACGATACAAGCTCCAATGTAATATACGATAGCACACTTGGCTAGTTTAGGGTAAACATCCGCTTTATTGAAAAACTTTTAGTGCGCTTCGAGAACTCTTTGCAAGTTCGTAAGTTAGCCTCGCCATATCGGACGACGCGGGTGCTTCGCTCGGAATAAGGCTTATACACGTAGCATCCGTTTTACAGGATCCATTTATTTTCCCGTGAAGGCGTGTAAATGCTGTATGAATATTACCTCCAGTAGCGACGGATCCGCTAAACAGGATCCTGTAAATGCTATGTGAATATTACCTCCAGCAGCGAAGAATCCATTAAACAGGATCCTGTAAAAACGGACGTTCTATGTGAACACGCCCTAACTTATATTTTCAATGGGTTACTTAATGGTTACTTGATGAAACAATAGGATAAAATACGTCCTAAGCACAGGTATTTTAATACCTACTACTTTCTGCCCGCGGTTTTGCACGCATTTCGCCCGAGATAATAAGTAGCATGCATTTAGTTCACATATACCTACTTTTAGTTAGCATACCTACATTTGTCCGTGATAAAAATATATAATACTTACATACACATTAATAATACATACATTTGTGTTGGTGTTCTGGGTATTTCCTATGTACATAATAAAAATATTTATCTATGTAATGTATTTTATTATGTATGTACATATATCAGTCATCTAGCACCCATGCACAGGTCTGCTTATCTTGAGGCTAATTGATGTATGGATTGTCTAGCATAATTTATTTATTATTTAGTTAACATACATATGTAATTCATCTATTTTATTTTATTTCAGGTCAACAAAGGTTTAATTATTGTTCTATGGTTTTTTTTACATTATTTCTACCCCACGGTAAATAATAGGTATATCGAAATGTTCCAGATCTAGACCTACTTATACCAAAATTTCAGCCCGAACCGTTCTGTAGTTTTGCCGCGAAGAAATAACAAACATACAAACTTTCGCACCGATTCATTGCCATCTTTTCTCAAGCTAGGTATTCTGGTTCGGCCCCATACAAATGTTGTCGATGCGCCAGTAACGTCATTAGCCCTCTGTTACAAACGATCGAACGAGTAGGTACCTACTATAACTGTACCAGGCCGTTTCCAATGTGAAATAGGTTTGCACCTAAGCATAACAAGCAAACTCAGATTTACATTAATATTAGCTAATCCATCAAAATACTACGCAACTAGACCGGGTCGTCCTGTCCCTTGGAACATCGGAACTGTGTTCACAACGCCGCAAGGGGCCATCACATCACATGCGTTACTTATTCAGAGAGGTCGGATTAGGGGATCCAATCCCGCAAATGCGGGATCCCACAAATGCGGGATACCGCACCATTTTTGCGGGTTCAGTAATGCGGGGACACACATGCGGGTTTCGTGGAATTTGCGGGACGGAAAAAATATGGAAATCAAAGAAAAATTATACAGACGTCTTTTTGAATACATATTTAATATTATTCGTCCCAGCCTCGTTAACAAGCAATTAAATCACTTTCTTTCCTTCCTTTCCTTGAAATTTTTGATGCCCTTTATGTTTTTGTCTTATATATTCATGCCACTGTCAGATAGTAACCACCACTAAGAATAAAAATCGGCTCATTAACATTAAAAAAACGAGTTAAAATATTACTACACTCGCAACAGAAACATTTGTTAGAAACAACCTTTAAACTCTCGAATGGCCAACAAAGTGTGCGAAAATTAAGAAATCATTACTCACACAATAATCACTCACACACACCACACAAATCATTCACAAACACTTACATGCTCTCCCATTGCCCAGACTCCTACGAGACTGGTGCTTCGGGAGAATCATTTCTTACACAATAATCACTTATTTTGCTTCAACCCGAAAAATAATACCTAACAGGCTAAAGGTGTCTTCGTCGCTTCTTTACCTTAGTCTTCATACCAAAGCGACCGAAATCAAAATATATCACTTTATTTCCATGTCAGTATTTAATTTTAAGAACTTAGATTCTTTTCTAAGACCTTTTCTTTGACCTTTTCAATGTGTAAATTTATTGTATTTACGGAAATAAAGAATTTTTTTGACCTTGTTATATGTCGTGGTCTCGGGATAACAGTGACTACTACAGAGTGTCAACCTGTTGAAACGTTGCGAAAAATTGGTAAATAAACGCGATAAATACCCGTGAATATTTATAATAACGAAAGTAAAAAAGACCGCAAATCCCGTGGATTCGCGGGATGAACTCGATCCCACAGGCTTGCGGGTGTTAAATTTTGATGCGGGATTGGATTCCCTAGGTCGGATGCTTGGATCACCAGTATCCCCGTTTTCAAAGAGACAGCACAAACGTATTCCATAGAGGGTACGACGTTGTTTTGCTAAGTGACGATACTTGTACAGAGGGAAGAGAATAGATTCGATACAAAAGTCTCTAAGTGAACTTTGACTTTGCTGAGTTTCAACTAAAAAAAGTATGCAACGTCAAAGCAAGATCAAAGCTAAAACCAGACCAGGACCAAATATACATATGTAGATCTCTTACTACTCTGCTCTGAGATACGCAACGTCGTCGCTCCCTGTCTTTAAGAATATGGTTTATGATTTTATGAACATTACTTTCCATCAGTCATAAATTGTTAGGTACTTTTTATTTTTATATTTTTTTCTATACACTAAGTATATTATATACACCATGTACCTACTATTACATATGTTATGTTATACATAACATATGTAATAGTAGCGTACATTATATAATGTATGTACCAAGTATGGAAAAAAAATATGGTATGTATTTTATCCTGTACAATTGCATTGTGTCCATTCAAAGTTTGCCTGAAAAAGATCGCTGATTTCGATAAGGCCACCCGTGATGCGACTTTATTATGTATAATATGTCTTTCCTGTATTTTTTATTATGTTAGTGGAAATAAAGTAAATTATAAGATGTTTGTTATTATAGTGCGTAAACCCTCACACTCGAAATAATTATAAATTATATTAAAAATATCTATCTATGTAATATATTATATATATAGTCATCTTACCCATAACACAAGCACTGCTTAGCTTGGGGCTAGATGATGATGTGTGCACTGTCCATCATTATTTATATTTATATATTTTTTTATTAATTTCTTGAAATAATATTGCAATACCAAAGTGTATTTGTATTTTAGTTGAATTGTATTTGTCTCGCGGCGATAAACGAACTCGCAACCTTCTGCGTCTCAGTAGAACCTTGGCTCACTGTGGTAATTAATTAAATTTTATAAAATGACGCCTAGATTAAATAACTAGCCGGTTCCCGGACCATTAATTCCGCGTCTGCCGCGAAGAAGAAGCAATTTCTTGTCACAGCCTTAGGTACATAAGCGGAAACCTCCATCAGGAAGTTTAATTCACATTCCGTGACAATAATTAAATTCCAGGAACTGCGAGCGGTAATCAAGTGACTTTGTTGTTCCTGCGGGAAAAACAACGTGGGGGTTACTATAAAATAAATAATGCTGGTTATTTCCCACCATTGATTTATATGTACTACGCACACAAGATTATTTATAGCCCACAAATAAGTAAGGCCTGTGGAATGGGAACCAGAACAGTGGTATCTAACATTAGGTTACATATTACCTATATTAAACATTATTTTCCGAGCCCACAGGTAAAATCTAAAAGTAAAAGTAAAATCTAAAAAGAAGAAGAGATAGCTTCAACGCGATAAGGATCTCTCTCTACTAAAGGATATTTATATTGTATTGTATTTTGTATGTAAGTCCATACAGGCGCGGATCCAGCCCTCAAAAAAGGTTGTGGTCACAGCCACCTGAAAAGCAGCCAAGTGCGAGTCGAGTACGAATTCGCTCATGAATTATCATCAAGCTCAATGAAACACTTTTTTTGCAAACGAAATTGATTAAATATTCTCTTTTTTCCACGCATCAAGACTTTAGCCTTTTAGGAAAACGAATAATCATTGGAGGAAGTCAGACCCGATTTCGTCCAATTAATAGTGAAATAGTTTTGATTAAACTCCAAATCAATTTCAATCGATAAATTTTCTTATTTTCTGGTAGCCAGTAATCCAATATATACTCGTAGGGACACTAGACCGGGTAAATAGATATCTTGACGTGCTGGCTCAGGAGTCTTAGTATGACCAGCAAGTGAGATGCACCAGGTGAGAATTAGGCTATCAATACCATTACAACTACTGAACCCATTTTGATATTTTTTTACAACTTCATAGCAATGTCGTAAATAGTTCTATTGCGCCCTGTGCGAGATTCCATAACTGCGCCCTCGAAAAATTATCTTATCTAGGGTTTCTAATAATGGCCGTAGACCCTAAACAAAATGCATACCGCTTACATACCGTTTATTATAAGTATTAGCTGGGGTGACTCTAGCACTTGTGGCGCCTGTGTGCAATACCTAGGCGTCCACTTTAGTAGGCAAACGCGCGATCAAAATGTGTACGTACCAGGGCCGTCTTAAATATATCGAATGCCAGGGTGCAAAAAAGCTCAAAAAACCCTCAACAATAAAAAGGACGGCGAGCGAAGCGAGCCGCGAAAATTTTCACGCTTTTGTTATAGCATTATTGATTGTCAGTGTTTTACAAGATTGGTTTAGTCACCACAGAAGTCACCACAGCCCATCAAACTATTACTTTTTGTCTTAATATATTAAATTTTTCGCTCTATCCTCATCCTTTGCCATCTGGCACCTAGTGACCGCTCCACTCGCTTTTAGAAATTCTGTCAGTCTCAGTAATACAAAATTTTAAAGTATAACTACAAGACTCATATAAAATAGGAAACTAAAACTGAGCCCCGAAAATTTGTAATAACACTTTTGTGCAGTCGTTTATGTATTGCAATAATGCCAAGGAAGTTATTTCAACGGTAAGCGGAGCGAACCGTAAAAATTTGAAGACGGGAGTTAGCAAAACGTTTCGGTTTATTTCACCCCAAAACCCAGGGGGTTAATTCGCCTTTCGGTTGACGGTTTTGTAGATTTTTACAGACGATCGGTTCTCTAAGAATTCATTTAAGAGGTCTTGTTAACAATATTTGCATTAGCCCCTGATAGCAATGCTTTTGCGCCGAAGGCATGAAAAATAATAAAAGCACGGCGATCGAAGCGAGCCGCGAAAATTTTCTTCCCTATCTATCTATAGGCAATGAAAATATTGTAGATGCGTATGCTATGCTACGGCGGTAAATATCTTAGGTGGGCATAGTTCTGCGCTCTCCTTGGTTTTACGCTCTGTGCCTGAGCACCGGTCACACTGCCCTATTTACGGCACTGATTCATAGGATATCAAATTAAATTAAACGCTAGGAAACATTTTACATTCAATAACTTTATTTAAGTGCTTACTTACATTACAAATTCAACCTTACGTTTCTTTTTCACCTTTCTTTCACACAAACGTGGTTCTTTGCTGCGTTCCAAATCACGCAAGATTCATTGTTTTTTTTTAGGCACAGCGTTTATTATCATCAGCCTATCAATCTCAATAGACCGTGAAAGTGTGATGTCCCAAGTCTACCTATTAGGGTTGTGGGCATTCCCATCGTGCCCACAACGTTGGATCCGCCCTTGAGTCCATACGCTACCCTCGTAAAACTGAAAAAGTGTTCCGCCTGGCACGGGTCTTACGAAACAAAGATATAGGTAAGGTTCGGATAAAATATGAATGAGTAAAGTTCTGAAAGGCAGCTGTCGTGAAGGTCGAAATTATTTATTAAACAGCTACGTTCACAAAAAGAGCTGCGGAATTTCCGAGAGCCATTGAAAATTGTTATTTTATAGAATTTTTTAGACGAAGTCTTTGGCAAAGTTCCTGTTAGTACCCTGCATTCTGTAATGTTTAAATTACAGCTAGAATGCGTCAATTGAAGAAAAAAAATAAGCATTCATGTCGACATAATGAAAAAAAAGGAACAAACAAACGACATTTGGGACACAAAATCTTCGGACACTCTGTCCGAACTGTCACTTTTAATTTTTAATAAATTATTTACTAACATTTCGGACAACATCAAAATATTGAAGCTGTTTTGTACAATTAGTTGCAAAAGTTTAAAAATATATAATAATATATATTACGTACCTACTAAGAAAAAGAGCGTTACCACTGACTGAAACTGAGTATTTTAGAGTAAGTCATAGCGCCACTTTTCGGCATCATAACTGTTCTGTAGATGAGGTGATGTCTTTGCGTAGGTTAGGCTATTCTCGTTTTTTATGGACATTAAATGTGAGCATAATAATGAACATATTGTGCCTGCGGCTTCGAATAGTTTATTTATGCCATGTCGCATAGTTTGTTTATTTGTGCTATCGCATATGTTAAGCCAGGTCTAGAAATACATTTAAAAAAACAGCCCTATCTGTTTATTTCTTTTAACGTAAAGAGATAACATACATCTAAACTTTTATAATATTAGTGATAGATAAGTTACGTGATAATCCAACAACAAACCTGCATCATTATTTTTCTTTTTAAAAAACATATTACTTAGTAATAAGCTTAGGCTATCTGGGACCAAATTGCTTAAAAAATAAATCTAACGAACCCAAACTCGACGTTATTAAATCGTTTCGTTTAGGAGTTCCTATGGCCACCTTCGGTCGTCATCATCAGACCAGCTCGATGGATCCATGTCACTGCATTGTCACCGATTGTACATACACAGGTATGTCAAATTTCAACGCAATCTGTTGAAGATAATTTGTCTGAAATTCAGTTGCAAGATTTTTCCCACACAAACTAACAGGGCAAGTAGAATAAAAACTTGTAATAATCTATATATATATATTTAATATATTTTTATATGTATAATATATATATATTTTTATTATTATTAACTTGAGAACGGCTTTAATGATTCATTCATCTTTTTTTTATGTTTTCTAATAGGTACTTCGTAAACCGTCCGTTCGTGCTTACCTTAAAAAAAACCGAAAATTGCGCAGAACCTTACAAAATTTAAGAAAACTTAACGACTACATTTATTATTAAAAAAATTATGTAACCTTAACCCCAGCGTTATATACTCTTTGCTAAGCACGCTTGAAATAAATTAGAAGTTTGAATTAAATGACAGGACAACGTCGTCTGTCGGGTCAGCTAGTTGTCTATAAGAATTGTTTTAGGACGGAATTCACGAAAGATAATACTTCAATTCACCAACGCTAATAAAATAATGTGTAGGTACGGTACTAACAACTTGATCTACACAATGAAATTGGATCTAGAGTATTCTAGAGCGACCACATTAAACTCGATCAAACTACCACACCCTGAAACTAGAGACTGCTTTGTTTTTTACACTGAGGTCAGCAAACTACTTTCGACGATAGTCCATTAGAGATAATAAAATGGTAAATACATTATTCTGCACGTAATAGATTAAAATAGAAAATTGTGGTAAAGAATTGTAAAATGTATGTCTAAATAGTTTTAGTATTTTAGATTAGGTACCTATTTCATAAGAATTTTAATGTAATAAAATCATTAGCACATAATATCTTTGACAAGTGTTGAAGAGTTATTATTATTACTTAATTACTGCTTTCCGCGTCTTCGCTCCCGTTTTATCGAGATAAAAAATAGCATAAGTATATGTTATTCTAGGTCCCAAACTACACCCATACCAAATTTCAGCCCAATCAGTTCAGTAGTGTTTGCGTGAAAGAGGAACAAATATCCATACGTCCATCCATACAAACTTTGAGATTTATAATATTAATAGGATTTAATGTTGTAGATTTAAAATACATCCGTGGCATATTATTTTTAAAATTCTTGGTTACATTTCTTTCTTCTGAAAGTATTCTTTAGTAATATAAAAGTAAATCAATTGTTGTAATGTCTATTCGCGCCAAACACTGTGTCGCTCAGGGCTGGTTTTTGTTTTTTCCATATATTGGTTTTTTCCAGGCATAAATACGATCCAAAAGGAGGAGAATGAACACTTTTGGATCGAACGCCAACCCAGACGGACCTTAAAGCTAAGTAATATATCTTGTGACTAGCAATTTGTGTAATCTTTAAATGTTCTTAAATGTTTCTTTCTATTCATAATTTGTGTTCTAACTAGATTGTTTTATTGAATATAAGAGTAACTATTCATATTCTAAGCCGTGCTTCTTTTTAAACGACTTCAAAAAGAGGAGGTTGTCAATTCGTCTGTATGTTTTTTTTTTTGTATGTATGTTACGCGATATCCCCGCCAATTATGAACCGATTTCAAAAATTCTTTCAAAACACGCCTTAATATCTATCTTTATTACCCACAACAGCAACCCTATTAGGACCCTAGTAATATTTTGTTGAAAATAGATATCAAGGTAGTTAAGATTAGATTAATCCTGAGCTTTAATAACTTTTCTAACGAGTAGAGTCTTTTAAATAATTTACACGCATCACAAGGAACTCTACATTAATATAAGTTTGAGTTTCCAATATTGTTATAAAAATATTTACCTTAAAAATTAACAGTTGTTAAGCAGAAAATAATGCGGAGTTTCGATTTTTTTCAGCTAGTGTTAAGATAAGAATAATTTTAGTAAGATGTACCTTTACTTTGTGTGTCTTTAAATTTTGTTCAAATCAGACCAGCAATGACACCGTGGCTTAAAAATCTGAGTCTTTTCTCGACTCAAAGGTCAAAATCAACTTATCAAGTGGGATCAACTCTTATTTTTATTAAATATACATTTACTAAACTCTTGATTCGTAAACAGTGAATAGTATTTCAGTGTCTCAGTACTACCTCAGTGTGGAAAGATTTCCGCTGATTCCTACACCTAGCCGATACCGCTTCCCCGCTCCTTGGCTGACGTCCCATCTGATAACCATGATGCAGTCTATGAATGCCATCAGACAATAATCTACACATCTGACCTGAAAGACGACGATGGGGGATATTACTATCCATCAAAAGTTTTGCATCATCATCATCATCATCAGCCCGTACACGTCACTGCTGAACATATGCCTCCCCCAAACGACGCCACGAATAGCGGTCTTCGCACACTTCGTTTCGCATTGCATCGCGATCACCACTCGAGAACCTTTACTCCCCAACGGTTATCGGTTCTACGAGCTATATGACCTGCCCATCGCCAAAGTTTTGCATAAGTAAACATTACAAACTAACTAATTGGGTTGCACATTTTTTTGATTAAACGTCGAGCAACACAGTTGTAATAGTAATTAGTGTCTTTATTTATGTACCTATCTCCAATAAGTCCCGCACACAACAATTAAATTTTATATTAATACCATAGGCTTATAAGGAACACTCAGTCAAATCTAATACTTAGATTACATTTGTCAAACGAAGGTGTAACGACCATAAAAAAATCATAATAACATTTCAAAAGCAAATAAGCTACAATTATAGAAAATAAATAAAGTACAAAAAAATTTGAGGTTGCCACAATATCATTATCAAAATTATAAAGTGTAAATTAAAATTAATAATATAACTATTAAAAAATAAATAAATGTTTAATTATAAAAACGTAGTTTGCCGAATTTATTATTAATTCTTCCAACACAAAATCGTTTCGTAGTTAACCCGCTTACATTCATAATGCAATAAATGTTTTTTTATTGTTAATGTCAGATTGAATATCAATCATCAAACGCGAAAACATTCAGCAAATGCTTATAGATAAAGCTTCATAATAATGAATAAGTCTCGTTTTTAATAATGGATTTAAATGATGGCTAGTCTCCGAAGACTGGCGTGACTGAGACCGCGCGTGGCCGAGACTCGGGAAGGACATAGACGAATTTGCTCTAATGTATATTTATTTTGCAGAATGAGTATTTACCTAATATTGTAATTTTTTTGGTGGAACTAAATTATTTTAATTCCATAAAAAATATTAGAATTTGTCTCAAATTCCTCTGAATTTGGTTAATAATAACACCACAGAAAGGGGTCTGATTGAACAATTTCCTCGTTGACATCACACAGAGGCGGACGCGAGGGCTCTCCATCGCGTGGATGACCCTCATCGAACCCACTACACTCTGGCCCGATTGCTTCCCTTCAACTCTAAGGGCCATGTCACACAGCTAGCGCGCGTGTTCTGAACGGGACGATAGTGTTTCAACGGGTCAGAATTTATGAAAAACCAAGAGTATATTTAAATTATAATAATTTTTATTTTTATATAACTTAACCATTTCGTGCAATGCTACACCGACTATTTAGCAATCGGTTAGGAGATTTTTATCAATGTGTTTTTGTGCACGTAAACAGTAAACATTAGTCTCATAAAGTTTCAGATATTATACATATAAATAATATAAATCAATGTATAGGGAGGCCTATGTCCAGCAGTGGACGTGTATGGGCTGATAATGATGATGATACATATAAATCATTGTCATATATCGCCGGTATCTACATACATTTGACGACCTCTGTGGCGCGGTGGGCGAAAGTCCGCCTGCGACGCAGGAGGTTGCGGGTTCGATTCCCGGATCGGGACAAATATTTGTACGATCTGCAGATATTTGTTCAGGGTGTTCTGGTCGTTTTATATCTACGAGTATAATAAAAAATATCTATATATGTAATATATTGTATTATGTATATCAGTTATCTAGTACCCATAACACAAGCTCTGCTTAGCTTGGGGCTAGGTGATGCTGTGTAAATTGTCCAGTATTATTTATTATTTACATATATTCTATGGATTATGAATTTTTCCAGAATGTCCTAGTTAAAAACATTGCACAGCACACACGAAAAGCAGTCAACTTATCATTTAACATGCACATTAGTCGCCCCAGTTAGCACAGTAGGTACCTGGGTACATTTTTAATTGCATTGAATAGGTTAAAAAATTCTGAACATTTTACAAAAAACGGAACTACACAGATAAGAGTCGGTGAACTGGGTCAAATAATTAAATAACAATGAAAATAACAATCTAGAAAACTAATAGTAGAAAAAATTTTGAACTCGTATTTACAATTAAAACAATTGAGTTAACTGCAGACTGTTACAAACAATCTACAGGTAGCTCAACTAATCAATAATTAAATTGGTAAAAAAAACAAATGCCTAGTTTCGCTTACTTAATTACCCGCGTTATTAACTACTAAATACATTTGAATTATTTGATTATCCCATGGGAACTCTGCATTTTTTCCGGGATTAAAATAGAATTATGTATGTTATAATCCGGGATATAAGCTATCTTTGCACCAAATTTCATTTAAATCCGCTCAGCTACAGTAACAAACTTTCGCCTAGTATATGATAACGATACTCCGTCGGAGTATTTATCTCCGGTTTGACACATGCACGCCTATGAAGTTCCATAATTGTTACCAGGCAAGTGAATAAAACTGAATGAAAGAATTCAATACCTCATATTTAAAAAAAAATTTGATTCGAATGGCACATCGAGGATAGAACGACTAATGAGAGCTTCGATATTGTAACCGACTTCGAAAAAAGGAAGAGGTACTATAGTGAGCTATGTATGTTTTTTTATGTATTCGTAAATTTTATGTATTCGTAAATTTCTCCTTTATGTACGGACCGATTTGGTGATTCTTTTGCATATGGTTATAGAAGATAATTCCGACAATTCCCTCATTTTTTATTATTAACTACCGGTTGCCCGCGCCTTTGCCTGCGTTTTATCGGGATAAATAATAGCATATACATATGTTATTCCAGGTCCTAAACTGTATCCATAACAAATTTCAGCCCGGTTCAGTAGTTTTTGCGTGAAAGGGGAACAAATATCTAAACATCCATCCTTACAAACTTTGACATTTATAATATTAGTTGGATAATATTCCCATAGTCTTTATCCCGCAAAACTTAAAAAAATAGTAACACTAAGGGATTCGAATTATGAAGTCGTTTTATTAGTTTTTTTAAAACAATCAAATTAATTAGCAGATTGATTATATCCACAACGACGACAGTCACATCCCCAATCACTATCAAGTTATGCGTATCTTGTTAAATTTCGTCATATGTCTTAGATCTCATATATTTTTGTTAAACTCTGTTTGTTTTATTAGATTTAGTTTAATTGAGCAAAAAAAAATGTGCTCGCTGGGGTATCCCATAAATGTGAAAACACATACATCTTAAAATACTGCAGTGTAATAATTAGCCTCCATGTGATTTGCACCTTTTAAATAAATAAATCACAGGGCAATCAAATATTTATCGACATTCCTCTTATTGACCCTCTTTTTATCGGCCCACACCTCGGTCATCCGACATTGATCGATATAATAAACAAACACATCCAACAAACAATCGGGCAACGTGTAGGAGGTAATGTGTTTTTAATTCTGATCGAGCAGGTGTAATGTATACGTAGCATCCGTATAAGCAACGTAAATCATATAGCCTAACGTGTTAGTAAGTGCTCATATACACGAGCGGCAAAGTGCCAACGGCAGAGGTAACTGTAACTGCCGTCGACGCGCTGACGGCAGCCGTCGACGCGCTGCCGTTGACTAGTGTCGACGGCTACTCTGCCGTTGGCACTTTACCGCTCGTGTATATGAGCCCTAAGGAAGTAAAGTGCGAGTCACATTTTGGCAATCAGAGTTCCGTAGCAGATATAAACGTTCTAGGATTTGCCTGTAGAGAAATCATTTTCGAAATTCAAGCAAACTTTAACCCGTTGAAGCTTTTAAATCTTACTTTTAAATTCTTAAATGACCAAGTCTAAAATTACATAAAAATATACATAAGGTCAATAAAATAACAATTCTAACGGAAACAGAACAGAAACAGAAATTGACGAACGATCGTATTTCTTCGACTTGATCATTCCTCGTTGTTGATGGATTTATGGACAGACCCGTATCCACGTGGACTGAAAATAAATTCGTTGAATAATAATCCTAAAGTTTCGTACACTCGTTTGTGTAAGGAACCCTACGCGCCCGTAACTTGTAGCTATTTGTTCGTCAGAAACAGTGCGCTTTCCTTTCATAGGGGCTCGCAAATACACCGTCAAAGTGTAAAGGATATTAACTGCGAGTTTCAAAGGAAAAGCGGTAAAAGGGACAGAATTCCTCGTAACGTAACTAGGGCGCTTTATTTGAAAACTTTGTTTCTGTGTATGTAAATATTCCAAAGTATTTCATTACAAAACGAAAATGATAAAGTTTTACAAAGACTCGACATTAAGTATGTATATTAAAAGTACCTATCAAAACTTCAAAATTTGATAAAAATATCTATACTTATAATAAAACTGTAACAGGTCCAATTCTGTACATTGAAGATATTTTGAAAATTTTTTTTGGAGGGCACTCTATTATCGATTCTGATGCCAAAAATGATTTTTTTTCCATCATGTCTGTCTGTCTGTCTGTCTGTCTGTATCTTGGCCGCGCATAGCTCCGAAACTACTGAACGTATTGAAATGAAACTTGACAGGATTTGAGTTCATACTACGAGAAAAGACATAGAATACTTTTTATCCCGAATTTCAATAGGGTTCCCTTGGGAGAGGGGATGTAAGTAAAATTGCTTGGCTGCGCATAGCGCCGAAACTACTGAAAGTATTCTAAAGAAACTTAGCATGATTTAAGTTCATATTACGAGAAAGGGCAGGGTATACTTTTTATCCCGGATTTCAAAAGGGTTCCCTTGGGAGAGGGGATGAAAGTAAAATTTTTTGGCTACGCATAGCGCCGAAACTATTGAAGGTATAAAACTTAGCATGATTTAAGTTCATATTACGAGAAAGGGTATAGGATACTTTTCATCTCGGATTTCAATAGGGTTCCCTTGGGAGAGGGGATGAAAGTAAAATTTCTTGGCTGCGCATAGCCTCGAAACTACTGAAGGTATTCAAATGAAACTTACCATGATTCAAGTTCATACTACGAAAAAGGGCAAAGTATACTTTTCATCCCGGATTTCAATAGGGTTCCCTTGGGAGAGGGGATGAAAATATTTTTTTTTGGCTGCACGTAGCGCCGAACCTTCTAAATGTATTCAAATGAAACTTGACAAGATTTGAGTACATAGTATAAGGAAGGACATAAGATATTTTTATCCCGGATTTCAATAGGGTTCCCTTGGGAGAGGTGATGAAAGTAAAATTGCTTGGCTACGCATAGCGCCGAAACTACTGAAGGTATTCAAATAAAACTTAGCATGATTTAAGGTCATATTACGAGAAAGGGCATAGAATACTTTTTATCCCGGATTTCAATAGGGTTCCGTTGGGAGAGAGGATGGAAGTGAAATGTTGCAGGAAGGCGCGCGGGGCAAGGGGTAGAGAGCGATAGCCCCCACTAGAGAGCACTGGCAGTGGGGCCCCAGGCAGTGGGGGCCCCAGTAGTGGGGCCCCTCACGTAACCGGACCCTCCCAGTAGCCCCCGGCAGTGGGGCCCCACATTGCCCCGCATTGGGACCTCAGTAGCCTCCACAGTGGGAGGCACCGGCAGTGGGGGCCGCCGGCAGATGGCTCCCAGAAGTGGGCCCCCCACATTGCCCCGCAGTGGCACCCACTCATTAGCCCCTACATTGGGGGCGCCGGCGGTGGGGCTCTCGGCAGTGGGCCCCCCACATTTCCGCGCAGTGAGACCTCCAGTAGCCCCCCGCAGCACCCCCCGCAGTGGGGCCCCCACATTGCCCCGCAGTGGGACCCGCTCAGTAAGCCCCCCACAGTGGAGGGCACCGACAGTTTGCTCCCACAGTGGGACCCCCGGTAGCCCCCCGTAGTGCCCCCCCCGCAGTAGGGTAAAATTTCTTGGCTGCGCATAGCGCTGAAACTACAGAATGTATTCAAATGAAACTTGGCATGATTTAATTTCATACTACGTGGAAGGTCATGTAATACTTTTTATCCTGGAATTCGTTAGGGTTCCCTTGGGAGTGGGGATGGAAGTGACATTTCTCGGCCTAAATTGGCCTTAAATAGCGCAAAAACTGCTGAATGGATTCGAATGATACTTAGCATGATTTGAGTTCATACTACGAGGAAGGACATAAAATACGAGTCCATACTCCATACCCCATACCCCAAAGCCAACAAAATGATTACAAAATTGTTATTAGTGCCGATAAACGATCTACTGGACAGCATCCGGTTGGTACAAAGCTCTCGCTACCAATGATGTTGCCGTCGTCCTGGTAGATCAGCACTGTGACAGGCGGAACATTGTGCTGCGTACCCGGGATGAATGGAAACGCACCAGGCATTTGATGCTCTTCAGTCTCTACTCGCTTATATACCTACTGTCGTGGCGAAGAAGGATACAACTTTGATCTTCGACATGTGAATCCGAAAACTGATGAGACTGGATACTAAAAAAGTTTCCGCAATGCAATTCTACGCCTAGATACATTTTACCAATAAGAGAAGGTCGCATTGCTCACCTGCAAAGGTTTCGAGGTTTGTCCAACCGTTTTCTGATGAACACTTACGCCAAAATTAAAACGGAGTGTTTGGTATACATCAGAACAGAACAAATGAGAGAAGACTGCGCGCTGAGAATTATGTAGATATGCGAGACGCCATGAACCAAGATACAAATTGTGAAGATTTAGGGCGACTGGTAATTCTTCCTTCCAGTTTTAGAACTGGACAATAGATGTGTAGTGCCCTATTCTCCAGTAGGTAAGATACTATCAGAAGCTTTTGAAACGCATAATATACCTAGACAAATGTGGAGCTGTGTGACGTCCAGTCAATACAATCTAGGTATATGTAAATCTATACTATATTACATTAATAAAAATAATTAAGGTTTGTGAGGTTGTAGGGAGTAATCTCTGAATCTACTGAGCCAATTTTGAAAATTCTTTCACCTATTGAAAACCACGTTATTTGCGAGTGTTATTGGCTATATACATATATATATTAACAACTAAAAATGTTTACCGCTCAACGAAGTGGGCACGGGTCAGCTAGTATATAAATAATTTTAAACACAATAGTTCTTACTTCTCAGACTTATTTTTAGTTTTTCAAAACTTACAAAAACAAAATACCGCAACTGCTGGCTAGTATCCAATCCAGATGTACGCCATATGGTACGGTCTTTATACTTCCCAAAGAAGCCACCTTTGTTCTTTTACTTTGTTTTTACTCAAGATTAAAAACAATGGCCTAATTGTCCTACGTAAGTAAGATACGAATAAAATAGAACAGATAAAAACAAAATGGTTTATTAATTACCTCAGAATAAAAGCTTGTAAAAAGATAATTATTTATAGGGCTCTCAAATTCATAGACTTCGATTTTTTTGTCAAATTAGCGTAGTAATTTTTTTGTACCATCTGAATTTACATTAATATAGGCTAGATTAAAATAAATAAACAAATAATGCTGGACAATCTACACAACATTATCAAGCCTCAAGCTAAGCAGAGCTTGTGTTATGGGTACAAGATGATTGATATACTTATTACAAATTTACAATACATTACATTGGTAGATTTTTTTATTATACATAGAAAATACCCAGAAGACTCAGAACAAATATTTGTCCCAGCCTCGCAGGTGGACCTTCACCCGCCACTCCACATCGGTTATCATGAATACCTGTGCTATAATGAATATCGTGTAAAAATCAAACACAAAAATTCTTTATTTCCGTAAATCAGCGAGTACATATCCAAATGTACCAACACATAGAAAAAGTCAAAGTACAATAAATGTACACTTAGAAAAGGTCAAAGTGTAGGTTGTGCGTACGGTGCAAAACTCCAACAAGCTCATTAGCCTAGCGCACCGAGGTTTTAAGTGTAGAGCCAACTCCTCGCTCTACGTGAGCTCTACACGAGTAAACAGTGGTAGGAATCTACATTATTAGGGCTAAGAGCGTCTTATTCTCAAGATTTTGGTCAACAACACCGTAAAGGTAAATGTCCATCCAACCAACTATAGTGGAGTTTACATTACAACAAATACTGTCACCACACCAGCGATGAAAGTTTGTGAATGTCGACTCAAAGCGTTAGTTAGAAACGCGACCAATTCATGCTGGGACAGACAGTTATGTGACTAAAGCAAGTTTGTTTTGTTTTATCTGTGCTAACTATAAATTATTTGTTTATTGTATGTGTCGCGTTAGTAACGAATATATAATTCAAAGACTAAATGAAACCCTTAGAGCGCGCGCCCACGGCTACTTTTTGTAGCGATGCAAACGCGCGACCGTCTCAGACGACATTCGGGAACGAAGAGTGGAAAAGAGTGCGGTCCCCTAGCACCGCTCGTTCCCCCGATGTTGTCTGAGACGGACGCTAGCTTGCATCGATACAGTTCAGATACCGTCGTGCGTTTGCATCGCTACAAAAAGTCGCCGTGGGCGCGCGCTCTTATTGGGTGACTAATGTTCGCTGAGACTGAGAGACCACAGGTAGCAAGTTATTTGTGAGGCAAATCACATCAGCGTTCCCGCAAATATTAACATGATAATCACGACCCCTCTGACAAAAGCGTTACGAAGCAGTAGAATATTGATCAATGAAAATGCACTTACTTGGTTCCTGCAACTGGTTGCCAGACGGCGTCGAGCGGCGTCCGCGCCGGCGTCGGTGGCTCGCCGTTGTCACCGCCACCGTTCTCCGTCCTGCCTTCCCAGCTCTGAAAACAAAGGATACAAGTTATACAAAGAGAGGATACGAGTGGCGATTGGGACAGGAAACAGGAGGAAAATCCGCGAAATCGGTTTTAACTTATTAAATGATGAAAAAAAAATATCTTTATCTTATCTTTTGGCTTAGAATTTGCAGCACCTCAACTCTTCCAGCGGGTCTCGTAAGAGGCAACTAAAGAATATCCACCAGGGGAGGATAGCAGCGCACCCTGCAGAACAGACTCATCACCAAACTGCGAATCCTCATGACCAGCGTGGGGATTATGTATTAATTTAGGTATATTAGTATTAGTTTAGCATAAACACCGCCATCCTAAGATCTTCTCCTTTCACCTTGGTCGCCTGGAATAAATCACTTTAATCGATAAGGCCACTAATTACATGGCCTTTCTATAGGATACGTTTAATTATGTACTGAATGTTTTAAGGTTGTGAAATAAAACATTATCTATCTGCCATTACCCGTAAATGCCCGTAATGATAAGAGACAATATCAAGCTTATCAAGGGAGGCCTAATATCTAGCAGAGGACTGGTTATGAGGACGATCATGGAAATCCTAGAACCATTTCAAATCCTGGTGGATTCTTTTGTGGAACTCAGTTCTAGAACTAGCAGACTTAAATTTCCCGCACAGATTGGTAAGACTTGGCAAACCGAAAAAGTAATTTTTTTAGACATAAATGTAATAAAATGACCCAATTTATGGTAGAGCTTGGGACAGAACTTTGCTTAGCAGCGGGATAGTGAGGTGAATACTAAGTGATAGTTATACTACTATCATAATTATCATCGATAATATTTATAGAAGTACTTAATTTAGAAATAATTTGATTGTCTTGAAAAACCAAACGTTCTATGTTATGTATGTTTTTTTATGTCATCATCATCATCATCATCATCAGCCCATACACGTCCACTGCTGGACATAGGCCTCCCCCATACGACGCCATAAATCTACAGGGGTATTTTAATTCATTCGATTCCTAATCAAATCGTCGGATTCGAATTCTATTCCAGCGGATCTTTAGAACTCTATTTTGATTTCGTTTCGGATCGATGATCCGAATCCGTTATCCGAATCGATTAATTATTTCCGATATCGAATCCGCAGGCCATTCCAATGAATTAAAATATCTCCTTTATATTTGTATGAGTTGCTCACTGTCACTTCAGCCTACTAATTCTGAGAGCTATGTCGGTGACTTCGGGTCTTCTACGGAATTTGTATGTATGTTCGTCGATATCTCCGTCAATTATGGACGAATTGTAATGATGCCATAATATTTTTATTCCCGTGGGATTAGTATTTATCCCGCAAAACTTAAAAAACAGTGCAAAATTAAGGGACTCGAAGTCGGTTTTTAGTTATTTAAATACAATCATATTGTGAAAAAAACATATAGTTAAAAACTAAATAAAAGTTTTAAACAAGCGTTCACCTATTATCCTTATCATTTTCTTTTGATACGTAGTCGGAAGCTTTTGTTACTAATTGTACCCTAGGTAGTATATGGGGTGGGTGCCTCCGACTACCTAAGTATCAAAAGAACAGATGAATTTACAGATCAATGCGGATGCTGATGCTGATGCTGATCTTCAAAATGATGCTGATGATCAGCGGATGCTAATGCTGATGCTGATATTCGCAACAACCCTGATACATACATAAGGTGTCAAAATCATAACGCTCGTCCTTCGGTAGTCGGGTCAAAATTATGTACCTAGCCTTATTATTATGAAAGCGTCTTTCCTGTCGTAAGATTAAACGAAATAGGGACCAATGAACCCTGCAAAGGCAAACACCAAAGACAGCGAAATCACAATTTTATTCAACCGAAAGGTTGGCTCTAAATATGCCTTCAATATTGACCTTACCTATCAGGTTTACTTTCAATTACTTTCAAGATAATAGTTAGAACGCTAACTACGGATAAAAAATTGTATAAGGTATACATTATAATTTTTTTTATCCGTAGTTATCGTCTGACCTACCTGCTCAAGTATAAAGTGTTTTATAAAGGACAGTAATGAAGATTAATGACTGTTTACCCAGCAGCGGTATTACTTTAGTTCCAATGCTTTGGATCGACAAATAAATTGGTTCGAACTACCTACCTACTCGTACTATCGAATTACTTATAAAAACCGGAAGAACTCCTGATGTAGTACAAAACCGGAAGAACTCCTGATGTTGTATAAGTACCTATACCTACTTAATTTCCACTCAAATGTCATCCACGATTTTGTCGTGTTGAAGTTTACGTGTTTCTAATTTCCACATAAGAGCAAAAAACGATTTTGCTCACGGTTTTTAAGCAGCAAAGGCACCAACTTCGAATGGTAAGGTGACAAATAATTAACTTTTATCTGTATTCTGGTTCAATCACGAAATCCTGCGACCTTCAATTCATTGTTTTATCTTTCTTTTCTTACTTGTTTATCCTCAGCTTATCCTTCAATGTAGGTAGGTTATGTCCGGAGGAATTTAATTAACGTCAGAGCAGGAGCTCAGCTGCCCAGAGGGATGTTAACAAATACCGACAAAGCTTTGCTTAAAACATTGTTCTAAGAAATGTACTCTGTGCGGTAGAATTTACTTACCTTGGTAAGGTAATTAGCAAATTTTAGTCAGTTAGGCTTAGTTTTGTAGGTTTTTTTGTTTCGCAAGGTCTTGAACGTATTTTAGGTATTTTCTATGTATTTTCTCTTAAAACGATACCACCTAGCTAGATGATGTCAATAATTCATAGGCATTTTGAACTATTATTCTTTAGTTTACGCCCACATTACACATTTTTTTTCAAGATCATCATCGTATCAGCCCATACACGTCCACTGCTGGACATAGGCCTCCCCTATACGACGCCACAAATAGAGGTCGTCAAAGTCGGTAAGTCTAGGTACAAATTTTACTCTAATACGTTTAGTAGGTATTCATCATCATCATCATCAGCCCATACACGTCCACTGCTGGACATAGGCCTCCCCCGTACGACGCCACAAATAGCGGTCCTGAGCCGCCTCCATCCATCGACTCTCTGCGACCGCCACGATGTCGTCGGTCCATCGAGTGGATGGTTTCCCATGTAGGGGGGGATTTGCCATAATCACCACGCTTGGCAGGCGGATTGGTGATCGCAGTGTTGGTGTTTAAAAATACTCAGAAGGAAGCTGCTGCCCTTCCTCTGGTAGGTTCCCTTAGTCGGCTTTTACGACATCCACGGGTTGAGTTGGAGGGGTCGATATTCGTACGCCGCGACCCCACGGCTTAGTTTAGTAGTTTAGTAGGTACTTACTCGTATTTTTAGCCGACGACTTAAAAAAAGGGGGAAGTTCTCAATTCGACAGTATGTATTTTTTTTGTACGTATGTTACGCGATGTCTTCGCCAATTATGGACCGACTTTTCTAATTCTTTCACTATTGTATAGAAAATAATCCCGAGGTGGTCCATAAAAATTTTATCCCCAGGGGATTAGTATTTATCTCGCAAAATTTAAAAACAGTGTAAAATTAACGGAATTAGATAGATTTTATCGTTTTTTTAAACACGCCAAATTATTAGTAATTTTATCTTCGCCCACACTTCACAACTTCACATTTCATAAACTTTCACCTTTATAACCTATATATATAAAAGAAAGTTGTGTTAGTTACACTATTTATAACTCAAGAACGGCTGAACCGATTTGGCTGAAATTTGGTGTGCAGGTAGCTTGGAACCAGGAAAAGGACATAAGATACAAAAAAAATAGGGTTCCGCGCGAAAAAAATAATTCGACGGGGGCGAAGCCGCGGGCAGCAGCTAATTATTCATAAAATCTTCAACCGTTTATTTTTGTACTTTTAATTGAGTGAATATCATAATTATCAACTTGAAGTTCAGATAATCCGGAGAACGTCATACATACTCTACAACACATCCATATTACTTAGGTACCCATGAATAAAAATACACGTCATTTCTATTTGTCGATATCCTGCATCATAGTGCTGGAGTTTGCGAGCTGAATTTATTTAATTAATTATCATAAGAATTAATACAATGAGGCCATTAGAGTGGTATTTTTGACCGGCTTCGAAAACAGAATGATTCGGAACATACATACAGCCGGATGGAATTCGGCTGTATGTAGGTATGTTTTTTAATGTATGATCGTCGATTAGTATGGAATGATTTTGAAAATTATTTCGCTATTGTATGGAAAACTATTCCGAGGGAATATAATTGTTCCGCAAAACATAAAAAAAATTAAATACTAAGGAATTTGAATTCGGTTGTTAATTTTTTCCAAACAATTTAAATATTAATGTATTAGTTGACCCGCCCGCAATTTCAGTCGCGTGGACTTTAGAATAAAAGTTAACAATTAAGTATTTATGAGTTTTCAATCTAACATTAAAATAGGCTAGTAATGCCCGTCTTTTCCAAGTAGGTAGTAGAGTAGAATCAGAATCAATAACTATATTTCTTTAGGCTTACAAAATAAGCACTTAGACAAGTCAAATTTTATACTATAAACATAGCTATTATTATCAAATAAGAAATACTTAAGGTGTTATTGATATTCTCTTCAGTTACATTTTTTGACCACTTGTGGAAGAAGTGAAAAAGAAACCACTAGCACATTTATATATCACTGAGTGTGTAATACATGTTTATCTTGCCTATCTAAATTTAATGCGATGGGTACTTACCTATTTAAATTACTGAAATAAAACATACAACTCTGCTCTTATTTTTTGCCCTGCAAAACCTAGGTACTTGCCCAATATTGTTTGACTTGGTTGTCTCACGATGTTCGCTGTCGTGTTAGTTTCCTCGTGATTTTCTTTTTTTATTATCACATTTACTACCTACCTAGTCATTTTATTGGTAAAATCATATTTACAGGTCATCAAATTAAAGTTGGTACATAATAACAAATTAAATAAAAATTATACAAACTAAAATAATAAACAGTTGTCAATGTACCCAATATAAAAATAAAATTAATTCAGCTACCTAGCTAGCTAAAATACTCGAAAAACTTATGAGCAACAAACATTAATGTCTTATTTCAATGAATTTAGCTTACTAAACCCGCAACAGTTCGCCTACCAGCCGGGAAGATCAATTTAGACGCGACACGTGACGTAGTGCATAAAATGATGTGTAAGTTAGACCTAGGACAACACACAGCGGCGATCTTCTGTGACCTATCACGCGCATTTGAACTAGTAAATCATAAAACTCATCCTCACCAAACTGGAGCACTACGAAGTAACTGGCCCCTTTCTAAGGATGGTTACCTGTTTTCTGTTGAAACGCGAACAAATAAAATCTGTGCATGACATAAAATCTGACACTCTTCCTCTGATAGCATAGCCGTTCCCCCGCTCAATTATGGGAAATAACCTATTTCTGATCCTAATTAACGACCTAACAGTAGCCTCCACACAAGCGGAATATGTCATGTGTGCGGACGGTGGATGTTTAATTATATCTGCGGAATCCCATAGCCTTCTTAATGAAAAGGTCAATCACGTGCTCAAAAAAGTAGCTATGTAGAATGGAATGGCACTAAACATCGAAAAAACTAATATTGTCCACTTCTATTTAGGCACTGACAAAAACAAAGGCCTATTGGATGTACTTTGCAATGGACTCAAGGTTCCCGATGTCGACTCTGTGAAGTACCTAGGTTTCACTCTAGATCAAAAACTAACTTGGGAACCCCATATAGATATATGTAACTTGTAAAAAGCTATCTTCTGCACTGTCCCGCCTAAATGGAAGCCTCGACCTGGACAATAAGCAAATAGCGTATCATGGGTATTTTCATTCAGTATTGACGTACGGCGTAGAATTTTTTGGACAAGCTGCTGAACGTCTAAGACCTTTCCGTCTACAGAAACGCGCGATCAGAATCTTGTGCGGCGTGGAGTGGGACCATCCTGCTCGGGAACTCTTTAAAGAGACTAAAATACTGACGTTGCCAAGCGAGTTTATTCTGCAAGCGGCCAAATTTGTTAGAAGTCATCTTAAGGAATTCCCAACGTGGGCTGAAGCCCACAACTACCTCACTAGACATCGTCATCGACTAAAGCTTCCCAAAGTAAAATTAACAAAAACAAAATCCAAAATTGACTACATAGGAGTAAAAATTTACAATAATGTGCCGGACTTTATAACAAGTGCCGCGTCGACTGCGATATTCACTAAAAAACTGAAGAGAATCCAAGTGGACAGGGCATATTACAGTTTAGACGAGTTCCTCGTGGACAAATTTGCTGACGTCGATGTCGTAGATCCACACTTTTAATATTAAATTATACTCTTGGTAAGATTACCAAGGAAAATCATAATCTACACGTACTTTGTTTTTACATTATTTTGTACTTACCTAGCTAAGTTATTATAAGAAGTGTTTGACATGTAAGAAATTTTTCTTATGAATAAATGAACTGAAACTACCATTAATAATCAAAATAATTCATAAGTAATATTAATATTCAAAATAATTGGTTTGATGTTTTGAAAAACTGAAATCTGACTTCAAGTTACTGATATTTTTTTTACTAGCTGCTGTATGATGTTGCAGGTCCCCAAATATACCCATACCAAATTTCAGCCTAATCGGTTCAGTAGTTTTTGCGTGAAAGAGTAACAAATATATTACATCCATCCTTAGAAACTTTGACATTTATAATATAAGTAGGAGTAGGAAGTTATGCGAGAAAAATACTTATCTTTCGGGAATAAAAAAAATTAGGATCATTTTCTATACTAAGGTACAATATTATAAAATCAAGGAAATCGGTCCACAATTGACGGATTAATCGGCGAACATACATACATACATACATAAAATAATACATCCTACTAAAATTATAATGTCAAAGTTTGTATGGATGGATGTATGGATATTTGTAACTCGTTCACGCATAAACTACTGAACTGATTGGGCTGAAATTTGGTATGGGTTTAGTTTGGGACCTCGAATAACATAATAGGCTAATTTTTATCCCGAAAAAACGCAGGTGAAGGCTCGGGCAGCAGCTAGTATATACATACATAACATACATATTAATCAGAAATCCGAATATAGAATTCCTCCTTTTGTCAAGTCGGCTAAAAGTAATAACTCAATCGGCCACATCAAATAACTAATCTGATTTCCATTAATCCACGACCACGAAGGCGCGACGGCCAAAATAATTATTTGCTTATTAAAAAATCCATCAACTCACACTTGGAGGTGAACTCGTGTGGCTTCGAATAACGTCTTCACTTCATATAGGTTTTCCTTTATACTTTTTCTAAATTCTAGGATATGTAGTTTTGGAAATAAGGGGGTTTCATAATTTGCTTACCAATAGATATTTACCGGATTATGTTAAATTGGTGAAATGTAGTTTCATCCATTATTTGCGCACATTCATGGGCGGTATCCACTCAGGCGATGGCCCCCGGCAACAAACAGGGCCTAAAGCGCTGCTGAGCGGTAGTAATTTACCAACCGCAAATAGCGCGTTCTTGGTTTGCACTATTACAGTTATTTCAAAAAATCATAAATAAAATAGATTAGTTAGGTGTTATATCCACATGCATTACTAAATGAAAATCAAGTGCTAAATTTAAGTAAATCACGTTTACAAAAAAGTTTGTAAATTTTTCATTCACTTGCAGAAAATAATGTATATTTCCGAAAACAAACAATAAAATTAGCGGGTTTCGTATTATTTCAGACCGCAGATAATCTAAAAAATCAAATAATGATAAAAAAAACTAATCGTCAGTAGAGAAAATAAAAGAAATATCCTCCTAAAATCAGGCTATTAAATTAGGATTTCCAACCGAACATTGCGGCGCGCAACGTAAACATAAACCTATGTAGCTTTTAAACTACTCACTTTATGACTGCCAAATATGGATGAAAAACGTAGAAAAGTTTATATTCTTTGATTTTACATAACATTTCTTAAAATTGAATCTGTAAATACCTTGATAAAAATCGTTGAAGGCTCCAACTGCCTCATTAGGTCAGTGTTCACAAATTTTTATATCATACCACTATTATAATATTATATAGAAAGATTATTATCACACAAGAAACTATATAATATTGTCAACGAGTTGAATTATTGCACTTTTTAAAATAACAAAAGAAACCTATCCAACTAAGCTCACAAAATACACTGACCGGGGCATGGATTCGCGCCCGGAGCGTTTTAAAAGGTCACACGGTAAAGGTGGTTTCAGAGTGATATTTTTTCTGAACCAGACAGACGAGCAGGTTGAACGTTGCAAGTAAAAACCTACATTTCTGATCCGGGGCGCTGTTCGATAGATGACGTCATGCGTCAAATGTATCACACGCATTTTATATAGGTACTTAGATAAAAGGCAAATAAAAACCATGGACATTCAATCATTTTACTTTAATATAAATAACTAGGAATGGTATTCTTTGAAACACCTTTCCAAGCAAAGTGCAACTTCGCATGGCTCGCACTTATATATATGCGGTCCTTTTTTTTATTGTTCTGTATACGGCACCACATCACAATAAAATGATTACCAGACAGAACTGGACGCTCTTTTGTTCGCCGATGCTGCTGTTACTGTGTGCGTGTGGTCAGTACTGGCACCATACGGGGTGACGAAGGGCGAGATAGGCTCAGGAGCGTTTCAGCTAAACTATTATTTTTCGTGTAAAATTGAAAATAAACGAGTTATTCAATAAACAAAAATTTACCCTAAAATTCAAGATGGCGGATGACGCAACAGGTCTGGTACCCCAACAACCAAAATTTACATTGCGAATGACCACCAACCCCAACCAATTCCGAAAGTAAAATCTTAAAAAAAAACCGTGTCGGCCCCTTTTTTTGAGCTAAGTCGGTTGGGCGTCAATATCTGTAAGCCAACCAATTGCACAGCTTGATGAGCTTTGATTTACACTTACAAGATAACATAAACAAACGACCCAACTCAAGTCAATGGCCAGCGAACAGTCGAATACACCTGAACACACCTTTACATTTTAAACGGCCGGCTTGGGCAGCATTTGCAGCCTGCAGCGGTATAGATTTATATTATTGCACCTAAAATGAATTATTAATTATATTTACTCCTATTTTCTGAAAGAAAACAATAATCTGCAGGGTTTAATTTATGTCTATAAATATCTAAAAGTAGTTAACATGTACTTTTTAACATTCTGAATAATTTAACGTACAAATAGATGCATTTACTGACCATATAAATATGGCTAAAAAACACCAACAATTTTCAAAAAATATTTTCTACCCCAATTTGAACGGATTCTTCTTTACAAAGTTAAGATATTATATCCACATAGTTTAAATATTAAATTTCTTACATATTATTATTTGAAAATACTTACTTACTATTATCGTAAAAACACTAAAAGAAAACGCATGCTCACAACAAACTTTTTCAAAACTTCACGGCAATAGTGTGGCTAATTTCTTGTCTATGACCATAGAGTTTTTGTTTATAAGCAACAGTGATGTCCAACGAGAATCAATATCAATCGACTAAACGCTAGTGTCACGTCTTAAAATCCAATGAGTAACATTTTTCAACCACTAGTAACCGAATCAGCTGGCGGCGCGGATCCTAGCCCGCATCGCTTTGGCACGTGCGCGTCGGGTATCAAAGTACAGCCCGCAGCGCCTCAGTGGGTATGATATAAAAAGGTATACTATCAAAAACTACTTAGGTTGTCTCGTTTCGCCTATTGAAGAACTTTTTTCACGATACCTTGTGGTTTACCCCACATGCAAGAAGGAGGGTTATGTTATTTAAAACATGCCAAAAAGCTTTCTTTTAGAACGTTTGATCTGCTTTAATTAGGTAAACTTAGACTGTGGTGAAGTTTGTGGTCAAAGATTCTGGAAAGAAAGGTTGCCTGGAAGAGATCGCTGTTAGCGATAAGGCCGCCGATTGTACCACATTAGATATAGTTACTATTAAGTTCTTGTATAAGTATTACATGTATTGATGGTGCAATAAAGGAATATTCTATTCTATTCTGGTAAGGACCACATATTGACGGAGAAGTTCACCTACCTACTAGGTTGGTATGTTGTGGTTGGGCCGACATCACCGGCGTTGATAAAGGAACGCTAAATTTTCCTAACGGTGTCGATGTTTTCCGTTAGAAGTAGGTGTTAATGAATAGGTACACAGGTGAACGACCGGGATTTAAACCTTCGCATTGCCGAAACGCCTTATTTACTTAATTATCAATTACCTAATTAATCTAATTTGGTCGCTCCTGAAACACAGTTTTGAACTAGTTTAGGAGCCTATGAACTCATTAATGTCAGTGAAACTATAATAATATTTTACCAAAAACAATTTTTAAAAATTATTTACGAACACGAACTCGAAGTGGTGAACGACTACTGAGGCAAATCTCTATTTTGTTTATTTATTTTTATTGTACTTAGCTATGAACTGAGAACCTGTGATTCCTTATAAACCCAAGATCAAGCTTACGTTCTTAGATACGTTATGATGTTTCCTTCTTTGCTGACAATATTATTTTAAACTCTACGCTAAATAGAGAATTTTAGATTTTTGTGTTACGTTTTTTTTACAAACATTATACACTGAGAATGGCTGGAGTATAGGTACTTATCTACCGTAGGTAAGTAGGTACCTTTTATTTATAGATCACTTTCATTAGACGATATTCCGTTCCATCATTTACCTTAACTAGTATAACGCTTCGGTAGGTGTACTTACTTACTCCTACTTTAAAACAAACTAAGCCAAATCAAGTTGCCACTTAAATATTTGCTCGTTCGATGGTAGATAAACAAACCGCAAGTTTTATTTTTTGTATTTCCTTAATCTTTATTCAGGAACAATGTTTATAACGATCCGTATGCCTTAGTACACCCAAACTATTTATTTTATGTTCATTCTCTAAATAACAGAGTACTAGGAACTTAAAATTCACCTGAAGCTCGTCGGTGAATCGCCGCGTTGAGCCGGGAAGCGGCGATCGCTCCAAAAGGAGCAGTTCCATCAGAACAATCACCCCGAAGACAGCGAAGAATATAACAAAGATGAAGAAGGCAGCCTGGGAGCGCCATCTCATCCTCTCATGCCGTGACACTCGCATGAGGCCGAGGGACCGCCGCCGCCGTCGCCGGTAATGTCTTTGAGCGCGCGTCTCGCTCGCTACTAAACCACTGTGAGCCGACGCACCATCACACCATACCGCACCGCGGGTCAACACAACACTGTGCCTTCACGCACTGCACTGACGGACGAACTCGCGGATAGACAGGAATAACTGGGTTGCAAGCTCACCGAGAGCTTCCATAATGCCGGAAATATTCTACGCAGCTGCATTATGTGCGGTTGCTATTATTTATTCCTTAGAATAAGCTCAAATAATCTATTATATTTCAATAAGCTAACTAAATACAATTTGCGTAGGTTAGGTAAATGGCAAAAGTTGGCGCCTGATGTAAGATGACCGGCGATATAAGGATGTAGAAATTCTACAAAAGTTTGCTGTTATTCAATGTAAATTACACAATACACTGCAATGAGTATACAATAACTACCGTAACACTGCACAGTCCAGTGAAATTCCTCTTTTGTTGTGACTAGCAACCCGAGCCGAAGGGATGACGACAAAGTGCAGAGCGCAGGCGCGAATGCCCCCGCCCTTCGCTCAATGACTGCTGCCAGCGAAGCATCTGTAATAAAAACTCTTTGGCGGCCGCATAGAAGACAACTGCTTTCTTCCTCAACTTCCTGCAACCGCAAATCGACTGCTTGATCTTAGTCTTGGCCCATCTTTATAAGGCTCTTTTGCATGTAGGTATAATTTGAATGTTTAAATGGTATCCTGTTTGGTACACCACCGGTTGACTATAGCCTAATGGTAAAAAATACATGGTTATTTTTTTTATTATTTTATATTTTTATTATTTACTGCCCGCGTATTATTAACAATATTTTATGGGTTTAATTCTTTTTGCGCGAAGCCTTTGATTAGCGGAAGTTTCCTTATACTTTGTCGCTTTTATAAGATAATAATGATGATGTTTATGGAATAAAATTTGACTTGTCTAAGAGCTTATTTTGTAAGCCTAAAGAAATAAAGTTATTGATTCTGATTCTGATACTCTATCTTGTATATATACAAACTATCTACCAGTGAAAGCCCCATTTGTCGTAGAGCTTCGTAGAGTGTGCTACGAAGCTACGCGAAAGCTGTGTTTGCAAACTAAAGGTCATAGCTATGCAGTCCGGTTCGGGTGACGGGTGGCTCTTATGACCTATGACCATTTAAAGATAGAAATGAAAGCTAAAAAAAATTAAAGATAAATTTTGTCGTAGACCTTCGTAGCTTCGTAGAGTGTGCTGAGGTACTTGTGTTTAAATTATAAGGGCGCAAGGAAATTGTAAATTCAGTAATTTCACCAAATCGTGTAGTCAGTAGGCGTCGGAGAGTACCAGTAGGGACGTTGGAGGGGTCTGATGAGGATTTCAGAAATTGTTACCAAACATCCATATATCAAAATTATGTCAGAAACAGTGTCAGAATAACTAACTTTGTCATTTATGGGCTGCAGAATTGACTGGGAGTACCAATCATCGATTGTTTACCTAATACTAGGTGTCCCTCTCGCGATTTCATTCGCGTGGACTTTAGGGTAAAAAAAGCTTCTCGAGATCAGCTAAAAACCCTATCTATCAAAAGAGTCTGAAATACCTGCAACCCGTTTTAAATCGATTGACCCCATTTCCAGAATTAAAAAAAATTGAAATATCTAGGAACACACAAAAAACGCCTTTTCACCCCCTTCCCTCTAGAGGTGAAATTTCCATAAATGCTAAGAAGGGCTTAGCAGAAACCTATGTAGTAACCTACCCACCAAATTTCAGCTTTCTAGCTTCAGTGGTTTGGGTTGGGCGTTGTCACTTAGAAAATCGCTTGTTCTTTGAATGAAAACGTAATATGGGTAGATAATATTTAGTTTCGATCCATCCATTGGATCCATTGATTTTATTGCGCGCGGCGCGCGGGCTCCCAACTGGGCTAGCTAGGACCATGGGTTTTGCCGCAAGCTTAGAATGTTAATTTTCGCGGCTCACTCGGGTGTTAGATCTAGAAGGGTTTAGAGGGATTGCTTGCCCCCTGCGCCTCCGGATGCGTACTACTTCGAAGGAGCGCCCAAATCCTTGTTTTAATAAACAAGTGTTATTCTGACCAAGAAGGAGCGAACGGCGGCGCCCCTTTCTTTGTTGTAAACTACTACAAGTAAGCGCTCCCTGCACCTAATTAACTTAATATACTTTGATAATATATAACGTGTCACTTTATTGAGTATCACTCGATGAAGCATCACGTGATACGCAGAATTGGCCCCCTGGTAGTAAATTAAATAAGTAGGTATCAGAGAATGAACCGGAACCCTACACTGCGCGTAATCCTTCTTTTCGTTAAGGGGTGGGAAACATGACAGGCCCAGGACGTAGGATCTTAAAATACGACAATAGCCATACCTACCTACATAGATACCTACATTTCTAATAAACACGGCACGGTGGCTGCGGCGGCGGCGGCGGCGGCGGGGTGGCGGCGACTGCGACCGTGCCATGACCTTTATGCATGTGAAAAGGCCTTAGCCTTCATAACATTTTTAAGGTTCCGTACCTGAAGCCTATCGCTATCCCCTTCAAAATAAGGAGCAGGTTATGGGTTCGGCTTATCGTTTAAATAATTATCCCGAGATCGAGTCTCATAAAAATGTTAATCCCGAGAAATAAGTGTTTGTCCCAGTGTAAATTTTGAATAATTCGAAGTTGTTCTTAGTTTTTTCAAATAATCAAGTTATTTACACTTTGTTCAAGTTTTAACTCTAGAAAGAGAAGTCTATCCATCAACGAGTCTTACCTACTTATTTTGAAAAAAACCACGAGAAACGACTTTGGACGAACGAAACCCATTTGAACAAATTGCATAAAGTTTGACTTTAAATTGTGTTATGCCAATGTCTATCAATTGTCATGTCAATATTAATATTGTCAATGTCAATAAAAAAAAGAGAACCAGCGAGGTGGATGGATGTCGTAGTCTTGTAGTTTCTTATTTTTACATCTAAAATGGGCGACGAATCGCAATCTAAAGATAAGAACTTGCTGCGGGCTTTTACCCGAGCTTTATATAATACTGTAGATACTCCAGTGACCTGGTTCCGAGGTAGGTTCCTACATAATCATCATGAACTGGCATCAGCTCATCTGTTTTGTTGTTATGTAAGCAAACATCTTACCATGAATTTTGTGCTTCAGAGACGGTGGTCAAGCCGAACCAGACCAAATACCCATGGTATCATCAGAAGTTTCGCCGGGTTCCTACCATAGACCAATGCTATTCTGACGATGTCGTCTGTGACTTTGAAGCTAACAGCCAGTTCAAGCGAGATAGGTAATTATTATTATCTGGTATCCCACCTCTACTCTGAATCTGCTTAACTCAATATATTCAAAGGTAGTCTTCATCTTCGTAGGGATTTAGGTTAACAACAATTTTCAGGTACAACCACGGTGGTAGGCTATAAACAAGGTATACCTATTGAATGAATGGGTCTATGTATTCACAAAATTAATAGTTGTCTCCTTCATGCAGAAATTACCGCATTTAGTTCTTACAGTAAAATGCTATTAGTATCTATATATTTTTATACTATGCTGTTCTTATGGTCTCCAAGTCTTTCATTATAATGTACATAATAGCATAATAATGAATAACAAATATTAAAATAACTTCGATAGACATTGTCAGGTGAAAATTTACCAGTCATTACAGATATCATTATCATAAATAATTTTGTAATATTCCAGGCTTGTGGACAATGAAATCCTAACTATTCTTCGCCAACGTTTCGAAGATTGTGTCCTGTATGAGAGTCCTGACCACATGACTACATGCAAGCCTGTCCTGGATCAGTATAAAAAGGCTGAGGAGGCGTGGTTCATAAAATGTAAGTTACAGCTAATAAACACATACTCCCAATCATATTTATATTCAAAGAAAAGTAAAACTGGCAGTATCATATCACCTTTTTGTTTTTAAAATGATTATGAAACTTTAAACGAGTAGTTCATTTTTTGAACTCCCATTTCGATATCACCTATAATTATTCTGAATTTAATAACTTTTGTATGAATGAAATGTTTCACACAAATTGATGTAAGCTGTCAACTCAACACCAGAATGTAATTAAGTCTCAATTGAATTTGGTGAAAACAGTTCTATCCACCTACAAGATGAGGCAAACAAGGCTGAACCTTATGTGCTTCTTCAATCTTTAAAGTCCTCTACCCATTTCTGCTAAATCATCGCTTCAGTACGACCTACAGCTGGTTGTACCTATTGCTGGTTGTAAATTCAAGTATAATTCTTCAAATCACTCTTTTATAAAATTCTAATATAGTGCGTTTTTCAAGTATAGTACTTACCATGTCTCAGAGCAAAATAAATGTTTTTTTTGGGCCTCGATAATCCGACCACCTAAAATGTATACTGGATCTAAGGAGTCTGTAGATATTTTTTAAAGTAGATTTTCTAAATATTACAACGTTTTTTATGATTGGGAATATGTTTTTATTGTGCAAAGTTCAAGTATAATTCTTCAAATCACTCTTATATAGAATTCTAATATAGTGCTTTTTTCGAGTATAGTATTTAGCAACATAGAAAACACTTTATCCTTGATTTTCGCACAAGATTATTATAGATAGTCAGTTGTCAGTCTGGACCCAACTTATCAATAGCTGGCTACTCCCATTGTAAGAGTTATGCAAATTTCTTTCCTTTTGTTTAAAGATGGTGATCTTGGAGGATACGCTGATGCCAGAAAGGCATACATGAAGCAAAAACATCGTTTGATTTGGGAGCGCCGCCATGGAAGTCTTTCGGACCAGACTGGGTAGTGAAAATTCAGCCAGTTAATAAATTATTTCTGATTAGGTAGATTTATGTTCGATTGTTATTGCAATAAATTCTCAAAAAATTATTTGCTTGTATTATTGACTGGGGTTAAACATTATTTTCTCAAATAATTTTTTTATCATGCATGCAGTGTAATTAATAAATAACATATCTAACTAGAGCAGATTCAGAGAATGTCCTAAAAACAGAACATTTCCTTCATGAACAAAGAAAATGTTCTATGTATCATCTGAGCATGAGAATGCTGGAAATGGACTGGCATAGGATAGGTTAAGATTTTGAAAAGCGAGAGTATTGAAAAATAACATTTATTTTTGGACTCTACATTCATTTTTCATGCAATACTGACGAGATACAACTTCCATACATATTGATTGAAAGAACTACAAGAAATAAATGATCACAGAATTACGAGGATGTAGAAATAATAATAACACTAATCTTAGCCATCTTCACTTACTGTACTTTCTTTGCAAAGATACTTACTTCTATCTTATAGTAATAAAATTATTGGTCACATATAAGTAAAATAACTTAAAAATTACTTAAATGTATCTGCTACAGTCTTAAAGAATCCGATTTTAACACTTAACTATTCTTGTTACATTCAGTGGACAATGTGTTTGCTAATATTGAATATTATTTTCTTTCATAATTAACAAGAGAGGGTAACTTCTAATGGTCAAAATATAAAATCAATAAAAAGAGGTATTCTAAATAAGATGATACAAACGTGATCACCATTTGGATAAATGCTGACTGGCAGTGTTTATAAAATATAAAAACAATGCAATCAAACAATTCAACACATAAAATATGCAAGGGCCTGCTTACAATTTTATGAGTTTATAATTATTTTAGTAGGTCATACATACATAAACAAAATAACTAGAGTTCCACAATAATTTAACAATTTTACATAATGTTGATTAGCTACTAGTATGTGCATTTTGTACCAATACTTTAGATATTTTATGTACATTTCATACATATTATTTACGAGAGTTAATAATATTTGATAATTAACAGATCAATAGAAATGACGCAAACGCGTTTATTTATGGCATTACGTTATTGGTACGGAAGTATCACAGCTAGAATGCCTCATTATACTTAGTCCATGTACTTAATTAGTGCACAACCAATTTTGAATTCATTGCTGTCTAAGCAAAAACTCGAACCTGGTTTCACACTGTATTGGTCGAAGGTACATGTTGTATTACAATCTAAATATTATAGACATATATATATCTCTTTACATTTTAAACTTAACATAAAACTGTTTGTGCTTTTTTTACATCTTCTATACAATTTAGTAACTGTAAGTAGGTAACTGGCTGTCATTTTAAACATATTCCAGACAAGCCAATCAAAATCACCTTAGTTTCCTTAAATTAAGTTTAACAACTCAATAAGATAAATAAACAAATACAATTTACTATCCAATTTATTTTAAATGTGGAACTCTAATTTTGATAAATTAATTAATTCCACCAGAGGCACAAGCATATTCTATCAAACAATTCCATAGTCCTTTTATTTAGATTTAACAATGATAAAATCCTTTGAATGTGATAATTGACTCAACATTTTTGTGATTACAATAATAGGGCCAGTTCGTACATTACATTATATAATCCAGATTCCAAGAAATAGATTTTTGATGTAAATGTTTTCTAAAATTAAGTACATAAATTCGAAAGTGATAAAACGATTGACAAAGTAATATGTATATACAGATAGAATTGGATAATATTTATAATGATGAAAACAAGGCCATACTCTATGCGTTACAAAATGGGCTCACATATCAAAGGATAACTTTCTTTAGAGAGAAATCAACACGTTTTGTTATTGTACTCAGAAGTAAGCATTCGAGAAATGTTAAAGGCTATTCACACAATAAAAATACTACTATTAACCTTATAATGATATACCTAACAACATTGAGCCTCAAACCAATCTAATGATATGTACACCTTATGGTAGTCATCCTAAGAATGTATTAAAGTTATCTACTTCTGAATTTATAAAATAATAATACCATAAGAGATTGTTGGGCTTGCAGATACATAAAAATCATTCTTAGAACTTTATTGACCATTTGAGGTTATTCATCAGTCCTTCATCACGTTTTAAACCTAAAATAATATACATAAATATGTCAAAAAGTAAAATAAAAAAGATTAATTAGATTTTATGAACTTTCATAAACTCTAATCAAACTTTCACATGGAGAGAGACTTTTAAATGCATTACAGTAAGGTTAACAAAAGTAATATAATGTGATCTCATTCATCACCAAATTGTATTCTGGCTTTAACATTTAAATTTGATCATAACACAATAACATTTAACGAATGCATTGAAAATCTTAACCTATTTAAAACACACAAAAATATACTCGATCTAAAACATTATTGTTACATACATCACAATACTTAGGACACTTTTAGTCTAAAATTCGTTGCGACCCTGGGTGTAATCCTTAGATGGTTTTGGTCGGCATAAATCACACACAATCTAAATATATGTTAGGGGAATGCTTCTTTGTGGCACAGGTGGGATAGTTACAGTGCACCGAACTGCGCGGCAAGACGAGTCCGACCTATTGAAATAAACATTAATACAAAAATCTATATTTCAAATAGTAACCTATATTTCTAATAGTCTGGTAAACAAAGCGTCAGATAAAGTAAATAACTCTGAAAAAAAAAATTATTTTTATCTCGACTTAAAAAATATTAAACTTCGTGCTGTATGTTCATTTATTGTTTACAAGTACTATTTATGTTCTGTGCTGTATCAGAGTTGTTTTTGTCGAGGGTTCACTATGTTCCTCTTGAAACAAAAAATGGGTGGTGGTGTACTAAGCTGAAACTCCTGCCTGGATACGGAAAATATAAGCGCCTTATTGGCTTAGCCAGGATACAGGCCGCCCCAGATAAGCCCTTTAATGGCTCTTATCATTAGGTGATAATGCTATAAATGTTGAAATAAGCTGTTAGATGAAGTAAACTTACGTTTCTCGTGGGTAAGCAAAGCACTTGGTAGGGGTACAGCGCTTGCTGGTGGAGAGCACCAAAGGCTATAGTTTGGAGAATCAAAAACCCGGGAACCCTGGAAACAATGGAATTCATGAAATCACCACAGATCAGATTTAAATCTGTTTCCCACCCTGAAAAACAAGTAATAATACATACACTATGTATCCTATTCAATATTTGCAGAGACCCAGTTCCCTATTATGAACTAGAATCTACAACATATACTGGAGACACCCACGTGACCACCGTATCTCGGAAGAGCATATCTGTTTTCTTATATGAATGTGCCATGCTATGAATAAATATTTTAGATTTTTTTATATTATAAAACATGAATGGTAACACTGTCTGTCCGTTACCTATTCATGTTTAAAGCAGTCTTAATGTTTTTATTAAAAGGAAATTATTGATATCAGAGAGAAGGACAAGGCTACTTTTTATCCCGAAAAACGCGTGTGCGAAACCGTGGACATAAATTAGACTTATGAAAGATATGAAAACATAAGTTTATAGTAGTATGTTACCTTCTGGCCGGGCGGGGTATCATGCACAGAGTAGTCCTCTTGTACGATAGGGATGTCCCTAACTCGAGGCACCACGACATCGCTGCATAGCGTCCATCTACTATTGCCGGTCTCGGCGAAAATTTCGTTGTATTGATGCAGAAATTCTGACACGCCTTCCAAGCCTGTTGACATATATTATATTTATAAGGTTGACAAATGCAACAAGAATTAGTCTTAAAATCATTGCGTAACCGTAAAACTAGTATTCATAATATTGACCAATAAGTTTTCAATTGAATTGAAATAGACCGATTATATTCAAGTATGTATTTTGGAATCCTAATACATACAAGTGTGTGAGGTCTTAAAAATTTCACTAAGAGGTAGGTCGTCTTGGGTTCAAATCAGTTCATTTAACTTTCGAGCCGATGACACATTCGGTCATGAGTTCATCATCGTTCATTATCACTCACAGAGAGGAATCTATGCAGCTCGTGTGTTTAGCCTAAACAGATGAAGCTATATTAAGGGTCAACTCACATCGATACGCGAGGCATGATCTCGAGACGCAGCGCGGCGACGCGTTTTCCTATTATGTTAAGGCGCTACCCCGACCCGATCAGAGCCGCCACCTAGTTTATCGTATTATTGCGGTATATAAAGGAATTTTCAAAAATACCTTGGCCCGTTTGTGATACCTATTATAAGCTTATTTTTAATGCCGCTGTCATATTTTTATATGTGTTGTATAGCGTAGGAGGAGATGCGAACCAAGTTTGGTGGCCAAAAAGGGCAACTTTGTTTAACGTAATAATACGATAAAATAGGTGGCGGCGCTAGTTTGGGTCATGGAACCGCCTTAATAAAATGTTTTTTTTTACGTAGTAAATAAAATTATGTTTTAATCACAATCTTAAAAATTGCGCAGCGTCGCGTCTCGGTGTGCGCTGACCCTAAGTCTTGTCAAAGAGAGAGTATCCCAGCGTAGAACATATAAGCTATTTTATCCCTGAAAAACGTGCGTAGCCGTGGGCGGAAGCCAGTACACAATAGATAGTAAAAAACTCACCAGTCTCAGCGCCCGGGAACAACGGCTCAAAACGGTTAGTATACTCCAGGTACACCTCCATCAGGGTCAGCGGTGTACCCTTATCCGCGAAGATCTGCGCCAGACGCCAAATAGTGCGCCAAGCCGGCATCAGAATGACTCTAGAATCTTCTATGCGTAAGATCCCTGCCGCGGCTAACTGGAGTAAGTCCGGCGAGGTTGCGGTGAAGCGGCGGTAGGTTACGTTGAAGTATTCGTGGGTGGAACCGCGCGCGACGCTTCGATCTCCGCAAAGGGCGGCGCAGGCGCTTAGAGCGACGCCTGCTAAGCGGGTGGGCGCGATTACCGTTCCGTTTTCGATGTAACCACCCGCGGCGTAAACAAACTCTTTTAGAGTTGAAACGTTGAGGATGTCCGGCTGTAAGGGTAATTCGATTGTACAATAGGCAAAGCACTGTTATATTATAGAGTTTAGAATTTAATTGATTATATTCTATAAAATGGTCAGCAAAATATGGGATTAGGCAAGCATGCAAGATCAAATAATCAGATTTATCTTTTACGAGATTAGATTGGAGCACATCGAAAGAAGTTGCTTCGTCATCGTCACCACAAGCTATAAGTAAGTCACCCACAGCTCAATATAAGTTGCACATCATCATTGGACTCCGCTACAATAAGACCAGCCTATAACAATCCTCTACTGGAACTAGGCCTCCCATATAAGCGCCTTATTGGCTCTTCTCATTAGGGGGTAGGGGGTAATACCATAATCTCCTCTAGGCAAGCGAGTTGGGGATAGCAGGTCACGGCTTTTTTCGGACCGCCAATGCTGCTGCCCGTGGACGGCTAAGAGATATTGAAGTAGCACAGAAGTAAAGTTAAAATCTTACCAACGGAGGCGAACCAAACTGCCTCGCATACGTCAAAGGCAGCGTTTGCAGCAGCACCGGACCCAACGCTCTCAACCGCTGAGCAATCACTGGCTTCGCTGTTCGAGCGGCCAGTTTCACAGCTCTTTCGCCGTTGATTTCAGCAGAGATGGAAACCGTTTCAGGGATCAGCTCGAATAGGTCGATCAGTTTGACGCAGCCGTAGTGGGCGACGCGGAGTTGCCGGCCGAAATGAGCGTGGTAGGCGGGAACGAAGCGGGAGAATTCCATGCGGAGGTTTGGTGTGTGGCAGAGAAGCTCGACAGTCTGTAATAGAAATAGCAGTATACATAAGTCTCAGATTAATATGAAACCTTCATGATTTTTCCCCACCAGTGAATTGGGAGTAGCAGCATACTCCAGAGGGACACTAAACTGACTACCCAGCATGCTAATGCCAGCATCTACCTAGTGTTGAACATTCATATCTGGCAGCGAGATGAATAGTGTAAGTGTTAAAAAAATCACAGAAGAAAGCTGCTGTCATCCCTCTGGTAATTTCTCTTGGTTCTTACGACATCCACTGTGTCATCCAAGTGATGTCGGCCATTCGTTTAGCAAATTGAATAGGTAAAAACAGACAAAATTTACCTGTTGGGCGAAATGCACAGTCCGTGCTTTCTCCTCCTCGGTAGGCGCACGCCTCGGCAGCGAGATCGTCCCATCAGCCGCCACAGATATAGCCTGCGGGCTCACTCGCTCCATCAACTCCGGCAGCGTACAAACGCCGTAGTCGACTGGCGTGAACATTCGACCGTACGTAGCTTGGAAGAGTTGGGGTATGTCGTGCATTAGTATGGCTCGGCCGGGCTGTGTCTTCAGTAGTTTGACTAGATCGGACGTCCAGCGGCGGCCTTGGGCGGCGCACGATATTGTTATTACTCGTGATGAGCCAGAGCCGAGTACCTGAGGAGGAATAGACAACTTAAAATTCAAGTCGTGGGGAACTTTTTGTGGGTAGAACAAACAAATAAGGCTACATTAAAGCTGCAAGAAATTATGGGGTTATGGTTGTCGGGGAAATTACAAGAAATCTTAATACATGATGGGTGTAATGTTACTGGGTACAGTATCGTTAACACCAAGTGTTAAGATATGCAGAGATTTCTCATCGCTGTCTGCATTGAAGGGAACAATAGCGCACGTGATTATAGAGTTAATACAAACAGAAAAAGCTACTACACTTACAACAATAGTATTGCCCAAAGCTGAGAGGAGATCAGGTAGCTTCGTGAAACCATAATCGGCGACCCGGCATTGGCGGCCGAAGTGGTGGTGAAATGCAGGGATTAGTCTAAAACAAGAACGTCAATAAAATGCCTTTTTTTGCTTAGTGCAATAAATGATATTCTACTTATTCTATTATTTTTAAATGACTTAGAACTTCTAGAAATTCTGGAATGTGACCATTTTCTATTACTTCTCAAACAAGAACATCAACAAAATCACTAAAGAACTTCTAGAAAGTTTTAGAATGTGACCATTTTCTATAGCTCATTTTATATAACTTACTTGCTAAAAGGTATGGAACACTTTGGTGCGGTACGCAGGAGATCAATGAGCTCTCGCTCAAACAAAGCCAGCATCGGCTCTAAGGCAGGTGCGGTCCGGGGCCGATCGCTATGACCGCTTGACCGCGAACTTTCACCTGCAAATAATTATTATTTAAGAGAAAGAAACAACAAAACGTAAGCTATAACCAGTTACTGACTTGCAGTTTAGCAAACATCGCTGGTCTTTCGTCAGAGCCGTTTGTCTGACAAAATTCATAATCATTATATTCATAATTTTCACGCGGAATTCAGAAATTTTAGGGAGAACTAGTTTTGGAATTCAGTAGTTCTAGCAACTTGAGTTGCAGCCTTTATTGTCTGAAGCCACATCAATGTGTTTTCAATTAAGCAAATATAAAAAAGTTTGGTAGCCCATACACCACCAACAACACATTAGAATGGTATCCATTCAAACACAAAACTGCCACAGACATACGAAGATACACTGCCCCTTGGTCCGCTGAGTGAGATACCTGTAAGGGCTTCCTCAACCTCGAGTGCAGGCGCACTGCAACTCCAGAGTAAATAGCGGTGGGGAGGTCTAATCATAGCATTCAACAAAATTGGCAATGAATGTTATTTTAAAATGACTTACTCTGACTACAAAACGAAGGCGGTGAATCAGGGCCCTCGGTCCGCCAAGTGAGATGCCTGGAAGGGCTGTCCTTGATCTCGAGTGTGGGCGCACTGCGAAGCAGCAACTCCAGGGGGACGCCACGGCGAGGGTCCGGGAATAGCGGGGGGAAGGTCGCTTCGTAGCATTCCATGAAACTGTTCGAAATATTTTAAATAATTAATATTCGTTTAAAATAAGTTACATAAGTGCCGAAACAATAGTAGAATTACACGTACAAGTGCGTAATTAGAGCAGATATTAGAATCGTCTGCGTTCGGATTATGGGTCAGACTGCACTGCAAAAAAGCACGCGATTTAAATTTGTATGCTGCATAAACACAGCCACCTCCATTACACTGGCTGCAGTATTCTTCTACCGTCTCCTTGGACCATACTAATTGTGAATGTTTTAATACAAACAGAGATAAATCTCACCTTAACAACGGCAAGAGTCCTCCATGATTCTCCAGCAATAAGTTTGCATGCTGCGCTAACACAGCCACCTCCATAAACACTGGCTGCAGTATCCTACTACCGTCTTCTTGGATCATACTGAGTGACGCGTGAATGTGACATTTCCATGGAGCTTCTTCCATCTCGGCGGTTGTGACTGGCGTTAGGTCGACTAGTTGAACCATGCGGCCGAAACCTAGGTAAATGAAGAGAATATTAAAATAAATGGTGACCTGTAACACAGGTTTTTTACAAACTTAACAGTGAATTTATTCTTAATGAGAAATAAAACATTCTTAAACCTGAAACATCAGAAATCGAAGATTAACGCGATTACATACTCATGTGCCGTGGAGTCGCCTACGAATATCGACCCCTCCAACTCAACCCGTGGATGTCATAAGAGCCGACTAAGGGAACCTACCAGAGGAAGGGCAGCAGCTTCCTTCTGAGTATTTTTAAACACCAACACTGCGATCACCAATGCGCCTGCCAAGCGTGGTGATTATGGCAAATCCCCCCTACATGTGAGACCATCCACTCGATGGACCGACGACATCGTAGCGGTCGCAGGGAGTCGATGGAGGGAGGCGGCTCGGGACCACCTCTATTTGTGGCGTCGTACGGGGGAGGCCTATGTCCAGCAGTGGACGTGTATGGGCTGATGATGATGACATACTCATGAATAGTTTATTATAATAATTTTCGCGTAAGTTTGAAAACTTTCTGATCAATCAACCAGTGATTTAAATAGTCGTAGAACATCCTTCACGTACTACAGCTGTGACCTTTAGTTTAGCAATATCCGAGGTAGTGAGAGTGTAGCAATGGCGACTGGCGTAGGCGTCGCGCAGGCGCAGCAACGGCAGAGCATATCCCTTGTGGTTCAACAGGATCGTGCGGAGATGGGCGCGTAAGATGTCTAGCTAGATTAGTTTACCTTCATGTATAACGACGGTGTCCTTCACTTTAGCGATATCCGAGGTAGTGAGAGCGCAGCAATGGCGGCTGGCGTAGGCGTCGCGCAGGCGCAGCAACGGCAGGGCATGTCCCTTGTGGTCCAACAGGATCGCGCGGAGACGGGCGCGTAACACGTCTAGATTCGGAGCTGGGGATGGACGACCGAGGGATAGCTCGAGCCTGCGACCTGTGAAACAAGAATTCACGTTTATATTTGAAATTTTCAACCAAAATTCAAGTTTTGGTTGGCCGCCACACCACGACGCACAGGAAGAAATTTTCGAATTCTACAAGCTTGAATATGCTTGAAGAATTTTAAGAAAGGAAAAATATCAGAGTTGTTATATCGGAATACACTTGATACAGTTGAACTTGAAGAATTGAAATGTGTGCTGTGCAAGTTCACGATCGATAGCTAACGTACGAATAATTTATGAGTGCTTCATCACTCTCAATTTGCATAGAAAGTTAAAGCAAAGAGTGAAGAGAATGAAATTATTTCTAAGTATTATTTGATTTCAAATATGTAACGTATTTTTTGTTTAGTGTATTTTTATACATTTATTAAGTATGGTCATATGGAAATGTACACTACTGATTCTTGTTTCTATTAAAATGTGTTTTACCTGTCCACTGGTGCTCCAGCCTCCGCTTGTGGACGCGCGCTATGGCCAGCCGCGCGTCGTGTTCTGACCGCAGCACGACAGAGGCGAGCGGCCCGTCGCTAGCCGCCCACACAGACACACGGACCACCGGCACGTATTGAGACAGCAGTTTTGTTAGCATTTCCTGTAGAAGAAAATATGTATTTGCTATTTATCTTGGAAAGAGATTGACAACTGAGAGATTGTTCACTTATACAGCCTAAAGACGAGATCAGAAGCGAGGGGCGTGGAGGTGGCTTGGTAAAATAGAATTAAATGGGTCTTGATGAGGTGCTTTCTCTATCTTTTTTTATTGAGCTGGTACAGAAATACATTTCCAATAACACTAGTTTATAAAAGGGCTCAGAGTCTAAACCTCTGAATAGGCGGCACCTCAAGGGTACAAGGCAGTTACAGTTCGCTGACACTCGAAAATTCCGAGTATGAAGTCCGCGCTGCAGTCCTTTGCCACGCTCTTTTCGCTGACGCTGGAGAGGCAGCTGTCGTCACTCAGGGAGAATAAAAATAGATGTGATGTGGTGAACAGTTGTTATCTGTAAGACAACAGGCTCATACGGCGGCTGATTGGAGACGGTGAGCTCCGCACTGCAGTCTTCTGCCTCGCTCTGTTCGCTAACACTGGAGAGGCGGCTGTCGTCACTCAGGTAGAATAAAAATAAATGTGGTGAATAGTAACCTGTATGACAGGAGGGTCGTACGGCGGTAGATTGGCGACGGTGAGCTCCGCGTTGCAGTCCTCAGCCTCGCTCTGTTCGCTGACGCTGGATGAGTTCCAAGGAGAGGCGGCGCGGAGGCGGCTGTCGTCGCCGCTGATGCTTGAAGAGCAGCCCGATCGATCTAAATTCACAGAGCCTGTGGACATTTTATGAAATAATTAAATAGGACCGGACATAATGAAGCGACGGACGACGACGAAATGGAGCCTATACCCGGAAGTGGGTGCTCACGAGCTGATTAGAAAAGAATCAGGACCTGATCTATTACACTTTTTTCATTATCTAGCTAGCCGAGGTAAATCTAAAGTAACCGTAAGTTTACAATGAAGATACATCAATTGTTGCAGTTTACAAAACCCGGCCGAGACTGTAGAAAGGAATCGTTGACCAAAGATGCCACGCCAATGATCTTTTGTAGATGTCCAGTCCAGCCAATTATGATGACTATGATGCACAATGTCTAGGATGGGAAACAAGTTCTAAGTCTAAATGCAGATAAAGGAAGGTAGGGAAATGTTTGTAAGCAAAACTAGCTCGCTTGGCGTCGAGTTTCGAGACGCGCAAGACGCGGCAACAGAGTGAATTATAGGTTAAGTATGGGCGGTGTGTTTAGAAACATTGTACATCTGATTTGGCTAGAATAGGATTATGGTTACTCACCATGGGTGCCCCTGATCTTCCTCGGCTTAGGCGCTGCCGGCATGCAGAAGTCGAGCGGCTGTGGAGTGCACGTCGGCAGTTGCTGAAGCGCGAGCGCCCATTCCTTAGCGGCGCTGTTATCTACCGGAGGCGGTTCCTGATGGACATGCCATTGATAAGTAATTGTAATATATTATTTATTTATTATAGTTGAGCCTAATTCAGAAAAATATGTCTATTAGATTAGTGTACTAGAAAGTCGAGTCAAAACAAAACAAGCAGGTCACCCAGAATTAGAAACAACATTTGGGAAAAATAAGAGATTTTGGGCTAAAAATCAATATTTTCCCAAATGCTCCTCAAATATGAATGAATCTAAGTTGGTTTTATCATGGGATCATAGGAAATAATAGTTCACGATTTGCGGCAAATAACTGTTCCATTATTTCTAATCCAGAAAACAGAAAAAAAAAATTAATCTCGCGCCAACACTAAACAATAAAATTTAAATGAAATTCAGATTTTAATCAATCAAAGTTTTAACATATTTTTAGTAAAATAGCGTAAGGTAAAATTTTCTCTGGTTCAAGGCTTGAGAACTTACCTGCTGTGTCAGCGGTGTTGAAGGCGGCTGGGGCGGTATCGTAGGCGGCGCGGTATTGTAGCCTTCATCGCTTGAGTACGTCGGCGGCTGTACGCCTCGTATATACCGAGTGTGTATCTTACGTCCAAATACATCTTCTCCGTCCATACGTTTCAGAGCCCTGTAAGTATTATTAAAATGAGAAGTTGAACAACGAACATATTATGGGTTTAGTAGGGTCATAGGCATGTGGTCATAGGCTCATACACACAGCATCCGTTTTTTTCCGATTTATGAAAAAATCGTTTACTGGATCCGGAATACTGTCAGGTGTGTGAACTCCCTCCTACAACTACATACGCCATCACGGGAAAGTAAACGGATCCAGTAAAACGGATGCTGTGTGAATGAGCCCTCATTTGAACCAGCGGCTTTGCATGAGTTTTTCATGACCTACCATGAGGCTACGTCCTTACTCAGGATACAATATATATATAGCTTCTTTTTAATTTCATTTAGATGCCTTCAGCCGGTATGTCGGGATCAGACCTTAGTTTACTTTTGTTACAAACCCTACTAGTCCAGTCATATTAGGAGTTGCACCTCGGAATGAAAGATAATAAGTTATAAACTTTCAAACACCTTTATTTTGACATTATAAAAGTTGTCTCAAAAGTCTCATAAAATCTCGTGTCCGCGTCTAAAGATATTTAAGGTACACAAAAATCAGGTTTTGCAAATATCTTCTTTCCTATAGTTACCTCTTATGACAACCACACTTTTTATAAAATTATAGAAATAAAATTCTCTACAACTTTTGTCCCAAACATTTTTTCATATACTCATTTGTATACTCAACCGTTTTTGAGAGAGGGCGGAGAGCACGCCGCGCTTATCTATTCACATCATAATCCAAGGTAAGTTCAGATAGCTAAAACGTTGTATATCATAAAAAATATATAATTATGAATAATTTTCATTGTTTATTGAATTAAGCGAATTTTGCAAATTATGTGAAAAGATAAGAGCGGCGCGCTCTCCGCCTTCTATCTCAAAAATGGTTGAGAATATGAAACTAAGTTTAGGACTAAAGTTGTAGAGAATTGTATTTCTATAATACATGTGATGAATTTTTATAATACATGTAATGTCTTTAAAGGTAAAGGAAACGAGATATTAGCAAAAAAACTGATTTTGTGACCTTGAATATCTTAAGACGCGGACACGAGATTTTATGAGACTTTAGAGACAACTTTCGGAATGCCGAAATAAAGTTTTTTACAAGTTTGTTATTCTTACATTCCGAGGTTGACCCTCTTTTTTGACCTAAGTGACTGGACTATACGTGCATATTATGTAACTGCATTATGAATTTTGGCTAGAAAATAAACCATCCACAATGAACCTCTTAGTTAGTTACGTTTACATTGCAGTGATATATTTACATATGTTAAATATATCACTGCAAAGTTAATTAAAAACAATCAATTCTTATGTATGATTATGATTAATCATCAAAATAACTAAGTTAGGTACCAACAGGCTCCTATCTATCCAACCTACAAGCAGACCTTTCAACATACATAACAAGACAAGTAATGTTGTATTCATGAAAGACAGATAACATGATAATGATTACAAACGTTTTCTTTCAAATCGCATAGTCACCCGTTATCGCGTGGGTGATTATGTGATTAAACAAAACACTATACCTACTATCACATTAATAAAACCGGCTAATGGCTGAGTAATTCACACACGGAGGGTTTCTTACTATCGAATAAAACTATTTCGTAAAACAAACCCTAATAAAAAAAAATAGTGTTCGAAAATACAAAATGACGCAGTCTCATCCATGTACTGTCCGCGCCCAACGTTACTTAACTTCGATGACCGGTACTCACCATGGCAATGATCGTTGGCCCTCTTATTTATTACTTAAATTTATTCTAATAGTTTTATTATTATTTGTTGTTACGAAGGCTATAGACATCCTGACAAAACTGTCTACCTAATACGGTTCGTGAGATACAGCCCGCTGAAGGGTGGACGGACAGACTGACAGACAGCGGAGACTTAATAACACTTACTTTACTAACACACAATAATAAACCCTTTGGGTACGGATAGTACGGAATCCTAGAAAAGCAATAAAGTACGTCAAACATTTTGTGTAGGTTAAGGAATAAGGCTTTTGTAAGCCTCACACTAGGGTAAATATTTGAATGTAATTATAGGTATTATCATGGCCTATGTCCAGCAGTGGACGTGTATGGGCTGGTATGAATGAATAGGTATTATATTTAAATCAATATTTAAGAAATTAAATCCATAAAACTGATTACAAAACAAACTTTCCACATATTATATTCAATAAATCAACGTAAAACGTTACGTAATACGATACTGAAATTCAATAAATATAAAGACTTGAAATTTCAACCAAAAATTCAAAAGTCGTAATTCATAACCGTCACTATGACTCATTCAAGTGCCGTTACAAATTGTATTCGCATAAAATAATTTTGACGAGTTTTTCGCTAATTTCTCTCCAGTATAATATAATAAATGACTTTCTATTTATCATTAGTGTAAAAATCGGTGAAAGCATGAATTGCATTCTATTTACGCCTTTTCGTTTGGGCGCGAAAATTGGTGAATTGTTCCACTAACACCGAAAAGATGAAAACAAATTGCTGATTTTATTACGTTTTTAGCTAAACAGTTGAATAAATGATTGAGAAACAGATGATTGTCGACATCAACCTATCTGTCCACGAGTACAAAATTAGACTAGAAGATTTGACGATGACCCAAAATCATAATAGCATAGCATCTTTCTATGTCGATTAAGATTAGATACTGGACTATAAGTGTAGCTTAGTAATAAGCGCGAACTTTGCTGACTTATGATTCATATCATCTCGTACTGAAGTTGGAAATGACAAAATTTCACCAAAAGTAATAAACATGCTATTTTTAATAACCTGAATTCTAGAACTTTATCTGTAAAACAGGAAGATAAAACGTTACGATTTTAGGGCCTGTAAATTCAGAATAGAGAGAAACTAACGGAAAAGCCACGTAGGTATAAGATCGAGGAGAAATTCAGAAAAAAAGAATAGTATAAAAACAAAATCTTACCTTGTTAATAACATTTTGAACTACACCCAAAACCATGAATTGTTTGAAGAATTTCACAGTAATTTGTAAAAACCGTTACACCTTCGACTAAATTAATATCTCTGTTCTTGCTTGTGCCTGGATGTGCAATGAATGACCGTTTGAACTTGCACCCCTGAATCCAGAAGAAAATATAGCACAAATTGCGGGTAGTTTGGTGTAAAATGACAATATAATCATTCATTTCATTCAGTTCAATGAACTTTTCGCGCGCTAATCAAGTCGCGTGATGGTTCGTGTTCCGGTTTCTTTCAAAGGCAAAAACAACGTTCGATAAACCGATATATTTTAAATATTGGAGTGAGAGACAGTAAAGCTTAATACTTCTATTAAACTTTATATATAAGTATACTTTGGTGCAAGGCCAAGTTCACGGACGCGCAAGTTGGTCGCGCAGTAAGAAAACCTATCGATTTTATAAACTTAGTTGAAGCCTAAATTTGTCTTTATTAGTAATATTGACATAAATTAGGCTTCAAATTAGTTCTTGAAATCTAAATTGTAAGCGAACATAGTAAAAAATACGATTTAGCAGGCTTCCGTACCAAAATTCTAATGATTAGTAGCTTGACATCGCAATAACACTAATGTAATAAAAGCGAACGTTTGTATGTTTATTTACTTCTCAACGCCAAACCTACTGAACTGATTGAGCTTACATTTGAAGAATGTTTTCACCTTGTTCTCGACTTGGATTAGGTATGCCGTGAGTAAAAGCTATTACAAAGATAATACCTTGCTAGGTAAGTTCTTAGTCTTTGTATACTATATCGATAACTTGAAAATTTTTGATTACTTGCAATTGCAACCAATCTTGCAACTGTACAATATCACCTCATTTCACTCTACCTTCATTCTGCCCGTGGCTTCGCACGTATTTTTCCTGGATAAAAATCCTATGGCTTTACCAGTATAAAATCTACGGCTGAACGGATTTTAAAGAAATTTGGCATGAAAACGTTACACACTTGAGTTTCTTTCGCATTCGCTTTTACCCGCGGCAAGTAGAAAATCACAGGAAGACATATACGATACTATTATTGCCAGCTTAAAACTGGGAAACAATTTACAAATGAAACAATAACAACATGGGTGATCATTGGCGGTCTTATCGCTCAAGAGCGATCTCTGCCAGACAACCTGGTAGTACGATTGATTATTATTAATAGCGGCAGTACAAGCTCGGCGATTCACCCCGAGACAGGCCAAGCAAGAGTATGTGCATGGTGCACTCATATCACTTCGGGATTCCTCGTAGGCTCTCGCCTTTTCTCGGCCACAGTTCAAGAGACGGCTAATTGTCACATTTTTGTACCAAATAGTTTGTTAATTGTTATGTTAAGTGTGCAATAAAGCATTTTTTATCCATCTATCTATTTACCATAGATTTGAGTTTTGAGCTTTAGTGATAATAATAGCCGTGATAGTTTTAAAGTTTTATTCTAGGAGACATATTTGCAAGTGTGTACTGCCGGCATGGATTATTGTGCAATAGACCTCAATAAACCTCATCATCATCACTAGGGTTGGGGATTCACCTTCACCCACTCTTAGGTAGCTCCATTATATAATGATGATATACCTAAGGTACGGCATTCCGAAACACCAATGGTGGCACTCGGCACGTCATCATTGCCATCGGCGAATGAGAAGATGAATCTGTTTTCTGGTGTTACCATTAGCGTAAAATCGTAACTCCCCGAGGTTCTTGTATTTTCTGTGTGAATCTGATAAAATTGTGGTTTTTTATTTACCAATTATTTATCATATTGACTCGTGTTTAACTAACGCTGTTTTGACCGATATAACAAACATAATAGACGATCGACATATTTTTATTGATTTTTCAATTGATCCTTATCACATTTTTTCCCAACTTATACGTTTTGTTGAAATGAAGTGGCAACTGGACAGTGACGTGGCAAGTGTCACTCCTGGAGTGCCAAACCTTGTTATCTTGAATCATGGGTTCACACTATGGTGCCAGATTGGGAGATAAGAATGAGTTGTAAAGAACTTACCTTGCAGCATGGATCGGTGTAGGAAACCTTATCGTAGCGATGCTAGCCGCAACCTTCTGGACTTTCCCTCCACAATTATCCGCTAGCCTTTTCAAACGCCACTTGATTTTTTCGTGCGGCTGGTTGTATGGTAGGTTCCAAACCACTAATATGCATGTAAGGTCGTCTTCGTCATTTGAAGGGAAAAGGGACTGTTGAAAAGAAAGTTATGTTAGGCCTTGGTTGATTATTATTGGAGAATTTAGGTACCTACCTACAGAAACCAATACTGAATACATGCAATTGTTTATGTTTGTAAATATATACGGATAAGTAAAATTTGAACCATAGTATTATAGTTTATAACTTATTCAAGACTTTGTTTAATGTTTACAGTAGGTTGATTATGTGAACATTCTCGATTTGGGTCAATCTTATCAGCATAACAAAACAAAAGGCGCATATTGCTTCTTTGTAATTCGGGTGTTTATATATATAACGAAATAACTCAATTCAATCTATTTTCTTTTGTTTGAAATATAATTAAGACTAAAAATATGCACAATATTGATCCCGTCTACGTCGACGTAGGTATGTACATTTATGCAGGTAAGTTTTCATTACGCAATACAATTTCTTATGCATCACACAATAGTTCTAGCCTGTAGGTATGTTTCTTGTTTACAAAGATTGCTTTATCAATCCAAAACACTCGCGTATTACTGACGTACCTATAGCGTAAAGGCACACCTGATTAGAAAATCGTACCTACTATTGATACGGAAAATCCATTATCAATAATTTCATCATCAGCCCGTATACGTCCACTGCTGAACATAGGCCTCCCTCAAACGACGCCACGAATAGCGGTTCTGAGCCGCCTCCATCCAACGTATCTCTGCGACCGCTACGATGTCGTCGGTACATCGAGTGGGATGTCTGGAAAACTTCCGCATTGCATCACGGTCCTCGGCCACTCGAGAACCTTTACTCACCAACGGTTATCGGTTTTACGAGCTATATGGCCTGCCCATCGCCACTTCAGCCTGCTAGTTCTGAGAGCTATGTCGGTAACTTTGGTTCTTCTACGGATTTCCGTATTCCGGACTTGCGTAGAGAAACTCCGAGCATAGCTCTCTCCATAGCTCGCTGGGTGACTGAGCTTCTGAATGATCAATAGACAATTTAAAAAACTAATATACTAACTATATTGTATGCAGCCTCAAGCATGTCCTATATTATATGGCGAAGTATTGCGTATCCAAATGCAGTCACTTTATTGCATAGTGAAAGAGTGCATATGATATTATTTTCAAGTAGGAAAGGATATAGGTAGGTACAGGTCGCGTCACGGTTTAATAAGGCTGACCTTGATACGCATAAGTCGATTTTTAGATTATTACACCTGCGCAGAACCCCTCTCCACTTTCGCCGAGCGTTATTAAACCGTGACGAGCCCTGTAGTTCAATTTACAAATTATGCATTGAAGAACTTAGAGCAGCACGATAGTCTGTTATGTGATGTACCTTTCCATTCCTTGGCAGTGAGGCCGTCAGCTGATTATAACAGTAATGCGAAGATGCACACGCAATTAAGGCAGATGATGTATTCTCTTTATGCACCAAGATTACTTCCATATTTTTCCTAATAAATAAACATAAGTTTTAGAACATAGAATAGCTTCAAAGTACAAGCCAGGAACAAATATTTCTTTGATAACTCAGAACAAAAAGTTATCATTGAGCTTTGAGCTTTGAGAAAGGCGAAAAGGGTTTTAAGATTTTTGCCGTAACATCGTCCACCACTGGTTTTTTTTTCGAATTGCGGCACTCAATGTGAATTATGTATTTGGATAAAGGACACAACATATAGAAAAATATTCTAAAGCATCAGGCAGGTATTGAGATATAAAAACACATAAAAATAAAAAAATATTAAAATAATAGTTACTTTCTTTTTGTGTCTGTGTTAGGGGTATAGTATTTCGCACAATGTTGAAAAAGAAAAATTGGTTACTGATGTTAGGGTCACCCTCAATACAAAAATATTCAAACCCCTTTGTGAAACAAGCCATAAAATGTTAACTTTCTGATGAAGTTGCAAGGAAAAGTACACAGTTTATGCATTATGTCAATATAAGTGTGTTAGCAAGGTTTTCAATAATTTATGAGGCTTTTACCTATGTCTAAAGTCACTGAGGTCAGCGGCAAAGTTGATATCTCCTGAGATCAATAGTAAGGCAGCGGGAGCACTGTGTAGTTCACTAAACCTCCTCATGCATTGCCTCAATTTGTCATCAGCTGCATTCTTTTGAGTTCCACATACATGTATCAGGCTAATCTGTCAACAAATACTTACTTAGTTTTATTGATGTTACTTTAGCAGGTGTTTACATACAAGTAGGATGATAAAAGTAAAAAATTGTTTGTGTAGTTAGGTGATTTAACTAAAAAAAAAACAATGTAAGATTAAATATTTACTATCTTTCAATGTTTTGATAACTTTTAGTGACATTATTGTTTTAGGTGACTACTGAAGAAGCAGGCTGATTAGAAATAAAAAAAGAAATATGTTTTAGTGTAATTTTTGTACATGAAGTGGACCGGTGAATATGTAGGAGGTTTATAATTTACAAAATGGTCAAGGAAACACAAGTATTGTGTTATAAATTAATACAATTTTAAGTTTAAAAGTCAGTGGGTTTTCTTACTTGAGCATCATTTAGTTCTTGAAGCCTGAAAGCAACTTCTTTTCTAACATCACACACAACCACAAAGTCAGCCTCCCTGCGTCCATTTAGAAATTTGGCACGGATAGCTGCTACTACATCTATGGCGGAACATCCTCGAGGTATCTACAAACATACAATAACACATTACAAGGTATTCAGGTCATGTGTACTACACAGAAACAGGCAGAATTGAAGTTTTGGCAGTGAAGGTACATAAAGTAATTTAAGATAAAACTTGTCCCAAAATACTGTGTACCAAGTACCATGTACCACCTACATATGTCTATTGATTTTACTAACTGTGAAATCTTTGTCCATAGAGAGAAGGTCAAATTTACTTGAACACAAAAACAGCTGGTCATGATAATGGCAGACAAAATTTAGTGATTACTAGCTGCTGCCCGCGCCTTCACCTGCATTTAATAGGGGTAAAAAATAGCCTACATATATGTTATTCCAGATCCCAAACTATAGCCATACCAAATTTCAGCCGAATCGGTTCAGTAGTTTTTGCGTGAAAGAGTAATAAATATCCATACATCCATACAAACTTTGACATTTATAATATTAGAAGGATAATCATTTATTCAGTTGTTTCATTTCATCATAGAGTTCTTAAGATATTGGACATAGGCAAGCCTCCATAGAATAATTTAGATGTTGAGTCAAGTCACTAAAAATGAAATACATTTGTATTCTAATACTATAAAGGAAGTAGGTAACACTAATACCTTACCTGGCAATTCTCAATATCCCAAAATATGCCAATAGGCACACTGCTCGGCTTTATCTTGTGGTGCCGAAACCTTGATCTGACTCTTGGCCTTTCATGAGTAACTCCCTCATCATTGCTACCTGCTTCATCGGATGATTCAGCCTCTATATCTGACACAATGACACAATATAGAATGGTTTCAAACATACCACTTAATTAAAGTTTATACATGATACTGTTTTCTATAACCCTGGGACATCATTATGACATGGCAATACTAGAGTCTCTTGATGGACTTGGGTCATTGAAGTTATGTGTAAAGAATTATGTTAAACATAATTTTCAGTGAGCATTTTACGAATGTTATAGAAAATTCTACAGACTTAACTTGACTTCTTTGATTGGCAATATGTGTCTGGTTTGCCACTTTGCCAATTTCATAAATTAAAAATCCCAAAGCATCAATATTGCTGTCAAATTACAGCTGATGACCAAAACATTTCCTGTTTCAATTTGGCTGATTTCCGAGAAAATAACGGAAAAAATAACCATTTATCTCGCGTGGATAAATTTAGGTCAACCTTCGTGTGGGTACGAGTAAACTTAACTCGTGTGATTTGATAACGAAAATGCAAATATTTACCCGTAATCCACATCCGAGGAGGAAGTGGTATTTTCATTGCAGGGCTCAAAACAGTTGGGGCAAGACCTTGAGCTGAATGACTTCTAGTTCCCCTGGACCGAGACTCCTCAAAATTGTCGAAATTTCTCGACAAACTCATCGTTATTATAGTTCTCGAGCTATTTTTCAAAAAAGAAAGTAATCCAACATATGTTGGAGAAAAAAACAATGGCTTACAGTGATATGAACCACTGCGCGTCACAGTAACTAAAACGTTAAACTAAACTAAGCTTAACATTAAAAGCTTAAATCCCATGAGATTAGCGTCAAAGAAATACAATTTACATTACAAAATGTAAAAATAACTCGAACGACACAGCTACGCCATATTTGCACTTGCACGCACGCACACAAACAAAACCGAAAACGAAAACAGGAAAAGAACGAATGACTGGTAAAATCTATTCCCGATACGAATCATTCACTCACAAATTTACTCTATGAATCATAGAGCTACGAATGTAATACCTTCACAGATAAAAAAGCTTTATCTATGATATTAAATTGTTCTCGCCATAGAGTAGGGTTCGCTTACTAGGATGAAGATTTAGAACAATTTAAAAGTATTTAGCTTCTAAATGCCCTAAGGGTTCTCGTATTGTTCTCGTCAATCTTGTACACTTTACGAGAAAAATGACTTTTCATTCTACCTATCAATCAATGTCAATATGATGTCAAAGGTGCGTTGAACTCATTCCCACATTCATCTTACTCATCTCATTTCATTCATTCGTTCGCTTCTGTTGTATTCAGCGTTACCGGTGCGGACCTTTTTGGTCCGTTTCGGACTTTTTTCTGCCTCTGCGGATCTTTTGCGGACCATGAGTATTTGCGGACCTTTTCGGACCAAAACGCCTATCCAAAGGGCCTCTGTACATCCCAGAGTATACCTTAAGATTTGAAAAAACATCACCTAGTAGCTAGTACTAATGAAAAGGCCAAGAACCATGACCCATTAGGCTATAATATGTCATACTATAGCATAATGTACCATATGTAATTCTTAAAAAAATAGAACCGCTTCGTTCGTCTCTTCATCTTTTTGCGGTGAATGAATGGAATGGTGGACTGTGAGATTTTGCAAAATCAATATCGTTTGAAATTTGAATAAATTTTATGAATAGTAGTTAGCAAGGAACAAAGATGTACTAGTTTAGTACTAGTACAAACAGCGGCACGTAATTTAAGCGCTGTCTGTTATTGCGTAGAAGTAAAAAAAAAGATACCTGGGCGAGCGGCGCTAGCGGTACATTACCCATGCGCAGCTATCCCCTCCGCGTATCGCTCAGCGCTAGACTTACGTGCCGCTACTTGTACTAAAGGCAATACTGACTAAAGGCTTACGTGGTTGAATGTTATTGCGTGACGTAGGGAGATAATATAGGTCGATATCGCGTTAGGATAGATCGCTTCGTTTCCATGTATAGTGTGTATTTGAGTGTGGGAATATGAAATAATGGGAATTCTGCGGGTAGGTACAATTCAATGACATTTCTGAGAACTAAGTCACAATAATAATGTTTTTTTATCTCAGTCCTTTAAATATACCTTGTCTTTCGATTTTCAGGTTAACCTATCGATATCTTTGTAGTAAAATGTATTGAAAATAAGAGAAGTTTATTGAAGTTCTCATAGATAAAGCAGCATACAGTAAAATTCATAAGGAAGACTTAATATCCTCGCTACGCCATGCTTCACCTGGCATGGCGTAGCATTTTTGTATAAAATGCAAAAACGGACCTTTTTGTCATATTTCGGCCCAGTTTTGCGTTTGGATCGGACCTTTTTGCGTTTGACTGCCGGCAACACTGGTTGTATTCTCTTTGCGCTTCTGTGGTACGTGAGTTTGCAAAATAGTGTTTTTATAAATTCTATTTTACTTATTTCAAAGAAGACTGAGTGTAAGTATTTGATTGGATAGTTTTTGCTCTCAATCAATTAATTGCACTTGATTCACTGGTTTTGTTTTACAGAATAATGACGACAAACGGTGATATCGGTTCCATGGATTCCAGTGGCAAACTTGTAAAAATGGAAGTAAGTATAGGATTTTCTGATTGTTTTCATAAACAGCATCAATTTCTGATTATACCTCACCTACATTACCAACTTACGGATCTGAGAAAGTGTTAGAATAACACTACTGTTCCATTGCAATCTCACAACCCAAAGCCTTCTTACCTTCCCATGATTGCATACTAAAATCGTTCTAGGTAGACTACAGCACTACATGTGATGACAAGATTCCGATATGGAAGTCATGGGCATCTGAAGGCAGGGTTCAAGAGGCTATTGATCAGGCATTGGCACTTGAGAAACAAACCCGAACTGTGAGTATAAAATTCTCTCAAAACTATGGTTTTAAAATAATACTTAGCATAATTCCTTTTGTTGCCTTGCTGTGATTCCTTTGATTCACCAGATAGAATGAAGTTTGCTGGATGTAGCTATGAATTAATTGAAAATGAACATAGAATTTTCAGTTGTTAAAAGTCGTAAATGAGCTCTTTCTTTTTAGGGTGCTGATATGGTTTCGACGTCCAGAATTTTAGTAGCCATTGTCCAAATGTGCTATGAGGCTAAGAATTGGGCTGCTTTGAATGATCATATTGTTCTGCTATCTAAGAGAAGGTAAGAAAAGCAATTAGTTTTTCTTTAATCAGCCTAGTCTGGGATGAGCATGCCAGGTTAAAAGTAACTATCTATTAATGAAAGAATTTTTAAAATAAGACCTGTTAGATTTACTAACTTGCTTTCCCTCTGCAAAGTACAAAACAAAAAAACCATTTGAATCTATGTTTGGGATAAAATATATTGTCAATTCCTGGGCTCTCTGATAATGAATGGGCCAGTGATAATGAACAAAATTGAATAAGAGACTGCTTTTAAGACAGAGACTTATAAAATATTTTCCGAAAGACTTGATCACAATAAACATATATTTTTTATGCTGAAAGAGGGGTGTAATTTCTCTTGAGAACTTAAACTTTTAAGACTGTGGTGCTTCAGGGCAAAAGCGCAATAACTTGAAATTGTTATAGTTTTGCATTACCTACATTTTAGTATAGTACAATGTATATTAAAAATGCCAATGGTTTGATCAGTAATTGATATTTTTCTTAACTAATCTTACTGTCCTCCATCGGTGATGTGATGGATGATGATGATCAATCTTACTTAATAGGTACTCTTCAATCTGCACCTTCTCAAGTATGATGGTGGTCAAACACTTTAACATTATCAATTAAAAAAAATACTTTCCCAGAACTAGTTTTTGTGTTTGTGATGTCCAGCACAATGAAATCTTGGATCACTCAATTAAAATTGTTATAGTATGGGTTCGTAGGAAAACAAGGATTTTGTTGCGAATATGAGCGTTATGCCGCCTGTGTGAGAAGTACATGCAATAATTTTGTACACATACCTATTCTAAACTTGTAATGTGTATTCTTCGTAGGTGGCTCAATTACAATAAATAAATAAGTACGTGATTACCTCCTCTCCCTGAAAAAAGGAGTGGTTTTTGGGCAATTTTTGTATAGCAGCTCCTCTATTCATTCTTCAATGCGTATAGAAGATGCATAATTTATTTCCAATGACTAAAATTCTGTCGTCTTATTGTCATTTTGGTTATATATTATCATTTACTTTCAGGTCCCAGCTCAAACAAGCTGTTGTCAAAATGGTGCAAGAATGCTGCACCTATGTGGATAAAACCCCTGATAAAGAAACAAAAATTAAACTCATAGAAACATTAAGAACCATCACTGAGGGTAAAATCTATGTTGAAGTTGAGCGCGCTAGGTTGACTCATATCTTGGCCAAGTTAAGGGAGGAAGAGAATAATGTAGCTGAAGCAGCAAAGATTATTCAAGAGTTGCAAGTTGAGACATATGGTTCTATGGATAAGCGCGAGAAAGTTGAATTGATCTTGGAGCAAATGAGACTATGTCTAGCCATCAAGGACTATGTCCGTACACAGATTATTTCCAAGAAGATCAACACTAAGTTCTTTGAGGAAGATGATACTAAAGTAAGATTTTACCTTACTTTTTATTATGAAAGCCTTCACAGGCATGTAATTTATTATTTATGTCACCAAGTTCTTTTATATAGCTGATAGGTATTACAGGCGTACTTAAAGAATGGGATTGAGAACGACATCATTTCCCATGCTGTCCCGCTCCTCGCGAATATGATCTGAGGCGATAAAAGCCAATAAAGTGCTTATTAGGGAGAGGTCTGCGTCCACCAATTAACTAGTTTAGTATGAAGATGAGAGAGAGATAGTTTGGGTACAAATAGATAAATATGGATATTGAGTAAAACTTATACCTCCAATCTGATCTTCCAGGAGCTGAAGGAGAAGTTCTACCGTCTAATGATAGCGGTGGACCAGCACAACAGCGCATACCTCTCAGTCTGCCGTCATTTCCGTGCACTAGGTCAAGATGCGGGCACAGATGCACTTGTGGGCAGTGTAGTGTTTCTAATCCTCGCTCCTTACGATAATGAGCAATCAGATCTGACACATAGAGTCAATGAGGATAAGGATTTGGATAAGCTGCCAGAATACAAGTAAGCAATGCCCCAGAATTTTGTACAACAGTTAAAAATGACGTGTGACGTTGCGTAGGGGAGTTTACTTGGTTCTTGTCAACACTGCTTTTTCTGAACACGTTTTAATATCTGTAAAATTTACTCTAAAATATATCTTAAACACACACCCATACTTAAGTCGGCGAGACCACCCCGCCAGTTGTGTGATTTCAGTGCGTGAATTTTGAATGAGAGCGGGTTAACTAATACTGAGTGCCTGATAGCTTGGCAATAAAGGTCGTTAAGCGTGAGCCGTGAACGTGGTCCTTCACGAAAACGAATTAGGGCACAACTTAAAACTTTGAATTTTTTAGTATTTTACCATTTTTGGTAACATTATAGACAGACCTATGTTATTTTGAATTTATAATCGTTTTCGGTACGTAAATTTCTTATTTTACACATAATTAATAAAAAAAAAACATATTAATGTAATTTGGTATTCTTAACTATAATATTATTCGATAATTAATTTAAATATCACCTGTTATTATTACAATACGTGAATAAGTTGAAAATAAAAAGTAAGCTAGCGTACTTGGAAGATTACGATACTCTAGCGACACTGCTATCGCTTTAGGTTTGTATTGAACGTGACAGAATAGCGATAATTTACTTGTACTAGTTTGCGATTTCGTGGAGGAGGTGAACGACCTGTATTGCCAGCTTATTTGGCACTTAGTTTACGAACCTTTGTTTTTGTTGGAAGAACACCAACTTTTCCCAGAGGACATCTTCAGGATGAGTGCGGTTCGAATTGCCCGCGTTCCGAGTCGTTTCGTGCTGTATGTATATTGTAGGCAGCCTATAGTGTTTGATCAACTTGTCGACGGCGGCTACAGAGTATCCAGAGTCCCAATAACCTAACTCACAACAGTCAGAAAGTTTCCGCGCGCCGTTCTACATATGTACATAGACGTTGTTATTATATAGTTCACAATGACGTTTGCACGAATTTAGACGTTACCCTGCTTGTATAGTGTTCAAAGTCGCTTGAACGCAATGTCATCATACTTCAAAACTCGATGACTCAAGGTCATGTGTACTAACTGAAACAAGGCAGCAGTGGAGACGGCTCTTTATGCTAACATTATAAGGATGTATTATTTGTGAAATGTGAGTTCGTGAGTCAATATGTACCTAGGAGGTAATCTCCGGATCTAAACATCTAATTTTATTTTTTGTGGGTATGTTTGTTACTTCTTCGTGCTCTAACGAGTGGACGGATTTGTATCGAAATGTAGATAGCTTAAAGATACCTACCCTGGATTAACACAGGCTATCTACTTTTTATCCCGGAAATCGCGAGTGATCCCGTGGGGCGCAATTAAAATAGTAAGTTTAAAATTAAAAAAAAAACCGAGCATATAATAGAATACTAAACGATATGATTATATTATTATGTATAGTGAGTTCAAAATACATAAAAATGTTGATAGTTTCAATACACTCCATAGTTTTTCCTTCGAGAACAATTGGTGCGTCACTCTCGTAACAATGTTGCTCTAGATTATTTCTTTTTTACTCTTACATATTGGTTTAACGTGTGAAAGAGATACGCTATCGAGGCGCCAAGGGAGGGTGGTGACCGTTTTATTTTGCTAAAAAAAATGAAAATTATTAAACATTTAAATAGAAACATGCACTGTGGATACATAAAGTCGTAAATTGGTTAAGATACTTACTTAAAATATGAAACACCATCCTTTTTACGCAATTTTCTGATGTCGTTTGGGCAGGAAATAACCGAGCACGTTGGCATCGCGTACGTTGTACTAGGATAGCGGTAGTCTTACATACAACTAAACCAAAACTCTTCACATTGCGTAGCGTGTGAAGTGTTTTGGCGTGGATATTTTTTTGGCTATTTGTGTCTCTAGGTACTCTATGACGGGGCGGCGCGACGAATTTGGTGTATAATATTAATTAACGATAACAGGTAAAAAGTAACTCTCGATGTAGGTGACGCAAAATGTAGTCTAAATACGTTTTGCGAGCTCCTTAAAGTTTAATTTATGCCTTGCGATTTCACGAAATGAAACGGGAGATCGGATGGTCCGATTTCAAAAAAATAAAATACTTAATAGAACTATTATCGTTTCCCTATAAGTTTCAAAAATCCTTTATTATTATTAATTAAACATTCACAGGCAGTTACTGGGACTTTTCATAAACCCTGAGATCATCAGATGGAACAATTTGTGCTCGACATACGAAAAGATCCTTCGCGGCACACCTTACTTCAATACCAGCGAGGAGAAAGGCGTAGAACGCTGGAACGACCTGAAGAACAGAGTTGTGGAGCATGTGAGTTAAAGCAATCCAGTCTAAAGTAGCGTGCGCTTCATCACATCCACGACGCATTTTTTAGTTTGTCAGATTATGCAGACCTACCGGACCGATTCTGATTTTTTGTTACTATTAGGCTGTCTATCCACTGGTGCGGAGATAAGCGGAGCGGAGCGGTACCAATATTATAATGCTGGATAAATTTATACTAACTGGGAAGCGGAGCGAGGATGTGGAGCGGGGAAGTGGAGTGGAAGTTGGGTTGTTTCGAGTGTTCTGGGATTTCTTATGTATTATAAAATATATCTATGTATATCTATGTATATTGTATTATGTATATTAGTCATCTAGTACAGATAACACAGGCACTGCGTAGCTTAGGGCTAGATGATGCTGTGTGAATTATCCAGCCCTATTTATTTATTTCGCAGCTCTGCTCCGCATTACTCCCTCGCTCTGCAATGAGCAGCCCTATCGCCTATATATGTACAATCGTTTCAGAAAAATACATCTAATTCAAAATCCGTCTTTAAAATTGTGGAGTTTTAGAAGTTAGGAAATAACAGTTTCATAAAAATACATACATCTAATTCAAAATCCGTCTCTAAAATTGTGGAGTTTTAGAAGTTAGGAAATAACAGTTTCATAAAAATACATACATCTAATTCAAAATCCGTCTCTAAAATTGTGGAGTTTTAGAAGTTAGGAAATAACAGTTTCATAAAAATACATACATCTAATTCAAAATCCGTCTCTAAAATTGTGGAGTTTTAGAAGTTAGGAAATAACAGTTTCATAAAAATACATATATCTAATTCAAAATCCGTCTCTAAAATTGTGGAGTTTTAGAAGTTAGGAAATAACAGTTTCATAAAAATACATACATCTAATTCAAAATCCGTCTCTAAAATTGTGGAGTTTAAGAAGTTAGGAAATAACAGTTTCATAAAAATACACACATCTAATTCAAAATCCGTCTCTAAAATTGTGGAGTTTTATATTAGTTTGTTTTGAGATTTCTAAATGCAATTTCATTAAGTTACTTATTTCAAAGTTATGCTACTGAATTTTGTCATATTACGACAAAATTAAGACTTTATTATGTAGAGGTATAGGATTTTTTTACGTATTAGGTGAGTGGCAATTTTAAAGCAAAATTAACAGGGAACTATGAAATATCCGTCTCAAATAATATGTAAATCATAAAGTTAGTTTGTTAAACTTAGAAGTATACCTACCTAACGTTTGGATTGAATTTAGTCATTTTATATAAATTATTTGGCAGTGCCCTACAGGGTGCATGTACTATTGACCTAAGCTAATATTAAGACCTAAGCTGTATACATGTACTTTGTACATGAGCAAAATGATTATGGCTGTGAATAGAAATAATAGACGCACTACAACATTCCTGGTGCGATATGCTACATTTTATAAATTTTTCACATAAGCTTATAAATAATATTTACTAAAACTGACCTTTTCTAATAAATTTATCGCATGTTTCAGAATATTCGTATAATGTCGATGTACTACACAAGAATCACAGTGAAGCGTATGAGCGAGCTTCTCGGCCTCACTGAGACGGAGACAGAGGATGCTCTGAGCGCTCTCGTTGTCAGCTCAGTCGTGCGCGCTAAGATCGATCGACCGGCAGGCGTTGTACACTTCAGGTGAGACTACTTCATTACTGTAGCATAAAAAGATGTTGATGTACTAAGTTTTATAACAAACGACGAGTGAGCCGAAGTGATGCTAGAAATATTGGTTTATGTTGAATTTTCACTTGGGCTCGTGCGATTCAACTGTTTGTAGTCCGCAGTGAGACTAAGGGCTTTTTCCCGCGAAGCACGACACGACAAAATGTGGTGATGACTCCGGGCGTCATACATTTCTATAAACCGTTTACTCACGCAACGACATCGCACAGCATGACACACGTTGTTTTTTCAAACAAACCAAATCGCTATTTTAGCTGCTATATTGTTTTGTTTTTTTTTGTGTTTATACGATATTGTCACTGTCCAGAACCTGTATGAAGTTTTACACGTCGCGACGCAACTCACCGCACGACACGACAGTAGATAATATATCCACAAGTATAAAAAGTACTTGTGGATATATGAAAGTAGTTGAAGAATTTATTTTCATGACCAGAATGACAGACATGAAGTACCTATGTAAAACGCTCCATAAACATATCTTTCAATCAGAAGTGGGTGAACCCAATATTCTCTGCGTCTCCTTCTTATGTACAACAGGATTGTAAGAAGTTGCCGACGATTGAAATTGGAACACATGTCGGAGTGCGTGGTTACGTGATGAACTCTACTACGCGACTGCTGTGTTGCTGCTGAAATCGTCCCTCGTGAGAAAACGTCCAAACGACAGGTCAATTAAATGATGAACGAAGCTTTCAAAACAAAAAATTGTTTCGAGCTGCTGTGCTTTGCTTCGATGATACCCATATCGTTAAATATTTTCCATCAATATTCCTTGGGTTTTGTAACCCCTTTGTATACAAAAAATATCCAGATTTTTTAATCGGAGTATAGGAACCTTAGCCAGATCGAGTATATTCAATAAACTTTACTGTTTTGTTCCAGCTTAAACATGGATGCATCAGACCGGCTCAACGAATGGTCTGCCAACCTTAACACGCTGATGCAACTAGTCAATAAGACCACGCATCTCATCAACAAAGAAGAATGCGTACACAAACACTTACATGCTAAAGTCGAAGTCTAAAATAACCTAGTTTAATGTCACGCCAGATTTAAATTTCCTTATTGTAAAATTGTTATTCCAACAAAAGTATTTTATGTTTGTTCTAAAATATCTGACCTGAATTAATGAATTTATTTTATCAAGCTGGTTTTAATAAATAATTCCATAAGTTTATTATTTTAACTGTTCTTATCTATAAACTATGATAATGGTAGACAGATAAAAATTTCACTTTCGACTGCTCTCTGGTTATAATATAATCTTTCAATTTTTTTTTTTTTTATAAAACAGACAATATTTTTTTGTCATTGCAAGTTCGCACCAATAATTTATGTTTATGTAAATAAAGGCTGAAAAATCCATACAGCATCATCTAGCCCTAAGCTAAACAGAGCTTGTGTTATGGGTACTAGATGACTGATATACATAATACAATATATTAAATCAAATCAAAAATATTTATTTGTAACTAAACATACATAAATACAGTTAAATTAACCGTTATTTAAATAAAAAATACAGAAGAAAGTGTAAATGTATTAGGTATTGGTCTTAATCTTATAATTAGTTAAGCTACAAAATGGTCCCAACTCAGCTTAAGCAGGTTTTAACAACTTGCGCTTGTTTTCTGTTGGACGGGGGACCTATGGGACCGTTGTATAACAAATATAAAAGCGAAGTGTTACAGCAACTTTACTTAACAATCAAAAAACTAAATTCATCTATAAACTAAAATGTAAGTAAATTATAACTAATTTGTACACGTATGTCAATAGAAGTTCCTGCTCCTTTTGCCATTTAAGCAAAAAAAAAATTAACTTTAATTTAAAGGTGAACAGACTCTTTAGGTTCCTATGGGTGGCGGGATATTGTTTCAGCATTTCGATGCAGCGTAGCGGAAGCTCCCTCTAAATGCCGCTGTCTTATGTCGCTGAGTTGAGAGCTGCATCGAAAGCTGGCGTCGTTCGCAGGATCTCAACTAGAGGTTTTATCAAATTTAGCGTGCAGATAGATAGGGGTATGGTGCTTCATAATTCCAAACAACACAAGCTAGATGAAGTTTTTGCCTATGCCTCATTTTGAGCAGCTGTGTATTACATAGATAGATATTTTTTCTTATATATATAAAATACCCAGAGCAGCCGAGACAATTATTTGCAGATCGTACAAGCATGAGTCCCAAGCGGGAATCGAACCCGCAACCTCCTTCGTCCCAGTCGAACCTTTGCCCACCGCGCCATATCGGTCGTCAACGGTTTTATAGTCTTACTAGCTGCTGCCCGCACCTTCGCCGGCGTTTTATCGGGATAAAAAATCTAGTTATTCCAGGTCCCAAACTATACCCATACCAAATTTCAGCCCAATCAGTTAAGTAGTTTTTGCGTGAAAGAGGAACAAACATCCATACTCACAAACTTTGACATGTAATAATATTAGTAGGATTTTATTAATAGGTACGGCTTTCATTATAATTAAAATAATTATCTACTATAATAATTAGATATCTTACTAGTACTGCCAGCTGTCGCTTTGATAAGATAATGTAACTGGTGTATAACTAAATCCGTTCTTTAGTCTTATTGATAACGGTCTAGTTACTAGAAATTGTTAGCCGATATAATCAATATGTTGACCTTAATAGTTTCTATTTTAATTCCGCTGTTTTTAGTATTTGGATTTAGACTTATTAATAAACCGTACAAACCGCCAATTTTTGGAATTTATCAGCAAAAAAATAAGTATTATTGGTTTAAATATGTGTTCATGTTTGTGGTGCTAGCGCTGAGAAAGGTAAGATTACTATTTTATTAGTCACGTAAGAAGTTCAGTTTATAATTAGGCTAATATGGGTATATTGCTATAGATAGTGTGTAATGCTTTAAATGCTGTAGATATTGTGAGTGTGTACATTTCAGACCGCAGAGGGTTCTGATATTTACACACATCAATAACACTTTGTTTCTGATTTCATAATAATATAAAAAGCTATTTTTGATGCCATGATCACGGACCATATAGTGACCCGGTCCTTTGGGACTCTGCGTGGAGCCGAAGCCAGCACAGAGGCTCTTTATGAGAATTAATGTAAAGGCGAGAGCTACACATAGCGGGTATCATCCTTGGTTGCACAATATGATACACCCAAAGATGATATCCGCCAGGTGTAGAGACTACTGCAAAGGAAAATGAAAATAACAAAAAAAAAACCATGTTATTGTGGTGAATGGATGGACTGGATAATTGGGCTATGAGGGAGACTATGGACGCCTGCCATAAACATACTCTCAATACTGTTACAAGCGGCAGACGGTGGCATGCCGAATGCTTGCGTGAATGCCTTTACCGGCATTTACGCCAAATGTTGGCGTAAGTGCCGGTAAAGGAACAACATCGGTGCAAACGACTAAGGGGTGTCGAGAGGTGCGACCCCGATTTCACTACCACGAAGACACGTGAGCGGGTTTCCTCGTTATTACGCCATTAGACACTTCCACCCCCGAGTCTACATTCTAAGATGCATCTCTCGGACCTGAGTGGGGGTCCACTCAGACCGGCCAATGAAGGCAAGCAAGAGGTGGGGATCTGGTTCTCTTGGGATACCACTCCACAAGCGGAGACGAGAACCAGGAACTTCCCCGGGAGCACTCGGTATACCCTTGGTGTCGCTACTCACCAACAGCTCGGCACAAGCTGGTCTATTTTTATTATTATTGAAACCTGTGTGACTACTGTTAAAATAAAATTAACTACAGTTCTGTAGTTAACAGTAGTCAAAATTTAATTTTAACGTTCAAAATATCAGGCTGTAGTTTTGTATTTTTTATTTAATGCGCATAGTAATGCGACACTAGCGCCACTCTTTTCTTGTATTGTCGTTATGGAAAAGAATTACCAAAAGTTCTCACCGCCAATTGATATTACCCAGTATAAACTATTTTTCAATATCTCTGTAACAGTCACAGAAATCTAATCGAGAAGCAGAATCAACATTTCTAAAACTATGCGTGCCAATTACACCTACGTACAAATATCACGTACACATGGACAATCTATGGGCCGATCTCAGGGACAAGGGGGCGGGGGCATTATAATCTATTCCGATAAATATACTACCACATTTACAAATAAATAAAAACAGGTTGTATGTTCTTTATTTTTAAACAAAATACTTGTTTTACTGATTTTTTTCCGTTGAATTGCTTTGCTAGAATAAAACTTAATGCTAAGTTTTATTCTTAAAACTACATGAAATTTAACAATAGCCTAAATCAATAAATGCAAATGATCAAAACCGTGTTCGTCACTGGTTTTAAAATCACAAAAATAAATAATTCGATTATTAACAAAGATGTAAATCGTTAGATATGCCCTGACACCAAAAACTGTGGCATTGTCTTTGAATGTGTGCGTTAACAAAATTCGTGAAAAAATAAATGTCATCTAAGCCCTGAAATCGAAAATGTCTCACTGTGTGCGTCAAAATCCGACGCACGCACGCTACCAAATGAAAAGTTAAAAATAGTGTTTTTGTCAGTAAACCGAATTATTATTAATCCCATTTATTGTGCAATCATATTGCACACATTTTTTGTGAAGAAATAAAGGTCCTATCATGCCCTGAAATCGAAAAGTGAAAAAAGTGTGCAGTTTGTATACGTGTAAGTGTGAAGACGTGCGCGCCGCGCCACTGTTTTCACGCCGCCGCCGCCGCCGCCGTTTCTATCAGTCGCGTCGCCGCGTCGGTGCGACGACCAGCAACCAGACCGGAGAATCTGTTCAAAACTCTCCAATAAAAATATCATTTATCCCTCCAGTACTTAAGAATGTAGTCTCCTTCAAGGTTTTCTGTGATTGCGGGTGCTAGAAGAAGTAGAAATCTTCAGCGCACCACTGCTATGTTTCTTAGACACTTTTGATAAAACAGATTATCTATACAGTCTGGTCGCTGGTCGGCGCGCTGACTGATCGACTACACATGGGGCAGAGACGGCGCGGCAGCTGCAGTAGCTCCGGAACAGTAAATTTATTGTCAACTATGAGGGTGACATGATCACTCTAATCAAACCCTCTTTAATGAACAAAGCTATAAAAAAAAAACTCGAGACAGACTATTTAAACTAAAACAGTCACGACGTTACGATAAGGGGCTAACTACTAGTTAATTTTAAATACCTACATAGGAGACAAAATATCAAACCACGCCGGCGCGGCGCCGCCGCCGCCGGCAAATTTAAGGTCGGTTCGCAGGTCTAAGTCTTTGTACCACAGATTAGCTGGTAGTTTTGCTTTGTTTATAGTCCGGTCGCAACGCTACAGCAGCGGAAGGAAAAATAATAGTTATTTAATTATATCGCAATCCTAAGAGTGAAATGTTCCGCCTTTGGATTTATTTGTATTTTAGGAATTTATTGTTGCATTTGAGAAATGCACGCGATGGCATTTTGAGGCACTTTTCAACAAAAAATGCCAAAGTTAAACAGGTCCACCTAGCACCGTGTTTAGATGTACACTGATTCCAAATGAGTGAGCGATCTCATTTCGCGTGGCACACAAAACGGCGCGGTCTCACTACGGTAAGGGCCTATCTAACGATTTACATCTTTGATTATTAAGCTATATATCACACTAATAAAGTGTATTTCCTTTAATCTGTTCTTCTTTTTCCAATTTATTCAGTTCATGTTTACTAACCAAGTAATTGTTTGGTTTTCATGCTGTGGAAACCTGAAAAATGATAATATTGTTAAATAAATATATTAATCAGTCTATTTGATACCTATCAAAGGGTTTCACAAGAATGGATACTAAACCATAAAACTGCAAATAAAACTTCGTCACAAACACTTCTAAAACAGCTGGACCCCGGCTGGACCTTGATGCGGCCCTTGAAAATCATACAAGTATATGAAAAGTCAAAACAAAGCAACAATGTTTAAAAAAGTGATAAATGTTATTACAGGACTATTTAAATGCGACCTTAGTACATGTTTTACGAGATCCTGGACATAGAACAGTTAGTCACTGTATAAGTAATGCCAAATTATCGCCAAATAACCACACATTAATCCAAAAACAATTTGAGATATTGTAAGGCACAACAAAACTTACCGATGAATAGTAATTTCGGGTGTTTTCCAATACGATGCCTTGCCGCACAAAGGTGCACTACACTTCGCTATTTATTTCAGTCTTTTCGAACATATTTTACGAGATTTATATAAAACAAAGAAGTAACAACACGCACAATACTTTCCTAACATGACAATTGGCTGATGTCGCTTGTTGTTTAGCAACATGTCATGGCAATTTGCTTCATCTTCAATTTTGTCTATGGTGAGTTAGCGTTGTTACAGTAAATGAGGTGAGATAGTCTATTCATTTTTAATTAGAGAGAAAGTGACCAAAACATTATTTGATTCTTTTCTATGTAATTGTGAAAATATGTTTGGCTTCTTTAGGCGCAGCTCTACCATGTCTGTGGTAACAGTTTTGTTTCATTTAGTACTAGAAAATGATTTATTTCGTTTGGTGGCCACCAAGGCTCCTTATAGGCGGTGAGAACTTTAGGCGATAATACAAGAAAAAATAAAGAGCGGCGCTAGTGTCGCATTATATGCACCTTAAATAAATTAAATTTTTCATTCTAGAAATGCAAGGAAATCATTCCTGTAGGTCACTTACCACTCCGTTAAGTAGGTTAGGGAACTATACAAATCATCCACGTTCAAAATAACATTTCTTTAGGTATTTTATTACATTTTGTTTTCAGTGGAACACCAAGGGCAGAAGAGCTTACGCAGTGGACTCTGGGAAGAGCGGTGACGGTACTATTCACATACATGATGAAGATGCTGCTTTGGAGAAGAAGTATGATTTTGGAAAATTCCCTAATGTAAGTTATGGCGGTTATCTTGCGATGTTTCTGCTTATTTCATCTGTTGATATATAATCGGCTTCATAACTATCTCTACAGGTGCCTTTGAGGTAGATAATGACTTAAGTCACAGTAATTTTATGGAATATCACCTTCCTACTTGTAATGTGCAGAGTCTTCAAAATTAATTCTTTCTACTTTATAATCCACAGAAACTTTGATAAATCCTTTAGCTAAGGTTGTGTCTTGTGTACAAGTAAAGCCCATCACAGACGTAGCTAGAACAAGTTTTTCGCATTTCTGACATTTCTAGTACTCAACTTTAGTCGGTCCAGTAAAGAATTTTGATCCTTATAGGAAACAGGGTCAAGGGGAAAAAAAGTTTTTGTGTATAATGACCATTTTCTTGCTGACTGTACATTTTTTCCAAAATCTGTAAATGCAGGGCAGAATATCTTAAAAAGTCTCGTTAAAGCGTTTTCCTGTAACTATAACGGTTACAAGGCCCTTCCCAGGGCCTGTCCCGTCTCAAAAATTCGCCCTGTATAGTAATATACCGTGCTATAAAGCAAGCAGTTCAAGCAATTACGTATAGCTTGGTGACTTCATAGAAATATAAATTATAGCTGCGTGTGCGGTCACTCAAAAATTTGTATAGAAAATATATCGCGCTATGCCTTGCTCATATGATTCTTATTACTATATACTATAGCTACCTCTGTGATGGGCTTAACTATATACAAATAGTTCTTTGCCAAGAACTAGTATTTTGTAGATGGCGCTGTAGGACTAGAAATATCGTTTGCACTTCTCTTGCTCAAAAAGTGTATCATAAAAGTATTTTTTCTTTTTAATTTTTGTCTAATATCATCAGCCCGTACAAAGCATTCGTTCTCTTACATAAAAACTCGACTTCTTGGTGCGCCGTCAATCTTTTTTTTTTAAATAGAACCGTCTTGGTGATGTTTTATGAAGGTTGATTCTTCCCTTCACGGTAGAATGCGAACTGTTTCGTTGCGGGTTAAATAGAGATTTAAAAAAAAGATGGTATTGGCGCTAAATCTCTAGAATTTTCTTCATTCCAAATCACAAACTTTTACGTTTAACTTCCTGACTTTTACTTCCAAATCATGAACGTGAAAAATGTCATCAAGTGATAGTGAAGATGCTAATATGCAAATGGAAGAACAGGGCAAAGAAATAATTATGAATCTGTTGCCGACAAAATCACGTGGAATATATTTAAAGAGTTACGAAAATTTTATGAAATGGAGAGATGAGAAACGTGTGGATTCTTTTACAGAAGGGGTTTTTCTCACTTATTTTGATGAATTATCGAAAAAATTCAAATCGTCGACTCTTTGGAGCACATATTCAATGTTAAGAATGACCTTACAAACGAAACACGACGTCGATATTAAAAAATATGTAAATTTAACGGCTTTACTGAAGAAATTGTCCACTGGATACAAGGCAAAAAAATCTAAAGTCTTGACGACACAAGAAATCGAAACATTTTTAAATAACGCTCCAAATTAACAATACTTGGCAACAAAGGTAACCTACTTATGTACTCTACTCAAACTAAATAAATAGATACCTACCTAAATTATGTACCTAGGTTATTACGATTATTAACACACTTATTTCTTTGTTCAACAGGTTGCTTTAATTGATGGAATCAGCGGTGCATGCAGAGGAATAGAGCTTGCCAATATAACGCTAGAAGACGTAGAAACGGATACAAACCTACAAGCTGTGAGTCTGCCGAACACGAAAACAAACAAAGAGCGTAAATTTGTCATCAGTGGAGAATACCTTAATATAGTTAAAGCCTATCAGGAGTTACGTCCCACTAATGTTTCAACGAGAAGATTTTTTCTAAATTATCAAAATGGTAAATGCACAAGGCAAGTCATAGGCAAAAATAAATTTGGTAAATTTACCAAATCCGGAACTCTACACGGGCCATTGTTTCCGCAGAACATCCGCGACTCTGTTGGCGGACTCTGGTGCGAATATAACGACATTATAACGGCACGGTGGATGGAGGTCCGATCAAGTGGCTGAAGGTTATATAGAGGACTCTATACAAAACAAGTATCACGTCACGCAGCGGATTACGGAAGGAATCAATATTCTACCAAACATTACAGAACCCAGAGCATCTAGATCGCGGGATTGGATGAATATGTCAACTCAGCTGAAGCCGCACTCAGATCTTAATAATGCAGGAAACTCAAGCATGAGTCGAGTCTCTCCAACTTTTACTCCACAACAATCAACTCAAAATATTATCACATCCCAATCACAGAGAACCGAAATAAAATTGCCCGGGAAAAAATAGGCTACTTTTTATCCCAATAATCAGTTCCCATGGGATATAAATAACGTTTCCATAGAAACAACACGTGCGAAGCTGCCGGGAGAAAGTGTTACCTGATTCTCTTCACCCAAATGTTTTTTAACCGACTTCATAAATGTTATCATTTCGTCGGTTATTTTTTTTTGTATGTATGTTACGCGATATTTCCGCCATTTATGGACCGAATTTGAAAATTATTTCACTTTTGTATAGAAAATGATCCCGAAGGGGTCCCATAACTCACACATTTTTATCCCCAGGGGATTAGTATTTATCCCGCAAAACTTAAAATAAATGCAAAAGTAAGGGAATTTGAAGTCGGTTTATAGTTTTTTTTAAAACACGCCATATTATTTTAATTGATAATGGTAAAGCGTTTGACCACTATCTAACTTGGGAAAGTGAAGATGTGGCCTAAGATGGAGCACACTTTCCCAGAAGGAACTTATTCACTCGGGATTTGAAGACTCCTAGATTGTACTCTACTGGAAAAACAGAAGCAGGAAATTCGTTCCACTCTTTACCGGTGCCTATAATGAAAGTAGTTTACGTCCGGATGGGCCAAAAATAAATAGAAACCACTAGCAACATTTAAATCTTTATTGACAAAGAAAATAACAATCAAATATAAACAAATTAAATTAAACTAGTATTTACAATTGAAACAATTGAGCTAAATGCAGACTGTTGCAAACAATCTACAGATAGCTCAACTGGTTCATATCAATACCAGTCGGAAGCGTCCCCAAGACAATTAAATATATACCTATATAAACATTTAAATATATATAGACACTATATTCTGTCTGATGTACATATGTTCTCAAATTATTTTCTGTTATCAGGGAGTGGACGCAGTTTACTTCAATGGTCTATCAAAGGAAGGCACCGCTGTGATTTGTGGACTGGCGCGGAGGGCCAACCAAGCTGTAGATGCCTTTATGTATGTTAAGGTAAGACATCATCATCATGAACTTAGGTGTGAGATGTCAACTGGCTTAAAGTAAGACGTTGTTTTGGCCAACTTAGTTAAATAATTGATTCAGGCGTTACTTTGCGGAAATCCATTGCATATTATTAGAATGAAAAAATATTTAGTAACAATTCCGCGTATTTGACGTATTTCGCGTATCTCCTCTGATAGTATTCATTAAGAGTGTGCCATAAGCAATTGAGTGTTAGAAATCGTTATTTATCTCAGAATCTGTGAAAGCTACTACCTTCAAATTTAGGGAAACGATACTTTGAACTTTTATCTTGGATTACGTGTTTTAAAAACACGATTGGTGAAAATTTTCTCGATAAAATATTATTTTGAAAAATACATGTTTTGCACAAATTTTGCTATTTATCTCAGGAACAGCACATTTTATTTGTTGGGTTTTTGTTTTGTCAAGAAAGCTTGAAGTATTTCTTGAGTTATGTCTTTTAATTTTTCGATTGGTTGTTTAATTAACTTGTAATTAGATAAAAACTAATTTTTTGCCCTTCCGCCTTTCCAAAAACGTATGCTCTGTCCCGCTCCTATGAACGCAACATCCTATTGCTATCCTTTTTACAAAATGGCGCGCAATGCGCACTCTTAAAGTATGACTTGGCGCGAGGAGCTCGGAGAGGCAACATCACTGGCTGGACTTTGTCGGTGTTGCTGTGTTGACCAATCTCAATGTCAACTGTGGTGTCCTGAAGATGTCTCGTGGAGAGACGAAACTAGTAGACAACTTACTTTGATGAATATTATGAGATGGGTTATACGCAGAGTTGTTGCTAAATATTTTTTCATTCTAATATAAAACAACTAAGTTGACAGTTTTTCTTGATTTCGTCGTGTTTGTAGTAGGTAAAGTTTCCGAATTCCATTAAAGTTTACCCATTTGATACATATGAATTGACGCATCCTGAGGGCTATGACGTAATTTTATACTACCATTTGTATAAAAAAAATAACGTTCAAATGGGCTAGCCTATTAATTAATGAATCAATAATATATTTTTATTTCAGACAACTTAGTCCATATTACAAACGCTCAGTATGAAAGTTTATATCGAAACAGTAGCCTCATCATCATCAGCCCGTATACGTCCACTGCTGAACATAGCCTCCCCTCCCACAAACGACGACGCCAAGAATAGCGGTCCTGACCGCCTCCATCCTCCATCAATTTCCTGCGACCGCTACAATTACAATGTCGTCGGTCCATCGAGTGGGAGGTCTTCCCACCCTCCGTTTCGCATTGCATCACGTATGAATTAGCTGCCGTAGTTTAAAAGTAAAAGAATACCTATATTTCCACAGCTAAATGGAGAAGACCTATACCTCACACCCAGCTTGCCAGACACGAGCTTGCAGCAAGTTGGCGACGAGGTTGGCGAGTACAAGATCCAAGGCATCCACATTGAAAACTTTACCCCTATGCGCACTTGGAACCTCGCATACAGTGGGGAGATGAAGTGAGTTCACATTTTGGTACAGAACTCAACCCTTCATACAGAAGGTAGTAGTTACGTAAGACTTACTAAATTAGGAAGCTCGTAAGAATTCAATCCTGAGATCTTAAGAATAAGAGCGCTTATTCCCAGTAGGTATAGTATTATATTATCTGTGCCAGTAGTAACAGAACTACGGGCACTACGGGGTCAAGTAGTTCTGGGCAAAAACATAAGTCTCGTCTAAGAACTTTTATTGAGTTTAGTTATGTTAGGTTAAAGCTTTTGCTGTCTAGAGATTGCGGATTCGAATTCCGTCAAAAACTTTTATTATCATGTTTTCTGATAACATGGGTAATAAGAAATATATAGGTACCTGTTTGGCAATCAAAGTTCGATTTTCATTTATCATAACTATTTTCAAACCAACAATGTAGCCTATCTTTTTGATAATTTTATAAACCGAGGCGCCATAATCTTTACCAATTTAGATTAATAAATTGTATCTTCGCCTTTGACAGTATTATTATAAGTATTAATACGATTATTTATTGGCATAAATTACCTGATCTTAAAATAACTATTTGCTTTATTTTGCCAACTAAATTTTTCACATTTTATATGTACTGTTTTGCAGTGCCCTCCATGGTATTTTTATTAAAATTAATTAATTAACTTAAAAAATAACAATAATAATTTACTTATGAACTAGCGGCCCGTCCCGGCTTCGCACGGAAATCATCGACCTTCTAATAAGCCTTCTCGATGAGTACTATTGACCTAAGCTAATATAAGGAAACGCTAAACTATACATGTGCACGTGATCAAAATAAATAAATCAATATATATTCTCCTAGGTCTCGCGCCAATCCTGAGAAAACAGTGAAGGTAGAAGCAAATTTGACTTGGGGCGCAATTTGGTCGCCTCTTAATTATGATTACCAGATGTCACCACATTGCTTGGCGAAGGATCTTGCACGCGAATACTGGACCAGGGATTTCTTCAAGAACCAACAAAAGTAAAAATAATATATTTCATTTCTTTATCATTTCATTTATTTATTCCACCTATAGTATTATTTAATCTGTGGCTGTAAAAATCGTAATGAAAGGAGAATGAGATGGATGGTACACGTCTCGTCACGGTTTAATAGCGCTCGAAGAAAGTGGAAGGGGGTTCTGCAATGGTGTAAAAATCTAAAAATCGATATCTGCGTTTCAAGGTCAACGCAAGGTCAGCGCTGTTAAACCGTGACGCGTCCTGTATCACGGGAAGGACAGGACTACGAAATTTTTATAGCTGCTGCTTGCGCCTTCGCCCGTGTTTTATCGGGATAAAAAATAGCCTATATGTTATTCCAGGTCCCAAAATATACCTATAGGTACCAAATTTCAGCTCAATTATTTCAGCAGTTTTTGCGTGAAAGAGGAACAAACATCCATACATATGTACATAAACTCGCTTTGCCCAAAACTAGGCTGCAGAAGATTAGTATATCTTTTAGAGGGCAATGTATACGCTTCTAAAACAAAATTCCAAGTGAGCTGCAAAAATTATCAATAAATAAATTCAAACAAACTATCAAACATATCCTTTGTAAAAAGGCTTATAACAAAATATCAGATTATCTAGAGGATTAAAAACATGGGACTTTTGCTCCAACTCGAAAACTAACCTAACAAGGTAAAGGTTTCTTGTTCGCTTCTTTACTTTACCTTAAAAAGATTGAAGTGAACAAAAAATCAAAGTGATCACTTTATTTCCCTGTTTTACTTATGTAATTTTAATTTTGTGACATGTCCCAGAGTCCTGTAAGGTCTAAAGGAAATAAAGCACTTTGATACATCCAGCCATCCATTCTTACAAACTATGACATTTATAATATTAGTTAGGATAAAAAACAAAATATTTATGACAACGATAAAATTAAACTAGCATAATTTGTTAAGTAACATATTGTTCTTATTCTGTGTTGCTCTTGACAAGTTATGTACATAAATAATTTCGAACATCGAATAATAATGAAACTGACTTTTTCATCATTGCTCGATTAAAGTGCTTGAGAAAAATTTATTAAGTTCTTTTTTCTACAGATTCCACCAAACTCATTACGAACAGATGGGAACGCTTAAAGGAACAATTAAGATTAATGGCAAAGAACAAGAGGTGAAAATGCCTTGCGTTAGGGATCACAGTTACGGTACGTCTCTTAAGCCTTTCGACACCAAGAAACCCTTTTTAGGGGTCCTTTCCTTAAGGGTTAAAACGCCACCCTATTACTAAGCCTCCGCTGTCTGTCTGTCCGTACTTCAGCGGGCTGTTATCTCTTGTAATGTGAAGTGAGAAGTATCCCGAAAAATTTGTTAAGTCTAATAAGGTTCAATTCACACCGGAATATCACCGGTCGGCAGTGACGCGGCGAGCACTTTAATAATTTATAATTTTACAGTTATATAATCGTTTAGAAAGCTCCATAAGGTCGCGCTTCGCTGCCATTCCGGTGTGAATTGAGCCTAACCCTAACCTGAAAATTTCAGTTTTCAAACCACCCTTGATAAGGCTCTACTCTGATTGTTAGAGACACTACTTTCTGATGTAAATTTGTTAAATGGTTTTGACAAAATCTTTTTGTATTCTGAGGGTTATATTCTGGGGTTGCTGAGATTAGATATTTGTTCCTTTGTTTTCAGGAAAAGAGAGGGTATGGCGCAATTTCCATCGCTATGTCCTCCATTTCATTTTTCTTGACAATGGAGACTGCATGGCAGTAGGCGCAGTTTCACAACCGTTCGTCATGTCACAGTAAGTTTGAAAATATGAATAAATTTCGATCTTATTACACATATGTACGTACCTACCCTAGTTCAAGTAGAAGAGCGCCCTAAGGATATTTTCGTGTTGGTGTAATAGAGTTCAGTGATATTTTCCCACCAAAACTGAGCTAGACCAACGAACTGGGGTTCGATTCTACTAACCCAATCGATTCGGCTCGATATTCATTCCTTCCTATTGGCTGCATTTGACATGTAGTTGCTGTCAGCATATCGCCTATGCCCACTTACAAAAAGTTGTCTGTCTGGTGGATAGTGCAGAAATAGCACGCAAATAGGCACTTAGGTTGGGGTGCTTACCCTAAGTCCATATAATTGCTTACAAATAATAATAATATAATATTAAGAGAACCCTAGTGTCTAGATAAACCTTTAGAGAACCTGTGTCTAGACAACACTTTGGATTTAAGACCCTATTAACATAAAAGTATTAAAAAATTGTTTAAATAAATATATCTATTTAATTATTCGCTATTTATTTCTCGTAATATTGCGCTTATGTAAAATCTACGAGTAGCATTATGGTCTCATTGCAGCATTACAATCGGGTATGTCTGTCTCCAATCCGACCACGCCAAAGTGAACCCTTTGAGTGGCTGCGACTTCCAACTTTACCAGCACGGCGAGAAACAAGTCATGCCGAAGGATTACGCCTTCTCTTTTACTGCTGGTATGTTTGAAGCTATAGGACTATTTCTCATATCTTCATTTTATCGTTAAGAAGTGTAGCATGACCATCACAACTAATCGTTTTCAACTCGGTTAGTTCTTCTGGGAGTTTTGCTCCGAATAAAATCGTAGCTTAACGCATTCACTGCCAAGCCTCTGCAGGGTTCCTGAACAAGCCTTCTTGTCTGCCTATAAGCCCACCGAACCAGAAAGCGCAGTGTGGGTATACCCCCACGCGATGGTTCGACCACCTGGTGAAGGTCGTGGGAAATCGCTGGATGTGGGCAGCGCAAAATCGTTCATTGTGCAATGGTATAGGGCTATGTCCAGCGGTGGACGTCGTTCGGCTGATATGATGTGTGATGCTCCGGTCCGTTCCTCTTAGAGACTATCTCAATAGAATCTATAGAAATATCGCCGCTAAGTTAATCGTCGTGTGGTGTGACTAGCGCATAGCTAAATAAAATAAATAAATAATGCTAGACAATCAACACATCATTATCTAGCCCCAAGCTAAGCAGACCCTGTGTTATGGGTACTAGATAACTGATATATTACCTACTCAACGTGTTTTTCATTTTCAGGTTACAAAACTTACACAGCCAAAGTTGAAGTTCAAGACGAAGAATCATTCTACATCGGCAAAAACAGAGAGGCGAAATTATACGAGAGATGGTGCAACGTAGAGGTGAATGGAATCAACGGGAAGGCTTGCGTTGAATGGCACTACAATAATGTTCAAGGTTCATGAAAAGATGTGATAGAATTTCTAGATTTTATTGTAGTCACTGACCTTCATTAATTCCATTAAACAAGTACGCTGGAGTGCATTCTATCGACAGATTGAGGCCATTTGATATTCGCCATGTTGGCGATTTTGGCGCATTTGGGTTAGCGGCGCGACCGTCCAGGGTTTTCTTTGATGAGTTGCTCGATAAGTCGCACGAGAATGCAGTTTTTGGCGGTACTCGACATTTATCTCATGATACTTTTATCCCGTGATAATGAATGAGTATCACTCGATAAAGTATCACGTGATACGCAGAATTGCCTCCGATAAATATCGAAATGCAGATTTTAATCATACGCTTGTTTATCACTCGATATTTCGAGTTCTTGCCATATTTATCCAGTAGATATATTGCCAGAATTACCCTCCAGGGAAATAATATTATGTTTGTCGTATTGTTTCGGTACGACTCAACAAATTACCATTTTTATAAACCAGACGGTCGAAGGGCGCTTTGGAAGGGCACACTAAACAACTTTCAATGCGTTTAGAATATTCCCTCCTTCTTTTAGAGTTCAGTGTTTGTAGTGAAATGTTGAAGTGCTAAAGAGGATTGCAATTATAAAAAGTTCTAGCTTATAACTTCTTTCAATTTGTATGTTTCTAAGCTGTAATAAATAATTATATGTAAAAATATATCTTTGTCATAAGATGTTTATCTTTTAGAAGCCTGTACAAAAACCGTCAGCTTAAAGTATAGCGAAAAAGCTAAAAAGTGGTATACATTAAAAGTCAAAACATGAGAGGAAAAGTAACTATATTTAGCATAACATCTTTGTTCAACTTATGTACTTAGTAACTTATTCTATACACTTGGACTAGGAAAACGCGTTGACAATTCTTTCTAACTAAATCATTCCTTGTTTCAATCATTCCTTGCACAAGATATTTGCAATATGTTTTTATTATTACATTTTGTGTCGACTTGATAAATTATGTACCAACTTCATAAATATGAATACACAAAAGTTTAAGATCATATGTATACAATAACTATTCATCCGTTAAATATGCATTATACAGCCTGTTGCCATAGTCCAAAAGCCGTTCCCATTAATGTAAGTTTTTGGCATCTTATACAGTCGATTGACACACAATTGACCACAACTGACAATTCAATATTTAGTTTACCAATAATGTGTACAGTACCAAAATAGTACATTTACTTATATGTGTAACAGGAAGATTTATTGATCACTAAAATTGAACTTCAAAATTTTATCTCAATTATGTCAGTACATAAAGTTACTAAACAATACTACAACAGTGTAAACATTTGATTATGTACACATATGAGTTTATTTAAAAATTGTGTTGTGCGGTCTTAACCTAGTAATACTTTTGTGAACATAGTTAACAAGGAAAGTACAGGCCAATTAAAATCTAACCAATTACATTTAACTTATCAAAGTTATACTTCTGAATATTGTTATAAATTTAATCAGCACGAATGAAAAGCCATTCTGTACTACATATACAGCGAAAAGTACATAAGGAATACGAATTAACTAAGTAGTACAATATCAATTGCTTCCATTTTAACAGATGTCAAATTAATATATAAATTTTAACTAATGTCAAATTTTATTAATTACATAAATTTTAACTAATGTCAAATTATTTATTACATGGAATTTGAAACAATATTTATTTATATAAGTGCTTTTTTATTAAACTTTGACAGAAATAAAACCGCTTTGTAATAAAACTCGCATACATTATGAAAGTTAAAATTTAAGGATGATTGCGATCTTATTTATACAAATAATACAGACCTACACATTGCCTATACGACGTAAAATTAAGTACTAATGAGGAACGAAGCAAGGGGTGGCATAAACATTCGGTGGCAAGAAGATTTCAAAGAAATTAAAAAAGACTATCATAAGAAGAAATCTCTTTAAATTTGATGTCGAAATGGATGAAAATTTCACGCCACCAAATATACCATCGATGCTTCTATGAACCCATCAAGTTGTCGATTAGTTTCCTACTATAGGGTGATCAAAATTAAAAATGAGACAGTGATTGAGTGTGAGTGATAGAATAGGTGTATTTATAAAAAAGTATATGGTAAAAGCCTAGCGAGGCGTATTTATAGCATTCAGCGTACCCTAGTTCCAAGGAACAATGAAATTTCAAGAAAATCAGGATAAAAGGCGAGCAAAGTATGTTTCATAACTGCGGGCGAAACTATGAAGTTCAAACAGCATAAAGGCACTAGCATGGGATCGAAATACATTACGAAAAGTTTTTATATGTGAGCAAATTACAGGTTTCAATACTAAAATTACGTGCATGTGATGTGGTCAGTGATCTGCTTATAAAAAGGTTAAAAAATATGATTTTGTACTACAATGTAAGTTTTTATAGGTATCGCGGTCGCCCGCAATTACAATACATACTGCTACGAGAAATATTCTGTTGGTGTTCCTTGCAACCAGAGCGGGATGAGTTTCTTCAGTATCTGACAAAGATAAAGAATTTGAATTGAAATCGAGTCAGTGTAGGTATTTCAGTGTAATTTGACCCATATTGCGAATCTTTAACATTATTAAAACAGAAAACTTAGCTTTTATAAAAATAAATATTATTATTGTCTTTTTCACATTTCTGTCCAGAGAAGGAAACAAAAATTTATATCAGTAAAAATATCAATAATTTTTTATGTTAATTTATTCCTAATGACTAAACTGTAGGTCTATTAAGCTTATTTCAAACATCCAACATTTTGCTGTTGGCAGAATGATCCACAATTGCATGTTTATTGCCATCGTAAATTCGCAATATGGGTGTTATGTGTTGTTATTCTACAGCCTAATCAATAAACTATACATTACAACTTGGAACTTTATGGTAACTACGATTAAAGTTGAGGTTTGTGTTTTCAAGATGTGATTTGTGATACTAGAGTTGATTAAAAACAGTTATGTTCACCTCGCTAGTTATATTTACAAGATACCTACTAATATAATGAGACAATTCTATGCATGGAAGACAGATGCATCAGTATTTTTAGCTGTAGTATTAAAAACTGAAAATATAAATGTAAATATTGAACTACTGGATTTCCTCAAATACAATAATTGACAGTCACAATACTGTAAGAACAACATGTTATTTTTGTTTTACACAGGTAATATACTAATCTAAAGCTAAATATCGAAACCAGAACTTGGTCTACAACAATTAATTTTAAGCACAATAATAAATAATTTAAATTAATATTAATACCAATAACATTTTGGACATAATCTTTGGACTAATACCTAATCTAGACAATGCAAACCAGATTGTAAGTAAAGCGTTAATACAGACGGCAGTTAGCTAGACAATTTTATCTTATTTTAATTAGTTCTATGCGAGAAATTATATGTTGATGATAACTCCCAAAGTTATCAAAGTTAAACACTTTTTAGTTTAATTGGGACAGGTTTACAACCGATATAGCTCTCAGTTTTAATTAATATAGTACCTACTAAATTTATGAATACAATACCGGTATCTATTCGATTAAAGTGACATGAAAACCTAAAAATAAAAATATTCAGAAACACACATACGAGATTGATAACTACTATAAATTTTACAAAACATAGATATCTCTGTTTAAATTCCAAGGCCAGGATTATTGTAGTTACTGAACGATTTAAGTTTACAAACTATATTTGTAGAGAAGTCCTTTATTTGGTCTTCATGTCACAAGCACGCTTATATTCAATGGAATGAATTCAGCGGGCCCACTCAGAAAAGGAAAACCAAAGTTTCAGACACGTTTTCGTGCAAAACCAAATCTTATGTCGAAGAGATTAGCGTTTGCACGAAAATGAATCAGAATCTTCGATTTAGTTTTTACGAGTACGGGCCCAGACTACATTAGACTAAACTATAATTTTAAATGTTCACAACATTTACCTAAGTGTACATGTTTTATAAGGCAGAAAGCAGCAGTGTACTGTTTTTGAAACAACACGACGAATATGACTAGTCTCTGGGTACAATAAGATAGTAGTAACCCAAATAACACTAGACTTGGCGTATACTGACGTGTATAAAACCATTGATTTCTAAAATCACTGTAATGGACACATGATTCGTGGAATCTTGATTTTAATTTGAACGATATATTTGTTTAACTCTAATTTTAACACTTAATAAGGATATTGAATGACTATTAACCAAATAAAATAAGTATGTTTGGTGCGTACTCTACTTGATTCCACTGAACATAAAAAACAACACAAAAATAAGCTTTTAAAAAGCAGGATATGCAATAAATTATTAGCTAATATCATGTATAAAGAAACATTTTTTAACTCTGATATTGAATGACCAAATAAAATAAGTACATTTGGCGGGTACTCATAGTGCGTACTTGACGCCACTGAACACAAAAAAATAATTACAAAAATAAGCTTTTAAAAAGCAGGATATGCAATAAATTATTAATTAATATCATATATAAAGAAACATTTTTTAACTCTTAATTTTCATAAATAATGAAGATATTGAATGACTATTAACCAAATAAAATAGTACATTTGGCGCGTACTCTTAGTGCGTACTTGACGCCACTGAACACAAAAAAATAATCACAAAAATAAGCTTTTAAAAAGCAGGTTATGCAATAAATTATTAACTAATATGATTTGTAACAATAATTTAAAAGTAACAAATAAATCATTGTATGATTGTAAAAATTAATTATATTCAATACTGAACTTTTCTGTATTGACTAGATTTGTCTTTTGTTAACACAATGAGCAAAACAACTAGCTGATTTTAAGTAAGTACTCACGTAAGTAAACTTGTAACATAAATATTTGCCATAAGCTATAAAATTCTTTGGCAACAAAACTACTTGTCTTTTTATGCTTTAAATGACTGTAATGTCTTTAATAGTTAATCACATTCACATAAGAAGCCTTTTCAATACACTTTTCTGTAATAAAAAGAAAAAGTAAGTAAAAATACAAGCAAATAATGCAAACATTGCACAAAAAAATCTTCCGCTACCTTAAATTGATCAGTAATTTCTGTCGCCAGCTCCTCTTACTGTTCAATTTAAAATAGCAAAAATAATAAAAAAACGCAAAACCATAATCAAAAAATAATAACAGAAAAGTGATGATAGAATTTGCGTTCGCCCAACACTAGTTATTTTTAAATCAACTAAAAATAACTCAATGCTTAGTTTTCAAACCGTTTCTTGGCTTCAGTGGAAAGTGTCACATGATTAAGGAAACACTGAATCAATTAGCCAACAAAACTCGAAATAATAAATAGAGGTCTTATTTTAAAAAATACTTATGGTGCGTTCCCAATGACAAACGTGTAGGAATCGAGCAGACGTATTGGTTGAATTGAAACTTAAAATAAACTGAGAGCTTGGAGTTCTATTAGTCGATAACTTTTCGACGACAAGACTTTTTTTATTATATGGAATTTGGTATAGCACCTCTAACGTGCGACCATGGAACTACTATGTATCCCATATCAAAATGGAACGAGATGAAAACATCGACTCACCTACCTCAGAGCTCTGAGAACCGAATCAGTATGACCATTTATATTATTTATTTATTAAATCGTATATACCATGAGTTTGACGACTGTATCAAGACGTCATCTTGACGTCTAACTTTTATATGAGGCTTGATACAGCGCCTCTATCGTGCGGTCATGGAACTACACAAATACAATAAAAAAAATGGATCGTCTCCTCGACGTCACGATAATATGTATTAAGAAACCAAACGCAGGGGTAACGTCTAACCTGGTACCCGATTGGTCAATTCTTTCACGTCTTCGCTCCTGAAATCCATTGGGAACGCAAAATAATACCGGTTTATCAAAACGCCAGATATAGGATGAAAGTCACCAAAGCCCTGTAGTATGTACTATGAGTACGTGATTATTATTGTAGTGCGCATACCGCTGAGGTGCCGGGCGCGTGGTCCAAAAGAGCGTGCCGCCGCTTTATGCCCTCTAGGTACACTTCCCGGTTGAATAGCCCAGCTGCTAATGGGACGCTGAAATAAAAGAAAGTTCAAAGTAAGTTTAGCTACTGATGTTCTGAGCTCAGTTCGACGATAGTCCTCAAAAGAGTTTGAAAGGATTTAGCACAGCAGCGCCTCTATCGTGCTGACACGGAATTACTCACACCCAGTACAAAAATGAGACGTCTCGATACTAGCGTCAAACCGAACTTAGGCTTTGGCCTAAATAAATGATAAATATATAAATAATGCTGGACAATCCACACAGCATTATCAAGCCCCAAGCTAAGCAGAGCTTGTGTTATGGGTACTATACTATACTCCGATTTAGAATCCAAGATATTTTATGTCAACAAAGAAAATGAATGAAAACTTAAGAAAAACTGATATCAATAACAGAAAACAACAAGGTAACAGCAAAGTTATCACTAAAAACTAAATCACAAACTTCAACAACGCATAATCAATTAATAACACATGTGTAAGATTTTTTTTTTAATTTGAATTCGAAAACGAACGAGAGATCAATTAAATGATGAATGAACTTTCAAAACCAAACATTGTTTCGAGCTTCTGTGCTTTGCTAACAATTTCGTTAAATATTTTCCACCAATATTTCTTGGATTCCTAACCCAAGGAATAGCCAGGTTTTTGAATCGAAGTATAGATGACCAATATACATAATAATATGATACATTACATGTATAGATACATTTTTAATGCACATAGAAATACCCAGAGCACCCGTAACAAATATTCTTCTTTGCTTTAGTATAGAAAAGTTAGAAGTGAACAAAACTCATTTGACCATTTTTTTCCTCGTCTATGTAAAGTGAAATTCCTGAGGTGTCGAAAAGTCCTGTAAGGTATTAAACAAAAGAAAGTAAAAAAAAAGAAAGCACTTTGAGTTCGGATTTTTTTGAAAAATTAGTAGAGAACCAACATAATCACACAGTGTGGTTTATAGATTTGATTTGCATGCTTTATTTTGAGAATAAGCAATCTCATACTATATGACTGTCATGTTTTCTTGAGTTGCAAATAAATAAGAATAACACTGATAAAATTACTCACACATCAGTCCCTGGTCGAAGTGTGGTCGAGAAAAGCGACCAAACAGGTTTGTGATCACTGGTGCAGATAGATTGTACAGAGTTGTATGCCAGGCATTTCATCCCTGAAGGTACAGGCGCGGCGCTTATTCGACGTAATCCTGTAAATAAATTTTAATGTAGAGGAATATAGCTTAATATTGAGTCTCATTCTACTAGAATAAAAAATAATGCAAATGTAATAAATGCCTAACATTGTTACTTCATCATCATCTCAGCCTATGCGACTGCTGGACATAGGTATCCCTTAAAGATCACCAGTATTCGCCACAATTATTTTTTTAAATAATGTCTCTAAAACTACTGAACAGATCGAGATGAAATTTGGCGTACAACATCATCATATCACTCTATAAGTACATGTCCACTGCTGGACATAGGCCTCCCCATACGACGCCACAAATAGGGGTGTGAGCCTCCTCCATCCATCGACTCCCTGCGATCGCTACGATGTCGTCGGTCCATCGAGAGGATCTCCCACAACACCGTTTCGCGTTGCATCGCGGAACATACATAGAACTAAATTCGACGTAAATAATAGGCACTTTATCCAGTATTTATGATTTTCTTTGCTAACAGTAAAGCAACTATTTGCGAGCATATTAAGATTTTGTTAATAAAGGTTAAGGCACTCCAACTTCTGAACAATTTCTTGCACGAGTTCCAGCATGTCGACATATTCCATGACAAGCTAAGTGTTATAGATAATAATCTTATAATATATTAAGTTACATATAACATAGGTTCATTCGAGGTAAATACTATGAATGTCGTGTGTACCTATTAGTAACATGCATATCAGAACAGAACCTAACAAATAAGTTATCTATGAGTTATTAATATGTTATATGGAGTAAACCTTTATTATTAAATAGATAGATTTATAGTTAATAGCATAAGATAGGGAGTGCTTTCGTTTTAAGTTTTAACACCGTAAACTTCTATCTTCTTTAATAAATATATAAAAGCACACTTACCAGCAAAAGCCGAACTAGAGTTCCCGGACATACATTTCGATTTGTAAAGTATACGATCTGTATACGCCGGCGCTCTCTGCTTACTCGATGTGTCGAATTGTTGACTGCCGGGGTCATACTAAAATTGGATAAAGATAGGTTTAATATTTTATCTGAGAAGGTTCTAGTTTGATTAACAGAACTAGAAAACAACATTTTTTCTTGGACCAGGCAGAAACCTTCGGCCTTTTAAGAATGCCTTAAAGGAATATTATCATCTTCATAAGCCTGTATACGTCCACAGCCGAACACACAAAGGACTTATACTACTTACTAATCCAAGAGAACTATGGAGCATATTACAGAATACTTGATGTCCCTACTTAATCTATAGTTTGGGTCAAAACAGAATCGCAGGCCAACAAAATTTTACAAAGTTTCTTTCCCAGAAACCAGAATATGCTTTCCCGAAGGAATTTGGTGCGCTGAATCCAAATTCGGCCGCAGAATTGCGACTGCGAGATTTTTGAGATATTCTAAACTAGTGCAAAATACCGCCATTTTCTAGATTATGTTTAATATATACCCTTTAACCTACTTTAATATATATACCCTTTAATGTTAGTATGCATAAAAAGGTAAATTAGGGTGTCTTTAAGTCTTCAGCTTTAAAATGACGTTGAGTTTGCTCAAATATCATTTTATTTCGCTGAGATATCGCATTTAGATGATTTCATTATTCAGAATTTTGTTTCACTCAGACTATACAGTGTTCATATGAGTAAACCTTGAAACAACCCAAGCGAGTAGTAGTACGTTATTACCTTATAAGTAGGGGGAAAGGTAATGGGAGCTTCTCTGAAGTCCCTGAAGGCAGCGCCGTCTTCTAACACGGCAGTCAACTGGTCCGCGTGGAGAAGACCGTGCGGTAGGTTATGGGGCAGAGGAAACTGAAACACAACAGTAGAATTACTATTTACGTTTTGCGCTACAGCTGGACTCTAATGTCTAATCAATTATAAAGCTTCCGCTGTACCACTGCATGGCATTTGCTTTCTCTGCAAATTTTATTTTAATCACCTTATCCTACTCCTACTAATATTATAAATGTGAAAGTTTGTATGGATGGATGTATGGATATTTGTTATTCTTGCACGCAAAAACTACTAAACCGATAAGGCTGAAATTTGGTATGGGTATAGTTTGGGACCTGGAACAACATATAGGCTATTTTTTATCCCGATAAAACGTGGACGAAGGCGCGGGCAGCAGCTAGTTCCTATATGTAATAATAAAATGTCAATTTAAAACAGCTATACCTACTCCGATTTAGAAACCAAGATAATTTATGTCAACAAAGACATATATGAATGAAAACTTAACAAAAACTGATATCAATAACAAAAAACAACAAAGTTATCAGTAAAAACTAAAACACAAACTTCAACAACGCATAATCTCACATGTGTAGCAAAAAATGTTTACATTTGAATTCGACCACGAACGAGAGATCAATTAAATGATGAATGAAAGCTTTCAAAATCAAAAATTGTTTCGAGCTCCTGTGCTTTGCTAGTCTTTAAATATTTTACACCAATATTCCTTGGATTAGGTAACCCCTTTGTATACAAAAAATATCCAGGGTTTTTTAATCGAAGTATAGACACTTTCATTTTTCATTATCTTAAAATACATAATAATGGCCTTGGGAGTGCCTAGCTAAACCAATCTTAAACTAATCATAGTTTCATATTATGATCAAATACCACATCATTAATTTGATCATTTTGGAAATTACCAAGCTTTCAAATTTGACTATTCTGCTATCAATTAAGGTTATTTCAGGCGTGATCATCTTTTGTTTTTCATAGATGATAAATAACAACGCTGGCGTCACAAATCTGTCGCAGTGTACGAAAAACAAAAGACGGTCACGCCAACTCAGGGGGCCTACTCGGAAAAGTCGAAGTTTCTGTTTCGTTTTCATGCAAAACCAACTCTTATGTCACTTGCTTAAGATAAGCGTTTGCACGAAAACGAAACAGAAACTTCGATTTCTTTTTTCGAGTATAGCCTTTGGTTGCGTTATTGTATTTTATATTGCCATGCCTCTGTTTGCTCTATCCATCTCATCACAGCCGCTCTTGGTTCACCAAGTCTGAAGTTCAAATCTCCACACCAGAAAACATAGTCAAAATTACTTGTTACATCTGAAACAAAGGTAAGTTGCATAAGAGGTAATTTTATCTTCGTTATCAAAGGAATGTGTCTATTGAATAGGTCTATTGTTCTTTCTTTTATTATGTATGTAATTTCCTTTTGTATGCAGAACATTTTTATTACAAAAGAAAAATGTTTTTTTTTTTTTGTGTACAATAATGCTGGTAAGAGTGATGATTTTTTATGGTTTTCGATAAATAAAACTAATGGAAAAGTAACTCGCCGCAAATCGTGAACTATTTTCTATGAAACCATTATAAAACCAATTTCGATTCAAGTGTACTGTAGAAGCATTTGGAAAAATATTGATTGTTAGCCCAGAATTTCTTATTTCCCAAATTCTCCAAAAATACCAATGAACTGAAGTTAGTTTCTTCATAAGTTAATAGAAAATGGTTTACGATTGCGATAAATTACTTTTCCGCTAGTTTTATTCCGCAGAATAAATTTAAAACCACAAAAAATGAATCTCGCGATCAACCATCACCTCAATGTTAACCAGCACTATTGGTGCCAACAACGCCAGCAACAAATGGCGAAGGCACGCCGCGCGCCTTTTCGGACCGCACAGCTGAGCTTGGGCATTGAAGTGCATATAATTAAGGTGTTAATATAATTAAAGAGTAATAAAATAACTCTTTCTGACATGATCCCTAAAAAGAAGATGAAAGATATTAAGACTGGTATATATTTGAAAAAGAATTGGGGTATGAAAGATAGCTGTTTTCATAGATTTAACATAAAAATGTTGTCTGTTCATTGACAAAAAGTCGGTTCATAACAACTTACCTTTAGTTTTATGCCTACACGGCAAATTCTTCGGCAAATCTATCGCCCTTATAATCCTCTTGATATCCGAAACTCTCTCTTTAACTTTCTCCTGATGCGCTGTCAGATGCGCAGTTACGAACAGAAACGTAGAACCGAACAGTGCGAATGATATCGCCACAGCCCCTTTCGTCCTGAAGGCGGTACCGGGCCGGACTGAGAGGGACGCGTCTTCGGGGAGGGAACAGAACCATATTAGGTCACGACGGATGAAAACAACGAGGTGGATTGTACCTGGAGATAAATAGTAACGGTAAACAACAAAACCAATAAGTTCACACTTATTAGAAAAAAACCGCTAGAGGTATTATGGCGTTTATCTGAGTCCTGAATTCGGTCTGACGATATTGTTAAATACGTATACCTATATCGATATATTAAAAACGATACACATCCTTTTTAATCCAATCTAAAATCATTATAATTATCGCCTCTCTGTGCAAATAGCACCACACACACTATCTGGAATTACTTTCATCTAAGCCTCTATGGATATTTGACGATTCTACGATGATACCATTGTCATAGTGAAGCGATTCGTTAACAGCTTAGGAGAATTGGGCCCCTGGTCGGAGGGAGTCCTGCACTAGTTATGTTTACTTTACCTATCTAAATCTAGATTAAGATTTAGATAGGCAAAATAAATATGTATTAGACACATAAGTACTAGTGGTTTCTTTTTCACTTCTTTCACTAGTGGACAAAAAATTTCAGTGAAGAGAAAATCAAATAACACCTTGTTTCTTTTTTGATAATAATAACTATATTTATAACTGTTTATAGTAGGTACCTATAAAATTTGACTTGTCTAAGTGCTTATTTTGTAGGCCTGAAGAAATAAAGTTATCGATTCTGATATGTTTGCCAAATGGCGCGTCAGTCTACACATGTTTACCCCAGTTTAGATACAGATAAATGTCTATCTTGTCTATATGTGACAATAAAGTGGTTCATAATTAATTAGAAGCTGTTACTAGAGAGCATTTAATCAACCACATTTATCTTGAAGCATGGTTTTCAACAGAGCAGCATTTTACACAAACTACAACCTACTAAGTCCTACCTAGCTATAGAATGCCATTTTGGTGTTTTCTTCAGCACCTAAAGATTTTTCATCCATTGGTTACGCAGTTTATCTTCAAAATCCTCTTACCTAAGTAATATGAATGTAGCAATAGATGTGAAGGTCCCAAGACCTCCTGAATTGTGATCTCCCACTCAGTCCGTTCAGAGAAGGATTCTTGTGTACCAATCACAAATATATCAGGGACATGTTTCACTTGATTGGGGAATATGAAATCTGCTAGCTCTCTGTGAAAACAATACATTTACAGTTATAATTTAACATCTTGCTTTAGAACTAGAAAAACCTAGAGAAGAGACTTTTATGTCTTGCTAAGAATAGTATCTATTGTATATGGTAAGGAACTTTATTCCCATGTGAATTACTAAAATTCACACAAAATTAGAACTTAGAGAAAGAAAATTACAATTGAGGATTGGAAACTAATTTTTACAATTGAAACAGGTGAGTTAACTGTTGCAGACAATCTAGAGGTAGCTCAACTGATGCATAGAGCTTGATCTTGCTATTAAGATTAAAAGTGGCATTGTTTAGCATATGCTTAAATAAAATACTGAATGTTCAATTGACTTACTTTGGAGGAGCCTGCCCGTTCATGTTCCAAGTTCCAACAAAAATTCTGACTTCCCTGTCAGGAAACACATGTTCTAACTCAGCAGCACCTAGTAAGGAATGAGAGGCCAGTCTTCCATAGAGGAAATTTCTGAAACATTATTTTACTTTACAATGGTAAAATTTTGGGATCATAAGTTTTGCTTAATCTAATCTACTTGTTTTCAAGACAATTAGGTGGGGTTAGACCAAACAAACAAATATAAGGAGGAGTATAATTAAAATTTATTTGTTTCATCTTTCAAAGTCTTTGAAATTTACAAGAACAAAATGAAAAAATCTAGTTTTGTTTAAATCTTCCTCAAAAAAGCATTTTATTAACTACATGTGAAAATCTATGGTGTCTAGAAATACAATTACCAGGAAGCTAACCAAGTCAACACAAACAAAAATCACCTTTCCCGGGCTTCATGTGTGGGTATGAGTCTCAACACCTGTGCGGCAAGCAGAGAGTTACGAGCCAAGCTGTCGGTACTTCCTGCTCGAGATGGTGGCCGAGCTATGGTTGATTTAGACCTTGCAAGCAGACAATCACACTGTTATACAGGTTTACAGTATGCACACAGAGCTTATGCTATAGTACCATGATTAAAAAAATACTATTTACAACTTACTTCCTTTTCCGGTCAAGGGAACTGCTTCTATCACTTTCTGGAGATGAAGACCCATATAAAGGTTTGCTGTCATTTGTAATTAAATGGTCAGCTGATAATCTTTTTACAAATAACTTATTCTTAGTTTTAATACCCTCAAATGAGCCTGAGTGTTCAAAACACTTTCTGGGATCATCGTTTTTAGGGAATTTTATAGTAGCTTTTGGTATTTCTTCAGACTTTGATTGAGAACATGATATAGTCTGGTCACTCAAGCTATTTGAATTATTGCAAGGACTGCCTTCTCTGGTGTGAGCTTCTTCCTGAGGTGATTGATGGTCGAGTAGGCTTTTCGGGCGAGATCTTGAGAAGAACTTTCTACAGCATCTCGGGTTGTTTTCATCCTCTGGTTGAGAATGATGAGCACTATTGCTACTGTTGTTGATGATAGGTTCAATGCTGTAGTTCCGCGGACTGTCACCTACACTTTCATGGAAGTCACCATAGTGCGCGCTGTGAGCCAGGAACGGGTCTGCTGGTGATATGGGCCGTGATGAGGAATGATGGAACTCATCGTTAGAATCTGCATCGACATAGCATCCTACTTTTGGTGACTTTTTGACGAAGAGCCGTTTCCGAAGCGATAGCTTCTGCTTGGATTTAGTAGGTGATGTTGTCATGGTTGGTTTTGAACCAGTTGAACCAATGATCTATGTTATTTTATTACATTTTTACTAAATTTACGCATCCTAACCTCGCACAGAAATAAACTATTTTGCTGAGTTTGACATTTCGCAAAATCGCGAAAGAAAGAAAAGAGTACGAACGATCCGTCCGAACTGTCAGCTGTCTTTCAATCAATGAAATCAGAAAGACATCGGATATTGCCAACTTCCTTATTTTTAGGTCCAAACAAAATTTTCATAGAGATCATCATAGATTTCTTCTCGGTAAATGTATGGGCACATCACCAGCTAATCTGTGGTATGGGTAAAGGTAACCCGTGGAACAAAGAGCTGGGTAATAAAAGTTTAGACCCCGTGAAATTAAGCAATATAATTTTTTACTAATGAATCCGTGTATTTAGCTTAAAACTCCATAGCAACTGTAACGTCAACACGCATTTAATCAAGGGTGCAATCAATAATTGCCTTGCAGTAAATTTTTGCAATAAAATTGATTGAGGTTGAACTTTCCAAAAATGGCAACAAAATTGGCGAACAATTTTAGATAGGGTAGGTTACCTTATTTTGGACCATTCAGTGAAGTTCGAACTGACAGCAGTTTTTTTCTCTCTAGGTATGCTTAGGTCATTTAAAAAGTCAAGCAAAGCAATACTTCTGGGAACAAATAACAGCGAGCAGAGCAAGCCAGTCACCCTGACTTTTCATTTAGAATTTTCTATAATTGTGGAAGCCCCTCCGCCGCCGCCGCTGACGCCCCGCCCGCCCCGCCACGGGCAGCAAAACCGATTGCAAATCTTGTTTTCTGTAGGTCCTTCGCCACGCCACGAAGTTCCTACTCTGTAATAGGTATACGGGACGCTAAGGAAAAAAATACATAATTTTTTTATACCTACCTGATACCTACCTATTTGGGAATATTATGGTGGGGAACAGATACGGGAACAGAGGGGAACTACTAGGGAGAAACCGCGGGGTCATTGACCTCAAGGCGCACTTGAGCTTACCCAAATGTCAATGATCTTCTCCCCTCCCCCCAAGGTCACTGTCGTGACTGACTGACCTCGGAAATGGATGTTTTGCTGGGTTCGATGGCTGAAAGGGGTTGTTCAGTAATCACGTGATGTTTTTTTAGCATCTTTTTACGTCCCCTGCAAGAACGTGGTCTGCGATTTGTGGAAAACTACTATTCTGGTAGTTTTATTCCTTACAGATCGCTGAAAATATTATAAACCGCTAAAATATTTGAATTTCTCGTGACTCCATGTCAGATTCCGTGTCGAAGACTCGGTAGCTGAGTTTCTGAATTAGCCCACTCGAATTAGCTCAAAAAAGGGACAAACCCGGAATAAATTTAAGGTAGCAATTGTCCTTCGGAATTCACTGGCAGTCTAAATTTGGTTTTGCGTGGTATTCGATTTTAAGGGTCAATTTTTGTTTATTGAATAAGTCGTTTATTTCATTTTATCGTTTATGACAAAAGTTGTTTAGAATTAAATTTCCTACAATTTTGGTTCATATACATAGTTTTGTTCCTAGGATCGATATTTTCCGATTTATTCGAAAAGAGGCGGTGATTTTTTTGTTTACTGAATAACTCGTTTATATTCAATTTAACGCGAAAATTTATACAAATAAAATTGCTTAAAATCAAATTTCCTATACAATTTTTGTTCTAATATTTTTTTTTGTAGGATCAATATTTTTCGATTTATACTCGAAAAGAGGTAAGGGTCAAATTATTATCATTGCATTATCACGTTTATTTTAAATTTTACGCGGAAATTAATAAATATAAAGTTGTTTAAAATCAAATTTACTACAATGTTCTCATATTTTTTTTCCTAGGATCTATATTTTGCAAGCTGAATTAGAAATTTTATAGATACTACCTTGGTTTATAGAGTTAGGTATATGTATGAAAAAACAAAGCGAACCCAGCTGTAGTTGCGTTGGTAAATCACCTTTTTATTTACATAAGACTTACAAAAATGCATACAACCATGATTATTACGCTTATCTGTATGTTACTAGCGCCACCTGTCCCTGGTACCAATAAGTTTAATCCGTTGTACACAGGTGTTGGTGAAAGGTTTCCTCCCGTTACCGACTCGATGCCATTACCTGAAAGAGTTTCAGGCTTAAGTTATGAAATCTGACTCGTATTTATCATTAAAATGTAAGGCACATTAAAGGTAGTTAATTACCCTATAATGTAGTCCTAGCCAACAGAGTTGTGAATTATTTGAAATACTTGTATTTAAAATACAAAATACGTATTTTATATTTTTTTTATGTATTTTGTATTTTATTTGAAATACTTTTCGAAATGTATTTTATATTTGTCAAATACAAAATACTTTTTTACTGCTAAGTTTCAAAAAAAATTTCAATTGAATGGGTGAACTAGGGTCAACGATTTGGCAAATGGCTACTAGAGAAAGGCGGTGCAACTTTGAAAGTCTATGTGCAAAATGACAGTTAAAACAATATGAATAGATAATGAACGTTATTATTTGTCAGTGTTGCCAATTATTTTTATGGCTGAATTTGGCATATTTTCAACTGATTTAGCATGAAAATTTTCAGATTAGCATATAGCATATTTTTTTGCATTTTGCTGGCCTACAACTTCTCACGTCGTGTTTCATCGATAATAACATAGTCCTGCCATCCAGCGTCAAATAGCGTCGCACTTATAGACATCTACAATATGGCGTTTGATCGGGGCAGGTGTTGGAAAGTTGGATAACACCACCTAGATCTTTATGTTAATTTTTTGACATAATATTGAGAGTGAGTGAGTGGGTGGCTTTTGGGTCTACCACAGACATGATACTAGCTGCGTTTCTGTGGTGTCTACAAATTCTTTGAACAGACAGATAATCTGAAGAGGACGCTAATGGCGCTAAGTTTCATCTCTATTCCCATAAGGTTTGGTTATTTTATTACAGAAAAACAAGTGTTTTTCTGTTACACCATACAGACGCAACATGTCTGATGCTCTTTTTGATGAGCTTGTATTGCACAGACATGATAGAGCTGGTGTTGTAATGTTATAATCTTTAATAAATAAAGAACATTATTAATTGTATCTGAAAGTATTTTATTTGCATTTAGTATTTAAATACGAAAAGCAAAAGTATTTGTATTTTGCATTTGAAATAGTAAATTATAAAAGTATTTGCATTTTGTTTTAAATAATTTTTAAAAGTATTTTGTACATCTCTGCTAGCCAACATTTTCGACCATCGCGGCAGCCATTGTCAACCGGAAAAAAGCCACTTGCACGGGCAGGACATTATTATGATAGTGCACACAAGTGTGTGTGTGTGAGCAAGCACAGGTGCACTCTCTTATTAGGTACCTACCTATCTTAGTCACCTAGCTTAGGTACCTAGATAGGTACGGTTCACCTATGGTTTCTTAACTAAATATGCCCTAAAATAAATAAGTACAGGTTTAAATCTTACCAGTATTACATAAACTGTTCGTGCAGGCCCTGTAGAAAGTCCTGAAGGTTGGATCAATGATGTCGTGATTGAGGAAATCAGGCGCCTGCTCGCATCCTCTCGTGAAACTAGCTATCACACCATTTGGGTCCTAAAAGAAGGGAGAAATTGTATAATCAGTTAACTTTTCTAAGGTTATCAGAGCCCTGATAGTGAGTTCTATTTCACATAGTAGGTATAGAAAAGAGACGTCATCGGGTCATCTCATTTTTCTATGAGATTTGGTACAGTGTCTCTAGTGTTTGGTCATGAAAGCAAGGATTTTCGACAGGATTGTGATTTCGTCACCAAACCGAACTCAAGGCTCAGATCAGACATCATTTCGAAGATCGAAGTTCCAAACGAAGGTTTTTCATTATACACGGAGAAGTCACATTTCGTCTCGTATATTTCGCTAAGTATCGTTTAGCCGAGTAAAGGCCCAGATTTCATGATAAGTAAGCGAAGCCCTAAGGATCAACGCACACTGACACAGAGTCGATCCAGTCGAATAACAACTCTATACAAGTACAAACAAAAACCTAAACCAAAAACCAAAAACCTTAATTGCTAAGGTATTGGTACAATGTTGTAGGTAATTATAGATACATTTCACTTTGATCACTAACCTTTTTATAATTTCGATGTTACTCTGGCTTATGAAAGATATGTTACTTACAACGTACTCCTGCCGGAATATCGTGCAATAGGTGAATGGACAATTCACAATATTTGTGCTGTTGGAAATGGTCAGACACGACTGGTCGGAGTCTGATGATGAGAAGCTGCAGGCGTAGCATCGTAGTTGCTGCGCTGGAAATTAGACATTAAACATTATGGAAGTAAAATAGAGTTCGAAATACAATTGAAAGAGTTGTTGGATGGTAGCAAATCTCAGTGTATCTAATATTAAAGTAGATTTTTATCACTGAAAAGGTTCGCTCACGATTTGTAATCTTTACCCAGCGAGATGGAATATGTTTCCAAGTGTTTTGTGGTTCACGGACTCTATTACCTCGAAGCGAAGCACCCAAACAGCTGAAGCGATTTTAATAATGAGTTAACAAAGAAATTAAATGACATCCTAAAAATTGACGATTTCAACGGGTCTTGAACCCGCGATCTTCCCCTGTGTTCAAGTCCCGCCGAAATTTGAAATTTTTGGGATATCATTTAATTTCTTTGAGATTATTCCGAGTGCGACGGCTTACGCACTATAAAAAACCTATGAGTTATCAAAATACTGATCTGGCTTGACTCCTTTAGGGTTCGTCGTAGACAAATGCCTACGAAATGTTGGTAGAGCAACATTTCGTAGGCATTTGTCTCTACATTTTGCGAAAAAGCGGGCACCGAGGCGGTGTTTTTTTATAGTTTCCAATTAATTACTCGAACTAGTTCTTTGAGGAAGCTTTTAATTTAACCTGTTTACTTACGGTAATAGATACATATACCTAACTACCTACAACGTGCTTACGGGCTAACTTTCTTTTCTCAAGACGACGCTCTAGGTACCTCTACTCTAGTCCTTTACCTAGGTACCTATATAATCTAAATCTGTATACATGTGAGAAAAAATTGCTTCATCATCAGCCCATACACGTCCACTGCTGGACATAGGCCTCCCCCGTACGACGCCACAAATAGCGGTCCTGAGCCGCCTCCATCCATCGACTCCCTGCGACCGCTACGATGTCGTCGGTCCATCGAGTCGATGGTCTCCCATGTAGGGGGCGATTTGCCATAATCACGCTTGGCAGGCGGATTGGTGATCGCAGTGTTGGTGTTTAAAAATACTCAGAAGGAAGCTGCTGCCCTTCCTCTGGTAGGTTCCCTTAGTCGGCTTTTACGACATCCACGGGTTGAGTTGGAGGGGTCGATACTCGTACACCGCGACCCCACGGCTTAGTTGGAGGGGTCGATATTCGTACGCCGCGACCGCACGGCTTGGTAAGAAAAAATTGCTTAGTGTTAATAAATTCAGACACTTACCTACACAGTGCCCCAATAAACCACAAAACAAAAGAAAAACAATTTCCAACTTCATTTTACAAACAAACTGCGCGGCTGAATAGTTACTGATTACTTGTTATCGTTTTGATAGGGTCCCTTGTCTTATCTAATCAATTTATTCAATCAAATCACGAATTATTCATTTTAATGGAACGGTCGATTAATTAAATACCTACCTATAGGTATCTATCCTCCCTTCTTAGATAAGGAACTACATATCTTACCAATATAGACGGTCTAACTCACATAAAAATATAATATAAAATTCATTAATGAAATAATTAGTGCTTTAGTTTACAAGTCCAAAGAACAAGTTTTTCATAGATTGCGCTCTCTTTGAGAACCTCATCGCGCTCGATGAGTTTCATCTTTCATCCATGAAACATAACTAGATAGTAAAGTTTGCACTGTTGTTTACTCTGACTAATACTTCCTCCATATAAAAGATACCTACCGTAAACCCCGCTAACTTCGCCTGCTTTTTACAGTTTTTTTAAATTTTGCACCAAATTTATCACATTAAATCAGTTCTGTCCTGCTGAAATTAACCAATTACTAAAGGGCTTTCAATGTGTGTGTGTTATTTGCACTCATACATAAAAACCTTGACTTTATGGGCTGTCAAAAAAGTAGGCGAGGTTAAGGCAATGAGCCTAACTTCGCCTGAGTCCCATATTTTCTTTAAAACTTAATAAATCATATAGATTTTATAATTTATTGAAATATTTATTGATTCAATTCTCAATACTACTCCAAATAATTATATTTAACTTTTTATGATGGCAGGCAAAGTTAGGTCAACATTTACCGACAAAATGAGCTAAAAGTCAGGGCTGTCACAGACCAGAAGGAACTAACTCAATGAAAGTGATATTAATATGGATAGAATTGTTATTTATTAGGTACCTTACCAACATAAGTACTTTTAAAATGAAAATAGTTTTTATAAAAATCAATTCTTCTTGGTATGCCAAAGCTAGGTTATTCCTAATACATAAAAAATATCGAATAAAACAACACCTACCCGCTATATGGGTGCTGAAGTAGCGATGTCATAAATAAAATTAGGTACCTACCTAAAGAACAACGAACGCCATCCAGTGGTATGAAATTAATAAAATAATAAAATAAAAATAAAATAAAAATTGTTTATTTCAAGTACATGACTCATAAAATTACATTTAAATACACAATAAATTAATACAATGAAAAAATAATGAATAATGAAAACCTTCATTTTGTTCTGTTGGTTAAAATAATTGACAACCCTAGGGTAGGCGAAGTTTGGAAATCGTGATTTAAAAAAATGGCGCCTAACTTTGCCTTCTCAGATATTTTTGACAATAATCATTTGAATGAGCTTTTGTATTTCGATAGCTGATCATAATTGCTAAATACTGTAAAGATATGAAAGACGTTCCTCTAACTAGTTCCTCACACAATCAGAATTTTGTGGACTAACTCAAAAAATGAACTGGTTTGAACCGATAACTTTTTGCGACTGCTATTCCTTAGCAGTCGCAAAAAGTGTATGCCGTTATTTTGACGAGTAGTGCAGTGTTGCCAATTTATAATTTGGGTTTCTACCAACGAACTATAATAAGTGTTGCCTTGATAGAAAAATAAATATCGTACTTTTTCTAATTTAGGCGAAGTTACCTACACTAGGCGAAGTTAGCGGGGTTTACGGTACCTAAACTCGCTCTCATGTATGTTCCAAGAAAAAAAATATTTAGGTACCTAGTTTAGGTACTATCATCGAAAATATAATCAAAAAATAATAAATAAAAACGTCAACAAAAGTTGAACTCGCACTCGCACAACGAGAGTTCCGCAATTATAAAGACCTTGTTTCTTGTCAAATCTATTCATGATTCTAGAACAAAAGCAAAAACAAAAAAACAATTTTTTATGTACCTATTAACTGCAAGTTTTTGTCATTATTCTAGGTCAACGGGAAGTACCCTATAGGTTTTCGGCCATCATCATCATATCAGCCTATACACGTCCACTGCTGGACATAGACCTCCCCCATATGACGCCACAAACAGCGGTCCTGAGCCGCCTCCATGCATCGACTCCCTGCCACCGCTACGATGTCGAAGATCCATCGAGTGGATGGTCTCACATGTAGGGGGGTTTTGCCATAATCACCACGGCAGGCGGATTGATGATCGCATTGTTGGTGTTGAAAAATACAGAAGGAAGCTGCGTCCCTTCCTCTTGTAGGTTTCCTTAGTCGGCTCTTACAACATCCACGGGTTGAGTTGGAGGGGTCGATATTGCGCCGTGGCCCCACGCTCATGATGAGCATAAAATATTATTTTTATGTGAATAAACTACAAAGCGGTTTTTGGATTTTTCCCTTGTGCTATAAGACCTTGCTTCTTGCTCATGATTCTAGGTCAACGGGATGTACCCTATAGGTTTTGTGTGCATGTGATACCCTCGGAAATTAAGAAAAAATGGGTATAAACGGCTGTAACTTTTGATTACGTTCACTTATTAGTTTGATTTATATCACAGCTCCAAGAGGTTATGGACCTGATGCGCATTCCTATATAAGAAAAGAGGGTTGACAGATGGACAACAAATTGATCCTATAAATAAGGGTTCCTTTACAGGTACCGAACCCTATAATTATAAAAAAAAGTTTTATATTATTTTAGGGCTGAATGTATATGCCCTGCAAGTGAGCTTTCTATTCTACACTGAACGTGCCTAGTTTCAAATCATCCTGAGGAAGTCAATCTCGTTAACGGAATTAAAGACTCCTATAGGAATTCAATTTCTCTTTTTACTAGCCACCCGCTCGACCATCTAATGGTATTCCAGTGATCGATTCCTGTAATTATTGTAAGTACTGATTCCGGTTTCACAGAGGGTGTCTTAACCCAGGTATACATGGTGCATACGGTCAGCCCAAACATAAATTTGTTACTGTATTATTATTAAGTCTTACCTACATGTAGGTAATATAAGATGTAATGTTTTGAATAAATACAAATACTTTAAAGTTACTTACAGCATTGGTCAAAGGTTTTTATATGTATTTGCGCGAATTTAGAAAGCCATGGGTAAAGTGTAGTACCTAGTGATTTTATTGTATCTTTATTTATTATTGAAACAGCATTGATATCTAGGTTGCATACTTAGGTACAGCCTATAAGTAGGTACCACATCTGGGACATCTGAAGAAATGAAGGGCAGTTCTTATTTAGTTCATCTCTTTTTTAAGAAAGATAACATTTTATAGGACGTCCTCAATGGTACAGTGGGCGCAGGTTTGCCTGCGATGCGATGGTGATTGCGGGTTGATTAACACCGCAGGACAAATTTTTATAAGTACCTATGATATGCAGATACCTATTTGTTCCGGTTTTTAGTGGATGTATTAGAATTATATAGGTATAGGTCTTATACTCACAAAAGCTACTTATGCTTACTTAGGGGCCAGGTTATATGCATTGTGGAAATTATCGGTACTTATTATTCACTTATTTATTTTAAAAAATGATCGGACTGGAACTTTACTACCTTAGCTACCTGCTGTTAATGCTATACCTACCTAGGTAATACTCAGAGGCGAGAGACTGCCTGGCTCTACATATCTAAACCTAGGTACCCAGCTACGTACACTTATAAAAGTACAACCTACACTTTAATTTAATGAGACAGTAAAACAAGTTTATAGTTGACGTGCAATTTATTCAAACTAGGGTATGTCTATCTCGATGGGTATGTCTTTGTAAGGTGTTACGGTACCTACACTTGCTAACAATTTATAGTAGAGATTTGTTAGAAATTATGGCGGCACTCTATTATAGGTTTGGTAGATTGGTACTGACAATGAAATAAATATATCTAATAATTTGTAATTCTGGAAGCAACTAAAAAGTATTGCATTGCAGTTAGTTTGACAATGCCCCTATACAGCAGCACTTTGAAATATCCTTTAATTTAATGAATATTTATTTTATTATGAACAATTATTCTTATTTGATTTTCGACCTCTTAAAGCCAACAATTTGTTATTTTGTCAATTTAAAGCACGTCTGTTTTTTCTTTGTACAATCCCTTAAGGTGTTTCCTATGTGAAAAGTTTGTGTGAATACTAAAAGATAGATAGAATTAACGACATCAAGTGTAACATGTGTACCTACGGTGGAAATAAATAAATATTAGATACAAATACAGAGGGCTAATATTGGTACTTCATTATGTTGAAGTGGCAGGCCATACATATAGCTCGTAGAACTGATATCCGTTGGGGAAAAGGTTCTCGATTGGAAACTGGCGACCGAAGGGCGACCGTGATGCAAAGCGAAACGGAGTGTTGGGAGACCGACTTTCTACATGGTGAAAACGACATCGTAGTGGTCGCAGGGATGAATGGAGGTGGCTCAGGACCGCTATTTGTGGCGTCGCGTGCGTATGAGGGAGATCTATGTGCAGCAGTGGACGTGTGGGCTGGTATCTTACTTAGGTGTCATAATACCATGTTATTATTAATATTGTTTCATACAAATAATTTTCTTCTTCAACTCGTGCCTACGATAAGCAAAATTCTCTAAAATAAATATGCCCGAAGCAACGAGCGCTCCATAGGACAGCACGAGGAAAGCCGGGTAGCAATCTACCATGCTGACCGACACGAAATTGGACTCTCTTCCTGAACACTTCGGTCTTTTTTCGTAAAGCAATCTGTTCTCTCTTGTTTGAAGACCGTGTTCTTGAATGCGCTTCATCCTGATGAAAGAAGATTATTATTGTATTTTAAAGTGGGTGGTCCATTGGAGCTTCAAAAGTCGATTATTGGAATAGGTAACAAAAATAGATTAACAAAGTTGATGTCAGTTTTGTTTAATGTTCCTAGTGCGATCCCAAGTCTCACCCAATTTTGAACATTTCCTTGTAAGGCGTGTGCTTCCTCACAGCTAGCCAGGGGTCAATAACCTGTAAGTACTGTATTTCTTTCAAGCCACATTTCTCTCCCTCTTCGAAGAATTTACCGACGAACTTGTACCCCACACCGGTTTCCATGTGGAATGCAAATAGACCCTGTAAAGAAAACACAACATTAAATCTAACAAGGTAGAGATGCTTTTGGAGTGGAAAAGGTTTTACCTTCCGCATTGTTTTGACTCCTTCTTCCATTGTCATAAAACGTGGCTCGGATCCTGATGGTGCTATTTTTTTCTCGTAAATCGCTTTCCGTACTGGTTCGGTTGCTGTCTGCAAAAATAAATTTAGGTAAGTATGCTTGCTTGTTCCTAAAGGGCGGCGTTGATAATATTTTACAACAGCAACTCTATTGTAGTGGGAGGTCTAAATCAAAATTAAAAGAACTACACTCCAACCAAATCCCACGTGAAATGTAAATAAACAAACCGCCAATACTTAAAAAAAAATAACTTTGTTGCCGTGTATTTTTTATACGCAACTTAGGTACACATTCCTTGTCGTTAGATCTTTACCTCAACAAGAAATGCTTACAGATACCTAAGTCTGAAACACAACGCCAAGCATGAGAACTAAGTTTAATTGCTGTGGTTTATTTACATATTTACAAACATCTCACATCTAATCTGGCTGGAATATAGATAAGTAACCGGTATTCATTTGTTTTTAAATTCGTTTAAACAAAAACCTTCCTACTACTCACCGAAAAGTAATACCGATTAAAAACAGTGTCATGTACGCCGAAACTGATTCTGGAATGTAGGAGGTCGTCCAGAGTCTTGATTCGGGAGGAGCTGGACTGAAGAAGGGCAACGATATTGGCTGCATACGAGGTGTAGAGAAACATAAGGGCTAGGAATAGGACGAGCATCACTATACGTCCGAGGGAACCTTAAACAAATGTTATGAATTATAATTATCATAACTAATAATTGTATATGCAAAAGTGTGTTTGTTTGTCCTTCCTTCACACCCTAAATAAACAACCAATCGACTTGATTTTTGGCATAAAGTTAGTTGATTTGAAAGGATGGAGAGTAACATAGCCTACGTTTGTCCAGGAAAACATCAAATTCCCATGGGAGATTGTGATAAAATAAGTTCGTGTCGTCGTCAGGGGGCCAACTCTTTATATTTATTTAGCTATATATTTGCTGATAAGAATACCTTATTCAAGTTATTTTGGTTTTTATATTATGTATGAATGTATTTGTGAACTTAGGTACTCGTAAAGGAAAATCGAAGATTCAAATTCGTTTTCGTGCAAAACCAACTCTTATGTCGCTTGTACGGAAACGATTGAGAAACTTTGATTTCGTTTTTACGAGTACGTACCCTGAAACGCCAAGGTACCACCACCGGTCCCTTACCGTTCCAGACTTTTATAGATCTCTCGAGTGTGAGAATCTGAGGCCAAGATCTACTTTGGGTAATTTCACTACTCCATATCTCACTCAGCCATAAATGATGAAAAAAAATCTGTCTAGACGTTTTTATGAGACTAACAGTAATCGATTTAACTAAGACGAACAGTAATCGATTTGTAAATATACGGTATCCCAAAACACGGAGGACGTGTGGGTACATGACGAGCCAGAAACCAAAAATAATGGGCCTATAATATCAATGAGTACCTATAACCTCATGTTTAGGTATAATGCCCTCATCGGTATGACAATAACCATGTAACGGGTCTATCTCCAATGATGTCTGTGTAATATGCTTTTACTAATCAATTGATGGGTTGTCCGGGATCAAAGAGGATACAATAACTACTAGGCTTGAGGCGTATTTATCGTCACTGATAAAAGTCACTGGTATAGAAAATTGGCGGTATTTCACAGTGACCGAAACTAAATATATCTGTGACTGTCTCATAGGCAGTGCCAGTCTCACGAGTGCACGATATTATATCGTTGCTATATTATTTGGTATCTACTAAATAAATCGCTTCAGCTAGATAATATCGCTTCTATATTCTCTCTTTGATAGTATCACTAAGTCAGAACCTACACATCTACCCCCTTATTCATAATAGTCTGCTAACTTAAAGCATTGCTAATTCTCACTCTGTCTTCTTCTATTGACAAACGTCAGAGTGAGAAATAACACTGCTTAGCAGCTGTTTTAAGTTAGCAGACCATTATGAATAAGGGGGTTAGTATTTTATACTTGAAAATTTGAAATGTACCTACCTATACCGCAATGTAACAAAGTTGTTACATTGCGTTATACAATTCTTGAAAAGGCAGTTCCCCCAGAGCGAGGCCTTTCCATTGAACTGCGGTTGGGTTGACCTCTGCGATTATCCCTAATGTGGATAACTCTGGTGCGTTATTTTTGGTAGTGGGGACTGCGTACGCGCTCATGAAAGTATGATTTAATGCCTAAACGGGGCCCTCAAGCACAGATTAGGTAATGTTACTTCGTAGTTCGTAACCTCAAGTGATCAGAAGAGGTTAAAAGCCTTATGACGAGAATGCTTCTTCCGGTGATCCCGGGCGTAGTTATTGTATCCTCTTTGATCCCGGACAATCCATCAATTGATTAGGTAGTAAAAGCATATTACAGACATCATTGGAGATAGACCCGTTACATGGTTATTGTCCCTTTTGATCGAATTACCTTAAACGCAAGATGCCGATGAGGGCATTATACCTAAACATGGGATTATACTCTTTGATATATAGACCCATTATTTTTTTTTAGTTTCTGGGTCGTCATGTACCCACGCGTCCTCCCGTGTTTTGGGACACCCTATATTTACAAATAAGGCTATGTTCAGCAGTGGACGTGTACGGGCTGATGATGATGATGATATTTACAAATCGATTACTGTAATGTTCGGCTTAGTCAAAACGATTACTGTTAGTCTCACAAAAATGTCTTACAAGATTTTTTTGTTTACTTGGTGGTGGAGGTGCTGGTGGAAGTTGTTGAACTAATATTCAGTATGTCTATAGATCTATTGACCTTTCTCTCTTCTAACCTATATCGCAGTAAGTCTTACTAACGTAATATCTACTTCGCACTATGACTTGTCATAACGCGACTTAGTCCCTCAACACTTTAGGTAGGTACACCAGTCTTAAATGAAAAAATTGTAGGTGATACGAGTAAATACTTGATGGGGTGGTTAATGGTCTAGTTAATTATAAAATTCATGTTTTACTTAGAAAGTGAATGAATTTAACCTTCCGCATGAAGGGACATCTGGATATGGGTAAAAAGGTGTATGACATTGGCATGCATGTATGTGGTATTTGTACCTTTCAGTTCAACTGTGCTTCCTTGTTGGCAGCCAGCACCAAAGATCAGAACGATAATGTCTGCAACATTCGCTCTTAATACACTAGCATCCTTTTGTTTCTGAAAGAAACGTCACAAAATTATTATACTACTTTATCTTTTGTACGGTAAAGACCTTGTTTATTATGTTTCATATGACACTTTAAATGATCCATAGGTAGGTAGGTACCTACAGAAAATTCCGTCTAACGTACCTAAGGTTAAAAAATTGAAAAGATTGTTCACAATGCATGTAATTATTAAGGATAAAAATAATGATTAATTGAGGAGCCAAGGAACAATAAAGGATAAATCTAGTTTCACAATTTGACAAAATAAATTTACTATAAGTACTTACCGTAATAATTACGGTAAGTACTTATAGTAAATTTCATATGTCAATTGCGTTCTCTCGTCTTAAACAAGGTTACAGCTTCAACATGAGCTCGGGTGGAGCACTACAATTTGGAATATGCATTTGAGAAAAGAAAATGTTTTTGTTATAAAATAAATTGTAATGCTCTATGACGTGGCGCATCAAAAGCAAGCAAATGAATAATCTCACCACATGAACTTCATCAGCACCAGCAGTCTTCTTCCACTCCCATAAAGCCACCACCAGTAAGGCCAAGAACATTATGAACAGCAGTGCTACAGTACTGTACCAGACTGTCCATCTAAAAGACAGGAGGAACAGATTGTTCTCGTATGATAACTTGGGTTGTTGGAATACGAATTTGGACCGAGTCGGTGTTGGACTTGCGATGTATTCAACGATAGAAATTCGTTCCGAGGTGAAGAACATTGGAGATCCTGAAATGGACGAAGAAAATAAAGTAAGTATGTATAACAACGAAAAGTTTTTTCATACTTGTAGCACTATAATTTTCTTTGATTGAGAATTCTATGCTACATATAAGTAGTTTGAATTTTGTGACGTGTCCAAGAGTCCTGACTGAGGAAATAAAGCACTATACTTGTATATACATATTTATGTATATACAGGGCCAGCCAATAATATCTTATCTAGACCTTTACCTCCAACATCCACTTCCTCCCTAACCAAGTAGCCAGTCATGCCGTTCCAAGTCCCGTTGACGCGGTAGCCCCAAGTGTTAGCGAATATGAACTCCCGGCCAGCATTGAGGAAGTCCAGAAGATGATTTGTAGTTGGGAAGTTCACCTTGGTTATAGTGTCGATATGGTCGTTTCTAAAAAAAAACATGTAGAGATAGCTGGATTGGAATGTACCTACACTGTATGCGAAGGGTAAGAGTAGGTTAACAAAATAGCTCTATTGAAAATCTAGGTATTATTTTGTTACCTTTTATCCTATAAGCTATAGGTAGAGGTAGAGGCCATAACGCATTGCGAAAAAAAGGCATCACATCTTCGATCACCATCCAAAGCCACACCACATTGTCTAGTAGACCGACATGACTCAATAATGTAGAGCCAAATCTGTAGATTGTTAGTAACAGTCTGCAATTGGCTCAATTGAGAAATCCTGTTTTTCCAGTAGAGTACAATATAGGAGTCAAATCCCGAGTGAATAAGTTCCTTCTGGGAAAGCGTGCTCTATCTTAGGCCACATCTTCACTTTCCCGAGTGAGATTGTGGTGAAACGCTTTAAAATTATCAATTAAAAAAAAACCTACCAGTTTAATTTTTTTATATTATTTGATTGTTATTTTCCTTGTCAATAAAGTAATTTTATTAAAGAGCAGAATTCAATAGAAACAGTTCGCAAAAACAAAATTTGTTGAACTGTTATCTGGTGAATTCAACTTAGGTCTTGGAGCGTTTCGGTAAGAAACAGACTAACTACAAATTAATTTAATAACTAATCTTTGAATCAGTCAACCTGGATAGATACAAAGATTTTTTTACGAAATATTTTGTTGAGTAAGAAAATAAAATTACTCTTGGACTCTTTATAAGCTGCATGGGAAAATATTTTTGCGATTTCTGACTTTTTGCGTCAACCTCAGATAGTCCCATAGAACTTTATGATCAGTAAAAGAAACAGGATCAATTGGCACCAAAAAAAAATCCGTTATTAATATGCTATATATTCCTTGGTCTCCGTACATTTTTTAAATATCTGTGAATGGACATGAAAATTTCTTTAAAATTTAGATAGATTATGGTCTACTAAGACCATTTTTCTGTTGCTACACCGGTCAAGACTTTACTGCCCCGTTGAACAAAATCCACCTGTATAGTACTGCGTAGCTACGGCAAAGCGCCAAAATGTGTCAAACACAACCAATAGGATCACTTAGAGACGGAAAAACATAATAAAACAGTGTCTTACACTTCATCCGTCAAATGGTTGATGCTGTCGTTATCCGTCAAGACATAACAGATCTTGATCCGATACCCTTCGAGATCAAGACGTCTCAAAGCAGTAGAGTCTGTGAGGTTACCAACTGCCTGGAATCGGTTCTGCTTGTCCCACTGTCCGTAATACTCCGTCTTCCACTCGCCATCGGAACTTATTTTGTAGACTGGAAATATAGGTTTAGGATAAGAACCACAACCACCCGCATACCCAGCGTGAGAATTATGTACCGGGTAAAACGGGGTGAATAGACACCAGGGTGAATAGAAATGGACGAAATACTGGAGCAAGACATTACCTGACTGGTAGCAGGAGAAGTATCCTTAGTACGTGACTGTTCACTCCTGTGTCAGTGGATTTGACCTCTGCAAAAGGATGTTTTGCTCCAGTATTTCGTCCATTTCTATTCACCCCGTTTTACGGTATGTCATTACCCCCTAATAAGAACCAATAAGGTGTTTATTAGAGGAGGCCCAGGTCCAGAAGTGGACTATTATAGGCTGGTGTGGTTCGAATTGTAAGGATAAGAATGAAGTAGGTAGGTATTATTCAGCAACACGTGTGAGAGTAGGACTATTACCCTAGATAGGCGACGTTCTTTGCCACCGTAATGGTTTTTTTTTTAATCGAATCTTATCTAAACCAGTGGCATAGCACAAGATTTGATCAGTGCAACGGCTGCAGAAAGGCATTTTAAACATAAATTAACACTTTCATGGCCCACGACGCTCTTGACCAGCTGCAGCTCCGTAAGTTATCAACCTTTTGGCACAGATTAGGTAATGTTGCTTCGCGGAATATGTTTTCCGGTAGATGTGTATAGAGGGTAGGTAGAGTCATTTTCCAAACTAATCCATCGATATGTATACTTTTCAATCTTGCATCAGCCATCATACTTCAGAATTATCGTCACTCCTTTACTTTCCACTGCAGGTTTTCTCTCCACTCTAACCCCCTTATTCATAATAGTCGTTGACATAAGTCAGAGTGAGAAATAACACTGCTTAGCAGCGGACCTGCCGCATCAGATTAGGTACGCGCAACTTAGTAGGTACTTACTAAAATGTAAAAGGAAACGGTCATCATCCACCAGTCTTGCAAGAAAGACTTCAGCATCAGGAAAGATCTCGATGTGTGTCATAGCTTCAGGTATAATGCTGATATGAGAGTTGTCCGAGGAGTCTCCGATAAGAAGCCAGCGGAACGGTGAACGGAAGAGGGTTTTGGAGCTGCTCTGTGTGGAAAATGTGGAAATTAAACAAATTCCAAAAGTACATGTTTAAATTTTTTTATAACAAAAGCAAGAAAGAAACGTACCTCCAGGCTCAATCCCAGTTCCCGAGTGGATAACCAAACTTGCTCACTGCGGGTACACACCGCGGGGCGCAATTAGTTTGTGGTATAAAAATAAAAGAAAAAACTAGATTCGTATTTAAAAAAATATGAAATACATAGATACCTCTTCTAAGTATTCGAAAACGTTAGGACAGCTGAGGTCGACTAAAAACACCACATTTTGCTCCTGGCTCTGAAATTTTGGGGTCTCGTTTGGACTCAGGAACTGCATCATGCTTATCTGTTCCACATTTTCTCCGGCGAGGGTCGAATAGAGGCTTACTTTTTTGCCTGTAAAATAAACCTTTTTTGTAACTAGTTTGTAATATCCGAGAGTCGAGGTCAATAAATCTGTGCATGAATTTAGTGCATTGCATGATTTCATTCGATGAACCCGTTTGTAGAATAACTAGGCCCATTTCAAAACGGCGAAATTCAATAAATTGCTCGAGCATATGCCCATTGCATTGTTGAACGATGAATGTTCAACAATATTGCATAACGACACTTAGCCATCTTCTCGAATGAAATCAATAAGATATTCCCAATAAATCTGCATTCGTTTTGTAATCGACCCAGCCTTTCTACAAACAGGCTGATTCTACGTTGCGGCGCGGCGGCGACATACATATGTTGATAGAAATCACAAAAAAAAAATATTTTGAGAAATTGTAGAGCATTGAAAGTAACTTACTCAATGACCAGCAGATTTTCGATATCACACATGATGGTTTATCGACAGACCTAATAACGTCCCCAATCATGATATTATCGAAATATAACACAGCATTCACCAAAACGAAGTAAAATGGGAACAAAACATACTTCATATTCGATCGAACACTCCTACAAAAATTGGTGAGCAAATCGCTGCTCTGCCAATTTATACTTTGCATTGTTTGCTCTGAAAATGGTAGTCAATTTTTGAAATAGATGCGATATTAGGCTGTTATAAATATAATACACGAAACTTCTTCATGTTCCTAATTTTCTAAACTTTGAATAAAGTGAAACAACTTTAGACTGGTTGAAGTACACTTCACACATACAAAAAAATATTTATCTATGTAATATATTGGTATCATGTGTATATCAGTCATATACATAATACCAAGCTAAGCAGAGCTTGTGTTATGGGTAATAGCCATAACACAAGCTCTGCTTAGCTTGGGGCTAGATGATGCTGTGTGGATTGTCCAGCATTATTTATTTATAAGATTGGATGTTTAGATGTTTGTTACCTTTTCACGCCAAAGCTGCTTACCGGAACCGACTGAAATTTTATATATTTAGGCTACTTTTTATACCAGAAAATTACCTATACCTTTTCCCCGTGTCTTCGCTCTTGTGGTACCTACCTTATAGTCAAGGACTAACAATTCATGAAAGAATTATCAGAGTCGGACAAGTATTTCCAGATATAAGCCTCTGTCCTGAGCACTCCGGAGCCGGAGATAAGCCACTATAAATATTAAATTATCATGATAGTAGTTTAGCAATCTATAGAAGGAAAATAGATACAAATGAAGGTAGACGTAGTACATACGTGAAGATAATATTCCACTCATTTAAAACAAACATTGTTTTTAATGCATCAAGTTCATAATATCAATGAACTTTCGTAATCAAGTCAAAGTTAACACCCGTACTTACTAATGAATTTGTCTTCTAATCAAGCGTTATCTCTATCCAATAAAGATTTGTTTACATTTTTTATCTATGTGGACGTATGAGGTACAATCAGCGTGTGAGTGTTTTTCCGTGACAACTGTTTGCTGCACAGACTTGACTTAGTTATAAAACGTGGAAGTTTTATACTAAACTAGTTCAGAAAACGTGTGAATTTATTATGGAGAAGTTCTAAGTAACGTAGTAGGTATACTATAATTCTATTGATGTCATTAATATTCCTAGAGTATTTAATAATACCTATAGTATTTTTATATAGATCTGTGCCTAGAAGGTGCCTAGGGTAACCTAGGAATTTAGTTAGTGGTGTTAGGGTTTCACGAAAATGGATATTAAGTAATAAAAAAATCCTTGACCATAAAGCTTAGTCTTTTCTTATTCTCATGTCCTAAAAATTCCGAAAATTTCAAGTTTTCATTAATAAACGAAGGTTGTATTTGGCACAAAACAAACATAGTACCTAACTCTATGTAGGTATAGGGATGGGATGACCCATAATCTATTATCTCCCAGGCAACCCTTATCAGTAAGCAATTCAATTAACTCACTGAACTGACCACACGGTCCCGAGACATCATCACAAACGGTTCAGTCTGATACTCAAAGCGAATTTTTGAATGAAAATAGCTGACAGTGTGATGTGATAATGGCGAAAACACTGTATGAGAAAGCACTGTTAAATAGTAGTGGGTACGATCCAGTTTCGTTTGGCAAACGTCGTGGAATGGAGTACACACCACTGCTGTTGAAGCCTAAGGAACCACGTGAGTTGGAAGCACCTACATAATAATAGAGTATCTTAAAAAAATAAGCTTCCAGGTAAAACAGTAACAGGCAGATGGTAAGACTTAGTACTAATTATTGAGCTTTATGGGGATAGGTCAACAATTTACAAACAAAAAACCTGGTACGAATTTGACATTGGTGACTCTAATTTTATGATTTGGTAGAAAACAAGAGCAGATACTTGTATTCAGATTAAATTGAGATCGTCGAAGTTGAACGAATAATGAAGCACTCTTAGATAGATCAAAGCACGTCTTGTCTTGGTCGTGGAAACAGGAGTCGTTCACAATCTTGAAGCCCACACAGAATGTCCGACGACGATGAGAGCAGCAGGAACTAATTTTCAATAAACAACAACAATTACTCCGTCAAATGGAAACAGCTGCATCAAAAACCATTAAAGTATGCAGATAGACACTCCATTACTGCACATAGTAATTACGATGCAATCTACGGCACTGCACATAAATGGTGATAAGCGAACCAAGTTGAAGTGGGCCAAGCAAAAAGTTCCACTGGGCACTCTCACTTGACGCGTTTGACGAGATCGAGGAAATTACGTGGAAAATTTTCCCAGTAAAAGCCATCCGGCCGCGCCGTGTGGGGCCGGCTTAGAATTTGCACCTCCCATCTCTTCCGACAGATGATGTCGTAAGAGGCGAAGGGATATGCACCGAGTGATAGGCAGAAGTACCTCCTTCTGAATAATTTTACGACCGAACTGCGATCCCTAACCTGCATGTCCAGCGTGGGGATTATTGTCAGTACCCTCCATCATAAAATCCAATTGCTTATTAGGGGTACGCAGGCCTGCGTCCAGCAGTGGACTAATATATACTATAGATGAAATAAATAATTTGATAAACTAAAAACTAGCTTCGAAACTTCAATTTTACAAATTTTTTAAGTTTTGCGGGATAAATACTAATCCCCCGGGAATAACTTTTTTTAAGAACAGTTTTTTCAAAATCGGTCATAATATTGATAAAGAAATCGACGAACCAACCTAAATAAAAAAATACATACAGCCGAACATAGAACCTCCTCCTTTTTTCGAAGTCTGTTAATTAATAGTAATGCTCAGATATCATTACTAATCTTTTAAAACAGAGCCCTACCCCGCGTCTGTCTGTCTGTTCGTGATTCAAGTATACTCCAAAACTACTCGGATTTTGATGCGGTTTTCACCAATGGACAGAATGATTCATGAGGAAGCTTTAGGCATATAATTTTTATATCCTTTCTATCATAATCATATGCTTTACTAAGCGAGCGTAGCCGGGACGGGTTGCTAGTTAAATATAAAGTCTGTCGGTATCATATCGTTTAAGTACCTTACCTACCTACTGAGATAAAACATTATAGCATTGTTGAGGATTAGAAGTTAGGTAAAGACTTGACCTTGCTCTGATAGTTGAAGTAAATGCACTTTCATCGCATAGGTAGGTACCTAGATAGTACAGAAGAAGGTTGTTTAATTATAATTTGCTGATTTTTTTGGGATCAACACAAAGCAAAAACACAAACACAGAAGAAAATAACCTTCAAAGAGGAGGTTCTCAATTCAACTGTATGTATATATACATACATATATTATATGTGTATTGTATGTATATATTGTCTATGAAATTTTAATAAAAAAACATATCGCAATGGGATAAGTATTTATCCTGCAAAACTAAAAAACAGTGTAAAAGTAAGGCATTCGAAGTCGATTATCAAAAACAAGCAAATTATCACACACAATCCATGAATTACTCGTTGCCATGGTAATAAATAGTTTCCATGGCGAAACTATAAACAAGACATTTCCATGACTGTGCTATGCTTCACTCATCAGATCAAACATTAGACTCGAATTTTAACTAGATGCGCCTATGACGGTTTTTGGTTATGGCGGCAAAACATAAGCCTTGCAATAATAATGGAGATGGCTTCTCTCCTCCCCTATCAGTCCCTAGTTCTCTTGTTGTTCTCGTAATTCTTAAAGGTTCTGATCATCGTATGATAGAGATACATATGATACGGATATCCAGGTACCGCACAGGACAAAAATAAACATCCAATTAACGGCTTTAACTCGTAATCTTTAGATACATAAAAATTTTATAATGACATATTCGAATAGTTTTGAAAAAAAATAATACTTAAAACCGATTTCGGATCTTTTAGTTTAAAGGTGAAGTGAGTCCCAAAACCCACGTTTTGACTCCACGGAACATCAATTTTTGGCAAAAAAACTATTTTTTTTTTATTTGTTTCTGATGGCAAAAATTCAGGATTCTACATAGTAACTTATGGGAGTCGAAATACGATTGACTAAACTTGACTCGATAGAAAAAAATCGCAAAATATCCTCTAAATCTTCATTTTGACAGTGATACTTCTACGGAAAAACCAGTTTCATTTGGTTATTTAACATATTTCAATGAAATTTCGTCTACGTGTTCCCTATATAGTACTTTATACTTTATAGGATTATGGTTTTATTTTATAGCGAAAACCAAATTTATAAATAAAATCTAGTGACTTTGCGCACGGGCCGGCCATTCCGCGGTTTTTGCCTTCCTTTCTCGCTTTCCCGGCGGCGCACTATGGGTCAGGAGCGTAATTATCGTGTCAAAAATCTGTAACTTTCTCAGTTTTTAAAATATCTTTATGAATCTTTCGCAATTATAATTTTAGATATATGGACTACAAATTAAATAAAAATAAATAAATAATAATCCTTTATTAGCATAAAAAAATTGCCACTAAACTTAAAAAAATATTATGTTAGGTTCTCGCGGATATTAACTAATCCAATGGACATAATTAAAATAAAATTGTGCATTGACATAATATAAAATAATACTTAATCATAAAAAAAAAAAATTTAGGGTTTTTTTTTTCTTTAAATTAAAACTTACATATTTTGTGTAACAAGTAATAAAAAACCTATTACAAACATTACAAAAGATAAATTGGAAACTAATAAAAATAATTACTATAATAGAAGTACTTTTATATTTATAAATAAAAACTAATAATCGTAAAAAACTAAATCAAAGTTTTGGTTGGTTAAAAATCTAAAAGATTTATAGCTTCCTGCCACAGTTCTTTCGGAACAGTTTCGCTTGGTCTCCTTAGGCTAGAGATATATGGATCAGATGTATATAGCAATGAATGAAAAACGTCCTCATTTGTAGCTGACCTAGAGCATTTTCTGGAATGCTCCAATCGATTTTTTTTGTAGTCCTTATTTCGGGACTCTTGATCATCTTCAGACAATTGTCCAATTGGTAAAACAGCAAAATGTTTGATTATATTCTCTCCGTGGATTAAGATCTTGTGTACAGAAGAGGGCATAATACCACCTATATTTATTAACGTATAATTGTGCAGTACTCTGAGTGTATTCACCAAATTTTTGAGGGTACGTTCATGTCCAGATGCTAAGGTCTGCAAGATGACGTATAATCTTTTGATTATCTCCTCATCAACTCCCGTAATTTCAGAACTACAGTGGTAGTTCTGAAAAAATCGAAGAGCCGTAATCCCATCATTACTATTGCCTGATCCTTGTCGTGGTTTATCTAAGTGTAAACCCATTTGATTCCTAAACTGCCCTTGTACGTATCTTTTTTTCTCCTCTTTGAGTCTCTTCTTTTCCGGTGTTGTGGCCGACCATTTTTGAAATGGCAGATTGTAAGATATGTGTAATATTAATTCCATGCATCGAATCCACGCATGCAGTGTTGACAAGCCATACTGATAGGGATCTTGATTTTCAGGCTTGGATGCAACCTTACTTAAATCGTTCATTTTTGTTGGTCTAGCACCACATATAGTACACACTGCTCCAGAACTAGTATCAGTTAATACTTGAGCTACTTTTCCATCAATCATTGTCAAAAACAATTCATGATTTATTTCAATGATTTTGTCTAATCTTGGAAGTTTGTAAACTTTCTATTTGTGATTTTATATCATTAATAACAGCTCTAGTTTTCTCTGGAGTTTCTTTTGAAAATTCCATTAAAATAGGTCGACAATACCTCGGAGATGAGCATGTTTTATTTTCCCATATAATTTCATTAGAGCTCAAGTTAATTACTTTTATTGGAACTAACGAAGCTATGAATAAGTTAGCGTCTGATATTAATTCACTTTCTCCTTCTAATCTTTGTTTATATTCGCTCTGTCCCGAAGAGCCGTCACATCCCCATTTAGTATATAGTTTCATACTTTGTAATCCAGGTTTATACGTAGATTCAATCTTCAAAATACGAGCCATAGTATGATCTAATAAATCCTGTAATTTTACTTTGGCACCGATATCAGTTATCTCAATACTACTTACAGGTGGGTAGCAAGATAGTTTTGCATTCTTCAACAGATTGTATGATGGAAAAACAGAGCAATTCTTTTCAGCAAGAACAGATCTTAAATGCGTATTGCGACTTAGTTAAATTTAAATCAATGTATAAACTTAAGGCTTCATGAATAGAATACGCACTTTCGGTTGGTGTTTCATGGAGTATTTGCCTTCTTATCGTTTTCTTCTCATCTCTGCTTAATGGCCTTAGCATAGCTACGAGGGAAGCTTCTTCTGAGTCCCTTTGTGATCGAAGTCCCTGTACATACGCGTTCTGTATAAATTCGAGTCCATATTCTTGCACTAATTCCATGTTCTTTCGTTTCTTGCTTCTATCTGATAGGTCTTCATATGTTTTTGATGGTCGACCACGACCCGTAGATGTTCCTGGTGTGGGACACGATTCTTCATCATCGAACACAATTTTGAACTCGATATCTAACCACGAAGCGTTTTGTTCCAAAAATAGAGATTTGGTGCTTTTAGCTTTCGACCAACGATCTCGTAATTTTTGTAAGATATTTTGTTGTATGTTTTCGACAACTTTTTGGCGTTTAGTTGGTGTTGAGTTATAGTTTTCTTCCAAATATTTAAGAAGATTTTCCGAAGTGGCATCGTTCTCGAATAAAAAAGAACATAATTCGCGTTTTGAAACAATGAATTCACACATTTTAGTTTTATACATACACTTGTTTCCACGAAACTAGCAAAACAGTTTAAATGTTTGTAGTTGGAACCTGAATCCCTTTTTATAGTGACAGTAATTGATAACATATTTGCACACGATAGTACAGATTTTCATTGCGGTTTCTTGCACACGTTCCTCGAAATATATTCCATTGGAAATTAATAACTTATTTATTTCTTTGCGGTTTGCGGTTCGGCAACCGCAATATTTCGTTTCTTTCTTTGATAAGGTGATAGCTATTATCAAATAATGCGGTTATTCTCTATTAACGGCTAAAATAATTATAAAATAGGTACGTTCATAAATTCAGTTAACCATGTTTTCCACTTCAAAAATAATTAAGTTTTATTAAAATAAAACAATCAATACTAAAGTTAAGGTCATCAAGTGAATAAAACCTAGGATATTTGCTACCTTGCAAATTGTCCAAAAAATCTACTTCCATGATTTTTCCCCTTTTTCCCACAGTACACTTTTTTGCCTCTAAGTCAAATTGGGGCAAAATTTTATTTTAAATCCTGTGAGTATACAGATCAAGGAACGTTATAGTAGTCGTATCTCCTTGTCGGGAGACAGCGGTAAATACGAAAACTCAATTTGAATTTTCAAAACAGAAAAATAGGAGGGCTTTCAAAAATGGTCTATAAAAGCTAACTTTCTTAGCCATATAAAAATATGCTTGAATTACTTGGAAAGTTTTAAGTACCACGCTTTTAATGATGTATAATAAGTTATAGTTTATCAACAAATGTTTGTAAAAAAACGATCTGAAAGTGTCATATCACAAATTTTCCTACATCAATCAATCTACTTCCTTACATTCAAGTTCAAGCTATCGCTATTAAAATATGTTATAATAGCATATTTTTTGTGGTATATAATAGTTCAATTATCCTACTTTATATATTCACTGAGAAAAATGTAGAAATCTAACTTTTAACAAATTGATTTTTGGCACGAAAATTACGCTCCTGACCCATAGTGCGGCGGCGTGGCGTTCGCTCGTCTTTGTCTCGCAATTATTTTACGTTTTGCGGAATTACTAATCCGTCGGGAATAACATTTTTATAGGACCACCTCGGGAACCGCCTCTATACAACTGCAAAATTAATACGAGTAATCGGGGGTGCGATGTGTACTCAGATTCGCCTGTGCTTGTCTACGTAGTCGTAGGCATTGGTTTTTCAGATTATTTTAAGCAATCAAACCATGACTGACGGTTTCACTCAAACTTTACAAGAATGAGGAAGCTACTTTTTGCAGCAACTCGTTCCATTACCAAATGAAAAAATGCTCTATTTCCTTGTTGTAAAAAATCTTGAAATAATTTGTCTAGCTTACAGTATAATAGAGTAAGATAAGAATGAAAAGTTAACCTATTGGATTGTAAATACATATATACTTATCTGAACAAATAGATCTATATTATTATAATAAGGAATTATATAGGGTGGCTTTTTGAGATGGGAGAGGATGGCCAAATCCGAAATCATGATAGAAACAAAAGCCATGATCTCGATTTACAAAAAAAAACTGCAAATTTGTTTTTTTTTTAGCTTTTAAATTTGCAGGAAATCGAACCTATTAATATATAATGTATAACACTGTATTTTTAAAATAACGGTTTGTTTGATCAGTTGCTGATAGATCAGGATCAATCTTTGCAAAAAATTTATAATGCAAATTTTTACAGTTTTTAGTTTAAATACTTCCCCTAATATCAATATTTTAAATTTGTAATAACTTATACTGGTGTAGTTGCTGCTAGTGATACTTAGCCTGTATTTTAATAAGGTTTATCCTAGACAAAGACCTAGGTATTGTACAACTTAAAAAAAATACGCAAAAAAAATCCAGGTATGTATAAATTATTTTCTCAAGAATTGAGTCCATGACTCCTTTAACGACTTTCCTCTAACTCTCATGGTTTCTGATCTGGCTATCCCGTTTCAAAAAGCAACCTATAATGGATTTTAATTTGAGTTATTGTTGATGTGTTTTGTAGCCTGAGACTTGTAGTCTAAGGCTAATAAATTGGACGTCATGGACTAGTAGGTAGTCCATTAATTGACTATACCTACACTGGTAGTCCATAATTTCTTACATTGTAAAAAGATCCAAAATCACAATGAAAAGTTGTTTGTAAAATAAACTCCCCTTGCAGATGCATGTGTTTTCCTTATACGTTGTTCGAGGTGTCTAAATTGTGAAAAACCTTACTTTAATATTCAAATATGCTTCCATGGCGGCTAGCCCCTATAACCGATGCGAACTAGTTCTAACCAGGTTTGGGCAGAATCAGCAATTGGCATGCTTAAATACCTTAGCTCATTGTGACAAAAAATGCTAATGCGTTCTAAATACCAGCTTTATCTCTAGAAAATTGCTGCTACTGTCAGTTTAAGCATACGTACCTATTTAATAAGTATGTACTTAGTTCAAACTTCTAATCCCCAGTTTCTTGCGTTATTAATATTGAAGTAGGTACCTAGTACCTACCAGGACATCAGAAACAAAGTAGAAGTGTTTTTTCAAAGCAACTATAATCTCTGAAACATTTCTGTTATAAATTTTACAGCTATCATAAAACCTTAACCTCTTATAGGAAAGTATTCCTGGTAGTTTTGGCTAAAACATAACCTTATTTTTTTTTTTAAATAATATAAGTTATTTTACCTGTTAATGTTTTTTCACTCGTGAAAATTTCGCAACTCCAAATAGTAAACTTAAGTACTTAGCAGAATCCAACATTTTCGGAATTGATAATAAACAGTAAAAATTTGACGAATCCATAATTATAAGAATTCAAGATTCTAGGAAGGACAACCCAGGGGATTTGCTTGTATTTTTTGTAGTTGGACTAATGATACAGTGGTGTATTATTTGTACAACTAGTTGAACTACTGTATCGGAGGGAGTTTTGTTGGTAGGTTTATTAGTTTTCAGTAGTTGAGTCCCTTGACGCATCAGTCCAATCGACGACGGCAAGTTCATATAGGTCTGGGACAACGGGCGATCTCTGGTTGCAAAGATCCACTTCGGGCGGGGAGACCACCAGCATCTTTCGCATTTCAATTATTTTACGGTTATTAATTATTTAATTTTTAGTAGGAACCTTTTTGACACCTAGCCCACTTTTTTTAGCTCTATTATTTTTTCTTAATATTTAGATAATATTTAGAGTTGAGGTTTCGTAGTAAATCTATTATAGATAGATACAAGAACCGCTGCCAAGCAGTCTGCCGCACCTATAGCTATTATGGCTCGAGTTTAAAGTAGGTGCATACTTGGAGGTATGTAGATACGTTTAAGTATGTTGTAGAACTATCTTCAATTATGAGATACGGATGCCTAGGTACGTACTTATTAGGTACTGTAGGCTGGCTCTAGCTATTGGTGGTGGTAAAAGATGGGGTCATATTTAAAAAAAATACCTTAAATCTATCGTGAAAGCCACATCGTGGGTTTTTTAAAAATAGAAGCAAAGGTATGAGGGATTACGTTTATTTTTTATTTTATAAATAAAAATCATTTTATTTCATACTGTAACAAACTAGATTGAATGTTGGCTACAAATAAAAATTTCTTATTTTTATACCTGTGTTCTTTTAAACTTAGGTAGGTAACGTACCACTATACCCATATTTGTAGATTTTTTTATTAGCGAAATGTGATTTCATGAATATATGATTTATTAAAAACTAGTTTGTACCAGCGGCTTTGCACGCGTTGTTTTTATGAAAACATTTTAAAGTTATTCCACGAAAACTGATTTATGGGATAAAAACGTATACTTTGTTAAACGCCAGGCCTAGAAATTACATATTAGTTTTGTTCTTTGTTTGTATGTGTGTATGAGGCCACCTTACTTACCACGGTCTCCATGGAAGACCAGTACTATGGTATGATCTGCTCTACCACAGGACCACAGCCCATACTGTGTGGAGACCGATTTCGTCAGTTTCTGTGTTAATTCAAGGTTTATTTATATTATCCTATTCTTCTCTGTTCTGGCAAAGTAAAAATCTTTTTACTTTAACAAACATCCATCCATCTAAACATCCAAACATTCGAATTTATAATTATTAGTGTGATAAAATATTCGATATTCAAAAATCATTGTTCCTCTCCACCTTGGTCCAAATTACCCCTTTCGGCTCAATAAAAAACACATAAGAGCCAATATTCCGTTAAAATCTGATTCTTACTATGTCAGATTCAGTACAAGACAGTTTCGTTTGAAGACAGTAATTTTATACATTCGAGCAAAAAAATTTGGCGTGGCGGCTTCGCACTTCGGTTTCTCAGTTTAGATCTGGTGGTTCCACTTCCACAACTGAGTTCCTGTTCCAGACACCTTGTAGGGAATTTAAATATACCACAGACTCCAAGATCACTTTCACCGTTACCTAAAAAATCATGATATTAATTCCCTAACTTTGTTAGATTAGAAGTCGGAACCACATGAAAACGTTATGATATGACAGAGAACCCCAGAGAAAGCCTAAGTCACGCGATGCCTGCTCTTGTATTTGCAAATGCTTATATTAAGAACTGGTTATAGAAGTGGAGGAAAATTACCAGGTAAATAACCTGAAACTTGGGCTTCCCCCTATGGGGATCAAGGCTTTTGTAACCATTAGTTACTTGGTTGCGATTGTGAAACGAATATTAGAAATAGGTATTGGGAATAGAATTGAGGAAGGTCGCGATAAAAATTTGTTGGAGTTTTTAATGATATTTCTTTTAACAAAAAACAAAATTATAATGATAAAATCATAAAACTTGACCCCTTTTTGTGTTAGTTGTTTTGAGTAAGAGCGTAACGATTTATAAATCATAATATTTGCCAATTCCGATCATTGTTTACTTGTCTGCTCCCGACTTCGCTAGCTTATGTAACTCAGGTATAATTAAGCTACATGTAAAATAAATTCAAAATAGGACCAGGCGGTTCCTCAGATGACTCATAAACAAACAATTAAATGAAGTTTTTGTGATTGAACACTGTTGAGGCGCGCAAATGGCGTAGTTACCTACTACAATTTGGAGTAATTCACTCCACTTCTCCTGAACTTGACCCCTGTTTGTGTTAGTTGTTTTGAGTAAGAGCGTAACGATCATAAATCATAATAATTGCCAATTCCGATCATTGTTTACTTGTTTTGCAAGACTCGTGTCACAACGACACTACAATAGGCACGGATTGTCTCAGATTTCCTTTGAGCAAGGCTGCGCCGCGGCCCTGAGTACTCTAATTTTGTACTGTTTATTAGGATTTGAGGAAAACAGGCGTTTATTTTACTTCCTATTTAAGCAGGTCGTTATTCGTAATCATAAAAAATATTAAAGTGTGTCTTAGTCACGAACGATAACGGTCCAAAAGCTTGGCTATGAATGGACTAAATCTTTAGCATATGTAAATTTCCGAACACATATTTAGCCGAGATTGCGCTTTTCAGAAGTTGTTTTTTGGCAGTTAGGTAGTATCCCTCTTGGGACATCTGTCCGGGCACTACCCTATTTCAACTCTTGCTTTTATTAAAAAACTAACATTGTTAGTAGGTAAGGTTAAATACTTTAGCCTAAAAAAATTGTTTTCGTATTAAGTTCTTAGAAATACGACTGAGTTTAGCATACACTAACCCAAAACACACAGGTGTAGGTATTTGCTTTGGATCTAGAGTAAATAAGTGATCTCATTACGTTATATTTCACTACAGTCACACACAACTATTGGACAGTTTTCTTAGAATAAACGATGTTCATAGCCTGTCAAAGTTGATAATGTATACTAGTAGCAAGCAAATAATATCATTATCGTCGTGACCGTTTTAGTTATTATTCAGGCCTAATAACGGGGGTCTATTAAGTGTTTGCGGAGTTATGACGGTTAGAAATTCCGAGACGTAATGGCACAAAAATGTTTAAGATAACTTATTACAAAGTTTGAAAATGGAAATCTAATTTTTTTGCTTTCTCCATAATTTAGAACGGTAAAAGAGGTTAGCTAAGTAGGTATGTTATAAATAGAATGCGATGTACGAATTCGTAGTTCAAAACAAAACAAATGACAGCTCTATCTATAAGCCTACAAGAGCTTTGATTTTACCCCTCGTTGTCTCCCGTGTCTCAAAAACCCCCCGACAGCATTTTTCAGATGTCTCATCTGTACATCTATCATTGATTTTATCGTCAATAGTTAGGCGTAGCTCTACGATATCTGTGATAGTTATACACATCTTGTCACAACTGTCTACGTAGAGATACAGTCTTGACAAATGTAGGCAAGTAAATACGACCTATAATAGGGCAAAAATAGCCAAAAAATCAATGTGCTGTGACCCCCCCGACGACGCCCCAGTCCCCTTGAATCCCTCTGCCACCAAAACATCTGGGCCCGTACTCTTAAAAACGAAATCCAAGTTTCTGATTCTTTTTCGTGCAAACGCTAATCTTATGCAATGGACATAAGAGTTGGTTTTGCACGAACACGAAAAAGCAACTTCGATTTTCCTTTTCCGAGTAGGCCCCCTGATATGGGTACCTATCGTTTTCGACTAACTCGAACTTGTAGATGTCGAAAAACCCCTTTAAATTTAATATTTATTTTATTTTCATTATTTGTTGTTATATCCGGAAGAGAAATACACAATGTTATGAAAAATTCAACAGCCCTCTGAAGTACGGACGGACAGATAGCGGAGGCTTAGTAATTTGGGTCCCGTTGTCACCCTTTGGGTACACGGACACTAAACCCTAAAATAAACCCAAACTAAGTAAAACTCTTAAACAAACGTTTACCGATTGTCTGTATCATTTTTAACCGACTTCAAAAGGAGGAGGTTCTTATTTCGTCTGTATGTTTTTTTTTTGTATGTATGTTACGGGATATCTAAGTAAATTATTTGAAAATTCTTTCACTTTTGTATAGAAAATGATCCCGAGGGGGTCTCATAATTTTTATCCCCAGGGTATTTATCCCACAAAACTTAAAATAAGTGTAAAAGTAAGTGAATTTAAAGTCGGTTTATCGTTTTTTAAAACACGCCATATTTTCTTTTGATACTAAGATAGTAGGAGGCTTTTGTTCCTACTTGTACCTTAGGGAATATGAGGGGTCGGTGCCTCCGACTACCTAAGTAGGTATCAAAAGAAAATAATAAGGACAATTGGTGAAGACTTACATACTCAGGTTTCAGTTTTTAACTATATTTATTTCACTTTATTGCTGATTGCTTGCGAATAGTAGGTAAAGCTTGTAAAATTGAGAAACAATTTTGAAAATAACAAACAAAGGCCTTTGAAACGATGCCCCACACGAGCTTATTTACTAAAACTGGGATTTTTTACCATTACTTAGACCCCGCAATCTCGTAAGACCCCTATTTTTATCATAGTGACGTCACATCGCCTATAACTATCGGGGTATTGAGAAGAATCATACGACACCTGATTTGTACTCTTAGCAATGGAACTATACTACGTTCTTGTAGTAGTTTCAGCGCTACGTAGGAAGGTAGGAACATATAAATCGGCTTCATACATGGGGTGCCAACCTCATAACCCTCCTCCGTTAGTAGTCGGATAAAAACAACATAAGGCGTAATAAAATCAGTGATTGTTCTCGCTATAATAATGCTACGCATTACAAGTTTAAATACCATTTAATAATAGATAAGTTCTTTAAATATACATTGACGCGCCTCTTTTGACGCAATTGGTAAATACAAGGTGATCAAAGAATACTATCACAATAACAATAATGATGTATTCGCTATTGTTTTGTTGCTTCTTTATCAGATAACCCATAATACAGGCTAAGCTTACTATGGGCTGAGAGATGCTGTGTGAATTGTCCAGAATTTATCTCTTTCGAATGGAAAAAAACTACCTCGTACCTATAGTTACTCACATAACCACCCCATAACTGGCTTTTAGGAATGGCATGATTGTTATTTCTGCAACAATTCTGCAACAAAGTTCAATTCGGCATTCAGAGATTTTTTTGCCGTCTTCGAAATAAGGAGCTTTCATGTTCGGTTGTATTTACCTATGTTTTATGTATGGTCGCCGATTTCTTCGTCAATCGTGGACCGGTTTTTAAGATTTATGGTTTTGTAGAGAATGATGATAGAGAATGATCCGGGGGTGGTCCCATAAAAATTGTCCTGTTCCAATAGCTCAGAGGGATTTTTATTTGTCCCACAGAACTTAAAGAACAGTTTTAAATTTAAAGAAATTCGACATCTGGTTTTAGATTTTGTAAAAGAAAACATCCTAATTATTGTAGTGTTTCAGTTTTCGCTAGTAATTTTATTACACCCAACAGATTCTAAAGTGGTACCCAATCACGAATCTTATTTACAGCAATTACTATGATGACGTCAAACGATAATTCAGGACGTCAGTAGGAATTGACAATTGTTGTCGGAGTTCTTTCCCGATAGTACCTATACCTACATGAGCTCACTAGAAAACGCCCATTAGCTTTCAACTTTCATGCTTTTATTAGCTATTTTAATGGTGCAATATTAGCTAAAATATGTACCTATACTTTTATAGTAAAACTAGCTGACCCAGGAAACGTTGTTTTGCCATCGACCACTGAGGGTTGAAGATTGCTATAAAAAAATGGAGGTTGGTGTTAGAAAGCTGAAAATTGAGCGTGATATGTTATTTTAAATGAAAAACATAAAAAAAATATTTTTGGCGTGCGCCACACTTATCATTTAGGGGTGTAAAAATAGATAACATCCTATTCTCAGACCTACTACACAGACCCTATCTCTGATAAAAATATTTAAAATAATTCTTAAAATTAAAAAAAGTCTATTAAAATAAAGAAAAAGAAATTCTTTGTCTATAATCTCCAAAATTATATTTTTTTATAATCATCATCATCAGCCCCTACACGTCCACTGCTGGACATAGGCATCCCCCGTACGACGTTACGAATAGCGGTCCTGAGCCGCCTCCATCCATCGACTCCCTGCGACCGCTACGATGTCGCCGGTCCATCGAGTGGATGGTCTCCCATGTAGGGGGGGATTTGCTATAATCACCACACTTGGCGGATTGGTGATCACAGTGTTGGCGTTTAAAAATACTCAGAAGGAAGCTGCTGCCCTTCCTCTGGTAGGTTCCCTTAGTCGGCTTTTACGACATCCACGGGTTGATTTGGAGGGGTCGATATTCGTACGCCGCGACCCCACGGCTCACGGATCGTCGGGGGCATTTTTTATAAACTATTCTTTAATATAATAAAAATTACCTAAAAATCGGTCAAGCCGTTTCGGAGGAGTTTGGTTACAAAACCTACAAACACTGAGATTTTTATATAAAAGATAAATATTCTATTCTAATGTTCTTTTTACTTATTTTAACAAAGTTAATAGTACATATGCAGGTTGAGAAGTAGTCAGCCTACCCCACTTTAAATAGACTGATTTAAAAAAAAAACATACCGTAGCTTCATTTTATAATTAAATAAAAAAAATTAAAAGTCACTGACGCAAATACTTTCTCGTATACGAATTATTAAAAAAGGATGTTTTTGTTGTTTTGGATTTTCTTGAAAATGGACAAAATTGAACAAAGAGCAGTGATAAAATTTCTATCTTTGAAAGAGATGAATCTTTGATTTTTGTAGAAATGTAAAACGTTTTAGTTGATAATGCTCCGTCTTATGCAACGGTAAAAAACTGGGTAGTGGGTGGCAGAGTTTAGAAGGCGTCGTGTACAAGCGTTCAAGATGAACAACGCTCCGGTCGGCCCAAAAAGTGTCTCCATGCTGGAAATGATCTCAAAAGTCCATGATATGCTTTTATCAGACCGACGATTAAAGTTGTCCGAAATAGCTGGTAAGGTGGGATTTTCCAAGAATGCACACATCACATCTTTAGCGAAAAATTGGCCATGTAAAAATTATCGGCAAAGTGGGTGCCGCGTTGCTCACGGTCGAACAAAAACGAATTTGAACGCAAATGTCATAAGAATGTTAGGATCGTTTTAAGAGGGATAAGGCAGATTTTTTGCGGCGATCAAAAAAATCTGTTAAAACAGTAGACAAAAGCAGGAAGTTCAGCACCAAAGAGGGCAAAGGTTGTGAAATCTGCTGGAAAAGTGATGGCTGCCTTCTAGGATGTGAAAGGAATTTTGATGATTGACTATCTTCCAAAAAATTAAACGATCCCTGTTGACTATTATGCTAATCTCTTGGCCAAATTACAAGAATGTAAACGTGAAAAAAGGCCAGGGTTGGCCAGAAAAAAAATCGTCTTTCACCAAGACAATGCTCGGGTTAACACTTGCGTCACTGCTTTGGCCAAATTAAACGAATTGCACTACGATTTGCTTTCGCACCCACCTTATTTATTAAATGTTCTCAAGTTCAATGGAAAGTCTTTTACCTATACCAACCAGAAAATCAAGCCATTTTTTCTTCCAGTAGGTATCCATTTCGAATCACATCTCATCGAGAATAATAAATTGAGGCAAGTATTTAGTTACGTAAGATTGAAAATAACAGACTTTTGGTTTAGTTAACAGTTCAACGCAATTGTTTCCAAATCACTTGTATTGCTGACGTAGGAATACTGTCGAGATGTCAGTCGTCTTAGTGTCGCCGAAGTATTTAGCGCATCTTGAGTTTCACTACAATGTTTATTCAATAGCACGTGGTAGGAAAGTGAATCTCTGCTAATTGCTGACCCTTATCCATACATCCTTATAAAATATATGAAAGAGATAAGCAACATCTTTCCTTAGACTGAACCAGTATTCTCTACATACGCATTTCTATAAAGCTCTCTATGTACTCTACCATACGTTGAAAGAAGTGGAAGAAAAAAATATGTTTGCTGACCCCACTTAGGACCAGAAGGTGATGATGAGTCGTCCACACGATTATTTTCCTTGACTGGATGAAAGAATTAAATATTTCATAGACACGTAGATAAATCTGTCAGCTCGATAAATATCGAAGCTATCGTTAGTCCCTTTTGTGTAGTCGACAGAAAGGCAACACAATTTTAAAAAAGAAACTCTCGTCTATTATACATATACTAGCTGACCCGGCAAACGTTGTTTTGCCTTCAACCTTTATCACTTAGGGGTATGGAAAATAGATAGTAGCCGATTCTCAGACCTACTGAATACGCATATAAAATTTGGTAAAAATCGGTAAAGCCGTTTCGGAGGAGTACGGTAACTAACATTGTGACATGGAAATTTTATATATAAGATATTGCATTACTTCATTAAGTAAATAAAACGCCTGGACGGAGTATGTAAAGGTAATTTTAGTTACTTTTACTATTTATGGCGTAAAGTAGGTAATAATGCGATGGAGATAGAGGTGGTGGATTTGCCTACAATAGGGCTTTGCCAGACAAGATATAGTTAGTATTCAGTTCTTGTTAATTGTTTTGTGTACTTAAGATGATGCAATAAAGTTATAATAGTATAGCTAGTATAGGTAGTAGGCTGGCTATTCTAATTCCATTTGACAGTTCCCGTGTCCGTATCAATCCGAATCTTAGAATATCCCTAGTTAAACAGGCCTTTTGTCGTTTAAGTCCAGAATACGATATATCTTGTAGATCTTTCCCTAAGATCTACTAGATCGTACCTAATTGCTCTTAAATAAGAGTATACTTTACTAGCAACCCAATGTAAGATCGTACAGAAATTTCTCTAGGATGGAAAGAGATGATTTATTGAAATGTCGATATATTCAGGTCACCGCAATATTTTTTTTAATTGACCTAGGTATATACTTACCTACAGCGTCATTGAAAATTTTATAACTAAATTGCAGGTTTTCCTTCAAACGCATGCATTATACATATTTTCCTGTAAATCTAAACGGCAGAAATTTCCTCTCATAAACGATTCGACGGTACTTTTCGAGGAACTAAAACACCGGATTGTTTTTTTATTATACGCGAAATCTTCTCTTCCTTAGTGTAACTCTCTTACCTACTTCCTTAGAAGTTACTGTAACTTACGTAGGTAGGTATTTACTTGAAGTTAGGTGTATTTTTTTTTCGGCATCATTGATTTCACTATTGGTAATGGCTTTCGCATCGAACTTGACCGATTACCAAAACTGGTTTGAATTTCGGAATCCAGCGCAAAAAATCTGGAAACTATTACGGAATACATTGTGAAGTAACCACTACTCTTAATTTTATTGTTGAATTATTTGTGAACCTTTGGGTCTTTGCATATTGCCAAACAGTAAGGATCAGTGCCACAGGACACTGGGGAAGATAAGATTTGAGAGCCAGGCACTAATGACTAATCATCATCAAACCAGACTCTAGATTCGTAGGGATAGCTCTACTTACGGATAAGTACACAAAAGTGCATACTGGAGGACGTGCCAATCCCAGTGCGTGGCAGGGCAAGATGAACTGATCCTCCGAAGATATCACCAGATTGATGTCAGATGTAGTGTAGGGACCTGTCCTTTGCCATTTCAGTCCCGGATGAACGAAATCCAAAAAGTCACACTTAAATAAAGCCGAATGTTTGGTTGTATGCTAAGATGTTTTTTCCTCTGCATGCAAAAAATACGGATTGTGCTGAAATTTTGCTCCGATGTAGACCTGGAATAACTTATATGATTCCCAACTAACAGCTGCCCTGTCAATACGTAAGCAACTGGAAAAAGGTAAAATCAGTCCCCTTGGTGCAGAATTATCGAAAACTTAATGTACCAGTTTCGGCTCAAGACGCTTACCACTATGCCAACACGGCTGATCGATGCTTTGCATCAGGTATATAGCGGCCGTATTTCTGCGCGGGCGCCTATTGTAGGTTGTGTTTCATTGCGCGCATGACAAACCGCGAGCGGTAATGAAACAGCGCGAAAGCGCACCGTATCTAACGTACAATTTGAATTGAGATCTCCAACAAACTAATAGAGCAGTTTTAATAATTTTGTAAACTTTAGAATTTACTAAAGAAGTTATTTGATGAAACAAATTAAAACAAATGAACAATTTATTACGTGGCGCATCTTAGTGATTTTCAGAGATTTAAGTGTTCGGTGAAGATAACTTTTTTGTGTGTGCCTATGGTGACCGTATCGAAATCACAATGTTGACTGGTTGGCATTTAATTTTATCAAAATGTAAGTAAATTGCATTATTTTGGAACATTCTGAATTTTGCACATAATTATTATTAACTAGCTGCTGCCCGCGCCTTCGCCCGCGTTTTATCGGGATAATAAATAGCCTATAGGTATGTTATTCCAGGTCCCAAACTATACCCATACCAAATTTCAGCCTAATCGGTTTAGTCGTTTTTGCGTGAAAGAGTAAAAAATATCCATCCATAGAAACTTTTGAGATTTATAATATTAGTAGGAATTATGAGTAAGCTCAACAATCAATAAAAATGTATATGTATGTATACTTACTTACACCGTACGCATCTATTAGCATCTACTTAGATAAAATAATTGAAAATCCGGCATATTTCTTACGCCAAGCAGGAATGCCGCCTCATTTCCTTCCCCATTAGAGGTAATCAATCGAATTATACTCCATTTTACCAGACAGTAAATGACCCATTTTTACCAATCTAAGATAAGGAACTGTTAGAAAGGGATAAACGTGGCATTCATTAATGTTGGATTTGTGGACAATATTCATATCACTATCAGACGTATGGAATTTAGTCCGTCAGGCCCGGATACCTAAAGGTCGGTACTGACCGGTGTTACGGGCTCTGGTTACGGGGCGTAATGTACCTACCATTTGCTGCGAGCATAAGTTACGCCGCGCGGCCGCCGTGTGCTCAAATCAGTCGACAGTCTCGTTGCTCGTTGCGAAAGCATTCCTTCCGCGACGACAGCACGACCGCTCGCTGTGTAACATGTTACATTACGCGCCTAGTGGTCCACTTGTGTATAAAAAATTTAAGTGAAGAGAAAATCATTAACACCATATTTCTTATTTGATAATAATTATTATATTTAATAACGGTTAAAAGTATAAAATTTTACATGTGCTTATTTTGTAAGTCTAAAGAAATTAAGTTATTGAAATCTAAATCTGAATCGTAAAGACGGTCAGTACCCACCTATAGTTAAGTGAAGTTATTATGTTTTGCGGGATAAATACATTAGTATTTATATATAAAAATGTATCCCCAGGGGATTACCCCTGGGGATACATTTTTATGGAACCGAAGTGTATCATATTCTATACAAAAGTGAAAGAATTTTCAAAATCGGTCCATAATTGGCGGAAGTAAACATACAAAAAAAAAATACACGTCAAATTGAGAACCTCCTGTTTGAAGTCTGTCCGGGACGAGTAAAATTACGTCACCTGTACAGAAGAGCTTCTGTATAAAACTACTCATCCGGTTATTATCATTATATGGTTCTTAGCCAGATTTTGTAGGCCTTCGCCCTCATTTGGCGAAAAAGAGGAAAGAACGAGGATCGAATGGGTTTTTTTGTAGTTTTCAATAATTAACTTTTTACCTTACCTTATTACCTGCTTATTTCATCTACAATCTAAATCAGATGCAACTGGCTACACTCGTCACGATATATTTTCTATAATACTATACGCTAATTTTAGATTCCAGATTTCAATAACTTTAATTCTTTGGTCTTACAAAATAAACACTTAGACATGGTAAACTTTATACTATAAAGAGTTTTATACGAATATATATATATAGTAGTCATTATCAAAAAAGAAATAAGGTGTTACTGATTTTCTCTTCACTTAAATATTTTATCTACTAGTGAAAGATGTAGTAACAAATCATAGGACTTCTACACTAAATAATCTATCCGATCGACTATTCAGTGCAACAATCGAGCCTGCCATGCGTCAATGTTATACATAAACGGTTAATCGCCCGGTTAATTGCTCACTGATGGACAATGGCAGCACGTGTCTAAGCAGCCGTGTTCGAAACGTGGGTAAAGTACAAGAACGGTGCTCCAAAGCGTGAATATAGTCCTCCACTTTGATTTTGACGACGGCGATCCTGAGGCAGATAGAAATGACATTACGGATTGTCATTTCTATCATGAGCCTGAATGATGTCTATAATGAGCCCTAAAATGCCTCGCCAGACCGATGAGACCGAAATACCCTATGACACGTATGGCAGTAGAGTTGGCCTGCAGACTGTTGTAGGTGTATGGGAGGCATTGGGCCTCTTTGTGAAAATTATACATCCACCCTTGAGACAAATTAACGTGGAAACGAAAAACACCACCGTAGACAACATCAGGGATCTAGGGGATAACTGACAAAAATGACATTGGATTGCATCCTGACAAACTTTGACATCCTACTCATATTATAAATGTCAAAGTTTGTCAGGATGGATGTATAGATGATTATTTGTTACTCTTTCACGCAAAAACTACTGAACTGATTAGGCTGAAATTTGGTATGGGTATAGTTTGGGACCTGGAAAAACATAAAGGCTATTTTTTATCCCGGTAAAACGCGGGCGAAGGCGCGGGCAGCAGCTAGTTTATAATAGGTATTAGTAGGATAGGATAACTTCAATACCTCAACCTATACCAGTATTTTAATAAGTATGTCATTGGTACTTCTCTTTTGAAGCTTATACCTACATTACATATACTAAGATACTTATTGGCATTCGTTTTCTAGGATATTCATACTTGCTGGGGGGCTGGAGTTGAATTTAGGTTTTACTTTTAGGTAAACATTTTAACACCTGGTTTACAGTTATTTATAAATTGTTTGTTGCCACATAACAAAACATCGTACTGTAATTATGTTTTGTTCTTTAAACCGAAACTCATTTCACAGTAGAATTGGAGTAATTAGGCTCGGATACGGATGGCACGATTATCGGTTGCAAAAACGACATTGAACTTGAGTTTGTTACAAGATAATTACTTTATTCCTGAAACGCAAGGATTCCACCATGACTTTGTGTTGTCGGAGCTCGAAATTGTTTACAACATTCATGAAAATTAGCAATTTTCACCAATGACACAGATTATATAATACTAGCCAAACATAACCACCAATAACCAAACCGAAAGTTACACCTGTCAATAGATAGAGCATCACTATCACAACCATGTATTTTACCCACGCTGGGTATTTTGACAGCCTCCTATGTCCTGGGCCTTTCGCATCTGGTTGTGCTCAGCGACAAGAAGTCGTGAACGTCCAAAAGTTATGGACGTCCACAACTTCTCGTGCTAATCTATACAAATATATAATATAATATATAAATCTATCTTCTCTAAATGATCTTTAGAGAAGATAGATCGAAAATTACGGAAGTAGGTAGGTATATACATAGAGTCGAATTTACTCAAGCAAGTTAGGCGAGCTCTTATGGCAACTTTTTCTAACCATCTCGATAGGGTACAGTACAGTGAAAGGGTCGGCGGTAAGTCTAACAGCTCTTCTAACAACTGCCAATTATACGAACACAGACGCTTCTTGTTCAAGAAATCGAATAATTTAATGCGACAGATTTATTGGCCGTTTGAAGAAAATAGCGGTTATTTCTACTCGTACTTCAACCACAGATTAATAAACGCTTCAACGCAACATACATGCAACTTACATATGTATATTGTAAGGTGCTCAGAAGTAGCATCCTACTATTATAAAAGTCAAAGTTTGTGAGTATGGATGTTTGTTCCTTTTTCACGCAAAAACTACTGAACTGATTGAGCTGAAATTTGGTGGGTTGGGTATAGTTTAGGACCTGGAATAATATATAGGCTATTTTTTATCCAGATAAAATGCGGATGAAGGCGAGAGATAGTAGGTATATTGTTTTTAATAAAAAAAATCGGTTGAATTAGACAGCCCATGTTTTTTTCGTTAGTGAATAAACCTTTGTAAATCGTAATGATTTAGAGGGCGTAGAATTTCAGAATTATAGCAGAATTTAGACAGGAGATATTTCAGATTCAGCATCTATCTTCCGGCAATTTATGGGACAAAACGCCTTTATCGTTGACCGTCGAGGGTTGGCACAAGATAAAAAAAATTGTGTATTTTAGTTTATTCTGCTTTCTTCAAGGAATAAAACTAACGGAGAATTAATTTTTATGCATATCTTCTACATTACTTTATGAAAAAACTAAGTTCGGCTTATTGGTAGATTTGGAGCATTTGAGAAAATAAGAGATTTTGGGCTAAAAATCAACATTTTCCCAAATTATAGGTACAATTCAATCGAAGTTCAGTTTATGATGGGTTCATAGGTTCACGATTTGTGCCAAATTATGTACTTTCCAGTTAGTTTAATTTGTGTAAATAAAAAAAACAAACATTAAACCCATGACGATAAACCTTAAGATACAAAACGATTTGAATTGATGACTTCTTCAGATCAATGATGATGAATCAATGATGATGAAAGAATTCGCTGCCAGTCTGTCTGCCAAAGCAGCGAATACCAAGGATCGTACCTATACTTCGGAATGCAATTCGTCCGTAGAAATCTGTCAGCAAAAACTGACTTCTAACGAGTTTCTCAATTCCAATGCCAAGTTGGGTAACTTGAAGAACGTGGTCCAGCCTCTTATAACGCAACCTGACTTTGCTTACAAGCATTTTAAACGAGAAGTTCTGGGAAACCCTGTAGGAATGTACCTACCTACCTGGGAAAAGTACGAGAAACAAAGACAGGGAAAAAGCTGACCATACCAATCAACGTTTACTCACCATTTATCTTACCTCTTTGGGAAAGATGGCCACAATGACTTAACTGGGAGTTTATTGTAATATTAAGTGGGAAGTCGTTTTATTGGTTTGATACAAAGATGCCTACAGTAAACAAGTACCTAAATGATATCATTTTTGTTCAGACTTGGAATAAACCGTTTCTCTAAGAATTATTTTAATATTTGTTGAAGATGGGTATCATAACGGGCTCGCTCTATATTCAAACAATAGGAAAGAACCGGAAACTATAAAAAGATATAATCAATGAACCGTTTTAGTTGAACCGAATAAAAATGGCCGCAGCGTCGTCTTAGTAAAGTAGGTATCCATTGTCATACCAATACAACTACAAACGCAAGGACATGATTTCAAGGATGAATGAACATTAAAGGAGAAACAGAATCTTCACTGCCCTTTCTATAAAAGGAACAACATAAAAAGTCTAAACAGACTCAATCAAATCAAACCGAAAAATAGCATTATTTAGCTTAGTAGTAGTCGTGTTCCTAGCCATATAAAGCCCATTCATCGTTAACTTGGTAAAGTATTGTTAAGTAATAATAATTATAATGACAGCCAGTTATTTATTAACTATGGAAAATATGTGCTGTCTATAGCAATGCACAGATTTTCCATTATGCATAGCCATGCATCCAATTGGTAAAATTACGTGAACGCAGTTGAATTAGAAATCCAAATGGAAAATGCGTATATGACCAAGCCTGCATAAGCTATGCACCAGGTGGAAAGCGCAAGCGCATGTCCTCTTCGTACAAGCGCATAGTTAACCAGCAATTAACGATTTATGTGTCAATAGAAACACGTTAGTTGCCTACAATCACTTGCACTTTACAACTCGTTTAGTAATGTAGTGATTGTCATTTGAAAGACCTTATTATAAATATCAATAGAATAATACTGGACAAACCACATCATCTAGCCCCAAGCTAAGCAGAGCTTGTTTTATGGGTGCTTGATGACTGATATACATTATACAAATACATAGATAGTTATATTTTATTATACATAATATACTCAGAACAATCGGTACAAATATTAGCAAATCGTATAAAATTTGTCCCAAGGCGGGCATCAAACAGACCTTCGCCAGCTGCGCCACATTTGTCGTTAAATTGTAAGCATCCAGGCAGATAGTAACAACTTTAACTTACGTAAGAACCATAGTAAGTACCTACCTAAAAGTTCTTTGGTAGCATCAGATATAGATAAAATAAAATATGATAATTGTCTAACCTCAGTGTCTGTTCTGTATTACATGTGGCAGTTGACATAGGCGATTCATAATGTCCACTGCAATGTCATTGAAGGTGGCAGGATAAAGATGACCACAATAAAGCAACGATTAAAACACTGCTTTACATTCCGCTACTTTTCATGATCTATAATACATATTGGTACTTCAGAAATATTCAGTTACCATCCCAATCAATTTATAAAACACTCCCAAAGTTCCGCTTCGTTGCATAAATACAAGTAAACACAACAAAAGGATAATCAGGAATGTATTGTATAGAATTGTATTGTATCCGACATGCAAATAATGTGAAGTGAGCACACGTGTCTGCTGGCATTGACTTTGTGGCCTTTTATAGCAATAGCAAAGTTGCAAATTCTGATATTTCAACAAGTTCGCCAGTAGCTAGGCAGAAGTGGATTCCTTGGGACTGATTTTCTCGTATAGGTTACTTACTCAAAACCCAGTTTACAGAAAAGATTCTGAGGAAAGATTCAGAATAAATGCAGTTATTTTAGACGCATGGACGTGGTGTGGTGACGTCAAAACATAGAAGTATGGGGTGACATGACATGACATGCCTCCTAGCATGAAATGAATCATATATATATAATAACCACCACGATGTCAGTTTGGACAATAGCCATCCGTATGAAATCAAGACAATAAACGCATGGATGTCATAAAAGACTAGCATGCTATTTATCAAAGGTACCTAACGTACCTAGGATGGTACCTATAAAATGTCGCTACTAAGACTTCGCTGCTTCCACTCATTCAGACTAACTAGCCCTGTTAACTACCTATGTTGTTTCCAAGAATCTGTGTAATGTAATAATAGAGTGAAAACCATGAATTCATCACACTTGCAAAAGTACCTGGTATCGTGAGATAAACTTCATGCTATTTATTTCCATTTCCATATGACTGCTACCTTTGTGCTATAAAAAAAATGACCAACAAATGAATTTTATGAAATTATGAACATATTTATAACAGACCAAAAATTTATTTAACAATGTACCTTTGCAATTGCAATACAATGACTATACGGTATTTATTGTAATTTTTCAACTGCGTAATAGTAGATTGTTACACAAGGGTAGTAAGGGAGCTATTACAGAACAAGAACCAATTTGGCGCCAGTGCGAGCTCAGCTCGCAAAGGGACCTCGAACTATATTCGCCCTCGCTTCGCTCGGGCGTCTAAATAACTCGGGTGCACTCAATCCAATTTCACGCCCTTGCGAGCGCTCGCAAAGGGCGCTAATGGATCGAGTGCACCCGAGAACATAGTTCGAGGGTGTAATAGCTACTTGCAACCGAGGTAAGCATTCTACTTTACATCATAATGGCGAGGCAAATAAAACATTAATATACTTAGGTATGACAAAATGTAATTTTTATTAGAAAAATTAATTATTTAGTAAAATATTTAGTACAACATCTTCTGCTTCGAGATGACAGAAATCAGGCGTGCCGACCAGTTCTTCATCTGATAAAGTACTTGACATACTGAACTACCACTTTGAAATTGTTTATTACAGTTTTAACTTTTAACTTTAGTTTATTACAGTCGCACAAATCAAATGAAATGAAATGCGGCCATTTCCACAGTTTTTTTTTTTCAGTAAAAAGTTTTCTTATCATTTTATAAGAAAAGAAATTGTTTCACCGAGGAGTTTTGCATAGCTTGAACTGTAAAGTCTTTACAATTCAAACAAAGTGTGACGTAATGAGATTTGAAAATGGAATTCCTATAAAAATGTACTGTGTTGCGATTACCATCTTACACAGCCTCTTTGCTTAATTTGTAAAACCTTCTTGCCGAGCATTATGATGTTAAATAAATGATGGCCAATGAAACGGCTTAGGATAACAATCATTTCGTTGTAATATTTTGTAGAAGATCTTGGTAAAAGTCGGTAAGTACCTACATCATCATAATTACAATTCGAGATATTTAAATAATTAAATCTCCGTCTTTTGTTTCTGACATCCAAAAACAACCGTAAATTATAGTGGAAGTCCTTAGGTAACATCTCTATGGTGGTATGGTTTCCTCACCTCCAGGGATGGTCACGGCTATGGTCGGTCCGCAGTGCAATAGTCGATGTAATATCATAGACGAGTGAAAAACTATGAAATAACAGTGGATCCGTTCTTTATCATACTATTCTTTCTTCGCAGTTTTCTTTATACCGCAAAGATGGGTGATGGCAACAATGGGCTTCCTGGCGGTGGCGAATGCGTACACGATGCGAGTGTGCCTCAACATAGCCATCACCCAGATGGTTCGAAGACGGCCTTCTTCGTCACAAGACTCTGGTACCTGTCCTGCCAGTGACGTTGCTGAGGATCTATCAGATCCTACGGTAAGTTCATCAACCAACGCTCACGTCATAGACAGACAGAGTCAAAATTAGAAACAATCAACTGAGCGGATATCTACAACTTGCTACATCCAACAATGGTCATTGTTGGTGTTGTTGAATCGAATCCATCGGTAGTAGGAGAGGCCCTGTTGACTACGAAACCAGCTCATTCAAGTCTTGGCAGATAATGACCCCATGTTAAACAATGGAGCTCTTACTGTTTCGTGTCATCACATCATTTCCTCCAACCAAATCAATCGCCCAAGCCTTACAAATTCCTGGTATAATAATTCCATGTAACAACCAACTTATTTCCTTCCAGGAAATCACAGGCTTTGACTGGGATGAAGAGACTCAAGGCATCATCCTCAGTGCATTCTATTACGGCTACATCGTCACACATTTGCCTGGTGGCATGCTGGCTGAGCGATTTGGGGGGAAGTACTCCCTAGGATTCGGAGTGCTCAGTACTGCTGTGTTTACTTTGCTAACGCCTTGGACTGTTAGCATTGGTGGTGCCACTGGATTGATTATCTTGAGGGTTCTAGAGGGCCTTGGAGAGGTAAGATATCTTTTGATGATTCTATAAACAGCGAAGAATTTAACGCTTACGAAGGCATCTTCATCCTTCCATCCTTTTCCGATTTCATAAATTAAATATCTTGGCACTTGGCAGGGTACAACCTTCCCAGCATTAAACGCAATGCTAGCAAGATGGGCGCCAGTTTCCGAACGGGGTCGTATGGGTTCTCTCGTCTTCGGAGGAGCTCAGATCGGCAACATCGCGGGAACCTACATCTCTGGCCTGGTGATGAAGGAGTCTGGTGATTGGGAATCGGTGTTTTACCTTTTCGGCGCTATTGGAATCCTTTGGTTTATTTTTTGGGTGAGTATGACAAGCGTTTTGCTTAGATTTTCAGAGGAATCTATCGATAACACTACATTTTCTTGTGACGTATCAATCCTAAGGAAAATGAACACATAATCCGTCGTAGATATATTTAAGGTCAATGTTTTTATCGTTACAGGCGCTCCTCTGTTACAACGACCCTGAATCTCATCCTTACATATCTGACAAAGAAAAGAAATACCTAGAAGAGGCCCTTGGAAGACATCGCACTAGTCAGCCGTCTGCGATCCCATGGAAAGCTATCTTCATGTCAGTACCGCTATGGGCTTTGGTTTGCGCTCAGGTAATACGAAAAATGTATTATTAATTACTTTACTATTTATTCTTTGGTTAAAGCTATAAAGAGAGTAAATAATTTTAAAAAAGGTTAAACAAAAATTTCAAAACATATTACGTGATTAATGAAAGACACCTTAGTATCATTGCTACAATATTATCAGTAGTTCAGCACTTATATACATTGTGACTACTAATTTCATTAGTATGTTTGAAAAATAGTCGGCCTATTCTTAGATAAGTACTAATGAATAAATCATGCTTCGTGGCATGTAAATATTACAACACGATTGTCATTCAAATATCTACAAAAAGTGCTAACCATTTACCTACTTCTTGAGATTAGCAAATGGGTAACCGCAACCAGGATCTAACTTGGTTCAACTCCTTATAATACAAACCAACTTAAGTAAATTTGTTTGGAGCCGGTCCACTCAAGTGTTAATTCTCGTTAAAACCAGACGGGTATTTTCCATTAGATACCGTCAATCTGAAAGTATGTATGTAGAATGAAGAAAAACATGTTTTGGGACAGCTCATCCAACATTCAAATAAACAGTTTTGTTTGCACAAAAAAAGAACTGAATAACACTTTTGTAAACAACAATTTGTGGACTTTCAGATCGGTCACGACTACGGCTACTTTACAATGGTGACTGACCTACCAAAGTACATGACTGGGGTACTGAAGTTTGATATACACAGAACTGGGACGCTCGCTGCACTGCCCTATGCTGTTATGTGGATCAGCTCGATTTTATTTGGATGGTTGTGCGATAAGATCGTGAAGAAGAACTGGATGACAGTTACTAATGCTAGGAAGACTTTCACGACAGTTGGTAAGTAGATTTTAGAAGATATTCGTTAAGACATTGCATCTGCTTGGTAACAGAATAAAAAAATAAAAACTTAGTTGTACAAAAATAAAAAAATTAGCCAATTTTTTGGTTTTTTATAGTCGCTAGATCTTTGTTCTTTCCCAATATTTTTATTGACTCTTACTCACCATTTTAATCAACTCTACTTGTATCTTGTATGTAATATTGTCTAATAATCTACTTTATCATTCCTTCCAGCATCCGTTGGACCAGGAATATGCATGATCCTGGCCTCATACTCAGGCTGTGACACGCAAACAGTTGTCATTCTCTTCACCGCATCAATGGGTCTGATGGGAGCCTTCTACCCTGGGATGAAAGTAAACGCCCTGGATCTAAGTGGGAACTATGCAGGGACGATAATGGCCATCGTAAATGGAATCGGAGCTATTACTGGAATCATTGCTCCGTATTTGGTTGGGCTGCTGACCCCTGATGTAAGTCTATTGTGTCTTTTATAAGTAGTCATGTCATGTTATGTGTGTCAGTATATCAGTCACCTTACATCTAGTAATCATAATACAAGCTCTGCTTAGTTTGGGGTTAGATGATATTGTGTGAATTGTCCAGCATTATTTATTTATTCCAGCCTCCGTAGAATCTTATATCCCTTCTTAAATTGTTGTCTTTTCTGGGCTTTGGGTGAGTTCGACTAAGCATTCACGCAAAGATTAGGCATACATACCGCATTTCCTTTTCATTAGTGATATGATAAATTCATCAGTTACGCCAGCTGCCGATATAAATATGCATGCAATTTTCTATTTTGTTGCGTCCATGTCATTTGACAAAGGACAAGCGACGTGACTGGGCGTTGAATTTGCAAATCTGCAGCCTCGCTTGTCAATTGTCATGTTGCGACTTAGGTAGGTTAGTAGGATATAGGTACCTTTGTTCTGATGAAGCGAGTGTCGATTTGTAACATTTTTACCCCTCACTGCAGTGATAGTTTTTCTGCTGTAATCAATTCAGATCAAGGTCAGAATGACTTGCGCTTTCTGAAAGACCGGTAGCTATTATTTTGATAATTTGTTTAAATTGCAATACGCGATACAAATTGGTCCCTACCTACGTGATTTAGACTACACCTTGTATTAATAAACATAAAAATAGGCGAGCACCATTGAGCACCCACGCTCTCGCTTTTAGTCAAAATTTAACTATAACGATTCTATAACGATTCTGACTATATCTATAACGATTCTGACTATAACGGTCTTTGAAGACCGATATAGTCATCGGTAGAGCACAGATGGAGGAAACAACCAGCCATGCCAGGAACTTCACGCTACTCTAACAATAATAATAATGCTGGTCAATTCACACAGCCTCATCTAGTCCCAAGCTAAATAGAGCTTGTGATGAGGGTCTTTTTAAATAACAATATTATCCTAACTTTTTTGTCATCCTTTCAGAGCACGCTTGTACAATGGCGACTGGTCTTCTGGATAACACTAGCGGTATTCATCGTCACGAACCTAGTCTTCGTAGCCTGGGCGTCGGGTGACGAGCAATGGTGGAACCATAGCGCTGAGACCAGCAAAGAGAACCAGGAAGTGGAAGCAAATCGGTCAGTCAATGCCGAGGTCAAGATATGATTGTGATTAAGACTGGAGTCCTTAGCTTTCCTATATGAGATTTTGTAAATATTTTTTAGGATCTTAGTGATTATAAAATGAAATTGTTGATATCTACCCAAAATCCAAGAAGTCAAATAAAATTGACCAAAGGTTGGTAAATTTATATAAAATATTATTTTATGTTAAAATATAATTGACCAACCATTGTTATGGTTCAGCCGTTATACTTATAACTGAAACGGCTATCTGAGTGGATTTTAAACATTCGCAATGAGAGAGGTTGTGTTATAATAATATCACAGTAATCAATGATTATGTATGTAGGTTAAGTATTCAGGTAATTTATTAACTGTAAAAAATAATAATATCAAGATTCTAAAATTTCTTATGACATTACGATGACACGAACCAGCACGAACCCATAGGTCTCACCACCTCAAGAAAGAAAAACAGTTATAATATTTTGTTAAAATACTGGAATCAGTGTGACCTTTAGCAGAAGTACCATTTATTAAATATATTCAGTCGATTAATTGGCTTGTTCGTACATTAAAGTAACTATTTTGTAATATTACATTACACAACCTGTCAACATTTAGAAAGTTGTCAATAATTAATATAGTTATGCTTAGACAACGACACTTTATTCGATAGTATCTATACAGTACAAATAATGTGTATTTTGTGGCTCTTCTGTAAATCAGCCAGTGTTATGTTATGTGATAGTAAGTTATAGTAGTAATAGATTTAATATTGGAGTTTCTCTACGCGATAGAATCCGGAATACGGAAATCGGTAGAAGAAGAAAAGTAGCCGACATAGCTCTCAGAATCAGCAAGCTGAAGTGGCGATGGACAGGCCATATAGCTCGTAGAACCGATACCCGTTCGGAAGTAAAGGTTCTTGAGTGGCGACCGCGATGCAATGTTGAAGTGTGGGAAGATCTCCCAATCGATGGACCGACGACGACATTGTCGCAGGATGGAGCCGATGGTTGGTGGCACCGCTTCCTCCTCATGCTCCTACTAAATACTCCTACTGATAGGAGCACCGGGCCATCGGGTTCGCTATTCGTGGTGGCCTGATACGGGCTGAAGATGATAGATTTAATACTTCTAGTTTGAATGTAAAAGTGGTTTCGGCCTACTTTGAGATCAATTGCTAAAATTTGTGCTCCTTGCCTAGAGACTAACCCCCTTATTCATAATAGTCTGCTAACTTAAAGCATTGCTAATTCTCACTCTGTCTTCTTGTATTGACAGAAGTCAGAGTGAGAAATAACACTGCTTAGCAGCTGTTTTAAGTGAGCAGACCATTATGAATAAGGCGTAACAGTTTATCCAATAACTATTTGATTTAAATTTACATATTTCATGGTAGATGCCATTATTAAACCGTTAAATATTGTTTAAAGTACATAAATATTTAACATTTATGTACGTCTAAGCAAATATTCACCATTCACACTTGTACAATCGAATCGAGTTAGGTTACTAAGCGTGGAAAGTTTCGAGAGATAGATACCGGGTAAAACGGCGTGAATAGAGACTCCAGGGTGATTAGAAATGGACGAAATGGGAACTGGACCAAGACATTACCTGGCTCGTAGCAGTGGAAGAATCCTTAAGTCCGTGACTGTTCACCTCCTGTGTCAGTGGATCTGACCTCTGCAAAAGGATGTTTTGTTTCCAGTATTTCGTCCATTTCTATTCACTCTGGAGTCTCTATTCACCCCGTTATACATATGTACCACGGAGAAAGTGCAAAGAAATTCAATCAATTTTAAAAATTTCTATAATACCGACGCGCCGCCTTGGCACCTCCCATAAGATATTAAAATAAAATAAAAACTATTTATTGCAGGCACAAAAACGACGCATATCACATAAGAATATAAAAAATACAGATAATAGGGCCCCGTTTTAATCCTCCGAGTACGGAACCCTCACAAAGGGTGATAATAACTATTTGTTTCAAGGTTATGGATCCTCCAATCCAATGTAACGAATGCATGAAATATAATGATGGTAATTTCGCATAATACACCTGTCCCACAGAGTCACTGTAGTAGTACCTACAAAGTAAATTCATAATGGTTCACAATTCATAACATGTTAAAAAAATATGTTAACTCATAAATAAAACAATACAAGCTGTGAACAAACTGTATTTGAGTTCAGATAAAATTCAAGGTGCAACGCAGTGCTCCATCTGAGATCTGCTTTTAAATTTACGCGACATAACTATGCACACAAGAAACCGTTTAGGTAGTTATGGAAACAACCTTGTTAATGATTTATGCTCTTGGGTGCTTAGTTATGATGCGTAAATATTATATTTAAATGTTAAATACTGTTTTTATGTAAGTTAGACATAGATAAGTGTAGAATACAATTTGTACAAAGCTTTAGCGGTATTATGATGAATAAAACAATTTGAAAACATAATTATCGTTTGATATAAAAATAAATAACAATAATATTAGATGTACCAAGTACAATCACAACTATAATAGGTACCTACATATTATGTCAATTCCGATTGTACTTAGGACATAATATGGAAATATAAAAAATAACAAAAATTCACATAATATTTAGTAATTCTTAATTATAAATGCAAAATTCAAACCTCTATGGGTCTACTAAAATTATCCGAATATCATATATCCATTCAAGTTTATCACGACTAATATTTACGAAGTAACATTACCTATATTCCAGCCAAATTCGATATACATACCTACAATGTTTGTACACAATACGCCCATACTTAACCTAAAATTCACTTTGGTATCGCGTCTTTTTACACGGAATGTACATTATTTGTCGGTTTGTGATCCTTCCTTCAATAAAATTAATAAATAACTGTATCTTGACGCTAGTGAGTTTTAGTTGTTGTTTCGTGGTTTTACAAGCATTTCACATAGGGATAGTTAGTAGGTACATTTATTTCTTTGTGCAATTGGATGACAATAACATTATACCCTTTCAAAAGAGGTCCAATACCGAGTAGGGCTAGGACTATCGCATAAATCGCGCCTCTGACTGGGTATAGCGATCGATGTTTTAGACTATACTTGCATTGTATGGACTTTTTAATAGTGGCGATCGGCACAAGGCACATGGCTTGTGACATGTGTGTAAAATCCAACCTACATAATATGTACGTTGGATTTGTATGATTCAAAATTGGTCTAATACCGTAGTAGGGCTAGGTTAGGAGTATCGCACAAATCGCTCCTCTGGCTATACTTCATAGAAGCGATAGTAGCGAGCGCGGCTTTAAGCGACCCATATGTACGTTGTGTCGGCTATTCTTACACATAGTGAGGTACTTAGTATGCACTTTTTTTGTGTAATTGGATGACAATAACATTATATCCTTTCAAAAGAGGTCCAATACCGAAGTAGGGCTTGGACTATCGCACAAATCGCTCCGTTGGCTGAGTATAGCGAGCGCTGTTTTAGGCGATACATGCGTTATATTGACTTTTCTTAAACTCTCTTCGGCAGCTGCCGGGTTTTTGAGCATGAATGCGCGAAGACGACGAGCGTCCTCGTAGTCTAGGTTTAGAAGTTGGCAAGATTGGAGTAGCCTGAAATGAAGAGAATTGCAAAATTACTTACATATTTCTATTATGTATTGTAATGTGTACTGGGTTTTTTATTGTTGTTAGACAAATAAATATTTTTTCTATTCCATTCATTTTAACAGAGCTGTCCACGCGACTAGATAGAAATTTCACGTTCAGAGCAGAAATAAAAAAAACTTACGAAATAGTTTTCAAAGATGACATGCAAATATTTAAAAACAAGATGTACTAAGTACTTACGATACGGACTCCATCTAATCACATTTCCACACACAGCCCAAGTTATATGACAAAAGCACCAAACGTTATTATCACAACCAATTTATTATGAGCGATTCAATAACCAAAGCGTGCAAATGAGCATACACAAATAAAAGTGCGATAGAAGTATTGAAATAATCTAAACAATCCACTTACTTTGGTAGCTGATTGACCTGCGAGGCAAGTTTGTTGGGAGGCGCGAATGCCGGCACAAGGTTCCTTTTCACATCGTGAGTGAACTGCAGTGTACCGCCCAAGTTGAACCAGTTTTCTAACACCAATTCCTGTAAGAACAAATTCTCCTTTGTAGCGAATAGTGACACGAAATAATAAAAAATGCGTTCCGCGGATATGGTCCGTTTCCATCATCGAGTATACAAAATTAACCATTGAAATAGAATGCACAGTGATAGGAGTGAGACACAAGTTAGTAAACTACTCGAGTATGAGCAGTAGGTATTCTGAGAATATATATTTATATGAAAAATGTACGACTGAGACAGGACTTGTAACCTCTGTACGGATATACGTTGCTAATTATGCCACCAAGTCGACATGAGTGAAGTAGTAAGAGCATATTATTATTAACTGGAAAATGTGTTCGTCGACTATAACGAATATCATGGCCCGCCAATGCGTGGAAAGAGGCGGGCCGAGAATGACCTCCGCGTTCGTGAGTCGAGTGTACAGAGAGCGAGACACGAGATAGTGAACTAGTAATGTGTGAAAGCATGGTCCGTAAGTGCGTGGACAGGGGTGGGGCTAGTTTGGCCTCCGCTGTCGCGAGTCGGTTCACAACGATGATTAGAGCGCGAGACACGAGATAGTGAACTCGTAAAGTAAGAATATCTGTTCATCGACTATAGCGGATATCATGGATCGCAAGTGCGTGGAAAGGGGCGGGGCGAGTTTGGCCTCCGCGGTCGCGAGGTGAGTGCACAGCGATGAGAGGGGCACGCAGAGAACGAGACACGAGATAGTGAACTAGTAAAGTATGAGTAGTATTACCTGGAATATGTGTTCGTCGACTATAGCAGATATCTTGGCCCGCAATGCGTGGAAAGGGGCCGGGCGGGGCAAGTTTGGCCTCCGCGTTTGCGAGTCGAGTACACAGCGATGAGAGGGGCATGTTGAGAGCGAGATACGGAATAGTGAACTAATAAAGTATGAGTAGTATTACCTGGAATATGTGTTCGTCGACTATAGCAGATATCATGGCCCGCAAGTGCGTGGAAAGGGGCGGGGCAAGTTTGGCCTCCGCGGTCGCGAGACGAGTACACAGCGATGAGAGGGGCACGCAGAGAGCTGGAGAGACTGAGAGCTCGTTTTCTGCGAGTGTTGGGAGTGCGTGCCATCTGTAATAAAATAAATAACAAGTCTTGAATTGGAAACTATAAAAATAATCAGACTTGATCCTCGCTGTTTTACTTTTTTCGCCATAATGAGATTGATACATAATTTAATTAAATCACTTCAGCTGGATTACTCGAAAAACATAACCGACAACACGCGAAAATAAATAAATCAACACTGGGCAATTCACACAGCATCATCTAGCACCAAACTAAGCAAGAGATAGTATTAAACAGTATTAGGCGTAACAGCAATAGGGTTTGTCGTTGCTGAAATAATGCGATAAACTAATCGTGCTGAACAGATTGACAAGAGTTATTGCCCTAAATTAAATTTCTTTAGACAAGCTGTATTTCTGAACTTTTACGAAGTTGCGTTGAAAATCTGCTTAAGGCCTTGTCGATCGGTCTCTGACTCATGAATTGGTGGTTTTTACAATCAACGCTAAGAAAGAAAAGAATATTACTTGTGCATTCTAAACTCTGTAAAAATACTTACTTGTGCCTCCAATATTCCCTAAAGCCAGCTTTAAACCCTAGCACTATATGTCTAAGTTTTTGTACTTACTTTTGTCTCCTATATTCCCTCAGGCCAGCTTTAAACTCCAGTACGATGTGGTCTGCGAGTGCGGACAGACCAGAGTCCCGGAGATGGGCTAACAAAGCTGGCGCGTCTAGGAATACGCCTGCCTCTTCTGCGTCTTGGTCGCCGTCTAAATGTTCCGCTACCGCTAGGTTCGCTATTGGTCTTGTCTGAAACAAAAATTACCTTATAGGAACAGTCGCAGTACGGTCCTAAGGCTAAGACTTATAGACTACATAGCGAGCTTCGCTTAGCGAGCGAAACTAACGTTGGGCTTAGCTAAGCAGAATATAAGATCACATGCGAGGATGTGCCACTATTCTTTTTTTTTTAAGTAATAAATATTTATTTACTGTAAACAGAAACCAAGTGACAAAGTTTATCTTAACCAAAAATATCTACGTCTAATGTAACAATATTCGTACATTTTGTAGTTTGTTGGTGTGGAATTTTATAAGGACGCGATTTTCATCGGCTTCCTCACTAGGCTGGGCCTGTTTCGAGGAAACCAGACATTTCACTGCTTGCAGAGTAGATCTCCAGTTTTTTTTCTTATCAAGGACCTTTGTTGGACTACAATCTTACTTCATGTTAAGTGAGATATTTCTTCATGTTAAGTAAGACGACGTGACCAACGATGTATCACGGAGGTCAATCTACAGATACGCCCGTTATGAAAGCTTTCTCAGTCACCGATCTACGCTTGAGTAACGCTTTCTATGGCATAAACGTCACTCAAGCATAGATCTTTACCTGAGCAAGCGTTTATAATATGGACCTTAATGGTCCCAAGGTTGTCTGGTAGAGATCGCTCGTGTGCGATAAGACCGCCAATTGTCACATTTCTTTTTTTTGTTCAAATTGTTTGTAAACTGTTTTGTTAAGTGTGCAATAAATAAAGTACTTTCTAATGAATAAGGGAAATAAGGTTACTCACTATAGTGAGGGTAGCTACTGATTCTGTTATACATGTTTACCGGTATACCGGTAAATGGGTGAATCAACTATTTTACCCACACTTTGCTGTCCCTGACCATTTCTTATTAAAATACGTTAAATGGTTATAGTTACAGACTTAATGATTATGACAATAGCATCTGAGATTATTAGGCACCAAAGGAAACTTGATTACGTTCTCGAAAATCTTTAATTTCCATGAAATTTTATGGTAACTCAGTATACGAAAATCTCACTCCATACAAAATGTTCCTGTCCGAAGACCGCATTCACTCTGTAAACTTTAATTTAAATGAACTTATACTTCTTGCTTTCGGTTGATTCTTATTACATAACAAGTCAGTACGTTATAGTTTATCGTGTGCATATCAAAATGAGAATGGGCCAAACCATTTTTCCAAAAAAAAATATCTAAATTGTGTCCCTTACTTTAATGATTCTACCTTCGTATACTGAGTTACACTCATAAATTTCTCCCGGAAATACATAGATGGCACTGTTGGCCGTAGGTAGCTTTATTTGTATTTGCTTTCGCTCGCAAGGCGCGGCGGTATCCTTTGATGACGGCGTCGAGCCGCCAGTCCGCGGAGAATCTTCGAAGGGTGTGCGTGCCTTTTTGTGTCGTCTGCTGAGTGACCGTGATTTCTCGATGTAAGTTTATTATTTATTTAATATGATCAGATGCTTTTAGAGTACCTAACAGTTGTTTTCCATTAATGATTACGCCTAGTACTATAATCAAATTATAATGTGGTATTTTCATGAAAATACACCAATTGTCTGCTGAGTTACTTGTATACTGAGTTACATTGGCGGTAACTCCATAGACATTCATGGTAACTCCTAAGACATTCACGTACTTAGTGAGATTAGCTAGTAGCGCATAAAGTAAAATTAACTCTATTTAAACTAACTTTCAAAACCTACTTACCTTTTACGTATCTAGGTCCTCAGAACCTACCTATAACACCTATATCAGATAGATTAATTGAAAGATAGACAGCAAATTTTTTCGATGAATCTTGATTTTTTTCTTTGACTTTTTGTTTGGCACCGACTCATAATTAGTTGCTCACTTATGTACATTAGGTACCTACTTTGGGAACTTAGATTATTAAGACTAAAAAGGTTCATTATATTTTTAACTTTACTGTTTCTTTTTAGTCGGTTTATTTTTTACTGTAGATTGGCTATGTTTAATACTATAACTAGTTATAATAAATACCTACTCATAAATATAAATTTTAAATAATATTTTCAGAAATATTGTTAGTCTTGAAATGGCGCGACTAACGGCAGCTGAAAAACAAAAGAGGTACAGGGAAAGACTCAAACGAACACCGAAAAATACGAAAATGCTAAAAAAAGCACCGTTAGTACTACTACAAAGTTAAACGGCTTGCAAAAGACTTAACACCAAAGGACAATAACGTTATCTGGAAGTTGAGACAAAGAGAATACAGAAAGAAGAGGAAGAATTTACAATTAATCTTGGATGCAACACCACCAAGTTCCCCGGTATTCGAACTCAATGTCTACAACGAGTCACCACCAGCATCTTCGGCATCAATAGCTTCCCAAGAACGCGGACGAAAGAAAGTAAGAAAGAATAGAAGTAAAGTGCACAGAGAGAACAAAAAATTACTAGAAGAAAACAAGAAGTTAAAGAAAACCTGACTGAATAGAAACAATATAAGAGAAAGAGATCAGAAAGAAAATCAAATTATAAGCTATTGACAAATTCGATTAAAGAGCGATATGAAAGAATTAGGAGCCATAAAGAAAAATCATTGTTCAAAAGCCTTTTTAAAGGTGATGTAGGAAGAAAACACAATTACTACGAGAAACATTGGGAATAAAGCGACTATACGATAAAGAGATAACGACACTACGCCCTATGCTACTCCAGAAAAAAATTCATCAGTTTTTCCTTCGTGATGATATCTCCAGAGCTACAGCTGGGAAAAAAGAAACAGTGACTCGAAACCGCGAGAAGGTACAGAAGAGGTATTTATTGGACACAATGCGAAAACTATACAGGGATTTTAAAGAAGAAAACCGTGGCACGACTTGCTCATATTACTATTTTACAAATAACCGCCCGTTTTACGTCAAAAGTGCATCAGTCGATGCTAGAGAAACGTGCTTGTGTAAAACTCATGCCAACATCACATACAAGGCTCAAGCATTGAAAAAACAAGGTGTCCTCATAACTAACGATTTAAATGCAATTATCAAAAACACAGTTTGCAACGACCGGTCTAAGGATTGTATGTACGATGATTGTGAGACATGCAAAGACAAAAAGATGGAATATGCTGAAGAAAAAGTAACCGGTGTCATAAAGTACAGTGAATGGATAAGAAAGGAAGAAAAGTATAAAAAAGATGGGAAAATATTCAAGTTAATGAAGAATGTGAAAGAAGAACAGTGTGTTGATGCTGCGCGCTTATTGCAAGTATTTGAGGAAGATATTATCCGCTTTAAGAAACATGTCTATGACATTAAAATCCAGTTTCACAATTTTCGGGAGTGCCTAAACGATCTACAAACGAATGAGTTCGCAATTATAGTCGTTTTTAGTGAAAACTATAATTGTAAATATGATGAAGAAGTCCAGTCCCACCATTTTGGAGACTCTCGAAACCAATTGTCCTTGCATACGGTTAGGGTTTATACGTACGACACCGAAAATAAATATTTAGCGAACTCTTTTTGTACAATTTCTTCGTAAAATTGTCCTCAATTTATTAATAAATTGAATGGCACCAGCAAAATAAAACTATTCCTAATAGAAGACAAAGCCATAAAACAAATGCAAGATGAGCTGCCAAAATCGATCCCACGACTTATTGGAACTTTACAAGTCCATCAAATATTTACAAATGAACGGCATTCGTTGAAATATAGATGGCTGACCTGCTTTTGCAAATCGTCGAAAAGAGGTTTTTGCAATTGTCTCAACCCCAAAATATAAAGAGTCAATATAGTAGAGTCCGTGAGTTCCGCGTCAGAAGTGATCGTCAAACCTGCAAGATTAGAAAACGTGGAGATCTCGAAAGAAGTAAATTTAAAACCTTTTGGAAATTATTCTTCAGATACATCTGATGATGACGTTTCACTTGCTGTACTGAAAGATATTCAAAATATACCGCTTCGTCCGAGTATTTATCGAACAATTTATGGATCTTCATCCGACAGTGTCAAAGGTCAAAGGTGTGGTCAAAAGCTAGAAAAAGAGCATGACAAAGAAAATAACAAAAATAGATCGTTAGGCGATGCTAGGTTTGAGGATTTTAATTCAGCAGGAACGCTGGCTACAACGAGTAGTCATGGAGCTTCACCACTGCTGTCGGCTGGTGATTTTCTACATGTCTTCGTGTATGGCATGAACAAGAAAAAGAAAATGTATTCGTACGTGTGTAAAGCCTTGACTCCTATCGAAGAAGACGGTGAAGTGAAAGTCGTGTTCCTACGGGTTGTTAGTGACGATGCAAAGATATTCAGAATTGATACAAATGATATTAGCCATGTCGGTTATGAAGAAAACTGAAATTGGAATATCCGAATTAATGATTGTTATTGTGTGTGTAATTGTTTTTTTAAATTTTGTATCGCATATTATATATTAAGTATATTTAATTGTGTCGTCCATTAGTTATATCAATATTTTTATAGTAGATGTCTTAAGCGTTACCCAAATTTGTCTCTGGAGTTACTTATTGTCCCCAATATAAAAATTAAGTTTTCGATCATAATATGCTAATTTCTTTACATTATATCTTTAAATTACCAGCACTTTATTTTAATAATTGGCGAGCTTTCTATAAATAATTCATTTCTATTTGCAATACTTTTATATTTAGTTTAATTAAGTATTAACTATTATTTTTTGTACAAAGGTAACGCGAAAGACCAATGTCAGTCAGTTTTTTACTTAAATTTAAGAATTATATGAAGACTGATTATGCCAAAATATTTGATTATGCATGCAAAAGAAAAAAAATGAAAATCATTAATGTTTTCGTGTTTCATTCACCATTTATGTAAGGTTAAGTGCAGGTAACTCAGGTGACAGATTTTGAGGGTATGTGTTGTAGTTTCATATAAAAAATGTCTAAAATTTGAATTAACGTCACTGCCCTTCTAGGTTATTAAAGTAGATGATATTTCTAATGCCCTAATCAAATTAGAATAAAAGAATATTAATGTTATTTTTTTCAAAAAAGTTTATCTGGCCTGTCCAAAGTGTGGGTAAAATAGTTGATTCACCCAAATACGTATAACAGAATCAGTAGCTACCCTAAGAATATTTGTAGCTTTGCACGTTCAATGAAATTTGCATATTCAAGTTCATAATGCTTTGTTCGCAGTGTTAGAACTAACTACCCAGTGAAACTTCCCAACGTCATTACAATACAAACACAAAAATACCTTAACGCACACCAAAAAAAACTAAGAAAAATGGGCGGCTTTAAAGCGAAGATAACTGACCAGGGATATCACAATATGTATGATAGACTCACAATATCTTGGAAGGTGAGAGATCGGCGAGCGACCTCGCTTTCAGCTTGCTTCTTCGACTGCAGGTTTATTTCCTCCAACGACATACCTTCGGCTATTTCGTATACTGAAACAACATTAAATATAAAATCAATTTATTTGCAGTAAAAACAATTTTAATACGATAAAGTAGGCAGCTTAATAGATATTGGTAGAAATACATATATAGGATTTAATAATAATTATTATAATACTTTATTGCTGAAAACAACTAAGCGCTTATTGTGTATTTTTAAAATGTTACAAGCTTTGTGTACTATGTTCAACTGACTCAGATAATAATGGTGAAGCTAGGAAATTTACTTATTGGTCATAAGATAAACTGTTGTAGTGGCGTGTGTAAGCGATAATTTATCACTTGGAACATCTGCTTGCTCGGTTCCAATCAACTAGCATAATATCAATTATTAAGAACTCAAATAAAACCTACCAGGTGACTTCAAATCACTGTCAGTCTCTTCTGAAGAGGAAGAGGAGCTCGAAGAGACAGAGGATTCCTCTTCATCGTGATGCTGCAGATGCGTGTAATGTTGGAACTGGCGTTTGTAGTAGTGCAGTTGCAGGTAATGCTGGAAATCCATAAAGAATTCAATGAGATGATTTTTGAAAACCTATTTTTAGCTTTTCTAAGCGGCTTTATACGAGTTATTCTGGAAAAAACATTTACGATATGTTATAAGAGGTTTAAAGCTACGACGATGATATCCGTCAGCCCCATCTGTTCAGTAGAAATACCAAAACCTATCCAAACTTTGGATTTATAAAATACCATGCGTTTTTTTCCTATTAATATTATTTTAGGTGATATAAATACAAGCATTTAAAAAATTGCCCGAAGTCTTTAGTCGTTTTTGGCGTGAAAAGGACCTATATACCTATATACCTGTAGAACATATCTAAATTCTTTCGCAATCTTACTTACCAGAGAATGGGCCCATTGCAACAGCACCGTATGCGTATGATGGGCCGCATTGACCACCGCTATGAGAGGATGCGGGGCCGTACTAGACCCCATGTTCATAAACGAGTCAACATCCAAAGATTCCGAAGCAGCGCTCAGTAGCTGAGTCAAGCGGATACGCCATTCTTCTATCAACTCTAGCTGTAGATCTAGGAACTGTAATCTGAAACAAGATTTCTTATTTGTTTTGTGGAAATCTGTGGTAACGTTTTAGAGTTATTTCGAACAGATGGGATAAAAAGTAGCTAATGTTTGTTTCAAGGCTGCTCCAGCTGGAATATCAGAACAGATGGGATAAAAAGTAGCTAATGTTTGTTTCAAGGCTGCTCCAGCTGGAATATCAGAACAGATGGGATAAAAAGTAGCTAATGTTTGTTTCAAGGCTGCTCCAGCTGGAATATCAGAACAGATGGGATAAAAAAGTAGCCTTTGTTTGTTTCCAGGTTGTTCCAGCTGGACACGCTCATTTTGTTCAGCAGTTTTGGCGTGAAGAACAAACATCCATCTATTCATGCATCCATCCATCCAAACATTCGCATTTATAGTAATATTATTATAATACAAGTGTGATTTTTTGATTTCATCATATGATCAGGCTACAAATGTGCACAGCTGAATACAGTCCACCCCCGACCATAAGACGCTATAAATAGTGGTCCTGAGCCGCCTTTATTCATAGACTCCCTTTGACGAATTCAAAGTCTTCGATCCATAGAGTGAGAGTTTATTGTTATGAAATGCTTTTTAATAAATACGATTATTTTCAATTTGTCGCAGGACCATCAGCAGTGGACTTCCTTCGGCTGAGATGCTGATGAACTATTTTCAGAGGACCAACAAGCGTTTTGTGCCACGTGTAAGGTACCCGTACCGTACATATAAAATTTACCCCTAGTCGTCCATAAATGAGCATAAAGATCTTACCTATGTCCGGGCTGCGGTAGAACAGCGTATCGTTCTTCAATTGTTTTCAGCAACGTAATGAACCAATCAGCGCTTCGAGGAACCCAAAGTAAAGCGCCTACAGCGGAGTTAGCACCACCGGCGACTGGTTCGCTCCAGAACTCGCTTTGAAGTGTTTCGTCCATCTTTGTTAGGGCATCTGGAGGAAAATTAAATATTGAGCAATGGTATGTTAAATATGTACATTGTAAACAGTACTATAGGTATTAGGGTTGTCGCAGATTTGGACCACAACACAGTCGCACAGCACAAAAATTTACATTCATATATATGCTTTAACTTGTAATATTTAGATGCATTTTATATTGATGGCATTAGATAACAGACAGCTCACGGCCACTCGCTTGAAGCTTGAGGTAAGCCATTTTGTGACTGTAATATGTATCTAAAGATATGAGCGAATGTATTCCTGAAAGAAGGAGGACACAGAAGGAAGCTGCTGCCGTCTCTGGTAAATTCCCTAAGTCGCCTTAAAGACATCCACGGGCTGAGTTGGAGGCGCCGATTCGTACGCGGCGGTCGTCCCGGTCATGAAGTACGGGTTCAATAACGCCCAAACCAATCACTGGGTTTGCATATGTGTGTGTTTGTGTGTGTGTGTCATCAGGTGTGTTAGTAAATAAATATATCAATTACATTTCTTCTCCACCGACAGCCACCGTAACATCGTCTCAGCTCTGGTCAGCACTGACAGCACACTGTTGACCTCCTTGCCAGTGACAGCTGTCAGTTCTCTGTTGAAGCCTAGAGTCTCATCGACGGCGTGCGCAAAAGCTGCGTCCACGTCCAGTTCTCCCTTGGAACCTTGCATGTGGTAGGTGGCTAGGACTGTGTGCAGTCTTTCAGCTGCTAGCGATATTAGGCCTGCGTTGAATTCTTCCTGGAAACGTAAGCAGTCAAGGACTATTATGAACATAATTAAAAAATTATAAAACTCTAACTCGTTTCTCAAAGTGATAACTTTATTTCCTAGTATCATTTATGTATTTTCACTTTAATTTTTTTGCCAGACTACAAAATTAGCATATTATTCATCAATAGTTTGCACCCGCGAGTTTTACATTTTTTCGGGATAAAAATTAGATTTTGAACTACATCTATGCAAAATTTCAGCCCAATCCGTTCACTACTTCAGGCGGCACACAGTGGGTCGAAACTGCTAAAAAGCGGACATTGGATTTTTCTCAATAATTGAAAGATTTTTCATACTAATCGGTACTTAGCGCTCAATAACCCTATAAGAAAGTATTCCTAACATTTTATCATAAAACTAATACCGAGAAAAGCAGCGTGATGAAGTAACAAAACAAATAATTTATCCAAACATTTAAGCGTCAGAACTTTCCCAATATCAGCGTGATTGGTAGTATGTACTAAACTTACCACAGCTCGAACATTCTTTAAATCAAGTTTGTGCGCCACAGATTGCACATTCTTCCCTATAAAATCTTGATGAACCTTGATCCAGGTCAGCGTCTGAGTTAGGAACCACTCCGGCCTGTCGATCCGCGCGGTTTGCCGGGACCCCGTGAAGTGAAATGCGAATCTCTTCTTCAATGGTCGTAGGAGGAGCTTTATGGGAAGACATGGTTCCTGGTCTGAAATGATTGGTAAGAATGATTAATACAGTGCAGAGTATTGGCATCGGAGAAATCAAAAACCGGGCCATTGCAAGTTTAACTTCCTTGAAAAGGGATACTTTACGAACTAAACACATGTACGTATTTACTTCTTATAGGTTTTCTCGTTTCCTGAGCCCTGAGTTTCACGAGATTTCGTCGAATCATTTAATTTTTTATGGGATTTGGTTCAGTGCCTCTAGCATGCGAACATGTAAATCCCATACAACGAAATTGCCCGATCATGCAGACAGAGAAACCAAACTAGGGCTCATCGATCCTGTAGAAGTATTTGGAGAAAATTGGCTATGACAATTGATACATATGTGTTTCTATAACATAATGTTCCGTTTTTCGTTATTAACCCTAAAAAATAACCTTAGATCATGTTTTGACCATCAGAACTTATTAGAGCACAAGGATTCCCTACTATCCATCTCTGACACTTGCAATGGCATAGCAATTGAGAAAAGTGGTCATGAGATTGAGGTTTAGGACGTGAAGTACCTACCTGGTGCAAAGTCCTCAGAAGCAGTAGTAGTATTGATAAGGTCTTCCGGTTCTTGGATTAAAAATAAGAATCTAGTGAGGTTACTAAACTTCAACAGAACCTCTTTTGGTACAGGCTCTGCTGGTAATGATAAAGGCCACTTCAACTGCTTTAGAATATCTTCATAATGTCTGTAAAAATGTGAATTTTATAAATAACTACTCAGTTAATGACGATGATAAAGGGGTTTGAAGATTTGGGCCCTATTAATAGGCACACTGATTTTTTCAGAATAGTTGCGCCAATGAATATTATATATTTAGATTAGGCCTATGTTCAGCAGTGGATGTGTAAGGGCTGATGATGATGATGATGATGATTATTTAGATGAGGGACACGTTCACGTAAATAAACAATGTCCTATAACATAATTTCCTGAAGCGTTAAGTTCCTTAGATATTCATATATGATAAAATTCATTAGAGCAATAGTTATTTTTATCTGTGAATATCTTAGAAAGCTGACGCTTTAGGATAATAAGTTAATTAAAGAACATTTTTTATTTGTATAAGTGTCCTCTCATTCAAAAATAAAACTCCCATTGTGCACCCTGATTTTGAAAAAAATATATGGGTTTAGTGCCCCCCTCCATACAAAAATCTACAAATCCCTATATTTGAATGAACTTTCTCTCTTTAGTAAATAATAAACAATTGGTCACACAATACATCCCACCGCACCCCAAACAATGGGGGTTTTGAATGAGAGACCTATTATAACACACATGTATAATATTTATTTATGCAGCATCTTCGATCAGGTATCCTCCGCCTCATCCTTATATGCCTAGAACCTTACAAAATTGACACTCGAAATTGTCTACAACCTTTTCTGATGCCGACAGCTTGCACAAAGCCGTGACAAGTTCTGTGAATACCGAACAAGAGGTTAGTGGAGTCGAATTTATTTTATTTTAATTAAAAGTAGGAATCCTACCTACATGAAAATAATATAGAGCTTTTGTTGGAATAATCGGAAAATAGTACCTCTAATAAAACAAATCCAATGCAACAAGAAAACAAACATTTTGCAGATACCTGTTCCTATAATTTTATAAATCTTTGAAGAATTGCTAACCAGTTTTATTGTTTATTTTAAAAGACTGGTCTTCAAAGACCCATAACAATTTTTTTATGCTGATTTCTTGAGGATTAATAGCACATTGAAGTGGTGCTTTTATAGTATGAGCCCCTATGGTATTGTAAAAAATGCATTAGTACTTTAGTGAAAAAATTAAATCCTATCCTTTTTGGTGTCTTGGACGCGTGATTTTTGCAATTTTGATACAGAGGGTTTCTGGGTGCTCATTGTGAATGTATGGGGGGCCGATGGATACCTTGATTTATTTTATTTAAATACTTTATTGCACACGTTTAACAAAATATACAAAATGTGGGCATAATGCCAATTGATCTATGTGCAGCATGCATACAACTTGCTAAGAACACTCCTATAATTTATTTTAAGCCATAATCACCACAACATACATATGCAAGTCAAACCAGTCGACACACAGTCTTCCATTCCACTATTTTAACAAGTTGGGTTAGCTGGGGTTGTGACGATTATGGCGAAAAGACTCCTGAATCATGTATTAGGTACATATCAGTTCCTTGCTTACTTTGATATTTTATCCTTGAGTACATTATGCCAATAATGAGTATTTTCTTTTAAGTATACCCCACGGTGACCGCCTTGGTATTCTTTGCACAAAGATCTCAGTTCTCCATACAATACAACCAGTTGCTCATCATCATTACACTGTTTCATTTGACAGCTGGAAAAAAAAGATAAAATATAAACACCTTGTGTTATGGGCCACATATAAATAATAATATGTTAAACTCACCTACTATAAAATGTGATTACTGGGTTTTAGAGCAATTTACCTTACGTTTTTTTTATTATAGTGCATAAGCCCTCACACTCAGCTAATCTCAAAGAAATTGAAGTCCCGCCGAAAACGAAAATCTTTGGCATATAATTAAATTTTTTTGAGATTACCCCAAGTTTGAGGGCTTACGCACTATAATAACAAAAACCTTAGAATTGAGCAACGGCTACGCCTCTCGTCAAATGATGTAAATCTAAATGTAACTGTTGACTTTGAGTAGGATTGGATAAACTTCAATGTTTCCTCTGTAGGTGGAGCTAACGCCGCTAGCCGGAGGGAGTCCCTAAGAATTTTGACTCATCGGGTACGTGATTTTGTGGCGCGGCGGTTAGGGCAGTCCCGTAATAGGGTTCAAGTCCCGCCGAAAAAATAAATTTTTGGGATATCATTTAATTTACCTTAGATCTTCAATCTTCTCAAATGATTTCAAATACTGAAGTACATGATCTAGCTTATTGATAGCATAAAACCTTTTTTCCAGCCCTTCATTCAAAGGTTTGGTTTTCTCAAGAAATAGGTCAATTTGCTCCTTTAAACATTCACTTCTTCCTTGAAGACTCTCTATTTCACGTGAGTTTATTTCTCCTTTCTTGATTGCTGTCGCAATAAGCTTAGGAACATCATTTTGAGCCTTTAATAGCTGTGAAAAGTTGAAATTTAGTTATTTTTAGACCCACATGGATAATCTATGTGAAAGAAGTTCACAACATGTAATACAACCAAAACAAATAAAATTGATTCTAGCATGATTGCATGATTGATTTCAACTACGGCAGCCAGCACTGGAGACTGAGATGAGATGAGATGACATATTATAGTGCACAAGTGTGTGCATTGATGATAATGGTAAAAAGTCCTGAAGTGCGTCCTCACCCCACTCACGGTCATACCCTAAATTGATTCCACAAAAAACAACTCTAAATTGCCTTGCTGTACCGTAATCTCCAGTCCTACCGGAGCTCTTATTATTTTCCAATAATTACTGAGTTTGTTTATGTAATTGATTGTTTAGTTCTTAGGTTACACCGTTTTGTTTAGATGCGAGAAGTCATGGAAATAAAATTTAAAAAACTTCTTTCAAAAAATAATTTGAAAAGTTAGGTATTTTTTACCAATTTTTCGTCGTTAACATTAGGCGTAGTTTCCAATTTCTTTTTAATTTGTGCACATTATGAAGTCTCACACTGTATAATACTGATAAAATACTTACGCAGGTTTGAATATGGTTTTTCTTTCGAAGCAGCTCGGCTGCTAAATCTTCTGCGTTTGATAAATCACTGATATCGCTTCCAACTTTTAGATTTATTTCATTGGCGATATTAATTTTAGAGTTTTCATCTAATTTTGTCTCATTAATTTTGCCTTGTGCTTTCGGAAACATGATTGAAACTCAATTCATCAATCACATCACAAACAAAAATACTATTCTGTTTCGGTTTGTTTGGGTGATTATTGATTTCTCACATGCTGGCAGCATAGGGATGGGTAAAAAATATCGATATATCAAAATATCGATATTTTTTTAGGAATTAATCGATATAATGAGACGATATTTTTAAAAGCGATATGTCGATTTTCGATATTTATTTCAGGGTATCAAAATTCATATCAAAATCGATATTAATTGTAGACAATAATCTATTTCCGGTTACCAATTATTATTATAGTAGGACAGCTTATTCATTAATATCGATAAATGTGAACAAGGGCCAACACATTCCTATTTATTTTGTGTTGGTAGCACTGATTGTCTATGTTTAACTGTATATGTCAAAGTTGTGGTCGATATGATGGTCTTCCTTCCGTCTTCTTGGGGTCAAAGATCCTACTAGCCTTCGTTCCGTAGCTTGATCTATGGCCCACAATACGCTCCGTTTTGCCTGCACAATGATGATGGCCAAAAATATCGATATATCGAAATATTGATAATTTTTACTATGCATATATCGATACTAATGATAAATATCAATAAAATATATATCGATATTTTTTTCATTTGCCCATCCCTATAGCAGCAGTGGCTGTGGCAACTACTCATCAATCAGCTGGGCTGATGCATACATGACATGATAATATGCCATTTAACACATGACATTGACACAAAATTTGGAAAGTCAACTCAGCATAATAATCTACGTTTAAAGCGTAGACCACGCGTAGACTGAGCAAAAATACTCAATCTAAAAATTTACTATTTAGAACTTAGAGTATCTAGAACGGAGATGTCAACGCAAGGCGTACCCCTCTGCCGGCCATATGGCCATACACATTATATAAAACTACTTCACTCGTAACCGCGACCATTAGCTGTCGTTTCGTGTCGCGAAGTAGTGCTCAGTGAAAATAGTGAATAGTGCGCTATTACGGTGTAAAAGACGATCAGAGACATCAAACCTAAGGTACCATGGTATTTCCTATCACAAGTAAGTGATATTTTTGTCAATGGTTTTTTGTAATATTGTTTAATTTAGATTCAAATGGAATAGCAGTTGCGACAGTTTTAATACGACGCCAACTTCTTGGTAGAGAGTGTAGGTGAGTAATGTGAGTATAAATTCCTTGGTAGAAGGCGTAGTGTGGGGACTAGTTGAATGAAATTGATTGAGTGAATGATGGAATGAATAAAATGCCATGTGTTTTTTTGTACCCATATTTAACCGATTAAAAAAAAAGAGGTTCTGTATTGGACTCGTAATGTATGTATACAACATCATTTCAAATTAGTTAACGAAACACGGGGAAAGGATCTCAATCGGGAATACATTACTTGGAGCATTCAGAACGGGAGTAGCCGAGCGTACGCAGTCCGAGGTACATGAACAGTCATTTGTGTCTGTTTATAAAAACTAGTTTGCTGCGATTGTCTCTGTCATTCTGCCTTCAACATGTCGATTTATGGAGCTCCCTTAAAATTTTGGTGGTGCTGTGTCGTTTGTTTATTGCTATTTGCTTTGTACTTTTTGAACGCAGAAACATGCGTGCTTTTTTGTACAGCTGGTGTAGTATGTAAGCCGGATAGTGACATGGGCTACTTTTTTTCATCACAACTTGGATGAAACTGCGGTGCATAGCTAGTTCTTTATAAATAGACTGTGGATTGAAATATTAATACAGTACAAGTAGATAATGATTGAATATTATATTAAATTTATAATACAAAGATGCCCCTAATGCTTATAATGACATATTTATCATTTGTTACTTCAAATTAATATTAAAATGAGTTATCTGTTTTATAGATTTCCGAAGGACCCTCTTTTGCGAAAACAATGGGTTACGTTTTGCTAGAGTAGCGATGGTTGGGTTGGACAAATACTATTTACTCAGATCCGTTTAAGTTTCAAATTACAAACAAAAAAAAATTGAATGAAAATGCCAAGCCAACTATATTAATTGAAGTAAGCATTTGGTGCTAGTTCTGTAGTAGTCGGTAGTAGTCAATCACAATATGGAATTAAGAAGATTGGTTATGCAAAAGTATACAGATACTAGAATCTCATTTCTTATGAAAAAAACAGAACGAAATAAATGTGTACGTCACATTTACAATAAATTAGTCCATTTTAAAAACCAATAGTGTAAATATTATGTAATATACATTTATATTAAACACCACAAAATCATATATTTTTTTAATTCCTAGCCTTACATATCCGCTTGGGGCAGTACATTTGCTAACAGCCGCTATTCTTCTCCTGCTCTTTATTTTTCTCACCCCACCACACCAATGAAGAAACAAAATATTTATCAAAAAAATGCATTCATGAAAGATTCATCGAAATCAGTTCAATCTTAGAAGTTCTAAGACTGAACCGATTTCTATGAAGATGTTCTATGTTAGAACCCTAAGATTCATAATTGCGTAATATTTGTTGTAATTAAGTAAGTAAATACTATAACTATTAGCGCACCGCGGTTTTACTTGCGTAGATAGAATATAGCCTTGTGTTACTCAACAACAGTGTAGCTTTCTATTCGTAGAATAATTTTGAAAATCGGTTCAGTAGTTAAAGAGATTACGTACGCCCTACAAATCTATAAAAAAGGAAAAGTATATGATTTTGAACAACCCTGATTTCATTCATTTGAAATCATTCATTTTATCGGTCTTTTTACACCCCATAAGTACTTTTTTGTGTTAGTTGTAACTAAACAATAGTGTAACAACAGTAATTCTTTAATTGTGTGCTTGTTTGTGTTTGTGTACAGCTTTTACTTGCGCGTGCGTTTATAGGGACGCTTAATTTTTCTGCATTAGTGTGCGTGATTATGTAAATGTGTGCTGTACCGTGCTACCTCGCCTCCCGCGAAAACTGGCATTTTACTACTAAAAGTAGCGCTTGGCAACTCCCTTTCTAGATACTCTAAGATTAAGAAAATAAAAATGCATTCGTTTTTAGAGTAGAGTGCCCAGCACAGCTATTCTAACCTCGGATGAAGTATTAGAGGATACCGCCAGACGCATGTCCGTTTTTTGTTACTGTGCTGTTTGTTGCAGACTTGTAATAGTGTGCGTGACTAGGGATGTGACTTCGCTGTCAAGCCGAACTGGTTTCGGCCCAAACTAGTCCGAATCAGGAAAATAAAATTTTTGCCGATTTCATTCCTGATTCGTTCCATATTTCCTCCGCTGTCTGTCTCTCTGTCGATCTATCGAGCTTTATTGTATCTCATGATTCGTAAAAGGTAAACACCTGCATTTTTTGTGTGTATTCCATTTACCGATATAATAAAATATTATCAAGAAAAATATTAAAATTAAAGGGAGCTCCACAAAAACATGTTTTTTTACCATTCTTTGCTCCACTCACGCGATGCAAAAATCTAAAAAAGGGGTTAGGGTTCGCTCCGCTTTCCGTTGCCTTAGTTTCTTTGTCATGTTGGGCAACTGCCGCTATAAAACCTGAAATTTCTTGCTAATTATTATTTAACAACTTCTGCGTGAACGCAATAAAAAAATATTAAAAGCCGAATTAATCCACCTTGTCTGCTCCTATTTTTTCGGTCAGTTATAACCTGGGTCTCTTTAAAACAAGAGTGAATAGGTGTCTTCCGGTGGGTACACAGGTACGTACATACTCGATAAACTTGCTCGATCTCGAGCAAGTACGAACGTGTGGACCATGCAAAACTAAGACAAATGCTCGAAGCCAACCAAAATGTTCGTTTCGAACAAGATTCAAACGTACATAATTCTTGCGCGATGTTCGAAGCAAAAATGGTTGTACTCGTATGTAGCCACAACGTCGAGCATGTTAGTCGTGATTGATATTTTTGTGAATGTTAGTTCACAGAGAGAACTTATAAAGTCGGACTTTCGTTCATTTTCTCGAGATTTTTTGGAAAAATTTATGAATTAATTAAATTATTTAATCAATAATTTTAATTAATTCATACATTTTAAATTCAGCAAATAATACAATGTAACGCATCGCGGTAGACTAAAGAAACGATGGCGCGATGAACTAGACACCTTCGATAGAACGTGGGCCCAACTGGCACATGCATGGAGGGATTTGCCCAACAATGGGACGTTACAGGCTAATTGTAATTAAATTAATTAATTAAATTTTTTCCTCGACACTATATGTAGCAGGCCCACTAAACGCAACAACGAATTGTCCGATGCTCGAAGAGTTTCAACGCAAACTAAACATGTTCTTCGAGAAAGCTTTTATGTGTAGACGCAGGGTCGAGCATGTTTATAGATAGCCCTGCTCGGATGAAACATGCTAGGTGAGCATGTACTTACGTGTGTGTACCCACCATTCTAGACCTTCCTGATGAACTAAATCGACACTTTCCATCAGGTGAGATTGTGGTCAAAGGTCTATCAACGTGATAAGACTTTGCTCACAGCGCGCCATACAAACGAACAAGAATGTTTGCATAAAGGTAGGATTAGGTTAGTTAGTATGCGCCGACTCGAGTATTTTTGAGAATGTTTGAGTTCGAGTCTAGGAATAAGTATAAAAGCGGCGATCGCGCGTCGCGCCTCGTCAGTCAGTTGACGATTAGCGTTCGGAGCGATAAGTTCGTACCTACCTACTTACAAGCTGGCTAGCCTGCTGCCTGCTTGTAAGTTCTACTGCCTGCTTTATTCTGATTGTATCAGTTTTGTACATTTCTTCTTTGTCTCATAAACGCAGTAACGACATCTTGTAATGACGCTGAATGTTCAAAAGCAGTACGCGCGGAGAATACAGCAATTACCGATCCAGACGATGATGCCACGACGTCAAGCTCCACGGTTTGAAAGACGAAAAAGGAAGTATGATGAATCATATATCAGTTTCGGATTTGTTGATTCCAACGGCTCACCTCTCTGCATGTTATGTAGTAAACTGCTTCCTAATAGTTCCATGGCACCTGCCAAATTGCGCAGACATTTAGAAACTGTACACCCCGAGTCTAAAGACAAGAATAAATAATTTTTTGTTCGTAAAAAAGAACAGTTATTGGAAAGTCAAAAAAATATGATGCATGTAACACAAACTATCAATGAAAAGGCCACGGAAGCATCATATTTAGTTCGCTATCACATTGCACAAGCAGGTGAAGCGCACACTATCGCTGAGAATTTAATAAAGCCATGTGTGTTAGACATAACAAAATGTATGCTCGATGAAAATTCTGCAAAGCATCTTTCTACTGTACCGCTATCAAACGATACTGTTTCACGGCGAATCCATGATCTGGCAAGCTACGTCAAACAAGAACTAGTTGCACGTCTACAAAAAACAACCACTACAATCCCGATTGTTCTCATTATTGTGTGAAGATTATGGCAGCAAACATAAAACACTGCTGCTACATGCAGAAGTGCGATGGCTGTCTCGGGGTAAAACTTTAACGGCTACCAAGGCTATTTGAACTTAGAGCCGAGTTACAAATATTTCTTTCAGCAGATACAGTTTCTTTTAATTTGAAAGACCGTTTGTATGATAAAACTTGTTTGTTCTATTGTCTTTTATGGCGGATATCTTTCAAAAACGGAACGAATTGAATTTATCATTGCAAGGTAAACAGACAACAGTGTTCCAGGCCTGTAACAAAATAACTGCCTTCAAAAGAAAATTAGATTTTTGGATTATTTGCGTTGGTAAAAGAGAAATAGAAAGCTTTACGTCACTCAGTGAGTTTGTTAGCGATAACGACTCAGAAATGTTTCAAGAATTGGTTCAATATCTCACTTCGATGCGCGCATCTTTTGAAAAGTATTTTCCCGAAGAACAGAATACAAAAATGTAGCTGAATTCATAATCCTTTTTTACCCAACTTGCAAAAGCCCGAAAGTATGTCAAACGAGATATATGAATCTCTTTTAGAAATGTCATCAGACACAAGTATGGAGTCACTGTTCAAAACGACGCCTCTCAACGATTTTTGGTGCAGAATCCGTGATGAATATCCAATGCTTGGCAGAATGGCTCTGAATATTCTTCTCCCGTTCCCAACAACATATTTGTGCGAAACAGGATTCTCAACCTATGCAGCCACGAAAACAAAATATCGCAATAGACTGGACGCTGAACCTGATATGACACTTCAAATGTCTAGAAGACATTTGAAGTGCCGGATATCAAACCGGATATCAAACAATTGATGAAAAATAAAAAACAGTTTCATACCTCCCATTAGTTAAGATTTTTAAATTTTTAATATCTTCTATTATTGTACTTGCCATGTGGTAAAGTAATTAGTAACTGTTACATTGTACTTTTATTATGCTTATATTATATAATAATAAACAGTACACTTTTAAAAACTATTGTTTTATGGTAGGGTTCCGTCAAGTATTTTGCTTTTCAAAAGGGTTCCGTGACCAAAAACGTTTGAGAACCGCTGACCTAGGTAAATAATAGTTTACTCAGGCTTTGCGAAACTGCCGTCTTGGGAAGTCCTTTGCTCACAAATAAATTCCGTCCGTGGCTTCTAGGTAGGTATATACTTATCCTGTGCCATTCATGTCACAAGGACAGTCAAATGAGTAGCCGGGCCAAAAAAATTGGTGAATTCAACGAACATAAGTAAATTATAGCACCAAACGAAAATAGAAACGATACCTAATTAGTTGTCGTTGCAATGTTTGTAATATTGGGTCGTTTTGATACAAGTTTCACTGTCAAATTCAATAAAACGTTTCGTTTTTAGTACTGCTAGAGTACCAATTACGACGTCGATTGTCAAAAAATATTTCGGTCGTGTTATATTTCGTTTGAAAGTAAAAACGAAGGCACTTAGAGTACGATTTGCACGAAAGCGAAAAAGAAACTTCGCTTTTTGGTTTGTAGAGTAGGCCCCCGATTCGGGCCAGTTTCGGCCGAAACTAGTGGGAAGAATGCGGAATAACCCGAAAACTAAATTTGACGGTAGGCCCATCACTAACACAGATGCAAAAATTATCTCGGCTAATTATTCGTGCTTTTGGACATTATTTGTATGCTAAACTCACAGGAACACATGAACTAGATTGTTAAAATGTTGTTACTACAGATTTGTACATAATTACTTTAGAACGTATACTGAGCGAAAAACTTAAGCATGTAATGACAAATCCAGGAATTTTACTCCACCTTTGGTCCTTCTTGAAGGATTGTACACAGCGGAACACGACATATTTTCACATTTTCAACAAAGTTTTGAGTAAAACGCAGTAATTTCTTAGAATTTCAATAATGTTCATCAGTCTGACCACAACTTTAGAACAAACTACTGTATCAGCACCTGACACGATTCACACCGACAGTGCAGAATAGCTAGACGTACACCAGCTATCTCTTTTACTCATAGGTTGGCTCCAACGGAGAGACAAAGATACATGACAATTATGGTGATGCATAGATATAAGACCGGAAATGACTTACGCTACCTCTACCTACATATTTACTCTATGGTAAATAGATAAATTTAGGTCGGTACCTACCTACTCAATTTGTTTATTGGTCTTTCATTCATTACAACTGAAAACTCGTTATATAAGTATATGGAACATTTATTTCTATAGTTTCATTGCAGGGTTCATTTTATAATTTCTAGATTATTGTAGGGTCTCTGTTTTATAATTGTTATTTCGTGGAAATTTTGTTATTTGACTATAGTGAATATTAATGTTTATAGGTATGTACTAGAGGGTGACGGCCCACTATTTAACAAAAATTTCAAGATCCCTATTTTTTATTTAAAATTTAAATTTGGCTTATCTCACTCACCCGGGGATAGTTTAGCTTCCCAACAGTGAAAGAATTTTTCAAATCGGTTTAGTAGTTTCTGAGCCTATTCAATGCAAAGAAACAAACAATAAAACTTTCCTCTTCATAATATTAGTATAGATTACTGTTATTTTATGTCTGTTTTTTCAATTATATGTTTCCATTTCACTGTTATTTTTTTTAAATATAAATTTTGGCTGAATCTATATAGCGCTTTTTACCCTCAAAAAGTTAGACGCATCTAGCGCTTTTTTCAGTTTTAGTGCGCAACGCAGTTTTATAGTTGGCAGCACTGCTGTCGTCTTGTCTGTCATGTTTTCCTCGTCAGTATTGTATTCTCTTTGATGTTTTCATTCAGAAAATTTCAGTATAAAAAATACCTATTGCTTTGATTTCTTTCTAGTTTTAGAGTTTTATTTGGTGGAATGCTTTCATTTTTAGCTAAAAATAAAAATGACATCATCTATTTATCACTGTTATTGTTTAGTGTGGCGGTCGGCCCTTACTATAGACGAATTAGCGATATAAACTTGAAGAAATGGGTCGGTTCCCTTCTCGGCATGCTATTGATTGTCATTGTTTCAGGCAGAAATGCCTTTCATCCTATCATATCAGCATTTATAGGAATAATCGCGATAAAGGTTGCTTCTGTCAGGTAAGAATTATGAATTTTAAGCATTTCTACAACATCAAGGCACAGCTGTAGGTACCTATTGATACCATCATCAATGCTGCCTTGCATTGTATACAACGGTCATACAATGGTGTTATAAATTACTGTCACACTAATATCGCACTAATATTAAATCTGCGAAAGTTTGAATGTTTATATATGTATATAGATATCCATCTAGGATGGATTGGATGTTTGTTACTTCTTCATGTCAAAACTACTGAACAGATTGGGCTGAAATTTTGCATAGATGTAGCTCTAAGCCTGGAATCAAACATGGGAATATTTATTGCATAAAACAGTCCCCGTTGTCTAGAAAGATCAGGTGTAAAGCTGCTGGCAGAAACCAGTTCTAGGTAAAACTAAACAAATGTGAAAATTTGGATGTTTAGATGTTTGTTACCTCTTCACACCAAAACAACTGAACAGATCAGGTTGAAATTTTGCATACAGATTCTAGGTCTGGAATAAAATAAGCTATAACCTTTTTAAATCTTTCCATAGAATCAATGTATGTGAAGCTGCAGGCGTAAACTATAATGTATCAATACCTATTATTAATTCTTTTTTCAGATATTGCCACATTCTAACATTTCTGTTTATGTTTGGATACCTATTCTTCTTCCGACTGGCTGATAAGTTTGGTCTAACACTGCCATCAGGTCAGACAAATCTCTTAGAAATGATCATAGTGCTCCGCGTGGTCGGTGTTGCATTTGAGATCAATGGTTCATGGCTAGCTACGATAAAGGCGAAGAAAAATGATGAAAATACTCGGAGAAAAGACATAGATCCTGAGTTTACAGAAGTGATCAATCCAAGTTTTATAGATCTGTTCCATTATACATACTGTTATATTGGATTATTGACTGGTAAGTCCCTGAATACTCAAACACACTCAAATCTGCATTTGAGTATTCAGGCATAGGTACAGGCATTATAACTAGATACATATTTTGAAATATGTATTAAAAATTTCAAAATATATACATATAATATGGACCAAAATATCTAAAATATGGGGAAAATATTGTACATATTGTAAAAAAATCACTATTTATTGCGAAAAATCAAAAGGTAGACACAATTTTACTTATTTTCGGTTTCATGGCATTTGAATTGCAGTAAATAATCCCATGTTTCTCTAAATTATCAATATTAAAACTTTTTCTGTTTGGACGAAATAGTGCTTTGTATTGGCTAACTAAAATCTTTCAACATCATATGATGCGATTGGAGCATACCTACTTAATTTGCATAATTCTGCAAGTGAGTAGGGCACATCTGGGTTGCCGTCGAATGTCCCAGTTAGCATGCTGCAATTTTTTTTCTGCATCTGAATTTTTTTTCCAGTACCTAGCTTAATTTTTGCTTAGCCAGGTGAGCGATGGGGCCCTCTGATTCCAAACTTTTCTTTTCGATAATTTCAAACTAGATGATATCTAAGTGGATGAATTTTCTAGCAACTTTTAACTTTAACTTTGTAACTTACAAACACAGAATATTACTTGCTGCGTTTTAATGCTTACAAAACGTAATTTTTACGTAATTTAAGTTTACCAATTATTTGTGGAATGATAAAAATATGGCCTAGTGATTTTTTTAAAGTAAAATATAGATTTATGTCAAATATGGAAAATAAAAATGTATTTTCTCTTTATAAATATCATAACTTGGATAGAAAACATAAATCGGAATAAAATCATTACAATTAAAAATATGTATTTACATATTTATCCGAGCCCTAATTATGACTTAGGGCTCCATACACTATTGAAATTCCATGTGACATGACAAAACATGATGAATGAATCAAATCATATTCACTTAACAGAATAACATAAACACCGGACATTTTGTCATGTCGTGTTTGAATAGTGTGTTTTCACCATAATTATCACCTGTTGTCATGAAAATCTTCCAACAACAGTAAATGTCTAGTTCCTAGTTAGTAAGTATTTTTTAAAAATTTTTCACTGTTTTGATAAAAAGCTGAACATCCATATCCAGTTTCTAAAGGTTAAAAAAGTCGCCAAGCCTACCCCCAGTTTCAATATGACAAACATCCAGTATAAAACTACTACTTCTAACTTCAAAATTGTTTTTCAGCCTGAACCATTAACGCCCGAATACTCAAACGCACGTCTCAAGTCGCCATTTTTTGACCGTTTTTAATGAAAATCTGTCAAAAATTCATCACTTGAGACATACTTAAATGTGAGATGCTTTTGAGTATTCGGGGGTAAGTAGTTTTCATTACCAGTGGTAACAAACATCCAAACTTTCCCATTTAATTATTATTAGTGTGATTTGGTAATTATCATTTTTCAGGTCCTTATTATAGGTACAGAACTTTCAATGACTACTTCTTCTTACCATACTGTAAATATGTGGATTGCATTGGTTTCACTATCAATACTTTGAGAATGGTTCCTCTATACATATCTTTGTACTTGGCCTTCTCAAATATTTGGCCTTTGGAGGTAAGAGACGTTAATGTACAAAAGGCTTTGACGACTGACGTGGTGCGGCGGGCGAAGGTCCTGCGACACAGGAGTTGCGGGTTCGATTCCCGCCTTGGAACAGATACTTGTATGATCTGCAAATATTTGTTCCGGGTATTTTCGCTACGTAAAATAAGAAATCTCTGCCATTCGTGCCGTGGTTTGGGGGAGGTCTATGTTTAGCAGTGGATGTATACGGGCTGATGATGACGATCATAAATATCTATACATGGATAGATATTTCATGTATTGTAATATGTATATCAGTCAAACTACTCCAATTTAGAACCAAGATATGTCAACAAAAATGAATAAAACTTACCAAAAGCTGATAAAAATAACAGAAAACAACATGGTAACAGCAAAGTTATCACTAAAAACGAAAACTTCAACAACACATAATCCCACATAGATAACAATAAAATTTTAGAATTCGAAAACGAAAGACTATCGAAAAAAAAAAATTTCATTTCATTAAATGACGCCAAGACACAGACAGACAGACATGATGAAAAAAAAAATTTTTGTGACCAGTAAAGATAGAATTAAAAATAGAGTGCCCTCCAAAAATTTTTTCAAGATATCTTCAATGTACAGAATTGGAACTGTTACACTTTTATTATAAGTAAAGATGAATGAAAACTTTCAAAACCAAAAATTGTTTCGAGCTTCTGTGCTTTGTTTCGATGATAACAATGTTTTGCATAATATTCCTTGGGTTTTGTAACCCCTTCATATACAAAAAATATCCAGCTTTTTTAATCGGAGTAATGTTATAACACAAGCTCTGCTTAGTTTGGGGCTAGATAATGCTGTGGATTGTCCAGCATTATTTATATTGGATGAATTTACGATATGGACGAAAGGCAGGCCTCTGCCTAGCTGTTGGAAAATGTAGGCTAATAATAATAATTATATACAATTTATACATCAATAATGTCTTGCATTCATCACTTTTAATAAAAAAAAATATGTGATAATTTTTACATTTCAGTATATTTTATCAGAGGACCACAACAGCAGACATTTCATCTACAGGATGCTCTACCCATGGGTCCTGTTCGCTGCTTTCCGTCAGCGTATTTACGCCGGTATGACGCTAGCTGAGAGTGTTTGTACATCGGCCGGCTTGGGCGCCTATCCTGTCGAGGGAATGAACAGGACTGGACACGGACCTACTGTGCAGTATGCAAGGTTGAAAGCAATGTAAGTTCATCGCATTCATATTACCTTGGCCTTAACAATTTAGGTCTCCAGAGATAATAAGTGAGGTAGCTAGTTCATACACTGGCCAGCCTCGGGGCGGTGGCGGTGCGATCCAAATTGGCGGGCTGCCGCTATACTCGGAGCTCGGAAATCGGAGCTGCAGATGGCCATGTGCGTGGACACATGTCCACGCACATGGCCATCTGCAGCTCCGATCTAGATATATATTTTTACTGTACATAGAAAATACCCAGAACACCCGAAACAAATAATTGCAGATCGTACAAATATTTATCCCAAGGGGGAAATCGAACCCGCAACCTCCTGCGTCGCAGGCAGACCTTCGCCAGCGCCGCCGCGCTACATCGGTCGTCAAAGAGTAGCATTATGCCTCTCTATAATCTAAATTACTTGCAAATTATTATAATACTTATGCCGATAATATCACCACATTGTATAATAATTACCTACTACAAATTGAAACTCGACCTTCCACCTGATACAAATCGACCTTCCACTCAACCGTTGGTATTGGTGATTGAAGACTCAACCAGATGTTTTTATTAATACTCATCACGACATAACGTAGCATCAACCTTCTTTCGATTACGGCGGCGTACGAATATAGACCCCTCCAACTCAACCCGTCGATGTCGTAAGAACCGACTAAGGGAACCTACCAGAGGAAAGGCAGTAGTTTCCATCTGAGTATTTTTTAACACCAACACTGCGATCACCATATCCGCCTGCCAAGCGTGGTGATTATGGCAAATCCCCCCCTACATGGGAGACCATCCACTCGATGGACCGACGACATCGTAGCGGTCGCAGGTAGTCGATGGATGGAGGCGGCTCAGGACCGCTATTTGTGGCGTCGTACGGGGGAGGCCTATGTCCAGCAGTGGACGTGCATGGGCTGATATGATGAACATTCTTTCAATACTCAATATATTTAATGTTGTCATGACTGTAGGTAATTTAGTAAAGTATCAAAATGTGAACCTTGTTGGGCGTAAACAACAAATGGAAGGCAAGCCGTGTTGTTTATGGTAAAAAATATGTAGGTACTGACCTCAGTACCTACCAGACTAGACAACTACTTAACTAAGTAGTACCTACTTGTCCTTGTGTACTCTAAGTGAAATAAACTGGGATGAACCATTATACATGGAATGTCCGATAAATATCTACGAGTACATAAGAAACAATTTTAGGAAATGTTATTAAAATGCTACTTACACTAAAACTATAAATAATAAAAGTAAACGGTCCAAAAGCCCCTGAATAAATAGTAAAATTAAGAATATGTGCCATAGGAGGGATAAAATATTTAGACAATGGATAAAAGATCCTTTTAATATGGAACTTAAGCTAGATTTTAATAAACAAAGAAAGAAAACCCGTAAATTAATAGAAACAAGTAGAAATAAATATTATATGAATAAAATAGAAAAAAACAAGTCTAATCCTAGAAAAATGTGGGAGATAGTAAACCATCTATCAGGACGCACAACTCGTTCAATAGACGAAGCTATTATTAAGGCCTTTAAGAATTCGTCTATAGACATTAAAAATATAGCAGACAATTTTGCCTACACATTTTAAAAAAGTGTTAAGGATGTCATGCCTAAATGTGACAAACGCTTGCTGGACCAATCAGAATACGCATTTTCTATAAACAAATCGTTACGAGTTAAGAGAGCCACAGATGACAATATATACAAAATAATTAAATCCTTAGATACAAAAAAATGCGCAGGCTATGACACTATTCGCTGTTTTGATATTAAAACCCTGAGCAAGAAAATAACTTCAGTAATTAGACGACTTATTAATCAAAGCATTAAACATGCTAGATATCAAGAAGACCTTAAAACAGGTGTCGTAAGACCAATCTATAAAAAAGGAAAGCACGACGAAATGACAAACTACAGACCGATAACGATTCTACCTGTAATCGACAAAATATGTGAAAAATATGTATGTAATATGATCCACAACTTCTATATCGAACATAATATTATATCCAAATCACAATATGGTTTCCAACCCAAAAAGTCTGCCTCTATTTTACTGTCAAACTTTACAAACGAAATTAATAGACGTCTTAATGAAAAACAGAATGTGATACTCTTATTTATTGACTTTAGTAAGGCTTTTGACACCTTAAGGCATGACACCCTTATTGAGAAACTTCGCAACACTGGGATTAGAGGCCCTCTCCTTGACTGGTGTAAGGACTACCTGGAAGATAGAAACTACCTCGTTAAAATAGAAACCCACTATAGTGACAAACAAGTGGTCAGCGAAGATACAGCCCAGGGCTCAGTTCTTGGCCCATTACATTATCTGGCCTACGTGAATGATCTAGAAAACGTTGTCAAAGACTGCGGAATTTATCAATACGCTGATGATACCTGTTTAATCGCCTCTCATAAAAATATTCACATAGCCGCACAAGATATGCAAAGCGATTTCACACAAGTCGCTAAATGGGAACACGACAATGGTCTTGTACGTAACGCAAACAAAACGAAAATCATTAATGTACACTCATCTCATTTAACAGTCGCAAATACTTTCACCATTATTGCACATACTCATGAATGCCTTCATTCGGGTACGAAATGTTGCTCATGTCCCAGCATCGAACAAGTCCAAAACACTTACCTGGGGTTAATAGTAGATAATCGATTCAACTGGCAATCTCACGTCCATTCTGTTTGCGATAAATTACGTGCCATCTTAGCTAAGTTCTATACACTTAAAAGGAAAACACCCTACAAAATTTTGATCAATGTCTACACCGTCTTAGCCGAGTCAATAATAGGGTACGGTATAAGCAGCTACGGAAGGACGTTTAAAACATACCTGGACCAAATATTTGCCTTACAGTTAAGACTATTAAAGCTGATTCCCAAAAACATAAAAAAACTGCTCTACGGAGATATTGATGCAATATTCAAATACTGTAAAGTAATACCCATACATGAAAGAGTCAAATTAAACCTCATAACTGAACAATATAATAACCTTCATTTATTTAAAGCAACTGAACATAAAATTATAACTAGAAAAATCACACAAGAAAAAAAACTTTATACACCTAAACAAAACAACTACCTACTACGGAAGACGCACAAATCACTATCTTATTCCAAATATTGTGAATTCATTCCCAATTACACTGAGAAAAGAAATAAATATGAAAAATAAATACAAAAATTACTATCTAAATAAAACAAACTAATAAATAATTGTAAAAAAAGAATCGTATAAATGTAAGGTATATATTATATACTTAATCAAGATATATAAAAAAAAATATCCAATGTAAAATAAATAAATAAGGATAACTTCATAAACAAAAGTAAGAAATTGAATCATTTGCTTACGACCGCGCAGCGCATGCAATGAACTGTGCCCATGCCCACACGTTTGCTCCCTCTCGCAACGCACGCTGAGGCTAGCGCTAACCCTGCGCGAGCGAGTGGGAGTGAATAAGAAAGCCGATGCAGGGTGGTAGGCCTAAACAAGCCAAAATAAAAATAGTTTTTGTATAACTATGTACGTACTTTTCTTGTATTATTGTCATGACGAATGTGAGTACCAAGACAAACCTCCCTAGGTTTTATGGTACGAAACTTTATTGAATGTATATTAATATGTTTGTAATAAATAAATAAATAAAAAAAAAGTAAATACAAAAAAGTCTTTATATAAAAAGTATTCATGATTTTAAAAGGATAGTTTAAAGGAGACTTATGTATTTGTTTCTGGCCAACTTAACAGCCAATAATCAAACATCAAAACTTAATTTACAGGTCTGAAGAAGAAGCGAAATTAGCCCAGTACGATTTCAAAACAGTGGAGTCCATGGACGTTTGGGGATGCGAGTCGGTGGTAACCTTGCGAGATTCCATGAAGGTTTGGAATAAAGCTGTCCAGTACTGGGTTGCTATGGTCGTCTACAAGCGTTTCCCGATCAAGCCTTTGAAGTAAGTTCAACATTGAGGAGACTCGATTTCTAGACGGAAGAATTCGGTCTTCCGCGGATAATCCTAACTAATATTATAAATGCAAACGTGTGTTTGATTGTCCTTCCCTTACACCCTAACTAATAAGAGCAGGTAGGTACTTTTTAGATTCGTTTAAACCTTCTGGGAAACGCAAGTTTCATGTTGGCAGTCAGGTATGACAATACCTAGCTATGTATTCAAATGATTTCTTGCGTTTCAGGATCCACGCAGCTCTATTCGTGTCGGTTATTTGGCATGGCTTCCATGCGGGGTATTTCTTCTGCATCTACGCCTGTCCCTTCTATCTGATGGCTGAAGATATTTACTACAAGTTGTACTATAAGGACGCTACAGGAATGGTAAGCAGTTTTTATAATGACTATAATTTTCTGTGGCGGCTCTGGCAAAGAATTTGCAGCCCTGCCATGGTTGTCGTAAGAAGTGACGAAGAGCAGTTAACGGTCCGTCAATATTCTGTTCCGAACTGGAGATTCACGGAGATTCACGCTAGCATCCGCCTGAGTACTTAACACTAATACTGCAATCATCAACCTGCCCGCCAAACATGGTGCTCGTGGCAAATCCCCCCATGGCTCTCTTTGGGGAGCCCCATTTCCTGCAGTGAACTTCTTGGGCTGGTGTAGCTATATACTTGCTTTTTCCAGTGTCCAGTCAGATTCTATCCTTGTGTTTTGTTAATGGAGAATCAAAGTTAGGATTATTATTAGCCTGATGCCAGCCCAGATGTTTGAGAGTCAAATCTTGATCTTAGTTCTAAATTTATAATGTATATCTTTTTCAGAAAAAGAAGATAATCGGGTTTGTCATGTGGTTCCTTCGTTCCCACTCTGAATCCTATCAAGCTGCTGCCTTCCTCCTACTTACATTTGATCGCATTTGGATCTACTACTCATCTGTTTACCACTATTGGTACGGAGTGTGGCTTACATTTCTCATCATTGGTCTGCTGTTAAACCAGCTCCATAAGCCTAAGCATCTAAAAGTCAGAGAAGATTTGAACAAACTTGATATGAAAATCAATTGATGCTGAAATAACTAAAGTAGATGCTAGTACCTTGTTAGTAAAATGGTTAGTAGCTATGCTATATAGGTTTATTATCGTTTTAGTGGACTACTTAGGGAGATTTGTAAAAGTTCAAAAGTACATTAGTTTGTTGGAGTTTGTAACACATTTGCTAGGTTTAGGGAGCACAGTGATATTAGATAATCAGAGTTGTGTCAAAAGGTTTATAGGTTGTGGTAAAATGTAAGCAGTAACCACTAATAATTTTAATGATCAAGATGATAACCACAGATGCGACTTAATTATTATGTTCACTATTAATATGATGAAAGAGATTTAAATTTAAACATTCCAGAATATTTTTAATAAATTTATTATTTTTTACCATGACATTATTTTGTATCATTATTGTTTGGAGATTATAATTTTTCGGAGATTTTTAAGACTGCCCAACAATGGGATGGGCTACTGGAAAATAAAATGTTTCATAATCATTTTACTTTATTTGCTGAAATGTAGGTACAGTAATTAAAAACATTTTCAGAAGTATTATGTAATTTTATTGCTCAAGCCACTGGTTTTATAAAAATATATATACTAGCTGACCCGGAAAACGGTGATTTGCTATCGAATATAGCTATTAAAAATGGGCATTAGTGTTCAAAAGGTGAAAATTGAGGGTTGTACATATATGTTTATATGTACCAAGTTATAAAAAAATTTAAGATTTTGTCCGCAAAATTTAAATAAAAATTTTGGTTGGGCCACCCTTATCACTTAGGGGCTAGGCTTAGGGGTATAAAAACCACCTATTCTCAGACCTACCAATACACATAAAATTTCATAACAATCGGTTTAGCCATTTCGGAGGAGTTTGGTTACAAACCCTGATACGAGATTTGTATATATAAAGATTATCTAACCTTAGTTTTCTATGTTTTACTGTAATAAATAATGTTGTTTTTGTTACTGTCTGTAAATATAGTATATATATATATATATATATCTTATTGACCATCAATAAAACGAATTCAACATATTTTAACAAATTTTTATTTTTATCTTGATAGGTATGTTTCAGATACAGCACAAAATACGAAATAAAAAATGTAATGGTTTAACCAACAATTAAAGCTTACAGTTAGGTAATGGTAACTGAAAGTTAGTATTTTTATCAAGATGTCACAATAAATAACTATACAGGTATCACATTTCTTAAATATTGGTGTATGAAGTACGTGAAGATCATTGTCACACTGAAATAGAAATACAATAACGCAATATTAATAAAATGGCACTAAAACCTACATTAATAAAAACAAAACAAAATCGAGTATTTTGATAACAAAGCTCAATGCAATTTGGAAAATAAAAATACATTGGAACAACTTCCATAATGCTTTGTGTTTTAGCCTCTACAGTAGAAACAGCGCAAAAAGCTAGATCATTCGAGTCAACTTAAAAACGAAAATAGTTAAATATCTACAAACCAAAATATTACGTCCACCATGGCAGAATTTATAATCAAAACTTTACCTTAAAATGTATTATGTACATGCATGCAAGATTATGTCGAAGATTCCAAGTAGCAGATCTGAAATCTTAGGTTTTGGTGAATATACAAGTTTATTATACCCAGCCCAACAATGACGGAATCTGTTAATTATAGGTAATGAATTATAGCTATTAGATAGTTACCTAAATTATTAAGATTATAACAATAAAAGTGATGTAGCAATGAACATTATTATAAATACCTATTTGTGTATTGAAAAGAATTAATTTTACAACTTTTGTTGGGTTAAAGTAAGCCAGTGGTGTTAATAATAGGTTGTTCCTATAATACTATTCAAATATAAATAATAATCTCATTAATAGATATGATTTGAGTATTTGTGAGTATACTCGGTTATTTTCAAAAAAGGCATTGTAAATCTTAATTATGAATGTATATTCCATACTAGACACGTAAAGTTGCAATAAAGAAACGGTAAATTTATGTTCATAAAAGCTTGTTCAAATTGATCTAGTATAAAAATGCGAACCTACGACGTCTCGTAAATAGGTAGGCAGGTAAACTACATAACTTGTAAGTAGCTCACGAACACAACAACCAAGTATAGCAGTAACACAGGTCATTCAGCCCTTAAATAGTTTAATAGGACGGCCATACACGTCCGATTGTTTGGCTGATTGTCGGATCAGATTGTCTGGAGGGTCTGAATCGACTATCGGAAGGCACATTTGTGTATTTACAAATGTATGGAGCGAACGCTCTTTTATAGTCGAATTAATAAATCCATAGACAATCTGAATCAAATCGGCAATCAGATAAAAAGTCGGACGTGTATAGCCGGCCTTAAAGTTAGTGCATAAAGCTTAAAATAAAAAGAAATACGACATAAATTTGCCGTGCCCGAAGCAAAGAGTGCAACCACCAATTCGAGCTTTACTATGACAAGTTAAAATTACCTAGCATTCCATCCGTAGCTGGAGTACGGCTTGGACGTCACAGCACCATTGTGCGTCGCATGACTTTGCGCATAGTTCCTGTTCTGAGAAGGAGGCTGGTTCTGGTACCCTGATGGATAAGTCTGGGTGTTAGCGCTCCTAGAGTTAGAACTGTAGGAGGAGTAGTTGGGATTCTCCTGGATAGGGCGTGTGTTAGATAGAATCCCGCCGAGGCCGTTCTTCGATAGATTACCGAGGACATTACCGAAGATGTTGGAAAAGCCGCTGCCGCCCTGTCCACTTTGGCCGCCTTGCCCTCCATTGGCGTATTTGTTCAGGGTGTTGAGTATTGAATCGAGTGGGCTCTTAGAGCCTGATCCTCCGATTCCGCCAGTGTTTGAAGAGCCTCCGTACGGGTTGCTGCCTCCGTAAGGGTTGCTGCCTCCGTAAGGGTTGCTGCCTCCGTAAGGGTTGCTGCCTCCGTAAGGGTTGCTGCCTCCATTACTGCCGTATGGTGAACCGCCACCGCTTGCGTGACCGCCGCCGTAGGGATTTCCGTATGGTGATCCACCGGGGTTTGAGCTGCCTCCGTATGAGGAGCCACCGCCGTATGTGGATCCTCCACCGTAACCCGAGCCGCCACCACCATTACTTCCATAGGGCGAACCGTAAGGTGATCCACCGCCAGTGTTTCCATACGGTGAGTTACCGCCTGAGCTACCGCCGTAGGGTGGGTTACTGCCATAGGGGTTACCACCGCTTGGGGGCGCTGGTGGATTGTAGCTAGGCGGGCTGTCAAAGTCATGGGATTGTGGTCTCACGGGCGGTGGCGTTGGTTTAGGAGCGGATGGCTCAGCGTGAGACCCTGGAAAAGAAAATAACAAATTATGCTAACAGGTATGAATGGTATTTGCACCTATTTGAATCTTGATTCGAATGAGCAGAATAATTTCTGAAGAAATTCTGTGCCTAAAAGGAATGTCCAAGAGTCCTGTAAAATCTAAAGGAAATAAAGCAATTTGATATTTGAATGTAGAGTAGGTACCTCTGTAGAAATCTCGTGGCGCACGATCGGCTTTACGCAAGTTGCGTGTTCGAGTCCCGTAAAAAACCAAAAGCCAAACTTTAGATAATCATTTTCATGTGATAAGCCGATATGGTTTAAGTAGATAAGTTTTAGGGGGCCTATTTTAACCCTTTGAGCACCTATATACGATAAGCACTTGCGGGTCATAAGCGCCAACGACAAAAAATCCGGCCTACAAAACTTTTAAATCAAGATATTGAAAGACTGGTACTTATTTTCATTCTACATTCCTCAAATCTTTTGTTCACTTTGTGCTTTGGCGTAGAGGACACGTGAATCTTCTCCAACACGAAATGTCGTGTTTCGTTTCGGCCAATTTATGTAGGTACTCTTGAGTAAGAGTAAGAATTTGCACAAAAAAAGGAAAGGAAACAATCGATTGCGTATTTTGGAAAATTAAAATAGCCCTTCAGTTACGGACCGAAGGAATATGCTATAGAGATAAGATCTACGTGAAGACATTACCTTCAACTTGCGACTTCTTCTTGCAAGTAGGGTAAGTACCACAATCGCTGGAACGGCCGAAGCTGCAAGGGTCTTCGGCCAGCACGCAAACTTGGCTGTTCAAGCATCCTATGTCTTTGCACGTGCGCCCATACTCTGGAAAAACACAACACTTATGTTAATGGATATAATTTGATAGTTTTGTAAACCTAAACCGACTTCGAATCCCTTATTTTTATATTGTTTCAGGGCACAAATCCCTCGAGAATAACATTTTTATGAGACCACCTCGGGATCATTCTATAATAGCCAAAATCGGTGCATGATTGACGAAAAAATCTAAGAACATACATAAAAAATATACAGCCGAAAATGGAATCGCCTCCTTTTTCCGAAGTCGGTTAAAATTAAAGTTCCTACATTGTTTGGCTATAAATACATAGGCACCTACTCTGTCAAAACAAACTCTTCAGATGGTCATCGGTAACTATTCTCAGTACCTATACCTATTCACAGGTGGGTATTTATCACGAATACGTAGTTAGCTCGTAGAACCGATAACCATAGGGGAGTAAAGGTTCTCGAGTGGCGATCGAGATGCAATGCGAAACGGAGTGTGGGAAGACCTCACACTCGATGGACCGACATTGTAGCGGTCGCAGAGAGTCGATAGATGGAGGGGCTCAGGACTGCTATTGGTGGCGTCGTTTAGAGGAGGCCTATGTTCAACAGAGGACGTACACCGGCTGATGATGATGATGAAGTAGTTAGGTATATTAAAAATGCTCTATTTGTTTAGGTTTGAAAAATTATCGGTTAATAATTCTAATACATTGACTATATTTTAGAATTATTAACCGAACCGAACCCAAAGCACAAATTAGATAATGTTACTTCGCCCGAAGGTGGTGGTAACAGTAGGTATGAGTACAGAAAGATACGAAACTAGATTCAGTGCTTTTGAATATACATACGGAGAAGGTACAGTCATTCATAATAACGCAAGAGAGAACTGAGGAGAGCCCTGTAGAAGACGATAAGAAGATTATGATGAATGCGCGAACAATTTCAGTGAGGGCGGAAAGAAAATCACTTCATTGCGTCGTAGGATACAGTGACCGTTTGCAACAATCGTCGAGAAAATAAACCAAACTCCAGCCGCTCAAAGCAACGGACTTACAAAACACGAGCAAAAGGTTCAAAATCAAAGGCCGGCTTTCCTCATTGAAATTCGTGAAGCGGAAACGGTACAATTTAACCGCGGTATAAATCATTTTCGGGTACTTAGATATAGGTATTATCTGCAGACACCACAAGCGCAACAATCGTTCCTGGGCCGCTCCACCGGAATAATAAAAGGGATTCCAGTGGCTAAAACGTGTTCGAAAATGAAAAAGTCATAATATTCGCATGAATTTATTCCGCTGTGTCTACAAGAATTTCTCCCTTTTTATAACCCGAACGCCGTGACCGGGAAGAATTCGTTTGTAAGGGAATAGGGATCATTTGCATACACGAGATTATATACTTAGATTGGGATTCCCGCGGCGGTCTCGTTCGAGAGTCAATATCACACGTAATAAAAGCCTAGCGAAGCGAAAAACTTTTTGCCGCGGAATTGTTTTCCACAACATAGAATTCGTGCGCTTATCCATAATAATAGCTACCCCTTTTGTAATAGCCTTCGTGAAGGAACAGGTATAAGTTTTTAGATATTTATTGAGGAAACTGTGAGTAACTTTTATATTTGAGGAAGTTTGAAGCAGCCCACAAAAGGTTATCTTTAAAGAGGATCTTGTAACACAACGAAAACAGAGATCTTTAAAAGTTAGATTATAAAGTTATAAGGGTTGCATAATAGGGTTAATTCTCTTCTAGACCTTCGTGATATACCGTCAGCAACATCGTCACTTTCTATCAGGTGAGATTGGGGCCAAACGAAGACCAGGCGAGAAAAAAAAATTGCAGAAAGCTAGCAGCTCTTAAGCAAACTATGAGTGTGGCCCTTGTGTAAATCTGTTTAATGCTATCAGTTTTACCCGGAGTAGAGTAGCTACGGATAAGGACTAGAATTTACTCTATCCGCTAGTGTGAAATAATGATCCATTTAAACGGGAGCTGTAAAGCTAACACTCAGAACTTTACGTCTTAATAATTCACCTAGGAATTGTTATTACAATACATTCGGGAAAGCTGTGCCCGAGAGACAAGCCAATAAATATTCTACTACATACCGGAATTTCAGCGGAAGTAGTGCAGCACTAAGAGTGATGTTGAGAAGACGCTTTAGAATCGGTAAGAGAAAAGTGGGGACAGCGGGAAAAGCGGGAAAGTGGGGATTGTGGCAGGCTAAGTAGATAGTTTAGGCACAGATAAGGTAATGTTATGGTTTAGGTAGCTCAACGTAGAATGATAAGGAGATAATAATAGACGGAGATTTCTGGAAAGAGCTATATATATTTTCTGTTACGGGTTTGAATAAATGAATTTTGTTTATTTTTCTATACCAGACAGCTATAAGCTACTCCTATAGGCAGACATAATTACCTAAATATTACCCAGTTGAAATTATGAGGAAGCACATAAGGTAAATAAAAATCCCGTGTTATACATTTACAAAAATAAAACAATAGGTACTGACAATGTAGACATTACCGCTGCGCACTATAGCGTAAAAGGTTATGGTTATGGGTAGGAAGGAACTAAATGAAAAAATACCCACATAATTGAAGCTAGTAGGCAGTCTAAACAGAATACAATTTTAACTTTAAAATAAAAGAAGTAAATAACACTTTTAGCAAACTTTAGTTTCTATTAACTTTACAAATAGAAGATAAATAAAATTTACTCGCAAAACAGAAAAAAAACATAAATCGAGATCGCATGAACCAAAGGTCCCCCAAATTCCAACGGTGACAAAGAATTTGCGAATGCGGCAAGTGAGATTTTAGTGGCAATAAAACCAAATAAAAGAGCATCATAATATAAGGTCGGATCATAACTCGTTGTTTTGTTACTCCGAAGGCGTGATGTTCGTTTTATGCGAGCATTAGGTAATGGATTCTCGCCATATCTCTTGGCAGTTTGAGGGTGGGCCACGTACGATATATGCCCCTGATGTTCATTCGCAGCCCGAGCATAGCAAATGCAACTCCATGTTTGAACTGCATTAGTCACAGTAAAAAGACAAAGTTGCACGAGCTCTCTCGCTAAAAGTTGGGATTAATGCAACCTCGTGAAGCTAGAATAAACATTTGAGTGCTTACTTGAATATCCATCAGCGTAAAACGCCAAGGCGAGCGTAATCAAAGTCGTCCTCCAGTCCATAGTGAATCTGAAAAAGACAACGCAATATCACTGAGTGACACTAATAATGCGGTGTACGGGATTCCAGCTTCAAGTTACTTTGTCTACAGAATTGGCAATATACAAGATGCAGGAGTAGTTTTATGACTTCGAGTAGCTGCTCATATGAACTACGTTCGGTAACAATGTGCAAACTGCAAAGACCAACAAAGTTTCCAGTGAAGTGCAAGCGAGATGAAATATTTGGTCGCCAACACGTGTATTCTAAAGCTGCACACGTCTGTCCAACAGCTTTGCTCAAACTTTATGACATCTAGCTACATTCCCCGAGCAATTTCGCCCGAAACTGTTTCGTATAACCTCGTTACCAACTACTGCTCCGCCACTATAAGTAAACGTTTTGCGAATATGACACAAGTTGTTTCTCTTTATTGAAAACACAGAAGCACTATGTATTTTGGATATGAAATTGCAGCATTGTAACTTTATCAATTCCTAGATTTTATAAATAGAAAAAAAAACATGAAATAAATGTTTACTGGACAATCTTTGCGCAAAGGGATAATGCGGGCAAAAAGTAAAACAAAATCTATGCGTATAAAATAAACGTGACGATGATGTTGGAAAACTAAATAATAATAATAATAGAATTATATTTACACGATGCCTAACCCAATGAAAACTTGAAGAACACTTAATAGTCTAGCTAGAGTCTAACTAGACCCTAGACACCGCGTAAGATTGCACAAACGACGTCTCAGAAAATCACCTACGTACTACACGGCTCTGATTACAAAGAGAACGCTCCCTCGCGCGGCGGGACGGGATTCACACAGGAGGCGGTCAATTTTCACGACACGAGCACCAATAACTACACAATAGCACAGATATACCTACACAGGCATGAATACTTTTAGTCGGATATTTTGAGGTCGTAGAGCACGTCCCATTCATCGTAATTACGGTAGTGATGTCAGCTTTTGATCATAGAAATTTAACATGAGCCGACTATGTAAAAAATGTACAACTACCTAGTGTCGATTAAAGGTATTTATTACGCAAGCTTAAAATAACTAAAGGCACGAGTTTTCTCTCGGGTGGCGGAAAATGTAGTCTGTGAGTGAAGTGATGGTTCGAAGGTGCCTCCCCGGGCATGGGTCAATGAAGGTCGAACGGTAGAGGTCGAGGCAGTCACGCAATTTAAGGGTAGTTCCTATGATAAACCAAGCTTGATACAGATACTTAATCATTATTCTGTCTGTGTAAGCTTGCAAGCAAAAATATAGACGTTTATTCTGCGAAAATTTGAAGGCACACGTTCCCTGAGCGTGTGTAAAACTCATAAATCTTATAGATAGTAAATATAAGAACTTATCACAACTCCCCAGCGCCTGTAATCATGTAAGGAATTAATGGTGCTGATTAAAAAGAATCCAAATTAAAAGGATCCCCAGAGGGACATTACATGCCATAGAGCAGAAATTGGATAGCGATACGAGAGATATATGGCCAGACATAAAGCCGAGGTCGGTAACTTTCTACCCATTTCCGGCAGGCCACTTGTGAATCGTATTTCGGAATCCTTTTTATCTTTTTGCGGCGTGAACGTGAAACGCGAAGTGACAGCGGCACCGAGCCACTTCGCAGCCCATATATCACTTGAGGCTGTTACTGCCGCGCTAACGGCCTGACTGAGTGTCACCTCTGCCGTCAACTACCATCCGTCGACACTCAGTCTCACTATTTTTGCTTTTTAATTACCTCTTTTGTAGTGACCATCAGTGACATTGTCAAAGCAAATCACAACCTGAATACCTATACGGCTATACCACATCAATAAGGATTCCATTTGGTAAGAAATAACACAAAAATAGAGCAAATTACAAAGTAAAAATCAACACTTGTGTTTCTTTGTAATTTGCGTAAACAAAAAACAAGCAATCACGCAATGGTTCACCATAAAGCCACATTCCATAATGGAATAAATAAAACATGTAAATGGAAAAGACAGCTACCGAAATTCGGTAAGTAGCTGAGCATGCTCATCCGGACTGGGACTGAAACAAGGTGAACGTGACAGCGCGAACTGTCAAACCGTATAAATGTACGTGAGCAGTCACGCGCGCCCTGGGTACTCTTACCTCCCCGTAGTTTGTTGGACACAAGATTTGGCACGCTCGAATTCCTAGCGCGGAGCAGGGAGGCTTTCACTCCACAAATTTGTGGATGCGACGGGCGAAAAGCGCGGGTGTCGTCTACCCGGATTTATACCGGTGGAAATCTCCGGTTTGTTCACACTTCATGCTCGCGGACACCATGTGAAAATTTCCGCTGCAATGGTGTACGGTTTGCGCGGATTTCGCTCTCTTAACTGAGTCGGGCTCGCTACGACAAATCGGCTCATTCAACGAACGCCGGCAGAATTTAAGGCTTTAGAATCAGGACATAATGAAAATAAATTGTAGTGATTTCTGGTATAACTTACAGTGAAGAATGAGGAAAATTAACTCACTTAAATATGGAGTGAATGACTGTACACTTAGACCGTCGACACAAAGTAAGAGACAGTTTTGACAAATTACGCCACTGACGCAGAAGTGACTGAACTACAACTAAACCAAACTAATGTAAACAAAACAATTATTGCGCGTAAGACTGATAATAAAATTTGGGAAGTACTTACTGAAGTACTGACCGAGACATATTCTGGTTAATTAAACTGATAACGCTGGATAACATTAATGACATCATATTTTAATAAATAAGTTATAAATAAATCACTGCTGTTCAAAGCGAGTAATAATTTAATACGCAAGCGATGTCTTCAGGGAATTACTGCGCCATTCAAAATTAAGCTTTTCATTTATAAACTTGATTCGATAATATGATGCAGGTGAGAATACATCGCAATTTTACTAAAATCTAGTAATTTTAATTAATTCTTTTGCGATAAATAAACTTAGGTATCGATGCAACCTGCAAGGGCACAATAGCCGATGACGATGACTCTACCAAACCATAGACTAATTACCTCTAGACCAAACTAAGTTCACATGTCTTGAACAATAGGTATGGTATATCATCTTAGTACGTATGTAAGTATATCAATTATATAGTACCCAACCACAAGCTCTGATTACTTTGGGTCTAGATCATGTTGTGATGTTAGCCCAGCATTATTTATTAAGTATTAGGTACTAAACGAATAAACGGTGGGCTTTTCAAAAAGAAACAATCAGTTATGAATGAGAAACGTTGAAGGAAATACCACCTTAAATAACAGACGAATTGAACGGGAGCTCAAGAAATATAAAAAATGTGTGTTGGGCCGCAGCCAACTACAATATTGTTGAGAAGGGAAACTGAGCGACAACCATGATAGGTATTTCTTATCACATAATAAACACCATTTGAATGATTTACAATGTTAGTGAATCTCAATTGGGAAGGCCACTAATGTTTCTTAGACTAGGTTAGAAATAAATGATATAAAATAGTAATTAGATAAAAGGAGAAAAGGTAGCGTTGTATAAAAATACAAATTCATAATGTTCTGACTGGTTGTTGGAGTGTGCCGAAAATGTATTCCAGTAAGACTAGAAACAAACCATTTTCATTACAAGTGTTTAGATGACTTATATCTTTGTTACGACTTTTCAACAAAAGATAATAGACAAATGTTTTATCATTATCATTGAGGAGCTTCGGAACAAAAACCGCTAAATCCACTTACGATTTTTGACAAATCGGAAAAAACGTTTTTTGTCTTTGGTTTTTTAGGTAAAAGAGAGTAGAATATTTTAATATATCTATATTAGCAACATTGTTTGGTGGCCAAATCAACAGATTCGTGTGTGAAGTAATAAACGAAAAAAAACAGAAACAAAAATGGATATAGCGGTTTTTGCTTAGACTATCCGGATTTATCGTTTTTTGAAAAAATCAACTAAGGATTTATCGTAGTTTTAACCAAAAATGTAAAAACCATTAACATTTTTGGTTAAAACTAAGTAAATGAGGAATTAAAAAAAAAACTACAAATAAAAATCAAGTGTGTTTATTATTTATTATCGTATTAGATGACATTAAACTTATACTATGGCCATTATTTCTTCTTCTAAACAGTCACATTCTTCATGGTTATGTATATGTTCATTAACATTACCTTCAGTCATGTCATGTTGTCTATCATTAAGTAAATTTTTATACCAAACAAAAGTATCATCGTCCTCCCAGTTTTCCCCAAATTGTTTTGTCATCAGAGACTTCACGTCTGCTTTTTTCTGGTTACTCAGGCTTTTACTACCATCCACAGAGATTAAAGAGTGAGGATGAGATTTTCTTGGTTTTAAGATTGAAAATCCTTGCTGTTCCTGTTCTGACTCGTTGATGAAGTTTCGGAATGTCTTTACTTCAAACACAGTTTTGGTTTGACTCCTTTGACCTCTTCTTTGCATAACAATTTTTTTTCAACGTGATCCGCTTTAAATCCCTCGTCCCTTCAAGCTTTTTATAGAAACTTTCCAAACTTTTCACACTTTTTAAATGCCAGTCTACTCCCAGACTCAAAACATTCCCATGTGTTCAATTTTCTTTTACCTCAACAATGGATTTATCGGTATCTGTATAGATCATTTAACTTTAAGCGCATTTTTCTACTGGATTCATCGGCCTTAGAACAGATTCAATAAGCTCACCATGTAAAATTATACAAATAATTCGAATTAAAAAAAAAAAAAAACTGCATGTCGTTTATCGGTTTTTGTTCCGACCCTCCTCCATTATAAACTCTTTTTACACGGTAACTGATTTTCTCTCTTTCGCAGAGAGAAACATACCTACACATGTTCACATGTCTTACTTTAATAATGCTAGCCTAGCCAGGTATTCGTCGTATAAATAAAGATTGGGATTGAAAATCTCATGATGTTCCGCTTAGATCATAGCTGTCATGCTGTCCCGTATCATAATTTATCAAAAATGATGATAAAATATTAGTGAATAAATTAAAATTATTTATTTCTCATAAACCACAAATTAGACAGAAATTGAAAATTAAAATTAAACTAGATACATACTTAGAAGTAAAGAATAAATGAAAGAGGAAAACGAAACGAAACGCTGGTATTCTGCTAAGGGCTGCATTTAGGTCACGGAAACCTTAACCAACACAAAATATACTAACCAAACACAATACTTATAAAAATATAACTTTGGTTAATTTAAAGACATTTAACAGCATGAGATTTTCAATCCCAATCTTGAACAATTCTTTTTTTCAATTTCTTCTTTATTTATCCCCATTTATACTAAAATCCAAGCAGGCTATGTAAATCTGTTAACATTCACTATAACATTTATAATGACCTGCCTACATGACAACGTTAACGCGTAGCGTATAAGATGGGCGTAATCTAGCTAATCCGCTTCCACCCCGGTTAAATCTGTGATCACTTTATCTACTGATTACGAAATCCCCGAGGAATGAAGATTAACGACGGGGATATGCAACGGCGAGTACACATTATATTAAAACTAGTTACTGCCCGCAGTTTCGCACGCATTTTTCTACGGAAACGTTCAAAGGTTACTCCAATCCCATGGCAATTGATAAAAAGTAGCCTATGACTATTCCAAGTCTAGACTTACATGGGCAATGGGACAAAGGGCAAAGCTTCTACAAAAAAAATCCAAGTGAGCTTCAAAAATCCTACAAATATTATGTCAAAGTTTGTAAGTATGGATCTTTGTTCCTCTTTCACGCAAAACCTACTGAACTGATTGGGCTGAAATTTGGTATGGGTATAGTTTGGACCTGGCATAACACATAAGTAGGCTATTTTTTATCCCGATAAAACGCGGGCGAAGGCGCGGATAGCAGCTAGCTAGTTATTAATAAATAAAGACAAATAAATTGTAAAACATATGTATCTTTTGTAAGAAGGTTTACTACAAGATATCTATATAAAAAAGTTTGGGAAGAGTTTTGCTCCAACTCAAAAACTAACAAGGTAAAGGTTTCTTGTTCGCTCCTTGACGTAATTTTCTAGTTTTACTAATGTAATTTTAATTTTGTAACGTGTCCAAGAGTCCTATAAAGTCTAACTAAAGGAAATAAAGCCGTAAAATCAGAACGATCCGTTCAATAGCTTTGGCGTGAAGTACTCACAAGCATACATCCATCCATCCGTGTGCCATTTAGATTAGATATGTCGTATTTTGCTTGCAAAAACTTGAATTTGGAGCCAATTAGGTCCTCTATTTATTAGAACTACATAGGTATAAATAAGTAGATACATAAATCAAAACGAAACTTGTTTGTTCTTACATTTAGTTCATTTAATTGGTCCAAGTATTTCAATGAACAACGTGAGAATAACCGGTTAGTGTTTATGTGATGATGTAAACATCCTTGAGATCGGACGCAGCTAAGATAAAAACGCGATTCTATGGATTTTTTACACAGATGTGATGTTATCAGTATATTTTGGGAACTATTTATAATGAAGTAAGCCTAAAATCAACTCGGCTCATGGATATCGTAAGAGCCGATTAGGGAGGGGGATCTATAGTTTTTCTAAAGCTTTTTTTTCAAGGTTGCCTGAAAGAGATCGCTTAAAGCGATAAGGCCGCCCTTTGTACTTCTTTGTTTGTTAGCCTTTCCTTCTGTATTGTATTTTGTGTTTGTGTGATACAATATAGAGTTATCTATCTATTGTTCTTACTTTTTTGGTTCTAAACCTGGCTCGTAGAGAAGGCGTTTTATACATACGATGAATTTTTAAAATCTGAATTGTGCTACTGATATTATAAATGTCAAAGTTTATATGGATGGATGTATCGATATTTGTTACTCTTTCACGCAAAAACTACTGAACCGATTAGGCTTAAATTTGGTATGGGTATGGATTGGGACCGGGAATAACAAATTGGCTATTTTTTTAACCGGAAAAGAAAAAAAGCGTTATTCTAGGGCGAAGGCGCGGCATATAGTGTACAATAATTTTATTTGAATAATGTGGAATGATTTTATTATGATGACTTTATTATGATTATTATATTTGTTATGTACAGACTCATTGTGACGTATAATTTAACAAATTTTTAATAAAATAATTACCTGTTTATATACCAGAGGGTAGCAGTTTCCTTCTGTGTATTTTTTTAACCTCTCCTGCAATCACCAATCCGCCTGCCAAGAGTGGTTGACTATGATAATACTTGTTTGGGGGAGGCTGGGGAAAGTCTCATTTCGGACCGCAAGAAGTAGCAGCGCGCGAGCCCAAGTGAAAGTTCAAAATAAATCAATATTTCTATTAGGTATATTTTCGGCGCACGCGTCGTTTGTCAAACTCAGCTTAATTTTGTACAATCGCCGCTCAACGATTATTGAGAGTAAATGAAAGGCTATGTTTTACTCAATTTAATAATAATACAAAATGTATCAGAGATAGAACAGGATATTCGTTTTCCCTAATACAAGGTATAAAGGTCAGTCAAGTAAAGTACTTGGTTAGTATAAACACTTATGAGTACTGTACTGATAGATAAGCCTTAATTATGGATAGTCAAAAATAAAGGCAGCGTAAACTTTACGCTGCTGTTGATAGCAAGATTATGAAACTTTTCGTGCAATGTCAGTAACTTACTATACACATTTCGCTACCTACCTACCTACGCTCAAGAAAGTTCGTGTAGTTGCATTAATTACAGCTTATACACTAACTACCTTGGCAAATCACGTACAAACTTTACCCAATTTACTGTATCTAAACCAAACTTACGGCAAAGCTTAGGATACAATGCAGAAATGTCTGAAAACTTGCGGGATAAAGTCTGTTCTGCTGAATTTAATAGTAGATTGACCCTTATTAAGAAGTCGTTTTTGTCCGCGTCTTCACACGCGTTGTCTCTATAGAAAGGTTTAAATGATATTTTTATCCCATGAGAAATGATTTATTGGATAAGAAATAGCCTAGCATCGGGCTGAAATTTTGCATACAGGCAATCTGCCTGTATGCAAAATTTCAGCCCGTTGCGTTCAGTAGTTTTGGCGTGAAGAGGTAACAAACAGTGCAATTGTAATTAGTGCTATTAGTGTGATAGAGTGATGCGTCATGTGACGTAACACTTATTGAATTATACTAAAATCCGTTTGGTATGGTCAGTATAACATGCCACTCTGTATAGCGTTTGTGGACTATGAGAAAGTCTTCGATTCGGTCGAGACTTGGGTTGTATTACAGTCCCTCCAGAGGTGCCAAGTTGACTATCGATACATCGAAGCGCTGAAGTGCCTGTACGAAAACGCCACTATGTCAGTCCGATTACAGGACCAGAACTCAAAACCTATTCCAATACAGCGAGGAGTAAGACAGGGAGACGTCATCTCTCCGAAACTGTTCACTGCTACGCTGGAGGATGTGTTCAAGGTTCTGGATTGGAAAGGGCTAGGCATCAACATAAACGGCGAGTACATCACTCACCTTCGCTTTGCAGACGACATCGTAGTCATGGCTGAGACCATGGAGGGCCTTAGTTTGTTAGTTTGTTCCAATGCTCGGTGACCTCGGTAGAGCCTCCGAAAGAGTTGGTCTTAGAATGAACATGGACAAGACGAAAATCATGTCAAATGTCCACGTAGTACCAACTCCCGTATTATTCGGAGGCAACACCCTCGAAGTTGTCGACCATTATGTCTACCTAGGACAAACCATCCAACTAGGAAAGTCCAACTTCGAGAAGCAGGTCAACCGCCGAATCCAGCTCGGATGGGCAGCGTTCGGGGAAGCTACGTGGTGTCTTTTCGTCCCACTTACTGCAGTGTCTCAAGACGAAAGTCTTCGAGCAGTGTGTATTGCCAGTGATGACATATGGCACTGAAACATGGTCCTTCACTATGGGCCTCGACACAAAGCTCAAGGTCGCACAGAGAGCCATGGAGAGGGCTATGCTCGGAGTCTCTCTGCGAGATCGAATCAGAAATGAGGAGATCCGCAGAAGAACTAAGATAACCGACATAGCTCTCAGAGTTGCTCAAGTGGCAGTGGGCAGGGCACATAGCTCGTAGGACCGACGGCCGCTGGGGCCGCAAGGCTCTAGAGTGGCGACCACGTACCGGAAAGCGCGGTGTGGGTAGGCCCCCCACGCGATGGACCGACGACCTAGTGAAGGTCGCGGGAACTCGCTGGATGCGGGCAGCGCAAAATCGGTCATTGTGGAGATCCTTAGGGGAGGCCTACGTCCAGCAGAGGACGTCGATCGGCTGATATGATGATGATGATGATGATGATGGTCAGTGCGGAGTGTCCGATGCCGGTCTGTCGACGCTAGCCTTTCAGCCGGGTTTATGAACGGAGAACATTTTTCAAAATAACAACCAAATAATGTGTTGTTTTTAAATAGAGATTATGTTGACCAGTCTGTCAAATAAATGGATCTTTGATTTTGTCAGCTTTCTGGTTTCAGGGAACGTAGTAGGCATTTTTAGAATGAGCTTATAACTGGCTGTTTAACTATTTTACCCAGTTACAATAACGGAATCTTTTACAGTAATTCCTTGAACAATTAAGCCAACCTGAACTATGTAGTATGTACCTTACGATCTCCATTTATTCGCATATATTCAAATCCCTGCGATTACGGAGTTAAATTTTCAAGACAGCCGATTCATAATTCCGGCTCAGTATAATAGCCATAATATTTTAAGGGACTCGATAATTCCGATCAAGATATTCTGTGAAGCAGAGCCGTTGTAAAACGACACGAGAACGTTCCGGCTATAAAGTATAACATTCGCAACCGTCGTCCCAAAGCAATCGTACCTTATAAGTATTCTAGATATTGAACATTGTACAGGATTAAACTAGTGGGCGCCTCCTACTTCGTCTATGACCATAATTTGAGGATGGTCTATAGCTCTAACTAAAAGTTGAGGCGTAACAACGCGTTTCACACTAATATTATAAATACAAATGTTTGGATTGTTTGAATGAAATTAAAAACGTTTATTTAACACGACACAAGGCATGCTCAAATAGGAAACAATAAGCTAGATATTTACGATTAAAATATTAGAAGAAAAAAATATATTTATTAATTAATATTATCCAAATTAAATCAAAATTCAACGAAGGCATTCAACTAAGGTCTAAGGATGGATGTTTGTTACTTCTTCACGCCAAAAATACTGAACGGATCGGGTTGAAATTTTGCATAGATGTAGTTCTAGGCCTGTAATAAAACATCATCATCATCAGCCCGTACACGTCCACTGCTGAACATAGGCCTACCCCAAACGACGCCACGAATAGCGGTCCTGAGCCGTCTCCATCCAACGACTCCCTGCGACCGCTACGATGTCGTCGGTCCATCGAGTGGGAGGTCTTCCCACACTCCGTTTCGCATTGCATCGCGGTCGCCACTCGAGAACCTTTACTCCCCAACGGTTATCGGTTTTACGAGCTATATGGCCTGCCCATCGCCACTTCTGCCTGCTAATTCTGAGAGCTATGTCGGTAACTTTGGTTCTTCTACGGATTTCCGTATTCCGGACCCTACGCGAATAAAACATAGATGTCTTATAAAACTGTTCTTATGGGATAGAAATAACCTTGAAACGTTTCCATAGAAATAATGCATGCGAGCCCGCGGGCAGAAACTAGTTCGCAATATTCCCAAAAACACTGTGTGTGATCACAGGTGTCGAGAATGTTTTGAAAGGCCTGAGAACAAACTTTGCCAAACTAAACCCAGGCACGAACGAGGCTTTGGCTTTCGATGAGAGTGTCTTGATATTCCTGAATAAAAACTGCAACCAAATGTAAGTTCACACGGATTGTCAGCCAGCAAAGCCACGAATTTTCTATGTATATTTACGTTCAGATTTGAAGGGGATTTCGTACAGAATGTAGAAACGTGACTTATGCACACGGATTCTGTAGATATTAGCAGGCTGCCGTTGGCATAGTGCCATAATTGCTGCGGGCCCAGTGGGCTTCCAGACGAGTGGTGTTCCTTAACAGAATTGATGTGTTTATGGAATGGACTAACATATACCGTACGGCAAAAGAAAATTATACTTAAGGTAACAACTTGCTTAATGTAAAATGGCCCTTCCTAATATTGACACTTTTTATGCAGGCCGAGCTAACATCCCTCGGTCAGCTGTGGAGGAGAATAGAAGAGAACTTGTGTCTAGTGTTGAAAACATCTTAACCAGAGTTTCAGACTGGGGCGATCTAAACCTGGTTGAATTTAATCCAACCAAGACACAAGTCTGCGCATTCACGGCTAAGAAAACCTCATTTACTTTTTGTTAGCCCACTGTTCCAAAACACCCCTTTGACCATCTCCAAGAGTATCGGGATCCTGGGTATCGAGATCTCCAGTGACCCAGTCCAGTTTCGTAGCCACCTGGAAGATAAGGCCAAGTTGGCGTCCAAAAAGTTCGGTGTGCTCAATAGAGCTAGGCAGTATTTCAGTGCGGGGCAATGACTGCTGCTCTATAAGTCGCAAGTCAGACCTCACATGGAATACTGCAGTCATTTTTGGGCAGGAGCGCCTGGATACCAGCTTGAGCCCCTTGACTAGATACAAAGACGGGCTGTGAGAATCGTTGACGATCCCTTTCTCACAGGCGGTATTGAACCACTGAGTCTTAGGAGGGACTTTCCTTCTTTGTGTGTGTTCTACCGTCTGTACAATGGGTGGTGTTCTGACGAACTTTTTGACTTGGTGCCCGCCCTTCTATCATCGCACCGCTCGCCATCGGCAGAGATTTCACGCCCATACCTTGGACCCATTATGCTCGCGGACCGTAAGGTTCAAGAGGAATTCCTCCCGCGAACACTCAGGTTGTGGAATGATCTCCCGGCTGAGGTTTTCCCAATCGACTATAGTAAGAGGTCTTTCAAACAGGGCATTCTAAAGTATTTACGGGGTCGGCGCGTGTAAGGTCCCTGACGTTGCAGGTGTCCATAGGCTGCGGTAACCACTTCCCATCAGGTGGACCGCACGCTTGACTGCCCCCATTTGTGGTATAAAAAAAAATGCCTGACCGTGGCTCGGCCGTGCCCCAGCCGTGCGCCGCCGGGACTCGGCCGGGGCACGGCGTTGATATGTAGGTGGGTATTGTTTCCCGGCTCCGGCACGGTCCAGCCCCACAAAAACCACATAACACAGATTAAGTCGTGCAAATAATACACCCAAACAGCCCAGTGTAACATGAATGACTGGCCCGGGCGACGCACGGTGGACGTTTCCCGGCCGAGGCCCGGACCAGCCGCGAGACGGTGTAGCGTGATTCATTCTTTAAGATGCGAACAAGCAAAGCTGGACCGAGCTACTCGATGACCTGTGGTGAACAATAGGCCTCTGGCGGGCAAGTAAGTACGCCCCTTAGCTGCCTTAAGTCTTCAAATCAAATCAAATTATACTTCCTGTAGCTTGTTTCGTACCTTGGAAGAAGTCGTAGTATGGTTTTGAGATCACTGCTTACAAAGAATCGGTCGTCCCTCTCTGTTGTAAATTTTTGGCAACCTGGCCTTTACGTCTGGTATATTCTCCAGTCTATCAGTAACGTTTAACATTGCGAAAAATCACAAACTTGGGAACAAGAAAATATTTTATGTTGTTCTACCTTTTTTTGTGTTCCTTTAAATATGTCCATGAGTGTATGAACGAATATAGTACAGACATTAAGTAGTCCCTATATAGAGACAATAAGAAAAGTGCCAATGGACACGTTCTTAGTAATAAGTTCTTATAAAAATAAGTTAAAACTAAATTACCCATTAGCCAATTCTATGGCCAGATTGTACATATATACACCAGAGTATAATCTGGTGTATTTAACATTAATCTAATTAAGTAGTCAGATATTTTTTTGGAAAAGTAACTTTAAGATAAAAAAAATCTGCTGTTCACTTTCCATCTGCTGCCTCGCAAGCCACTGTGTATGTATATAAATATTTGGAAGTCTGATTTTGTTCTAGATTATCATGTACATTCTAAAGTTCATCTTGATATATACAATAGTTTATGAATTACTTGATAAAAACATATACATACATAATATCTTCACTCAAAAACTTTTGCCTTTATGATTTGTATTTGTAGGATTGAAATACTTATAAAAATTTTCTTCACAATACAAAAAAAAATACTTTAAACTTTACCCAACTGACTCATGCTTGACTGTGCCCTTTACAGACCAATGACCATGTAGCTTACAATATGATACTTCCTTAAGCCAAGTAGGAAGGAAACTAGAACTACAAAAATTATGTCATGGCATTTCCATCCGCTCTGTATCAGAAGGTCTATCAAGGAAAATGACTTAGTTTGCAGAACGTCGGCACATTAAAACGTCTTTATGGTGGCAATGTCTTGAGCGGCAAAACGACTTACTAGTAAAACGTCCAAAATGTAAAATTGACACGATTATGAAGTACAGGTATCAACATTGTATATTTTGCTCTTTTCATAAAAGTACTTAGTATGGGGGGGAAATAATATTATACACGTATGAGGTTTTAAGTACTACTTGAGATTGATACTCCTTTGTGATACTGGCTGGCCACTTCAAATTTTACAGTATGAACGAAATGTTGACATATTCATGACAACTGCGTCAAATATTAATCATTGGAGATTTCTTCTATGGGACGCTTGTGTTTTGCCTAAGAATGGAAGAAATTGATAATCCATTTATTTTCATAACAAGTCAAAAAGGAAAATTAGTACTTTTGCACGATGGATACCGATACAACCACAATGTTAATAATAAAAGCGGAACAAGCCTGTGGAGATGCGCTAAACGGGATGAATGTAGTGTTTCGGTCACATTAAATACTAATAAAACTGAAATTATTAGAGGGGGTATAGGACATTCGTGTAAAAAAAACCCAGATAAAAATGAAAATGACCGTATAATGGACATATGTAAAAAGGAAGCGTGCGAGAAGTTTACTCCAATTCCAAAAATTCTTGAAAAAAAGTTTCGTGATTCAAATCAAAGTTTCATACCGAGTTTCGAGTCAAAAAAAGATACTTTATATAGAACAAGGAGGAATTTCTTGAAAGTACAAAAGACAGAGTTTTCATGCGTCAATGAAGTTGAGATTCCAGGATTGCTGGCCAAAGATTTTCTAGTTTGTGTTGATGGCACAGAGAACGACAAAATATTTCTGTTTTCCACTAAACTCTGCCAAGAATTTGTGAAAAAACTGCCGGATAAGGCTGCATTCTTTTTCGGAGATGGAACTTTTAAGGTGCCTATACCGTTTTCACAGCTGTATTCAATGCACGTTGACATAGAGAGTTGCTCGGAAACAACCAATGTAGTACCCATTATGTATGCGTTGTTACCCGATAAAAAACAATTGACATATGAGAGACTTTTTGCTCTCGTCAAACATCATTTTGGACTTGACATAAAATATTTTAAGTGTGACTATGAGGCTGCACAGATTAACGCATTCCGTTTAACATTTCCCGAAGGAAAATTTAGTGGTTGCTATTATCACTTCAATAACGCCGTATGGCGAAAGTCACGAAAATTAAAAGTTCCTGATTTCAATAGTGGAAGGAAAATAACAAGGATGTTAGCTAATTTACCGTTGCTGCCAGCCGCAAACATTAGTGAAGTATGGTCCCAAATCCATGATGATGCCGAACGCATGGAGAATGATAATGTTTCGCAATTTATCAATTACTTTCACAAACAATGGATTAAAGATATGAGACCGGATGATATTAGTTGTTTTGGGCAAAGACATCGTACTAATAATGCTTTGGAAGGATGGAACAGAAGATTCAATGCCAGAGTAGGTCGAAAAAGGGCATTACCTTTATTTATTCACGCATTGCGAAAAGAAGCAAAATGGCAGGACCTTAAAATTACACGCGCTTTATTTGATGGCCAAAGACGTAAAAAAAATGATATTATTTTTGATAAAAAATACAAGAGAGAAACCGATAAACTAAATAACCAGGAGATAACATCATACGTAGATAAATCAAACTTTGGAGGCCGCTTCGACTTGTGCGACGTTCACGCGATTTTTCTTTGTGCGGGAATTTTAAATAATTTTGGGATTTATCTGTAATAATATTGATGTAGATTTGTAGATAGTAATTGTTCATGTAAATTAGTAGTATTAAATATTCGGTTTTTATTTACTGGTTGTGTATATATTTCATTTTGTGAGTGGGTGGAAAATTTTCGTTGCATGGTGAGTTCTTTTGTTTTTTGATGGACCAAGATGGAGGATCCTTTGGACTCCGGGGAACTGGAGTTCGAGTTGGATCTTCCTCCTGGAATTATTTTGGCCTCTCCGACGTCGACACCGGAATATTTTGAAGCTTCGTCCGATATCCTTGAGAATGTTGTGGATACAAGTAATAAACGAGGTGACTTTTTAAAATCTACGAAAGAACGTGGATGGGCAGTCGTTCCTAACAAGAAGAAGGAGAAAAGATTACAGAAGGTTTCAAAAGTTTCTTTGAAACCTGCTGCGAAATCCTCCACTGCATCTATGAAATTAGGATCTAATATTTTCATAAATGAGTTAGCAAAGGACGACCCGATTCCGTCGGGTTCCGTGTCTTCAACTATGGTCCAGTCTGATTCTCAGTCCCCTGTGCCCATGACCCAGGATCCTACGACTAAAACTTTTACTCCTATAACTAGGGACTTTTACCAGGCTAGTGACTGCGGTCCATTCATAGTCTATGTTGAACTAGTGAACCACTCATCTGGGGAGATTACATCAGGGGAGATGGGTAACCTGGGTACTACCCTTCACCCACTTAAGTTTGGAGCATTCCTTTATAAAAACAAGTGTACATCAGTTCTTGATAATGGAATAAAGAAAATTGGCCGTAATAGGCTTGAAATCACACTAAACTCTGCTGAAGAGGCTAATTCCTTCATGAAAAATGAAATTCTGGCGAATAAGTATAGGGCCTATATTCCGTCGCATAATATATCCCGAACGGGTATCATAAAAGGTATTCCTGCAGAGTGGAATCATGAGGAAATTGTTGAGTCCATCAAGTGCCCATCTGGCATTGGACGTATTATTAAAACAAGGAGATTAAATAAAAAAATGGTGACTAACGAGGGTACTAGCTGGGTTCCTACTCAGACTGTGGTTGTCACTTTTGATGGTCAGACTTTACCAAAGGAAGTAACCTGTTGCTTCACATTGTTACATGTGGAGCAGTATATATTCCCGACTATCCAGTGCTATAATTGCTGCAAATTTGGTCATACAAGGATGCAATGCCGTTCAAAATCAAAATGCTTCAGATGCTCTGGTCTCCACTCTGGGGACTCCTGCAATATTTTGGAATCAGCTGCAGTTTGCATGTACTGTACTGGTCATCATTTTGCGACAAATAAGTCATGCCCTGAGTATGTAAGACAACTTAACATTAAACATCATATGGCTAACCGTAATGTATCATATGTTGAGGCATCAAAAGCTGTGCCCCAGTCAAAAAAATCATTTGCGGATGTTGTTGCAACTCCTGTTCCATCACAGCTGGACAAATCAGAGAATCTGCTTAACTCGCAACAGGCCACTCAAACCTTTTCATACAGAAAGACAATTGCTCGTCCCTCCCCTCATCGTCCACCATTGGTGCAAGGATATAATAGGAAGTCTCATGAGGATTTAATCAACTCATTTACCATTCCTGCACCTGCTAATGGTTGTGCTGTAGCATCTAATGTTTGCTTAACTTCATCTGCTAGTCCCAACAAAGAAAATGATTGTATTATGGCTCCTGAGTCTATCTCTAATCTTATTTCCTCTCTGACAAGCATCATTCTCAAAGCTGATCTACCGAACCACGTTGCCGTTAACTTAATTAATACCATTTCTATAACGCTTGTAAATATTGTTAAAAATGGAGGATGCAGTCCTCCAATGGAATAGTAGAAGTGTGGTTCAGCATAAGGCTGAACTACATTATCTTTTTAATTTTCATAAGCCATTCATCTCTGCCATCTCGGAGACGTGGTTGAAACCGGGTTCCTTTTTTGGTGTCCCGGGTTATACTATCCTTCGAGATGACAGAGGTGATGGCTGGGGCGGTAGCGCCCTTTTTATTAAAAACAATCTTTCTTTTTCGCAAATTCCTATTCATAACTCTAGTGACTTACTTAATATAGTCGCCCTCAGGTTTAATAATATTTCTTATGTTTCTGTTTACATCCCAGAAAGAAAAAGGGCTGTTATTCCCATTCTTTCATCTTTCCTTGCAGCCATTCCTCCTCCGTTAGTATTATTGGGTGACTTTAATTGCCATAATCAATTATGGGGTGCTCCTTCTGATCATCCTTTTAGTTTTCACCTCTTAAATATCTTGGATGATTTTAATCTCTGTGTATTGAATGATGGTTCTCCTACACGCAGAACTGGTCCTGGAACGAATCATAGCTTTGTTGATCTATCCTTCTGTTCATCTTCATTAGCGAGTCTTTTATCTTGGTCTAGGTCATCTTATTCATATGGTTCGGATCATTATCCTATAATTGTTACATTTCCTTCTCAAAATTCAATAATACCTAATCTTCCCCCTCTACTTCCGTTCATTATAAATAAAGACAAGTGGGATTATTTTTCTCTTTTACTTGATGAGAAAATAGAATCTCTTTCCTTGCCCAATTTTTCTAATCTAGTCGACTGTTGTAAATATTTTTCTAAATCCATTATTGAAGCTGCAGAGGCTAACTTCAAAAAAAAGAACTCATCCGTAGGCAAAATTCCATCCCCTCCCTGGTGGGATGCAGATTGCACTGAAGCTATCAAATGTAGGAAAGCCGCTGAGCTTGCCTGCGATCAAGTAGTCACTTTAGGAAACTTCCTATATCTTAAAAATGTCAATGCTGCTACTAGGAGATTATTAAAAAAAAAGAAGTTTACGGGTTGGCGTAATTTCTGTTCCTCAATTTCACCACAGACGCCTTCTTCTATGGTTTGGGAGAAAATTAGGCGTTTTAGGTCATCCCAGAGAAGTCAACAGTCGATCACTTCTTATTCTACATCTTGGGTTAATGAATTTATGAATAAATTGGCCCCTCCTTTTGTTCCAAACTATAATCAGCTTCCTAAACCTTATTATCTCAGCAATGTTAATTCCTCTTCTGACGTATTAAGTAATTCTAGTTTTGCGCTGGATTCTCCTTTTCTTTTTTCTGAATTAAAATTAGTCTTAAACCGTTGCAAGGACTCTTCTCCAGGTGCAGATGGTATTCCATACTCATTTCTATCAAACTCCAATGAAGCTACCTTAAAATACTTTCTTATTCTTATTAATATGGTTGTGGATTCTGGTGTTATTCCAGAGGCATGGAAGCATCAGATAATAATCCCAATTTGTAAACCAGGCAAGGATAATCAATCTGCTTCATCATATCGTCCGATTGCTTTATCATCTACTATTCCTAAAATAATAGAGCATTTAATAAAAAATCGTCTAGAGTGGTTTTTAGTACACCATTCTCTTTTATCGGGTTCTCAGTATGGCTTTAGAAAAGGAAAAAGTATTTCTGATAGTCAGGCCATCTTTACTACAGACATTCATCTATCCCTTTCCAGAAAGGAGTCAGTTGTGGCTGGCTTTCTGGATATTTCCATATGATAACGTTGATCTTTGGATTCTTAGAGAAAAACTTCAGAATCTTCGAATTCCTCATAAGATAACGAATTTTATTTTTAATCTTCTTTCTGGTAGGCATATTTCAATTCGTCTCAAAGGTGTGAATGATAGTGATAGGATAATTTGGAAAGGTCTCCCTCAAGGATCAGTTCTTAGTCCGCTTTTGTATGATGTTTACACTGCCGGTATTGAGGGTCCTGTTACTTCAGTTTGTAGAATTCTTCAGTATGCAGATGATTTACTTATTTATTCTGCTGACCCATCTGTGATCTTAGCTGCCAACAAAGTAGAACAAGGTATTTCCATTCTGTCTGAGTGGTTGGAGGCTCATAACCTTGCACTTTCGGCTTCTAAAAGCTCTATTTGTATTTTTTCTCGACGTAGGCTAATTCCTAATGTTAACATATCCTATAATGATATTGTTATTCCGGTTCTAAAAGAAGTAAGATTTCTTGGGAAAATATTTGATTCAAAATTAAATGGTATATCTCACACAAAACTGATTTTAGGAAAAAGTGAACAAGGGATCAACGTTATGCGTTGTCTAGCTGGCGTTTGGTGGGGCGCGCATCCCTATTCCTTAAGAATTTTATATAATGCAGTTGTCAGAAGTCATTTTGATTTTGGTTCATTCCTGCTTGTCCCTGGTAGTAAAAAGGAGTTAAAGAAGTTGGATGTATGCCAAATGAAAGCTCTTAGAGTTGTAGTAGGTGCTATGAAATCTTCTCCTACGAATGCTCTTCAAGTTGAAAGTGCTGACCCTCCGCTTAGACTGAGACGTCAGTATCTTGCTGATAGGTTTATTTTCAAAATAAGCATGTTTGCAAATCATCCACTGTTCCCCAAATTACAATTATTAAATTCTTACACGCGAACCAATGCTTATTGGAAGCATAAGGATTTACCACCTATAATTAAAAGCTATAGGAAATTTGTCTCGATTAGGTTCAAAGTGGAGAGATTTTCAATTCATCCATTATTTTTGTATGATTATTCATCTAAAATTTTTCAACCTGATGTTAGGATTTCTGTGGGAATTGACAAAAATACTTTATATCCTAATGTGAAATTTAATGAAATAGTTGATGATGCCTGGCATAATTCTGAAATTTTCTTTACGGATGCTTCTAAATTAGATTTAAATAGTTCTGTAGGAGCAGCATTTCTACATATGGATTCTAACATTTTTCGCCTATTTAAATACCCTTACTATAGTTCTAACTTTTCGGGTGAAAGCTTAGCAATTCTAGAATGTATAAAATTTATAAGAGATAATAAACTGCCTAATTCTGTAGTTTTTACAGATTCTAAAAGTAGTCTGCATTTATTGCTTGCTAATCCTTTTGGTAAAGCAGCTATAACTTGTCCTATATCTTTGCTCACTAAACACTTGCTCAGGCTTTGTCATGATGACAATTTAAAGGTCACCCTGGCTTGGATCCCTGGGCACAGGGGAATTGAAGGGAATGAACGAGTTGACCTTTTGGCTAGATCAGCTATTTTGCATGGTGATATGAGTCAATTTTCAAGTTACCCTCATGATATAGTTTCTATTGCCAAACAGGATTTAGAAATGGCATGGAATTCGTATTGGTCCAATTCTAGTAGAGTTAAAGGTAATCACTTATATCTGATTCAACCGTTAATAGCTTTTCGGCCTTGGTATGCAAGGATAAAAACTTCGAAACAATTATCATCAACATTATCTAGAATGAGAATCGGTCATTGTTCTTCTCCTGTCCATTTACGTAAAATAAGAGTCAGGGACTCATCCATCTGTGAATGCGGTTTGGATGAAGGAACGATTGTCCATCTGTTGTTCTATATACTCTTCTCCGTCTTTGTATGATCTCTTAGTTCATTATAAAGCTCCACTTCCTTCTAATTTATCAGCTCTGCTTTCTCTTACTATTAAAGAAAATACTCGTGCATTGATAAAGTATTTGACTATTCATGATATTAAGCTGTAGCGTGTTTGTTAATTAGTGTATACTACATATTTAATGTATTTTCGTGATAATTTTTGTACAATTGTCTATAAATAGTTTTAGTTTTGTTTGTAATTGTATTTACTGATAAAACCCTGACGATTTGTACATTGTTAGGTTTTTTTCCTTTTAAAATGTGTTCCGTGAACTAGTACGCGAAGTTGGCAAAAGTTTCCTCAAAAACCAAAGAGGAATAAAATTGCCATTAAAAAAAAAAAAAAAAAAAAACATCATACGTATTTTTACAGCGACTCTCTCATATAAAACGGATTATTTTTGGAGATTAATTTTGTTAATAAACATTTAAAATTATTTTCTGTTTTTGTTCTTGAGTATACCTAACGTTTTATATCGTTGACAATTTTATATTTTGGACGTTTTACTAGTAAGTCGTTTTGCCGCTCAAGACATTGCCACCATATAGACGTTTTAATATGCTGACGTTCTGAAAACTACGTCATTTTTCTTGATAGACCTTCTGATACGGAGCGTTTCCATCCAACCTACAATAAGGATGTAGTGTAACAAGTTAAAAACCAGTAAAAATCAGCTTCAGCTTCATTCATATGTAACTTGGCCTAAATGCCTATAACTCTGGGATAATGTAGCTTTCTATTAGTGAAAGAATTTTCAGGATCAGACTAGTAGTTCCAGAAATTACCTACTCATAACACTAAAGTCATTTATAATGGGATGATTTACCATGATAGTTTCAAAAGTTTTACCTACTCATATCTAGTTCAACTACATAGGTAAGCTAAATAATGTCCTAAATTAAGACTGAGACTCTGGTTCTTAAAATCATAAGTAGAAGTTAGGTTGTTGACACTAACATTGACTGATAAGAGAAAAGAAGAAGTTGGCAAGTGCCCCAACTGCAGGAAAAGAGCCCCAAGCATAGGAAGGACAATGATTTACATAGGTAAAAGTAAAGTTTATTTATAACACAGACAAATCAATGTTATACAGTCTACTCAGAATGTAAGTCAACAACAGGATGTAACAATTTGCACACACAACTCGACTATTGTATGAGCTGTTAGAAAATATGTATTCACCCTTTAAACTCTTGATTTTATAAGTATGACATTCACAAACATGTTATTTTTAAGCAATATATTAATTTTTAACTTTATTTAGAGGTTGTAAATCAAAACCTGTTTTTGAGTAACTAGGATTTCTAATTGGCTGTTTCCTTAGGAATAAAATTGAGGCACTATGTAACTAATTAGATCATATCAATTGTTTTTACAAAAATTCCCCCTATCTGATTATAATTTCACCAAAAGTTTTACTCAAGAAAAAGATTACCTAGCTTCCTTTACAAGTTCATATAGGTAATTGTTTATACACCTTGAGAAGCAGAGGAACATGAATCTTACAACAAAGTCTCATAGCAAGAGAGTTCCAATAAAGGTCACATTTGCGTGATCATGAGTAATCACTGAATAAGTAACACACTGTAGACAAAATCTATAAAGGCGATGTAAGGAGATACAATCTGCCATCAAGAGTTACCTTTTAACCTACCTCTAAATTACTCATTCATGACGATTGACGGACACGGAAAGCCCTGCCCTACGTACGGCAGGTAGTAAGAAAGGATAATAATTTATAGTGTATTCAATGGGACGGAATTCCTAGAATGTCGAATGGAAACGAAGAAGTTGGAAGTTGTAAACAGGAAAACCACTTACCTCCTTTGGAGAAGGAATCTAATAATTCAGTCGGATGGTGTTTCTGTACGTTTAGCAAGGTCAATCAATCCACCAACACAAGCAGGAAATAATTTGTGAATCTAAAATAAAAATCCAAGCAAAGCAACAACAAACTAAACGAAGACTTGACAGTTGGCAGCTTGCTGCTTTGACATTGGCAGATAAATAAAGGCACACTGACATTGACACAAAGAAAATACGATTTTTTCACATTGGACATTTTTGGCCTACATTGGACGGAAGAAATCACATTGTAATTAACTCTACGCGGGGGATACTGGTGTTATCCAAATTATTTTAGCCGCACCACTGAGTGATGCGGCTGTAAAATTATTCAGGTTAGTTTATTTTAAGTAGTAGTTCGTTTAAATACGGGGCTGACTTAGACATTCTAATGACTCAAAGTCCCTTAAAAATTAAGAATAAAAAAAAGCCGTGGGAAAAAGTTATTTATACCTAATAAACCTGCCTGCTACGAGAACACTATTTTGTGATGAGTTATGACTTTATCCAAGTGGTTTGATTAAACTCACGTGCTTATGGTTACTCCATCTTAATTTGAAATGAAAGCACTAAGATTGAGGGTGGTCGTGTCCTTGGGTGGAGACAGTGACTCAAATTACGTAGTGTAGGACGGCCTCCGGCCAGGTGGGACGACTTGCGAAAGGCAGATTGCGCGTGAATTTTTCGACACTGTTGGTTGGCGTTTTCCTCGGAAGGTAGTGTCTTGGTACATAGGTACGGCTCTTTCTTCAGAACGGGGCGCGGCGGCGGGGCCGGGCCGCCTAAGGTCTGGGGCCCGTGGCATTTTCCCCGGCTTGTCATCCTGTTACTCATTAGGTAGGTACCTAAAAACCATGGTGCAACCATTGCAGTTTGTTGAAAGAAAATCGGCTCAAAATAAGCAATTGCTCCAAGTTGGATACGTTTTGCATTCTCCGCTTCAATAGTCAAAAGACTTGGTAACCTTGTTACTTCAAAGGAACGGGAAGGCGTCCGAAGTTTTATAGAAAATGGCTTCATTGGTGCAGGTTGTTTGAAACAGATTCTATCTAAAACATTTCTTGTAAAAATAGGGGCTTTACCTGCCGACTTATAAACTTTCTACCCGGCTACGGAGAAGGTAGGAAATGTTGTCAGGTGGAAGGTGGCCGGTTTGTATTGATAGGATACATGGATGGACCTATAGGTATGTATCCTTTGAAATTTACATAAATTACCATTATTAATACCTACCTAACTACCTGTACTCGGTTCGGGAATCAAATATATTTTTTAAATGACTTTGAAATAAAGAGGATGTTCTATGTTCTGTATTCTATGCATGTATGTTTTTTAGGTAGGTACCTATGTCCGTCGATTTTCCGTCATTCATGGACTGATTTGGGTGATCCTTTTGAGTTGTCCCTACCTATAGAGAATAATCCCGCAGTGGTCCCATAAAAATTTTATTTCCCGAGTTATTAGTATTTACAGCGCAAAATTTAAAAACAGTGTACTTAAAATTCAAGGATTTGAAAACGAGTTTTAGTTTTTTCCAAACCAATCATATTACAAAAACAAAGATATTCATGTACGAAAATTTTACAACATCTGATCACAATAAATTCATTGTGGAGTTAACTAAAAGCTTACTAAAAGCCGATATCAATGTCAGAAAATAACAAGGAAAAGCATGGTAACTGTTAAATTAAGTAAAAAACTTCGATAATCTATAGTTGCACACGTACCTACCTACAGCTAAAAAGGTGCAAAATTGAGTTCAAATCTGACGAGACACGACACGAATGACATGATGAACGAAAGCTATCAAAACCATAATCAAAAAGGCGCAGTATCATGTCTGTGACCAAAAACTGTTACTTCTGCGCTACTATGATTTGCTCCGATGATGTTAGGTACTAGGTATTCTACCAGTAGTGTCATCAAATATTTTTCACTTTTTTTTTTGTTTTTGTAACCCATTTGTTTACCTTTTATCTTGGACTCCTGAAGCGAGTAGGTACTTACCATAAGTCTTAAACAAAATTTATTTGAGAATGGCTCGGTTTATCTGAGTATGGTATATGGTTTATTTGAGAATGTCATAAATAAAAACTATCTGAGAATAATTCATATTCAGATTCAATAACTTTATTTCTTTACGAATACAAAATAAACACGTAGACAAGTCAAATTTTATAATTTAGGTAGTAATTATTATCAATTATGAATAAGGTGTTATTGATGTTCTCATAACTCAAATTTTAGTCCTTTTTTGTAATTTTTTGGCAATGAAATCGCTCTTTGATGCTCTGTGCCAAACAGGTGATGACATTGTGTACTTAGCAGTAATTTGGTGTTTTACCTACTAGATATCTTCTACTTATTTCTTTAGCAGATTCTTTGAAAGAGGTATGATGGAACCTTACTACAAAAATATTATAAACTTGCCTACCTAACCTTCCGAAATTACTACGAGGAGTAGGTAGGTACCCGTACCCAACGACCGTAGTAAACTCTACAATTTATTGTCATGAACGATTCGCATTTTCCCCACGATCGCATCCCAGTGTTATTACGAGAGATTGATCAATATTTTGCACAAAAATACACTGAGAAATAGCAGCGAAATCAAAAGGGCGAATGCGATGCTTACGGCGAACATTATTCTCATGAGAAATTAACTGTTCCATTAGTTTTAATTCACTCGCCTCCCTGCGAGGTTCCGTTCTGTTTAGGTGGGTAAAGTTCCTATTAGTTATAAAAATGAATTTCCTGAACCTTTCGGATATTACCTGAAAGCTCAACTATAAAATAAAACTGAGATATGACGTTGATGAACTGGATTACTTATGTACCTACCTAACCTACCTTAGCTCTACCAAACTTATTCAAATAGATAGAGTGCTTTTAAGGATTCCGTACGTAAGGGTAAAAATGGGAGCCTATTACTAAGCCTCCGCGCTGTCTGTCTGTCAGTCCGTTTTTCCTTCAACGGGTAACTCATGAACCGAGAAAGGAAGATACTTGAAATTTTGACAGAATATTTTCTGGCGGATATTACTACAAATAATAAAAAGAAATAAATATTTTATTAGACAGTTGAACTTTTCACAAGGTATGTATAACTATTGCCGCTATAATAACAAATAATAAAAACAAAATAAATTCAATAATTAAGGGGTCCAGCGTCCATACCAAGTTGAGTACCGATCACCACAGCTAGGCAACGTCGGACGCGGTCACTACTTCGATGGGTGACCGCGTCACGGTGGATTTTTTAGTTTTTTTTTAAATTTTCTTTTCCTTTTGCGCTTTAGTTATGTAGATGGGACGGAACCCTCCGTGTGCGAGTCGACTCACACTCGGCCGGTTTTATTAAAACAAAACCAAGTTATCGTCAGTCGGTCTTGTTTGCCCATTTTGTTTTATATTTCCTATCTGTGATGTTGGATAGTAAAACAAAAGGCAGGTACTTACCTATTTTTATCTCTCTTACCCAATTAGGTACCCCTGTCACGAACAAGAATTTTGTTTTGTTTTGTGTTAGTATTATTATAATATTCTCTGGTTTTGGTAAGGTTTTTTCAATCTCAAAAGGTACCTGCTATTCTGCTTCACAAGTTGACTAATAGGCTGTTGATTAAGACTTACTGAGTGGAAGATAGGACCTACTAAATTTTTTCTGTAGTTTTGTTGAAATTAGCTTTACATTTTCCCGCCTGTTGCGACGTAAGAATTCAGAGAAAAGCCCTCTCAAATCAGAGCAGGGCTTTATCTCCCCCATCAATTGTTGCTAATCAGATGAACTAGTAACTTGTACCAAATTGGATGTAACTGCGGGTATCTAATTCGTTTTCCGCGCCCGTAGCCTAAATGAAAGTGAAGCCCTTTCATTAAACATACCTATAATTTTTCCTCAAGTCTCATTACTTTGGGCGGTAGTACTGTAGGCACCGACTAGTTGAGTCTCGGTGTAAACGATGTCGGTCCGAGTTTACGAGCACCAGCAATATTGTGCGTGGCAACTTAATGAAAAGGAAAGGCCAGCTGAAACACGGAGCTTAACCTTCGTAGGTAGGTTAGAAAAAGCCTTAGGTCTGCGAATGGACTGTCGGAAACCGCCCGCAGCGTGCGGCATGGTTAATGCCGGATTAAGTCCTCAGGGGCTCGCATCACTTCTGTTTTGAGCATAAATGCTTGCTGCTTTACTTGTACCTTCCGTTCCTTCTTATCTGTGACAGGTTGGACGGAGTACAGTAAGTAGCATATCGAAAAATAGTTGTAAGGTTCTCATCTCGGAAAAGTAATTTGCCGCAAATCGTTAAACATTTTCTTTTAACTTATGAAAAAATAAACTTCATTCACTGGTATTTTTGGAACATTTGGGGAAATAAAAGTTTTATCATGGAAAATGGTTTCTTACTTTTTTGATAGTTTTAAAAATTCAAAAACCACAAAAAAAATTCAAAAACCACAAAAAAAATTATTTCGCGCCAACACGAACTGGAAAAAGTTCACGTATGATCGAACCACGTGGCCAGAGTCAAACAATCAACCTTATGTATCTTGTCTAATTTGTCCATATAACTGTGTAAATAGCGGTTAATCACATCCAACGTGTGCTACACAAGCTACAGATTTATCTTCGAGAGCTACGTGAAAGCTTTGCGTAAAAACTGCTTTAACTGTAGGAGCAACGGCGTAACCGTTCCTTACCTACACAGTAATCGGTGAACAATTTTTTCAGTGGATTATATTCATCCGTAAGACTTAGGTCTTTTTAGCTTCACAGCCGGCTCTCAAAAGCTTATAAAAGCCACTCTCAGTAGATTATCGACAAATTTCACTTCAATGAAATTTTTAAGAGAATTTTCGAAAAGCCACGTTTTAAAGTAAACAAAACTCCCCAGCGAAATCGCTTTATAAAATAAAGTAAGTCCAATAATTCAACACTTCGCTCCTTAGAGGACGAGAGATATAAAATGGAGAAAAACGCTCCTAATTCAGTTTGCTCGCCGAACGGTGTGCACTCCGCCGCCACTACGTCTTTACAGGAAATAATATCCGTAGACTAGTGAATTCCCGAGTCTTTGTTCCTATGAACATTTTGTTACAATTTCGCACTAGTTACTTACATTTGTGGGCGTTTATTATTTTCCTAATCAACCCGTATACGTCCACTGCTGAATATTGGCCTCCCCCAAACGACCACGCCACGAATAGAGGTCCTGCGCCGCCTCCATCCAACGACTCCTTGCGACCGTTACAATGTCGTCGGTCCATCGAGTGGGAGGTCTTCTCACACTCTGTGTTGCATTGCATCGCGGTCACTTATTATATAATGTGCTACAATTATTGAGACCGCTTTGAAGGGCAACCGCCTACACGCCAAAGTTTCATCAGGGAAGTTAATACCGGTACTGGTACTTACTTAACACTTTAACTGCCACCGGCGCACACGGTGATGTAGAATAAAACTCGTAGGAAAGCTCGTTGTACATCGAAATACGTCTCTGGGTCGTATCGCCGAAGGTTGCCATAGCTTGCTTTTCAGAATACTCGTAATATTGGACTGTGGATGTTTGACTCCAGTTGGCCGACGATGGCCACGCTGCGCCCCAGATATATTTAATTTAATTTATGTGTCCGTGCATTTCCCAAATTTATTCATCAGTAACAAACAAACCTTTAGTCAGTTCCTATACATTACCTAATACTCCACCATAGTAGAATAATCCTAGGTATACGAATAGACTTGATCTAGAGTTGGCTTTGAAATGTTCGTCTTTACTCACTGTAATAGTGGCTTCCGAAATGCCCGTTTATAACCTCAGACTTTTAGTTTTGCTAAGTCTTTGATGGAGTCGCAATTTACAGATCTTCGGAAGTTCAGACTGCGAGAGGTTATTATTTTTAAAGCCATTATGTTAATATTTGTATTTGTATTATTAGGTTAATAGTGTAAGTGAAAAATTATGAACGCTAATATAAATGAATTCATCAAACTACGAAAGTTTTCTTAGTAGCTAAAATATTGTACCCAACTAAATGTAAGAAAAAATATTTCCATAGGTATATACATATTTACCAAATTGTATCAGGAAGTAGCTGAGTAGGAAAACTCAAAACGCCACAAATCATGCTAAATATCCCTTTTTAAGTGATTTTAGTTGTCATAGTCAGAATATCTTCAATTTTTTTTTAGAAAAATATGAATTTATTTTTGACCTTACTTCAGATTCAAAATAGGTTTTCAATTATTTAACGAAGGCTCGTTAAATTATTGAAAAACTTAAACACTTGTATACTCACTGTACTCTTTTTACGTGTCAAATTATTAGCTAGGTGGCTTTTCTATCCACTTAACATTTATTAACTTACCTATCCTTTATCCGCGTGAAGTATCCCGATGAAGATACATAGGTGAGTACAGGTTAAGTCAACAATTCCTATTATTCTACCTCTTATCCATTGGGTACGTATTATTTTCGCTCCTTTTTGCCAATGATCCCCTCGCTTCGTTTCATCCATAGTTGCTACGCTGCATACGTAGCATTTGTTATTTTAAGTTAGCGGGCGTTGCGATGACGTGCTATACGAAATTGAAATTCATGTTCGCGAGACTACGGCAATAATTCACTGGCAGAATTCACTACATAATTATATAAGTACATGAGTAGGTGTTTGAGTAATTCCCTAATTTAGAAACTCCTTAAGGGTGTTCAGAATAATGCAGTGCACTTAAAAGGAACAATTGTAAATAAACAATGGACCTAAATCTAGTTTATTTAGAGCATTAACCGGGTACGGCGTGAATACAAGACGAATTGGATACATTATCTACAGTTATACTGCGGGACTAGTTAGCTTCGTATACCCGGCAACTTGTCTGTGTCGTCTTCAGGGTTCAAGTGACTTTAAAGGTGAGGATTCACTGAGGCGGTGTAAACTGATGACACCTGGCTACGCATATCTTTGAATAAATAAAAGAAAGTCGGATTAGTTAACTCAAGAACGGCCGGCAGGACCTATTTTTATGAAGTTTTATTTTTTGTATTTGTCTCCGTATTTCTGAATAACAATTTCGGTTCCGGTCAAAAAAATAAAATTCTACGCGGGTGAAGCCGCAGGCACAATAGTAACACCATGAAAAAATACAGTGAAATTTATGTCAAAATTTGGGCTAAGTTAAGATTTTCAAAGGTTTTTTGGTATGGCCCGCGGGCTGAGTTGACTAAAAAATTTAAAATAAATTTCGTAGTGGACATTTCAGCCCACGGTCCGGGCTGAGTGAGATGCGTCTGATGAAGCCGTTTGTTACGTTTTGGTGGATATGTACCTTTATGGATCCTCACCAGTGCAAATTGTGAAGTGCTTCTACACTGATTGCAAATACTGGCCGTATTCACTAAACTAACACTGTGCTGCTGTTAAAAAATCCTCACAAAAGTGTATGATTTGGGGTTAAGGAGAATTTTTAACTAGTACCTACTCTATCTAATCAATTTAAAATGTCTACTTTAAAGAACACAAACCTGCTAACTTAAAGCCTGTCTTTACTTTTGTTAATCGCAGAGTCGTTTGATTTCTTCTGTTGAGCAAAAACCACTGCTATTTATGAAGCAACAATTATTAACTAACTACTAACATTAATTACTAACTGCAATTAATAGTTCTGAGTATTTTGTATGTATCATATAATAAAAAATATATATGAAAAATATGTATGTACAATACATACATACATATATTTTTTTTATTATTTTATAATTATATTATGTATCAAGCTCTGCTTAGTTTGGGGCTAGATGATGCTGTGAGTTGTCCAAAATTATTTATCACTATACATAATTATTATAAAACAAAGTCCTCCGCCGCGTCTGTCTGTCTGTCTGTTCGCGTTAAACTCAAAAACTACTGAACGGATTTTTATGCATATTAATGCTTTTTATGAAGCATATTAATGCCTTTTATGATTTAATATTCACCAATCGATAGAGTGTTTCATGAGGAAGGTTTAAGTACATAATTTGTCATGGTTTCGTGTAAATTGGCTGAAATATAACAATAATATTGGAAGTGTCGGAAAAAGTCATCATCGAAAACGAGATACATGCTCTACTACCCGTGCGAAGCCGAAGGGCGGGTTGCTAGTTTATTTATAATTTCGAGAGGGAAAGCTGACCGCTATATTGGACTACAAAGTACAATTTAAAATAGGTACCTTTCTCCGTTTAAATCTGAACCACAAAACGTACTTGCCCCGTGCAGAAAGTTTCGTTCTATGAAACCTGTGGTACACACTGACACGTTCATATAATATGCATAGATATTCAGATGCAAGGTAACAATGCAGGATCCGATACAAGGTAACAAGTAGTTTCTAACAGAAACAGCGATGAGCTTACTGTTCTTGCTATGATTGAAATAGAACTTGATAAACTAAGATTAGATTCCATCCAGAGTAATGTAATACAAATTATAATATAATTATATACAATTATAATATAATTATATACAATTATATTATTCACTTTAATTCTTTTTCACTAAGTCACAGCACATTATGTATAAAAAATACAATATAAAAATTAGTCATTAAAGAACCCACCCCTGACCGTTCCCGGTGCAAACGTGCCCATAATGCTTGCAGCATTACCTCGCTGAATAGCGATGGCTATCCTTTGCACCAGGAAAGACCCGGAGCGGGAGTCACCTGTCACTTTATTAAGTTTACGGCCTAATTCTCCCACTAAACACGTCGCATCCACACTCCAACTACCCAAGGTCTCCACTGCTATAGGTGTAAAATGGTAAAGCTGCTCCAAGGCAGCGTACTTGAGCCTTTTTTTTGAGCAAGCGTCTTCAGCAGCGGCAGATGCAGAGAGTATGGTGCGACTGAGGTGACTGGCGGCGACAGTGCTGACGCAAGTTGCGTCCCAGATCAGGCACTTCCCATTTTTCCATGGCACCAGAGTCAGCCCATCTGGCCTCTTCCTGTCAGACCTGCTGAGACCTGGAGGCTCAAGCACGCAGGGGACATTCGCCGAAATAAGGGCTCTACGAACTATGTCGTTCAGGGCATGGTGACGCGGAAACCTCCCAGTGCATCGCCGACAACTCAGAGCGTGATAGCCATCGGCCTCCACCATGGAACCGCAGGTGCATATATGAGGTTCACACACCTTACAGCCCAGGCGGAGCGCCACCGCCACACGCAAAGAGTCATCGTCGAGGAGAGTGTCCAGGTGAGGCGAAGGAACCGCTTGTAACCAAGCCCCGGACTCAGGTTGCGACACAGCTCAAAGTCTAGCCTTATTGGCTCCCAACGCACCCTCTAATAATTGCTCCTGAAGCCGCTTTACCCCTACGTCATCCCACGCCCGCTGAACATGCCTCAATTCAGGGATTGTTGCACCTGAGTTGAGGTCCGACCAAGCTGACACAGCATCCGACACAAAAGGTATGCTTCTCCCGTCACCATTAGAGAGAAGTAAAGTAGTGACTAGGTTGGCAACCCTGTGTGCAGACGCCAAGAAAGCCGGCAGACCCACCCCCTGAGCGCACCGTACCCCGAGACCACCACACCGGACAGGCAGAGCCGCCTGACTCCACTGGGGTCCATCTAGGGAGACATTAAGAACCGACTCTACCACCGATTTTAAGCTTTCATCAAACGATGAAACTTCCTCCGGGCAAAGCCACGTTGGGGTGGTCCGCAATAATAGGTGACCTTCGGAAGAGCGAAGCACATGCGCAACAAGATAATCGCCACGTGTGCGGAAAGACTCTTTAGATGTTCATGAGCGGAAAGGAGAAGATGCTTTCTTGCATTGATGGCCTCAGGGACTCCGGAAAGAAATATTGGGGAACCTAAAAGGTTTAAGTCAGGAGTATAAATTTCCTTGAGGCCAGGTAGAAGAGAATGAAAACGAGAAATGTTGTTTTCGAGCTTCAGTACCACAGGCGAAGAACTCACACTTCGAGGGGTTTACCTCTAGACCCAGATCTCTAAGGTGAACTAAGGACTCCAGATCCTGAAACACGTCTTCCGGTTTACCCCCGATTGTGCCATCGTCTAGGTACCAAACGTTAAGAGCGGATTTGAGATCACAGATTGCTTTGTGAATAGCTAGGCTAAACACAAGCGGACCGAGTGGATCTCCCTGCTGGGGTCCCACTTTTGAAAACTTTAATTGAATAAAAGATTACGTTATACTTTTACTTAAACCCGCAGCCAAAAGCTTATTTAGATTGATGTAAGTAGCTTAAATTACGATATTTTGCCAATTTTTTACCGGAGGTACCTAGTAGTGAGCTTGAGAGAGAGTTGAATCAACAAACCGTTTTTTTAAAACCGTTTTTTAAACAGTTTTTCTACAGTTAACGAGTTATCCGTTTTCTATTTTCCGCAAAACTAGTTGATTCTTTCAACTGGTTTATTCATTAAAGAGTTAAACGTTTTACAACATTTAACGTTTAACGCCTTCTACTACCGTTTACGTTTCTACGAACCAAACAACTTAAACGTCTACTGGTTTACAAAACAGTTAAACGTCAACTGGTTTACAAACGAATTAAACGTCAAGTGGTTTTTCAACTAGTTGATCGTTTATAGAAAATGGTTTCGTTTCATTAGCGCAAAAAGAGTCAACGACCCACTACTAACCGAAGACTGACAATTTCATCAAATTTTTTGGGTGTACGCATTATGTCACTAACAATGTTCAATATGGTTGATCAAACCATTAAAAAAATCAATGGTGGCCCGCCTCCATCGGTTTTTATAGGGTACTGCTTCGTTGGTCTAGCGGTCAACAGGTTCAACCGCTGATAATGAGATCCTGGGTTCAAATACCGTGTTGGGTTCGAGCAAGAAAAATTCACAGCAGCAGCCCGGAATCAGGAAGTGGGTGGTGTTACACCCCCGTGCCTCTGAAAGCACATTAAGCCGTTGGTCCTGCCCCTGACCTCTCCGTTCGTGTCGATCTGCCGTCCCATCGGATTATGAGAGTGAGGGAATAGAGTTTGCACCTGTGTTTGTGCACACACTTGTGCATTATAATATGTCCTGCGCACCTGGCTAGTCACCGTTGAGCTTGGCCGCCGTGCTCGAAATTCGGCTATAAGGGCATTATTTTATGGGGTAGGACTCCAACTAAAACAGTTTTGCTTGTAAATGCATTTATGTTATGTTTAGTCCCCGAGTTATACCATTAGTTGGCGAAATAATGTTCCGAAATGCTCTGAATACCTCATTCGTCTTCATTTCTAATAGTAATTAGAAATAATCACCGATTAAAATGTTTGCCATGACGATGTGTAGAAGGTTAGATTTAGTTTATAGTTTAGTAGACGCGCTTTAGTAGTAGGTATTGATTAATCTAAGCTATAATAAAACATTCAAAAAATGTGTTGCTATTCCATTTCCAACTTTTACAGCTTTACTCGCGCTTACTCGCCACACCGACTATAAAAGTTGCCTGTAATCTAATCCGCACTGCTCCTACATAACCATCCAATATCACAAGCGATTCAAAACTTTCAGCGTGCGTGATAACAAACATTTTCACATCCAACCCAACTTTCTCTCTAAAATAAGAGTATACCTATACGTAGAGATAAGTCCCCACTGATCTCAAGTTGAGTGAAAAATAAACTTGACCCAGATTGTAGAAAAAGGCTGTTTATTAGAAACCCTTGTACGAAGCAGCGAGCGGCTCTGTCAGGAATCAGGATTCTTGTTACAAAAGCTGATTCGCTTTTTGGGATATTGGCATTTTTTCCGGATTTCCCTTTCCTGTGTGAGACGAGCTTACCTGGTTTCATCCTCGCGCTTCTATTTGGCTATGGTTATGAGCTTCCAGTTGACTTTTTATTTGCTATATTTTATGTGAAGTGTTTTGTACAACCTGGTAGGGTGAAAACTCATTTTATTATACATAGTACTAAAAGTTCTATGTTTAAAGGGTAATTGATACTTTAATTTAATATAATATATAATTGTTTATCTTTTAAATAAACATCACCGCTCTAGAAGTTCTCTACTTTTGTGTGTGTTTTTATAAGCTTTGGCAGTATTTTGGCCATTATTCTATTTTGTTAGTAAATTTTGGTCTAATAAAGGCAGATAAGTTGAATAACAATGGCGCGTTGCAAATATGTTGTCGGATTTTGACAGATCTTTGTGTCCCAACACTTTAAATCATCGTTTGTTCGCACAAAAGCTACATACCTACCTCTCACTACCGTAAAAGCTTTCCTCTTTCTCATCTTTTTAAAACACCACTGTTTTTCATTACTTTGAAATGATGAACAGTAACATTCCATTCTATATTTCCTGTGGTCTCTATCTGGATCTCGGTTAAAACCCGCTAATCCATTTGCTCTCAGCTCTCGAACTGATATGGAAAATGTACCAAAATGGACCATGCGAGGTAATGCCACGGGATATAAAAGCTTTAGCAATTATTTTTTGTATGAAGGTGAATTTTGTTTAAGCCCGTAAATAAAATAGATTCTGTAAAAGCTTTGAACAGCAAATTGAAGCAAAAAGCCTTTTAATGTAAAGTAATAGTAGCCCGAATGATTTTGCTGAATTCAATATATTTACGTACCATACCATAATATAAAATATCAGTGCTTTATTTCCTGACCTTTCAGGACTCTTGAACACGTTAATACACAATTAAATATCCATACTATCATCATCATCACCATCATTATCAGCCCACACACGCCCACTGCTGGACATAGGCCTCCTCCATACATCGCCACAATGGTGTCGGTCCATTGAGTAGATTGTCCCCCAACACTCGGTTACGCGTTTCCCGTACTTTAAGCACAACTAAATAAAACTTAGAGAACTTTTTACTTCACTAGAACCACTTCTAAAGTAATTCATCCATCAGCTACATTATCATAGCCCAAGAACACTTACCGAGAGGATTCACACCAACAATAGAAAGAGCTTACCAAAATCAAATTCAGCGTGAATTCAGGTCGATTAAAAATCAACTCGCGAGTCCCAAAACTTCCAAAGGGTCCAACGTAATCGATCACTCGAAGGGGAATAGAAATAAGGCTTTAAAATCCATTACGTAAGACCTCCCTTTTGTATTCTAGTGCGATCTTGCGAGACCAGAATGACGACACACAGGATCCAATATGAGACTTGTTTATTATTCAACGTGCTTCTCCATATTTCATGACGTCATTCTTCACGGTTTTCTTAAAATGAGCGAAAGTTACAATGCTTTGAGGCTTTTTAGAAAAAGGGGAAAGATACTTCATTAGTATGTAGATATACTTGAACTTAGTTCACCTATGTACTTATCGACGATATGGATCAGTTATGCTACCTTTAGATTGTTAACTGTCTGGTAGTTACCTCAACTATTTCATTGGAAGATACTTTCCTACTAGTTATGATTTTATCCTATTTAAAGTATGTTATTGATTTTGGCTATTAACGGGCCATAATGACCCCAAAGTGCAAACAAAATATATTTGTTTTTATTCACAGGTTTGAGACGTTCATAGGTGTTTATGGAGATAGATATGATAAAATGCGACTGGCTTTACCTACCTAGGCTACTCACAATCAGACCGCTCCCTATGGCAGCTTTTTGTAGCGATGCTATCGCGATGCTGAAGTGCGCTAGCGTTAGTATCGATACAGTCGCGATTTCGTTGCGATTCAGCATTAATACAGAAATGCCTGTGAAGGCGCGAGCACCTATCTCGATTCTTCGTTCCTGACCCCGGCCCCGAGTCATCTAAGACGGTCGCGCGTTTGCATCGGTACAGTCGCGCGTTTACAAAATGCGCGACAGGCTGTCGCGAATTCGCCGTGGGCGCGTGCTCTTAGAGTTTCTCTGCTCAACGTCGTGACGTAAGTAGGAGTTATAATAACACAGTGTACAAGCTGGTACGTAGGTACGTGTGTATATTTTCATCATGTAGGTACGTCGACAGCAACAAGATAACGTACAATTTATAGCGAATTTCGTTGTATTTTATCCCAACATTTTGCTGCTACTGTAATATTCTATTTTTATACTTACATATATCTAGGTATAGTTTGCGAGGAAAGCTTTTCAGAGTAGATTTAAAAAAAAAAAAAAAAAAATCTACTCTGCCAAATTAATCTCTACCAAATTACTGTATAAAAAAAGTTGTACGTACTACCCTGGATTATTTATAGATCTATAAGGGCTCTCTGGGTTGATTTTCTTTTCAGCACTAGAAAAGATGCGTATAGTAATGTTTTTGAATAAGATCGTCTGAGTTCATAGATCGGATCAACTGAACGGATACACGGATATAAAATACATATAATCAAATTGATCTACCAATAAAATATTTATTTATTGACAAAGAAAATAACAATCAAATAATATAAACAAATTAAACTAGTATTTACAATTGAAACAATTGAGCTAACTGCAGACTGTTGAAAACAATCTACAGATAGCTCAACTGGTCCATATAAATACCAGTCGGAAGAGTCCCCAAGACGCTGGCTGCATTGCCTCGCTGTATGGCAATGCTAATGCGCTGTGCCAGATACTCACCAGCACTAGGGTCACGCGTCGCTTTGACCAGGCGCTCAGATAATTTTTTGAAAACCCGGAGAGCCTCAGTAACCCACGGACCTAGGTATAGGTACTAATATATAGGTCCAATAAAATAATCTGGTTATCTTAACTTCAATAAACTCTGATGGATAGCTTATCCATCAGAGTTTATTGAAGTAAGTTTAGTTTCCTATGTGACAATTGGAATGGCAACGGCTTGGTAATTTATGGCTTTAGCTAGCGTACGTTGGCGTAACGTACATTTTCATTGCTCATGAAACACCACATCACCCATTCGTTCTCTCACATAGCCAAAAAGACACGTGTTGTGTCTAAATTATATTTTAAATTTCCTCAAACGCCACATAAAAAATTAAACGACACAATGTATTTGTACACCAAACACGTCCTTTTATACCCCAACAAAACAAAATGGACCTTAATTGCCGTAATTATGGCACTCGTCGTGCGCTGATGAAAGTAATTTTTCTGTAGCGACTACCAATTAGCTGTCACCAATTAGTGTTCAGAAGAATAATTTGTAACTTGAACCCTAAGTAAAATATTTGCAGTGTTTATTTTTTAAATTGTTTGACTTTCCCACTGTGAAATACCGCAGTGGGTTGAGAGCTTAAAAAGTTTATCTGATCTACTTTTTACAAGCTTTTATTCTACTTGCTCTGTTATTCATCATCATTATCATCATATCAGCCCATACCCGTCCACAGCTGGACATAGGCCTCCCCTATACGACGCCACAAATAGCGGTCCTGAGCCGCCTCCATCCATCGACTCCCTGCGACCGCTACGATGTCGTCGGTCCATCGAGTGGACAGTCTCCCATGTAGGGGGGGTTTTGCCATAATCACCATGCTTGGCAGGGGGATTGTAAGTAGTCTAATATAGGCCTGTTATTGTGTGGGACAAATCAAGCAACTAAAGTTTAGATCAGTTATCCGTAAAAGATTGAGCTGAAACGCATACTTATGGAAGTTCGGTGACAATGTAATATCATGGTACCATCGAGCTGGTCTGATGATTGTTGGAGACTGAAGGTGGCCATAGGAATTCCTAAACGAAACGTCTTAAACACGTCGAGTTTGTTTTCGTAGGATTTGGCTTCCCAAGCACTTTGGTCCTAAATGATATAAAAAAATTCTTATTAAATATTAAAAATATATTCTTAGATTCGGTATGACTGTTGAAAGCACTTTCTTTATAGGAAGCTAAGGGACTAGTTCTAATCAGACTTTTGTTTTCTTTAGGTTAGTGGGACGTATGTATTTGGTCAATGATTAAAGAAAACCCCTTGGGTACATGGAAGAGTCCTATCTCAATCTATGGTGAGATTAGTCTGACCATGTTTTGTTTGTTGGTATACTAGTTTCTGCCCTCGGATTCGCACGCTTTGGAAACGTTTAAAGGGGATTTTTATCCCATGGGAATTTATGGGAAAAAAGCCTGTGTTTGATTCCAGGCATAGAATTAGCTGCATGCAAAATTTCAGCCGATCCGTTCAGTAGTTTTGGTATGAGGCTACAAATATCCATTCATACATCCTAATTTTCGCATTTATAATATTTGTGTGATACTCTATGATTTTATGCTGTTTTGTTCTGGTAAAGCCACCATGTTGAAGCAAACGATTACGGTATAAGCGCAAATTTCATAGTAATGGCGTATACATAGAATAAGATAAATCTTTGATAACAGAGTGAAAAAATAATTTACATAGAACTATTTTGAATCTTGGTTTTAGTACTACGTATATGTATAAACAAAAGCTCACCTGAAAATTTATACCCTCTACCTAAAAAGAAATAACGGATTGAATAAAAACTTTATATCGTTCGATTTAAAGAACTCCTAGTCTGCAAGGACTGTAAATGGTCGTAAAGAAACCGACGACGTAGTACGAATCCAGTTTCATTATTCCAGTAGTAGACCTTATTCCCTTAGCAAAAGAGAAAAGATCACGAGTTGGATTTATGTTTCTCTACCTTAATGAGTACCGGAATAGTGGGAACCAGTCACTGCTAACTGAAAACCTGCACTGTTTCCCCTTTTCAGCTTACTATTTGTATTTTTATTAGGTGGTAAATTGTTTTAAAGATATTGGCTTACAATGCAATGCAAATAAAAACGTTTATTTGTGGAAACATCATCATGATCAGCCCGTACAGTCTCTATTTTTTAAAAACATATTGTGCAATTGTTTTTCTCGTACTATAAGGTACTATTTTTTTACCGACTTCAAAAGAAGGAGATTATCAATTCGTCTGTATGTTTCTTTTTTGTATGTATTTTACGCGATGTCTCCGCCAATTATGGACCGATTTTGAAAATTCTTTCACTATTGTATAGAAAATGATCCCGAAAGGGTTCCATAAATTGTTTATCCCAGGGGATTTGTAGTTATGCAAAACTTGAAATAAGTGTAAAGGAATTTGAAGTCGGTTTATCGTTTTTTAAAACACGCCATACTATTTTTAATTGTATTTTATATCTGTTTTGTACTGCAGCAGCAAATAAATGAGTGTCTTTGTCTATGTACATGTCCACTGCTGAACATGGGCCTGCCCCTGGAAACATGCTCATTTTAGAATTTATAGTTAAAATCTACTTTGTTTCGGAATGTATATTAAAAGTGTGTATTAGAAGAGTAAGGTGAATTAAAGATCGTAGGTATGTTTATTTGGAAATAATACTCAGGAATACAGTGTTTTGGAATAATAATTAGGAACACAAACAACATTTTTAAAAGCAGACCTCTACCATTTTCGTCCTTTCGTGCTCGGCTTTTTCCCGACTGTCTGTCTATCAATCACAGGTTATCCCTCTGCAGTTGGACGTGGAACTAGATCATTTGGATAACTAACAACAGTCTCTCTGTCTACAGATTTTATAGGTACCTGCAACTTTTGTAGTTTTCCATGAACTCGAGCAAGAAAAAACTGTTATTAAAGAAGATAAGTGCCTGAAGTGAGAATGGAAGTTTTTATTACGTACAAACTTAATTTATAGTACGATAACTTTTCACCGGAGTGTAATAATATTAGCTTTGTTTCTCGACTGGGTGTAGTTTGTTGACCATTTCATGAGTTACAGCATAACAATGTTTGCATACAAAAATATTGTAAGACACAACCTTCACCGAGGCCACTCTGTTATAGAAAAATTATCACAATGTGATAATTGGTGGGACCACGAGACAGTAATCGTATTTGATTACTGACTCGTGGTCCCACCGTTTTATTTACATAACGTCAAGGTGTCAAAAGTCGGTCGGTAGCCTCAAATCGCCCATTATTGGCGCATATAAATGGGCGGCACGCTACTTAAAAAAATACTAGCCTCGTTTCGCCCATTGACGAAGACTTTCACGATACATTGCTATAATATTATAATCGAAAACCTTATAGTTTTGCAACCTATGTATATTATCGTTTTTACCGTACTACTGCAGTCCAAGTAATAACAGTAAAAAACTGCAGCGGTGGAAATCGTGAAAACAAAGAGTTGTAAAGCAAATAGAAGAGCGAAATTACTGGCGGGTTAATCTTTTGTAGAGATTTCTACCAGATTTCATAATGTTTCTTATAATTTATAATATATTCGCGGTCGCATACTAATAAAATATAACTTCGCTCATGTGAAGTTGCTTCTAAGAAAACTAATCTAACGCGGTGTCGGACGATGTAACAAAGTAGATTTTGCAACACGCAACACGATTTTCCTTACATTTCCTCAGTTTACTTCACTTTGCTTCCCCGTCATGCGCGTTGTAATGAGATCGTCTTCTCATAATCCGTTTACGACGACTAGAGGAGAATTATCGCTGGTCTACGGAGGAACATAAATTGCCCGAAGACACGTATTCTATCTTCGAATGCACTTCCTGGCCATTACAAATGTAAGCCAGACTTGCTCTATCCTGAAGTTTCGGTTCAGCGATTTTGGAGTTATAACGTTTTTATTGTGGGAAACGTCAAACGACGTCTTTTTGAATCTAGTTTCAAATAAACTGATTTTAAACTTTGTGCTTTAAGCTGTCTTGTCAGATAACTTGCCTTTTTCGAGACCTTTCCTTAACATCAATGGGACTGGCCAGATAAAGTGAATATAAAATCCAGCTAGGAAAGAGATCGCGTTTATGTTTGATATAATTTTCTTTGTGAGTAATATTTATCGCATCTACTACATAACTCACTGGTATTTGTTTTTAACGTCGACTCAAAAAAAGGTGTGATGGTAATTTATACTAATATTATATTATAAAGAGGAAAGATGTCATTGTTTGTACTCATTGAATAGGGTCCGAAACTACTGAACCGATTTGAAAAATTATTTTACTGTTAAGAAGCTACCCTGCACCGCAAGTAACTTAGGGATCTTGAAATTTTTGTTAAATATCCGTGCGAAGCCGGGGCGGCCCGCTAGTTTAATATAAACAACAATACAAAATATTTTATTCAAGTAAACTTAAATTATTATACATTGCATGGGTCTGGGACCCTCTTTTAAATATAGAGATACCTGTGTTAGAGGGTCCCGCTCTTCCGTAATATAGTTATGATATTATAACATTTCAAGGTGCGAATTTGAAGAAAAAAAATTAAACAGTTAATAATGCTTTGCAAACATTACCAAAATATGTGATTGTACGTGGTGTGTGTGCTTGTGCATCAATGTGGTTTGTGTGCACGTCTGTAAGTGAGTGTGTTGTGTGCAAGTGTGTGTACCTAAAGTTTCTACCTATCACCGAAATTCATGACAAAGACGGCTTGCTCCGTTGATGCATGCTGACAACCACGGCTGACGTCGTTTAGATTCTAAGGTTCGTTCTAGAAAGCGTAGAAACCTTCATCATGATCATCCAGACGCTACAGCTGCAGGTGAGCCTTGGTCTGGTTGAGTAAATTTTGCCATGAGAAACTATTCTTGGATGTTTCCTGCCATCTGGTCACACGAAACACAAATTGCCTTTAGGTCTTGTTGCCCCAAGCCTCCAGTAAAAGAGAAACAAACACACGGGTCGTAGGCAAACCTAGGAAACATGTGTGAGCAAGACCTACATCACAGTAGCCCGCATCCACACAGCATATTTGCGTATCTGGTTTGCGGGCTGGGAGGATGTATTTAATCTAGATAGAGAGCCTCGCACCGATAACCTCGTGAGGTACATGTCGACGTAGCATGTCGGCTAGAGAGTGGATTTCAGTCAAGATTGTATTTTGAAGGATGTTTTGTAATGTTCGACGTTAACATGGTGATGATGGCGTCTGTTCGAGGTGGAATTTTAGTGAGAGTATTTCATCATAAACTATCGTGGGATATTATATTTTTGAGAGTTTATCTAAATAAATGAATGCTTATCACTAATTTCACTGTTTCTTTTGGTTGGGGCACAACTATAATAATATTACACGTTGGGGCCAAAATTATTTGTGATTTTTGTGACTCGCGTACAAAACTCCTGTTTCGGCCACCTAGATATAACTAAAAAATTACGCTCGTTTGACTACAGACAATAGAGTTTCGAAAATTTTAATAAAAATATTTTCTTAGATTTGAGAACCGTTTGTTTTTCGTCGGTGAAAAGTGCAACAATAGGTATTCATCTAACAAAGTATTAACATCGAACTTTACAGTCTGGCTATCCATACTAAGTACCGGTATAGGAGCGTGTCGAAACTCAATCCCTAGACGGGCACTATGAATATTCATTGATATTCCTACACTACGCTCTGAACTTCCCGTGCACCGTGTAGGCAATTTTTTTGTTCAAACTAAATAATTAGACAGTTTTTTTGGACAAAATAAATGGGGACAGTCCTTAAAGTTTGATATATATTCTTTGAATATTTCCAAGACTTTACATTTTAAAAACCAATAAGAATCGGCACATTTTTTTTGCTGTTAATGCTGTGAAGTGCTATTAATGTCTAATAGTTAAATGCTGTGAAGGTAATAATCCTTGTAATTTTTTGGTGAAAGATAACTAAATAACACTTTAATAATATTTGGCATATTGAACACCAACCCAATTAAAATGGGGACAGTCTTTGAAGTTTTTATACACATTCTCTACTATATCTTTCGATCAAGACTATCTACATTTCAAAATGCAATAAGAATCGGCAACGTTTTTCATCAAACGTATAATGCTGTACGGTAATAATCATAGTAATTTTTAGGCCAAAGATAACTAAATAACACTTTTATCATATTGGCACATGAACAACCAATTTATAACCTTTTAAGCTAAATTATAGCACAGAATACAAATCTTCAAACCCCGAATCCAACTCATAGTATTAATCTTTTCTCAATTTACATAGGTATTCGTAATTGTACTCAACAACAAAAGTTTTAGACGATTCTAGACTCGAACAACGAAATCCTCCTGAGGGTCGTGTTGTTCGATTGAGCGTATCATTGGAACTGGTCTGTTCTTCTCACACAAACATTGTAGATGCCTATGTATTCACCGTGAACTGGCTGAGGGAGGACGCTTATTGTCTCTGGTTTTCAGGAGATTCTGTTTTTCCGGTCAATTACAATCTGGATCTCTTCAAGACGAGAGTGAATAGGTGTCTTCTAGACCTTCGTGATACAACGTCGGCCACATTGTCACTTTGCATCAGTTGAGATTGTGGAATGAAGGTCTATCCACTATAAAAAAGATAGATTACCTACTTGTTAGAAGTTTGATGTTGTTGGTTTTTTTTGATACAGGAATAATCATCATCATTCATACTGCTTACATATTTTTAAGTAATTACACATCAGATGGGTAATATTAGAGTTTACGACTTTATGCATAATATATGAGTGTTCTTATTGCAGAAGGACCAGAAAGATACGATGACTTTTCGGATTGGGGCTGATTTTAATAACTGAGATTAATGAACTAACGTGTTGAGATGCATCGCAGCGCAGCGCGACGTATCACGCACGATGTCGCGAGGCGCACCGAGATGCCGCATGACGCAGTGCGCAATTTTTATCATACTTATTCAAAATATAAGTTTATTTAATAGGTATGCAAAAAGATGTGTATACTATGAAAATTTGATTGGGATAATACGAAAACGCCCTGCGGCGCCCCGTGCTGTGCCGCGCTGCGTTGCGCCACGTCGCTTCTCACAATCAATGTGAGACGAGACGCGACGGTTGCGCGAGGTCTTAGAAGGGTACACAACGTCATAATGTGTGTTTAAGCTTCCAATCGTCTCACAAAACTATACCAAGTAGAGTGCACTTATTTTGTATTAGTTTTATTACGAAGATAGGAATTCTGAATTTAGACCAGACTATTTTGTACATTGTTCTGTCTTTTAGAAGATACCGCGTAACGAGCATGCACGTGGCGAGGAATGTTAAGAGAATGGACACCTACAGTATTAAAGAGAGAGAGAGGAATGCAAAGGTCGTATCTAGCTCGTAGAAAGCATAGCTTGGTGACTCCACTGCTGTCACTTCATGCTTCTACCTAACCTGAGCCCGACATTTTTATATATGTATACCCTAACATAATAAAATAACATTTCGACAGGCGATGTGGCGCGGGGGGCGAAAGTTCGCCTGCGACGCTGGATGTTGCGGGTTCGATTCCCGCCTTGGGACAAATGTTTGTACGATCTGCAAGTATTAGTTCCGGGTGTTCTGGGTATTTTCTATGTATAATAAAAAATATCTATCTATATATGTATTGTATTATGTACATATATCAATCATTTAATACCCATAACGCAAGCTCTGCTTAGCTTTTAATACCCAAAATGCTATGTGACTTCATCCTGTCATCGGAAAACTACGTGAGAATGAATGAGAATGAGAATGTTTTATTTGTAACTCAATCAACAAAAACAATTTAGTAACAAAGATTTAAAAATTAAAGACAATGTAGTCAAATTTTTCCCTTGAGCCACAAATAGGTCTCTGTCTTAGCAAGAGTTAGTTGTAAACACGTCACAACCAACGCTGGTCTTCCGACAAAGCCGTTTGGTACTTCATCCGTGCTGTACCGACAAAACCTAAATGCATCACAGAGTTACTATAGTATACCTTGTATTATTATATCTGTGACAGAAAACCTATACTTGGTTGTGTATAGTGATGAAGAAGATAGAGATCTACCGGTGCTCTCACCGGTTTGGGGTTACAGCAACAAATTGCAAGACTTGTGAAACTAGGATCATTGTGAAATGCCGTTCAGTAAGTTGATGTAATCCTGCGACATGCCCACAATTTCTTTTATCGCCCGTCGCTCGCTAAGTGACGGCTTGGGACATGTCTGGCCTCAGCCATTAAGTTAAAACGCTTCTCGACCTCTTTGTTCTTAATGTAATTTCTCGCAAACTTCCCTTAATTCGATGAGAGCTGCGAATAAACAATGGCTTGAATAAATGTTTGTACTTCATCTTTTGAATGTGACCTTTTGTAAAGACGAAGCGGTTTATGAAGAAGAAACATGGGGGGAAACTGGAAACTTTCTGCAATGTCTTTCTCGTCGAAGGTCTTTTAGCTAGATGGATCGTTTTGTGTTGGAAGGATATTAAGTTTTTTTTGGTTGTTTTGAATTTTTCTGCTTTCTACAAGAAATAAAACTAGGTAGCGGAAAAGTAATTTTCCGCAAATCGTAAACCATTTTCTATTAAGTTATGAAAAATTAACTTCAATTCAATAGTATTTTGGGAATATGTTAATATTTAGCCCAAAATCTCATAATTTCGCAGATGCTCCAAAAGCACAAGTAAATCGTGTGGTTAGTTCTAGTTTTATTCCTTGTAGAAAGCAAAAAAGTAAGAAATCGCAAACAAAATTTAATCTCGCGCTAACAGGAAACGTAATTTTCAGTAAGGTTATACTATTTATTATATTCATATTTGCTTTGCACAATAGGTGCACAAGAATTTACAGTTCGAGTCTAATTTAACTTGATGTGATGAGTTAAGGATTAAATACCCGTTGCCATGGAGACCTCTTGTTAACAGCTGTTGGCATGGAAACTATTTATCTCATATCCTGCAATGCACGTCATACACCAGGTTAGGTATCTTCCTAAAGCAGTCTCCATCTGCTATAAGCAAAACCCTCTCCGATGACCAATGTTCTGCACCCGTTTCTGATTTGTTTTAGGCTATGAACGTAAACTCGCGTACAGTAAACTCATAGAAGATATCCAAAGCTCTACGCACAGAACAGCCGTTCCTACCCAGAATTGTTCGTTACTCCACGGCCACACATCGTGATAAGGTTTATGGGATAACGAGAACAAAGTGAATACCAATTACCGAGTCAGATTGTTTAACAGTCGGTTTTTCGTACGCTGATCATCTTCGTAATCGTTTTATAAGTCGAACTGTAATTGGTATTTATTATATAAGGCAATAAATGATTTTTCTATTCTATTCGAATAACTATGATCAATCAAATCTTTTGTGAACATCAATTTGGCAAAGCATTAGTTAGTCGATTTAGCATACGAACACAGATATTTAGATATCCTATTATCTGTGCGTACGAACTACGAACTACTGGCTGTATAGGGTTTCCACCGCGAAAGGGTAATGAGCGGGAAATGGTAGGCGGGACGGACTCCTTTTAAATGAAATAGGTTTACATTTCCACCAACAGAGAGTTTTGTCTGTTAATATCTATCGTAAAAGGAAAATGAGAGAGATGAGTGAGCAGAGTTCATTTCAACGCTTTCTGCTCGCACAGTCCTTTCCGCTCGACTATTTGTGGGTGGAAGACGTGGAAGTACAACTTTGTAGTTTACTCTTGCGAGTTGAACGGAGTCCTTCATGTGTCCGTTCCGCAAGTGGTAGAAACCGGACTGTTGTAAATAAAAAATCCTGCAAACTCAGCCGGCTGCACAATACATAAAATCAAATAATTTTTACCTAGTGAAAAAATACGGGCTACTGTTGAAACAGTTAAGCTTTGTAGTGAAAAGAAGGTGAATTTGATTTGCAGTGTCCAGTTTGAGATTAAACTCGCAAAAGCATTCGATATCAGGCGCATTTGCATGTATTGATTGATGCATAAACCGAAGTCATGCATTGCAATGCATCAGTTCTGTTTTATGATCGCATGCGCATTTTAATGCACGATTATTAACATGCACGACGCTCTCCATCTGTGCTCTCGATTATTTATTCTACTAGGTTTCCTTGAAACTGATAGATTTGATGAATGTAGAGTATTTCTGAAACCAGGAAACATTCAGTTATCAGTTTAGTCATTATCATCAGCCTATACAAGTCCATTACTGGACAAAGGGCTCTCCGTATGAGTGCCATAGCGCCCTATCTTCAGCTTGGCGCATCCAGCAAGTGCATGCTATTTTTCAGGCCGGTGAAGGTGGCGTCCTACCTACACCTATGTTTGTTCTGTTTGTCCGCTGAATATGTTACACTATTTACTACAATGATAATTTTTTTAAATAAGCTCTTTTTTATCGTCGACTAGCTGCTGCCCGGGCCTTCGCCCGCATTTTATCGGGATAAAAAATAGCCTATATGTTATTCGAGGTGCCAAACTATACACATATCAAATTTCAGTCTATTCGGTTCAGTAGTTTTTGCGTGAAAGAGTAACAAATATCCATACATCCATCCATACAAGCTTTGACATTTATAATATTAGTAGGATAGACATTCGTTTGACCACAATCGTACAGGATGGAAATTGACGATGTATCACGAAGGTCCAGAAGACACCTTGTCTTGAAGAGACTATAGATTATAATTGGCCGGAAAAATAGAAGCAGGCAACGAGTTCCATTCATTAGCGGGGCGAATGATGAAGGTGGAGGAAAACCGCTTGGTACAAGTCGATGGTATGTAGGTAAATGCACAAGATACGGGTGATATTGTGCCGTACTGGGGTGTAAGGGTGATGGTGGGATAGTTCTCTAATCAATCGCCGTCAGACTTGGCCGAGTTATGTCAAACATCTTTTGTGATGACTATCTGTCATCACAAAAGATGTTGATGACATTCTGTAATGGCCCTGGCATTGACAACAAGTGGACAAACTATTCCGCAATTAACTTCAGCAGGCGGCTTGAAGTGTATTAGTTCTAGAACTGAACCTGTGAATTTTAGCTCAGTTTGTTCAGTAGTTTTTGGCCTTGTTTCATCTCACAACCACACATCTTCATGAATTTTTCACCTTATAACACAAGGAGCATAGAGTAAAAACTTTCTGATAAGAAGGTTAATCTTTGTGTTAGTTTTACTTCTTACATGGTAAATAAACTTAATTTATCTTAGTTGCAAAGTGTAAGCAGCTGCGCGAAGAAAAACCGATGGCATGCGATGGAGATCCCTCTTCGATCGCTCTGCACAGATGGGCGAAACGCTAATTGAGTTTGGATGTTTGTCTACTGCAAGAGCATGAACTTGCCCGATCGATATTATTATACTCAGCAACTAAGTAGGCACCAATAAAACATTGCCTATCTTACTAACATTGTACATTTGAAAGTTTGGATGTTTAGGTGTGTAGAAGTTTAGAAACAATAAAAATTACAACTAATAGAAACAAATTGCCGTCAACATTAACTGTTTCAATTGTATAAAGTGTTACTAAAATATTTAAATATTTTTTTTTCTTAAATCGAGGTTATGGCTCCTTTCAAGAGTTTTCTCTCTCTCACTCTCATGGTTTCGGATTTGGCTATCTATTCCCATCTCAAAAAGCCACTCTGTATAATGTGGAGCATAATGTTGTGTTCAGTTTATCGTATTTAATGTCGATCGATATGTTATAGTTGTTTACGATGGTAGTCTGTTGGGTAAACATCATTAGTGTCATGTACCAATTATAACAGACTAGCTTCTGCCCGCGTCTTCGTATGTGCTTTTCCGGGATAACAAGTAGCTATGTCCGTCCCTGGGATACCTTCTACGTCCCTGCAAAATTTCATTATGATCCATTCAACCGTTTAGGCGTGAGTAAGAGACAGACAGACAAACACAGTTAACTTCAATACCTACTAAAATTATACATGTCAAAGTTTGTGAGAAGGGATGTACGGATGTTTGTTCCCCTTTCACGCAAAAACCACTGAACTGATTAGGCTGTTTGGTATGGGTATAGTTTCGGATCTGAAATAACATAAAGGCTACTTTTTATCCCAATAAAACGTGGGCGAAGGCACGGGCAGCAGCTTGTTTATAATATTAGTATGGATGGATTATATACTTAGTTATCTACTTAATTACTTAGCTTTGGATGTTAGGCAAAAGTTAGTATGTAAACTATACATATGTAAGAATTTTTTAATAAGTTCCCAAAAAAAATTCGACTTCGACGGGACTTGAACCCGCAATCCCTCAGTACGGGAAGCGCTGCCAATTGCGCCACGAGGCGTATACACATGTATACATACACATATGTATTCGGTTCTACAGGATGGCTTTTTGAGATGGGAGTGGATGGCCAAACCAGAAACCATGAGAGTTAGAGAAAAGTCGTGAAAGGGTAAATGGCCTCCATTTATGAGAAAATTTAAACTGCATTCTCTTTTAATTTTTCATCACATTTTGTAAGATTCATCACGAATAGAATGTTTTATCGACGAATACAAGCTGAGAATCCTGGCTGGCGGCAAGCACATCAGTTGATGGGAATAATCTTTTTATTTAAAACTCCCATACATTTTATAAGGAGTCCGAGAGTAGTTTTATTTTAACGTTAACGGTATATTCTGAAACTATATCAAGCACGTTTATTTTAGTCTTCAACCGACATCAAGGAAGAATTTGTCTATTCGACTTGTCAATGATGAACAAGATAGACAAATACTAGATGATGTAGATTGTAAATCGCGACGCTCTGACTTTCGTGAGACGTTAGGAATACTTTTCGTGAGACGTTGCTACTGGATGCATTTTCGTGAGACGTTGGGAATATTTTTCGTGAGACTTTGCGACTGAGCGTACGCGAGCTGTACGTCTCGCGTGAGACGTTAGGCTAGACGTTGGGAATGATTCGTTTTTGTATGCGTGTTATGCGATCATTCCGCCAATTATGAATCGATTTTGAAAATTCTTTCTCTATTGTATAGAAAATTATCCCGAGGTGGTGAGAATTTTATCCCCAGGGGATGAGTATTTATCCCGCAAAACTTAAAAACAGTGTAAAAGTAAGGGGAAGTCGATTATTAGGTTTTTGAAAACAATCAAATCATCATAATAACTGGTAACAAACAGTTTCCATGGCAATGAGCGTAAACAGGTTCTATCGTTTTAAAAAACACGCCAAATTATTTGTGATTATTTTGCAACCATTTCACATAAAATTTGCATGGACTATAATAGTTTTATAGTCATCTCATAATAGGGTTAAAATAGAAGCGTTGTTTTGTGATTGATAGATCAATTTCCTGCTTATGTTACTAGTGCTACAAAATTGCCACCGTCCAAAATTACATTTTCCACAAAGTACCTATTTATTTGGACCGCTCGTAGGTAATTTTTATGTCGACCTCAAGACCCCCAGAATTAAGCGCCTATTATAATTTGGCTTTGAAGTTGAAATACCACTCGTGGCTTTGAGTTTTGAGCTGCTTATTGTCTTTTGGCAGCGATGATGGTTAATTAATTGAAGCTCATTTTACGTAAACGTCAATTATTCTAAATTGTGGTAATTCTAAGAATATAACAAACGTGAGTCGTATAGATCATTCACAGATAGAGTAGGGTAATCACAAGGAATCACAAATAAATATACCAACGGATTTTTTGGGGACAATTGAGAAGTTCGTTTGTATGTTGTACGTGGTTTTTGTTATTTTAGTGTGTAAGCCCTCTTACACACTAAAATAATATATCCCAAAAAAAAACGATTTCGGCGGGACTTGAACCTGAGACCTTCCCTCAGTGCCACGAGGTCAAGTGACGTAGGAGCCATAAAATTCTGAGACTTCCTTGGACTCAAACGTTACTTCACCACGTGGCGCAATTGGTTAGCGCATCGCGTACTGAAGGAGGGTTGCGAGTTCAAGTCCCGTCAAAGTACTTTTTATAGGAACTATTAAATATAAAAAAAAATTACCCCATTAGCCCCAAAATTACCACCACAAAATTACCAACAAAGTCTCACAGACTTACGCACTATAATTTCAATTTTAAATAATAGTACTATTTTTTTATATTCTTCGATTGTGATTTTTTTGTTAGTTAAGAGTCCTGTGAGCTAATTAAGTTCGTAGATTGCATCTGAACCGAACATCCTCTTAAACTTCGCTATCTTCATACTGATCGTTCCTACCCGCAATTTTAAACCCAAGATTTACTGCCCCCTCACTTTTAATACCCCAATCTCAGTGTAGGGGTCGTTTCAATAAAAATGTTTTTACAATTCCACATACTCTATAAAAGTCGGGGTGTCCGGGTGTCCGAGTGCACATAAAATTGAGCTCGCCATCTGCGTCCTCGCTTACTACGAAACATGATGTTTGCGCAAAAATGTTTGGATCTTTATCATGGTGGTTATGGTGTCTACCTATTACGCTCCGTCCACGCATTAATTTTCTTTGACCAAAATGAAATAAAAATTTAATGAACATGAAATAAAATGAAAATACATTTATTGTGACAGGTACACAGATATAAGAAATTATATAAGTAAACTTGAGTATCTAGCTAGAGCAACGACCACTACACACGACTTAAAAAGATATAAAAAGTTAATTGACGATTGAGAAAACTGCATGAAAGAATGCAATATTTCATAGACTCTGTCCCTTTTAGGAATAGTGATCTGAATCTATCGATTCAAAAAATATCGGGACTATCGAGCTGACAGATTACGTGTGTATGAAAATGTTATAATGTATGTTCACTCATTAAGTCAATGAAAATAAATGTGTGGACGGAGTATAGTCTCGCATTTCACATATGATGCTACTTATAGGGAAAGTTCATCCTTAAATAACCTTAGGAAATACTAAAACGTGAGAAAAAAAACTAAGATTTATGTAATTTCCTCACATCTTGAAGAGACCCAGATTTTAATTGGCCCGAAAATAAAAGTAGGCAGCAAGTTGCCGTAATCAGCTACAAATCACCATCCTCAAGTCTCAAGTCTAAAAGCATATTACACCATCAGAACCGCTAAGTGCAAGTAAGCATCCCATCGCTATCAAATCTCTAATGAAATGCAAACGCAACGGCTTCCTTATTGCGATTCATCAATCTTAAGGCAACACTTTTTCAAGGCGCCTACTTTGTCTGAAGCATTCGTCATGATTTCAGTTCTTTCCTTATTTGTTACTTGTAGGTCATGTGGGCGGATTAAGGGAACTCGTAAATCAGAAAGGGGATGTTTTTCTTTATCAACTACACAAGTATGGAGGGTGAAGATAGATTGTAAGCAATTCAGGTGTCTGTTAGAGTTGACCCTGATACAGTTTTTTTATTTGTTATGCTAACCAGATTATCCCAATATGTGTTTAATGACCTCTTTACTGCCGTGGGGCCGCGGCGTACGAATATCGACCCCTCCAACTCAACCCGTGGATGTCGTAAGAGCCGACTAAGGGAACCTACCAGCGGAAGGGCAGCAGCTTCCGTTTGAGTATTTTTAAACACCAACACTGCGATCACCAATCCGCCTGCCAAGCGTGGTGATTATGGCAAATCCCCCCCTACATTGGAGACCATCCACTCGATGAACCAACGACATCGTAGCGGTTGCAGGGAGTCGATGGATGGAGGCCGCTCAGGACCGCTATTTGTGGCGTCGTACGGGAGGCCTATGTCCAGCAGTGGACGTGTAAGGGCTGATGATGATGTTCCCTTTACCTTACTTTATAAGGTATAAACGCAAAAATTAATAAAAATATGCAAATGCCGGAGGCGTTTGAATATTAATTAAACATTCCATTAGTTAGGAACCCAACTGTTCTAGGTTACGGATAAACAGCATACTCAAAAAAGTGCGAGTCAACTTGCACACTCAGGGTTCCGTATTATCGTACAATTATTTTCTTGCAAATGGCTCGTGACCAACGGAATTAAAAAAAAAACCTAAAAATGCAAAAAACTCCTTTATGCTGTCACCCATCCAAGTTCTCGCACCCGACGTTGCTTAACTTCCGTGATCGGTTCTCAACTTGGCCTGGACTTTGGATTTTAATATTTTTTTGTTATATCGTCAAGAGAAATACACATTCTGTCAAAATTTCAACTATCTACATACCTAAATTTTTCCGTCCAGGAGATACAGCCCGTTGACGTAGGGACAGACTGACGGACGGACGGACAGACAGATAGCGGGGGCTTAGTGATAGGGGATTTTCACCCTTTGATTACGGAACCCTAAATATTTCAATAGATATTCACTTTGTGCGGTCCGATAAGCTCTTGAAATTTAATATTGACAGTTTCAGAGAAAACGTTGTTTTTATTACCAAAAGTGGAAACAACAGAATTTCAAATGGCGTTCCTATTCAAAACAGTCCTCACTGACCACATCCCCCTGGGACTGCCATTGTTATAATATCGCGGTGACAATAATTGATGGGTGTGTGTCAGGCTATTTGTTCCTCTGACGGATAATGATGGGCCTCTTATGTCTTGGCTTTCCACAATTAAGCATGCTACTGGCAGGCTGGTGTCGTGGTTTATGCCCATACCACACTAAAATGGGTGCTATGATAAATAATTAGCAAGTAACAAAAATATATTTATGTCCTGTATATAAATTTTGTATGTGTGTTGACTCCTTGCTATAACTAAGCTGTTGATTGGTTGAATATATACGAGTATATATCTACGCAAGGCCAGGAAAATACCTACCTGTGTAAATAGATAAATAGGTACCTATTGGAAATTCACAAAACACTGGTTTAATGACAAGAACGTTTGAAATTGTTGATCTATAAAATTATTCTTACCCAAACATCGTTTTCCAGGAATGATCGAATCCAATTCCGATAATCGTAGCTCTTCGCTAGAAAAGCCATAATTTTCAGCCTGAGAAATAATTTTAACTAAATTCTGGAATAATAGTAGGTATTTCAAAATTAACAATAATCCAATGCAAATTGGATTTAGGCTCGTCGCAAGTCGCATCTTTGTGCCAGTTTGCAATGAAAATCCGTAGAAAAAAATAACTTGAGACCTTCTAGCATCAAGGTAACAAGTACCTGTTAATTGTATACTGTACACTAGGCAAACTAGATCTGAAAAGTTTGTAAACAATCCACAACACAAAAACAAAGCTCACTTAGTTGGTTTCAGATATAATTGTAAGCAATATTTATTGAAGGAAAGATTACAAATTGACAAGTAATGTAAATTGCGCTTAAAAGACGCGGCAACAAAGTGATTTGTTTACAAATATTCTATATCGAGTTTGGCTAGTGTTTATAGACCGATGATGATTGTCCGTTGTTCATACGCTGAACTTAGCAATGTCTGTTGTCAAATAATTATTTCCATACCGAATTGAAGTTGACAAGAAAGTCCATTTTTTTATTGGCCTTTATTAACAAAAATAACTACAGTCAAATAATAGAAACAAATTAGAACTTTTATTTATCAATAGAGCTAACTGCAGACTGTTATAAACAACCTACAATTAGCTCTACTGGTAGAAAATTCATTGATTAGTTAATTATAGAAACTATCAGCAAGCGAACAACCGTCTGTAAGAGTTCAAAAAACAGTTTGTCCTGAACCACGGTGCTGGCTTGTATGGAAGTCCATTAGCTAGGTTTCGCATCGAAAAACGCTCAGAGTGGCTATAGGGTTCCGTAATGGTAGTTACGGAAACGAATTGTTTCAAGCCGTATCGGTTTGCGTTTCGCTGGCGAAATTCTGGAATTTTTTGGACAAGCGAACAACGCAAAAATACTTTTATGTTTTTTCGGTTCATTGAGCGTGTTATATATTCCAAAATTTATACGGATAATATACATTTTGGAATATTTGGACGGCATTTTAAAAGCAGAAATAGCTAAAATACTTTTAAATTTCAACATGATTAGCCATCGTTACCGTTGATCGTTTCGGGTTGGCGCGAAATTAAATATTTTTGTGGGTTTTCATTTATTCTGCGTTCTAGAAGGAATAAAACTAGCAGAAATGTAATTTACCGGACACTGTAAACCATTTTCTATTGACTTTTGAGGATTTTCTATTGACGATTTGTGGCAAATTACTTTCCCGCTAGTTTTATTCCTTCAGGTAGGTAGGTATTTATTTTGCTATCCGAATACATGTACAGTGTGAGAGGTCCTAAATATTTCACTTTGGGGCTCCTAATATATTAGGAGCCCTGTTAGGGCGCCATGCAACTTGAGAAGTTGCTAATTCTAAGTATCACAAATAAACCTTATTTCTATAAATATTGCACATAATTCAGTACTACAGCTAATCACTTATGTATCACAATAAAAGCGAACTTAATTTCTATCGGTTATTGTACAGAGTTATTTATAACAGTCGAACATGAGACGACCATCCTTAATTAATACAAAAACTCAGGTAACTATATCTGTTAATTTAATTAAACCACTATGAAACAACCAATTCGAATCAAAATGTGGCTTAACTAACTATTAGTCCCGAAATAGAGCATTTGAGCACAATATTAATTCACATTATTTAGCTTTGTAACGTTATATTGAGCGCAAAATATAGTTTCATTAGAGTTGGCCCTTGACGAGGGGTCGCGATGGCGTAGACAGAGGTATTTTATTGCAACATGCCAGCCCGACCAAGGGTCTACCCATCTAATAATGTAAATGATGAATTTAACACTGATATACACACGGACTTAGCTACGTTCATACGGAATTCGCTACGATGCACTGAGAAAAATGGATTTCTGGCCTAAGGTCAATATCGCCTTATACGGTTGTATTACAATTACGTTTGGCATATTTTAAAATCTTACGTTAATTTTTACTTAGCTAAGCAAAAACGTTTAAACGATACGGTGTATTGTATCGGACCCAGAACATCAAAAACGACGTACTGTATGGCACTTACGGAATTTAACCTTGTCCTGTCAATATCGCAGTATGGACCACAAAATAAGTCTGTATGGACTATTAAAAGCGCCTTACGTTTACGGCCATGAATTCACGACGAATATAGCCGTAAGTAAGGCGATATTCGCCTTAAGAAACGGTTAATAAATTAGTATGTATCAAAAAATATGCCCGTCAGCAATCACTAACGAACGTAATCACAAGTCTTATAATAACGTACGTGAGCGGCAAATATGAACGGTTTATGGCGATTTTAGTCCGAATTTGGGGTTAAAAGAGCCGTATACTTATGCGATTACGGCTGTTTATTTTTCAACAAATATAGCCATAAGTAAGGCAATATTCGCCTTAAGAAACGGTTAATAAATTAGTATGTAACAAAAAATATGCCCGTCTGCAATCACTTATCGAACGTAATCACAAGTTTTATAATAACTTACGTGAGCGGCAAATATGAACGGTTTGTGGCAATTTTAGTCTGAATTTGGGGTGTAAAGAGCCGTAAATTTAAGCGATTATGGTTGTTTATTTTTCAACAAATATAGCCGTAAGTAAGGCAATATTCGCCTTAAGAAACGGTTAATAAATTGGTATGTAAACCGTAAACTTAAGCGTTTGTGGCTGTTTATTTTTCAACAAATATAGCCGTGAGTAAGGCAATATTCGCCTTAAGAAACGGTTAATAAATTAGTATGTAACAAAAAACATACCTGTCAGCAATCACTAATCGAACGTAATCACAAGTCTTATAATAACGTACGTGAGCGGCAAATATGAACGGTCTATGGCGGTTTTAGTCGGAATTTGGGGTGTAAAGAGCAGTAAACTTAAGCGTTTGTGGCTGTTTATTTTTCAACAAATATAGCCGTGAGTAAGGCAATATTCGCCTTAAGAAACGGTTAATAAATTAGTATGTAACAAAAAACATACCTGTCAGCAATCACTAATCGAACGTAATCACAAGTCTTATAATAACGTACGTGAGCGGCAAATATGAACGGTCTATGGCGATTTTAGTCGGAATTTGGGGTGTAAAGAGCCGTAAACTTAAGCGTTTGTGGCTGTTAATTTTTCAACAAATATAGCCGTGAGTAAGGCAATATTCGCCTTAAGAAACGGTTAATAAATTAGTATGTAACAAAAAACATACCTGTCAGAAATTACTAAACGAACGTAATCACAAATTTAATAATAACGTACGTGAGCGGCAAATATGAACGGTTTACGGCTATTTTAGTCTGAATTTGGGGTGAAAAGAGCCGTAAACTTAAGCGATCATGGCTGTTTATTTTTCAAGAAATATAGCCGTAAGTAAGGCGATATTCGCCTTAAGAAACGGTTAATAAATTAGTATGTAACAAAAAACATACCTGTCAGAAATTACTAAACGAACGTAATCACAAATTTTATAATAACGTACGTGAGCGGCAAATATGAACGGTCTATGGCAAATTTAGTTCGAATTTGGGGTGTAGAGCCGTAAACTTAAGCGATTGTGGCTCTTTATTTTTCAACAAATATAGCCATAAGTAAGGCAATATTCGCCTTAAGAAACGGTTAATAAATTAGTATGTAACAAAAAATATGCCCGTCAGCAATCACTAATTGAACGTAATCACAAGTCTTATAATAACGTACGTGAGCGGCAAATATGAACGGTTTATGGCGATTTTAGTCCAAATTTGGGGTGTAAAGAGTCGTAAACTTAAGCGATTGTGGCTGTTTATTTTTCAACAAATATAGCCGTTAGTAAGGCAATATTCGCCTTAAGAAACGGTTAATAAATTAGTATGTAACAAAAAACATACCTGTCAGAAATTACTAAACGAACGTAATCACAAATTTTATAATAACGTACGTGAGCGGCAAATACGAACGGTTTACGGCTATTTTAGTCTGAATTTGGGGTGAAAAGAGCCGTAAACTTAAGCGATTATAGCTGTTTATTTTTCAACAAATATAGCCGTAAGTAAGGCAATATTCGCCTTAAGAAACTGTTAATAAATTAGTGTGTAACAAAAATATGCCCGTCAGCATTCAATAATCGAACGTAATCACATGTCTTATAATAACGTAGTGAGCGGCAAATATGAACGGTTTATGGCAATTTTAGTCAGAATTTGGGGTGTAAAGAGCCGTAAACTTAAGCGATTGTGGCTGTTTATTTTTCAACAAATATAGCCGTTAGTAAGGCAATATTCGCCTTAAGAAACGGTTAATAAATTAGTATGTAACAAAAAACATACCTGTCAGAAATTACTAAACAAACGTCATCACAAATTTTATAATAACGTACGTGAGCGGCAAATACGAACGGTTTATGGTGATTTTAGTCTTATTTAAAGGTGTAAAGGGCTTTAAACTAAATAAAGTGATTATATCACAATGTCAAACTCTCCTTAACGCATTACTTTAGGCGAAAACTGTTATTTAAAACGCAACTATAGTTTCCTCATTAACACATCATCTAAGTTTTTGATCGTCGCACGGAAAATATGCACCACACGAGGAGATTTTGCAAGGACTCACCAGTGCTATATTGCTGTAAGTTACAATTTCTTAATTTTAAGTGTCTTAAAGCAATCACATTAATATTATAGATGCGAAAATCAGAGTCTGTGTATGTTTTTCATTCCTACACGCCGAAATACGGATGGACGGATTTGGATGAAATTTGGAAAGGAGATAGCCTACATCTTGTAATATATATATACTAATATACTATACTACTTTTCATCATCATTATTAGCTTTTACACATAATTTGATTTTTTACAAAAACCAACAACCGACTTCAAATTTCACGCATTCTTAAGGATAACTCAAAAATACGCGTCAGATCTTGATCAAATTTATATGGAACCACACGAGATGCACCAGCTTTCAAATAAAAAAGAATTATCCAAATCGGTTCAGGCGTCTTTGAGTAATCGGTGAACATATAAAAAAAAGGATCCGACGAATTCAGAACCTCCTCCTTTTTTGAAGTCGGTTATAAACCACAGGGCGTAGCTAGTATGAGTATAATAATTATAATAAATTAACTGGGCTATGGGGCTGAAAACAGCTGTAGGTATAATATAGCATTATAACTTATCTTTTGTTTGACTTGCTTCCCAACAGGCAGGAGCCTTCCAAACCAAAAGGAACGCTTCAGAAATATTATACAATACATAACTGAGGAAGTCGGAAAACCTTATTCAAAGAAAAGTGACAACGCCTTTTCGAAAACGGCGCTCTCCAAGCAAGTTAAGTGACCTATCATCTGATGTAGATTCAAGATGAACTACTCTAAAATAACACTAACTGAGATTATACACTCTAGTGATGGTAAGTTTCAATTGACTAATTTTATATTGAACTAGCTACTGCCCGCACCTTCGCCCGCGTTTTATCAGTATAAAAAATAGCCTCATGTTATTATAGGTTCCAAACTATACCCATACCAAATTTCAGCCCAATCGGTAGTAGTTTTTTCGTGAAAGAGTAACAAATATCCATCCATACATCCATCCTTACAAACTTTGACATTTATAATATTAGTAGGATTTTGTAATTTCTTGATAAATAAATTATTATTATATTTTCCGGCACAAACCTGCCCCAACTCATATAACTTTTAGCTAGCTTATATCTATTATTATATTCTGTAACTATATTATTTTCTGCATTATTTCAGATGATATCGAAAAAACAGACAATATTTCCCTTCTGGTACTTCCTTTGGTGATGGACATCACACCACTAAAAGGAAAAGGCGAGAAAAAGACGTCCAGGGCCGTAATTAGCAGCAGCTTTATTTTACGAGTGCCGTCTATTTCCGACTGAGAGGCCTCCATAGCAGATAATAGAAAAAAAAAAACAAAAAACCTATGTAACAAAACATAGTAAACTTAACGAAAACTTAGCCTATGAGAATTTTCTCGAGATCTTTCTTATTTACTCAACCTAAATTAAACATACAACCAACAAAATTCATTTTATACAAACTAATCTATGACACACCACATCAAATATATTGTATAATATTTTAGAAAGTAATATTATAATTATATACTTAAGTACCAACTTTGTCAATGCATCCTGATTTTATTATAGTAATAAAGGTTTAATTATTTAAACGATATTTTTTCAGTCTACTAACATCCTATTTCGCAAGACAACGATGGAGCTAAAAATTTAGGTAGATTATAAAATCAGATAAGGTCAAGCTTGGAATAAAGAATTGAATGTAGGTAGAGTTTCATATTTTTTATTTTATTTACAGAATTAACACTGAAGAAGCTTTCTAAGGACGAGTAACGCTTTATCTAAAGACAGGGCTAGCTGCGCTGGGTGAAGGCCGGATTAACTTTCTTACGGTTTAAACGTACGGTGAGTTATATTATGCCTTCTGACAACTGATAACGAAGTTACCTTAAGGCTTAATGAACTTGCTTACGGTTTAATTAAACGTCCAACAAGTTATATTATGCTTTCTTTTAAACAAGAACGGCGTACATACTGGTAAATAAACCTTCTGACCATTGGTAAAAATTTTCTGTAGGCATGGGTAACTTGCTTTACTATCATAAAAACATCGAGGCGCAGCGCAGACACAGGAATCGTATACTGCCAACGCACCTATATATGTGCCCAGTAGGCAGTATACGATTCCGGTATTAGGTACGGCCCGCCCCAAACCGTTGTCTGCGCAGCGCCTCAATGTTTTTATGATAGTAAAGCAAGTTACCCATGCCTACAGAAAAGTTTTACCAATGGTCAGAAGGTTTATTCACCAGTATGCAAGCCGTTCTTGTTTAAAAGAAAGCATAATATAACTTGCTGGACGTTTAATTAAACCGTAAGCAAGTTCATTAAGCCTTAACGTAACTTCGTTTTCAGCTGTCAGAAGGCATAATATAACTCACCGTACGTTCAATAAAACCGTAAGCAAGTTAATCCGGCCTTAACGTAACTGCGTTACCAGCCGTCGGAAGGGATAATATACCTCACCGTACGTTTAATTAAACTGTAAGCAAGTTAATCCGGCTTTAACGTAACTGCGTTACCAGCCGTCGGAAGGCATAATATACCTTACCGTACGTTTAATTAAACAGTAAACAAGTTATTCAAGCTTTCACGGAACTGCATTACCAGCCCTCAGAAGGCTTAATATATCTCACGGTACGTTTATTTTAACCGTAAGCAAGTTAATCAAGCCTTCATAGAACTTCGCTAAAAGCCGTCAGAAATGTTGAATTCGCCTTACGCTGGAAAGCGTATAACGCCTTACGTTTTAAGCGAGTACTGCCTTACGCTTAAAGCGAATAACGTCTTACGCTGGAAAGCTAATAACGCCTTTCGCTGGAAAGCTAATAACGCCTTACGCTGAAAGCGAATAACGACTTACGTTGGCAAGCTAATAACGCCTTACGCGGAAAGCGAATAACGACTCACGCTTGAAAGCTAATAACGCCTTACGCTGAAAGCGAATAACGCCTTACGCTGGAAAGCTAATAACGCCTTCTGCATTGGAAGGCGTTTTTAATCGTATTACGTTAAGCCTGTTTTTCGCCTTACTTCCAACGAATAACGCCTGACTTCCAACGAATGCAGCCTTACGCTGAAAGCTAATAAGGCCTTTAGCTGGAAAGCTAATAACGCCTTCTGAATTGGAAGGCGTTTTTGATCGTATTACGTTTAGCCTGTTTTTCGCCTTAATTCCAACGAAATTCTCTCTTATTACGGTGCTTTCAACTTTACATTTTTCTCAGTGTGGAGATAAGTGTTATTATATCAGAGTAGTAGTTTTGACACAAGGTTGTGGATGCATTACCAGAGTCGACGAGAAAAGTGCCTTGCCAGTTTTTAATATATAATAGTTGTGTCAAGGAAATTTTCAGTTCAGAAACGTGAATATTCGTAATTTACTAAGACTATTTATTTGTGTACTAGCTAACCCGCCAGCGACTACGCCCGCGCGGACTATGTTTAAAAATAGAAGAAATATCTGAAAAGAAAAAAGCTCGAAGATAGGAATAATAAATCAGATGGAAGGATAAATAAAACCTCCTACTTTCACTCGGACTTTTTGGTGGCTAAAAATGGTGAAAAAATCCTAAGTCTACGGAGCGAAAACGCTGTCCATAGACAGCGATGAAAGCGGCTTCCAACTTCCAACAAATCGTTATACATCCAATTTACACAAAACCTTTACAAATTATAGACTTAAACCTTCCTCATGAAACTCTTATCGATTGAAAACCGCTTGAAAATCCATACACACAGACAGACAGACGCGGCGGAGGACCTTGTTTTATAATACTCGTATCTCTATTTATAGAAAATACATATATATTATTAGATTTATATTTCAATTGATTGCATCGGTGACATCATATACAGACAACCATTAATAATATTCTAGCGTTTTAGAGCGAATATGAAATTACATTTATAAAAGATCAATATTTCCTAAAAAAAAAATCCGAAATATGATTTATTTTGTATTCAGTAGATGCCTAAAAACATTTCAGAGTAATTTCTCAATATCAGTCTCTTTGAAAATTCACACTTGGGCTCGCTCGATGCTATGATTCTTACAGTCTGAAGTGAAACTAACTCCATAATATCGTATCATGAAGCATTAAAAACAATAGACAAACGAAAAGACAAGCTAAGTGTAAGCTAAGTAAGTCCCGAAGCTTATACTAGTTTAATCATAACACTGGGTAGATGTCTTGCAAAACTTATAATTAGAAAACTCATCACCGAGCTGCTAAGTCGTCTTGGCGAAAACAAACATTTGAAACCACTAAACTCTCAAATTTAAAGGGTGTTTGGATTAGAAGGTATTTGGGTAGGATAATAGCTTCAATTCTATTGTTATATTATTCAGGCCTTATTAAAAATCTTTTGAGGTCTGTTAGTCTATTGTTAGAACTAGGAATTTTGGTAGCTTACCTTACATCAATGACTCAGATTACATAAGTAATGTTATAGAGTCGAAGATAAAATGGATCAATGTTTTAGTTTGTATTTATTTGAGATAACAAACAATTACACTGTTAGTCTAATTAAATTGATGTACTTATTTCATGTGGTCTATATGTGTAATCAACACCGTTATACTCATAAAGATATAAAAATAAAGAGCACAAAAGTTATAATAAGCAGTCAAGATACATATATTGTACATAAGACAAGGTACATAATAACAAATGTGTTCTTTCACTACAATCTCCCTGCCTGCGCGCAGGATTATCGCATTGGAAACTAAACTAAAGCCTACATACATGGTACACGCAATTTATTAATAGTTAAATAGGTCTCCTCTATGTTTGTGAAACTACTATAATATATCAATAAAATATATCAATAAAATATTTTTTACTTTTCCTTACTCTGCTACTTTAAAAATTTTATCAGTAAGAGGCGATAAGACCTCAAGCAAGTTGATAGATAGATATATAGATAATGTTTATTCAGTAAAACTTAAAATTAATAATATTGGTAAAAGGTAAAAGAATTGGCGGCCTTATCGCTTAAAGCGATTTCTTCCAGGCAACCAAAACATAGTGGGTGACAAATGAATAAAAACTTTAAAAAAAATTAAACAAAAATGTTCACAATACTATCAATCACGATATAATCTTCGATGAGGTTCGATTGTCTAAGGATATAATAGATATTTGTAAAAGAGGTTTCATGTGTTTGGAACAAAATACCAAACTACCTACCAAAGCCAGTAAAAGGTACGTAAATGGTTCCTTTATACTCCTCCTAAGTGTTATCAGAAAGTATGTTTTATGTATTTGCGCTAAGAATACAATTTACAGAAATTGCATCATATTTTGTTGGTAAAATTGCGAAATTTATGAGCGTCCTTAATACAGGCTCGACGATAAAATAACTGAGCAAAAGGTAATTTACTTAATCATTTCACCTCAATTTCACAAAGGTTGGATGATAGGAATAATCAAAGGGTCAAAAAGGGACGGGAGTTAAATGGTTGACATTTTATCTGAATTGGATATAAGGGCAACAAATTGAATAATTATCGTGCGTATTGTCCCGCCGTCATGTCGATAATCGGTCGGCTGACCCCTTCTCTATTGTTAGGTGCTGCCAGTTGGTACTTATTTAGAGAGACTGTGAAATAGTGACTTCCTCTTGGTTCTAATAGGAACTTCATGAAGCTGAATTAAAAACGATATTTGTTGATCTAAATTAAGTGAATAATTAATGGTGTCTACAATTAACTTACCTACTTATTATTTTAGATCTTGTACAATAAAGTAAGTCTGTAAAAATTATAAAAATTATGATATTACTATCATAATTTTTATTATTTTTTACAGACTAAGTTTTTTAGCATTTTTTTTTACTTTGCTATATAAAGACACTCTTAAACTCAGCTACTTACCACAAGTTTTTCACTGAGAATTAACGATAGTTAAAACTATAACTAATCAATAAAATGATGATAAAGAAAATGAAGAATGAAAAATAAATGTGTAAAGAATAAATAAATGAACCGATAAAATTATACGTGTAAGCTCACCTTAAATAACCAATAAGTCAAAGTGACGTCTAGTGCCCTTGGCTTTAATTGATCAGGTGCCATTTTAGAAAAAAAGCTGGGATGCCCTTCTATGCTTTTGCATGTAACGTAGACAAAAGGCTAAGCTGGCAAGCTATGGCTATACGGCGTGCAGATGCTACCGTTTAGCCATAGCTCTATCAATATGGAAGTAGGAAAAAAAAAAATAACATTATTTCCCGCGGCTTTTTACTCACTTTTTCGGGTAAAAAAATGTCTTTGTCCGGGTTTTTATCCATCTCCCAGCAAATTCTATTTTTGTACACGAATTTATCTAATCTTATTTAAAAAATAATAGATTCAGGCGTTACTTTGCGGAAATCCATTGCACCACCGCCAGTGATGTTGCCTCTCCGAGCTCCTTGGCGCGCGGAGCTCGGAGAGGCAACATCACTGGCGGGACTCTGTCGGTGTTGCTGTGCTTACCAATCTCAATGTCAAGGTCGAGTATTGTGGTGTCCTGAAGATGTCTCGTGGAGAGACGAAACTAGTAGACAACTTACTTTGATGAATACTATCAGAGAAGGTTATACGCGGAATTGTTACTAAATATTTCTTCATTCTAATATTGTGTAATCTTATTTATTATTTTATTGACTGTTTAATCTTGAAATTTATTTCATTTTGTGTATGTGCATAATGGACTATTTAATTATCTGAAATATATAAATACAATTACAACTTCTATTGAGATCTGTTTAGCTTTTTCGTCGTGAAAAGGTAACAGACAGAGACAAAATTACTTTCAAATTTATAATAATAAAGTAAGTAAAAACTTATGTTTGCCCATTGTTGGGTATAGCTATGGGCGTACTTCCAGTCCTAAAAGAGTCGCATCCAACTATTAGTATTACTTTTGATGCCATCCGACCATCGGTCGAAGGTATTATAGTTTCATCATCATCATCAGCCCATACACGTCCACTGCTGGACATAGGCCTCCCCAGTACGACGCCACAAATAGCGGTCCTGAGCCGTCTCCATCCATCGACTCCCTGCGACCGCTACGAAGTCGTCGGTCGCAGGGATCGTCAAAATAATTTCGAGGTGTTATCTATTAACGATTTACAAGCTAGTTACGCATAACGCTAACGCTTTCCTTTTCCATTTGTCTAATTTTACTACCTACGCCGTGAGTTCAAGCCGATTAATTTTAATTAGTGAACACGTCCCTTCTCCTCGGATTTCTTTTAGAATAGGGTTTGTTGATGTACTCGTAAAATAAAACGGGTGTATTAATTGAGGGTTGAAGAGCTCCTTAGGACTACACAATTCTAGTGAGAGACGAAAAGGTGGTTAGGAATTATCATGTGTTATTGAAGTTTACTAACCTAAACCATTCATGACTATTTTTTTTCTTGTTTCTTGAAGCAATTTAATCCATTGTCTTTATTAAAATGTGTTTGTAAAAAAAAGATAGATCGATATTATTACTTTATATATAAACACAACAATTTAAAAACTAAGTGACAAGTGACGTTCTTATCGCTCAACAGCGATCTCTACCAGACAACCGTCGTCGATGGATAGGATCATTGAATAGTACTAGAGGATATATGTGCTCATGTAGGGTTTATAAGTAAAATACTTTTAATAAATATTATACGTAAAATATACTGTATACATACATTTAACATATATATCTGTATAGGTAAATATTCACTTATTGTATACAATAGGGACTCAGATACGCGTTCAGGGACTACAGAAACGAAAAAAAAATCACCCAAAACGCAGAGCAAATGTAAAAAATAAGATTACCCCGAGAACATCGTTCCACGATAACGACTTCTTAGAAAACTTTGCAGGCTACACCGCTTGAAATTGGCGGAGGCAACCCACCGCGGAAGTAATACGGTATTAAATGTGTTCAAAATATGGAAAATTGCATGCTAATACAAGTGCCACTGGCAGCTTGCAACCGCATCGCATTCGACGGGATTTCATTAAACTAATCTCATCTGAGTATCTTTTGGCTGCAGGGGGAGCAAAGATACTGGAGCCATATTCATAACGAGGTCTACCCGCACGGAAATGAGTATAGCCGAGCATAGCGACGGCATTCTTTGAAGTTAGTTATTTTGTACTCCGCTAGTGTAAAAGTTTCGAAGAATATTTGGACGCTATTGCGGTAGCCTTGCTTTGTTATTATTATGCTTTATACTTGCTATAAAACTAAGATGTTATGCTTTTATTTCATAATGTGCATCTTTTTACACCTAAAATATGCTTCTTTTATAATACTTTTGCCACCGTCTACGATATAATGTCTAACTTGCGGAGATTCCACGCGCTTGCTACAAGATTTGGCTTCATCAGGCTATTCATACTCGTATGTAACTCATTTCATTTCCTAAATGTCTCTACTCAGCGCTTGATGATTTATTAATTCATTGTTGCAAATATTGTAGAATGAGAAACTTTTCGCTAGTTTTGTTATGGATCGACTAGAATTGTGAAACTTTACCTTGATAAACCAATTTGTTCTTAGGGCGAAAAGGGTTATTCAAAGTCTTGCAAGTATCTTTAGAACTATACCTTAACAACAACGACATGAGAATAAATATTATTCAGCTTTTTTTGTTGACCGTACATCAGTCATCCAAAAACACTACCAAAAACTTTTATTTCATATTCATTGTCGCCCCAAAAACAATTGAAATGTCGTTGTAAATTCATAACCCAGTATTCAATATTTCCATTGAATTTTAACGGGTATAAAACAATTCCGTAAAAGCATATTTTTCTTCCATACACGGTCCGCAAATTATGTTAACTGCTATAATCCACAAAGGGAGAGAAAATATAGCCAAGTGTTTGCGTAGGCCACTCACTACTTACGAGTACCTTTGTGGCGGGAGATGAACGATGTGCTCTTTTATGGACCTTTTGCCAGGTTTTTAATTATTTACTAGCTGACCCGGCAAACGTTGTTTTGCCATCGACCTCAGAGGGATGAAGATTATTACAGTACTAACTAATATCGCTATTATTTGAATTTTTTATGCCAAATCATTTAAAAAATGCTCAAAAATTCAACATTTTGGTGTGTAATTTATCACTGTGGGTATAAATATATATATATGTAGGTATTCAAAAATTGTTAACGACCTATTCTCAGACCTACATACGCAAATTAGAAAAATAGGTCAAGTCGTTTCAGAGGAGTTTATTTACAAACACTGTGACACGAGATTTTTATATATTATATAAGGAGATAAAGCGATTGGAGATACATATGTATATTTTCCTTTTATTTATAACCCAGTTTTATTGATACAATTTTTTATTTATATTTTAAATAGGGATATCAGTCTACCAGTCTTTTGTCGCTGAACCAATCTCTTTTTCGGTGCAGGGTCATGGAGGCAGAGACACCTAATTTTCACTACTTAGACACTTACCTCCTGGTTAATGATTCTTATTTCGGTTTGATTGCTCTAAACTTTTTTGTATTTGTAATAAATATAACTTCCTAGAACTCGATTTAACCCTATTCAAAATAAGAAAAAGAAAAGAATTTAATATTTGAAATCGGTTCACAAACCACGTAGGCCTTTTAGCTAACAGAATAGAGTGTGAATTGATTGGCTGGTCGTGCTCAGCAATATTTGACGTGGGAATGGTATTAAAAACCTCGATTCAGGTCCGCACGCGGCTGTTCGTTTGTGACGCATCGTGATTTTTACGGTCTGACGCCAGCGGATGTGAAATGTAATGTAGATCTTTCATTTTTTGATAAATTTGTGAAAATATTTTTGAGTGTTAATGTCGATTCGTACGTGCAATATTAATAAATTTATTAGTTTTTGAGAGCCAAAAAGATGTTTAGTCATTTACAGCACATATAAATATTTACAATGGCTAACTAATAAATTTATTGTACTATTCTAGCAGGGACGAGATAAACTTCATCCCTGTATTCAAGGAACATTTTCAAGGTTGTCTCGTAGAGATCGCTCTTGAGCGTAAGAATGCCCCTTGTCACTTACTTTTTAAGTTGTTTTGGTGTGCTTTTTTGCACACCAAAACATTTTCTATTTGTTTTGATAATTATGATTGTAATTAGTAATTACAAGATACATACAACGACTTTTACCGACAAGCCTATTTTTTGTGGTCATTGTAAAGTTCCTACGTAAGAAGCCGTACCCCAAAAAACTTCGTTATACGAGATTTGTTCTTTTGAAGTTATCTCAATTTAACTATGCCCACATAAACCAATTGAAAGCCGGCGCTGTTCATAACCAGAGAATAATTTAAGTAGGAACTAATTCAAATACCATGTACCTACCTAGGCAAATACTTTATGTCTGAAGAACGCATTCAAGCGAAAATGAGGCTACAGGTGATGATAGGTCAAATTACAATTACCTATTTAATCAGATGATAGACTGCCAGGACAGAGTTACACATAATGATATATCGTAGAGCTGCCGTTCAAAGTTCATTTTCGATTGATATAAAATGGACCAGAAAAAGCGGAGCCTCGCGCGTAGAGAAATATTTGTTTAGGCCCTTGCTCGGTCTATGCTCATTTTTTTACGGTTCCCTAAAAATATGATTTCAGCAGATATTGTAAGGCTTTTGTGTTATAGGTATAAAAAAATTGTAATGCGTGATTTATGATAAGTTTTTGCAAAAGCAATTATTAAATAGAAGACTGAAGATAAGACCATCTGATAAGGTAACATCACGAGCTTTTTAGAAACACGATGCTAGTAGGAGTAGAATTCGACTGGTAACCAAAGTAAGCTCAAGTTTTTACGTTTTCTAATTTGATCCTCAGTTCCTTGGTTGTACAAAGTTTATTCGCGACGAAAAGCAAAGGTGCGAAACAAATTCGAGGGTGTGATTTTACACGAGCTCCTCCAACGTTGCACGTAATGAAAGGTAAGGTTCCGCAAATGGAAGGATATTGCAGTTCTGTCGACAAGCTTTGATTAAGTACCTGCAAACTGCAATGGCGGGAAGAATTCTAGACTTACAGCTATGACGTTGCTTTGTTTGTGTTATTTAAAACGATATGAAACTGGCTTTGACCATACCGTAGAACGCGTTTTCTGCGGTAAAATAGCATATTACAATTCAGGGTGTTCTGTTCGTTTTTCTATGTATAATAAAAAAAAAATCTATCTATGTAATATATTGTATTATGTATATCAGTTATCTAGTACCCATAACACAAGCTCTGCTTAGCTTGGGGCTAGATAATGCTGTGTGAATTGTCCAACATTATTTATTTATTTATATAAATTAATCAAGGTGTAGAACAACACTTATGAATAATGTCAACAAGATCCATTTGGTACTTTTAGCGTGAAGAGTTGTTACCTCTTAACATACATCGATACATCTAAGCAGTCAAACTTTCATATTTTCAATATTCCATAATATATTATTAGGTAAGGATGACTATCAACCCGTTTTTTATCGACTTCGATATGAACTCTTTCAATTTAGGAAATGGACATCGATGGCAAGATTCCCGTCTTATTCATATATTAATTCTTTTGAGAAATGAAATTTGAAACCGCTTATAAGCCTCGGTAAATATTTGCAGAGACACTAAAAATACTGCGTGGACCAATAAGTTCGCACCTATCCCTATCGATTACTATATTATATCGAGGGAATGGCATCAGTGAAATGAATCTAGAAAGGATTGGCATCATCCATCATATCACGTCGGCCTACATCACTGCAATCTTTCCATCTCAATCCAATATCATGTTCGAAGTGTTCGCGGATCCAATAATAAATGTTTGTATTCGTTTGTACGAGCTTTGCACAGTACTGTCACAGTAGATGCAGTAAAGAAAGTATTGTGAGTGATGGTCTGGTTTATATTTATAGTAGTGTAGAAACTTTAAACTGCTTCAGCACGTCGGTACTTTGTCGATAAGTACCGTACGTCTTTTTCATTATGGAATTCTTTCGTTCTTCTTTTTCGTTATGAAAAACAATACCGTTGTGTGGAAACAGGACGTGTGGAAAGTTGTTTTTCGAGCTTGGCTGACGCTCTATCGCGCGTCTGCAAAGACTGTTTGTTGGTATCGTGGTTGCATGTTTTACTGCTGTAATGAGGTTTAAATCTTGGGTCGGGACAAAATAGTGACGAAAAAATCGAAATAGCAGCAAGTTATTTGGATTTTAAAGTCAAGGAGTCAGGAAGTAGGCGGTGCACCCGGGCTCGGAAACCACATTTAGCCGTTGAGTCGAGTCTGACCTCTCCCTGCTTGTTTCGGTCTGCCATTCTATCCGATTATTATGAGGGTGTTGAACTATAGAGTGCACCTGTGTTTACGCACAAACTTGTGGATTATAATATGTCACTGATGAGACTGGCCTCCAAGGCCGAAATTCTGCTAGGAGGGCATCATCATCATTTGTGTCTCGGATGGATATAATCGGTACAGGCGCGTGGAGGTGGACGCTTACCTACTGTTGATAACTAGGCTGTGTTCGAAGCTACGATGTCAAAGCGTTGTTTTATTGGTGCGGAGAATTTGATGGATCTAGAGGCAATCTGTTTTTGTTTAGCCGTAACGATAGTTTGACCGCTAACGGAATAGTGCACAAGTTACATTTTATGCTATTGGCATTAGGTACTTTAGTTTCCTTTTTCCGTATTGTGAAACGGATTTCGTCGTTATTGTATACAGCGACGGATAAAGTCGTGTTTTGTTTATTCTGTTGTTTTTACCCGACTACGAGCCGAGCCCGAGCCGAAAAACAGGGTCGTGGTTGCTTATTATTAATGCAAACCTTTAAAACAAGATCCTTTAAACAAGTACGTACGATTATAATATCAATACGAACGGATTATCACGATTTTACTACGTACCTTCTTGCGAGTTTGGCATTAAAAAGAATATGAAGAAATACAGACATTAAATGATAGAGGAAGTTCGCCGGTTTAAGTCCCGCTGAAACTGGTATATTTTTGGGATATCTATTTTCTTTGAGATTACCCCGAGGGCTTACGCACTATAATAAATAACAAAAACCTATGAAGAAATAAATCAGGATTTTTTTATTGGCTCAATTTCCTCATAGCAATGTCCGTTATCAGTTTTCAGTCCGTTTGCCAAGAATATAAAGGAATTAAATTATTTGAGAGACGTTACTATATATTTACATATGTGATGATGAATTATTCCATTAGTTTTGTGAGTAATAAAATTATAACAAAGGCAGCGTGGATGTAAGTAACAGTGTAGTAACTTCGTGGTTCGCATTTCGATAAAGATATTCGCGAGCCTTTTTTACGAAGAATACAGACAAAACGCTAAAGAAAATTTAGCCGCTTTTTTAACCGGCGAAAAACAAGAAGGAGGAGGTTCTCTGTACAGCTGTATGTTCGCCGATTTCTTCGTCAATTATTGACAGATTTGGAAAATTAATCACTATTGTATCTATACAAAATTATTTCGAAGTGGTCCCATAAAAGAAGGAGGAATGAAAAGGAGAAAAAAATTCCGGAGCTTTTGTCTCGAACAATGTAAGAAACTTAATGAATAATGTAACTAAAAACAATAATATATATTTTTTATGTTTGAGCCATGTATGCCCTGCGTACTATGACCGCGTTATAGCAATGAGATTCGTTTGTGACATTGGTCTTTAAACATTTATTGGGTATTGACGATCATATAACGGGTTTATCGCGAACCTTGTGTTATTATTACCCCTACGTTTCGATTGAGTTGCAGTGACCATGGTCACGGGGCAACACACATGTGAATAGGTAGGTTCTATTAGTCAGATTTATACAGGTATACAACGAGTTCGGGGAGTTACGATTTTACGCTACTGGTAACACCAGAAAACCAGATTCGACTTCTCATTCGCCGATGGTGTCGATGACGTTGCCTTGAGTCAACCACGTGACCATCGTGTCTCGGAAGAGCATACTTTGTTTTCTTATACCATGAGTCAGCTAAACATTTTTTATAACCTGTTGTATGGAGTTGGTGAGCATTAATGATTTAAGACAGCTTCTCATGCGTACAATGTCGAATGAAGTCTTTTTATGTACGTAAACGTACACATAAAGACTTTTTCAGATTTGGACCTCTGCTTCCTTTGTAAATGCGCCTTTACCAGCAATATAAGATAATACGCGGCGCGAATCATAACGAGTAGACTTAACAGGATTACGCTGATGAAAATGTATCGCCAACTGTGTAAGAACTTGCTCTGCTCCTCTGAATTATTGTCAGGTAGGCGCTCTGGATTTTTGTAGTTTGAAGTTGGTAATGTTAGCTTAGTAGGGTAGATATTTCCTAAGGATATTTTGGAAAATGTATATAGCATAGGGCCGTGGGGCGTAGAATATTGACCCTTCCAACTCAACCCGTGGATGTCGTAAGAGCCGACTAAGGGAACCTACCAGAGGGAGGGCAGCAGCTTCCTACTGTGTACTACCAACACCTTACTGCGATCACCAATCCGCCTGCAAGGCCTGGTGATTATGGCAACCCCCTCCCCCCATATGATGGTAACAATTAGAATTCGTGGCGTCGTTTGGGGGAGGCCTATGTTCAGCAGTGGACGTGTACGGGCTGATGATGATGATGATGAGCCCCAAGCTAAGCAGAGCTTATGCTATGGGTGTTAGATAACCGATATATCAGGTACAATATACTACAAATAGATAATTTTTATTCTTTTTTGTGAGATCCATTCCTATACTTAGCTATTATTATTTTTTTTGTACTGACTCTATATGACATGTTTTTACTAAATACTTAAGATAAAATTATTTTTTCATTGGATTTATTAACTACTTAACTATTCTTGTACATAATAATGTCGTAAGCCTGACCGTGGCAAACTAGAGATGTACATAAACATAATATTATATAAGACCAATGTAATGTTACCACCTAGTTATACAACAATAAATTCATTTATCATTCGATAGTCAAAGATTTTTTATTGGGAAATGCAGTAAGCGGTCTCTTCCGACTAGTATTGATATGGATCAGTCGAGCTACCTGTAGATTATTAGTAACAGCCTGCAGTTAGCTCAATTAAATAAATATCTAAATAATGAATACATAATGCTGGATATACCACATTCCACACAGCATCATCTAGCCCCAGGCTAAGCAGAGCTTGTGTTATGGATACTGGATACATTTTGACTGATATACTACTTAGGAGAATACATTGCATAGATATATATTTTTAGTATACATAGAAAATACCCAGAACATTTGGAACAAATATTTGCAAATCGTACAAAAATTTGTCCCAAGGTGGGAATCGAAACCGAAACCTCCAGCGTGTCAGGGTGGACCTTCGCCAGCCGCGCCACATCGGTCGTGAAAATTGTTGTCGTCAAATTGTTTTAATAGTAAATTGTACATAGTTATAATTTGTTTCAATTATTTGGTTGTAATTTTCACTGTAGATAAAGATCATTTTCTATTATACATAAAAACACCCAAAATACTAGCAACAAATACATAGACGACCGATGTGGCACGGTGGGCGAAGGTCCGCCTAGGAAGCAGTTGGTTGCGGGTTCGATTCCTGCCTCGGGACAAATATTTCTGCGATCTGCAAATATTTGTTCAGGGTGTCGTTTTTCTATGTATTATGTATATCAGTTATCTAGTACCCATAACACAAGCTCTGCTTAGCTTGGGGCTAGATAATGCTGTGTGAATTTTCCAGCATTATTTTCCTATCATCCAAAAATTTTAATATTTACTCGGTGATCGATTAGTGAACAACTTATTTTTAAGAAAATAAAAATAAATATTTGCAGATCATACAGAGTGAACAAACAATTGTCCCGAGGCGGAGTCAAACCCACTAGGTATCTCATGCCTCATAGAGGACGTCATGTGGGGTATCCTGCGGTGCAAAATATGCACTGGAAAGTGCAATATTCTGATAAAATGCTCTAGTGGACTTGTCCCTCGTTCTTTATGAAAAAACAGAATTGAAACCGTCTGGTTTCAATTTCAATTCATTGTTTGTAAAAACTCATTTTGTGGATGACTTAGTGATCTTTTCTCACAACTTCGACGACGTCTACCTACTTATTTATATCGCCACGAGACATCCTCTTGATGAGATCCACACAGCATCATCTAGCCTCAAGGTATGTAAACAGAACTTGTGTTATGGGTACTAGATGACTGATATACATAATACAATAATATTACATACAAAGATATTTTTTGGTATACATAGAAATACCCAGAACACCCGGAACAATTTGCAGATTATACAAACATTTGTCCCAAGGCGGGAATCGAACCCGCAAATGTCGAAGGCGGAACTTCGCCTGCTGCGCTATATCGGTCATCAATGAGTGAATGTTTGCCACTTGTGTTTACTCAAAGAGGTAGATAAATTAGTCCCCAAGTTTACAACCCCAATTCGGGTTATGATTTTAACTACAAAACACAATATTGTAAAAAAAAGACTACGATGCCTTTTGTATTAATGTAAACATGAGAGGAGATCAACCAATGAATTAAACAATGTAGTAAACTAATATCGTAGGCAATCTAACAAGAGCCGGGATTAAGAAAGGAAAAGAAAAACCAAAGCCAGCTTTACTTTTCAGTAGATATCTCTAAACGCTATGAATAATGTATTCACTTTATGAATTTAAGTTTCAGCGGAGCAAAGTTACCTAAGTCATTTTCACTTCATACTGTCTCTTTTGAACCGAATCTTTGCAGGTAATTTGACTAAATTGTGTTGGAAATAAGGTTCAAAATGTGAAATTTATGAAATCTACAAATTTTAGACAGCGTTTATTCCACCGACGACTACGCCTCAAATTTTACGGTCGAGTTAACAATACCGTAATACGTTTATAGAAGTTCGACAAAATTAATAGATCGTGATTTTCGGGAGATATTCTGTAAGTTGATATTCATATTTTAAATTTAATGGAGTGAACGAAACGAACCAAATTGTCAGTGGCAGCATATGTACGTATGGTGAAATATGTGGGACGAATCGGACAATAATATTTTAAAGTCTTTGATATCCCGTTCGTCCCACTACCTACATTGGTGGGACGAACGGGACATAATTTTAATCAGACTATTAATATCCCATTCGTTCCACTGGTGGGACGAAGCAGGTGGGACGAACGGGACATCTCGGTCACTTCGAGCATAACTTTGTTGATCCACGTGACGTGACATTTGATAATTGTACAGATGAGACGTGTCAAATATGCTGGTAGCTTAGTGAGGCCAAATCTATCAAGGGTTTTTTTAAGACAAAGGGTTCCAAAGGGGGTAAAATCAATCAACATATCAGCCTATACACGTCCACAGCTGGACATAGGAATCCCCCATACGACGCCACGAATAGCGGTCCTGAGCCGCCTCCATCCATCGACTCGCTGCGACCGCTATGATGTCGTCGGTCCATCGAGTGGACGGTCTCCCATGTAGGGGGATTTGCCATAATCACCATGCTTGGCAGACCGATTGGTGATCGCAGTGTTGGTGTTGTAAAATACTCAGAAGGAAGCTGCAGCCCTTCCTCTGGTTCCCTTAGTCGGCTCTTACGACATCCACGGATTGAGTTGGGGGGTCGGCCACAAAATCGATCAATTAAATCAAATTTGGTCTCATATGAAAGGCGTTCTTTAGTACATTTCTAATAGTATATAATAACACCTATAAATAACACCTAACAGGCTAAAGGTTTCTTCGTCGCTTCTTTACTTTAGTCTACATACCGAAGCGACCGAAATCAAAATATCACTTTATTTCTATATCAGTGTTTAATTTTAAGAATTTGACCTTTTCTAAGTGTACATTTATTGTATTTACGGAAATAAAGAAACTTTGACTTTGAGTAAAAAAATTTTTTTGTTTTTGTAAGCGACCAAAACCTCTATGGTACCTTCATCCCGTTGACCTAGAATTATGAAATTTGGCAAGAAACAAGGTCTTATAATTACAGAACCCTCGGTGCGCGAGTCCAACTCGTACTTGACGTTTTTTTGTCGATGTTCTCCCTTTGCGTAAAGCGTGCTCTACATCATTTTATTGCAAGCTTTTTTATAGTTTCACCTGTGCGGTGTCTGTAAACAAATCTTGCAAGTTAAATGCTACTAATATTATAAATGTCAAAGTTTGTATGGATAGATGTATGGATATTTGTTACTCTTTCACGCAAAAACTACTGAACCGATTAGGCTGAAATTTGGTATGGGTATAGTTTGGGACCTGGAATAACATATAGGCAATTTTTTATCCCGATAAAACGCGGGCGAAGGCGCGGGCAGCAGCTAGTGAATGATAATTGAGTTTAAATTTGGATACAAATGTAAATCAGAGTTGATTGGATGATGGAGCCGGATGGTGGCCATGTGAACTCTGTAATGATCGATTTTGGGCCATATCAAAATGAATCTCTTGACATGTATCAGAGAACTTACTTGTTTTAACAAAATATTTATTTATCGAGTCATATCATGGTTTGCTGGAAAATTAGGTAAGTAATTTTTTTTGGTTTAAGCTCGCGTTTGCCATGAATATTACGTATATTTTACTGTGCAATAAAGAATTAGGTTCCTCTGAGTGTAGAAGGCTCTATGTCAAACTGTTGATATCTTGATGACGATGATGTATTTGTATTTATTTATTTCCACCGTAGGTACACATGTTACACTTGATGTCGTTAATTCTATCTATCTTATAATATTCACATAAACTTTTCACATAGGAAACACTATAGGGGATTGTACAAAGAAAAACAGACAAACATGACACTTCGTGCTTGAAATTTACCAAATAACAAATTGTTGGCTTTAAGAGGTCAAAAATCAAAGAAGAATAAATTTTCAAAATAAAATAAATAATAATTTTATTAAAGGGTATGTCAAAGTGCTGCTGGCGTAGTCAAACTAAACTAAACATAACGTATAATAATCTTACATACATGTGGGTAGATGTCTGTTGATGACGCTGATAGCCCAATCAGTGATCAAACAGAACACAGGAGGCGTCGTGCTCGCGTATTATTCTGCAGTTAGGCAGACAGGCTGCATCAGTGAGCACCTAATTGCTAAAGCGTTCACGGGCCGTGGATGCCAAAGTATTCGAGACAGACTGATGGCGCAGCTCATAACGTACGGTTAGTTCAGTTCGAAGGACAAAACGAACTGAAGGCGCACTTTTGATTTTGCAGATCTGCAAACGTATCGTTGTAATACACAAATACCCACAGCCGCGGCGGAGGTTTAAAACATATGCTTGAGATTAACTCACAATGTTTTATTGGAGGAGATGTGCTGTTGCGAATATTCTCCTTTTATTATATTTATTGATTGATTTCGTGATTTTCGTGGATTTTAATCATGGCCATCTTGATTTTGGTTGTGTAGAATTGAATGAATGAGTGAGTGAGTGAAGGCAAGAGTGAATGGCGGTCCATCCAGTAGATATTCGGATATTACTTGTGTTGTTTCCCTTACACATATAATTCAGTAAAAATAATGTTTCTTAGTCTTGTTTGTGAATTATGAAACGAGAAAAAGTATCTTAAAGAAGTAATAAAGCGTTGCCAAAGATTCATTATAAGAATTATAAACTGATCATATATTATCCCTTTATTTTTCTTTTTTTAAGATCTTCCAATTTATTATACATGTCAAAGTTTGTATGGATGGATGTATGGATATTTATTACACTTTCACGCAAACTACTGAAGTAAAATAAATAAATAAAATAATAATAATCTAAAAAATTTACTGTTCCTAGTCAATTTAATAGCATATTGTGTAAGTGATGCCTAGTAAAGAGTCACCAACGCAGACACCTAAATGATTTTATTCATTATATCCCAAGAAAAACAGAACGACGCAATTGGAGACGGTAAAAAAGTGCCATATACTTAAACACTAATAAATTCTTTCCTTAGTGATAAAACACAAAGAATTCATGGTAGGTACCGGGAGCGTCTCGTCTTCCAATTAGTACTAAGAACAAGATTTGTTCTTAAAGCACCCTAATAAAAATACATAAGTATCTATTATCTAAATCAATAATAAAAATAAATAATGTTGGACAATCCACACAGCATCATCTAGCCCCAAGCTAAGCAGAGCTTGTGTTATGGGTGCTAGATGATGACTGATATACATAATATATGAGGAACATAAATAACTATTTTTTATAACATAACTAGTTGCTGCCCGCGCCTTCGCCCGCATTTTATAGGGATAAAAAATAGCCGATATTTCATTCCAGGTCCCAAACTATAACTATACCATATTTAAGCCCAGTCAGTTCAGTAGTTATTGCGTGAAAGAGGAACACAAATCCATACATCCTTACAAACTTTGATGTTTATAATAATCATCTCTTCCCTTCTAGCCCTTCTTCTGGTAGGTTCTGGTATGTTTATAATATTAGTAGGATAATGGTATTTTGACCTCCGCCTTTGACCGTCTAGCTAGTTAGGTTTTTTGCGTAAAGGACTGAAAAGATTGATCCATGAATGTGAATGGTTAGGTTATCTAGATACCTAAGTACATGCTAAGTATATGTATGGCGGGCGAAGATCCGCCTGCGACGCAGAAGGTTGCGGGTTCGATTCCCCTTGGGACAAATGTTTTTGTTATTGTGTTGAAATCGTAAATTTTTAGGATATCAGTTAATTTCTTTTACATAGTCTTGCTACATATTTTTTTTTGAAACTATTTGACTATAAAACTGTTACAAAAAATTGTATGGACTAAGGGAAAGACATTCCCTCGAACGTTGGTGTTCTTCTAACACAAACTAGGTTCGTAGTTAACCCCTTAAATTCATAATGTTTTTTTCTGATACTTCTAAAACTATCTCCTAACTTCCTAACGACACCTAGGTCGATATTCGGGTGTGCTCAGGAACAAAACTTAGAAACGTGGTAAGGGTCGGCGAAGCCAACCTTGTTACGACCGAAGACAATTTTCTCTTTGGAGCTTCCACAAATGTGATTACCTAGCTAACGGGCTTCATGTTAAAACTTTTATAATTGCGTTCTACAAGTTTTAGGCTATGTAAATCTAAATTTGATATTTTTTAAATTTTATATACGCTTATCGTTCTTTATCTGCGGTGAGCAATACTGTAGTTTAATATTTAGAGTTACCAAGGGAACCTTAACATGAAGTTATATGTAAACTCCCGCTCAGTTTTATTCCAATTTTTGTTGGCTGCAATAAAGTTTACTACTGGGTTTATATTTTAAAGTTCCTTTGATAATCCTGTTGTAAAATGAAAAGAGCATTAACTTTCCCAATTTTCGTCTTTAATAATTTTATCGGAGTTACGGACACAATTTATCCTTCATTGTTAGTGTTGAGAACACTAACAATGGAGGACGTTTAAATATAAACATTATGTATAACTTTTTAATGTATAAAATAACATGTGTTATAAAATACCATGCAAGTATTGTATTTATATCCAAGTCATCTTGTAAAACCTTTTTAAGAATATGGTCTCTATAAATTATATCATCGACATGAGCTAACTCGTGACAACACAATTTTTCTTTACAAAGAGTACTTTATTAGCAAAAAAAATTACTATCAAATAACAGAAACAACGGAACTAGTATTTTAAAATTATTGAAAAAAATGCAGACTGTTGCAAATTTACATATGAAAGGGTTTATTAACATGCAGTAAACGATATTGTTTGGTACTCCAAGGTTTGTAGCACGATTGCAGAGAGGAGGACATTTGTAACGAAATGCAAACATGCCTAACGGCATATGGCTAACGGGGCCGGGTAAAAGCTAGCCTAGGCTGCTAAATATTAGCCATGCCTAGAAGCAAACTGAAAATAAACGTTTGATTTGTATCAAACATTTTATTTGATGGATTTTTCCAATAAAAGAAAATCCATCTAGGGTAAAGTTGTGAAAAAGAGTTTTATGTGCCGATGGTTAAAAGTATAAAATTTTGTACAAATAAAATTGCTTGCCAGAAGCGAGTAATTTATAAAATGCAATCACTCTGCCGCTATAAAACCAATAATTCGAAATAAAATGTAGGACCTCTATCGGTAGAATTTTAAAACGAATGCCCTAGTATTTCCTCTCGCTCCGAGCCAGTGAAGAATTTATCAATCGCATTCCTCGATTCATTTAATCAATACAATAGTAATCGCAGATAAATAGCTTTCGTTCGGAAAAACAATTTTTTTCGGAGCACCCTTCAGGTTCAGGAATAGGTGACGGAAAGATATGGCATTGTTATCAGATGTTTCCCGCCGAAATGCGGTAACCCGTACGATATATGAGGTTAGATTTTTTTGTTTTTATCAGTAGATATTGAAACGCACAATTCCCGTACCAGTCGCATCCTACATTACTAAAAACACCGATCTTGATAATTTTTGCAAAAAATAGGTCATGTGAAAGGTCCGGTTCCATTCGAAAAAAAAAATAGAGCAGATTCATTACTCGCATATCGTGGTGGGTTATTAAGTTCCGGTAGTCGCAAAAATACTTTTTATATTTCACTGTAAGCTCTTCCATGCGAAAGCTCTATCTAAATTTTAGTAACTTCATGGCTTCACTACAAAAATGCTATTACGGACCCTTTGCCTAAGAGCACTCCGCTTGCCGACGTTTCAATCCAATTGAACGTGCCTTCGCAATGTACCCGCTGTACAGGGCTCTTCGGAGAAAAACGTCCACATGCCCGCATTGGATGCAACGTAGGAATTTCATAATTTATCATAATTTCTAATGATGTCCTCCTAGCCAAATTTCAGGCCAGTCGCAATGAAGATTAGTAATTTGCGCAGGAAATATTATAGTGCACAAGTGTGCCGGAAATACAGGTGCCCTATCCCCTCGCCGGGATGTAACACCACCAACCTGATTCCGAGCTGCCACTGTACATATTTGTAGTTAGAAAAATCCCAAAAACAATTTCGGCCCGACCAGGAATTTGAACCCGGGACATTATAACCGTAACAAATCATCGAATTTATAATATCTATCTAATGGAACCCGAAACGATGGGATACAAAAATAGCTTAGTAAGAATATTTTATAAAGCTATTTTTGCAATGCAAAATGCAAATGTTTATTCGTATGATTGCAGACACATAGATAAAAAGACAAGACAAATTTTGGTATAAAGGTTTTGTTGACGGACTTCTACTGAAAACTTAATGTAAACATATATTGTTATCAGCTTGGTTGCCGCTAATGAAGTGATATGAAAAGTTACGCGTCCAGAATACGAATAATTTTCTTTACATATACAGATACAAAGCAAACTTGTGGACGTTAACTTCGAATCCTTAATTTATAATTTTTTCAACATATTTGTTGGAAAAATTTGAGTTTCCTACACGTACTTTAGAGACGTTTGTTATATTGTTGTATATCGGGAGTTAACAAGCGGTGGACCTTTATAAACACATGTAATTAATATTTTTTGATTTTACAGTGCTTACTTAGGATTTTCGACACGTCGATTACTTGAACTCGTGGTGCAACGCAATGGCGCATTCCCGAATTGAAGGAAGATTGCTTTCTAAGGCGGTAAAATGAATCTCTTTAATGTGTGGCTAAGCGCGAGAATGGCTGGACTAAATTAGTTAAATTTAATTTTTAAATCCCTTCAAGCCCAGGGAAGAATCTTATGATGGAGAAGAATGGCTGAACGTATCTTAATGAAATTTGGCAGGGAGGTAAACGGTATCTAGAGAACGGAAATAGGCTACTTGAAAAACGCTTGCGAAGCCGCGTGCAAAAGCTAGTTTTCAATAAAATCTCTTCGGTCTCTTGCGATTGGATCCAATAATGCCCAATTCACATTTTTTCTTAGAATACTATTGGACAAATTCTCCCTTGATTATATTTGTCTGTGGGCTGGGGTGAAGATATACTTTCTAGAAAATCTTTCATTCTTTCCTCAGTTGGATCTCGATATATTTCGTCCTGTAGATTAGATTGTGAGATTTAAGATTTAGGTCGACGGGTAATGCGTTGGGCCCAAACCTTTTCTTGTAGGGAACAACTAGCGTAGCTATACATCATGCAGGAATTTCGACCGGTAGGTAAAGTTTTGTATTGTGTTATATTCCTTGGAGGACTGGAGAGATGGATATCCCGCCATTTATCCTAGGGACATTGTAAGTTCTGATTTGTATGTGATGTGGTAGGTAGAAAACGTGTAGTTACTATCGTAATTCACTAAGTGTAAATCCGTGTTTCAGATGGTAGATAGGATTAGTTGGTAGGTACGTTCAGAACACATGTAGGTATAATTATGTATAAATTTGTAAATCTTCTGTATCTATATTTTATATGTAGGTATATGTATATACAAATCTCGTGTCACAGTGTTTGTAACCAAACTCCTCCGAAATGACTTGACCGATTTTATGATTTTTTTATGTATATTCGGTAGATCTAAGATTAGGTTGTTAACAATCTTTTATACACGTGATAATAAGGGTGGCACACCCCAATATTTTATTTTTAACTAGCTGCTGCCAGCGCCTTCGCCCGTGTTTTATCGGAATAAAAATAAAAATTGCCTATATGTTATTCCAGGCCCCAAACTATACCCATACCAAATTTCAGCCTAATCGGTTCCGTAGTTTTTGCGTGAAAGAGTAACAAATATCCATACATCCATCCATAGAAACTTTGACATTTATAATATTAGTAGCATAGGATAGTAGGATTTTTTGTATAATCTTTTCCAACCACCCAGTAATCAGCAGAGTTACTTATTTTGACAAAGTTTTTAATAAAATTGTATTTTTAAAAGCATTGAATTCGCGCCCTGTTTGTGAAATAGTCTATCCATACATTTATGAACTAGTTTAGGTGTGATTATTTGGATGTTTGGAGTCCATACAAAGCAAGTACAAACTATTATCGTAAGAACGGATGCTCTTCTCTGTATTGAATATTTTCCATTTTCCAAAAACAGTCGATAAAAAACTATTCCGAGAGAACTATAGCCACCATCCATCAACTGAGTAAGCCGGCAATACATTTCAGAAAACAAAATACGCTGAGTGCGAACCAAACAGCGATAAATTATTGGCGCGGCATCGTTCCATGCGCTAATTATTATTTCATTGAATTATTCCTTTATAAGCTTTGCCGTTGAACGTGTCACTAATTTACAACCAGAATTGATTTTAATAATTAAAATAGGGTAATTAAAATGGAGGGAATCGCGACTATTTTGTGCTGGAAACCCTAAATAATTTTTGATGATCTTTAATATCGAGAAAAATCACAATTCACAAACTTTTGGTTTTATAATATTACTTGGAATTGTTAGCAATGTCAGCCCCCCAAGCGTGGCAAGTTTTTGTTTAGCTAGAAGAGTGAAGAATGCGTCCATAGCGTACATTTTTGAAATTGAATTCAAATACTTATATTACCCAAATACATGGGAGACCATCCACTCGATGGACCGACGACATCGTAGCGGTCGCAGGGAGTCGTTGGATGGAGGCGGCTCAGGACCACTATTTGTGGCGTCGTATGGGGGAGGCCTATGTCCAGTGGACGTGTATGGGCTGATATGATGACTTATATTACGCATTGGATGACGATACGCTGCAATTTTTGTCTATTGATATACCTTGATTACCTCTATAGATATCACGGGGATTGTTGTCTAGGGTAGAATAGAGAATGACATACCATCATCATACAATTATTGAAGTTGAAGGAATGAATTTTGTTTCAATATTGCGCATTCGGCGATGTGACGTAATTTTTCTCTATACTGCCCTAGACAACAATCCTCGTGCTTAGCCTACAGGTTAAAGATACATTATAAATGTCAACGGATTAACAACGAACCTATTTTGTGTAGAAAGAACACCAACGTGTACTGTAGTGTACCTATAAAAGATCATTGGCGGTGAGAACGCAGGTCTATGCTAGTGAAAGCTGTCCGTATACGTCAACCCCAATTCTATTAGCATTGGATACTGAATGTGATAGGATTAAGTTGGGTTTATCGGGTTTATCTGACTATCTTTGCGGAAAAATGTCACAAACAATAATGGCCACAAGCGAACGCGAACTCGCGAAAATGCTAGCGGAAAACTTAGGGAGTTTGTATGATTTTCAAAATGTCCTGGATAATGCTTTTTTTTATTTGCTTAGGATGGCTTTAGTGTCACAGCGGCCATGGTAGGCCTGTTGTGATCGCCACTTCGAGTGTTCACCCTTGGAAGCTGCGGCGTTTATAGTTCGCCACTTACCCTTGTAGCTGCGAGGAACTGTAGGATTTTCTTCGGGGTGGTGTCTCGTAGCTCGTCTGGGCTGAGCAGGTGCTTGCCCAGATGAGTGCTACGTTTTTGCATCAGTGCTCCACACTCTCCTAGCAGATAGAGGGGCGTTTCATCCGCCTCCTCACAGAGTCTGCAGGATTTTGTGTCGCATATTCCCAAATTGGATAATACTTCATATAATCTCGATCATTTAATATCATCAGTGCCACACATTGTGATTTGATTACCTAAGCTACAAAATATATGGATTCTGTTTATACGGAGAATTTTTACTGCACAAAACATAGCGCCCTTTTCGAATTATATTTGTAGTGAACACAAGCACAAGTGTTCGGTCGTAAACGGCCGCTAAAACTTTGAAGGTTAAAAAGGGCCCACAAAAATCGAGGTCGAGGCGGTGTTAGCCACGGGCGCTATAAAACGAAGGCAATTTCCTAAATAGGGCTTGTGAGGATTTCCCTAATGTTGGACAAAAAATGGATTGTCGCAAGAGATATAAGTTTCCAGTGGTTGGGATGTCAACACGTTTCGTGTTAACTTTTTCAAGTGGATAAATGTAATTTTGCAAAGTGTTGTAAAGTGGCTTTTAATAGCTGACTTGGTGGCTATCCCAGTTTTGGGTAATTTTCAACGCTATTTTGAGGATTTGGGCTGGATAGGGTCAGGTTAGGAAGGGGTATTCACTCCTTTACGAGATGTAGTCAGTGTCGATGCTTGTGCTTGAAGCTATTTCAGAATTTTTATAAATTTTAAATTCTTTATTGACAAAGAAAATAACAATCAAATAATATAAAGAAATTAAACTAGTATTTACAATTGAAACAATTGAGCTAACTGCAGACTGTTGCAAACAATCTACAGATAGCTCAACTGGTCCATATCAATACCAGTCGGAAGCGTCCCCAAGACGCTGGCTGCATTGCCCCGCTGTATGGCAATGCTAATGCGCTGCGCCAGATACTCACCAGCTCTCGGGTCACGCGTCGCTTCGACCAGGCGCTCAGATAATTTTTTGAAAACCCGGAGAGCCTCGGTACCCCACGGACCTAGGGTCTCGACTCCAAGGGGAGCAAATGCGTAGGCTCTGTCGAGACCTGCATATTTGCGCCTCTTGAGATCCTCGGCCAAATCTGCCGCCGAACCAGCCCTCACGGATGTCCTTGAAAGATGGGAAGGCGCAAGTGTGTCGACACATGTAGCGTCCCACACAATAGGCCTGCCCAGCTCCCAAGGGACTAAAGTCATGCCGTCGGGCCTCTTACCATCGTCACGCAACAGACCATTCGGTTCGAGAATAGCTGGTACGTTAGCGGTGACAAAGGCCCGCCGGATGATGTCGTTAAGGCTGGCATGGCGAGATATCCGACCGGCAGCCCTAGTACACGATAATCCGTGATGACCAAGCTGTTCGACAACAGTACCGCACTGGCATTGATGAGGCGCGCAACACCTTGCACCCAACCGAAGACATGTTGCTATACGGAAAGTTACGGGATCCAATAGAGTGCCAGTATTATATGAAGGAAATGCTTGCAACCAATGTCCTGACTCCCATTTAGAAACGGCCAGGAGACGGGCACGATCTGCAGAGCTGGAGCACGTTTGTAACAAACAATTCCGTGTCAACTCACACAGAGGCCCGTCCCATTGCCGTTGGGACAAAAGAGATTTTGGGGGAGCAGCATCAGGGCAAGCACTATGCCAAGCCATTCGAGCCTCGTCTAAGAACGAAATTTCGAATGAATTTCCAGGTGAGACCAAAGACGGATTTAAAATTTTTTCCACTAAAGAACTAGTGCTGTAGACGGAAGACAAGAACGCTGGCACTTGAAATTTTGCGGATACCTAAGCCTCCCAATTTGACAGGCAGGGAGGCCTGCGACCATGCCTTGTCATCGAAACAGATATTCAAAACCGATGATAAAGTATTCTTTATTATGTTGTCTAAGCCTTCCAAGAGCTCGCTGTGTTTCCACAGTTGACAACATCTCAAAGAATACGTAAATTTAGGTACAAACAAGCAAAACCGAATAATTGTAAAAGCCATATGGCTATTAATTTTGAGAAGTCTGTTCGAGGTTTTGTTGAAATTTTGAATTTTCTCATCTACAAATGACTGAAAAGACTCATCAAAAATTGGTGAACCAAGGAGACGAAGTGAACATTTATCTACAACTGTAATGTTGGGAGCCAAACTATTGAATTTTATTATGATATTGTTTTTGTCTACACAAGAGTCCGAAATAAAAAGCTCGCACTTTGAAAAATTTAGTTCTAAACCTATTTGCCGAAATTCATCTGTGATGATTTTTAGGTCATTAAAAACTGTGTCCACGTCTCCCCCTATCGTTCCGTCAATTTTAAATAGAACTTTTTTAATTTTAAATTGACGCTTTTATAATTAAAGATTTTTAATTTTCATCATCTCTTATGGAAATTGACTAATTAGTACACCAGTAGTGTCGTGAAAAACGTAAATGCTATTTAAATCTGAATTTTGTTAAAAAAATATTCGATTCGCTATTTGTAAATTCCCAGTTCAACAAAAGCCTTGAAATGTGATAGCGTTCTTGAAATGAAATTGTTTGCCAACAGCAAAATAAAATAACAATTGGTTCAAATATCATTGCTTACACACGAAACACAAACATTTATTAACAAAGAAAAAAAATATAGTTAAAAACTAAAACACGACTACATAAAAGTCTTAAACAAGCGTTCACCTATTGTCCATAGCATTTTCTTTTGATACTTAGGTAGTCGGAGGCACCCCATATACCTAGGGTACAATTAGTAACAAAGGCCTCCGACAAATTGAAAAACCTTATCTACATACATATATGGCCACCACGGAAATGATAGGCTATGCTCGACGAGTTTTGTAAATAAAAATTTAACTAAAATTTTTTCGAAGCGGTTACACGTAGGAAGAAACTGACGCTGGGTTAACATAGTTCACTATAATTATGTTATAGGTATTCATTTGGGTTTGGTTCTCAATGCAATATTTTTCAACATAAGAGGGGTGTGACATTGACTACGGAAGTGACCCAAAAACCTGATAACAAACTTTGTTATAATAGTTCATACTGAAATTTGTACTACTTTACATATTTTATTGAGTACCTATATTATTGCAGTTAATATTATATATGTAAGTTCAGTTTAAAAGTGAATATTATAAAGATAAAAGGACTTCTGATTTGTTTTCCTCACGAAAACGGGGTGATTACATACAGAGAAGGGATATTTTTGACACTTTGACATTTAATAAAAAATTAGTCCATGGCTTTTTTACATTAGTTCAGCTTGACGTCTACGTTTTACTAAAATAAGTAACTGATCCCATAATTAGCTACAACAGTAAAAAAAAAAAATGGTGATTACTCCGATTTTGGTCGAACATGAGAATTACCCATATTAGCTCACTGTACCGAAACCTTACTAATCGCCCCCCCATACAATCAATCCAGTGCGCCTAATTTTCCATCCAATAGCCGAAAGGAACCCGTTCAAAGTACCTTATTAATTGGACAACATATTTTTCCCGAGTCTGCTCACGTACTAGCCCAGGTGACGTCATGATAAATCCTCTCGAATAACTCCTGGGGTTCTGTAGCTACGCCTTCATCAGCTTGTAATTTTTTTGTATTGTTTTGAAAAAGTTGCTATTAGTACAAATACGAAACTACTAGCAAGATGTTTGCCTGATACAGGTACAGTCTTCCCATAATCATAATCCTTATCTTATGCCGTAGTACAGATATATAAGTATAATACTATAAGTAGCAAATACCTACTCTTGGTCCTCGCATATACATATGTATGTATGTATGTATAGTGTTCGACATGGACATAATTAAATAAATAATGTTTTACAATACACACAGCATCATCTAGCCCAAAGCTAAGCAGACCTTGTGTTATACTGATATACTTCATAAAAACTTTATTGACAAAGAAAATAACACTCATATAATATCAAAAATTAAATTAGTATTTACAATTGAAACAATCGAGTTAACTGCAGACTGTTGCAAACAATCTACAGATAGCTCAACCGGTCCATATCCAGTCGGAAGCGTCCCCAAGAAATATAAAATATATCTCATAGATATTCTTTTATTGAACATAGAAAATAACCAGAACACCCGACTCAAACATTTGCCGGATGGAGGTTGCTGGTTCGATTCCCGCCTCCTACGTCGCAGGCGGACCTTCACTCACCGCACCACATTGGTCATCAATTGTTACAAATCACATCATTGCAATTGATGGCTGAGCTTAACATTATTGATCAGCTCAGTTATGTTAATATTATTGTGAAAAACATAAACAGTCATTTGATACCTACCATGTTCGATATGTATGCTAAATACATACGATACTCATGCAAAATTTACCATCAGTCTCTTCAAAAAGTATTACCGAAGTCACCAGAGCTCGGAACTTGGCAAAGATCTCGTAATGAAATTGTGAAAGTTGAAGTAGAAGGTTTTTTGAAAGTCGACACCCGCATTTCTGTGGCCTTTGTCAGCTCATTTCTCATACTCTGATTGAGATGGACTTCCTGGCGTAAATCTAAAGCCCTATTTGCTTAATGGGTCATATTTTGTGGCAAATACTTTGTATGGAAAGACCTCGTTCTGACCTTTTGGCGTTTTGGTATCTGAAAAGAAACAACACGACTTTCGCATTATTATAAAAAAAAAAATTACGTTTCATAATCCACACACCAGTTATTTAGCCCCAAGTTAAGCAGAGCTTGTGTTATGTGTACTAGATGTCTGATATACATATCATTTAATAGTAGTGTAGATTTAACTAGTATAAAGTTAAAAACTATTGTAAAAATAGAGATCCCACTAGGCTTGTATTGGCCCCATACAAAACTGCACTGAGTCGGTGTAATTGCTCTACCATGACTCTAAAATTATTTAACAATATTCCTAGAGACTATATAAGAGAACTGCCTACTAGTAAATGAAGACATAGGTAACTCCGTAGGCGGTATTAAAGAAAAGTTTAATGAATAAATTACCTATATAAGTTAATTATTGTAGGTACGTCTATAAATTAATTGGATAAACTGTTGTTACACCTAGCTTTTAGGATCATTTTTGTACACAGTTTCTTCACTAAATCTATTTCATTTTTTTCAACATAAAAATATATTTTTTATTATAAACTAGCTGCTGCCCGCGCCTTTGCCCGCATTTTATCGGGATACAAAAATAGCCTATAAGTTATTCCTGGTCCCAAACTATACCCATACCAAGTTTCAGCCTAATCGGTTCCGTAGTTTTTGCGTGAAAGAGTAACAAATATCGATATTTCCATCCATACAACCTTTGAAATTTATAATATTAGTAGGAATTAGGATATAAATACCCAGAACACCCGGAAAAAATATTTGCAGATCGTACAAACATTTGTCCCAAGGCGGGAACCGAACGTCCTGCATCGCAGGCGGACCTTTCCCCGCCACAGCACATCGGTCGTCAGTTATTAAGATTAAACTGTGTTATAGTTTACTCAAGTTGAGTAAGCTCTCCCACGGGAAAATCCAGCCAAGTTTACGTCAGTGGCTGAGTCAACCAATCGCTCGTTTGCTCGGGGGCCTACAATATTCAGGGGGTTGCCGTTTAAAAGTACAACAACAAGATTTTGTCATTTAAAAAAAATCCTGATATATATTACTACTACACTACTATAGATTTATGATATGATAATCAAAAGACGCACACCTTAAAAATACTATATTTGGATATATCCTATTTTTAAGATATGCTTTCTCTTGGAAACAATTAGGTACCTATTTTTTTAAGCATCACCCGTGTCTTGATGTCACAAATACCCTTTTACCTCAATCTATTCCCCAACTCCTCTAATTCAAGGTTGTCGTTGGGTAAAATGCACTAACGTCAGAAATAAAACTGAGTTTTTCAATTCCATCCTTCATAAACTGAGCTCTTTCAGCTGCAGGATATAGCGTCTTGGCTCTACTGCCAAGGATGATAAGCTGTTTAGTAAATCGGTAAGATTTAATACTAAGAACTATTCAGCGTTTAATAAAATTCAGCACTGCCAGCATGAATAGGTACGTTATAAAATAAAGGCAAATCGAGATCATAAACGACGCCATCTAAGTTCAAAGTAAATAAAGACGGCTTGTTTCGGAATTCAGTTCAAAATAAGTTGCCTACTCGAGTTCAAATAGTCTAAAATTTTAATTTTGAAAGCTGTTTCTAATTTGAATGTCGAAAGAGGTTTCTTTGCTGTTCTTAAAATGCGAATCCAGACCTCTTTGTATAAATTACTACGCTACCTGAACTGAACGCAGTTAATACGTGATCAAAAGAGGTTTCATAGGATTCAAAATATAAAAGTTTCTATACAAAAAGCACCTGTAGATTATCAACATGACTTCGCGTGACCGCTTGAATGGGTCGTCAAATCTGAGTACATAAGCTTAACCACAACTAACGATCTACTGATGATCTTGTGTGTATTGACCCTTATTTAGGATAGATATTGGGGCGAGGCGGGTAGAAATAGATGATGTTACTGCGATCGGTAAGATTGATGGTAAAATTGTATTTTTATAGGGTTTGTTAAAATTTCAAGATCCTACGTTCCGTTCTATGACGACCGATGTGGCGCGGCGGGCGAAGATCCGCCTGTGACGCAGGAGGTTGCGGGTTCAATTCCCGCCTTGGGACAAATGTTTGTACGATCTGCAAATATTTGATCCGGGTGTTCTGGGTATTCCTATTTATACTAAAAATTTATATTTGTGTAATGTATTGTAGTATGTATAGCAGTCATCTAGTACCTATAACACAAGTTCTGTCTAATGTTATATTTATACATTTATATTATATCCTACTAATATTTAAGAGGAGAACGTTTGTGAAGTTATATGTTAATCACAAGACAACGCCACTACTGAAAGTATCGAGCTGAAATTTTGGCTACTTTGTATAGCGGAAAAAATACGAGCGAAGAGGCGGTCAGAAGATGGCAAGTAGCTAATAAATGTTTCGAATTAAAATAAAGATTTAGGCTTGTTGTCCACGATTGACCCACTAGGGCTCCGTGCAAATGGGCCACCGACCACAGCCACCGGTGGCTGTCGCGTCTAGTGGCGCCTCGCGGACACTGCTGTAGCGAGTAGCCGCCACCGGCTACACTTATGCGGCGCGAATATACAAAATATATGAAAAAGTATGTTAAGTGGCTGTCGCTAGCCTCCAGTGGCTGTGGTCGGTGACTCGTTTGCGCGGAGCCTAAGACCTAATCTCAAACAAACCTAAAAACAAAAGAGGTGAGTTCATAAACATTTGACCCCGACACCATGTAACCCGTGTCCGCTCATCCCATTACTAATTATTTATGGGTAGTCTCAAGTTATTATTAATTACACTCCGTCAGATCTGTGATTGTTCAATTAGTCAGTAATTCCATGACATGACACACACCTGAGATTACTTGGATTAGCACCCATTTAAGTGCCTACATGAATACTTAATTGCAGGTCAAATGGTTTGTGGTTGACAGCTCTTGACTTGATAAACTGACAGACGGTATGTCCAAATGGCATTAAAATATCAGTTATTGCCGATATTTGTTATTTATTGACAAAAAGATAAAATACCTCAATTATATTTCCCAGATACTAATATAGTAAATGGGAGAGTTTGAATGTTTGATACAGATTCAAGACAAAACTTTTCAGTGGATTCAGATGAAATTTTGCATAGATATTATGTATGTAGTTTTAGACCTGGAATTACATAATATAATTTTTATCCTGGAAAAATGCGTGAGAAGCCATGGGCCGAAGCTAGTATCATTATATCATTCATTGGCCCGTCTTCGATAATCCTCCTATTTAAACTCAATTGAACATTGATTACCATCAAAAACTGACTCCTTGAAACCCGCCAGAGAAATCCCTTGACAGCCGTATAACGCCTATCACCAACCCATGCAATAAAGTCCATATAAAAATCCCGATCAAATAATAAAACCGATATCTAAATACTTATCCATATCGAAGGAATATCCAGTAAAATCACTAAGTTCCTTAAACCATCTACCGTTTTCCTATCTTGCTTCTAAATCGACCTCGTACAACTCTATTTGACATCTAAATACTATAAGGCGAAATCCTTGGCCGTTTTAAGGGTACGTATTTGTTGAGGGACAGCTATTTTTAAATGCTCTCAAAAATACGGGTTGAATACGAATGAGTAGGTATATTTTTTTACATCATAATGCTCGGCAAGAAGGTTTTACAAATTAAGCAAAGAGGCTGTGTAAGATGGTATTCGCAACACAGTACATTTTTATAGGAATTCCATTTTCAAATATCATTACGTCACACTTTGTTTGAATTGTAAAGACTTTACAGTTCAAGCTATGCAAAACTCCTTGGTGAAACAATCTCTTTTCTTATAAAATGATAAGAAAACTTTTTACTGAAAAAAAACTGTGGAAATGGCGGCCTTTCATTTGATTTGATTTGTGGTGCGACTGTAATAAACTAAAATTAAAAGTTAAAACTGTAATAAACACGTTTAAAGTGGTAGTTCAGTATGTCAAGTATTTCATCAGATGAAGAACTGGCCTGATTTCTGTCATCTGGAAGCAGAAGATGTTGTACAAAATCTTTTAATAAATAATTAATTTTTCTAATAAAAATTACATTTTGTCATACCTAAGTATATAAAAGTTTTATTTGCCTCGCCATTATGATGTAAAGTAGAATGCTTACCTCGGTTGCAAGTAGCTATTACACCCTCGAATTATGTTCTCGGGTGCACTCGATCCATTAGCGCCCTTTGCGAGCGCTTGCAAGGGCGCGAAATTGTTTTGAGTGCACCCTCGAACTATATTCGCCCTCGCGGGTGCACTCAATCCAATTTAGGGCCCTTTGCGAGCTGAGCTCGCACTGGCGCCAAATTGGATCTTGTTCTGTAATAGCTCCCTTACTACCCTTGTGTAACAATCTACTATTATTGAACTACATATTTCTAGCTATTCTGTCCTTGAAAGATTTTAGAGTGTAATGTTTCACTTAGTAATTGCTTAGTCAAGTTTCTATTGGAAGTGTTTCTAGTGTTTTTAAAATCTATAATATGAACAGTCTGCAGTTAGCTCAATTGTTTCAATTGTAAATGTGTCAATGTCAATTATAATGTTGTTACTATTAATTGATTGTAATTTTCCTTGTTAATAAAAATTATGAGCTATTACTAATAACATTTTTGCAACCAAGAACTTGTATATATACTAGTCATTCATGTCCTCAATGCCGTTAAATTTTTCAGTACAAGGTATTGCCACATCTATAAAGGTTGCCTGGAAGAAATCACTTCTAAGCGATAAGGGCGCCCATTGGTTCATGTTAATATCTATGTTTTTTGTTTAACTTTATGGTGTACAAAAATAAATACAATACGTTTTTTCCGCTATCGCAATCCCTCTTACCAAAATCTTACCCCAACACTACAAACTCAGAATAAATCGTACCGTTACACTTCGTAATGGTCCTAAGGGGTACGGGCGAAAAACTTCCAGGCAGCTATTAACTTTATTTAAGGGTGTTATAAACCGTTTTCATCGTTATCATCATCCCCTGGGCCTAGTGATGTCCTTCGGTTATTGGCACCCTGGGAGGGCGATTGGATAATTTGAGCACCTGGAATGGGTACCTAGTTCTGTGATTTCTTTTTAATTTATGTGAGGATTTTCGATCCCTGTCTTTTTTCAGAGGGTTAGTGAGAGCAACGCCCGGGATACAGGACTTTTCTAAAGGGTTTATTCTAAAAGTTTACAGTTACGACCTTATGGCAGTCTTTAGTAGAGGAATACCTAAGCTTTGAACCCGTTTGACCCTTTTTATTTTAGGATTTTGTATTTACAACAAAATGTTTAAAATGCTAGGGCAATTTTAGACGCTGCGTGATTTCAGTCACTACTAACAACATTGCAATTGAGGTTGGTTTTATATGGGTAACAGAAAAGTCAAAGTTTATATTTATAGCTGTTTGTATAGTATAAAATTTCACGTCTTGTCTGAGTTCCTATTTTGTAAGCCTAAAGAAATAAAGTTATTGAATCTGAAACGAAAAAATTCCTGATCTTTAAACTTTATTAAAGATTATTATTTATCGGGCATTATTAATCAGTCGCCCCGTGACCACGATTGCCGTAACGCGATAGAAACGTAGGGGAAATATAAATAAATGTACGCGATAAATACCCGATGAATAAATCTTTCATATAATTTCCTACGTTGATAGTCTAGAACTCAATCTCAATTAATATATCAGAAAGCCGTATTTAACCTGCTCACATCCAGACATTCTACATAATATCTACTCGGCCTCCACGATCGTTAAATTGCCGGTAACTAGTTGTATCGATTTCCTATAACGATAAAGGTCAATGGTAGGGTAAAGTCTTATTTCACTTTTGTGAATCGGGTCCACCGGACACCATAGAGGAAACAGGAATGGAATGGGACATTGAAGTAAATTTAATGCCTACAGGCTACGTGACAACAAATGCACGGAAATGAGGAGCTTCCGTCGATTGGCACCTAGATCCAATTTACTCTGTGACATACGCAGCCCTTGTCACAGCTTTTTGATATAAAGCCGCTGTTCTACCGCCGTGCATTGCCACGCGACACATTTTAGCTAAATGGGTTCGTTTGTTTTGAAACGTAGACCTACGTTGTCAAACAAACGAACCAACTGCAACACACTATACGCGCAAGCTGTGCATGAGCCACGTGGCGCATTTTTCCTGCTGTTTGTTTGTTTGACAGCGTGGCTAGCACGCGTGTACCGCGTGCATAGCGTGTACCGCGTACAGCTGCGTGGGTGCCATACTCGCAAGCTACGCGTGTAGCAATTACGTATTCGTGCGTAGCGTGTTTCTGGGATACAGTGGAGGTTATCACATACATTTTCATGCAAAGCGAAGCTAGACATAGACTTTCCGTACGCAGCGGTGGGACACCGGCTTTATGTAGGTGTTCGTTAGTATACCGATTCGGTTTATTGGCAGTCTTGTGACTGAAAGGTCTTGTACTCGTCTTGAAACTAACTAATTCACAATTTACTTATTTTTTGCGAAGCGAAGCTGATTTGTATGAGTCACGGATATAAAATTATAATTGAAAATGATAGCCTCTCTCATGTTGTCCCGCTTAGGTTATCTTTGATCCAATAGGATATAAGCGGACGGCATAAAACACCTCATTCGTCAGGCCCAATCTTTGTCTACGCGAATTATAACAGATTTTAATGGTATTATGGTCGACCCGCAAGCATTAAACGTTTCCTTTTGTGACGACCGAAGTGGCGCGGCGGGCGAAAGTCCGCCTACGACGCAGGAGGTTGCGGGTTCGATTTCCGTCTTGGGACAAATGTTTGCACGATCTGCAAATATTTGTTGCGGTTGTTCTGTGTATGTTCTATTTATAATAAAATGCCTATCTATGTATTGTATTATGTATATCAGTCATATGTTATGGGTCTAGTACCCATAACACAAGCTCCGCTTGGCTTGGGGTTAGATTAAACATGCGCGACTGCGAATTATCTGACTATTCGAATGATCGAAAACTACTAATTTCCTTATTCGACTTGAAAATTAGTAATATACTAATCTTCAAAGTCGAATGACAACTACTAATTAGTAATTACTATGCTTCTACGAATGGGTCATTCATGGCTCCGAGTCGACTTTGTTAGTCGAACGATCATAATCCAACCAATCCACGTCGAATAACGAATGAAATGAAGGCCGACTCGGGCAGTCGAACGTATGCAACAACGCGCGACTACTAACCAAATTAGTTACTAATTTGCTCTAGTCAGTCGAATCGTTCGAACGATTTGTCAAGTCGAATAAGTCGAATGAAATCATTCACAGTCGCGCATCTTTAGGCTAGATGATGCTCCACACAGCATCATCTAGCCTAAAGATGCGCGACTGTCCAACATTATGTATATATTTAATATTTGTGTAAGCTTTCAAAATGCCTATAGGCCCGCTTTTACTCCTGCTTTTCATCAAATATTCAGCTTTAAAACGAATTTTAATGCATAAAGTACATCGGCTCTTTCACTTTTCCCTACGTCCTCATTATAGTTGTTTATATTTAAGCTGGGGGCGCACGGGTCGGATTTAAAGTTGAAAATATGGGGTTTTGGAGGACAGTTAGAGCTTAATGATTATTGTTATGTTTCGGAGCTCTTATCTTTTAGATGCCAACACTATTAATGACTTGACGATTTATAAGGTCACGCACGTTCTTAATCATCACTACATATCCTACTAATATTATAAATGAGAAAGTTTGTATGGATGGATGTATGGATGTATGGATATTTATTACTCTTTCACGCAATTAATGAACCGATTAGGCTGAAATTTGGTATGGGTATAGTTTGGGACCATCCACTCGATGTACCGACGAGATCGTTGCGGTCGCAGGGAGTCGATGCATGGAGGCGGCCCAGGACCGCTATTTTTGGCGTCGTCGTATGGGGGAGGCCTATGTCCAGCAGTGGACGTGTAGGGGCTGATATGATAATGATGATAATCGTTTGGGACCTGGAATAACATAATAGGTTATTTTTTATCCCGATAATTAGCGGGCGAAGGCGCGTACAGCAGATAGTATAAGTATAAAACAAAGTCGCTTCCCGCTGTCTGGCCCTATGTATGCTTAGATCTTTAAAACTACGCAACGGATTTTTATGTGTTTTTTTTAATAGATAGAGTAATTCAAGAGGAAGGTTTTTATGTATAATTTAGTATCAGCATTGCACCCGTGCGAAGTCAGGGCGGGTCGTTAGTATAAAGTGTGCCTATTATCTATTTAGGTAAATATTAAATATTTTTTCCTCTATTATACACAGTACCCACTTTTATAACTTTTTATCTCTCTCCCAATAAGGTTTGCTGGAAGCGAACTCTTTTTAGGGTAAAGCTCGCCTTTGCCATTAGAAGTGCCATTACACGTGGACAGCAAAACGAACCAACATATCCATTCTTGAACAACTGAAGATCAAAACCAGGTTGTCCACGACCTACTATCAAAGAGTTCTCAGCTATTTTGATCACATCGCTTGAAGGCAACCTGACAACCTCGAAAAACTAGTTGTACTAGGCAAAATATAGGGGAAAAGACCAAGAGGGCGCTCACCAACCCGCTGGTCTGACCAAATTAGGGCAATAACGGGACTCACTTTGCCTGCAGCCCTGAGACGGGCCGAAGACAGAGCAGTGTGGAAGCGATTCATCAGTGTCTCCGTGAAAGCTTTCCAGGACGGGCACGACCTTCAGCAATGAAGAACACGACAGAGAAGAAGCCATAAGAAGAAAGAAAGAAAGAAAATGTGTTTATTGATTCACTATGAAGTACAGCTTGCACCCATTGATATTTCGTCACTTCATTCTTTAGATATATTATAAACCAGGTTGATTTTATATCTTCGAAGTGATTCATATAATAGTGATCGAACTTCACTTTACAAGTTCATTTGATCATCTATTGATATTTCGTCACTTCATTCGAAGATATAAAATCAACCTGGTTTATAATATATCTTCGAATTAAGTGACTCATATAATAGTGATCGAACTTCACTTTACAAGCTCATTTGATCATCTATTATTTATTATATATTATCTTCCTAGTTTTATTTCGTACAATAAAGAATTAAGAAAGTTCAATGAAGATTTGGCGTGGAAGTGATGATACCTAGAAGATGAGCTACAATTTTGGATTGAAGTTACATTGGTAAATATCATCGGTTATATTAGGTGAGTTTCTAACAGAATTTTGATCATAAATAAAACCGTTGTAAATAAAATTGAAAAGGAATTACAACAAAAAAATTCACGGCCTTACCGCTCAGGAGCTATCTCTACCAGGCATCCTTGAATGGATAAGATCATTGGATAGTACAAGAAAATCTCTGTTAATACCAATTAAGGAATTTGTTTTTCCGGTTCCGATTTCGGTAAATTTTATAGGCCTGATTCTAATAATAACTCCATAGATTGAATGTAAATAACTGGTTAACGTATATTTTAACTCGACAGCGGCTTTATAAGAGCCCGGATCCTCAGCAATAGCTGCTCAAATGGTAAGGTGTGATGCGGTTGCCATAAAAAATCACGTGGAACTAACAATCAAGTACCTTCTTAGTTATTCCTGTCCTCATAGCACGGGGATTGTTGTCGTATTGTAGAAAAATTACTTCACTTTGTCATCGAATGCGTAAATTATTTGCAATGCATTCCTTCAACTTCATTATTATTTGCTATTTTACCCTAGAGAACAACCCCCGTGCTAGGGGTAGCGTAGTAATGTTGTGAGTTACACGACACTTACAAGGAGACCTTACACCCTTCAGGTCACCGATTTGGCCACAACTCTGTGTATTGAAAGAGACTTGCTAGTGAAAGAGCACGACTTGGAAATAAGGAATTAATATATCGTATAGGATCGGTCTCACTTTGTTTGTTCAATTTTCAACAATGCTAACTCACGTAAATTGTAGTGTCAATTTGTAGCTTGTATGTATTCATATTTTTTATATTAATGATATTGTTTATATTAATATAATTATAATAAAATATTAATATAAACATGTCTCGACAGAGCCTACGCATTTGCTCCCCTTAGAGTCGAGGTCGGTGATCCCAAGGACCTAGGGTCTCGACTCCAAGGCTAGAAAGATCACAAATCGACAGAATCGACATTCTGTATAAAAAAGATGCGGTAAAGCAGTGAAATTTACATGTATTATGAGTAAGTATGGGTGGTTTGTTAACAAACCTTCCACGTCGAGTTTGGTTAGTGTATAGGTGCACTACCTACACAACGACGTAGATACAGAAATAAATTACTTAATAGAACAGACTGTAGTGGAACTGGTCCATAGGAAACTCAATCGTTTGGAAGACGTACGTGTATTTTCTACGCAGTAAAAGTATAATTTTCTCAGTTCTAGGAAGGATCCCAAACTTTTCTATCCTTTTCTTGTGACATCGTCTCCAAAAATGGATAGTTACAAAATTAATAAGTCGTATTTACTTTAAGTAATTTTCTTAACCTTGGAAAGAATATTTCCGCATTCGTTGTTTTTCTTGTTTTATTATTTTCAAGCTTTGTTTTCTTTGCTTTTATTTATTTATGAAAATCGTGCTGAAAGATAACCTGTCTATGAAACTGATGTCTATGCATTATTTTACTCAGTCGCAGAACATAAACACATGGACGTCGAAGTACCTATAGTGCGTAAGATGCATAGCGTGGCTAAAGTAATAACCCCAAACAGGATTCTTATTAATTACTTAGCATAATTAATGGGAACCCTGTTTGGGGCTCTTATTATTTTACCTACATAAGTGATATGTTTAAGACCCTCTCACAAATTGTTACATGATTGTAAAATTAATACTTGATGATCACATTGATCACACAGGGAGCCTTTGTGAAATTTGCGAGACGCGAAGAACACAGAAATATGTCCGAAAAGTAGTTTGATTTGATTTAATTCAATAATCTGATTGATTATGATTAATTTTAATTTCATTATATTTAATTAATATTTATAACTTAATTTAATTTCATTCAAAATGTATTATAAACTTTATGAATAAAGAAAATTATAATCAAATATAATAATAGAAACAAATTAGAACTCTAATATTTTCAATTGATTAACTCAATGATTAATTTAATTGATTTTAATTTAATTTTAGTAACTTAATTTAAGTACTTATAATAAACTAACATCTATTCCAGAGAGCTCTTTAGTATAAAAATTACAAACAAAATATGGATCTTTAGTAGTCCGAAATAAAGTAATTTTATATATTTATTTATTATTATAGTTAAAGGCCTCTACACACTAAACCCGCCGGCCCGCTGGCTTTACCCGGCGGGTTGGTGATGACGTGTTAGGCTGGCGGCATTAGAACATTATAAACCGGAACGATCTTTGCCGGCGGCATGAGCGCCGCGGCATCTACGGCCTGTCTGCGTGTGTGTGGAAGGCGAGCGAACAGAGCGAGCGAACATGAAGTGCCGGCGGCCTGCCCCCCCGCCGCTCTGTGGATCGAAAATCGGCTTTCTAAGACATAGGGATTCTAAGTGTCATTTTTTTTTCTTGAAACATCTTCTGTTAATAAATATTATGCCTAAATATATCATAAGATTCAATTTGGCTGCCAAGATGGAGAGTTATAATTTTTTTATGAAAAGAATGTATGATAACCTTATTAAAAATCCGGAATTATTTATTATACGCCGCCGGTGCCGGGGCGCTCGCGGGCGCAACTCGCTGGCATGATTATCGCAAAACAAGCCCGGCGCGGCGGGCGGCGGCGGCGCGCGGCGGGCCGGCAGGTTTGGTGTGTAGAGGCTTTTACGTTAAACCGGGTACTGTTACTGGGCGAAATGTACCAATTGTAGCGAGCATGATACGTTACTCCATGTGCTAAAATCCACCTGGTTGCTCGCCTTTTTTACCACCCGCACTGATTGCACGAACGCTCGCTGTGTTACATGTTACATTACGCCCTGTAATGCCGGCTAGTACGCAAATTTTATGATGTCTTCCTAGCCGAATTCGGCCAAGGCGGAGGCCAGCCTTAACGGGGACTAGCTATGTGGGCCGGATATTTATTATAATGCTCAAGTGTGTGCACTCTCTAATCGACACGACCAATACAAAACATTTTTATACGAGTATGGTACATACCCCCCGACATGGGAGACCATCCACTCGATGGACCGACGGCATCGTAGCGGTCGCAGGGAGTCGATGGATGGAGGCGGCTCAGGACCGCTATTTGTGGCGTCGTACGGGGGAGGCCTATGTCCAGCAGTGGACGTGTATGGGCTGATGATGATGATGATGATGATACAAGTAAAAAATAATAATTTAAATAATATATTGAACTTAGTAATAGTATTTTATAAACATAATTAAATTAAATGTATTTCTTTATTCTGTATATGTATGTATTATAAATTCTTTATAATCCAATTTACATAACGTATTTACGATAAAATTTAAGATACGTAGTAGGTACGAAAACATCTAACTGTCACTCAAATCGGAATTAATGTATACTAACTAAAATATTAAACCAAATCTAATAATAATTACAATTAATTTAATTAAACTTCTCTCATACTAACGCTAAGAAGGGTCGACTGAAATGATATGAAATGTTTCGGAATATTAAGTTGGTGGGTTTAATATTTGGGTTCACACACAGAAGCGTTAAGGCGTGTGCACATTGTCTAAAGTTAACCGGAGACTTATCAACCATGGCTGGGGTGCTTATAATGTGACAGCTTCTGCATGGGGATTTTGACCGGCGGTTTTTTCAACCGTGTATGGACAATAATAAACAAAGAACACCAAAAGGACACTGTACATTTTAATACCTATACAATTAGGTTAAGAATAGTTTTAAGATTTTTCATATACCTAATGTTTCTACCTATTTCTGGGTGTAAGTTTGTTGTCCGCTTTGTCTAATGACTTGTCTAAAAGATTTAGGCCATTATTCTTGCTTAAGAAACTGGACTAGGTAATCATCGTGTGAACATAGCTTTATCTAAAGCTCCTTCTTGCTTGGTTTTTGATATTTCCTTACTGTTTCACACCTGATCAATGGTAGGTAGGTACTGGTTATTTAGTGATTCGAATGTGATAGTTATTCACCAATAACATTTCCTTTTACCCATCGCTTTTACCATTTGTTAACCTTACCATTTGCTATTATGTCGTTAGGTATACATACTTCATTGCATGGCCGAATCAGAGACAAACATACATACAAATTGGTAGACAATGTTTATATTCACTGAGAAGATATAAAAAAATATATTATATAAATATTTATTGCAGCAAATACAAAGTTTTACATAAACTAAATATAATAATATTACATCTAAACTAAAAAAATATAGTTAAAAACTAAAACCCGACTACATAAAAGTCTTAAACAAGCGTTCACCTATCGTCCATAGCATTTTCTTTTGATACTTAGGTAGTCGCAGGCCTTTGATACTAATTGTACCCTATAGGTATATGGGGTGGGTGCCTCCGACTACCTAAGTATCAAAAGAAAATGCTATGGACAATAGGTGAAAGCTTGTTTAAGACTTTTATGTAGTCGGGTTTTAGTTTTTAACTATATTTTTTTACACCTTTTTGCTAATAGTTTAAGAATCGTTAACTTCACAAAAGTTTGATAAACGGTTTCGGAAAGTACAAACAAAGACCTTTGCAACGATACACACACGAGCATATTTACTAACATTGAGATATTACCCTTTCTTAGACCCCCGCTATCTTGTTAGACCCCCATTTTTATCTGACGTCACATAGCCTATAACCATCGGGCTATTAAGACGAATCGTACGACACCTCATTTGTTGAAATCGGATCAGTCAGTAGTTTCAGCGCTACGTGGGAACATAAAAATCGGCTACATACATACCTACATACATAGGGTGTCAAAATTATAACCCTCGTCGTAGTCGGGTAAAAATAAACGAAGCATCACTTAAAATGCTGTTGTAGGTACATTTTGTAGTTTACTAAGAATATTTAATAAAGAAACAATCTAAGTTTAGCGTAAAATTTTATTAATCGTAACCTTAAGTAGTAAGGGAGGCGTTGGATGGAGGCAGCTCAGGACCGCTATTCGTGCGGCGTCGTTTGAGGGAGGCCTATGTTCATCAGTGGACGTGTACGGGCTGATGATGATGATGATGAACCTTAAGTACAACAATGGTTTTGGTTTGTAGATTACCCTTTAAGCCTTGTACTAATGTACGCCATGTGCTCTACGTACTTCAGCAAAACCTTATCAATATAAGGTTTTGCCGATGTAGAAGCACACGGTACTGCGTTCTAGGAATGTAATGAGTTGACGACAGCTCTATAGGTACATAGATAGCCGTAGCATTCTGTAGGTACATTATTAAACTTATACTAAGACACTGAAATTGGCGCCCTTATCGCTTAAAATTTCTTCCAGGCAACCATGGTGTACGGAGAATATCATGGAATGGAGGTGCTTATTCTAAATTAATACAAACTAATACACAAATATTAAACAGATAAAATATATTAATACATGAATACCATAACATCGTAACTCTACTAACCTAAACTGACATGATATCTAATTAGATGATTACATCAATGATGTTAATGCTGGGCCAGATGTCGCTCCGTTCCGCACTGACAGTAGTATGTAAGAAATTCAATGTTCTGTTTAGCTTTACAGAAATATTGACATGTATCTAAATTGCATTAAATTTATATTAAGATAGGCAAAATAAACATGTATCAGACACATAAGTGATATTATAATGTGCTAGTGGTTTCTTTTTCACTTCTTCCACTAGTGGACAAAAAATTGAAGTGAAGAGAATATCAATAACACCTTATTTCTTATTTGATAATAATAACTATGTTTATAGTATACAATTTGACTTGTCTAAGTGCTTATTTTGTAAGCCTAAAGAAATAAAGTTATTGATTCAGATTCTGATAATAATCTAGACTTTCCTTTTGCGACTTTGCTGTCCTTTTTTAAATATGTACGGGTAGTTCGTTTCATATTCTGACAGCTTGTGCCACGGATGAGTCGCTATAAAATACGTTCGCTGAACTGCAGCCACCACGAGTAGGGTATCAGAAGACCTGAGAAAGAGACCGTGAGTGGAGTGGTGCTAGCTCCGAGCCATGTATTACTAATAGTGTTGCTGCTGTGTTGCCTCCAAATCGGCAGGCCGTATTTTCAGCAGTTTAATTAATATTTTTAATTTTCCTTGAGTTCTTTAAAAATACCCACGTTCTCAAACTAAGAGAAGCCTGCCTATGAGAACCTATGCCATCGTATTCAAATCATACACTTGAATTTGTTATGTATAACCTAATAACCGGAACTTGCAACGTCGGTAGGTTATGAACACTGAAATTATGCACCGTAAACAAGTGCCGAATAGGATTAAAACATTTTCCTGGCAAACATATTCCATGAAAAGCACATAGCACAGTCATTACAAAACAGCTGGATTACTATAAAACTTTTGAAAGTATGATGTTTATTAACACACTAAAGTCATTTATAACTGGATATTTGCAATGATTTGAGCTTCATTCGCCATGATCTCGTTGTGAAACTGAGGTACATGTGTTTACCATGTACCTCAGTTTTATATGACTTTAGACCTAGATTACTTTCATGACCTTCTGTATCCTTCTGCCCCCTTAGCACGGGGTTTGTTGTTTAGGGTAGAATATACAATAATGACATCGCATCGCCATACATTGGTTACATTGTTGATGTTGGAGGAATGAATTTCAAATAATTTACGCATTCGATGACAAAGTGACGTAATTTTTCTCTATTCTACCCTAGACAACAAACCCCGTGCTAGGGGGGCTGATGCTTCATTTTGATTGAACCATAGAGTATTGTTTTAACATGATAACTTATATGCAGAAAGAGTAATAGAGGCTGAGAACCTTGATTTGGTCATGATTAATTAGGAGGCAATAAGTAATTGCGAACCTAACAGGTTCGTTAGTAAAACTAGGCCTCGATCTCAATACTCACGGGATCCCCGCGGTAGCAAGTTTTTAATGCAATTTTTATTACTTACATAAAATTCAACATTATTTCTTTGGTTCCAAAGGAAATCTGCATATAGTATCTTGGGGGTCCAAGTTTATTTTTCAAGTACGCTGAAATGAGCAAGACTTTGATATTTTAGCTCTATCTGCGCTAAACTTAGATATTTGCATAACCAGGAGGCCTATTTTAATTGTCCAATACGCAATTGCGTGTTTTGTTTCAGCTAATATTGGTACTCAATGTTCGCAATATTGGTTGCCATTGTTATATATCGAATTAGAGTATTAATTTCCACAAAAAAACTTACGTTGGTTTCTCGTTAGAATCTAAACCGAAAAGGCGTATTTTTGTATGGGATTTGCAAAATTCCATGCTCGCACGACAGACGTGCAAATTCCATACAAAAAGAAAACGACTCGATACTATGCCGTAACGAAACTTAGGGATTTGATATAACTTAAAATCACTCTATCTGGATATCGTTAACAAAGCTCAGAATAATTTCATCATTTCGATAATTTTTGCAATAAAATGATGTAAGTATATTTATCATCACACCCTGACAGAGCTGAACATATTCAGCTATAAAATAAACTTTGCTCTCAGTACACGCGACAAAATGTGAAATTAACCTGTGCTTTGTAACCACGTTTAATGAAACTTCTCTAGCGATGAGTTATGAGTGTTCCCAGTGAGTTATGGAGCTTGTCGCAGGACCGCGCTATCAATTAATGTATTCTGAGTAAAGAGCCGGTGATTATGCCTCGTGTCGAGCTGAGGCAATGGATATTTTACTCAAGCAGTGTATCAACTCTGACTGCCCCACTCACAGTCGCGTAATGTAGATTTGCGCCTAAAATCTACACTAACGAACGGTTTAAGCAGCTGTTAAGCTAATCTGAGTGTGGCAGTTAGACCCGTATTATGAAAGCTCGCTCAGTCATATTATTTTGCATTGCGGTGAGAATGCAAATTATGTTAAATCCTCAAAATACCCATTATATTCATATTTTTGAGTTACTTCTCTTTTGTTTTAAGCGTGCGATATATCTATGCTTGAGTGACGTTTATAATATAAATAAATAAATAATGCTGGACAATCCACACAGCTCATCTAGCCCCAAGCTAAGAGCTTGTGCTATGTGTACTAGATGACTGATATAAATAATTCAATACCTGTAGCCTTACCATGGATTATAATTATAACATATAACGTAACACGTTATCAGCTTTAAAATTTGCGATTACACGTTATCGCAAATTTTAACGCAAATAACGCGTCATGTTATTTATAACGCGGATATCTCGTTATAAGCTCTAAATTTCTTTGTTCTTTGCGTTATGCATAACATTATTTACGTGCGGCGCGTTATTTACGTTTAAATTAGCGCATGGTCAGGCTACTGGAAATTAATTACCTGGATAGATATTTTTACCATACATAGAAAATACCCGGAACAAATTATTACATATCGTAAAAAAATTGTCCCAAGACGGAAATCGAATCCGCAACGTCCGCGTCAAATGAAAAAAAATATTGAAAAAGAAATAGACAATAACTCAATGTTAATCTAAAGTAAGGTGTTATTCGTTTTTCGTCATGAAGGCGGCTCAGGGCCGCTATTTGTGGCGTCGAATGGATAAGGTATGGTAACCGCAGCAGAAGACATCTATGGGCTGATATGATGACGACCAGAAGAAATGGTAGCTAGGTGGTAGGTATGTATGACATGCTGGTTACCGCCACCTGTAAGTTATTTAAATTCTTATTGTATAAGTAGCGGTCGAACAGTCGCTGTACAAAAATATGTCAACACATCATCATCAGCCCATACACGTCCACTGCTGGACATAGGCCTCCCCCGTACGACGCCACAAATAGCGGTCCTGAGCCGCTTCCATCCACCGACTCCCTGCGACCGCTACGATGTCGTCGGTCCATCGAGTGGATGGTCTCCAATGTAGGGGGGGATTTACCATAATCACCACGCTTGGCAGGCGGATTGGTGATCGCAGTGTTGGTGTTTAAAAATACTCAGAAGGAAGCTGCTGCCCTTCCTCTGGTAGGTTCCCTTAGTCGGCTCTCACGACATCCACAGGTTGAGTTGGAGGGGTCGATATTCGTACGCCGCGGCCCCACGGCGTATTTTTAATTATAACATTGACATTTTGTACAACCACATAACTTTTAACTTTACTAACTACATAACTTAACTTTTATAGGTTACATTTCGGTGAATGCTCCCAGGAACTTCATGACCTGATTCCACCATCTCCCTTCCACTCCAGGACAAGCAGATGGACGGCACAATACCATCCTTATCAAGTGGATATACTATCCACTCGTACAAAGCGTTTTTCGTCCACCTTCATCATTAGCACCGCTAAGGTATGGAACTCGCTGCCTGCTTCAGTTTTTCCGGAGAATTACAATCTGGATCTCTTCAAGACAAGAGTGAACAGGTGTCCTCTAGACCTTCGTGATACAACATCAGCCACATCATCATTTTCCATCAGGTGAGATTGTGGTCAAACGAAGGTCTTTATACTATAAAAAAAACTACTAGCTATGCAAATAGAAAAATCAAATGATACAGACATGACTAATCTATATTTTTTCTATTCTACTAGAATAACTCGCCTTTTCTTTACAGTGTATAATAACTTTGCTTTATCAGTTATCTAGTACCCTTACTTAATCGTTAAGGTCTGCTTACTTGTGGGGCTAGATTTGTGTGAATTATCCAGCATTATTTGTATAATTTTATTTCACCTGACGGTATGACTTTCTATGAACGTTTTAGTTTAGTTTTGAGATGAATTACTAAAGATAGTGTACTATGATCGCAATATTTTGATCCTTGTTTGTGCGAATGGGGATTAGCGGATAAACACCCATTTATATTACGGGCATTGTACTATAAGAATATTTTGATTGAATTTAACATAAAATTTAAATTATACACTGCGTGGTGGATTAACTTATGGAAATTACTTCCTTCTGTCCGCAGCTTAACAGATTTTGAGAAGTTTCTTTCTTGGTGACAGGGCCCTGACACCAAAAAAGGTGCGGGCTTTCTTTATCACTTCTTCCACAAGTGAACAAAAAAAATAAGTGAAGTGAATATCAATAACACCTTATTTCTTATTTGATAATAATAACTATGTTTATTTATGGTATAAAATTTGACTTGTCTAATTGCTTATTTTGTGAGCCTAAAGAAATAAAGTTATTGATTCTGATTATCAAAGGTATTCAAGATCATTAAATTTTTCTTATTTTAAAAATGTATTATGTATATGAAACTCTCGTTAGGTAAGTATTATTTATAATGAAAAATGCCCCCTCGGCTTATAATATCGGAAACTTTGAACGGTTGAATTTCAAATCCTGTATAAACTGGCGGGTGGGGGCCACAACTTTGGCCGTGTGTACTTATCTGGAAAGTTCGGCGGTGGAACATGATTCTCTATAGATCATTAAAGAAAATTCATATTTTGTGAAGGTCTTCTTAGGCATTGTTTTAGGTAGGTAGTTATCTCCAAGGATATTTTCATAAGGTTATACTCAGCGACATCGTAGCGGTTGCTGGGAGTCGATGGATAGAGGCGGCTCAGGACCGCTATTTGTGGCGTCTTACGGGGGAGGCCTATGTCCAGCAGTGAATGTGTGTGGGCTAATGATGATGATACTCAGCGATAAGGATCGCTATGCTAAATGGTGATCAATATTTATGTAGAACGTTGCGCAATTTATATTAATCTTATATTTTCTTGGAAGGGAAATACGAAGGCTTTTGTAGGTATAAGAGCGGTTACGCATTGCATCCGTTCCGAATCAGTGAATCTCCAGTTTAGTACAGAATATTGACGTCCGTCAACGATCCGACAATAGATTTACGGATTCGGAACAGATGCAGTGAGTAACCACTCTTAGAGTGAGAAAACAGTTGCCAAATCAAGTTAAAATAAAGCATGCCTTGTCACTGCATATCTATATTAATAATTTCGTACCGGTCTACGGTAGATTCGAACGAAATGCACATCAAATTGAAGAGCGTAAAAAATTAGTCGATCCGAGTCGACAACTTATAGGCGGAAAATTCGGATTATCGAGTATTTTTAATATAAAAAAGCAAATAATTTGCTTTCTAATGGCGGCGTTGCGAAGTAAACATGTCAAATGGCATCAATGTGTCAGTGTCACGTCATCACGTGTCACAGGTGACATGGGTTTGTATTCCGTTCTCCATTGTCATATAGCCCGACTACACGCCCAAAAATTTGTGCACACGCTCCATCTTGCTTGCGCACACTGGCTTGCACAAGCAAGATGGAGAGTGTGGCCGGCTCATCTTGCTTGCGCAAACGGTGTATGTGCAATCTGCATGCACAAATGTTACGTTTGACGCAATTCTATCAGTGTCCGTCTCACGGCAGTATCGCAAGTTCTAGCACATTATATACAATCGTAGACTGAGCATAGAGCATAAATTCCTAAATCTACGTTTACAAAAAAAAACATTGAGGTCATTTTCGCGCGGATTTCACGGAAACTTTTCATTCGAGTTCAAAGAATTTGTAGGCCCACTAAGTACTTACTATATTATTCGTTGAGAACCGATGACTACAGAAGTATCATTTACATTATATAAAAAAATTGTGGAATATTCTTATAAGGCTATATTTTACCCACGCGAAGCCGGGTTTTCATCTAGTTATAAAAAAAAGTCCTCCGCCGCCTATGTCTGTCTGCTCGCGATAAACACAACATTCTACACACTATCTACAAATCTATGTAGCCTACTGGACGGATTTTTATGCGGTTTTCACCAATCCATAGAATGGTTCATGGGGAAGGTTTATGTATATAATTTGTTTGGTTTTATGTTAATTGGTTGAAACGAAAATTTTTGGAAGTGTCGGAAAAAGTCAAACCGCTTGGGAGCTTATATTGAAAACGCTAACAATCCCTTTGAGATATAACAAAACAATTCAAAGTCGGATATTACTCTTTTAGAGATCTAACTAAAAGTCCGAGACGGCATATATCTATCTTTTAAGGATAGCTTACTATAACCATTCTATCATAAAATATGCTGTACTGTACTACCTGTGCGAAGCCGGGGCGGGTTCCTAGTTAACTATAATGGGATCTTGGAAAGAAACACCAGTCCATACGCTAATCAACCGATCAATAATAATAATTTAATAATTGTACGTCCATAATCAATTAAAAATATTGTTTCTAATCTAATATAATGTCTCTATTAAGATCTTTTGTTTCGACAATAAACACATTTCATTTCAATCAGTGCGCTAAATCAAAGTAAGGCTACTAAACAAAATTTCGACTACCCTCAGACAATCTATTTGTAAAAACTTATCTGTGGATCGTGGCCTTTACCATAGTGTTATAGGCCTAAACTATAGTTCACAAGAGATATGATCATTGATCAATTATTTTGTAGATTACTTGCTTCTGCCCTTCTTCTGCGGTTTCGCACTTACGTTACCGGTATTAAAAGTAGCCTAGCGTCCTCGGGATACCGTCTACCTCCCTGCCAAATTTAATTAATAACCGTTCAGCCGTTTAGATGTGAAAAGGTAACAGACAGACATGCAGGTAGAGTAACTTTAAAATTTATAATATTAGTATGGAGCTTACAAACAACCGGCTGAAGTAAATAATAGTCACAGACTGCTTGATATACAGAAATAAATAACATTTATTTGCACACATGGGTCATGAAAATTCGTTCAGTAGTTTCGATGTCATGTTCTCTTGATTGAAAAGACATTGTTTACCTACATACAAAATGACGTAGCATATACTATACAGTGCTAGAGACTGAAAGCAGTAACGTAGTTTGAGCGGATAACGGCACCATTAGGCGCGTGCCGTTGAGTTGGGTCAGCGGTCCCTGAAGGGCCGCGCTCAAAGGACCACTCACTTCATCGTCTTTTGAACTACCTCGTGTGTCTTTGTTAGGTTTTGCAACGCGGCTTAATAGAAGCGGTTTTGGGTGATAGCTTAAATGGGTTTGTCACAGTTAGTGTTGTAATGTAGTTTTTTGTGAGACTTATTTTCACAAAGGTTTTTGAGATGTGAGACGCATAAAATAAGTCGCTTCATACAATAGTTCTGTTTGTGCCAAACGACGAGTGTGCGACGTCTTTTCTGTTGAAAAAAATGCGTTTTACGCGGCTCAAATCTCAAAATAGACGCTCGTTTGGCGTCAGCTTTGCGAAGTTCAAAAAAATTATAGACTTTGAAAGCCTTTATTTCGGAAACTATTGGATCTACGGAGACAATTTTAGTCCTATATTGTAGCAAATTTAGTATACATCAAAAAAGTTTTGAGAAATTACTGTAAAAAAAATAGTCCTGTAGGGTTATAATCCCCTAAATATGAAAAAAAAACAAATTTTAGCGTTTGGTCCTCGAATTCACGAACTTGGATTATTCAATAGGCCAGCATTATAAACAAGTCTGCAAGAAATCAGAACTACTGGATTTGACCCATACCACAGATTAGGTAATGTTACTTCTCCCATACATACAAAGCTGTCTTCGGCTAAATTGACAAGTCTATGAAAACAGACAACTATTGTCACAGATAAGGTAATGTTATTATTGCCAACAATATCAATTAAAAAAGCGTCCTATTATCCTTTAAATAACACCACCATGAGCGCTGGTTATTGCATTTAGAATTTTAATTGGCTCTACTATATCCATTCATAAGGTAGCTCAGCTGCTTCTTTAGGCAGCGGATATACAATGTGTCTGGTCACCGGTGTCGGAGACTTTGGGGGGTGAAATCCGGCAAATTTTATCGACAAATCACTATCCCTATTAGCTTTTTCTCTCTCCATGATAAAATGGCAGCCATTTTGTTTTCTGCAAGGGTGCTTGTACTGATTAAGCTATAACTACCCAAGTAGAGGTCCTAGGAAGACGATAGAGGACTCATTTGATAGCTAATAATGTAGACAATAAAGCAATGATAACATTGTTGCACTTTCTATTTTATAATAGAGGAAAAGAGAATTTAAAATACAAAAAAAGCTTATTTCTATCATTTTTTTTAAAATTATTAGCTTTTTCATAAAATCGAAACTGTCAAGCCACATGCTTTTTGTTTTTAGACGATAGTACAGAATGCATGCTTCAAAATAAGTGAATTGACCCTTGACCCTTAAATATCCCGCTAATAAACAACTAGACTAACGGTTTCGTGGACTCCGCTATCGTTTTTTAGTCAAGGGTCATATTTAAACCGTCATAACTTCTAAACTATCGTATTTAGGGCTAAGATGCACGTCTTATTTTGAAGCATACATTCTGTACTATCGTCTAAAAACAAAAAACATGTAGCTTGACAGTTTCGATTTTATGAAAAAGCTAATAATAAAAAAAAATGCTAATAAAAGCTTTTTTTTGTATTATAAATTCCCTTTTCCTCTATTATAAAATAGAAAGTACAACAATGTTATCATTGCTTTATTGTCTACATTATTAGCTATCAAATGAGTCCTCTTTCGTCTTCCTAGGACCTCTACTTGGGTAGCTATATCTTAATCAGTACAAGCAACCGTGCATAAAACAAAATGGCTGCCATTTTATCATGGAGAGTGAAAAAACAAATAGGGATAGTGATTTGTCGATAAAATTAACCGGATTTCACCCCCCCCAAAAACTTCGACACCGGTGACCAGACATATCGCCGCGGCAGTGAAAAAATTATACCTACGAGAAAGTTGTTCCAAAATTACGACCATCAATGACTCAAGAAGTTTCTAATAAAAATAGCCGTTCCCTAAAACATCCGAATGAAGTTGTAATTAATTCTACTTTCATTGAGAATCGAGAACTTTGTAAAGAAGGGATCAATAACGTTGGGGTTTAGTACCGAAATTAGCAATTTAATTTCGATTCTGGGAAGTTTCTTTAGTGTTCGGAAGCGGATAAGTAATTTGCAACCGAAAACGTAGTATTTTAGAGGCTGCGGGTATGGTTATGTAACTTTTGTCTGTATTAAATTTGATTTTATAAGTTTGAATCTGTAGACCACGTACAGCAATTTTTTTATAGGATACACAAAAGTGACGTCACGACCTAAAATATTTAAAAGTACGCGGCTATGCCTGCGTCTACTACGCAGAATATTCCACCATGCATTGTTTTGTTATATCTTAAAAGGCGTTGAGTTTTTCCGACACTACCAACATATCGATACCATTATCGTTTTATTCCAACCAATTTGAACAAAACCTTGACAAATTATACCTTTCCCATATACTTCATCCATTGGTGAAAATTGGATAAAAATACGTTGAGTAGTTTTTGAGTTTATCGCAAACAGACAGACGCGGCTGAGGACTTTGTTTTATAATATGTTTAAAATCAATTCCTATAATTTACGCATTTTCTCTGTCTAGCATGGACAAAAATCTAAGCTAGTAAACAAATTGTCATGTTGACCAGGATCGCTGCAACGCGATGGCTGATTAAAACAAAGAAGGGTACGGCTATACACTGCATATTTCAAAATAGAAAAAAAATGGGTGTAACAATTTACGAGTCTATTTGTGACCTATTTTCTGTTCATATAAATACGATATTTGACGATTTTTATAGATCTCAGATTTTTTAAAAGATTTTGAATATAATTTTCCAAGCTGTTACCTACCTATTTCGGTAAGGCATAAAAGTATGTACCAAAGATATATTTATTAATTTTTATCTGCAATATTATGTGACATATATGTAGGTATATATGTATATTCTGTAGGTTATCAATGTAGATATATACAACCTATCCAAAGGTTTTTTGATATCAAGGCACGTCTCCGATTTCCAAAGATATTAAAGGCTTCTCGGTAAAGTGTAAAATATCGGGTAAGGTCCCTGTTACCGTTGGCCCCGGGGGGCCGGTTGTTTGCGATGTTCGCTGCATTAACCCTTTCAACCGTGGTTTTATTCCGGTAACTGCAGGGGTTATACTACTTCTGACTAGGCTTGCGCCAAATTATGTAGCAGCGGGGTGTAAAGGTTAAATTTTGTCTGATTTCTTTATAGCTTATTTTACTTAATTCTTTCTGACCGCGACTTTGCACGCGTTGATTTAAAAAAAAAAATTACCTATGTACAGACCTAGAACTACGAACGTATGAAATTTTTCAGCTCGACGCGTTCAATAATTTTGGCGTGAAGAGGTAACAAATATCCATCCATACATCTAAACATCCAAATTTTCCCATTTATAATAATATTAGCTGCTGCCCGCGCCTTCGACGGCGTTTTATCGGGATAAAAAATAGCCTATATTATGTTATTCCAGGTCCCAAACTGTCATCATCATCATATCAGCCGATCGACGTCCACTGCTGGACATAGGCCTCCCCTAAGGATCTCCACAATGAGTCCAAAACCATACCCATACCAAATTTCAGCCTAATCGGTTCAGTAGTTTTTGCGTGAAAGAGTAACCAATATCCATACATCCATCCATAACAACTTTGACATTTATAATATTAGTAGGAGAAGTGTGATATTGTGTTCCATTTCAAGTGCGTTTTCATTTTATGTTTCAATAAACGCGTTATTTACTTGAACTTTATCATTTCGAACCGTTTGCAACCATTGCAGTATAAGGTCTTCTTATAAAAAATTGGCATCGATCATAGTTATAGACAGTGTTAAGGAAGATATTTTAGCCATTGCATCATAAAAATAATGCTGGACAATACACACAGCATCATCTAGACCTAAGCTAAGCAGAGCTTGTGTTATGGGTACTACTGATGACTGATACTTAATATTATATAGATATATTTTTTATTTATTCTACATAGAAAATACACAGAACACCAGACACAAATATTTGCAGATCGTACAAACATTTTTCCCAAGGCGGGAATCGAACACGCAACCTCCTGCGTCGCAGGCGTAGCTTCGCCGCGCAACATCGGTCGCATCAGTAACGCCTTAGTGAGTCGAAAGAGCATAGTTTGTTTTCTAGAAAACATCACCGCGTAGAGTTACTACCATTCAAAACTGCTGTTTTGAACAAATTTGTTAATCATAGTTTTATAAGATTTCTTTTAGATTCACATGATAACGTGTTCAAAGGCAACGTGCGTATCATTTCAGTATTTTTTCGGTTACAAGTACAACTCTACCTTAAAGTAAAAGCGAAATTATATCGTGGAAAGATTCCATTTGGTGATACCCAATTCAATTTTTTTTTCGTCCTTCCGTAATCAGGAATAAACAGCTCCAGATGGCATGTACAAAGGTACAATCGTTCGGTATTGTAGCTCCAGGGGAAATTTGTAACAGGCTTTTTCAGGGAAATTTATATGCTGATGTATTATTAGGATTTTACGTAAAAGGCGTAGGTATATGTTTTACCTGCCTATTCAAACCCGTGATGTTTAGATGAAATTCAAATGATTTTTTTCTCCGTATTAACTATTGTGTTGTATTGTGGAGGTTGTGTAGGAGTTGAAAAATCCTACTAATATTATAAATGTCAAAGTTTGTATTGTTGGATGTATGGATATTTGTTAGTCTTCACGCAAAAACTTTACCTATTTTTTTAAAACCGATTAGGCTGAAATTTGCTATGGGACCTGGAATAACATATAGGCTATTTTTTATCCCGATAAAACGTAGGCGAAGGCGCGGGCAGCAGCTAGTAATTTATAAATGTTTTTCCGCGCTGATATCCGTAATTTTAAGGCTGGTCTGTTTGTTTATATTTGTTTTATCTATTTTTTATTATCATTAAGAACGTATTTATGTTCTTGTTCTAGAATACTCTACTTCATTATAAGTACCGGTAAAGAAGGGAACGAACTTCCTGCTTCTGTTTTTCCAGTAGAGTACAAACTAGGAGTCTTCAAATCCCGAGTGAATAAGTTCCTTCTGGGAAAGCGTGCTCCATCTTAGGCCACATCTTCACTTTCCCGAGTGAGATGGGGTCAAACGCTTTACCAATTATCAATAAAAAAAGTTTTTATTTTCCTTGCATGGACGGATCACCTTTTGTTTATGTTAGGTTTAGACTCAATATAGATCGAGTCCAATTGATTCAATTATAGAATTGAAGCCCGTTTTAAAATGGTAGGTACTTTTAAGTTCTCTGTCTTATTAGGATCTGTAAACTTTAAGCAATGGTTATCCAGTGTTTTTCTAATTCTTTCTTAAGTCAGTAAAAGTAAAAATAATCTAGTGAACTGAGTTCTTAGTGTGTAAAATTCAGAGATATTTATTTAGATTTATATATTAGACAATCTTTTCGAAAACTGGTGTGCTTGCCACTAGTCACGATACTTGACCTGTATTATAAATGGGGTTTAACCTAGATAAAACATCTATTTGTAATGAATTTTGTAAACCTTAATGCAGTTTTTATTTTCTCCTTTCTCTAATCTTTCTCTCACTCTCATGGTTTCAGCTTTGGCCATCCAATCCCTTTTCAAAAAGCCATCCTGTATGTATACTTTCTTGTGTCATGAGTATTTTTTATGGTTATTTGGTTTATATAAATTTCTATAACAAGGTTTAACACACGATTTTTTGATTAATAAAATATTCTCATCATAGCGCTCATTACTTTTTGATTTCACGAGTTTCAAATCGTGGAAGCGTTGATTGGTCCCTTGGGATCTGTCCCTTAATTTTTAGGTGAAAGCTTTTTATTGTTGGTCGTTTAAATGAATTTATGTCTACCCAGTATCTGGCATAGCTTTTCATGCTTATACTGCCGGTTTTCCCCGTTACAACTCCTATAAACTTTTGTAAAAGGTTATTTTTATTTATAAAAAGCTTTATAGCACTCGAATACAAAAGGGCTGATGCCGAGGCTTTTTCTAGCCGTCAATCAATTTTTCTTTGTTTTAATCCAAAAAAGATTACAACTTCATAAATAATAAATAATACTGAGTAAATGATTATGAAATAAGTATTGATATCATAAAAGTTTAAGAAGTAGGCTACCTAACCACTTTTATATAAATTTTCTTCTCTTTTTGAGGTTTAATAATAATAAACATATTATTTCTCGGATACCAATTTATTTCCAAAACAATTGAAGATAAAGGATTTTATTTTTCAGAGTTGCTTTAGTAAGATTATAGAAACTTATCCTTTTTGTTCGCTAACGATCCAGAATCAGACCCATGAAACCCAATTAGTGTAACAGAACAGTTTTGACGTCCATCCAACTATTGTTTATATTGTGAACATCTACATACTCGTAATTACCCTAGAGTGAACGGATATCAGAGTAATAGAGTTAAAGAAGAGAGGATAATCAAATCTTAAAATATGAACGTAAGCACTAGCACTCGGAATGTAAGATGTAGAAAAAAGACTTGTCGAATATCGAGGCAACAAAAGTCAAAGGCGATATTTAACGAACTGGAGGTGTACAAAATAATATTATGAATTAGGACATTAAAAGGCTTCCTTTTTAACACCTCGACTTCGATCACCAACCCGCCTGCGTGATGACACTGGCAAAAACCTCTCCTTGTTTGGAAGGAGGCAGCGGACGTGTAACACTGGACGGCAAAAATTGTTGTTTTTTTTATCGAATATATACATAAAAAGAGTAAAGTAATAAATAGCTTGCCTCTCGATTTTGTATAGGATACATTTCTACAATATCGTTTGACCACAATCTCACCTGATGGAAAGTGACGATGTGGGCGACGGTGTATCACGAAGGTCTAGCTAGAAGATACCTATTCACGCTTGTCTGAAGAGACCTAGATTTGTAATTGGCAGGAAAAACAGAAGCGTGCGATGAGTACCAATCCTTAGAGTTCCGAATGATGAAGGTGGAGGAAAACCACTTAGTACGAGTGGATGATATAACCACCAGATAAGGATGGTATTGTGCGGTCCGTCTGCTTGACCTGGAATGGAAGGGAGATGGTGGGATCAGGTCATAAAGATCCGAAGCATTCAGCGAAATGTATCCTATAAAAAATCGAGAGAAAAGCTATTTATTACTTTACTCTTTTTTTGATTGATAATGGATTCGATGCATTTTTCAACCTTCGAAACCGTCCAAAAAACCGTCTAAGTTTTGGTTCTCGTCGTCTTTTTCGTCTGTTAACAGTGACAATGTCACTATTTAAAAAAATGGGTGTAACAATTTACGAGTCTATTTGTGACCTATTTTCTGTTCATATAAATTAGGCTTGAGACGTATTTATCGTCACTGATAAAAGTCTTAGGTATAGAAAATTGACAGTATTTCACAGTGACAGAAACTAAATATATCTGTGACTGTCTCACAGACAGTGCCAGTGTCACGAGTGCACGATATTATATCGTTGTTATTTTATTAGGTACCTACGCAATAAATCGCTTTAGCTAGATAATATCGTTTCTATATTCTCTCTTTGATAGATAGTATCACAAAGTCAGAATGAGATACACCTAGTATTTTATACTTGGAAATATGAAATGTATACTGCAATGTAACAAAGTTAGTAGTAGTTAGTTACATTGCGTTACACACATACAATTTAAGAGGAATTTTCGTTACGTAGCGATACTATTGCTGCAATAAATATACTATTAAATCAGTAAAACAATGAATTTGCACGTGATTGGTAGAAATACTAGCTAGTATTTTGTCACTGGTATTTGTCACAGTAACGTAAGTCACAGGTATCAGATTTTGCGTAGTATAACCCAAGACTAAGTGTCATCTGTCAAACTAGTTCCACGCCACCCTTCTAACAAGAAGTTGATTTTGTTCGTCAAAGTCCACAGTCAAATAGCTTTATGTTTCGTTCGGGAATGTAGGTACTTACGTTCTTCTACAGAACTTCTATGATCTTTTTGTCATTCTGATGCAAATTGTGTCAACAAATCGGATAAGCATAAATCCTCGGTCTACGCAACAAATCCAATGAGATGACTGTGTTTTGTTATTTTTTATTTCTGCGCAATAACGGTCAGCGCTAGTTACGTGCCACTATTTATACCTTTGTTTCCTGAACCTATGGTTTACAATACACTCCAAGTTCAGCAGCTGCAGTCTAAGCTAAACTTGTTCTATAACTTCACTCATAAAAACTTGACTCATGCAGGCTTTACACTTACTGTTCGTTGCATGTTTATTACTCTGAGTAATGAGCCGACGGGGGCAGCTGCGCCACAAATAAGTTAAACTATAATTAAGGAAACTCCAGCAACTGTTTAGATAAATTAGTGACCCTTTTCTAAAATGTCAGCGGTGACCATTAAGCCGCGGCCTTGAAAAGGGTAGACCACCGGAACGAGTATGTGAGTTCCGGTGAGCGATTGTAATATAGCATAGGAACACTGATGATATCATTGAATTCCTTAGGCTTCATCACAAGCCTCACCTTTGAACTAGACTACCCTACTTGTATTAAATACCAGTAAAATTATTTAGTTTTATTTGGTTTCACTCTGATTTAATTACAAGAATCTAGGTAGGTACATGCAAGGAGTTGAATAACCTTCCTGGTTTTGTATTCCCAGAAGTGGATAATTTCGGAGTCTTCAAATTCAGACCGAACAATTGTGTTTTTTCTGGGAACGTGTTCTTCATCATAGTCCACCGTTGAACAAAATTCTTCAATAACAAACGAATCTGTGACCTATGTACATCGACCTACAAGTAAAAATGAGTGCTTCCCCGTTCAACCCACGATTTTTCTACCCATTAGGTATTTTTCCCCGTTCGATCCAAAACATTTGATTTTAGTTCCCCTTTCAACCCACACCTACTTATTCCTAATTTCTATTGTGTACATTCAAATTAATGACACAGTGAAACATTGAAGTAGCAGGGTCAGCGGACAAAACACACGATTTTTTGATTAATAACTGAAGTAGCAGGTTCAGCGGACAAAAAAAAATAGATCTGAGACCTATTCGTACATCGAACTAAAAGGACGAGGTTCAATTCGACTGTATGTTTTTTTTGTATGTATGTTACACAATATTTCCGCCAATTATGGATCGATTTTGAAAATTCTATCACTATTGTATGAAAAACTATCCCGAGGTGGTCAAATAGGTACAAATTTTATCCGTGGGGATAAGTATTTTTCCCGCAAACCTTAAAAACAGTGTAAAAGTAAGGGATTCGAAGTCGACGTTGTAGCAACGGGCGTAAAAAAGAGGTACTTTGAAGTCGGGTTATCGTTTTTTAAAACACGCCAAATTATGTGTGCGCCAAACTACATAATATGGCGTGTTTTAAAAAACGATAAACCGACTTCAAATTCTCCTCTCGTTTTACACTTATTTTAAGTTTTGCGGGATAAATACTAATCCTCCGGGGATAAAATTATGCTATCCCTTCGGAATCGTTTTCTATACAATTAGTGAAAGAATTTTCAAAATCGGTCCATAATTGGCGGAGATATCGCGTAACTACATACAAAAAAAAATACATACAGACGAATTGATACTTCTTTTGAAGTCGGTTAAAAACCTACTCAATTGTAAATAAACCGCTGTTGATATTTGGACATAATTTTTTTTTCACTAATTGGTTGTAAACTTATTAATATTTTCCTTCACTAAACAAATTGATGTGAGTTCACAAAAAACATCCTAATAGAGGCCGAAACAAAAACGTTCTCGAGTTCCCTAAATTCTGCTGAAAACTTGTAGATTATCTAAACAATATCGGATGGTTTTATATGACCTATTCCCTATTCCTGACCATTCAATATAGAGTTCCCTTATTCACTTTCAGATAACTAGTTCACGGCGGCCAAGTTGATACCTCAAAGCCGATAGGTTGTCACGGATGTAAATCCTAAGAGGATTGCCCTCCCGCTATCTCTTTGATGACACGCAGCAATAAAACTTGAACGACTACTGGGGCGTTATGGCTCTCGGGAGCACCTTGAATGAAAACTTTTTGAACGTACCTATTTAAATGTTTTGGTAGAACACACTTACCATTTATATTTAACTTCCTTGAAGCCTAAAAAGAGTTGTACGGTGTTACGGTATATTGTAATCACCATTAATTTGCGCGAGTTAACAATTACACAAACAAATTCAAATATTGGCCCAGGGGTCTGACTACGTTAATTGTATGTGTTTGGGGTCGCTGAATCAAAATACAAGGTCAAATTGATCCCAGCACGTCAGGATTTTGATATAAACCTGGGCCAAGATTAGAATTTTTGTTTGTGCGGCAGAGTTATTTTTCTAAATTAACGAGCTAAGCTCACTGTATTCTATGAAGCATAAATATCCGTGCCAATTCACCCAAAAGTTATTATAGTAGGTATCTACTAGTTGAAAACGGGGAAAATAATAATGCCTTTGAATTATGAACAATTGTACGTCCAACGCTTATTATTGGCCGCAGACCAATTCTTGCTACGCGCTTAAATGTTTCACGATCCGGATTTTATTGCCACAAACGTCGATGCTAAATTGCATGCACTTTATTCTGTAAACTCTAGAGTTCAATTTCAGTTCATGGAAAAAGGCCATAAATTGTACACAAACTATTACAAGTTAGCACTTATTACAGTGTCCATAGATGTCAATTTATTTCAAGAATCAAGTAGAGGTGGGAGGTTATCTCAGACGGGTGCAAGTCGCCGGGTAATCCTTCATCTGCCCTGGAGCGGCATAAAACTTGGTCGACGACTAACTTTTCAAAGGCTTTGCGGTATCTGTGATGAAATATAATTAAGCTTCAATGTAATTAGAGGCTTTCCTGTTGCCATAATGGAACGCGAGAGTTGGTGCGTAGTAAATATGATTTTAGATGCGACATATCTTGTATTGAATAAGGTAAAATATAACTTAAGGCAATTTACTTAAGCACTTAAAAGCAAAACCGTATCTTACCTACTTATAGCTAAATAGCTTGCAACGTTTCGTTGCCACTTTAATTGTGAAAGAAACACATAACGATTTTCGACTGCACCATCTTCGATAAAAAATAACACGCAAACATTTCTAACGTTGCTCCCGCGTTTATACTGAAAATCTTCCTCGAACATTATCTTAATATTTTCTAGGTCTGCGGGCTGTTTTAATGAAATATTTCGTCCCAGAAGGTCGTGGTTGGTTGGCGTGTGCCACGAATAGTTATGCGACCCCGAGGCAAATCTATTCGCAGAGGCATATTGGTTCGTGATGGATGGCGCCTGAAGTATGAACCGTAAACGGGGACGAGTTAGAGTGAATAAATTATGGAACTAAAAAAGTTTTGCTGGAATGAGTCTCTGTATGTCGTTTAATTTACTTACAATGCCTTCAAAATTGACGTTCTCTCTCTTCGCAAGCATGGACTGAAACTTATTTAGAAGCCGATTCTTAAAAATTTAACCAGGTCTTATGTGTACCAGGAGTATCCAGAATCGATGTGAAAGCTGACAGCAAAGCTTTGAATATTCTGCGGAACTGCTGAAGGCAATACAAAAAAAGAATTGACTATCGTGGTTATTTACAACACTAACGGGATATTTACCATGATTTGAGTTTTGAGTTCTCCAATATTTCGACACAATTTCATGCGCCATGATCAAGGACAACGAAGTCACTGCTAATTAGTTTATATTAGCAGACATACCGATCTACCCCCATTCTTTGTCTTTAAATATCGGAGAACTCATATCATGGTAAATATCCCGTTATTATCTTTAGTGTACACAATTTTAGCAAAGTTTTTTTTACATAATACATAAATTTTAGAAAGCATAATCTTGTGCCAGTTAAAAAAATGGCAGTTAAGTAAAACCTACTGAAAAGTTCGCAACATTGGCTTTAAACATACAAATCATATTTAACCATCCGTCCAGAAGACCAAAGCCACCTATCCTATTATCCGCCGCCCTTCGGATTCTGTCCACTCTACCGCACCATGCCAGTGTAGGTACAATGCACACATCAAAACGAGTAAAGAAAAGAATAAAAAACTGTTTATTCGGTTATTCCCCGCGCTAGGGGTCGAGAGAATTTGTCCCTGTCGACCATATGGCCGGTGACGTAAAGGATAATTTTTGCGAGAGTTGTACATTGTATGGATGAAAGAAAGACCCATATTTTTATTGAATACTTAGCAGAAAAATTTAAGAACCTCGTATTTGACCTATTTCATGATATTAATTATAATTAATACTGACCGAAATTTCCTGCAAATAAAAATCCTTGTTTAACTAGCGTTAAAAGGATAAAGGCAGAAGACAAAAATAGGTAAGTATATACATAGGTAATATTATAATAAAGGCACATAAGACAAAAATAATCAAAATGGACATCCCATAGTTTTTTCTAATTCCCTCCGACACCCCCACTATTTATCTTTTTCTTTCACTTGTCCCCTTGCAAAAATGAAAATTTATTGTTTGTGTAACCGGGACGTCTCGGCTGACCACTAATGAAATGTTATATAGCTCTGCTTTCTGAAGCCAAGCTCAGTGGACGCAGTGATATATTTTTTGCGGTACAACAAATACAGTGGCTTGCTTATAAATACGGGAGATACTTATTTATTGTTTGCGGTCAGTTGAGCTTAGTTTACATTAACGTTATCTTTGTTTGAAATTAAGATAAGGTTTCCTACTGAAAAAGTTCAGAAGTTCATGTTTGGAACAATTTATGCATCTTTCAATATATATTTTTTTATAACCTATAGTGAAACGATAAAAAAACTTTTCTTTGATCTGTTTAGAAAATTATAAATGATGATAAGTAAAACCACAGGTTTTTTACCAAGCCATTATCGCACCCCATATTATGGCTTCGGGTAATTCGTCACTCCAAACTTCGTCGAGTTTTCACATCGTTCATGAGCCTACGAGGGGCACAGAACCGATCCGAGAACTCATTACTCCCTAAAGTTGTTGAAATCATTAAAATTTATATACGTTTTACAACTTCACCTAATGAAAATGCCCCGGAAACTTTTGCTCAGATATAAAATGGCAAAATTTTTCCAACTTTGCGTCAGAAACACTTATTGGTAAATTAGGTGTTTGTGTAAATGAGAACTTTTCTTCCTGCTCGGAAAAACAAGTTTTTAAATATGTTTTTTGAACTCAGGCTTCTTGTTGTTCTTTGTTCAGTGTTGGTACCATCTTTGCATTTGGTACGATACAATCGAATCATCATCATTTTCAGGCTACTTTTCGTGGCAAAGCTGTTAATTTATGACCTGGAGAGCCTTGGATGGTGGAGTCACTTTTAATTTGTTAAGATAAATAATTTTTCAGTGTACTAATTTTATAATTTGTTACTATACATTGATTGTATTTTTTTTTGCAAATAAATGTTTTAACTATTTTTGTGTCCACTTCAGATGTGAAACAATAAACTGATTTTCTTTCTATTTGTAATTTTAACTCACAAATAAGTCTTCTATGCACGCCACTATCAAACTTATTAAATCGGACAGTTATTTCTTAAGATTTTCACTTACACGGAGTCTTGAAAACTAAAGTAACAAACATAATGGGAAACCACCATTACCTCGAGGCAAAAAGTCCAGTATGTTCTACTTACAGTCATGATAGTGTAGATTTTATAATGTTGGTGCCTAACTAGAACGGTTGCGGGCTTTGCAAAGTACTGCACTGGAGTCTCAAAGAAGTTAATGGTGGCTTTTATGATGGGTAATGAAATGAGAAATAATTATTTTCCTGCACAAAGAAGAAAACAGGAAATAATTTAATTAGTTTTGCGAAAAGAAAACCTTTATGCAACAGAAACTGCGCTAAACTTCGCTAGGTGTTATTTCAATGCAAAGTTTTATACGGTTATCCACGTTGTCTTGTGAATGTGAATATAAAATTTATAAGCGTTTAGGTTCAACTTCTATCTATACATTAATATCTTAGTACCTGTCGAAGACTATGTTCTTAGCTTAAATCGCCTAAGGCAGCAAACTCTGAAACTTGAACGTGAGCCATCGTACCACGTGTTAAAGTTCAAACTTCCGATACTTCTCTGATCCTCTGCCTAATCCTGCCCAACTCTATTCCGTTAATCTCTACTCCTGGAGAGTTGCGGGACTTGTTTGAGCCGATATCAGGCGGTATATCTGAACTAGCACAGCTGGGTGAATCCAAATATCAAAGTACTTTATTTCCTTTAGAACTTAAAGGACTCTTAGCCACGTCACAAAAAAATTACATACATAAGTAAAACTAGGAACTAAACTTATCACTTAGATTTGTTGTTCACATCTATAATTTTTAGATACAGTAATGAAGCGAACAAGAAAACTTTACGTTGTTAGATTGTTAGTTTTCGAGTTTGAGCAAAACTCGTCCAGCAAAATTCGTGCAGATATAATTTCAAAAACCCTTTTACTATCTTTTAATAACTTAAGTGGCTTAGTTTACTACCGACTACGTTCGTGTCTTGTCCTGAAATATTCAGAACAGTTCGATCCATATTTGGAACCTGGCTGAAATAAGATAATTAGGGCATTTCAGTGAACGACCAAAATTTTAAGTTACTTGAACTACCACTAGAACTTATCTCCCTCCATGTGCAATTGATTGTGAATCTTATAAGACCTACAGGTTCATCCTTTTAGGCCTAAGCGATGACACAGAGTCGTTTGACTCACTCTAACGTATCTGTTTAAATACGTTAGAATGAGAAAAAAACAAGAAACACAACTTCGACTACCATGTAGCCTTGACGATTATTACAAAATTTTCTTCACAAACAACATCTGATGACTCGGCCAGCCATAACAAATAGCACCTTAAAATTTTATAATTCTGCTGAATCAGTTACCGGGTAAACGGAGTGAATAGATACTCCAGGGTGAATAGAAATGGATGAAATACTGGACCAAAACATAACCTGGTTTGTAGCAGTGGAGGTATCCTTAATCCGTGACTATTCACCCCATGTGTCAGTGGAGTGGATATAACTTCTATAAAAGAATGTTTTGCTCCAGTATTTCGTCCATTTCTATTTACCCTGGAGTCTCTATTCACCCCGTTTTACGGTATCTGGTTAAGAGCATTGAGCTAGTTATTTTCTTTGAGCTGTGCACTAAGGCAATGGTAATCCTCATAAGATTTCCTCTTTTGATGGCTCCGTTAATTATTAGGTGAGATTTAACAGCGTACTTAGATAATGAAACTCTAGGCTTGATTTAATCAGCGCAGATTTAGGATTTCTTTATAAGACCGCATGATTTTGAAAATTGCTAAAAAAAGTTAATTACAAAGAAAAATTTATTAAAATAATATTGCCAAGAAAGACTTTGTATGTAAGATTTGATAAACGAGGGAAAAAAAAACAAGCTTTGTGTCTATGTACCATGTGTACGTACAACATCACATTAAAATTTTAAACCAGGAAGCCAGGCTAATATAATAAGTTGTTCTTTTTAGAAAAGTACCTACAATTTATTTCCTCCTCCTACTTACGTTTCCCCAATACTGGGGGTCGTGACCCATGACGGAAACAGGTTCTCCTGTACGATGTCGCGCCATCTGCTCCGGCTTTCAGTGACATGTACCGCTTCTATTTTCACTTCTACCACAAAAAAATTAAGGGAAGAGAATATCAATCAATCAATCATATCAATCGCTTCTAAGCGATAAGGCCGCCCATTGTACTTGTTTATGTTAATGTCTATGTGTTTTATTTGTCTTTGTGGTGTACAATAAAGAGTTTTGTATTGTATCAATAACACCTTATTTCTTATTTGATAATAATAACTATGTTTATATGTAAGCGCGTTGGGTTCCTTCTTCTCGGTCTTTCCCACTACTTTTACCGCGACGATGAGTTTTTGGAGGTTGTCTCCGAGTTGTGGGCTGTGTGAAAGAACTCGAGAATCCTGTGGAGACACACCGTTAATAGGCGTTGATTCTGTTCTAGCTTGAGTTCCGTGAGTACCGAAAGATTGATTCTATGCGCACTCCAGGGAAAACGTAACATTTTCGTGAAAGGAACCATGTCTGTCTGTTGCGTCATCACGTTTAAACGGCTGAAAGGATGTTAATGTTTGGTAGAAAGTTAATAATGTCCCGAGGACAGATATCGGCTACTTGAAAAGCGCAAGCGAAGCCACGGACAGAAGCTAGTAATTTCTATAAAAACAAAAACGCATCCTACTTCGAGTACCGTATAAGTTATGAAAACGATAACCGTCGAAAGCAGCTCGGGTCGCTAATCAGGAATAACTCCCGAACTTTTTACGTTATGGGGGTAGCTGTAATGTCGTGTATCAGCAGGGTTAATGAAACATTCGTTTTTTACCGCTCGTATTTTCCCGAAACAAGTCAATAAAGTTTGATTGGAAGAACATTTCATAGCATTTTTATAAATATGAAAAATCGATGTGCAGTGCTTACGCGCGGTTCTGTATTTTACAATTTTCATTACTGCCGCGCCAGTAAACTATGATTTTAGTCCAATCATGGATTGCTTTTGATTAACAATGGTATTGGGAAGTGGAATTTTATACAGATTTTGTAGAACTGCATTTTTGTTTCTGTATTTATCTCGTTTCAGTTTAGTTTGTCCTTCTACATAGCAAGTAGAAGTCACCTAAAGTTAAAAGGATTCTACATGCAAGGCATAATTTGGACCAAGGGCAATCGATCAGAGTGATAAGATTTTCAGTCACATGCGTGAAAAATATTTATTACGATGATACAACACAAACTAGGTTCGTAGTTAACCCGCTTACATTTATAATGAACGATGATACAAATTCAAGATAAGTAGTCAGTTTAACTTTCAGCAGAGATTTCGTTATCGGTACCTCAGCTACTGTTTCGTTCATATAAATAATTCAAAGGCATCAATGCAATGGGGTATCGGTGCAGGTTCATATTTCACGGGACAGACCCCTGTGACGTAATTAATGTTCAAACGAACAACGGGGCCGGCCGGCGTGGCTTTGGCATGGGCGTGCTATCTCCGAGGTTTTCATAAACATTGATTTACGCTTTGTCGATTGAATCAGGTGCATTCCGCTGCAAAGCTTACTAGCAGTTAAAGTTAGCGTACCTACAAGACAATTTAAGTACTTTCTAATTATTTTAATTTAGGTACTAAATAACCAAAGTCACCGACATAGCACTCAGAAATAGGCTGAAGTGCCAGTGGGTAGGTCATATAGTTGCTGGGGAGTTAAGGTTCTCGAGTGGCGGCCACGATACAATGCGAAACGGAGTGTTGGGAGACCATCCACTCGATGGACCGTCAACATCATAGCGGTCGCAGGGAGTTGATGATGGAGGCGGCTCAGGACTTACGCTACTTGTGGCGTCATACAGAATAAAGAATAAAGAATAAAGATCGTTTATTGTCATACATCATACAAATAAAAAATGTACAAAATAATTGTTAGCTTAATTAAATGATGAGGCTATGACTCATATTGGGGGGCCTATGTCCAGCAGTGGACGTGTACGGGCTGATATGATGATGATGATGAGGTACTAAATAATAAATAACCGTTACATTTCGTAGCGCGCTTAACAAGTTTTCGTAGCAGACTACGAAGTAAGGCCACGTGGTCGTAGCATCGTAGAGGGTCTACGTCGTAGTCTGCTACAACTTAAACTTACAGTTGATAGGCAAAATAAACATGTATTAGACACATAAATGATTTATAAATAGAACACATTTATATATCACTTATGTGTCTAATGACTGGTTTCTATTTCACTTTTCTTCTAATAGACAAAAAAATAAGTGAAGAGAAAATCAATAACACCTTACTTCCTATTTTATAATAATTAATAAATTTATAGCTGTTTATGGTTTATTTTTTTATTTAAAGAAGATACTTTGTTTTAGCGGCCACACCGTCCCATAAAAATCATCACAGACAATTAACTTAATATAAAAACAACTACCTATGTATAACTACATCTGAACTACATGCTGAATTACAGAGAGTCTACTAAACTAAAATAAAACTAAATGTAATTCTGCAAGTTTATATAGCTTCTCGACTGTTTATGGTATAAAATTTTACTTGTCTAAGTGCTTATTGTGTAAGCCTAAGTAAATAAAGTTATCGAAATCTGAAAATCTTAATCTTAAGAGCCGCAAAGTTATAATGTACACAATCTGTCTAAGCAATTGTGAACAATATTTTCCGAGCTCACTTCGTCGTTTTCGTGCTAATTCAATCCTACACAAACCATAGTCTTGTGCTTAAGCCAGTAATATTTTATATTCTTTCACGTCGTACCAATATTTTCTGGCTTTTTTTCTCAAATAATACGGCCCATTAGCAGCAGTAACATTGATTAAGCGACTGACCATAGTGAGAGGAAGTGGCTAATAACACAAAGCGAACATGGCTAAATTATATCTAAGGCTTTACTTACACAGGCGGCTGTATGACAGGGAAATCCGAAAAATCTAAAATCCATACAAAATGATTGGCATGTTTGGAATTTGTATGTCACTCCAATTGTGCCATACGTCGTGGCGCGTTTTGAATTATCTGATCGTCTGTGTCATTGGAGTAGGAAGTTAAAATTTCACGACATCATACTGTTGTAGTTTATAGATAGTCAATTTCAGATTCCAATTAATTTTCTACAGGTATCTTCTACGCATCTGAAAAAAATGATGGTTGAACTATTCGTAAATAATGAGAAAGTAGCAGCAAGACAACCGATGTGGCGCGTGGATTCGATTCCCGTCTTGGGAAAAATGGTTGTACGATCTGCAAATATTTGTTACGAGTATTCTGGGTATTTTCTATGTACAATAAAATTAAAAATATTTATCGAAAATATTTATTGGTATATCAGTCATCTGGTACCCATAACACAAGCTTTGATTAGCGTGGGGCTAGATAATGCTTTAAAAAATGTCCGGTTTTATTTATTTATTTATTTCAGCCATGTAACTATCGCGTTAGAATTAATAACAAAGGTGTCTTATGTACACCGCATTATCTTAATGAAACTCGCACACCCTCATTTATGGGTAAATTACTAGGTATGTAATTCGCAATGCTTGAGCAAATTGTGTACAACAAGATTTTCCTGCTATTATGGACGATGTCTGACAAATTATTTCCGTTTACCTCTAATTTCTAATGGCTACATTGATTTTTCTGGGCCTAGAAAAAATCATTTTAGATTCCAACTGCAACACAGAAAAGTTTGATTAATAAGAGTTGTCTTTCTGAGATGAAAAAAACAGTATAGGGCATCTCTTTCTATACTATGCAAATCGAGCGAAACAAAAGCCATTTAGCTAGCTGACGCGCAAACCGGTGTAATGCCACTATAAGCTGGCTCATATGCCATTATTCTTTATTCCTAGCGTGCGAAAATGTTGCACTGGTCGTGGTCTTGTAGATTTTGCTGTCAGAAGCAACTTTTTATTCATTTTGTTTCAGAATAGAGCAGCACTTTAACTTTGCCTCATAGAATGCCTTCGTGTTTTCATAATAAAATCGATAGAAAACCTGTATAATGCTAGAGGGCGTATTTTCAAGTATATAAGCTCGCAAAATTTATGTTTTGGCAACATTTTGTGTTTGGGTGAAAATGTTTTTGAAAATAACACGTTGCTGGAGTGTTCTTATTGGATGAGATTCGACTGTTTTATTTGTGAGTGGAAATTTTTGGAGCAATATTCATTTAATCAAAGATACGTTAATTTTACTAGATATTGCGATAACTAATAAGTTCTAAATTTATTTAAAAAGTAAGTTGGTGCACCTATTGGCTTGCATTTCGCGTACCTATCTACTCCCTGGGGCCGAATTCTGCAAAACAATTGCTTTACTATAACCACAGCTATAACATTGGTATTGTCTTGAATTTAAAGACTCAGATTTATTTCGATTCGGGTTTATTTAATTTAACAACGTAGCTTTACAGTGTTTGAAGGTAGGTATCGCGAGGTCGCGGTGCGCATGCGTCTCTCGCCGCGTCTTGTAGGGGAATCTTGGCCGCGGGGTGTCACACCGGCCGCGGGCGCAGCAGTTGTCTGAAGTTGCCACGCTTTGCGGCGTGAACATCCTCCGGGGGGTTGGAAGCTTGTTTCCAACTTTAAGAAGTGGTTATTTGTTATTAGTCTTCAGATGACGACGGTATCAGGCACTTGCGGTTGACAGCTCGTCTCAGTGTTCATAGTCGCAGAATCGTCCATAGATGAATGAAACTTTAGATAGTGCGTGCGGTGATATTTGCACGGATAGATTTATAGAATAATTTTAACCTTGACACTGTTGACACGCGTCCCTCCATCTGTAGTTTTTCCTCATAGGTATAATGACAAAATGTGTCATTCTGAGACTATACCATTGATAAGGTGAATCGATTAATTTATGTAATTAGGTCCTGGGGATGCAGTCTCGACAAGGATAGCAATCGCAAGGCGACTGACATCGGTCGCAAAGTCTTACCAGTCACATTTTAAGGATTTTGGAATGTCTCCAGAAGAATGAAGTTTCAAACGAATAGAAAACTATCTATACAATAGATGTACAATAAGAAAAGGTCAAATGAAAATAGATCTACGCTAAGCAAATGTTTTCGTGAACAGTTATATGTGTATGTCGATGTCGAGACTGCACCCCCTGGTCTATTCTGATGTATTTGTGAGTGTTTCACTTATACTATTTTCGCATTCATTAATTCACTTCCTTTTGTTTTTATTCGTTATCAAAATGCAGCCAATCAGCGAAAGAAAAGAGTGTTAGTAAAAACCAGCTGGTGATATTAGTAAATAAATAATGCTAGATAATTGACACAGCACCATCTAGCCTCATGCTAAGCAGGGCTTGTGTTATGGGTACTATACGACTGATATATATAAAACCATAATAGATATTTTTATTACACATAGAAAATACCCAGAACACCCGGAACAAATATTTGCAGATCGTACAAAGATTTGTACCAATTCGGCCACCGCGCTACCTTGGTTGTCGTAGTATCAGCTGGTCACCAACACCGACAAAAAAGGGCAAGCCCTTTTTATATCAAAATATTCTAGTGGTTGGAATTTGGATGTAGGTGAGAACACGACCGAGTGGTCATAAAATAGACCTTTAAACCGCTGTGTTATTTGTCACAAAAAGCATCAAAGAAAGTTGTAACTTGTTAGTGACTTGTACTGTGTACCAAAGCTTTTTACCACTTTACGAGTTGGATTGCGATGTCTAGTTCAATCATTGGTCTATGTAACAAACAAGTCTGGCGTTGTTGGTAAAATAATTTAGCTGCTATTCATAGTGAAGTGGAGATTTTAATGTTGAACAAGGGTCCGGTGATTACTAACTTTAAAATGGAAAGCGCGGTTACAACAAATCTAAAAATAAATCAACGCGCTTCATCGTTGAAATTGTTGAACGAAAGTTCTCCAGGGAACTTTTTTGCGAAAATGAAATTAAAAATATGTTTTATTTGGGTTCCGTGCCCGAAGGTTGAAAATGGGACTGAATTACTAAAGCTCCGTCTTCTCAGGAAGAAGTGGAACCCTAAAAACAGTTGTTTTTTTGGTTGATCGATAAACAAGTAAAAAGCCAACATGATGCGGTCACCCGTCCGAGTACTGACCGCGCCTAACGTTGCTTAACTTCGCTGATCGGTGTTCAACTTGGTTTTGGACTTTGTCCCTTAATTATTAAATTTACTTATTTTTTTTGTTACAGTGGCAACATTCTGTGAAATTTTCAGTGTACCTATTACAGTTAAAGATATAAAGCCTTGACAAACATAGAGCAAAAAGCGCTAATATGACATGTTTTTTTTTTCTACGGGAGCCCCCGGTGGTCGGCAGCCGCATCGCAGTGCGTATGAAACTATTTTCTCGTAAATATGTATTTTTGATTACGGCTAACCGCATCTAGCTAACCGCAACGGTACCCGTGGGTTTTTAGGACTAACGTAGGTAGGTTGACTCTATCAGCAACACAGAGTCTAAGCTACTTATACATACAGAATGTTACAAACGAACGTTACAGACGGCAACTGTAGCCAGGTACTAACTATTCTTGATTCAATATAGCAAATACATAAAGGAAAAGTAGACTTCTCGCGGCCTTATCGCTCTCAGCGATAAGTCGGCTTTTTGTTAAAGCCGTTTTTATGTTATTTTAATAGGTACAATAAAGTGTTCATTCATTCATACTTCTAGAACTTCGTGATACACCGTCGGCCACATCATCACTTTCCATCACGTGAGATTGTAGTCAAACGAAGGTATATTGTTAAAAACAGTATTCTTTGTAACATTCTATAATAGATACTTTTAATAAGTTTTTTACAATTTTGCGAACCATCCAGTGGAAAGCCACTTCTTTCCATTTTGCTTCCCATTCCCCGAGATGTTCGCACTGTGACATCGCGATCCGATCACGCCATCAATCTCTACTCATGACATTTACATCTATTTACACTATCGTGCACTTTATCACGGCGTTGCATACTGGATACATAAATTACGTAGCGTCAGAGCCTTCTGCAGAGTTTCCGGAACGTTTCCCATTCCCATAGGGCGAATGATTTATGTCAACAGAAATAAAACTATTCTGGCCTTAGAGTGATGTTATACCAATTTCGTAAGCAATTTACACAGAACACATGCAAGCTATGTATAATAAATAAATAAATCATCATCATCATCATCATATCAGCCCATACACGTCCACTGTTGGACATATGCCTCCCCCGTACGACGCCACAAAAAGCGGTCCTAAGCCGCCAGTCCAATAAATAAATAATGCTGAATAAATAACACATCATCTAGCGTCAAGCTAAGCAGAGCTTGTGTTAAGGGTACTAGATGACTCATATATGTAATTAATACAATATATTACATAGATAGATATTTATGGATAATTAATTAGACATGCGAGCGATGATAATTTAGATCCAACTTAAACACTCGGAATGAACCTATCAAGCCCAGTTTTGAATTTATTGGTCGTTTTTAAGATTTTTTAACGGTGCATAAAAATAAAGTCTTCGTTTAAGCTACGAATGAAAGTACTTTATGTGACGACGTACCTAACATTACCTAATCTGTGTTTATAGGCTTTATGAAAGCTTACTTTCCAAAGTTATAAGGTTGTTAAAGTAAGAAGCTGGTAATGGTATTAGACCGAAAATACTTTTTGGAAGGGTTGTTTGTTATGTCACAAATGTGTTATCTCTATCGTGCATATTTCCACTCTAGTTTTTATCCTATTTACATAAAGTGTCAGATGATGTATTGGTGGTGGCGAACTGGGGCAGATTATGAAAAGAAATCTTATATTTTGTTTTAAGAATATTGATGGGTGCGAAATAAACAAATAGTTCTTCCTGTTAAATAGTTAACGAAATAACACGTTATAGAAAAACCTTTCTGGAGGTAGAACACTTGTTTCATGTTAGCGAAGCGGAAGTTAAAGATGGCGCTGTTCCAAGAAAAAAGTTTGCATCAACGTCTTCTGTCTTTCGAATTTTCAGTTCTAACCGCTGCAGGTATTATAACAGCTGTTTCTCTGCAGCTTTAAATAAAAATACTTACACACTAGACTCTGGTTTCTAAAATAAATGTATAATATGAAAACATGAAGTTATTAACATTCATGAATTATTCATGATGTTGCATGCTTTATGGTTCTATTGTCAAAAACGCTCCTAAGATATTTTCGTGGTTCCTATACAAATTAAAATAGTCTGCCATATTTGTGAACCATTAAAAATGTACTTTTTGTGGTAATTCAAACCATTGTAGAAACAGAATTAATGTTCTTACACATGTAGCTTAAAACAGGATTAACCGAAAAAAACAAAAGAGCTTTTCTTTCAGATTCGAAATCGTATTAATTTACCCACCACAGTTTCTTTTAGTACTCGTAAAATGTTCTGTATGTAAGTAATTTGTTCACTATGTTTTTCACTGTGTATACTGTGTATATATTATTTAATATATAATACTATTTATTATGTAGATAGCTTGTTTTGTTTTTTCCTATTTTTGTGTGTGCAATATGTCTTTCAATATAGTTTTATTTATTTAATGTATAAAATCAGTTAAATTCTTATTTAGTCGTCCATTACCACTGTAAGATTTTTAATTTTAACGTATTTTGCTACCAGTGGAAACTTCATAAATAGCCTTCAGCATAAGTACATGTAACCTTCATGTATTTATATAATATTCCCTACATTGTAATTTTCTAGCTGTAAGTTTTCCTAAAATTCCAGAATAAAAATATATTTCTAAAGCCGCCAGTAAGACCACGTGTACATTTATCAGGACAAAACGTACCTCGTTGATTGCTGCGTACCTTGTTGATTGGCGTGCTTTAAAAAACGATAAACCGACTTCAAATTCCCTTACTTTTGCACTTATTTTAAGTTTTGCGGGATAAATACTAATACCCTTTCGGGATCGTTTTGTAGACAATAGTGAAAGAATTTTCATCGGTCCATAATTGGCGGAGATATGGCGTAACATACATTAAAAAAAAACATACAGATTAATTGATAACCTCTTCTTTTGAAGTCGGTTAAAAAATAAATTAAATAAAAGACATACAGGTTTATCCTTTTAAATATTAAAAGATATAATAATTTTAAATAATAAATCTTTATCAAAAAGCGTTATTTATTATTATTATTTTATTCCAATACGTTTTGGCAACACATAATAAGGTCAACGAACTGAAAAGCGTTTCATTTCATGCACTTTGTGATGTACTTTTAGATTTTGTCAATAAAAAATATCAAAAATCAAATAAATATTATTTCCATTCCAATGTATTTATTATGCCAATTAATATCAGTTAAATTGTATAGTTAGTTTTACATCCACGACAGGTTGCGTTCGATTTAACTTTTTAAACTTTTGCCTTTAGTTAACAATTACTATGTATTTAAATTTGAATACTGTGTATTAAAATTTGAATTACCTACCAGTGTACGATATTTTACTATAAAAACTTTCGTAATTTGATAAATTCATTATGAATGTAAGCGGGTTAATTAGGAACCTAGTTTGTGTTGGAAGAACACCACCGAACACAGTGTACTCTCTTATAGACAGCTGAATTATTATAAACATTACCTGGAAGAGTCGTGGTATCTCTGGCTTAGTGTAGATACCACAGATCATAACTGTAATGCACCCCCAAGCTAGTCTGTCTGCAATTATATTTTGACAGTAATATCGCAATACATCTATGAAAATCTTATGTATACGCACAAGAATAGAGATAGCTTTTTGAAAAAGTGTGATGTTCACAATAGAAATACAAGAAACAAGAACAAATTACACATCCCAGTATAAAGATTACGAAAAGTAGGGAAATCATTTATGGGCAATTGCGTGCGCTTCTATAATAAGCTTCCATCTGACGCAACTGAACTCCCTATTCGTAAATTTAAACAGTACATTAAACAAAATCTTATCTGGAAGGCCTTTTACTCCATAGATGATTACATCAATGATGTTAATGCTTGGCCAGATGTCGCTCCGTTCCGCACTGTCAGTAGTATGTAAGAAATTCAATGTTCTGTTTAGCTTTAAAGAAATATTGACATGTATCTAAATTGCATTAAATTTAGATTAAGATAGGCAAAATAACCATGTATTAGACACATAAGTGATATTATAATGTGCTAGTGGTTTCTTTTTCACTTCTTCCACTAGTGGACAAAAAATTTAAGTGAAGAGAATATCAATAACACCTTATTTCTTATTTGATAATAATAACTATGTTTATAGTATAAAATTTGACTTGTCTAAGTGCTTATTTTGTAAGCCTAAATAAATAAAGTTATTGATTCTGATTCTTAATGTGTTCAAATGTGATTATGCTCGTTTTTTGGCCAATAAATTATTATTATTAAAAATTTCCATGATCACGGGCCATATAGTGACCCGGTCCTTTGGGAGGCATGCGTGGAGCTGAAGCCAACAGCACAGAGGCCCTTTATGAGAATTAATCTAAAGGCGAGAGCTACACATAGCGGGTATCATCCTTGGTTGCACAAAATGATACACCCGACGATGATATCCGCCAGGTGTAGAGACTATTGCAAAGGAAAATGAAAATAACAAAAAAAGCCATGTTATTGTGGTGAATGGATGGACTGGGTAATTGGGCTATGGGGGAAACTATGGACGCCTGCCATAAACATACTCTCAATACTGTTACAAGCAGCAGACGGTGGCTTGCCGAATGCTGGATGGGTTCCTCAAAATGTTGGCGTTAATGCCGTTAAAGGAACAACATCGGTGCAAACGACTAAGGGGTGTCGAGAGGTGCGGCCCCGATTTCACCATCACGAAGACACGTGAGCGGGTTTCTATTATTAACATATTAAAGCTCGTCCCGTGACCATGATCCCTGTAACGATGGATACGTAGGAGAAAATATAACAAAAGGTACGCAAAAATACCCGATAAGTAATGTTTAATATGCGTTCGATTTACTTTCAGTTTAATGATTCGAGTTGAGCAAGTACGTCGAGCCGATGAGCTTGTACTAGTTCTTAACTCTTGATTGATTGAAAAAGTTACGGGAAAAGTTCTCCAGGTGTGTTCGATTTCAATAATAGCCTGGAGTTTCCTTGGTTAGGAATATACAGGGTAGCTGTTTGAGATGGGAGTGGATGGTCAAATCTGAAGCATGAGATTAGAGATAAGAAAGGAGTCATGTAATCAATTTATGCGAAAAAATTACTGCAAAATAATATAAAAAAATACTGATTTTTCACTATAGTTTATTCATTACGAATACAATCCAGGCTAGCGGCACGTACACCACAAAAAACATTAAAATAATGTTTTTTGTGATGTATAGCATCAATAGGAGAATTTAAAATAAATTCTCCTGTTGATGCTTAGTAAGAGAAATTCCTTCTTACCTATCCTTTTATTTTCAGTAATGCATTTCTTTGGTGCCGAATGTGTTGGTGGAAAAATATAAGGTGTCATTTTTGTTGAAAAATCTGTCTGTTCGATTTCATGTAAAAGAACAATTTTAAAAATATATGCAGGTTTTTTTTCTCATATATAAATCATAAATAAATATCATAAATCCAAGTCATGACTCTCACGACTTTTCTAACTCTCATGGTTTCGGATTTGATCATTCACTTCCATCTCAGAAAACCATCCTGTATAGCTCTATATGTGTACATAGGTAGAGCTATGGTGTTTGCAAGAGGGCTTGTTGGAGAAAAGAGCTTACTTATTAAACTTTTGCTTGATTTGCTATTACTTTTGCGTTAAAGCCATAATTCTACCAAAACATGTCATAGAAACGTTAATGCTTTATATTTTACTAGCTCCTGCCCGTGGCTTTGTATGTTTGTTTCCGGGATACAAAATTGCCCCTTGCCGGAATATCATCAACCTCGCAACCAAATTTCCTAAAGCTCCGTTCAGCCGTTTAGGTGGGAAATGGAAAAAGACAGATAGACATAGTTACTTTCGGTTTATATTATACTAACATATAGTATGGGTATAGTCCTTGGTAGCATGTATACGTAAGATAAAAGCCTTTGTCGTAAAACCTACTTCTTATGCTAAATTACAAAGATAGGGTGCAATGGCACTCTTAAGAGGAGGCATAATTATGTTTAAAAAAGGAATAAAATGGGCTGATGATGAAGATGCAAAATCAAATACAAATCAGTTATGCTCTAAAGATATGCCATCTCCTCGCCGACCATGCCAACTTAGCAATGTCGTCTTAGAAACTACTGAGAGCAACTTGATAATAAAATAGAGTAGGTAGATAAACCGGTTGGTCTTCTTTTAGTTTAAAATAACGGCAAAACCAAGGTCTGCGGCAAAAATTTTAAATTAAAGAACATTGGCCAAACGAATAAGTAAATCGTCCGGCACCACTGCACACCGACCGCTGCCATATTTAACAGAAACAAAACATTTCGTTCAAATAAAACTGCGAGAAATCTTTTAATTCAACTCCCAGCAGACTCATTTAACACCAAGTGAGATTCATTTTAGGTACGTTAAACGAGTGGAAAGACTGGATTTCAGGTACCTATGTCGCTGTGCGCGTTCCGGTTCTTTGTTTCAAAATTCGTTGATTAAAATGAGAGCCGGAAACGTGAACGATAATCTGATTCTCAAACGAATATAAATTAGTATTTCTGAAATTCTAATGTATATATATATATACTATATATATATATATATATATATATATAGTATATATATAGTCCGGTATTCTTTATTACCTTAAAAAACATCCGAACAGCTGAAGTGATTTGATAAATGAGGTACCTATGTGAATACTCGTCAGTACTCCTTTAAGAAATATGTACTAATACGGTTAGTATTAGTACATATTTCTTGGGAATATTTTTTTTATTGGACCTTTATCTATACAATAGCGAATTTTCAAAAACGGTCCATAATTGACAGTAAATCGACAAACTTACATATAAACACATACAGTCGAACTGAGAATCAAATAATTTTTCAAAGTCGATTAAAAAAAAAAAAAAAAAACAGGGACCAAGTAGGGTTTTTATAAGTTTTCATTTAATTGTTCATGTATGTATGTACATAAATAGAGTAAACCTTGAATATACTGTCTCTAGTAGCAGCCACTTACTCGTAACTAGACCAAAGTTTCCTGATTCAGTGGATAGGTTCATTTAACTATGAGAAAGTTTACCAACAGTCTGTAAAATTCATCTCAAGTCTACGTTGCATTTACTTTAGCGATGGGAATAAAACCTGTTCTTGCAACAATTTCCGACGTCGCAAAAGTTTTTTAACCCCGTAAACGTTTATTCGACAGGCCTCGGTCACACCACACCATTCAGTGTACTGAGACCCAGGGTATGTAAAAAGATACAGTGAGCTTGTTGCCGAATGTCTGTAATACCAATGTAAAGGTTTCAAGGTTGTTATTATAGTGCCGCCGTCTATACGTGTACAACTGCTTCGTGTCCATCCCAAGGTTGTCTTGAAGAGCTCACTCTTAGTGATAAGGCCGCCCATTGTGCAACTATGTTATCTATATTTTTCTATATATTTATATTTTCTTGGTGTACAATAAAGTGTAATGTTATGTTATGCATAAGCCTTCGCACTCGGGGAATCTCAAGGAAACAACGCGGGTTCCGCCCGCGTCCCGCCGACATAGAAAAGGGTTTTGGCTGAAAAACAGCGCAGAGCTGCAACCGCTCAGCACATGCTAAGCATATCATTTAATTTCATAAAGGTTTTTGGTTGAAAAACGGCGCTGAGCTGCAGCATCGTTCAGCACATGCTAAGAATATTATTTAATTTCATAAAGGTTTTTGGTTGACAAAACAGCGCTGAGCTGCAATCGCTCAGCACTTGCTAAGCCATTTTCGGCACTGGGTCATGGCAGCATCTATTTGATGTATACCATCGTGTAATTTAAATTATAAACCTCCATGTTTTTTATGTTACTAGCGGTCCGTCCCGGCTTCGCACGGGTTTTAAAATTACAAATTATAATATACCCTATGTCACCCGGGGATAGTGTAGCTGGAAGTAGTTTCGGAGCCTATTCAATGCAAACAAACGAACAATCAAATCTTTCCTCTTTATAATATTAGTATACCTAGATGAATATGTTTAGTTTTGTTTGTTTTGTATGTGTATGTCAAAATAATACTAACTTAATATGTGTGTGTCAAAATAAATTCTATTTTATTCTATAGATAATTGTTTTATAACTCTTTTATTACCTACTTACATAAACAAGGATTCGTTGGAGATGTGCTTAATAGCTAAGCGGCAGCTGTGTGGCAAGCACAACTTTATTGGAAGACCCTAGGGGTGCTAAGTAGACTCGCTCGATATTCATAGCAAAGTGTTTGACACATCCCGTCACACTGCCTCTAGTGGAAAAGCAGTCGCCTTAGAAAATCTCAAGAGCTTATTATTGGGTAAGTCATAAATTCAGTTAGTTACGTACGTAGTTTATAAAAGTGATTTAGATATACTATATATAGTGTATCTAAATCACTATATATACGAAAGATAAACTCTTATCTCTTTTAGGCTTTCAAAATAAGCACTTATTGTTAGACTAGCTGACCCGTGCCCACTTAGTTGGGCGATAAACATTTTTAGTAGTCTATAAAACTCGCAAATAACGTGGCTTAAACAAATTCAATAGGTAAAAGAATTTTCAAAATTGGCTCAGTAGATTCAGAGATTACCCCCTACAACCACACAAACCTTATTTATTTTTATTAGTGTAGTATAGTATTGATTTAAATATACCTAGATTTTATTGACTGGACGTCATACAGCTCCACATTTACCTAGGTATATTATGCGCTTCAAAGGCTTTTGATAGTACCTACTGGAGAATAGGGCACTACACATCTATTGTCCAGTTCTAAAACTGGAAGGAAGAATCACCAGTCGTCCTAAATCTTTACAATTTCTATCTTGATTCATGGCGTCTCGCAGATCTACATAATTCTCAGCGCGCAGTCTTCTCTCATTAGTTCTGTTCTGATGTATACCAAACGTTTCGTTTTAAGTTTGGCGTAAGTTTCCACCAGCCATTTTAATTTTGGCGTAAATGTCCACCAGAAAACGGTTAAACAAACTTCGAAACCTTTGCAGGCAATGCAACCTTCTCTTATTGGTAAAATGTATCTAGGCGTAGACTTGCATTGCAGAAACTTTTTAGTGTCCAGTCTCGTCAGTTTTCAGATTCACATGTCGAAGATCAAAACTGTATCCGTCTTCGCCACGACAGTAGGTATATAAGCGAGTAGAGACTGAAGAGCATCAAATGCCTGGTGCGTTTCGCCAATGCATTGCAAGCGGTCATCCCGGGTACGCAGCACAATGTCCGGCCTGTCACAGTGCTGATCTACCAGGACGACGGCAACATCATTGGTAGCGAGGGCTTTGTACCAACCGGATGCTGTCCAGTAGGTCGTTTATCGGCACTAATAAAAACTTTTGTAATCATTTTGTTGGCTTTTGGGGTATGGACTCGTATTTTATGTCCTTCCTCGTAATATGAACTCAAATCATGCTAAGTATCATTCGAATCCATTCAGTAGTTTTTGCGCTATTTTAGGCCGAGAAATGTCACTTCCATCCCCACTCCCAAAGGAACCTTAACGAATTCCAGGCTAAAATGTTTTACATGACCTTCCTCGTAGTACGAACTTAAATCATGCCAAGTTTCATTTGAATACATTCAGTAGTTTCAGCGCTATGCGCAGCCAAAAAAATTTACCCTACTGCGGGGGGGCCACTACGGGGGGCTTCTGGGGGTCCCACTGCTGGGCAATGTGGGGGGCCCACTGCGGGGGCAAACTGCCGGGGGGCCCCACTTCCGGTGCCCTCCACTGTGGGGGCCTACTGAGTGGGTTCCACTGCGGGGAGTACTGCGGGGGGCTACTGAGGGTCCCACTGCGAGGAAATGTGGGGGCCCACTGCTGGCGCCCCACTGCCGGTGCCCCCATTGTGGGGGGCTAATGAGGGGTTACCACTGCGGATCAATGTGGTGGCCCACTTCGGGGGACCATCTGCCGGCGGCCCCCACTTCCGGGGCCTCACTGCCGGTGCCCCCCACTGTGGGGGGCTACTGGGAAGGTCCGGTTGCGTGAGGGGCCCTACCGCTGGGGTCCTCACTTCTGGGGCCCCTACTGCCTGTGCCCCCACAATGGGGGGCTATCGCTCTCTACCGCCCTTGCCCCGCGCGCCATCCTGCATCGCGCAAAATTTCGCTTCCTCTCTCATAAGGGAATCCTTCTGAATTCCGGGATAAAAAGTATTTTATGCCCTTTCTTGTAATATGAACTTAAATGATGCTAAATTTCATTTGAATACCTTCAGTAGTTTCGGCGCTATGCGCAGCCAACAAATTTTGGTAAAATTTGGTAGGTACTTTACCGAATGAGACCGTATCTCAATACCGACTTGCGTATCCGGCTTGTAGAGTCTATCGTGTTATCAAAATTGAATTATTCAGATGTAGTAATTGGACCCCGATTACTGGCAAGAACGCAAAGGTTAGTTCAGCGAGTCCAAAACGCCTGCGCCCGTTTTTGTTTCGATGTTCCATTTAGAGGTCATGTTACGCCCTTTTTAAACAAGCATTTCATTTTGAAGATGAAGCACCGTCGTAAATTACACCTTGCATGCCTTATGTTTGGTGTTATGAAATACAAATCGCCGTCTTATCTCTACGAAAAGTTGTCATGGCTGTCCAACTCCAGATCTTGTAGCTCTCGCCAGTGCTCGAAGCAGCTCAAGACACAGCAGCACAGCTCTGCCTGCTTTAGAGGCAGCTTCCGCTATGCAGCTTCAAAATGCTGGAACAATATCCCGCCACCGATAAGGAACCTGCAAAGCTTGCATGGATTTAGAGCAAAATTAAAGAAATTTCTGTTTGATCATCAGAAGGAGCAGGCAAGTTTAAGGCATGACACAAGTGTATTGTGAATGTCTCTACATCTCTATCTATTTATCTCTATTAAAGGCTTTCATTAGTGAGTAGAACTTTGAATGGTGTGTGTACCTAGTGTGAGATTTATGAGCTATATGTATATATAGGTACTCTACCTATTGCTATGTTGATAAATTGCACCTGTAGACTATGTAATATATGAATATTTAAGTATAAATTATTTTCTAATATAGCGTCATTTACTTGTTGAGTAGCATTCTATTTTACTGTGTATGCGTACCTATTTGATTTGTATTTTGTAAAATTTTATTTGTTTGATTGCTTTAGTTATGTAATTATGAATGATTTATCCGTAACGCCAACAAGTGGCTCTGGCGGAAGACCAGCGTTGAATGCTAGCTTGCTAGTGTTCCAACTCATGCTGAGACTGAGCCCATTTTGTGAAAGGACCTAGGTATAGAAGATGTTTCTTCTCCTAATTAAGTACAGTGTACCAGTTGTTTAGTATCTAAGTTCTGTTCACAAAATAAATATATTTTATTCTTATTCTTATTCTTATTCTATTTTAATTTCATCCCCTCTCGCAAGGGAACCCTATTTAAATCCGGAATAAAAAGTATTCTATGTCCTTTCTCGTAGTATGAACTTAAATCCTGCAAAGTTTCATTTGAATACATTCAGTAGTTCCGGCGCTATGCGCAGCCAACCAATTTTACGTTCATCCCCTCTCGCAAGGGAACCCTATTTAAATCCGGAATAAAAAGTATTCTATGTCCTTTCTCGTAGTATGAACTTAAATCCTGCAAAGTTTCATTTGAATACATTCAGTAGTTCCGGCGCTATGCGCAGCCAACCAATTTTACGTTCATCCCCTCTCCTAAGGGAACCCTATTGAAATCCGGAATAAAAAGTATCCCATGTCCTTCCTCGTAGTATGAACTCTAATCCTGCCAAGTTTCATTTCAATACGTTCAGTAGTTTCGGAGCTATGCGCGGCCAAGATACAGACAGACAGACGGACAGACAGACAGACGGACAGACAGACAGACATGATGGAAAAAAATTACATTTTTGGCATCAGTATAGATAAAAGAGTGCCCTCGAAAAAAAATTCTAAATATCTTCAATGTACAGAATTGGACCTGTTACAGTTTTGTTATAAGTATAGATAAATAACATTTTATACTACAAATAGACAATATACATACGTATACATTTATAGTCTTATTATCAAATAAGAAATAAAGTGTTATTGATTTTTGGCCACTTGTGGAAGAAGAAAGGTAGAAGGTAAACTGGAATTGGTAGAAAGTATTTATTTATTTATTTTATTTTATTCGGAGAACAAACAGTTTTACTCACTTTATAAATAAACTTAAATAATAACTTATAACCATTTGTATGTCCTCGCATATAAAAGCTAAAAGACTGCTGCTTGCGTGTTTGTTTTTGCGTGAAAGAGTATAATTTGGCGTGTTTTAAAAAACGATAAACCGACTTCAAATTCCCTTACTTTACCACTGTTTTTAAGTTTTGCGGGATAAATACTAATCCTTTAGGGATTATTTTCTATACAATATTGAAAGAATTTTCAAAATCGGTCCATAATTGACGGAGATATCGCGTATCATACATACAAAAAAAACATACAGACGAATTGAGCATTTCCTCCTTTTTTGAAGTCGGTTAAAATTATAAAAGCAAGCTGTTATTATTGAGTTATCGTACCTTATTTTTGATTCAAATTGAATCAGAAATAGCAATTTAACGAGTCAAAGAAGTAAATCCGATGAGAAATAACTCGCGATGAAATAAAACCCAATCAAATAGGAATCATAGCTCAGATAAAGGTGAAAATGATAAGAAAACTAATTAAACCAGATATCTACATGGTGTTTCAACCCCATACCTCCTGTGTAAATGTAGCCCAAAAAACTTAAAATTACACCTCGCAACTCTCGAGAAATACAATTCAACTTGAATAAATACACTTAGAGGCCGTAAATAATTTTTAACGGGACGAATAGCGGCTAGGATTTGGAAGTTGAAAAAGTAATTATGAAGGTAGACGTTAATCTGGTTAACCTCGTTACAAAGTAAATAATGGAATTGTTAGGGCCCAATCCCGGGGAGTGCTTAGCCTCTCGGAAATGGAAGCATCGGTGTTATTTTGTATGTTGTGGTCTTTTTACGGTGATCTAGTGGCTAAAGGAAACGGGGCCTTGAATGGTGCTGGTTCCTTGGATTAATTTAACAATACGAAGGAGACAAGTGAGCTATGAGATGCATCAAGGAAATATTAGGTACTAGCTGCTGCCCGCGCCTTAGCCCGCGTTATATCGGGATAAAAAATAGCCTTTATGTTATTCCAGGTCCCAAACTGCATAAAATACTTATATTAAAAATATGCTAAAATTTCAGCCTAATCGGTTCAGTAGTTTTTGCGTGAAAGAGCAATATATATCCATACAATCATCGTTACAAACTTTGACATTTATAATATTAGCAGGAATAGGATATAACAATAACTTACATATAATAGTTAGTTATTTTTAAGATTACTTTTGTATGCTGTTTTGTTGAGTTGCCTTGTTATTTGCTATTTAACCGCTCGTAGAACCGATAACCGTTGGGGAGTAAAGGTTCTCGAGTGGTGACCGCGATGCAATGCGAAACGGAGTGTGGAAAGACCTCCCACTCGATGGACCGACGACATCGTGGCGGTTGCGGGGAGTCGTTGGATGGAGGCGGCTCAGGACCGCTATTCGTGGCGTCGTTTGGGGAAGGCCTATGTTCAGCAATGGACGTGTACGGGCTGATGATGATGATGATTGCTATTTAAGCATGTTGTGGCCACTTGTAATATAGAGAACACTAGTTTTTAGTTTTTAACCGACTTCAAAAAGAGGAGGAGTTTATCAATTCTTATGTATGTTTTTTGTATGTACGTATGTTACGCGATATCTCCGCTAATTATGGACCGATTTTGAAAATTCTTTCACTATTGTACAGAAAATGATCCCGAACGGGTCCCATAAAATTTTAGTTTCATAAAATTTCATTAAAAAAAAAATTACCTCCATTTCTATTTATCACGCAAAACTTAACAACTGTGTAAAAGTAAGGGAATTTGAAGTTGGTTTATCGTTTTTTAAAACACGCCAAATTATTGTTATTGTAGGACTAAGTAGGAGGAGTTCCCAGGCTCATTGATTGCGCATAGAGGGGGGGGGGGGTTGTTGTTTAGAGGTGCATCGATGCTTCTCTTCGACTACCACTTCGACCCATATTATCATACTGTACCCTTCATGTATATCAGTATCATATATGTTTGCTGGATTATGGAAATTTTCCTGGGATTTTTGAAAATGTAATTTCATACATATCGAATGTGCTTTTTTCGAATTAAACTTTGCCACCTCGTATTTTGCGGCTCGCTGCGGAACTAGGGGTCGCAAAACTTTCTATAGGTAACTTTCTATTTTCGAACCAACTATAAACAAATGAGCTCCGACATCTCCCACCAAAAGGGGTAGCCTCCATCACTCGCCTCTTTAACGGGATCCTGAGGACCATGCACTTTCCAGTCTTATGGAGAGTAGGGAACGCGATCAAGCTTCCCAAACAAGGGAAGAATATTCTCAGACCCGAAAGCTACCGCCCCATAACGCTACTCTCGTCCACGTCTAAACTTCTAGAAAAGCTCCTGATTCCTCACTTGCTTCCACACATCGCCCCCCGCCTCGAGCAAATTGGATTCCGGTCAGAACACAGTACCACACTCCAACTGACGAGGGTACTGCATCACATCACAACCGCGCGAAACAAGAAAGAGCATGCGATCGCAGTATTCCTGGACATGGAGAAGGCTTTTGATCGAGTATGGCACACTGGGCTGATCCACAAGCTCATAGAGTCGAGAGCTTCAACCAGACTTATCCGAACCCTGGACTCCATCCTCCAGGAAAGGAAGATTCGGGCGAGAGTAGAAGACCACCTGTCTACAGAAGGGCCGATACTCGCTGGTGTACCACAAGGTAGTTGTTTGTCTCCCATCTGCTACTCCTGGTACACCAACGACATACCATGTAAAGATGGCGCACTATTGGCCCCGTACTCGGATGACGCGGCGTACCTCAACACCTCACTGTCGCCCACCCACGCCCAGGTCAAAATTCAGAGAGTGCTTGACCAGCTGCCGGAGTGGCTAAGCAAGTGGAGGCTATCCGTGAATGTTGGCAAAACACATGCGGTAGCTTTCACTCGCAGAAGCACCCAGAACCTCTCCCGTTTGGTGCTCCAAAGCCAGGCGATCCCCTGAACAAGCTCCGCCAAATACCTGGGCGTGGTCATGGACCGATCGCTGTCAATGACCAAGCAGGTAAAGAGCGCCTGCAACGCCGCGAAAGCCGCAAGAGCTATGCTGTGGCCGACGCTGACGGCCCCACTCCTACCACTCAGGATGAAGATAGCCCTGTACTCCACCTACATACCTACGCCCTGATCTCGGAGCGCCAGAGGAGAAAACTGGTGGCACAGGAAAACCTGGCACTTCGCACTATCGTAGGAGCGCCCCGCTATGTCAGAAACGCAACGGTCAGAAGGGATCAGAAGGTGGAAACACTGGAGAAATTCGTCGGCTGTCTCACCAAGAATATGTTCTCTCGCAGCGACGCATCCCACCACACGCAGCTCCAGAACATCGCACCTCGGCTCGAGCTTGCGAACCACTTACACCAATACGCCAGGGAACTAGTCAGTGAAGACGAAGAACTGGTAACAGCCAGCACAGCTAAGGTAGCAAAAGCCAAGTCCGCCCGCCAAGAGACCTCAACCAGCCAAGTCCCGGCTACCGAGGACAGCGGAAGCGAACCGAGAGGGCATGCACAGAACACCCAGATGCACAGCCGTAGGCAGCCAGGCTCCATAGGAGAACGGCTACCCGTAGGCCCAAAAGGGCCGACCCAGTGACCCCTCGTCACTAAGGCGAGGGCGGTTGAGATCCGCGGTAAGAGGCAAACGCCTGAAACCGCCTCCCCCCGTTTGAGAAGACAGAGGTAGTAGTAGTATAAACAAATGATGTGAAATTCTGTGTACATTGGATTACTAATCCTATTTTCTTAAACATATCATAACAAAAAAAAAAATTATTTACAGCAAAGAAGTAAAGATTGTTACAGTTTAAGAGGCACTTAGTAGTTAGGTATAGTTAAGATTATATAGTATGGTATAGTTAACATTTTAGGTATGTCTATTTTAGGAAAGGTACATACATTTTATTGTTGCCTAAAAAACTAACAAAAAATCATTGCTGAGGGCTTTGAGACTATGATTTTATCTTTGATCTCACACTAGGCCGAGCCTGTATCGTGAGGTCCGGTTTTGCAAGTAGCATTTAAATATGACTTCTGTGTTCTGAAAATTATATTATGTAGTTCTTGGTAAACATTCATATTTCATAGCTAAGAAAAAAATTAGGGAACTCCTGAGCCTGTGGTTCATTGACTCGTTCAAACATTCGGCAGGTGAAATAATTTTGCGAAGATAGAGCGATACCCGCACGGCTTTACACGTTCACGTAGGTAGGTGTCTTTCATGGAATTATTAAATACTTCCGTGTATTATTCTAATACTATTACATGACTAGTATAATTGGAAAATGTCTTTTCCTCATCTCTTTGTTTATTGCGGATTGAAATTCGGGGTATGAAATACTTATGCGAAATGAAAGGAATGAAATAAACAAATTGAATAATGTTTTACAATGCAAGTTTAATTGCTATGCTTAGTCACAGAATAACTATGTAGGTCAAGTTAATTTAAATTAAAATTTAATTCGATGTTTAGTTTTATAATTTTGAAAGAATTTTTCTGGTTAAGACGTTAATTCGTTCATATTCGACCCCGATTTGAACAAGCTACTTTGAATTTTTCTTGTTCAAAATATGTAGGGGTCTATAATGTTTTGGAACCTCTTGGGTACGATATTGAAAATTATCAAGAGGTGGCTGGTAAAATTCTTACCGAGGAACGGGTGAAGCGATGAAAAGTTTTCTCAGATTACCTAAGGAACCCAAAACTTGATTCAATAACAATACACGCTTTTCTGCTCGACTTATAACTTTTATAAGATATACTTACGTACTTTTATTATAAATGTTTTTCGGGTAACATGCCATAAAAGTTTTTCCGATACCTAGTGGCCATAAATTAATACTCTGTACTAACTTTGTTCATACACTTTATTCAATTCAGTGACCGATCGATCGATCGCACCTGAGCTCGGTGTTGTAAATCATTTTCCCGGAATGATTCACTACATTCACTAAATTTTTGTATATTATCACTACATAGTATAAAACAAAATCGCCGATGTCTGTCTGCTTCTATGTTTGCTTACATCATTCAAACGTATGCAACACATTTTAATGCGGTTTTTATAATAGATAGAGTGATTCAAGAGGAAGGTTAAATGTATAATTTAGTATCAGCATTGCACTTGCGCAAAACCAGGGTTGGTCGCTAGTTCCGAATAAATGATTTCCCGTACGATAAAGATTTTATTGCAATTTTTATGGTGTCTGTATTTCATCACGCACCAATCATGTGCTCTATAAATGCTTATATTTAATTTTTTTTCAAATGCAACTTTATCGAAAGTTTTCTTATCGCTTCTGTCGCTAGCAACGATTGTCTTCAAAAAGACAATAGTTGCTGTCGTTAGAAAGTAACGATGGTTCTAAGTACATACTTTATGGGGATTTATTTATTTATACTAACTTATTTGCTTATATGTAGTTAACTGATTTACAAGCTGAGTCACTCAAAACAGGGAAATATACTAGAGTGCCTACCTATTTCACACTAGGTAATTTACCTCCCTAAACTAATAAGCTTTCCCAGTAGGTAACTTAAGTAATAGGGGTTATTACCTAACCGTGAGTCTGTGAGCGCGGTATATTGAATTATTCGCCTTCGCTCAGTACGGAGGCTAAAGCATAGTAGACCCCTCTTCAGTGGTTCATTTCTTATTGTATTTCGGTGCCCGTGTCCGAAAAAGCGAAAATCGAAATTTAAGATAAGATGAAGATAAGAAACATTTTTATTGGTTCACAAAACAAAAATACAATAATGAAAAGGGATAATAGAGAAAAAAAAAAACACAATGAGAGACCAAAAAGCTGCCACTCAGCATGTGCTGCAGGAGCTCAGGGAGCAACTGCAGCGCTGGTCTTCTGTAACACCTTAGCGTAGAGCGCGTCACTGGCTATGAACACACTCTTTTTTATTTCTAGTTCATTTTCGCGCAAACGCTATCTTATGCAATTAATTATAGAGTGCATTTTACACTAGATTTTTGAGTTCGAGTAGCCCTCCAGAAGGCTGTGGATATGCTAGACTCGAGTTTACTTCATTGTTATTTAGCCGCTTCTGTCTGTTTGTTACTCGTCTGCAAGCGTACTGTTTCATAGAAACTATACATATTATATTTTAGGTACCAAGAATCTTTTTGATTCGTTAATACCTGCAGGCAGGCGCGGCATAGTTCTACTAAAAGCGTATAGAAATTGAGAAACACCAGACAAAGCATGCCAATGGCAAACAAAAAATAATTTCAAATAACCTTCTTGGCTAAAAACATAAGCAGTAAATAAAATAGCCATGAAGCACGAATCAATTAACAGATACTCAATTCCAGAATAATATTTTTTTTTCTAGGCAGATTCTAGGTGTTAAACCAAGTCTTTTGTGGGATTCCTAGGAGTCTAGTTCGTTTGATAGATAAAACTTTATTGCACACTTAACTTAAAAAATCCAAAATAATAATTATCAATAAGCAACATTAGGGGTCTTAGCGGTCTAGAGCGATCTCTTCCAGACAATCGTATTCGATAGGTAGGTACAGTAAGTTAGATAGATAGAGTCGACAGTAGAATTTGTGAAACTCTTTAGGTAGGCAATGCACATAAGAAATTATATAAAAAAATTGAGTTTTTCCGTGTTCGTCCCACTGGCTTCGGATCAAAGTGGGACGTACACGGAAAATCAAATTCAGAGGCTATTTCATTTCGCATTCGTGCGACTTTTCAAAAGTAAGCTTTGGTACTAAAATTGTCTATTGCATAAAAATTACATGACACTCATTTAGGGCTCTTATGATATTAACTTGTGGTTTGGAAGTGAGTGCCTCCCTTTGCAATATATACAACTGGTTATTGTACAAGTACAAGAAGTGTCCGTGTTAAAATAAATATTATTAGTAGTAAGACCTATAATCTGATCACCTGTCTGTTAACACTTTGGCAGCTGAAATCGGAAGATGAATCACTGCAAAATTCACTCTAAAGAGACAGGTCTACTAAACAATTCATTTATTAAAGCAGACCCATGATTCAATTTGCGAGACAAAGGCCGCTCGCGTGAAGTGCCGACTTAGTGCTGAACAGTGAACAGGTTAATAGAGCTTGAGTGGAACTGTACTGAATAAAGGTATGGCTAGTATAGTATGATGGCTAGTATAGGTTTGCACGATACCAACACGGAAAAAGTTTTTTTTACCGTCGCTGACTTCTGGAAATTGTCTTACCTACTGTCGTACTGCTTAAATGCAAAAAATCACTCAATTTAATTCACTACAATTATACGAGTTTACGATTGGCAGAATACGAATTGTGTCAAGTCGCAAAAGTCATGAATAAAGAAAAAGAAGAGTTTATATGAAACTATTGGATCGCTGTCAAACTACAAAGAATAGTTCCGGTCTAATGTCGATCCAGTAGGGGCTCTGCAAGGCGCTACCAAGGAATTTATATACTAACGTTAGTATATAAATTCCTTCGGCGCTACATATTATGTATGGAAGGAAACAAAAACTTTCATAGTTTTCGTAAACTGTGCGAAACTCATCGAAAGGTGACTGAATAGTAGAGCTTCGAGCTCAATCAAAGCGTATGGAAACAGATGATTTATTGGTATTTGCCACAGAAATCTAAAGCAGCTAGTATCATGTCTGTGGTATTTGCGGAATAAGAAAAGCAGAGGGTAAGTAAAGACTCTGATAAGTTACCTATAGACAAAGTAGAAAATGCAGTAACAAACGAATTTGACTAAGTCCGTATGCATGTGTAGGTAATGTTACTTCATATTAAAGATTATTTAGGTATCGGGTATAATCTTTAATAAGTTAACAATTCGCGAAAGTTTAAAAAGTTAGTAGTTACAGTAAACCAAGTTTTATGTAACTTCGTAATTAGATACTATTGTTTTTAAGAACCTTAAGATAAATGGGGGAATAACGAGCTTCTAGATACCTGCCAATTCCATCTCTATCGACCCGTCAATTTAAATTTCCTTCAGAATATCTTCAATAGACCTTTTAAGGTGACATTTCTGCAATAATTTTCGTAATCTTCAAGGGAGAGGCGCTAATGGTTGCCTTATTTAATTCGGGACCTTTTGTAATTACATCAGGAGCTATTAGATTCACGTGGCATTCTCGATTGAGGGCAATATCTGACGATCGCGTTTCAGTGTGCGTGCTATCTAGTATAATACTGAGGCGGTAACTATCAAACGTGTCCAAGTTCAGAGGCCAGCATAGCTATTCTAACTCGATCGAAAAGATCACGTCTCGGAAATGGCTGAAGACACACGTTTACGAATGCCCTACCGAGCGAGGTCAAAAACGCGATTCATACTCGCTCTCGGTGGCTACACGAACAAGGAAACACTTTACGGGGAATGCTTTAAAAATGGTAGAAAATGTACACCATGGTAGAAATTAAAACGTTGGAATTAGTAAGAAAACTATAGCTAGAAATTAATTTTGTAATTATTTTTCAACTATTTAGTCATTAGTTGATGAAATAAAACCTTTATGAGATTATTTGGGAAACTTGAAATAAAGTGTATGAATAAAAGCGCAACCTTACTTCGTAAACCTAACCCAACGTTAGCTTTTTTATCTGTGGGGCAACCTAAGTGTGGTGGCTAGTGTTGCAACCTTAGCCATTTACAAGATAGATCTAGCCTTTTTACAAAATGAACCGGTTTGACATTTTTGACAATGAAACATACTATATACATACTTACAAAACCTATCTTACCACGCTTATTAATTTGATTGAAAGATTTTGCTCGTCTTGTGGTAGAACATGTTCATAATTCTGTTTAATTAAAATTTTCACTAATAACTTAAAATTGTTTTCGCGTAGGAAGCGTTTCCTCCCTTAGAGATTGACTGCGGAAGATTTTATCAATTAAATTTTATATCATTTCAATATCAACGTCGTATGACAGTATAAGAACATACCTTTGATCTCGCGGTAAATGTCAACAAGTTTCGCGGTACCGTGAAATTTCCATTGGAATCACGTGCACACAAAATCTATAGGGTATTTCCCGTTGACCTATAATCATACAATTTTGCAAAGCAATGTCATATAGCACAAATAAAGGGAAAAATCCAAAAACCGTAAATTTATAGTTTATTCATATAATAAATAATATTTGATTCTCACCATGGACGAATAACCTAGAAGGCACTTCCCGTAAATCTAGAATCATGAAATTTGGCAAGAAGCAAGGCCTTACACCACAAGTAAAGGAAAAAATCCAAAAAATGAAAATACCTAGTGAATTCACAAAAAATAAATATTTTTGGTTTTTACTGGCGGCCAAAACCTATAAGCTACCTACATCCCGTTGACGAATAGTTGAAGAATCATTAAATTTGGAAGTCACAAGGTCTTATAATTATTATTATTATGAAGCCCTCGGTGCACAAGTTCAACTCGCACTTAGATAGATCGATAGATGGTTAATTTGGTTCACAAATATAGACAGCAAAAACAAAAAAACAAACATAGACATTGTAGTAGGTAGGTATCAGTAAAATATACTTGTAAAATACACAAACAATTTAAAAAAGAAGAAAGAAACATCAAATATTACAAAAGTACACTCAAGCATAAAAACTAAAATTTAAACTAAAGGTCAATAGGTATGTCAGTGCTGCCGAGGTGAGGCCAAAATGGATCAGTCAGATCAGTATGCTATTTTGCACCAGGGTACAAAACAGCGCTGGTTTTCAGACTGACCCAGTCTAGGTGACACGACGTTCACTTGACGTTTTTATTTTAATAGAAGATGTATATTCTGAAGGCGGATATTATTTATTTTAATTATTTGTGTCGTTTTCAACTAATTTGAGGGCATAGATAACAAATAATGCTGTTTTTACTAATCCAAGATGGTGGATAATTTTTATTTAAAATATGGGTATCGTGTTCAACTAATTGCGCGTGGATAACGAATATGCGGTGTTTTTTCAAATCCAAGGTGGCTATATCGTTTTTTGTGATGATATTGTTTTTGACTAATTAGAGGGTGTCGGTGTAGGTCTAGATTAGGTCTCGAATTAGTCAAGAAAAAGTCAGGCATCTTGGAATAAAAAAAATACCACTTATTGGTAATATACACCCTCGAATTAGTCGAAAACGGGAGTAACATATGAGAAAAAACATTATCTTGAATTTGAGAAATACCCAATTTTAAGTAATGAACATCCTCGAGGCAGTTGAAAACGATATATTTGTTAGAAAATAATTATTATAAAAAATGGAATAAAGAACGTTAGCTATATTGGATTTAAAAACTTATATTTTCTTTTTCTCCCTTGAGTGAGGCAAAAATCCTAAGATTGAAAACAAGGTTAATCGTATGGATGGAAATATTTTCCTTGTAGCAAAAGTATTCATTGTCTTATTTAGCCCTTTCTAGTCCTACTTGTAAAAACTGAGTTCGTCTTTTCTAACCCTTTTGAGGCCCGCTAGCCCCTTTTCGGAAAACCAAGGTGGCAGCACCACGCCGCCGTCACAACAAAACAATAACAAATGAACCAATTCGAAATACAAACAATTTTCGTTTATTCTCCTTGCATTGCACAATTTTATAAGTGCAGTGAAGTGAATAAATGATCCACTAGTCTCGCAATAATAATTATGCAAGAAATAAACAAAGTAAGTGCCTTTTTTAGATCAGCCTAAATTTTAATTTCACTTGACATGTTGTAATCAATATAATACAAATTTTCAGGGTAATAGAGTGAAAGTTTCACCTGATCAGAGAATTATAATGCTCAACTTCGTGAAGGCTCACGTGGACTACGCCCGCGGTCGAGTAACGGGCCCCGATGCCGCTCAACAACGCAAAAAAAAAAATGTGAAGAAATGGTCCGAATGCTGAACGCCTGTGGTTCAGGAACAACTAAGACCCCAAAGAAATTGCTGAAAGTAAGAATCATAACTAATTATTGTTATTGTTCATTTATGTACATGTAGTAAATATCAATTTACATACTATTTACAGTGCTGGCAAGATTGGCGCTGTGACACAAAGGTCAAGGCACTAAAGAGAGAGAAATTTATGAGTGGAACTGGTGGAGGTCCGTGCCCCCCACCACTCTCGGAGCTGGAAGAATCCTTAATGGGATTAAATCCATATCAATACCAGTCGGAAGCGTCCCCAAGACGCAGACTGCATTGCCTCGCTGTATGGCAATGTTAATGCGCTGCGCCAGATACTCACCAGCTGTCGGATCACACGTCGCTTCGACCAGGCACTCAGATAATTTTTTGAAAACCCATTGCCTCGGTACCCCATGGACCTAGGGTCTCGACTCTAAGGGGTTCTGTAGAGACCTGCATATTTGCGCCTCTTGAGATCCTCGGCCAAAACAATTATATTTTAAGTAGTAATTAGTATTAAGCCAAGATTGTGATTATTGTGGTTCTCTATTGTGTAAGTTTATTCAAAACATGGTATTTATTTAAACATTAATGTTACAGATTTATTACTAGACTTTATTAGTGTAACTAGTTGTAGCAATTTGTAATTATGAGGTGATCTCATTAAGACTTGATATAACTTAAAGATATTACAATTATCTAAAAATAAAAATAGCTCTTTATTTTCTAGTATTTTATTAGTAAATATCATACGTTACAAAGTGTTCATAAATAATTTATGTAAAGAATTAAATTTAGATACAAGATATCTCAACTATCTTAAGCAATATTGTGATTATTATGGCTATCAATAAATATACAATACAAAACTCTTTATTGTACACCACAAAGACAAATAAAACACATAGACATTAACATAAACAAGTAGAATGGGTGGCCTTATCGCTTAGAAGCGATTGCTTCCAGGCAATATACCTACATTTTTACTGTGTTATCTATTCCATTAGTAGGTTGTATTGCAGGGAAACTAGTAGTAGTGGTTCATTGACTGTTTTCTTTAAACAGTGACCCATTTAAACTAGTGGGTTTCCTCGTTATTACGCCATTAGACACTTCCACCTCCGAGTCTACATCTAAGGTGCATCTCTCGCAACTCCATTCAGACCGGCCAATGAAGGCAAGCAAGAGGTGGGGATCTAGTTCTCTTAATACCCAGCAGCAGCATCTTCATATTTCCCAGCACGCAGGGCAATGTCAGATTTCTGTAGTTTCTGAAAAAAGTTAAGTGCTTTTAATTTGTTATGTAGGTGGTTCATTTGTTCTAATTAGTGATTAGGTTGTATAGTGATCTCATTATTCAAGTATTAGGTATTATTAAATCTATCTAATCCTGAAAAAGTTAAATGTTTAAAAATAATAGTGTGACTAGATATTATGTAGGTTTAAGAAAAGGTACCAGCAGTGGTAATTAGGTAATATTTCATACAATGCAACTCAAATAAATAGCTACTTTTGGATTGTGTTTTCTATCGCATTAGTATCGAAGGGAAACCTTATCCACCTGCACAGTACTGACTGCCTGTTCAATGCATCTGTTGTATCATTAATGGCCCTGCAGACCGATGACTGACTCAGGCAGAAAGCGTACTCCCTCCCATCCGACTTTTGGTAACTGCCTTGTGCGCAAAAGTGGAGGGCAGACAAAAACTACAAAGCAATATGTACATAAAGTAGGTTAGGTTACATAAAGGTAAGTATTCAATTGTTTGTAATGCTTACTTTTAGCTCCACTAGTACCGCATTAAAAAGCTTCGTCCAAGGCTAATACGCACGCAGGTCGTTTATCAAATTCAGAGCCATGTCGGGAGAGTCTGTATATCCCCCGAAAGTTTGGATCTATAAAAGGATTTGTCAAATCCCGCAGAGTCAGGCACCGACGGAGTGTGCTTATCCTGTGTCTTGCTCCATCACGCCGGTTTTGGTGTTGTAAAACGAGAATTATGCTCCATCTAAAATTGTTTTGTTTACTATGCACATAACCTCAATGTAACACAAAAAAATGCAAAGAAAGATTTTTGGGGGCATAAAAGTGCTAAAATCATCTTCATTCACTAATTACTTCACGAAGAATACGGAGGTTTTCTCCAAATCATGATAATTTGTTAGAAATTGTACCTCGGATTAGATTCCATCAAGCAACTACCACTCTAAATAATTCCGTGAAAAGTTGGGTCGATTTCGACCAAAATTTCCGTGCTCGGACGCTCTGAATAGCCTATTTCAAAATCCGTCTCGGAAACTAGCGGTTTCCGAGTAAAATCAATTTCGAACACGAAATCGAGCCACTCTGAATTGCCCTGCAGGTCTACAATTACAAACTATAGAGGCCGTTAATTTAGTTCGATTGTTGTTTGCTTCTAGGTATAGTAATACGTTTCGGACCTATGGTAATCATGAAGATGCTTGTGCCAATAATTACGGAGACTTGGAATTGTGTTCCATTAGCGGCGTAAGGAGGGGGGGAGGGAGCAGTTCGCCCCGGGGAAAGCTCAGAACTATCGCAAACCTAAACCCGAAGGAGAGTGACAGCGAAAACTCACACGCAGAACCCAGACCAAATTTCGGTAACAGTCGAAAAAAATAGCAAAAATGCTGCGGTTATGTCCTTTTACCGTCGTTTTACCTTCTTTGTCTTCGTTGCTTATCCGGCCTCACCAAACTTCAAATTTAACGCGGGTAGCTCTTTTCGGGGCTCGCTCCGCTCGCTGTTATTTATTTTTTCATACTCTTTCTTAAAATTCGAAAAAGAATCACAAATTTCGTAGAATACCGCCCTGGGTACCAACCTCACTACGCCGCCACTGCGTAGGACGTATAAATTTAGTAGTAGACTTGACTTATTGTTATTGCATACTAATGTGAATTCTAGCTAGTGCGTTTATCTACATTATTTAGATATTTTAGTGCAAATTCTTCTCTATTCCCTCTCTATTATTTTCATTTTCAATTTACGCTAATAGACTAAACTAATTTGTGAAAAAACTAACAATAGAATATTTCGAATGAAATAAATATATGTTACAATCGAGTAAAATATAGAATAAATAGTTCAAAAGACACATCTGTTTTATTTTTATGGATAAATATGAGGGTGGTAAGTACGCGTGAAAAAAATCGGATTTTTACTATTTTAATAGACTCCAAAATGACAATTGATGTAGTTTGTCTTAACGGGAGTTCACAGCAAATGTGCGATTACCTTAAATTGACGATACAAGTATCCTCGTACCCTTATTTAAAATAATAATGGTAAACGATAGATGGTTAAATATCCTTGATATGGTAATGGCAATAGATCATTTAAACCATATATCGTTGAACCCCCTACCTAGACATAGGGCTATCATGCATCAAGCAAGACCACATTGCTAAGTCTACCTTGATTGTACATTAGATAGGCATGTAGGTCAGGCAGACACTGTCTGTAGTGTCCTTATTTACGACAGTACATGATATCACCGACATAAATATCTATATACGTTGTACTCAAGTAGCTTATTTCGAATTAAACCATGATATATTTTAAAATGAAAGAAATATTTTACGATTCTGATGGTGAAGTTAGTAGCCGCCATAATTTCAATTCGAGTCTTATTTAGTTTGATCTCGTGAATGATGGATTACACATGGATGAAACGAATGACAGGAGGCCTACTTTGAAATATAGAATACGAAGTTTCGGTTTACGGACCGCACGAAACGAACAACCTTACTGCTGAACGTGCAGACGGACGTTGCTGATGCGTCACCATATGACACATTATGTTTCGGATCTCTAAGAAACAAACGTCTTAATTTTCATAGAAAGAGCAGATCTGTCGTCCTTCATTTTATGCGATCCACAATCTGTCAACTTTGTAATTTGTTTTTCAAAGTTGACCTTGTTTTTACGCCCTTTTTTACGCCTTGCCATGGAAACCATTTGTTACCAGTGATTGTGAAAATTATCATATGATGATGTTCATAGATATCTACGTTTTACGGCGCACATATCAATTACTTAATTATGATTATTTATCGGGTATTTATCGCGTACCTTTTGTTATATTTTCCCCTACCCCTGTAGTGTGTCGTAATATGAACTTGGACATTCCTGATTCTGCAGACGAATTGAGGGTAGTCGTGGATACTGCCATCAATTCTCGGCGGTAGCTCCGAGTACATCCAGTCGCCCCGTGACCACGATCGCTGTAACGCGATGGAAACGTAGGGGAAAATATAACAAAAGGTACGCGATAAATACCCGATAAATAATCTTTAATTATGTCAACAAATCGCGAAAGTTTAAAAAGTTTTACTTAATTATGGTTCAAACTTTCATAGGACCACCTCAAAATCAACGTTTTAACAACAACGAAAGAATATTCAACTCCTATTCAGAATTACTGAAGATATAACCAAAATTGTTGTAGCTAGTCGTGATTTTTCAAAAGTGTGTGTTGGTTTGTAAGCGACGGGATATATATTAATCTCTCGTGAATATTTTTTATGGAAACCACCTCTATACAACACCGGGATCATTCTACTATATACCTATGTATGTACGATAGCGATTTTTTTTTTTAAAATCAGTCCGTATATAATATTGACGGGGAAATCCACGTACATACTTTAAAAAATATATGCAGCTAAATATAGTCCTCCTCCTTTTTGAATTATGAAGTCGGTTAAAAATAGTGCTCAAACAAAAAGTTATGCCTACAACACGAAGCAAATAAAATAGGCCGAACTAATCGTTCATTATCTTGTATTTTTTTTTTCATTTCGGCGGATTAGGTCCCCAATAATTAGAAATGACCAATATTAATAATGACCATAACAAAAAATTATCAGTTCTGGAAATAACCTTAATAACCTCTTCTACAATACCCATTTCTGAAAATATTTTTTTTATACGGACAGCAAAAAATTCTGTAGTCCTGCAAAATAAAAAAAAAAGATGCGCGTTAAATGCCCCATATTTACTATCTTTACTTTTTGTTTAATAACTTTCTTCATGTCTTCTCTAAGAAAAAGAAAAAAAAGGATATAATATGTACGTTTATACTATATCTTCTCAGAAAGTGGCTTATTTCTTTTTCAAACATGAGGTCGAAAGTACATCATTGAAGGACGGAAAATTCTATGGAATTTCATTTCTTGCGCGTTTAGGGGCGTTTATTTCATCCGGTCCTACTAGTAGTTCGATAATCTAAGATAAAAGTGTATAGAAATCTATCGTAATAATTTCTAGCATGTTACATCTTCTAATTTTCTGAAATATCAGCATGTAAATATGGTTATTTTTATTATAAGTCAAACCACAAACATTTTGAACTCTTGAGTCCGCCATATGTTATCGACATCTTCCGTTTTCGTAACAATAATTACAAAAAAAATCCAAGTGAAAATCGCGTCGACGCGTATTTATTGTCAGTTGAGTTTAAAATTTGAATATACTCGTAGTTTCTAAGTTTCTAAAACTATATTTTTCTCGTAGCTAAAGCACTGCGATTCCTACCTCGTGTGTTTTAAGGGAAAATAAGATACCCTTGGTAGTAATCGGGCACTTTCCCCACTCGGTATTATTGTGTACACATTATAATGTACTATTATCCATTTCTCTAATTCATGATCACTTATGATAATAGAAAACTGGATGGGTGCTACATAGAAACATCTGTACGCTCTGCATCTTATTGTTGACGTCATTTTGTACACGCAATTTATGTTAGTGGCACTCAAGCTGTTGTCTTGTAATTTGTAGGAAAGCTTGATGCATGTGGCTTTCGTGCAAAGCAATCCCTGAGTCAGAATGCATTTGAACCTTCAAAATAGCTCGACCCATAATGATCTTTTTAGATAATGCCTATAGTGAGATGTTTCAATAACTGTAAATTTGAGAGAACTTTTTTGGGGTTCCGTAGTCAACATACAACTTGTTTAGTCTCACCAGGTCCGTCTGTATGTCTGTCTTCCTGTCCGCGGCTTCGCTCATAGACTGATTAGTACTAGAAAACTGTAATTTTTCATGGGTAAACATATTAATTACGACAAAGCGATACCTTATAGTAAAATAAGATAATCTGGGATCATAAAAACGTTTCATAAACCTAAGTTTAGAATCACCTATTCATGTCCCTGGTCTTTATTTCTATCATTAGATAGAAATACAGTTAAAAAACCAGGGCTTGCACACTGCAAAAAGTGTGTATGATTAGGATTCATAGCGGTCTAGTATATTAGTCCATACAAATGAATCAAGCATTGACCACAGATTAGGTAATGTTACTTCGTAAAATTGACTCGTTAAACGTTAAACGATCTATACCAGTGAGATCAGTTTCAGCCAAAAACATGCAAAACGAATCACACGGTTATGCTATGGATTGCAAAATTTATTCAAAATGATCTGAATTTTAAATGGGAGTTCATCAAACTTAACTTTACGAGTTACATACCTGCGAATAAGCGTTTGCATTAAGCTGGGTACACATCAGTTGTTTGATATTTTAGAGTTCCTATTTAGTCAGAAATTACAATGAACAGAATTTTGCTTATGAATCGAAATATTATCGTAAGTTAGTGAACGCTTTATTTGCAATTTGGAATTTATCTAATCTTCGGTACGATAATTGGGCGTGTTTTAAAAAAACGGTAAACCGACTTCAAATTCACTTACTTTTACACTGTTTTTAAGTTTTGCGGGATAAATACTAATTCCCTGGGGATAACATTTTTATGGGACCACCTTGGGATCATTTTCTATACATTAGTGAAAGAATTTTCTCGGTCCATAATTGGCGAAAATATCACGTTACATAGATACGAACAAAAATACAGTCGAATGGAGAACCTCTTCCCTTTTTGAAGTCGGTTACAAAAAAAGTTTTCGAGATGTGGAATTTTTGCGCTCTAAAGAAATAGGCTGAGGTCTTCGTGATGTCGTTTGAGGGAGGCCCATGTCCAGCAGTGAACGTATACGGGATGATGATGTTGGAACACATTGGTGAAATACAGACCCGCTGCTATACGATTCGATGATATTAGAAGCATAAACTAAATTATTTGCTTCACCATCACAATGGTATCGTCTCAGAATGACACTTTTTAACAATTTACCATTGATGAAAGAAAATAGAGATGGAGGGTAGTGCGGTAGTGTGCTATGTCCTATACGTGTGTTTACTCAATAAAAAAAGCCGACTTCCAATTCTTTAGTATTTTCACTGTTTTTAAGTTTTTCGGGATAAATACGTAAACTTCAGAAATAAATCAAATTATAAAATAGTAGATTGTATCATAAGGGAGCAAAATAATATTTTTACGGCGAGGGCGCTAATTTGATTTCTTTTTTTTTTCTTTCAGCCGGCGCGGCGGCGGCGGCGCAATATGGTCCGTCGCGTCTTACCAGCCAGTATTTATTCAAACAATATTTGCGTTCGATTTTGCTGGCGCTGAAAACTAAGACGTTCCGAATTCAATAACTGCGCGGCAATACACATTTCCGCGCACTTTTTGAATTAGGAATTTATAAAGAGGAATAAAAGTTATTTTCTGCCCGCTAAAAGTTCCTTAAAGAAAACACCACCTTTGAACTGTCGAAACGTTAATAAAAAACAAAGTCTATGGTCCAAACATCGTGTTTTTTTCATAGTCAATACACGTCTTAACACATAGATTTTAAATAGCTCTGGGATGTAAAAGGCACTTTGGACATTAGCATAATTGGTTATTACCGGGTGTAAGACATGTAAGGGTTTTATTCAGATTCTGAATGAGAACTGATCATTTGAGATTTTGGCTAGGTATTTTAAACCTACCGCTTAATATACAGATATTGGATTTTTAAAAATTACAAGGAGATTCTGAATATACATTTTTAAAAATTGATCGTTTTAAGTTTCAGGAACAGGTATCCAGAGCCGAAGGAATAGAATAAAAAATACAAATGAAGTTTCACAAGTGGACAAAATTCATTGTCAATTTAGATCAAAGTTTGATTTGTCTGTACTTATTTAGTAAGTCGTAAAGTTATCATCATCAGCCTATATTAGTCCACAGTTGGACATAGGGCTCCTTTAATGCGGGCCATGGCGTCCTGTCTTCAGCGTGACGCATTCAGCATCTAGCTGCCGTCTATCGCAGGTCGTCATCCCTTAGACCGGATGGTGTTCCACAATACGTTTGCAAAATCGTGGTCTCCACTCGAGAATACGTTAAACCCATGGTATAAGAATATAAGGTCTTCCGAGACACGTTGGTCACGTGGGTTCCCCTTGCTTCATCATAGCCATCAGCGAATGAGAAGACGAATCTGTTTCCTGGTCTAGTAGGGTAAAATCGTAACTCCCCGAACTGTTACCTGCATAAATCTGATAAAACTATGTGATTTTATATTTACCAACTATTTATCATATTAACTCCTGTTTAACTAATGCTGTTTTGACTGATCTAACAAACATAATTGAAGATTGACATTTTTTATTCATTTTTCTATTGACCCTCATCACATTTGTTTCCCAATTTCTACATTTTGTTGAACTAAAGAGGCAACTGGACCGTGATGTAAGCAAGAGACACTCCCGGAGTAGCAGACCTTGTTTTTTTGGATCGTGGTTTACCCCAGCGGTTGTCGGTTTTTCGCGAGGTATGGCCGGCCCACTGCCACTTCAGCTTGCTAATTCTTAGAACTATGTCGATAGCTTTGGTTCTCTGTCGGATGTATCCGTTACGAATCAAATCCTTCAGAGAAAATCCGAGCATAACTCTTTCCATAGCTCGCTGAGCAACTTTGCGTAAAGTTATTCTGATTCTGATGACTGTAAAACTTTGTTTTGGCTTAGCTCAGACAGAGAGTTATTCATTTTGGCTAATAAAAACGCCTCTAGTCATTTCTTACTGTAACTAAGCAGTCTTATAAGACAGGCGAGAGGTGCGCCAAATAAAATTAACAATTCAAATTTTCGAGCTAATTTGGTACTGATGAATTTCTTCAGTCTTAATAAAGTTTCCGTTTCTCTGCTTTGTCTACCGCTTGGATTAGTTTCAAATCCTGTTTAATTTTAAGAAGGGTATTATTATTATTTATTTTTTTCATCATAGCCTAATCAATGGGTTCGTGGTAAATTGTAGGCGGGTTAGCTACGAACCTAGTCTGTGTTGGAAGAACACCAACTTTTCATCCTTTTAGGAGGAACGCAGGAGTGCTGTTCGTGTCCCGGAGTTTCATCATCATCATATCAGTTCATACACGTTCACTGCTGGACATAGGCCTCCCCCATACGACGCCACAAATAGCGGTCCTGTCCCGGAGTTTACTGATGACCAATCAATGGTGATTCAAAATCCATATAATGTATAATGTCGAAGATAGAAACCAATGAATTTTAAAGAACCTGCAATAAAAAATCCAAAGAAAATAAATCACAAATTTATTATTTTACTATAAAAACTTTCGTAGTTTGACGAATTCATTATGAATGTAAGCGGGTTAACTACGAACCATGCAAACAAACTTGTTAAACACAAAATTTGCTATACAAAATGTCAGTTCCAAAAGTCCTCTAAATGAATCACGTTTTATTAAAGACAATAAATCAACTCAAGCTCACGTAAGCTTTGATGGTGGAAAGTTTCGCAATTTCAACACTCGCCAATAATGGATTTTTAGCGGATATTAAACATTGGAGCGAAGCAGCTCATCCTGCTAAGTTGGCTTTCGCAAATATTGTATCAAATGGCAGAGCCATAGAGTTCCGGGATACAGTTGGTCTGATATCCATTTGAAGGGAATTCAAAATGATAAACATCACTGGGTAGATGACAGACAAAAATAAATTGCTTTGCATGTTCTCATCGTTGCCGTACCACGTCTAAGGCCTACGTTCTAAAGTGCAGATTAAATCGATTTGAACAATCCCTATCCCCAATCTCTAATGGTCTGTACAATACAGCGACGGATTAGTCTGTGTCTATACCTATCAATAAAGGATCATACCTGAACGAGTAACTTTACAAGTAACTTGAGTTGGTTATCCGTTATTGATTTGAGTTTAATTTAGTTCTAATTTATCTCTCTGCCAAAACGAATGAACATAATTCAAAATAAATTCATTTTAGATTATTGGGAATATTCTTAAAGTACCTACAAAAAAATTTCTTGCATACAGATTTGATAAAAATGTAACGAACAAAGCTGAAACCATCCTCTTGCGTTTTAACAAGACAGAAAATTCCTTGAAGTATAATAAAAATGTAAAGTTTACATTCCCCAAAGAATGACTGCAAGCGGACCAACTATGAGTTTAACGTATAAGTACCTAGTTTTTGTTCAGAAGTGATCTCGATTTATCTTTGTAATATTTATATTCAGTTATTATCTAGTGTTGGCTGTGCCTAAGTAAACTTCCCTAATTCTAAGTAAACGAACTGAGCAGGGCCCTCAAGAGAATTACCTACGGGGAACTTTGGTCAACTCTTATTGCTTTTTTGTTCAGAATTCAGATTATGAACCGGAAGGGACGTAGAAGGGACATTTGTTTGCAATACCGTTTATTGAACGGTTCATAATAATGCTTATTGGATTTACCTTAAACCAATCGAGTACCTAAACCTATACCTACGCATCCATCGCAGATGAACTGATAGTTAATCTAGTCTAGACTAACGAAGTCTACTTAGTTAATAATAATGATAAAATTAAACATTTATTATTATAACAAGTCCCTTGATTATCCTTCAGATGAGCAAAGATACCCTAAAGGAACTCCCCAGCGCCAAAGGTAATAAGTAGATCGTATTACGACTGATAAAACCCGTCTACGATTTCAAGGTGACACGTGGATCAATTTATAATAATTACTAGCTGCTGCCCGCACCTTCACCCGCGATTTATCGGGATAAAAAATACCCTATATGTTATTCCAGATCCCGAGCAATACCCATACCTATTAAGCCCCATCAGTTCAGTAGTTTTTGCGTGAAAGAGGAACAAACATCCATACTCACAAATTTTGACATTTATAGTATTAGTGGATTATACATTCAATAAATATTTACTATGAATTTACCTGGTTATTCCTGCTATAATTATTTGTAGCCTTGTGTTTTTTTTATTTTATTTCTATGTAACCTTTTCCGTAAACTTTGTTAGTTACTTTTGAGTGAAAATTGTACACTCAAAAGTAACAACAAACTTTACCAAAAATGAGGTAAGTAGAACAAAATAATAGACCTACATAGACTTCAAAACCACTGAGTCTTACAGAAATTTTTATATTTTTATACGAATTACGATGCACATTTACAGCATATATATGAATTATTTTGTTTGTTTTTGTATTGCTTTATTTGTTTGGCTCAATAAATACCTATCATTATGTGGTTTGAGATATTTTAAATAGATATTTTATTAGTAAATAGACGTAACCAAGTGTGCTTTGTGCTCCTACGGCGAATAAATATGTATATGAGTTGTGGCGTTTGTGTTTGTTCGTAATTAAATTAAACACATAACGTCAACAAAATATATATATATTAATAAAAAGGTCATAGGTCAATTGCCGGTCTGGTTTAACTTCGTAGTCCAGTACTCTCCTGGCTATCCTGAAGGCTGCTCAGGCGGGGTGGACACCGACGGTGGAAATGTGCAGAGGTTTAGGATGACCGGCCTTCGAAGATGGTAGGTGTTAACCGTGGTCTTGAATAAAATTTCTTCTTAGGGATTAAACCCTAGCGTCGGACCCTGTGAATAAATGTCCACAGTAAACATTTTGCTCTGAACGCTTTCCGCTGATAGTGAACCCCCTGTATTGACGTGCCTATGCGGAGAAGCCGAGGAAGTAGGTAGTTGGTGCAAAGGTGGTTCACAATCAGAACGGAGTTACAAAGCAGAGAGGATAGAACAAAGTAAATACAAGATTGGCAAATTAAGTGCATTAAGCCGAGAATGAGGAATGTAATGAAATGCACTGTATCCAATGAAAGCATTCCTTGATGAAATGTTGGCAAGTATCTATTTAGTTAGCGGCTTGATCATGAATGGAAAGATGATACATAAATGACTGTGAAATGCAAAGAATTATTCTAATAAGCAGGATGTTTCCAGCCCAAAGTATACATAACAAAATATTCAAATAACTAAAATAGTATCTAAGCGTAAAGAATAACTAGATACGTTTTTATCCAGTTTTATAACTTAACGTCTACCTACCTACATAAAGCTTATAACAATGTTCAACACTTACCCTATCGGGGTGCAGAGCGACACTTATTTAATTTTAGAAAGAAACTCCGAAATACTACGTGATAAGACGTATCACGGGAATTCAATATCGAGATTGAGCAAGCACGTAAGAAGACACTCAGCGAACGTAGGTAGCTAGTGAACGCACTTGACACACGTCCGTCTCGGACAAAGTGATTTCGGCTCCTCTTGCCGTGCGACCGCGCCGAGCGGCTGGAATGGTATTTCCGGAACAAAAGAATTGCAACGACCAATCAGCGCGGCGGCGAAAGAGTGCAGCGTTGGTCGGATCGGTACAGTCGTTGTTAAAAAGTTAACTGTTGCTATGCGGCCAACATAGTAGTAGTTTAATTAAATTAAGGAGCTAATTAGGTAGGTACGTATATTGTAAAAAAATAATAATAATACAACTATAATAATAACTGTAATACATATAGAAATAAATAGACATGTACCTGCAACGTTACAGAGTATGAGCCATTCAATGATTACCGTAACCATAAACCCATTATGAAGTTCTCAAAAGGGTTGACAACTTAGCCAGCCCTAGTACTCGATACAAAGCATGGCCCTTATCAACCGCATAATATACTTTCAGCCCTATGAGGTCACAACTTTAGGGCTAGGATATTGTTGTATCGAGTCGGGTTTACATTGGAATAGTTTGACTTGTTGCTAGGTTCTGTTTATGTAATTCCTTTGTCTGTTGAGTTGCTGTGGCCATCCCATCAGGCGTGGCAAGACTTTTTACGTTTCGTAGTTAGTTAATATCAGACAGAATATATCCGTGCTTACTTAAAGGTACCTACAATCAATTTTTTTTTTATATTTATGTTATTTACTATATGGATAAAATATCGTTTTGTATAAAATAAGCATAACTTTTGCGTAGTACCTACCTATCAGGGTCTAGGTACACTTACCTTAAGGATTAGGCAAGTACCATCAAGGTGTGATAAAATTATCAGGACATTGAAATTTCCTGTAGAAATAGAACATATCCTTTAAAACGTATTTAATGGATATGTATATAAATTAGTAATGATAAATCCCCATTACGATTACTAATCAGCCTGCCAGAAGTAAAAGGTGACTGATTTTGGGAAACGATTCCGTGATTTTTAGACCTCTAAATAAATAGATTAGATAGTTTTTGAAGGAAATAATTTTAGCTTTCAAAAACATAATTTCAATTTCGCTTTAAAACGCTGCAATAATTGGTATTTGTCTATGACGTCACTGATGCACAAACATCTGATGGTACAGAATATCCATAATATTTATACTTACATTACATATTGTAGCATGACGTCACAACACAGTATTCTCTGATAAGTGATTTATGTGTCATGGCGAATTGCTGTATTTTATCAAAATAATATAATTCATCTCGATCAATATAAAAAATATAATACGTGTTTTGTTATCTATGGCTCAGGTATATATATAATTCGGTAAATACATAATTTTTGTGATTTTTAGTTACTGTCATAATCCCTATTAATGGCAATTCCCACAAACAAGGGGAGTCTAATGAGGATGATGATAATACATCAGGACGTTACTATCTCGATGGTTTACCCATTGTTACTCAGGTTGAGGGTATACGCCATCATCATCAGCCCATATGCGTCCACTGCTGAACATCGGCCTCCCCCAAACGACGACGCCACAAATAGCGATCTTGAGTCGCCTCCGGTATACACCAACATACGTAAATTAAATACTCACGAAAGTCAGTCTTCCAAATAGAACCATTTAATTCAATTGATCGACATCGTAAAAGCTAATCGCTAAAACTTTTCATGTCGTTACAAGGTGACAAGTCACAAATGGTCCCTACCCATTCGGATTTTGCTGACAAGAGCAATATAGCTGATTTCGGGCTGTCTTTATGGTCCCTAAATCACTTACTTGACCCCAACTCGATCGGGACATTAAAAGGGTTTGATTTATATAAGAACTTGGGACATTGGCGCCATCTGTTACTAAGCACTGAAATAGTTTATTGTAAGGTGAACTCCGACTATTTGTAATGTGTGTGTTTGCCATTAGCCGCGTCCACACTGGACGATCCAACGCGGTCCGATCGCACCTGGCAGGAGCGCGTTCCAAATGGAGCGGGCGATGTGGACGTGCCACGTGCGATCCAAGTTATCCAATTGGAGCGTGCGCTCCTTGCGACGCGCGATCCGTTTTTGGTTGGTTTTTGGCCTGCCTCAAAGGAGCCTCAGTTGCGCGCGGTGTGGACGGTTGCGTTTGTGGTTCGCGTGATCCAGCCAAGATGGATGACTCACAAAGTCTCAAATTAATATCGCTGTGTACAAGGAATTTTTTTTTTTATGGGACCCAAACAACTGGGGTTTCATCAAATAAAGATTGCTGCTGCCACAGCAATTCGACGCCGCCGCTGTACGTGTGACTCCATCTCGAGCAAGAGTTTGACTGAATCACAGATGGCCTATGGATCGATTGGAGCGTAATTCTGGATCGCAGTTTCAAGAAACTGGATCGGTCTAGTACGATCCACGCTCCACGCATCACGATCCATGGATCGTGGATCGGGAGATCGCGGGATCGCGTGGATCGTCCGGTGTGGACGCGGCTAATTAACCTCGGGCCATTTTATTTTTTACACAAACTAGGCGTAAATATGAGCTATATTTACGCCTAGTTTGTGAAATATTCAATATATTCTTTTGTCGCTTCAATATCCTCTAAACAATTTTCCGAGAATTTTCCTACTAAAAAAAAATATGTTCGTTGTATAGTCCATAAAATATGACAAGCAGAAGCAACTTTAGAACAGTTTACCAACTTATTTTTAGTGCCATATTCAGCACAAAGAAGCAAGTGTATGCATTATTGATTAGCCAGACACTATCGGTTTTGCTTGCCATCCAGTCGTTGGAAAACAAGCACAAGTTTCTCGTATAAAGTGAAGTCAAACTTTATAAGGCGTCGCGCGACACTGCCAGCATTGTTTCTATATTGGTGTTAGCACTTGAAATGCACCACTACCCACCCTTTCGAGGAATTTCAAGAAAGCCAGAGAGATGCTGAAACTTCTAAATTAAAATTACCTACTACTCAAGTAATGAAGTCTTGTGAACTTTGACGCTGGCTTTCGGAAGTTTCCAGCATTATTTGCGTCTAGTTGGTGGAAGGCTCTGTCAGATCATGAATGCAAAATTTTACTAAGTAAATGCAACTGAGACAAAAACATAATGTAGCTTAAATATTAAAAACCAATATCATACAATTGATCCCCTTTACCTTGTTAACAAGCTTAAATTTTGGTATTTCCAAAAAGATAACTCATGAGTTAGATTTTGTTGTTATCTAAACATATCCATACCAGTACTTGGTACGAGCTAAGGTAAAAAATATACTATGAAACTAAAAAATATTCACATTATCAGCTAAAAACTTAAAGCTTCTTAGATAAGGATGGCAGTGCAGCGGCCAAGTTGTAAGCCGCTTAGCTTTATCCTATCCGCTGTCGCAAGTCGCAACAAGTTTTGATTTTAAACAACCTCCCAACCTGAGCTCACTGAAATTATTTTTGAAACTAGTCTTAAGTAGGAGAAAGTTTTACTTTATTAACAATGGTGCTTCATTAAAGACTTACTTCATTTTTTATTTACAACCAGCAAAATAAGTGTTCGTTTAAATGTAAGTTACAAGATTTATTTGCTATTGAAAAATCTCAAAGCGTGCCATTTATTATGCCTATTCATAATCCTATCTTTCCGCAATATCTAAAATTTGTTTATTTTCTATTATTAACATAAGTTAGAAGAAAAGTTATTATCTTATCTTATATCTTTAAACGAGAAATTCTTGTATGTATACAATCTGAATCTCGGAAACGGCTCCAACGATTTTCATAAAATTTTGTATGCAGGGGATTTTAGGGTCGATAAATCGATATAGCTAGGATTCATTTTAGAAAATGTCGCTTATTAATTCGTGTATTCAATAATCAACTTTATCGATAAGGCACTCCCATAGACAAGATTTTGACACAAGACACAAGAAAGTGCAAGCATAATGCTTTTTCTGTCGTAGAAAAAGCATGGTAACAATATGACATCGTAGAAAAAACGAAGTGAAAGAGATTATTTTAGAAAGCTGACCCCACCACTATATGGAATAACTAGCGGGGAACAGAAAGAGAGATACATTTTTTGTGCAAAAAAATTTAATTAACTTTTGCTTTACGTCCTGTTATAGACTTGGTTCACATAGGTAATACTATAAATATCCAAGTCTGTAACATTACGTATACTAAGTTTTATGCTATTATAGTACGTAAGTCTCAAACTGGGAATAATTTCTAAGAAAAAATAATTTAAAAAAAATTGGGATCTTATTAAATTTCTTAGAAATTACGCCTTCACTCCCCATTTTAAATCTTAAATAACGAAACACATGGGATCTCAACATCTTACAACAAAAGTTTGCTACTCATGTTCATACATCTCATTTACATCCAGAGTTTGCCAATTAATTCCTTGAAACAAGCCTAATACTTACTTCTTCAGAGCATACACTTTCTCTGACATTCATAATGCTCATGTTACATTCATTATAAGCTCGTTGTATTGTACTGTTACATTTAAACTTCCAAGTGATGACTCGGGTAGTTATACTAGTTTGTATACCTAATAATTAAGGATGGGAGTTATTGGATATTTTGGCTACCGGTTATTAGTTGGGTATTTTGTGTCAATACCGCTAGTACCAACTGGTACCCAATAATGTTACAATACTCTATACCTGTCCTGATTTCTACCCAATATATTTCTAACTGATTTGGTTAGAAATACCAAATACTTGTTGCAGAAACATAACTTTACGGGTGAACGGTCCGCGGTGTTAGGTAAGTATCGGTATTGAAGCGTTGGGTAGTTATGGCTCAGGGTCGGTTAGGTGCGATGCTCGCTCGCTCAGTTATTCCGTAGCGGTATGCGGGTTTTACAATAGCGTTAGATATTTTAGGACCATGCTAACAGGTACTGAGTTAGTTATTGAATACCGGACTCATCTCTACTAATAATTATGTTTTTAGTAGTAACAAGCAGTCAAAAAAGTGTAGAAATGCAAATATACCTTTAAGAATTGTCATTGCAGCTTGCCAAGCGATGTTTTGTTATTGTTTGCGAAAAATGAAAAATACAATATTTCCTATTTTAACATGACTGTAGTTTAATATGCCACTTCTAGATTCATTACTTTACTACTTATTTAGGTTAGATTGAGTTTCTGATCTTATTTGAATCCGGTCGGCAATATACCTTATTATTTATAGGGAATGCTGTCTGAAGCCACTGCTGCAAAGAAAAGACAGACAACGAGAAAAATATTACTTTTGGAAATGCATAAAAATCTACGAATTCCAACTTTACCAGTAACTTATTCAAATGTAGAAGTCTCAGGAGGGTAGTACATAGTACCAACATAACGAGTAGGTACCGTATTCAACGAGTCAAGCCGTGAATTCTCCGACGAAGTACACGTAGATACAGTACTTAAGTCTTTAGGATTCATTTCGTCTTCCTTTGGTGTTTGGGTTGAGCCAATTTCAGCCTTCTTATTTTCATGTTTTGAATCCATTTCCTCTGGGATTGCGGGTGTTAACATAGGATATTGCTAGACATGAAACCAACATTTTAGTCGAATTTTTGCATAGTTTTTTGTTTTGGGTGTGTTTTATTATGACTTTTGTTTGTGTATTACTTGTTCAACATTTCAGCAAATTCATTTGTTGTTTGGTTGTGTTACTTTTTATAATAATAAAAAGGAAGACTAACATTAATTTTGTCCACGAAAACTATTCCAATCTGTGACTGATATCTCGTATTAGGGTTTTCCTGATATAAAAAATAGAAGAACTTAGACAAACCAATTTTATAATTGGACGTTAGTATAATTATAGTTATTTATGATTAGACTAGACATGTAGGTAATGTTTTTTCTCATAACTTTAGTGTTACGTAGAAACGTATATCATTATTAAGTATTTTAGTCTTTATCACAAAATAAACATAATTTATTCATAATTTACGGATCCGAGACGTGGTCGTTAACTATAGGCCTCGTTCATAAGCTCAGAGTCGCAAGGCGAGTTATGAAGAGAGGTATGCTTGGTGTTTCTCTACGTGACAGAAACCGGAATACGGAAATCCGTAGAAGAACCAAAGTCACCGACATAGGTCTCAGAATTAATGGCTGAAATGGCAGTGGGCAGGTCATATAGCTCGCAGAACTGATAACCACTGGAAAGTAAAGGTTCTCGAATGGCGGCCACGATGCAATGCAAAACGGAGTGTTGGGAGACCATCCATGGATCGACGACATCGTAGCGGTCGCAGGGAGTCTATGGATGGAGGCGGCTTAGGACCGCTATTTGTGACGTCGTAAGCGGTAGGCCTATGTCCAGCAGTGGAAATGTATGGGCTGAAATGATGATGATGATTCATAATTTATTTTACTTGGGGACGCTTCCAACTGGTTTTTATATGGACCAGTTAAATTAGTACTACCTGTAGATTGTTTGTAGTTTGTTTCTTCTATTTGAAAGTATTTTTTGTAAATAAATGTATTAATACCTTATGCTTATTCTAGAAGACTAGATATCCTTGTAATAGAAAATATCTTGTGGTTGTCAAACACGGATACATTTTTATCTATGATAGGTACTATTTTCGTAATTCCAGACGGGTTCTTCAACATGGATGGAATAACAATTTTACAATTTTACGCTATCAATGGTGCGCAGAAACTTTTTATGGTTTTGCCTCGTAGATGTGAAATTATTGAACCATGTTGCAAGTCTAACGTTTCAAACAATGCTTTTAAGAAATTTGATATACTTACTAACTCAGAAAAAAAGTGTAAGAGTGGCTTAAATATAAAAAGTTTCAACAAGAAAAAAGACAAAATACGATCAGTAATTATTACTCACATTAAATTGCATTACATTTAAAATAATGTATAATTATCAATTATTTTACATAAATTGAATTTTATGAAATCAGAATCAGAATCAATAACTTTATTTCTTTAGGCTTACAAAATAAGCACTTAGATCAATCTATGCAGTGTCATAGAAATGTTTCTTTATTAATCTGAATGTGTAAGGTACCTATGTATTTGATCTGTAACTTGTAATGTTATTAATAAAAAAATAAAAAACTAGTGGATTGTGTTTATACTTGATTATACATATTAAATACCATACTGTCATCGAACCACAGTGGATCTAGGGCTTCGAATCGATGATACTTTTATAGGCATGATTATTTTTTTATATTTTCTGCTCTTGAATTTTTTTCCATCAACGTGTCATACATATAGAATATTAGATGCCTCTATCACAAAAAAATTTAAGCCGCTCTATTGGAGGACTAACTCCTAGCTCTACGTTTGTCACGTAGTAGCCACTCGTCGGCCCCAAAGGAGAGAAGTAATCATTTCTAGCAATCGAAATCTCTTTTATATTCAAAGATCGTCAATTTAAATATTCCCATTAAAATATAAATAAACTGACAGCTGCTATTAACTCAATTGGGAGCTCTGAGAGCTTGCATTATCAGAATAAATAACTGAAGAAGCAAGTTATTTATTTTATTTTCTACAGACCTAAACCATACACGTAATATTTTTTTTTGTGCTTGTTTATGATTAGTTTTATCTCTACAGGGTGGCTTTTTGAGATGGAAGTGGATAGCCAAATTTGAAACTATGAGAGAGAATTAAACGATGCTAATTCCCAAAAAAATAATATTACAACAAATATACCAACCCGTGGCCGTGGGGTCGCGGCTTACGAATATCGACCTCTCCAACTCAACCCATGGATGTCGTAAAAGCCGAAGGGAACCTACCAGAGGAAGGGAAGCAGCTTCCTTCTGAGTATTTTTCAACACCAACACTGCGATCACCAATCCGCCTGCCAAGCGTGGTGATTATGGCAAAACCCCCCTACATGGGAGACCATCCACTCGATGGACCGACGACATCGTAGCGGTCGCAAGGTGTCGATGGATGGAGGCGGTTCAGGACCGCTATTTGTGGCGCCGTATAGGGGAGGCCTATGTCCAGCAGTGGACGTGTACTGTGGGCTGATATTATGATGATGATACCAACCCAATGCTTACTTGTGTTAGTACCTACTTATTGTTCATCTGTGTATTGTCTACGTCTTATCTAGTAGGTTCTTAGTAGTCTTTTATTTCTTTGTTTGTTTGTGTGTTATGTCTTATAAATAATTTTCTTTCTTCATTTTTTCTTTCTACTATATTCTTGCAAGGGACCAAAACGTAACGGGTAGCTACTTTCCGTTGACATAGAAACATGATAATATTTGAAAAAAAAAAAAACAGGTCTTATACGGAACCCTCAGTGCCCGAGTCTGACTTGCACTTGACGTATTATTTTTTTCAAAAAAATGCCTCCTTTGGAAAATGTGTAATGTAATAACGTCTGAGTTGGAAATATAATACATCGCCGCGCCGTGACGTGTAGAACTAGCTAGGCTTTTACAAATAACGGCATGAACGAATCACATTTTCTGTTTTCTTTTTGGTCATACATCGCAATAGGCATTCCTATACCCTTTGAACTGAGCCTTCAAAGGCGTTTAATTAAAAACCATCGAAACATTCAAAGTATTCAATAACGTAGATTTCTTTTGAAAGTGCACCGCGTTGTTTTACGAACGTGGTACTAGAAAGCACTCGAAAGACGAGATAAAATTTATCTGTTATTCCTGGAATTTCATACGATTTAGCTCCTAAATATAAATTCTGTAGCGAGTACTTGTGTTTAGACTCTACGTGGTCATACGGGAAACGTAAGGAAATAAAAAAATATAATTTAGGGCGTTTATAATCTAAGGTATTGTATTGTATTTGTATTTCTTTATTAATCTAACATAATCTAATCATAATCAGACAATCTAAACCAGAGATGGTTTGTTTATTGTCTGCGGTTACTAGTTGCCACACATTTGGCAAGAAGGTATTGAACAACAAACATTAGAAACAAAAATATATTATATAATAAACATACTAAGTCTAGGTATCTACCACTAAAAGATACAGCACTAATTACACAGTTTGTTAGTCACACTGTTATTTTGTCTTTAACTGCCTAGTGGCAAACAGGTTTTAGAGTACAGGGTGACTAGCGTTCGCTTTCTGGAAAAAATATAAATTCATGTAGGTCGTAGTAGTACATAGATATTATATATTATATTCGATTTTACAATGTATCTAGGTAGCTATAAATGTAGGTCATATTCTATTTTAAATTATCTAAGAAGTGTTTTTTTGTATTTATGAGCAGATATAGTTTTTTGATAATAATAACTATGTTTATAGTATAAAATTTGACTTGTCTAAGTGCTTATTTTGTAAGCCTAAAGAAATAAAGTTATTGATTCTGATTTTGTGTTGACTTCTTCTAATAGTTTGCGTGGTAGTTCATTATGTATAGTAGCTATTAAATAATCTGTGGTTCGCCTCCCATAATAATTATTCATTTTAGGGATACTTAGTTTTTTCTGTGTAATTTTCCTAGTTGTAATAAAATTGTATGTGATACGGGCACAAGTATATCTGTATTATGAAATTGCTCTGTTAGAAGGTTTAGTTTAATTCTTTCTTGCCGGAGCAAGAAAGAATTAAACTAAGTACGCCAGAAAATTTGAATAAGCCCATGACGTTGTCTTGGAAATCAGTTTGAATTTTTTGAGGTGTTATAGTTTTTAAAATCCAGGTACAGGTCGCGTCACGGCTTAAGCAATATTAAACCGTGACGAGACCTATACGATAATATAAAGTAGTTTACAGGCTTTGCCTAGTGCGGTGGCCGATGGTATCTAAATGGTTCATTGTAATCTGGATTCTTTATTCATAATTTTTTTATTCAGTTTACAAAAAAACGAAGGAAATCAAAATGGGGTGAAAGTGGAATAAAATTATTAAAATTGGTATACCAATATTTTTGGGACAGACAAGGAAAGAAAAAAAAAGTACTAGGAATATGATGTGGGGCGGACGTGGCATTTTACAAAGGGGCAAAATTACGCGGCGCGAAAGTGGCACAAATCGCTTAAAAATGACCTGCTATTTATTTCTGAAAACAGATTGTTTATTTGTTAGGTAATTAAATTCATTCCTAGTGGAAGCTCAATGTTTAATTTACGAGTATTGACTGAACCAGACAGGTAATTGCGGGTAATTGACTACAAATTGGCTACGGAACAAGATTACCTACATAAGTCTGGCTCCGATAATTGTTCCGAGATTATAATGAGGTTGATACTTGTGCTACCCAAAGGTGTTACCTACATATTTACAATTCAATAAAATACACTTTATTGCATAATGCAATGGGCGGCCTTATCGCTAAGAGCGATCTGTTCCAGACAACCTTTGGATGGAAACGAAGCAGTTGTACACGCATAGACGGAGGCGAATTACTTTAATATACAATACATACTAATACATCTACATATGTTGTATGATAGATGTTATGTTACACAAATAATGCTGTGTACAAAAAGTCGAATGGTAACATATTAAGTTTAGCTAGAGTATAGCAGGTGATTTTGTTTAAATTTATACATGTACTTTCGATAAGAAAGTTCGGTAAATCTAGAATTCTCATTCGAGGTGACTTTGATTATTTTTACCGCCTTTAAGAGCTCTTATGTCGGATTCTCGATTCAATTTGTTGTGATAGTTCAATACCACATTCACCACTCATATGAATGAACATTTTCCCGCGATGCGTGGTTATTTTTTTCGAGTGTTTCTATGTTTTTGTAGCTAATTTAATAAATAATAAATCAAAACAGTCGTCTGGTCTCCAATGTGGTTCATAGCTACATTTTGTAAAGCTCCGTCTTCTCATTTCGCGAAAAAAGTATAAAAGCGAGGATCAAGTCGATTTTTAGGGTTCTGAACACGAAGGGTGAATACGGAACTCTATTGCTAAGCCTACGTTGTCCGTCTGTCTGTGCTTCAGCAGGCTTGTATATCATGAACCGTAAAAGGTAGATAAGTAGATGAAATTTTTACAGAATATGTATTTCTCTTGCCGCTACAACAGCAAATAATACAAATAAAATAAAATTTAATTACTAACTATCGATAAAAAATCGGTTTTAGGATGCTTTTTGCGAAATAGTTACGCACGATTCTACGGAACCCTCCGTGTGCGAGTCGACTTGCACTTGGCCAGTTTTATTTATAGTTATCACTTTTCAATTAATCACTTGTTTATATTATATGTGTGCAGTGGTTTACTAAGTTCATATTGTAAAACGAAACAAATAACAACCACGGACAACAATTGGGACCAAGTTTCGGTTGTAAACCATCTGAAAGTAAATTCCCCTTTAACATTTCACCTCTAGGGTGTAAATCGATTCTACCGGTTAAAATTCTCACGTAGCAGCAAGCCCATCACTTTACAAGACTATTTTGGGAGCGAATTTCACAAGCTGAATCGCAGTGTAAAGCTGTCGACGTATTGCCGACGTGACGAATTCGCCGACAGAGATCGTAATTTTTCGCAGCACTGTGATCTGTGAGGAACGCTGACAATAAAACTCTGAATCAGATGGCTGAAGGGGAAAATTGTTCACAGGTTTTTGGCGTGATAGGTGAGGAAATGAAGACAGTAAAATTGGTTTAAAGAAATAGTTGGCTCATTAAATAAATAAATAATATGGACAATTCACACAGCATTATCTAGCCCCAAGCTAAGCAGAGCTTGTGTTATGGGTACTAGATAACTGATATACATAATACCATAGGTATATTACATATATAGATATTTTTATTATACATAGAAAACGACTAGAACACCCTTAACAAATATCTGCAGATCGCACAAATATTTTTCCCGAGGCGGGAATCGAACCAGCAACCTCCTGCATCGCAGGCGAACCTTCGCCCACCGCGCCACAGAGGTCGTCATTATCCTACTTTCAAATTTATAATATTAATTATAAATTTTAAAGTAACTCTTGTCTATCTATCTGTCTGTCTGTTACCTTTTCACGCTTAAACAGTTAAACGGATCTGAATGAAATTTGGCACGGAGGTAGATGGTATCCCGGGAACGTACAAAGAGTACATGAAAATTGCGTGCGAAGCCGCGGGCAACAGCTAGTACCATCATATAGGAACGTCAAAATGAAGCTGATTTGCATCTCTCTTCTCTTCTAGAGCCAAATCCAAGCGATTTTAGTGAGAATAATATACATATGTATTTACTCTAATGTCCAACCATGAACTGGTCTGAATTCGAATTTATTGCTTTTACGCAATGAAGAATTCAAGTTACCTTTTAAACTAACCGGGACAAAAACTTTTATCTTCATAAGATTATTATTTGAAGTAGCAATATTTTGTAAACTTATTATCTATCTACCTTGCAGCCTCTCCCCGTGTTTTCCTTATCGCATGTTTGTATCGTATCGACTGAAGTTTACAGTTGGTATGTACGTGTGACTTATGTGACGCGGCCAAGTTGGACTATAAAATACTCACATGTAAACAAAACTCCATTGCCTTGCCACGTTTCGAGGTAAACAACATTTTAACTAGGTTCCCATTTTAAATATAAAATACATGTAGTACCTACTATTAGTTATTCTGTGAATATGTCTACAGCTGTTTACATTATTTAATAATTTTTATGTATCAGTGAAACCTATATGCCATTTCACGAGTTCTGTAAAATAAAATGCATAAAACGGAAAAACTGAAAGTTTGGATGGCTGAATGTATGTTTGTTACTTCTTCCAGCCAAAACTACTGATCAGATTGGGCTGAAATTTATAATAGAATAGGCTTTACAGATCGGGCCTAGATGTACCTAACTCTAGACCAGGAATAATAAATACTTAAGTTACTTTTTAATCCCATACCAAAAAGAGAGAGAGATGTAATTTATATACATAAAAACACATAAACTAGGTATATAGATTCAGATTCAGATTGTTTATTGGCAACAAAGTTACAGGTCTAATTGTATAGGTACATTCGTACTTAAAGTATTATGTAATAATTACATATAGTATAATATACTCAAAATATAGTAGTTAAAGTAAAACATGATAAGATGGTTAGTTAGTAATTAAGATAGATAGATAGATAGAAAATACTTTATTGCACACTTAAAATTAAATTATGGGCAAAATGGGTCCATGTTGCAGTATTAAAGCATTTGCCCAGTTCAGAAATAGTTTCCATAGAATAGAAATATACTTTAAATCTCCATAGAATGCGTGCAAGCCGTGGGCTGAAACTAGTCACCAATCATATGTATATATGATTGGTATATAGATATAGTATATGTAAATGTACCAGTGCAGACAACCCAATACAGGGACATGTAACTACGACATACATAATGACAATGTACCCACGCCCCGCGGGTTGCCCTATCGTGTATTAATCATGTGTTCTCTATAACTTTGTTGTTAGCTTGTAATTTGAGATGTAGTTCGGTTGCGTGAGATGGAAATTAACCCGTAATTGGGACACTTTAGTAGGTTCTCGCTTTGGGGGAACCAAAAAACCTTTTAATCGCCATTATAAGAACCTATGTACATATAAACATAGTAACTTTTTGCTATTTATTTGCTTTACTGTGTTGTCAATTTGTTCTTCTCCTAATGTGTCTTTTTTTCTGATATTATCTTCCGTTTTCTTAATTCTATAAGTGGGTGGGTGGGTACCTACTGCTTATTAGAATTTAGAATTAGTTTTTCTCATTCAGGTAATTTTGTATTGCACCTGTCATTTATTATTTCTAATTAAGTGCTATTTCTGTTCTGTGCTGTATCAGGGTTGTGCTTGTCAATATTTTTTTCTGTATCTCAATCTACATACGTATAGTGCTTGCGCTAGAGATGGTCACCTCCTGCCTTTGACAAGATTGACAGCGGTCGCGAAAGTCTAAGCCTACTGCGGAATGCGAGTTACGAGGAAGCTCATGAGGAAGAGAATGTGCGAAAAAAATACTGGCTACTTAGAAAATAATTTGATGAACTAAAATCTGAACTCAAATTCCTTACACACATGGAGTACATTTTACAAGAGACCACCTCGCGATTATTCTCCCTCCATATCTTTTGTTTTTCGTCGGTTAAAAACAAATAAACGTCGAGGAAGCTTCTGTTTCAAACTAACAGAAGCAATGCAAAGCAGTAGAATGTATTGTTATATGAGCATTTGTTAGAACTGCTGGACATGTGCGTCTCCCCGAGATCGTTACAACGACCGGTCCTGTACTAACCGCACCTCCTCACCAGGTCATAGCATCATTTATGAGGAGTTTGCTCACGTTCCGTCGTCAGGTTCATGGTCGTTTCTCCATTGCTCTCTGTGTGACCTTGAGATTTCTTATGTGGTCCCATTATATGACTCTATCTTTCTGTGCCAGATCTGTTCTGTGTGTGTGTGATAACTGACAACCCATGTTGGTCAAAAATTTCCTCTTCAGACTTCAGACATGAAATGAGATAAAAAGACACCAGATAACTTGCCGCAATCCACGCTACCCGCATTCAGTGATCCTATGTCCAGCAGTGGATGTTGTTCGGCTGAGTTGACGATGATGATGAGTTTAGAAAGCATGTTTGTAGGTACTAAGTGTAACAAAAACTGAGAGCAACCGCTCCGATAGAATTAAAGTTAACAAACTGAAACGCTTGGACCGCCAGCAACTTGTTCAACTTTTCGTGAAACAGCCAGCTATGAGTGGGCTGACCCTCACACAGTCTAAGAAAGCTGAAGATAAATTAAATTACCAAATAAAAAGAAAGAAAAAGAAAACCGTTTACGTAGCATAAAGGTATATTATCTATAAACGTATAATAAACATATCCCAATTTATACGTAAACGAGTATACATGTGTCAAAAATACGTCACGATCGATTGATGAATAATTATTCTATAGTTTGCGAAGTACATAAAGTAAATATAGAGTGTGAGCCGGCGCGTCGCGGCGGTGGTGGGGTGAAGAGGAATGAACCGCTCAACGCCATTCGCTCAGGGAGCCACTGAAAATAAATAAATAAAGCTGGACATTTGTCACAAAATAATAATTGAAATAAATCTAAAACATTAATAGCCCAGAATGCTTTCAACACGCTATACGTAAGTAGTAGACCAGTTTTAGGATAATACACAATGTTCTTTGTTCAAGACTTAGCTCAACTATTTCAAGTGTAAATACGATATCATATTTATTTATATTCTTGATTGTATTTTTTTAAAATTTATGGATTATTAAATATGCACATGACTTTATAAATAATCTTGTGTATTATTTATTGTTTGTGTTTTAATTTTAAGTGTTAGTTGTAATTTTTATTATTATAATTATTTGTTCCGTAAATTAGTTTAACTAGTTAAACAATTAAGAACAGATCTATTAAACAAAGTGAAACTGAAATAAATTAGTTTTACTGCAAATATTGCACTCTGTGCTGGGTAAAGAAGGTGCGCTCCCTATGGTGAGCTACTCTCAATGGACGTAGGTACTTATGTTTGGTGGAAAACTTCATGAAAGGTTTTATTTTTCATGAATGTTTCTACATAGTTTATGCAATTACATTTTTGCCGCTCTTTCCTATTTTCTGAGTTCCTGAAAACAACTGGGTTTAAAACAAAGGATTGTTTTTCTAAATTGGTTCCGGTTTCTTATTCTACACATTGTTATTTTATAAATAGGTACTAGGCCCTTTTACAGCCAACTCTTATGAAATTTTAATTTTAGTGTACTCAAGATTTGACTGTTTGTCTGTTTACTTTCTGTATACAATCCCTTATGGTGCTTCTTTTCTCCTGTTTTGATTATAAATTGTGTAATAAGTAATAGGAGTCATATTTTAGAAATGAACGACATCAAGTGTATATTATGAAATACTTACGGTGGAAATAAATGAAATGAAATGAAATGTGTATTAACCAACAAAATTATGGGAACTTTTTGGAAATGTTGAACGGAAAATCTTTAATACGCAACTAAAATATGTATTGTTATCCACAATTGTTTCTTGCCTCTTCTCAAGGTCTTCAGGTAATTGGCTATTAAATTTGTATAATAACTTGTTACACAGAGCTTAGAAAGTTGTAATGCCTTTGTGTATTGGTTATAGGAAAAAATATGGGACCAGAAAATTATAGCGGCATTAAAAAAGAAATGGCGGCTTCCGAATCATAAGCGAGTCCAACTTTTGGAAATTTATTTTTCACGAAACATTTTCTGTGTGCCTCAAAAATCATTAATCAGGCTACACTTTGGCAGTGACCCAGCGTCCTTACTCACTCTCATTTGTATTTACTGAAAGAGTTTCAAATCATAAATCATACCATATTGATAAATGAATCTATTCACTTTTTTCTAATCTGCTAGAGGCAGTGTTTAGCCCTCGCTCAGAATTGTTGAGTTACACCACCGGTAAATGACAATATTTTAGATACTTGTAAGTTAAAACTTTTTAAACTTTCGCGATTTGTTGACATAATTAAAGATTATTTATCGGGTATTTATCGCGTACGGGAAAATATAACAAAAGGTACGCGATAAATACCCGATAAATAATCTTTAATTATACTTGTAAGTTAACGATACCGTTTCGTTTAAAAATACATTTATTTTATTAAGCTGTTTTAGTTATCGTGGCGATGTTGTAACCCAAGTTCATGAATACATAAATATATTTTTTTTATATGTATACAGTAAACGTACAGTAAACAGTACGAACATGTGTACCTATACATATAAAAGCACTTGTGTCTGAAATTTAATTAACTGAACTATTACTGAATGACGTGAAAGCAATTTTTATAACATAAATGATTTTTTAAATGCAAGATCTTAGTTACCTAATTGGTTACTTTTATAATTATCGCTTGCTAGAATATAGTGAGACATTAGTGCATTATATAGACTTATCCCACCTTTATACCATATTTATGTGTATTGCAAAGCGGGCAATACGCGCGATTTTGCAAATGAAAAACATCGTCTAGGAATCAATTTAAAGAATTAGGTATTATGACAATGACGGGAGAATTTAACAAAATCGAATGTTTGTACAAATTGGTAAAAATTAACCTTTATAAATTTAATTTAAATGGAGACTCGCATAGCTATAACACCAGAAAAAAAAATGTCATTGCCATACCTACCCATAGACTCTCAAAAGTTGGTAAAAGTTTTCTGTGTGTAAGTGTTAAACTTTTTAATAAACTGGGAATTGAAATTAGGAATAAAAATGTAAATAGTTTTATCTAGTATTGCGAGTAAAAAATGCTTATATAAAAATCCTATAATACTCTGGACGAGGCTATTGCTGATGATTTTTATATTATACTTACCCCTTCATCTTAGATGAATGTACTGTTTGTACTAATTTATGTTTATTTTTACCAACTTTGTTTAAAAATTGACCTTTCTAAGTGTACTACAATGTCTACAATGTATATATTATCTATATGGAATAAATAAATACAATACAATACAATAGGTATCATGCTCAGGCACTATTATAGATTCATGAAAGAACTCAGCTGTCTTGAATCTCCAGAAATCTTATATATAGTTGAGTAGTGAACAATTTCCCAACATCAATTTTCTTCGTGTAGAGTGCAGTTTGTACGGTCTGCAAAGCTAGCGAGCACATCGATACGCGATGAATAGCCCATCTCCTGACCGAAGTGCCGGAAGGCGGTCCGCACAGCCTTTTAGCGCGTCATGTCTTATTTCAGTAAGGTTGGCAATAGCACTTGTGGTAGGGTTTGCAGAAAATATTGGTTATACAGGTTTATTCGATTGGAGTTTGGTAGAGATTGCAGGACAATCTTTTTTGTTAATATTTTTTTATTTTTCTTTTATCTGGTGAAGCGTTTGACCACTATCTCACATAAAAAAAAGAAGATGAGGCCTAAGATGGAGTACCTACGCTTTCCCAGAAATAACATATCTAATAATAGGTGGGTAGTATGGGTGGTGTGGTGGTAGGTGGTGATTGGTGGGTATTTAAGAAAAACCTAGATTATATCTATAATCTAGGTATTTTTTTCTTTTGATTAGTATATACATATATTCTCGGCGGTGCTAGATTGGAGGCATTTAAAATTAACAGGGTTGTGTGCAGGTTTGGTGATGCGTCAGACTTTGTAACCTACGTTGCGTAGGTCGTTAATGTCAAAACGTAACTTTACAAGGCAGTTTCCGACCACCAACCCTAATTATTTTGGTAGGCAATTAATCCATTGTACTAAACAACGTAAAGCCTTTGAACCGAAGGTAAATGAGTGCTGTTAAAACCAATATATTGCTGGAAGTATTCATAGGACAAAGCGCTGGGGCAAGTTGTTCTCTACATAACACTATTGGACTTCAAATATGTTTTTTACGTTATATCCCGTTCGCCCCATCAGCATCACCAGCGGGACGAATGGGACAATAATAGTCTGATAAAAAATTATGTCCCGGTCGTCCCACCAATCTAGGCGGCGGGGCTAACGGGATATCAAAAACATTATTCTTCCATTCGTCCCACCATTTGCATAGGCCATTTCTGTCACAGTGACAGCAAATGTGAAAATTACTCCACGACGAAAATTATACGCTGAACTGAAAATCTTCTATTATATAAAAATCTCGTGTCACAGTGTTTGTAACCAAACTCCTCCAAAACGGCTTGACCGATTTTTATGAATGTTTGTGCGTATATTTAATATGTCTGAGAATAGGATGTTATCTATTTCTTATACTCCTAAGTGATAAGGCTGACCCACGCCAATTATTTTTTTTATTGTTCGGAAATATAAAGTAGTTACCCTCAATTTTCACTTTTCTAACACTAACCCCCATTTTTTTAAACCCTCAGTGGTCGATAGCAAAAGAACGTTGGCCGGGTCAGCTAGTTTCTTTATAAATTTTCTACGAAGCCCCTAGCGAGCTCACGTGCTTTATCTTAAGCAGTATCATCACTTATCGTCTAAGATAATGGCGAAATTCTTTAGGATATAGGAGGCAGGGCTCTCTAGTTTCTACTCGGTTTTATCTATACGAGCTTTCAATACGAAAAATGTGGGGTAACCTAACCTAAACGGTGCGTCCAAGTAAGTAACAATATGTTATACTATATATATATATATACTATATATATATCACGTTCACAGTACTAAAACGTTAAATTATAAACACGTTATAAAACACATAAATAACTATGTTTTATAACATTTTCGTTACTTAATCTGGACACACCTTAAGCTTTGTCAATAAATATGTACATTGCACACTATAACACACACACACACAAACAATAAATTATGAACACTTAAACACTTTAAACAATGCACTGTGTTGAATACTGCTGATTAGTAAATCTGATGTGACATTAAACATAAAAAAGAATGAAAATAAAGAGTTGACAAGATTTTAACTTTACATGAATTTGTAGGAGTTGGAGGACATTGAATTTTTAAAGTATTAGTTTTTAATAATTTGATTGTTTTGACGAGTCATTCCTAACGTCTCCCGTGAGACGTGCTCAGTCGCAACGTCTCACGAAAAGTATTCCCAACGTCTCACGAAAATGCACACAATAACAACGTCTCACGAATATACTAAAACCGAATTCGAATCTCTTAATTTTACTTTGTTTTAAGTTTTACGGGACAAATACTAATCCCTCGGGATTAGGTAACGAAAAATATAATATTTTCTGGGACCAATGCTGAATAATTTTCTATACAATAGCGAAAGAATTTTCAAAATCGGTCCGTAATTGACGGAGAAATCGACAAACATACATAAATAAACATATGTACATACAGCCAAACATGGCGACCGATGTGGCCCGGCGAGCAAAGGTCATCCTGCGGCGCAGGAGGTTGCGGGTTCGTTTTTACGAATATTGCAAATATTTGTTCCTGGAGTTCTGGGTATTTTCTAGTGTGATGACTCGATAGTGTGTGAATACAACACTATTATTTTATTTTTATTTACGTAGAACCTCCTTTTTTTTCGCAGTCGGCTGAAAAGGAACTAAATGTTAAAACAAAATTATATTCCACCCTATGCCTTTCAAAGCTGGACCCTTTATATTTCTCGCTCCGAGCCACCTGCTCCACAGTAGGAGGGCAATTCTGGCAATATATCTACTCGATAAATATGGCAAGAACTGTCAAAATATCGAGTGATAAACAAGCGTATTCTGGAAAATCTGCAGTTCGATATTTATCGAGGGTTTTTCTTGGATGACTTGCTCGATATGTCGCACGAGAATGCAGTTTTTGCCGGTACTCGATATTTATCACATGATATTTTTATCCCGTGATAATTAGTATCACTCGATAAAGTATCACGTGATACGTAGAATTGGCCCCCAGACCATCGACAGTGTGATAAAATGTGACACAACTGTTATTATTTCGCACGAATTCCATACAAAGCACCCTATCTTTTTTTTGTTGGGTTTGCGTCCGTATATTTTCTTTTCTTATCCGCCGCGAGATGAGCTTCGAAAACTTATCGAAGTATTATGTTGTGAAAGGATCGACTTATCGATAAAATAATTCTAGTATTATGTATCACACTATGCTATCGATCATAGTGGTTGCGTAATGATTCGATTTAATACCTTAAACGAATAACAGTAGGAAATTATGTCGTTTTCTATGTATAATCATCATCATCATCTTATCAGCCCATACACGTCCACTGCTGGACATAGGCCTCCCCTATACGACGCCACAAATAGCGGTCCTGAGCCGCCTCCATCCATCGACTACCTGATATTCAGTACATACAAAACAAACAAACAAGCAGCTTCCTTCTGAGTATTTTTAAACACCAACACCGCGATCACCAATCCGCCTGCCAAGCGTGGTGATTATGGCAAATCCCCCCCTACATGGGAGACCATCCACTCGATGGACCGACGACATCGTAGCGGTCGCAGGGAGTCGATGGATGGAGGCGGCTCAGGACCGCTATTTGTGGCGTCGTACGGGGGAGGCCTATGTCCAGCAGTGGACGGGTATGGGCTGATGATGATGATGATGAAAACAAAGTACTCCGCTGCGTCTGTCTGTCTGTTCTTGATAAACTCAAAAACTACTGAACGGATTTTCATGCACCAATCGATAGAGTAATTCATGAGGAAGGTTTAGGTATAATACTTAATTTGTCAAGGTTTTGTTAAATTAGTTAAAATAAAAAGATAATTGTTAGGAGTGTCGGAAAAAGTCAAGCCTGGGAGTTTTCATCGAAAACGCTGCCTAATCCCTTTGAGATATAATGCTCTACTAAGCTTGCGAAGCCGGGGCGGGTTGCTAGTATCTATGTATTATATTAATATCTATTTATGTTATATATTCTATTATGTATATCAGTTACCTAGTACCCATAACACAAGCTCTGCTTAGCTTGGGGCTAGATAATGCTGTCTGAATTGTCCAATATTATAATCTTCAACCCTCGGTGGTCGATGGCAAAACAGCATTTGCCGGGTCAGCTAGTACTGAATAAGTTCGTTGTATTATTTATTACTAGCTGCTGCCCGTGTTTGCGTCCACGTTTTATCGGGATAAAAAATAACCTATAATATAGGTATAGTTTGGGCCTGGAATAACATAATATGTTATTCCAGGTCCCAAACTATACCCATACCAAAATTTTAGCCCAATCAGTTCTGCAGTTTTTGCATGAAAGAGGAACAAACATCCATACTCACAAACTTTGACATTTATTATATTATTAGGATAGGAGAACACTTATATAAAAGACTGTGTCCGCTAGTGTTTGGTAAAAATAAAAATGCGCGCTGGCCAGTGCAAGGCGGCGGCGGCGCGGCGGATGCGGTGCCGTCACATAAAGTCCCGGCCTCTTTCGAACTTTAAAGTATACCACAAAGGATTGAATGTCGAACTTGTTTACCGCAACTCTGCCAAACAAAAGGCATTCGAGTGTATATGTTGGGGCTGCTTTCTGCATCGCCTTGGAATTTGTTAAGTTTTTTGCGTTTTATTAGCTTTATAAAACGAAATTTTGTTCAATTTTTATTATTATTTTGGAGTAATGTTATTTTCTCGCGTACGGCCCGCGCGGCTTATGTGCAATTCATGAGTCATCCTGGCCTATGAACTATTTAATGTGTCAGCTACCATTTACTTGTGTAGGTGGAACAAAGAGAGAGCTGGAGAATTAACATAATTTTCATAAATATGCACAGAAAACTCAGTGAAAAGGAAAATACACATACCTCCAAGCTAACCCTTATAGCCCTTGACCTTCAAAGAAGAGGACACCACTGAATAATGCATGCAACCACTACACACTAAATCAGTGCCCGTACCCATATTATTCTATAACCTCCTCTAAGCTGAGATTCGTTTCGAATCAAGAAGTTTTTATCCTCGAATAAATAGTGAAGAGGAGGTATACAGAGCCTTTTTTCTCGTAAGACGTTTCTCTCTTATTCTTTTGGGGTTATAGCTACCGTGACTGGCGGGCGGAGGAGCTCATCATTTGCATCCAAATAGCTCCTATAAATTCGCTACCCGAATTTTCACCATTCTCCCCGTTCCTTGGGAGCAATTAAATACTTTTTTCTCGCGCGCAGGGTTGCTCGATTTTTTGGTGTGAATAAATTCTGCTTGCCAGATTGCAGTCCATGACAGCTAACTTCATTTATGTACTGGTAGCGAAGAATTTGTATGCATGTAAGTTTGTACTTATTAAATCCATGAGTGGCTCGAAGAAACTATTGTAGTCACCGTAATTTTTTTGAAAATTTCCATTCTTTGCCTATTTTAAATATGATACTACCACACAATTGGAACCAATTTGAGTTGCAATTTGAGAAATTCTTATGAACTATAAAACATCTTTTATACGTTTATGCGATATTATATAAGACGATTATACGGCAAATATTTACTATAGTTATTATTTGTTGTATATTGTGTAGTCCCCGAAAGGGGTAGCGAAAATATAATAAATGATGTGATAACTCCAGATACATACATTAAAATAATAACAATGCCGTAATCATAAACATTATAGCATCCTATTTTGTTTATTTTTGCTGAGACAAGAATACTTTATGTGAAAGATTACGCCGTATCGCTTCTATATTTGTCTCCATTTATTACCCAAAGTGGCCATAAAAGGCTTCATTTACTTTTTATCTCTTTGCGAATGATCTCTAATTAGTCGAGTCACTTGCTGGGTACAGTCGTGGGCTGAAGAAATCTACTTGATACTACTTAATTTAAGTAACTAAAAATGGACGGCTAGCAATGCATTTAGTAAATACAAAGATATATAAAAATTCCTGCAACTTCCCGGTATTAGGAATGTCCAGTTTTACCGTCAGCATTCTTAGCATTTTTGCTTCCGTTTTCGGTTCCCGTCACGTTTGCTATGCGTAGACTGAATTCTTAGTGGATGTTCTAGGTACGCTGCACAGTATTAGTGATGGTGCATTTTTGAATTTGTATTTTCTTTTCCATGGCTGGTTAAACAATTACAACGCCATTGCTTCTATCGTAAGATTGACCGGTGAGACCTACTGGGCTTACCTTCATATATGTAACATTAATGGCGCAAACATTATTATTGAAACGCGACGCGACGTAACGTGTCGACACCCCATGTTCACCGTGCACATTAACTACACCCGATGCCACGACACGAAACGTTCACAATTTCCTTTAACAAGCCCGCTTCATTACTGCTGTCAGTGCCACTGTCACGATTCTTGTAAATGTCATTATGACAGTGTGTGCTTCTTTTCAAACACCTAGAACGTGGCGTCAGGTCTGGACTAGAGGCACACCGCATGCACTGCGTCGCATCGTGTGGCGTGTTTGCCATCACCACTAGCAACACTTCGGTCTGGCAGAGACGGATCAGGGGGCGTGTGCGCGCTTTGCGCTGCGTCGTCGTGGCGGTCGTTTATCGTCATTCTAGGCCTAGAAAATATCACGATTTAATTCAACTCAACACGCATCGCGTTTCGTCGGGTGATGAGATGGTGTGTTTCTGGCTTAACTTAAAAAATCAGAGCCCTGAGTTTGGTTTGACGATAGTTTCGAGACGTCTTATTTTTCTATGGAATAAGTACCTACAGCGCATTTGATATCGTGCACACATGAAACTACGCAAATTCCATACATAAAACTAGACTTCACGATGACTTCTCTAAGCTATCGTCAAACAGAACTCAGGGCTCAGAAATAAGTGACAAATATATGTATTCAAGTTAAGAACGATTCATATCTAAACACACCTAATTTGACGTCATGGCCAACTCACACGAAAACGCACCAATGTGATATAATACATATGAATTGAAAGAACTACAGATGCTTCGTCCGCGCCGATAAATCACAAACTTGACAATCGAATCATTTTCTATCGACGATGATTTCTTATTATGACTCAGGCCAACTCCGGAACGGACTCAATGACTCGGAAATGATAAGCGTTTCAAACATTTTCAGCCACTTTGTGGGGATATTCCTGTTCTTTTGTGTTACATGCATGTTTGTGATGAGGGATCGCGAGTTTCCTTGTTGATTTTGAGTTATTACTTTTATTATGTTCGAAAGTTGGTGTTCTTCTATTACGAGAAGGTACACTATAGATACCATACTATCAAGAAAGTGTCAGAAGAGAAGATATGGTCAAGATATTTTATCATGTGTGAGAATCATGGAAACAATGAAAATTAACTCAAATGTATAAAAGCTAGAGCGATCCTCTTTTGTTTTTCGTATATCTACTAGGCCTGGATTTGTGACGTCAGCGTGGATAACTGTGAGAAAAAACAAAAGATTACGCTAGCATTAAAAACATTACCTATACGAAGTGAACAGCTAAAGTTATCTTATCAGTGTAACATACGTACCCACAATAACATAGGAACAAGTACCTACTGAAGTACAAACCGTACCATTTGTACCGCAGCGAAGAAAATTCTGGATGGGTCTATAAATTATGTGCATTAATTTAGTCTGACTTCAGAAAAAGCGTGAGCAAAAGATAATATCAAATTAAACTTCAGGCGATAAGACATTACACAATTTTAACAATAATTTTCGAATTTCGCACTATTTTACCTCATAATAAACGTCAACTTAAGTAAGCCGACTTACTAAAATTTGCGTAACCTTAGGGTACTACCTTACGTGGAAGCATGTGAACATTCGATAAGTTTGAGGTCTTCGCCAAACTTAGTTTATCTTTAATGATGAGTTCTCTCACTCAACTATTTTGTGGGACGTTGAGTATTTAATGGGGTAACTTTCACTACGTTAAGTACTCGCTTTTATGGAATGTTGGACAAATGGAGATGGTAAAAGTTAATTTAATATTTTCATAAAACATCGCTTACATATAATGTTTACTGTCAAAAATAAGTACATGAGAATAAAATAAAATTACCTATATCTATTGTGATAGGTACAGGTATAAGAAAATTTATAGCGTCACAGCCAAGCAATGCGGCCACAATCTTTAATTGATATCGTTGTCCACTGGCGGCTCGTTGTGGCCGCTCTCCGCGTGCAGCCAGATGCACGTGCTCCGTGGCAATTTCATACAATTGTATATATCTCGCTGACCGCGCCGCTACGACCTGACCGCTAGTGCGCGCCTGGCCTCCGTATCTCACTAGAGTGACAAACACAACACAGAACTTAAGAGAAGTTATAAGATAAAAGTATACGTTGCTTAAAAACTATCATGCCTTTGTAAATATTGTTTAGATCAGGCTGTGTGTGATAATCAGTGCCGTGTGCCTGCACTATCAGAAGGTATAGGTAGGAAGTATATATATACCTATCTATACCCCACAACGCTGATTTTCAGCATGTCATGGATATCAAATTTTCTTGTTTCATATAAATAGATAAGGCTTGTTGTCAAAAAGATAACATGGTTCCGTAGGTAGTGAAATACTAATTAATATTATCATTGAAAAGCAGAAACTCTTGCAGGAAATTATTAGATTAAAACAAATCACGGAACTGTCCCAGCGTGAAAGAGAGAGCTATTATCATACTATTTGGTATTCTGAGAATCTGCCAAGTATTCAAACTTCCGCTACAAGGAAATTAGATGCTCACACGGGCACAAGTGGATCCATCTCAGGCTGTTGACATTACATGGTCATTTAGCAAAGGGAACACAGGGTTATTCGCTTCTGTTTGTGCCGCAGTATGGAGTCTAAACACCATAGGCGCCAGCCCGCCGACACAGCCCAGCGGTGGGGCGACTTTTTGTCGGTGGCTTAGTAGTCGACATGTAGGCGAGTTCTTAAAACACTTTCGGCGACCTGCAGTATTCAAGGTTGTCTGAGAGAAATCGCTCTCAGCGATAAGGCTGCCTTTTGTACTGTCTTTATTTTTTTTACATTAAAAACTTTTTATTTATTTTTGTAAATTTTTGGTACAGTAAAATGTTCGTTCATTCATTATTCATACACCGACAAGTCGCCACAAATCGCCTTGGGGCACTGTGGCCGACATGATTCTCTAAAATAATGTCGCCGGAATCAACCCGCCTGACGTTGTCGGCTGGTTTGGTGTGTACAGTCTTTATATACCATAGCTGCAGTGCGTCTCTACGTGATCGTGACGTAAATTTTATCGACAAAAGCAAATGGTCGTCTCAGTGAGTGGCATTCGTATGTAATCAACCTTAACGACACAGATGTATTATATTTACGTTGCTTTGTTCCATAATATGATTGTTTTAATGACTGACGTCGAATCCCTTAATTTTAGGATGGTTTTAAGTTTTGTGGGACATTCCTCGGATTTTTTTATAGGACCACCTCGGAGTCATTATCTATACAAAAGCGAAAGAATTTTTAAAATCGGACTATAATTGACGAAGAAATACCTTCGAATCATAGAACCTCTTCATTTTTAAGAAGTCGGTTAAAATGACTACCTACTTATTTGACGTAAATATAGGTGAGCTCGCAATACCTGTGTAGATAACTAAAGCAACCTCCGCAAACGCGCTTAGAAAATTACATGAAAATTGCTAGAACGTTTTTAAAATTGGCACACATTTTGTGATATTTTCCGGTCCGGCTGTCTTACTCATTTCACGACGTGTAAATTCACTAAATGCAGGTCCAGATGTCGTGTTAATCTCATTCCACACGAGTAAATTACAAGATCGAGAGTGAGCACTTGGCCTGAAGCCAAATGGGTGGTCGCATCAGCCTTAGTTCACGAGGCGACCAATAATTTTCTTTCGTTCGAAAGCGTTGAGTATAGATGCTGAAAAAATTATTTGTTTGGGAACATTGTCTGCATTAGAATCGTATGTTTTCTATATTACATAGGTAATATAGAAAACATACATTCAGGGCATATTCGAGCAGCTTCGTGTGAAAAGTCACCTCTGAAGCGTAAAAAAGGTTCTTATTATAATTTAGGGTTAAATACTGGATTCGTATATTTTTTTACCTCATGACAGACATTACGCCATTTTATATCCTCTCTAATACTTAATTGAGACTTAAGAGTATGAACTCTGAGATTATTGTAATATCTCCTTTGGTTTAGTGAATACCAGGCCTTAGTTTCAACGGATTTTGCTGTGTATGCTGTCAAGGCATAAACTAAAGCTTCATCGTTTTATTTTCACTGCAGATAATGATTTTGCAATGGGAGTATATTTTGGCGAGGTTTGCTGGACGCATAAAATGCCTTAATATTTGGGAACCTACTTTAGTATTAGAATAAATAAATAATACTGGTACATAAGTAATGACATTGGGCAGGTCATATAGTTCGCAGAACTGATAATCGCTGGGGAGTAAAAGTTTTCGAGTGGCGGCCGCAATGTTATGCGAAACGGAGTGTTGGGAGACCTTCCAAACGGTCTGACGATGACGACGCCGCGACTATATCGTAGCGGTCGCAGAGAGTGGATGGAGGCGGCTCAGGACCGCTATTTATGGCGTCGTATGGGGGAGGTATAGGTATGTCCAGCATTGGAAGCCGAGGAAGCGTCTGCGAATTTACAAAAGTGAAAAAGTTTACAAAGTGTGGGTACTGTAATGATAAATATCTTAAAGAATAATTATTTATTTATTTATTTCATAAGGCAGTACAAACAAAACGCATTATTAAAACATGTTTATAGAAACATCGTGCAAAGATTTAATTATAGAAAGTGTGCTCATAACGGGCCTGCACAACATTTGAATTAAGTGCACAAACAGCATAATGTATAACTCTTTTAAAAATATAAATAAATATGCTTAATTTAAATTACTCTGCAACCCTAACTCAGTTTGGGGCGAATACCTACAGAACTTTAGTTAGTTACCTACGGTAACTTTGTGTAGGAAAAACCGCGGCGTAATAAAAGTAGGGTCAAGGAGAAACAAGGAAAAAAGGGATTTTTAAGGGTTATTACAACGAACATTACCCAGGTATGTTGTACCCGTGCCTCTTGCCACGTGTTAATAATGTTACTGTCAAACTCCGGACTTTGATGTGGGTCGACACGGTTTCAATAGCGACGCTGATCGGTTGGAGTATAAATCTTTAAATGTGTTGTTCTTAAAGAGTACTTACCCTAGCTTCCAGCGGCATTGAAGATGTCAATATCTATAAAAAATTAATTTATATGCGTTAGACAGCTGAAAATTCCCAGTTACATTCCAATGGTGGATTTATTGAAAAATCGATTTCGAAAAATTGTTTGGCCTGACGTTTGGTGGCGGCGTGAAAATTGCAGCGGGCATCCGATCTCGATTTATGTCGTCGGAAATTGATAACTCGATTTTTAGCTTTCGATTCGAGCTTTGGCTATAATAAACGCAGATTTCCGTTTGGTGTTAATAATTTTTGAGAAAGTAACAAACTCATTTAGCGGCGGGCGAAGGTCCGCCTGCGACTAAGGAGGTTGTGGGTTCGACCCCGTTTAATGTTTCATTTAGTGGTGGCAACTTTGCTGGTTTCAGTATATGTTAAGTATTTTTTGTTTAGTTTATTTACACATATGTATATATATATATATATACATACAGGGTGGAATTCTGAGACAGGACAGTAAGGGCGGGTATCTTAACCTTTATAGTTACAGGAAAACGTTCCTAGGATCCATAACTTTTTGAGATATTTTGAACTGCATTCACAGATTCTGGAATAAATGTACTATCGGCAAAAATGGCAATATGACATAAAAACTCTTTTTGATACCAATCGATCCTGTTTCTTAAAAGGATAAAAAGTCTCTATTGGACTGACTGAGGTTTCAATACTAGAAATGTCAGAAATCGCGAAAAACTTTTTCCATACATTTAGGTAAGAGAGTCAAACTTCTTCATTGGCCAAACATTCATTGGTCTATCTTATAAGGATGGATAGGTTACTATACCCATCCTAGTTTTTAAAAAAAGGTCACGTTCAGTCTGGTAATTGGAAGCTATATAACATTTAAATCTAATCTACATATTCGACATATCAAACTGATGCGATCCTACGACAGACAAAACATGCAGGCATATTATGGAAATGCGGAAAATTCACCGAGAACAATTCGTCGAAAACAATTAGTCGAGAAATAGTCATAAAGATTTTCAAATATAGCGGTAAATACCCAGTTTTGTCCTACATCTGAAAAATTGTGTTTTCGGCGAATTTTATTTTCGGCGAATTGCTCTCTTAATTATCCACAGACAAATAATATGTTCTACTATACGTGCGAGGCCGGGGCGGGTTACTATTCAAAAGTAAAATAGTGAAACGTGAATAAGCTAGTATGATAAAACAGATTAAGTATTATCACTTATACACAAAGTACTTGGAAATCAATTTTTCATTTAACACATCTCTATCGAACCTCGTTACACCCTAACGAGAAGGCCAAAGTATCCAACTGAAGGCAAGATATCTCCGCTATGCAGTAAAAAAAGAACTTGCGAGGAATTTTCCAGTAATTTAGATTCAATTCACAACGATGGCGAGCTATAAATAAAGTGCAACTTCAAATGAGGGTGGAAGGCTGGAAATAATCCAACTCACTGGTAGTTTTTACTTCGTTACATTGCAATAAAATCCGCCTTCCCGAACATAAACTGGAACATGTTTATTGCTATACGATGTTTTGGGATTTTCCTATACGATTATGGCACTGTTGAAAACTATGATATTCTGTTATGGTGGCTATACCTTTCTGAAGAACAATAGCTAATAGCTACATAGCATATTTATGTAGGTATTACCTATTGTTCTTGTTGTTTGGCTTTTTCTCAGTGTGCAATCCCCGTATTACTGTTAGGATTTGATATTAGCTAATAGGGTTCTCGATCTGTCACGCTCGATTAAATTTTCCACTGAACCTTGAATTCCAAAGTTCACAAATATATTAACGATTGCAATATTTGTACTGTAGACAGACACTGTACATTTTTTATATGTAATACAGTATTAATCTTCTCGATAATTGCCAGCACGTCGGCTCTCTCGGATTTACTCGTTTAAACTATTGCCGTGTATCGTTTTAATAATGCGAGCGTACGTTCACTCCTTTCAGCGTGTTATCCCGATTGATACCCTACTAAAAATGGGAAAAATCCGTTTCAATTAAAATAAACCGACGCCAAAGCGGAGTTTGGGTCAATCTGTTCAATATGTGTGTGATGGATGGTAGATTATTTGCTATGAGTTGGGAAATTCCAATTAAGAATTACTTAGTTAAATAAGATTGAGTAGAATAATAATAACATCCCCCTATCCAAATAGGACTGTAAAGAATAATAATTTTGAAGACCCCATCTCCAACCATATCCTCTAACCATGTCTCTCATATTGGAGACTGTTGGTATTTAATATATTATGTACGTACGATATAGATGCAATAAAACATTTGATTTGATTTTAACACAGATACGTACGTAAAAAATTGATCTATGTCACAAGTAAAAAAATAAAAAACACTTACACTTAAAAAGCTACACTATACAAATGCACGAAGAGCCAAGTGATAGCTCAAACACACACGAAGTAAGAATATACACAGATGGCTCTAAAACTAAAACAGGCACGGGGGCGGGAACGTTCTCGGAAGATCTCAACATCCACAAAACAACAGCTCTGGGGACCCACAACTCCATCTTTCAGGCGGAATGTGTGGGCATAATCCAGGCCGCGACCGCTGTGCTGCGAAGGAAGGTAACTGACCAAAACATCAGGATCCTCTCGGATAGCGCGGCAGTACTACAGGCCCTAGGCAAGAGAGAACATAACTCGGGACTTACCATACAGTGCCACAACCTGCTAGAACAAGCATGTAAGTCTAATAAAATCATTCTCCAATGGATAAAAGGGCACAGCGGATCCAGAGGAAATGACGAAGCAGATGCACTGGCGAGGAGAGGTTCGGAGTGGCAAACGGCAGGGCCAGAACCAATAATTCCCTTACCATTCAGTCAAGTCCGTTCCTGGATCCGACAACTTACTGTCAAGTTACACCAACAACAATGGGCAAGTACTCAAGATTGCAGGCAGTCGAAGGAGGCGTTTCCGGCTTTAAACCCGAAATACTCCCGCAAACTCCTCAATCTGAAACGTGACAAACTCCGACGAATCGTCGGTATTGTCACAGGACACTGCATGCTTAACAAACACCTTTTTAATCTGGGTATCACGGACAGCCCCCTGTGCAGAGGGTGCATGAATGCAGAGGAGACGGCCGCGCATGTGCTGGTAGAGTGCGATAGCGTGGCTTCCCAACGACTGCAGTACCTCGGGACACCGAGGACGCCTGGGGAGGCATGCACCGGCGTCAGCGAGCTGCTGGCCTTCCTGGAGGACATCGGGTGGTTAGACTAGCAGCCCCCACCCGACACGCAAAAAGGGCCCACCTGTGGCCTACTTGCGGAAAATAGTCCAGAAACAAGTAACAAGTAAAGTAAAAAAATAAAAGTATAATTACACATACATACTCATGTAAATAGATCCTAGGGCATTTTAGGGGCTACACATATGCTACGAAGCAGCTACGAGTAGCGTAGGTATTTTAGGAAATCCTACGAAAAAAATACTTATGGGCTACGCCAGAGCTATGAAGCAGCTACGAGCAGCGTAGGTATTTTACGAAGTCCTACGAAAAAAATACTCAAGGGCTACGCCGGAGCTACGAAGCAGCTACGAACAGCGTAGACATTTTAGGAAGTGCTACGAAAAAAATACTTAAGGGCTACGCCAGAGCTACGAAGCAGCTACGAGCAGCGTAAGCATTTTAGGAAGTCCTACGAAAAAAATACTCAAGGGCTACGCCGGAGCTACGAAGCAGCTTCGAACAGCGTAGACATTTTAGGAAGTGCTACGAAAAAAATATTAACGGGCTGCGCCAGAGCTACGAAGCAGCTACGAGCAGCGTAGGCATTTTAGGAAGTCCTACGAAAAAAATACTCAACGGCTACGCCAGAGCTACGAAGCAGCTACGAGCAGCGTAGGCATTTTAGCAAGTACTACGGAGCAACTACGAAGGACAGGAATTTCAGATAGTGTTGCACTAACGTGTTTTTCATGCGGCGTAGAGGATTTTTGTAATACCGCTTTAAATTAATATAATAAACAATTTTCTATTATAAATATCGCATGCAGGCTCAAGTTAGCTCAGTCTAGTTCGAGCAGGATCTCTTCGCGCTTCACAGTTCATTATCTTGAACAACACGGCTCAGTGCTTCGGATATAATACAGGCGTCCATTTCAAAGCACTATAACTTTACCCTGACTTTACCTTTGTAAACTGAATCGACTTTTAGAGCAAATAAACAGCGGCACTTTTTGGTAATGTTTTAGGAGTTTGTTTTAGATATTTATAAATTACACAAATAATACATTTTGTATCGTAAAAACCTTGTGAGGTTTGTCTCTCGCATTAATTTTAACTTTATTTGTAGTCTAAGTGTAAATATTAAATAACTAATTTAGGCTTATCGTACTACTGACGAATTTTCTCATCTAAACCATTATAATATTACTACGGCTGCATCGATTTTCATAAATCAAAACTACTGAAAATATTGATTTTTTCACAAAAAAATCGACACAGTGTCGACGACAATCGAGTACGTACAACACGTAGATCGTACTTATAAAATAAAATAAAATAAAAATCATTTATTTCAGACCCGTAATGGTGGTCCATAAGAAAAGACACAGTAAATACAATTGAAAAACTTACTAGGTACATGGACAAAACATACTATTATATATAAATTAATAAGCAACCCCTTTGACACGGGCAGGTATGCACTCAGTGTCAGGTGTAGGTCGCAAGCACCGAATGCACCCCTACCCAATGCCGCAGGAGTCGGCCGTTTGAATCTTCAGCAATCGCTGCTAGAAGGCTGTTGCGGCTGGCGCACAGGCGACGCAGTGCGGCGGCGCAGCGGGTTCGTATCACAGCTGGGAAGCTGTCTCTTCGGAATATCTTCCTCATTCGACAAGGATTCTGTCACCCAGTGCCCAAGGTACTTGAAAACAGACACTCTTTAATTGTGTTCCGTTGAGGGACACAGAGGAAACATAACATGGACATCTGGTGCCAGATTTAAAAACCATGAACTCACTCTTAGCTACATTATATCTAAGACCATGACCTAAAGCAAACTTCTCACAAATATTGAGAAGCTTACACAATCCATTGATTGAAGGGCTCAGCAGCACCATGTCGTCTGCATAACTGATATTATTGAAGCAGACATCATGCATCCAGCATCCAACATGCTGACTGCTCAGCTCTTCAATCAATGCATTGACATAAATGCAGAAAAGCTTCGGGAGTTGAGCCCGCCCTGTCGCGCACCACATTTCAACCTATACTCATCTGACAAGACATTACCCATCTTACAAAGTTACTCTGACTAGCATACCACTGCTTTAATAAAAATATAATATCATTAGGCACATTTTGGTTATATAACTTATTCCAAAGTATATCATAGTTTACCAAATCAAATGCTTTTGATCAAGAAATCAAGAAAGCAGGCAAATACACTAGTTTTTCTCTTTGTATAGTAATTTACTGTTTCCTTTAGACAAATAATGGCACTTTCCGTAGAAAGTCCCGCTCTGAAACCGAACTGAGAATCATGTAAAACTATATACGTATCCAGCTCTGCATTCAATAGATTATCAAAAACCTTAGCTATAATTCTCGCTAGTGAGATTGGCCTATAGTTAGCCTCTGAAGCAATGTTACCTGTTTTATTTTTAATTATAGGTACTACAATAGTCTTTGTCATTTCAGTCGGTACATATGCATGACTTACACAGAAACCAAACAACATGTCAGCCAATGCACCAGCGATATGAGGACCCGCATGTTGGTCAATGCCGCAGGAGCGCAGGTGCTCAATGCTGAGGCCGTCGTGGCCGGGTGACTTTCCTCTCTTCATGCTCTTAATGGCGTCTTCAACTTGTTTAGCACGGAATCTAGTTTGAAAAATACCCTCCACGCCAATCCTCCTTTATAAGTTCTTTGGAGATAAATGAGAACATTGATTTGCACATACACACATGCGCGCAAACAAAATCACCCTACACGCATATATGTAAATTCTTCGTTCTATCAAGGTGCCAAAAATTAAGAAAACAACAAAAGTTGCCCATAGCCAGGTAGAAGTTTATTTAGCTTTCTTTGGACTCTTAACTTGAATCATATCTTCATTATGCAATTTAAGTTTTGCAAACAATGCAAAACTCGCTCTTTGTTGTGAAAATACTTTAGGATTGTATACTTGCCCACCTTTAAATTTTAAACAAGGGTCAATAATTATAAAAATATTGATTAATTGTTTTCATATATACATATAAGGTGTTAGTCAAATTAGTGCACAATATCGCGGGGGGATATTCTGTTGGTGCCACAGTATAATATAAAATTATCAAACGGGGTCCAAGGTCAATATTATACCTATACAAAATTATACAATCCCTTATTTTCCATGTTCTGTATTACGTTATACTACACTCCCTCCAAACAGATGATTGGCAATTGGCATACATTATGGAGGGAATTGACTGTGCGGCGCGATCCTCTCGCGTGGAATGAATTCATTGTCAGTCTGTTTCGTGATCACGTATAGCTCTGTCACTTTCGCATGGGGGCGGGGCCAGTGCGGCGACAATGACCGCCAAGTATGAAAGAGCGGCCCTATTTTGGGATGGCTAAGTACGTAGTATAAGGCGTTATTTGAGACAAATAAAAATTCGGACAAAATCAGTTGTGGCTTACTTTGTTTAGTGAAAGTTAATTTGAAGCAGCAAGTGAGTAACCTCCAGCGGTATTGTGCACTTATTTGACTAACACCCTGTATATTCTTAGTTAATTTAATACCTGTCCATACTAATGCAAAGCTGGCACGATTGTCTTTTATTTTTCACAGAATTATCCACGCTGCCGTCACAAATCCAGACCTCCACATAAAATAAAATAGAATCGCGCCAACTTTAAAAATTAGTATCCTAAGGTTCTGTTTGTTGTATCTTGGCCTACAAAATTAACATAGCCCTGTTATTTAGAATTTATTGGATTTGAAACAAATTTTAATAAAGTATTTTTGCTTTAACCATTAGCGTTCCATATGCCATTGGTACAAACAATAAACGTTATTGTACAGACCAAATGTATTTAGTGGAAAACTTTTCCAGCAAATCCGAAATTATGGCCGCTCTAATGGGCGTTTACTTGAAATGTGCATTCAACGTGGCTACAACGTGTGGCTACAAAGTTTCACTAATGATTATTCTAACTTACATAATGTGTCACAAAAGGTCAATATATATAAAAAAGGCTAGCCATCCATGGCAATAGATGTTGCAAATGCGAGCAGAAAGAAATTCTCAAAAGACGATTAAAATATAGAAATTTTGAAGGTCACATGTATGTATGTAGAAGGTATGAAGTTATAAACAAAAAAATAAAAAAAATCTTTTGATGATCATGATTTACGTTTAGAGCCCTCCATTATTTCGGCACAGTTTCATGCGCCATGATCACGGAATAAATATAATTAAAGAATGGAAACAAATTCGAACTTGTATATACAAATGAAACAGTCTGCAGAAACTAACTGCAAACAATCTAGAGGTTACTGAACTAATCCATATTAATACAAATAGGAAGCATTCCCATGACGCTGGCTGCATAGAAATTACGTATCTATTAAAACTCAAAATCACTCGTAATGAATTAGTGTAAAATTAGGTAATTGATATTACTACTCGACTAGGCAACAACGGTTGATGTAGCGCGGCGGGCGAAGGTCGATCTGCAACGCAAGAGGTTGCAGGTTCAATTCCTGCCTTGGGACTAATGTTTGTACGATCTGCAAATATTTGTCCTGGTTGTTCTGGGTATCACTACATAAATAAAGTATAAAATAAAGTCGCTTCCCGCTGTATGTCTGTCTCTATATATGCTTAGATCTTTACAACTACACAACGAATTTTGATGGGGATTTTAATAGATAGAGTCATTCAAGAGGAACGTTTATATTTATAATTTAGTATCAGCATTGGACCCGTGCGAAACCGGGCGGGTCGCTAGTTTTCTATATTAATAAAAAAAACTATCTATATAATATATTGTATTGAGTATATCAGTCCTCTAGTACCCATAACACAAGCTCTGGATAGCTTGGGGCTAGAAGATACTGGGTGGATTGTCCAATGTTATTTATTTGTTATTATTAACTAGTTTTGTAATAAATCTGGTTGGTTAATTTGAGCACTTGTCAGTGAACTCAGAACCATGTGGAAAAGCGTCTTTATCATGGTGGTCCAACTATTCCCCAAACTCCAATTTCAAGAAAATGCTCGAACCTAGTTGGTAGAATTCCAAACATTTGGCAAAGTCACCCTGATGCTGAGAGCTGTAGACAATTCGAGTAATTTGGATTCTATTCACAACAGCAAGTCAAAGGCGAGCAAGATTCGGCAAATTGAACAAGACCCGTTGGAGACAGCGATGTTGGAACATCTTGTACGAGCCTTGAGCTATCAAAATTGGTATGCCAAGTTATTGTTGTAACAATTGTTTAAAAATTGTTGCTCTGGGAAAAATATATACATATTTGGAATCTAATTTTAGGCATCAGCCTACAAGGGTCATTTACCGTACTATCATATTACCGGGTGTTCTGGGTATTTTCTATGTATAATAGAAATATCTATGTATGTACGTATTGTATTATATTATAATGTACATATATCAGTTATCTAGAACCCATAACACAAGCTCTGCTTAGCTTGGGGCTAGATCAAGGGTCGGCAAGTAGTTTTAGGTGGGGTCCGGATTCAAGGTGTTTTTTTTATTAAGGTCCAGAAAAAAAACTATGGTGAATCGGTAGATACTGTTTTTATTTTTATTCAAAAAAAGTTTGTTCCCTAAAAGTAAAACAAAATCTATTATCTCCATTTGGAGTGAACTCTTTAGAAGACTGAAAACCTTAGCAGCCACATCAGTCCATTCTGCCGATGCATCAACTTCTTATGGCAATTTTAGGCAAAATATGACCACTGTGTGGATACCCCGACCGAGACGAAAAAACGCGCTATGCTTCATTAAGTAGCTATCAACTAACTAATCTAATTTAGATTCTTTTCTGTCTACGAGGTTTTCAAACTTAGGAGGAACATAAGGCTAGTTAATTAAAAATACGATTTAAATTATGTAGGTTAAGAATATTAGGCGGTCCGAGGTTCGACTTTTCGCGTACCGCGGTCCGCGGTCCGCCTGTTGCGGATCACTGGGCTAGATGATGCTATGTGGATTGTCCAATGTTTATTTATTTATTTAACGTAATTTGATAAAAATCGTTGTTTTAACGGATTTTATTACAAGTTAATAATAAAATCTGGCCAAGGCAGACTCGGGCACTCAAGGCACTTGTAGGTTAATACTTGTAGAAACACCACTAACGGGTTTTAGTAAAAAAAAAAGTTATCCTGATTTTTATTTGTTTTGAAAAAACTAAAACCTACCTTACGGCCTTAGACTTAACTACACTGCTTTTTCTGTTTTGCGGGAGAAATACCCTATGTATTTACTCTATTATCCCTCAAGGATCATTTTCCAAACAACAGCGAAGATATTTTCCAAATTAGTCCATAATTGACGGAGACATCTACCAACATATGTACATAAAAAAATACATATAGCCGAACATACATATATTTTTCTCCTTTTTTTAAAGTCGGTTAAAAATATGTTGTTGTTTCCCTTGCGATGACTTTGAAGCGAGATTTTTTGATACCATCGCAATCGTCTCAATAAACAAATTAACTATGGGTTCATCTATGACCTTAACTATGCCACCTAGCCAGTAGGACACTTAAGTAAGGGTTAAAATTTTACAAATTGTGGTACGTATTTAGAACCCTTACCATATCCACCGTTGAAGTGACGCGTGAGCGCGAGCTATTTAGCGTAGCGCATGAGGATTGCCGTACAGCGGGGCAATGCATCCACCGTCATGGGATGCTTCCAACTGGTATTGACATGGATCAGTTGAGCTTCCTTAGTTAGCTAAATTGTTTCAATTGTAAATACTAGTTCCGATTTGGTTTTATTATTTGATTGTAATTGTCTTTTGTAAAGACATTACGTCCTAGTAACTTTTGAAATTATCTGAAGCTGCACCATCCAAAGTAAATGGAAAGCATTATAGTAAGAAATCGCAACGCAAAGACATTTCCCTTAATGACTCGCTGTAATCTCCAGCCGGCAATTAGGTGTTTGCTTTCTGTGCACCAGACCCGACTATTCCTTCTTTAATCCGAGACTATAAAGTTTTAATGAAGTTTTAAGCTGGTTTAATTTTAAACTTCTTGGAATTTATACGCGGGGTTCGCGGTTCTCACAGAAACCTTAGCTTTTTCCACATAAATGTATAGGATAAAGCATGATAAAAAAACTTAGCTTCTGAAAATCGCGATCGAATGATGATACATTTATATTAAATCCATACGCGATCATAATGAAGGCGCGGTCAGACATTTATTTTGACAAAGTTGCATCCCATTCTGATGAACTCATAGGGCAAGGTTATATTTATGTACATCCTGTACATAAATATGAGTTTTGAAAATAGGACACGGTCCTGCTGACTGATACTGCCCATAAATGCCTTTTCAGTTGAATTGTATGCAAATTATGCCGGTACGTAAGCAATCGTACATGCCCATACACTTCGCCGCTGACTACCCGGAACCGGCTACCCGGAAACCGGGACGTATGACAAGCCACTAACAATGTAGCAACTATCCAGACTTTATCCACTTACAAGGATATTAACAAAAATTATCAGAGCACAAAATTTATACCGTAACCGTAGCAGGTACGTACTTCTGTAATACGGTCACAGCTAAACCAAATTACTATCTAGCTAAAGCGTACAAGGCAATAAAGACGTGGTCGGTTTTCTAAAGCCAGCCTTCCACAGCGAAATGGAGTATTTTGCTCTTTTTCGTTTCTTTTACCGGTTCTTTATTCGTAGCTTATTTAAAAACTAGTTCGATAAAGTTGTAGCCTCGCCATAAATTAATTTTTAATCCAAAGGTTTTAAATCAAGTCTCTTGCGACCAAAACATTTTCATTCAAAATGCGTTTCTTATCCCACTAGGTAAGAGTTATTGCAAATTTTGCTATAAATTTTTAAATTATTTAAATTAAATTTGTTTATTTTTCAGATTACATACATAGATGCATATGTTAGTAATAATCTTAGCCTACGTTAGTTTTAATTCACATAACATTCAATAAAATTGATCAATAAACTAATATAGAGACGGAGTGTTTGTACATAACTCCATCTAGTTTACCAGCTATTGCTGCCAGGATAGTGTTGGTACTCCCGCGTACTCTACTTAGCAGTGAGGCTGCCTTTTTCCTCATACAGGCGGCGAAGCCGTCTACACGGGCCTCCGCAAACATGCCGGTATAGTTTGGATAGATGGGTATTTGTTGTTACCTCTTCACCACATTGAGGACGTTTTGCTGTCAGGGCATTTTATATTACAGTCGATGTGAACCCAAGAACATTCAGCTTCCGAAACCTCCTGATCCTAAATGACAGAACGGTGGAAATTTATGTAATCCTAACGAATATAAAAATGCAAAAGTGTGTTACTGTGTGGAAGCTATTGGGTCTACAGAGACAATTCAAATCTCTATTATACCAAATTTAGTCTGCTCCAAAAATATCCTGGAAATATACTATAAAAAAGTAGTCTTTCAGGGTTATAACTGCCAAAATCTATATAAAATCCGAAGTAAAGATGCGCGACTGTGAATGATTTCATTCGAATTATTCGACTTGACAAGTCATTCGAACGATTCGAATGACTAGAGCAAATTTGGTTAGTAATCGCGAGTCATTTGTTCGACTGCTTCGATTCAATCCCCGCAGGAGCGACGAATAATTCATTCATCACTACCAAACACCATCGGTACAGAAAACCATCGGTCGACTAACAAAGTCGAATCGCAGCCATGAATGATCCATTCGTAGAGGCATTAGCAATTACTAATTAGTAGTTTCAATCGACTTTGAAGATTAGTATATTACTAATATTCAAGTCGAATAAGGAAATTAGTAGTTGTTCATCATTCGACTAGACAGATAATTCGCAGTCGCGCATCTTTAATCCGAAGTTTTCGCAGATTTTTTTATTTTTGACTAAATAGCGTTATGCACTCGAGGTCACAAACTTGGATTATTGGGCCAACATTATAAACAAGTCTGCAAAAAATCAGAACCACCGGCTTTGACTAAACACTGATGTATTGTAAAAATAATTGTGAATTAGAGATAAAGAAACACTTTATTGAACTCTTTTTTTATCAACTATTTATTGAATTCAAACTTTTAGTTCCGCAGTCATTGAATTAGTTTTCTTTGCTGTGACACTAGCCAATATCAGGCGATTTTTGCCCGACTACCGAAGGACGAGGGCTATGAGTTTGACCTTAGAGTATCTAGAAAGGAGTTGCCAAGCGCTACTTTTAGTACTAAAATGATTCTGCCAGTTTTCGCGGGAGGCGAGGTAGCCCGGTACAGCACACATTTACATAATCACGCACACTAATGCAGAAAAATTAAGCGTCCCTATAAACGCACACGCAAGTAAAAGCTTGTACACAAACACAAAACAAGCACACAATTAAAGAATTACTGTTGTTACAATATTGTTTAGTTACACACTAACACAAAAAAGTAGTGATGGGGTGTAAAAAGACCGATAAAATGAATGAAATCAGGGTTGTTCAAAAACATAGACTTTTCATTTTTTTATAGATTTGTAGGGCGTAATCTCTTTAACTACTAAACAGATTTTAAAAATTATTCTAAGAAAGGTACACTGTTGTTAAGTGACACGGCTATATTCTATCTACGCAAGTAAAACCGCGGTGCGCTAATAGTTATTGTATGTACCATTACAAAAAATATTACGCAATTATGAATCTTAGGGTTCTAACTTAGAACATCTTCATAGAAATCCAGTCTTAGAACTTGTAAGACTGAACTGATTTCGATGAATCTTTCATGAATGCATTTTTTTTGATAAATATTTTGTTTCTTAATTGGTGTGGTGGGGTGAGAAAAATAAAGAGCAGGAGAAGAATAGCGGCTGTTAGCAAATGTACTGCCCCACGCGAATTGGATTTTGTATGGTTAGGAATTAAAAAAAAATGATATTGTGGTGTTTAATATAAATGTATATTACATAATTTTTACACTATTGGTTTTTAAAATGGACTAATTTATTGTAAATGTGACGTACACATTCCTTGGGATCTGTTTTTTCATAAGAAAAGAGATTCTAGTATCTATATACTTTTGCATAACCAATCTTCCTAATTCCATATTGTGATTGACGAAATCATTATCATAGACATGTAGATCAATATTTGGAAATAAGTCCTTTCCTTGGAAATAGTTCAATGATTTTGAAACTATATACGTTGTAGTAATTTATTTAAGCATTAGGAGCATCTTTGTATTATAAATTTAATATAATATTCAATCATTATCTACTTGTACTGTATTGATATTTCAATCCACAGTCTATTTATAAAGAACTAGCTATGCACCGCAGTTTCATCTTACATACTACACCAGCTGTACAAAAAAACACGTTTATATGTTTTTGCGTTCAAAAAGTACAAAGCAAATAACAATAAACAAACCACACAGCACCACCAATATTTTAAGGGAGCTCCATAAATGGACATGTTGAAGGCAGAATGACAGAGACAATCGTAGCCAACTAGTTTTTATAAACAGACACAAATGACTGTTCATGTACCTCGGACTGCGTACACTCAGCTACTCCCGTTCTGAATGCTCCAAGTAATGTATTCCCGATAGAGATCCTTTCCCCGTGTTTTGTTAACTAATTTGAAATGATGTTGTATACATACATTACGAGTCCAATACAGAACCTCTTTTTTTTAAATCGGTTAAATATGGGTACAAAAACCACTTGGCATTTTATTCATTCCATCATTCACTCAATTAATTTCATTCAACTAGTCCCCACACTACGCCTTCTACCAAGGAATTTATACTCACATTACTCACCTACACCCTCTACCAAGAAGTTGGCGTCGTATTAAAACTGTCGCAACTACTATTCCATTTGAATCTAAATTAAACAATATTGCAAATAACAATTGACAAAAATATCACTTACTTGTGATGGGAAATACCGTGGTACCTTAAGTTTGATGTCTCTGATCGTCTTTTACACCGTAATACCGCACAATTCACCATTTTCACTGAGCACTACTTCGTGACACGAAACGACAGCTAATGGTCGCGGTTATGAGTGAAGTAGTTTTATATAACGTGTATGGCCATATGGCCGGCAGAGGGGTACGCCTTGCGTTGACATCTCCGTTCTAGATACTAAGAGTTTGACACTCTATGTTTGTATGCACATATGTATGTATGTAGCCGATTTTTATGTTCTTACGTAGCGCTGAAACTACTGGTCCGATTTCAACAAATGAGGTGTCGTATGATTTGTCTTAACAGCTTGATGGTTATAGGCTATGTGACGTAAGATAAAAATAGGGGTCTAACGTGATAGCGGGGGTCTAAGTAAGGGTCGTAAATCTCAATGTTAGTAAATATGCTCGGGTGTGGTATCTTTGCAAAGGTCTTTGTTTGTACTTTCCGAGGCCGTTTAAACTTTTGTGAGGTTAACGATTCTCAAACTATTAGCGAAAAGGTGTTCAATTCAATTCAATTCAAATCATTTATTTACCATAAATTCACAGGGAACACTTGGTCAAGTCAATTTCTACAGAATATAATATAGGTACAATAAAAATAGTAATAATCATAAAGTAATGAGTTAACGAATGGCTGTAAAAGGCCATTAATAATAATAAGTATATAAAATAAAATTAAAATTAAAATGAGTGCGGCTGCAAAGAGGCTTTGTCTTTAAAACTAAGGCTATCTAGTCAGTCCACGACTTTTTGTCATTAATGTAGTCAGTGATGCAACAATACGCTTTGTTTAATAGGTGTTTTTGAACATGTTTCTTAAATGCTTTTTCTGGTAAGTTTACAATATGACTAGGAATTTTATTGTAGAAGCGAATAGAGTTACCTACGAAACACTTAAAAAATATATAGTTAAAAATTAAAACCCGACTACTTCAAAAGTCTTAAACAAGGGTTCACCTATTGTCCTTATCATTTTCTTTAGGTAGTCGGAGGCACCCACCCCATATACTTAGGGTACAAATAGGAACAAAGGCCTCTGACTACCTACAATTAGGTGAACGCTTGTTTAAGACTTTTAAGTAGCCGGGTTTAAGTTGTTAACTATATTTTTTTGTGATGAGGAGTTTCATTCGCTTCGCTCGTACTGGAAGGTTGGCATAAGGCCTACGTTATCCAGTAAGCTTTTGGAGTAAGTTAACACGAAATTGGGTGTAATAAATTGTAATAAGATTACTAATGAACGGACTTAAAGAGTTGCTTCGTCATCTTTACACCAGCTTTCACATCTCTTACATGCGTGTAACAAAGACAAACATATATTATCTTATGTGTGAGAGAGGGACCGATATTCTGATGGTAAGGTTAGTAGGAACAACAAGTGTTTAGTGTAAATGTTGCCTTAGGGATCTGAGAAAGAATAGAATTGCTAAAAGAGAAACAAGCCCTATTGGTACAATTACGTAAGTGCTTACATTGCAAAAGCGAAAATCCACTCGATCTTGCTTTATCATAGTAATATCATTATACGTTGGTAATGGCAACTGCTTGTAACAACAATGAATATATTGTGGATTTCAAATTTGAATGTATTTGTTTAACTTCAAATAAAGCCGGACCACATGCCAGTAAAACGGAACAGTAGCATACTAGTTAACGGCATGTGCAAGTAATTGGCACACAGGGAATACATTTGGAAGTAAAACTTGCATGCAATTGCATGAGTTCTTGCCTGTATTTATAAGACGTATGCATATGACAGTCGCTGGCATACATTTCACGTGTCAAGCCGATACGTGTAAGTATCACGCTTGATAATCCTAATAATATTATAAATGTCAAAGTTTGTGAGAATGGATGTATGGATGTTTGTTACTCTATCACGCCAAAACTACTTAACTGATTGGGCTGAAATTTGGTATGGGTACAGTTTGGGACCTGAAATAACATATGTATAGGTTACTTTTATCCAAATAAAACGCCGGCGAAGGCGCGGGCAGCAGCTAGTCTTGGTATAGATAAAGGTACTCTTTGACTCTACCCATTATGCCCTTGCATTTCATTGAAACGAAATTACACGAAAGAATGTTAAAAAACATAATTAAAAAGACGCTACAAGAAAAAGCTTATTATTGTATAAAATACTTCCTTTCAGATAAAGATGCTTGGATAGATATTATTTAATATAAGGAGTGTTAATTTTATTTATTAACTATTGTTACTTGACTACTCTAAGTGCATAAATGTATGCCTATTGAATTGAAATTGTTTGTCATTGCCTTTTTTACCAATACCAATAGGCATGTATTGGTATTGGTAAAAAAGGCTGTAGATGTGATAGTTTTATATGGTTTTTGAGAAAATGTTAGTGAAAATTAAAGCTGATTTACATAAAGTTTATATCTAGATTAGTGTGAATTTGATATAAAAACACGACAAAGACCATAATCCAAATCAATATGCGTGTTTTCATTGTTGTTTTAGCAGTGTAAAAACCACCGGGGGCTTTAACCGAGAGGACCGAAAATATGCTAACGCGAGGCGACTTTAACAAAAGAACATCGGGTGAAATCGCGTTCGCTGGCAACCATTTGTGGTAAGGGGCGTTATTCACTAAAGCGTTATTTGAATTTATCAAACTAATTGAACTAAAACCCCTAAAAACTTTGAATTGAATTAAAAGAGAATATTTGGACATACCACATAAAAAAATAATATTAAAATTACGCTTAATTCTTTCTATTAGTTATACAAAGGATTTTTTACATAGGTTACATATTTTTTTCTGCGCCATCATTTTGTTGTAAGGCTTTCTTTTAAGCTAGGGAAGGAAGGAATGTTAACTTTTTCCAAGCAGCAGTGGAAACCAGTTGGCTGTCAAAATCAAATTTGAATATCTACCTATATATCTATGTTGTTATCAGTCATAGAGTTTGCCTCGTATTTACTTGCCTTTAATATTTTGTTCATTCGTTTTAGTATTATCAATTTGTTGCGTCTACCTTCAAAAATTGTTAAACATTCATTCCTACCGACGACGCTATGCTTTAGCGAACACCAGCCTCGCAAAGCCACTCGCAGCGTTAAAAGCGCTTGACATTATCCTGCGCGTGAGACACGCCGCGTGATTTGCATACAGATTGTTTACATTTACGAGTGCTCTACCAGTGTTGCGATTTTTGCATTTGCGTCCCGGCAGCAATTAGAACTTGCATTTGTTTGTATATACCCTGGTTCAACGAGGGCCTTTCTGTTGTTGAATTTCGCAAAACCTTATCTGAATGGAAAACAGTGTTGAAGCGACAAAACTTCAACATTGTGTTTTAAATCGAAATGACAAAACTTTAGCATCTCGCGGCGCTATACAGTTTTATTCACTTCCTACTGGTACTATAAATAAGAAGAAAAATCTGCTACCAACCGTTTCCACGTAATCACTTCCAGGAACATCTAAGCTTGGATTACCTTTTTATAATTGCGTAGAACTTGAAAAGAAATCCTATACAGAATTTCCTTGTCAAAGCAATATTTTTGTGAGAATAAAGCGTAATCGTTAATGCCCTGCCCGAGGCAAATCCCTTGTATAGATTGCGGTATCACCATAAATAACTGTTCAACTGTTTTTATGGAGGAGAAAATTACTCTTTTCACTCACTGCCTTTTTATGAACCGGGGCTTTTTTGTTTACGATTCCAGCGTTCGTATGATTGATTTTCAATTCACTTAGGTAGATGAGATATGTACTGATTATGTTCTATATCCATTACCGTTATAGAAATGTTTGTACTTTACAAAAGTAATTAATTATGTAACCAAATTGCCTTCCAAAATCATCGATTTGAGGTATACGTCGCAAGACCAAATGTAAAATGCACTTTTGTGTCTGCAGATACTCGTATACAGAACAAGGGTAACAAATCCCAGCTACAGTACTGGAATCGCCAGTCAATCTAAACTAAGCACAAAATATTGGTTCCTATTACCGAAAGTCCGGTCCCCGTATCGTGGTCTCTACAAAAGTACCCCAATCAATCTCTGGCTACATTCACGGGCTAAATGACACAGCCTGCACTACGCCAATATTTACCCCTAACCAATCAAATTCGTACTCGTAGCTCACATGGTGAACAAAGAAGTCTACTTTGAAAAAATAAAATACTTTGAAAAACAAAACGTGAAAATTTTGATTACGTAGCGTTTTACTAATTCGAAGATGTTTCAGATTAGACGACCACTCCTGGTCTTTCAATGACTCAACTATGAAGATGATTTTGATTGCTCGCTGCTTTGTACAAGCTTTTTTCGGAAAAATAGGTAGACTATAACATATTCTAGATTGAGAACTACATGCATGCAAAGTTTCAGCCCCATTCAATCAGTAATTTTGGTGGTGTCTGTTAACAAAACGTGTCACAAACGTTCGCAGAAAGGTTTCAGTTGATACATAATTGAAGTAGATTAGTTAAGTAAGTATCCGAAACAACTACTTAGGGTGCAAGTTCGTTGCCTACGATTAATCATTCGAAAGTTCGTATTTCGTTTTTCAAAGTACAACAAGACTGGGTTATTCCGATCCGGATGATGCAAAGCCGGGTAGGTAATTCCATCATGTAGAAGTTATGCTGCAGAAAGCCATTATTGGAAGTGTTTCTGGTTTTGGTTTACGACGGCGCTGTTTGTTAAAAGTAAGGATTAGTATACAAGTCTGTAATATTTTGTTTGTTGAGAAAACTTCGTCATATTGTTTGATCCATCGAGAATATCAAATAAATTTGGTAAGGGACCAATAAAGAGAAATATAAAAGTTTGAGTGCTGGAATAATATGAGTAGAGGGATATTAGTTATCAAAATATAAATCTGTAAATGGTTTCGTGACTATAACATAGTTGAGGTCAAAGTTCCAAAGTATAACAACACTACCACACACATATTTTTTAAAAACACTCCCAAACCCTGACACTTATTAGATATTCATGTATTTCTATTATATTGAATTGTCTAGTATCAATGTTGGTGATCCTGTTGCCCGGAATCTCAGGAGACCGGTGTCCTCAGGAGTACCTAACCCAGCACACAGAGGAAACCTACACATACACCAACACACACTCTCTCTTATACTCACCCCCACCACTTACCTACACACACAAACACAATTATTTTTGTACCTACTAGGTATTCTTAAAGTACGAAATTTCAATGTACGTACCAAACCTAATGTTATAGAAGAAGCACAAGCATAATCATGCTTAAAAGAGGACCCATATTATTGTAAAGAATATGAAAAATAAAAAAAATATAATAATATAAACAAGTGAAATTTTCATTGTGAGTACCACAATTACCTACATCGCGTTTTATTATTTAAGTACGAAAACCAGTACAGCTATAAAGTGTTAAAAACGTCTAGTGTAGACGCAGCTTAATCTTCGATCAGCCACAAAGTACTCGAATCGGCAGTAACTTCAGCCATCGAGCTTATTGAAGCCTTTATTGCTGCTATTGTAGCGGAATGAGGAAATTTTATAACAACAGATATTTCACTTTCTCTGTTATTTATTGATGGTATTGCTTGCTTTTGTTTGATTTGACGACTTCTGTGTTTGACTATTGTTTTGGACACTGAGCTGGCAACGCACACCATAATTTCTGATGTGACAACTTCGATAGCAACCAATCTGTAAAAGCCCTGAGCTCGGTTTGACGATTTGGTACAGTGTAAATGGAAGAAGGCAAATCCTATACAAAAATGAGACGTCACGATAACGCCTCGATACTATGATCAAACCAAACTCAGGGATCTGATATTTCTAGGAAATTCAATATCCCATATAATGATATCTTTTAAATTTTTCGGCTTCGACAGGACTTGATCCCGCGTCCCTCCCTCAGTACGGGTGCACCACAAGGATAAGTGATAATATCGAGGAGTCAAAAAAATCTAGTAGTTCTTTCGGACTCTGCGCTGTTTGAAAGATCTGATATTTGTTTTGACATAGTCACAAGTCCGCATACATCACTTTTAATAATTACATTTGATGTCATCATATTCGTACACACCCTCCATAAAAGTAAAATACATTCATACTAACTACGTATAAAAGTAAACAGCACACATAATACGAGATGGATATTTTTTTATATTTCAAGCCTCTTGCAAGGCATAACCGTTTCATTTTCCATAACGGCTTCATCAAAATCCACCGCTCTCCTTAAAAATAAGAAAATACACATCTCTGGCGCACCCAAAGAACCCATTTTCACATAAATAATTCTCGTAGCTCCCACATAAGTATAAGGTGTTTCAGAACGTGATCACTCATCTTAAAATACTTTTTCTTTTTTGGATGTTTATACCCGCGGGACATTTCTTGTGTTTATAACCGAAACCGAAACTTCGCCAAAGTTCAAGTCTAGGCATCGAAAATTTGCCACGAATGAGTGCTACTACTAGTCAGCTACGCACTTACTTAAACTTACTTACTAACCCATACTTATACGATACTAGCTGCTGCCCGCGCAAACAATAGCCTATATGTTATTCCAGGTCCCAAACTATACCCATACATCCATAACTCCATCCGTACAAACTTTGTCATTTATAGTAATAGTAGGATAGGATTGCTAAGGTAAAACAGTTTGCATCAAAATGTGTTCAGTATTGCAGACCTGTCTTCTAAACATGATAATGTTTTAGTACCTAAGCTGCATCCTTACTGCAATTTTATCCCAAACCACCCTTTACAGCCTTCTTTATAGTCTGTAGCCAATATCTCGACGTGTGAGAAACAACACGTAATGAACAGCCAATTTTATCGCGCCTCATTTAACATGGAATCGCTACTTGGAGCGAGTAACTTTATGTAAAATTTTGGAGGGAAATAATTCGCACAGAAATGGGGTGAAATGTTGGTAGGTTCTTTGCTGCAGTTACTTTGGTGAAGAAAATGTTTTTAAATGAACGTGATTGAGTTAGCAGTTGAGAGTGACTTGAGTGCCGTACAAATTCGAGAAACTACTCTTTTAGTCTTTAAGTTTTTTTTATCGTGACCTTCATTTTGCCCATGGACTTAGGGACTTAAGGGCTTAGGACTGTTTACTAATTTTACCACAAACTCACCTGATGAAACTCAGATGATAAATGACGATGTGGCCAACGATGTATCCCAAAGGTCTGTAAGACGTATTCAGTGTTGTCTTGCAGAGACTCACATAGTTTGTAGTTGGCTGGAAAATAGAAACTCGCTGCCTGAGTTCTTAACCTTAGCGGTTCGAATACAAAGGTAGTTTCGCAGGAATGAATAGTTAAATTAATCTATTGAGTCTCAACTGAAGATTTACTTTCGGAGTTTATATTATGCTGGAAAAGGGAAGCTAATTGTTGCCAATTATAACCTCATCAGAATGGCCAAGTTTATCATTAACTAGCTGTCCCCGCGGTTTCAGCCGCATTAAATTCGAATTTCACATTTATAGAGGGATAAAATGGTATTTTCTCCCGTAAATCTCCCATGGGAATTTGATGTTTTACCAGGACAAATAGCCTATGTTACTTTCCATCCTTTGAACTAAGTCTATGCCAAAAATCAAGTTGATTGGTTGCTTAATAAGGGCGTGAAAGAAGGACAAACAAACACACTTTCGCATTTGTAATATTAGTCCCGGCCCTTGTACGTCACTAAGCTTAACCAGCTTTGCCTATATCTGCTAGATAGGCAGCTAGGCGACTTGGCTGAAGGCAGGGCGCTACGGTGTGCATTAGGAGAGGCCTATGTCCAGCAGTGGACTAATTAAGTGGATGATGATGATAAGGCACAAAAATCAAAGTGTAGAATCAACACAACCTTAATATATAGGATTCGATCTGAAAATCTCTGGGTCCCGCATTGCTATTGAAGATATCGACGTTTCTAATTTTCTGCACGGCTGGCTTTAGTTTGCAAGGTCCTGATGGTGTGTGGACTGTGTTTTACAAGGCTTCTACGTTTATTGTGGCTACATTTCTTTTTACTTATTTTATTATATATCTTTTTACAAGTTTCGGTCTGCGGCTTCGCACGATTTTTTCTGCTAAGTAGCCTATGTGTTTTTACAGATCTGGAACTACATCACTGCAAAACTTCTTCAATCTTCAATCAACAGATTTCAGATTTCAATAATTTTATTCCATTACAAAATACTAAATAAGCACTTAGACAAGTAAAATTGTATACTATAAACAGCTATGTAGTAATTATTATCAAATAAGAAATAGGGATTAATTCTGTAGATAGTTTGCAACAGTCTGCAGTTAGCTCAATTGTTTCAATTGTAAATACTAGTTTAGTTTGTTTATATTATTTGATTGTTATTTTCTTTGTCAAAGATAGAGAGATATAGAAATAGGGTGATATTGATTTTCTATTCACTTCAATTTCACAGCCAATTCAATGTGTGGTGACAAACATCTAGACTTTCGTATTTTTTATGTTAGTGTGATAACAACACATAAATTCTTTATATTTTTGTCTAAACTAAAAACTACCTCTAATAAAGTCTAAATATATATATTTATTTAATTATTGAACTGGTACAGAAATTCATACCAATAACACTAGTGATTTTTGAATTATAAATGGTATCATTTGGGCACCATCTAACTAAAAGAAGTGTAGATATGATCTGATTATAATAAAATTTTAATAGCAAGAAAAATAACAAGAATTTGACGTCAGGATAGATAGCCGTAAAGGCTCACTTATTGTAAAACCCCCTTTTTCCTTTTGTATGTGACACGTCTACCATTGATCTTAACTTTTGTGTATAATTAGCCACCTACAGCAAAGTTCACGTTTAGCTCCTATTAAAGTTGATTCGAACAAAAGGAATCCTCCAAAATTGTCATAACTGCGAGAGTACAGGTGAAGCCAGAATTACGAGAGTAATTCATTTCGCGGAGACTTTTGGCACGGCTCCTGCAGAACAAATGAACGTAATCGGTAATGCACTTTGGCTGCGAGGACCCCTGTTTGCGGTCACTATCTACGGAATTTACAGAATTGAAACAGTTGGCGTTTGGATGTTGTGGAGCTAAGTGCAGGGCGCAGGCATGGAACTTGACTTTCTGTTTAAATATCAAAGTGCTTTATTTTTACAGAACTCGTGGACACGTCACAAATTTCAAATTACATAAGTTAAACTAGGTAATAAAGTGATTACTTAGATTTTTAGGTCACTTCAATTTTTTAAAGTAAGGTATTAAGAAACCGGTAAACGTTATTAGGATCTTACTTTTGGAGTTGGAGCAAAACTCGTCTCAAGCGTTGTTATGTTACCTATATATAAAGACTGCTTGGGAGTTGTTTGAATTTTATCATTGAGCATACTCAATAAAATTTATAGGTATACCTATCTAATATTATATGCTTAGATCATCATCGGTAGTGGTCAATATCCACTTCATCACACATACATACGCTCGTGAATATTCGCCCAAACAAGAGAGTCTTTGCGATAATCACCAGGCGGATTAATCATCGTAGTTGAAAATACACAGAAGGCAGCTGCCCTTCCTTAATTTTTTTATTGTACACACAAATCCAAAAAGGTTTGGTAGTTACATTATTATAAATTTTAAAGTTTGTGAATATGGATGTTTGTTCCTCTTTCAAGCAAAAACTAACTGAACTGAACTGATTGGGCAGTGGTATCGGTATAGTTTGGGACCTGGAATAACATACAGGTTATTTTTTACAAAGATACTACTTCCTCTGATAGGTATGTTTCATAGGTCGGCTCTTACGACATCTACGGGCTGAGTTAGAGTCGATTCTTCTGCTGTGAACGCTACGGTCAAATATCGGTCATATTACAAACTATTAAAGTAAATGCAATGGTTTTAGACCCAAAGTCTCATACATAAGACATGTTATTTTTGTTACCTGAAAAGACTTTGCGACAACTATTATGATTCCAGTCAAAAGAGGAAAAATCTTCAGTAGGTACCATTTTGTTTTGTGATTTGTCATATTGCCTTGGCTGGTTTCCCAACGAAAGTTAGAAATAACTTTAGTAGCTGTTTCCTCTGAGTTTATGACGTAGAAAGGTACAGTGCTGCGATCATATGCAAAACTGAGTTCTGAAAAATTTCAGTCTTCATATTTTTGAATGAGTGTTATCTTTTGTTATATTGTTGATACTCAAAATCTGAGGAAACTTTGGCCCGTATTATGTAAACTGAGTTAGTCATCGATCAATGTTTGAGTAACGCTTATGAAATAGAAAAGCGTTTTCTCTGAGTTTATGACGTAGACAGGTAAAGTGCTGTGATCAAATGCAAAACGGAGTTTTGAAAAATTTAAGCCTTCATAATTTTGAATGACTGTATTATCTTCTATTAAATTGCTGATACTCAAAATACGAGGAAACTTTGGCCCGTATTATGTAAACTGAGTTAGTCATCGATCAATGTTTGTGTAACGCTTATGAAATAGAAAAGCGTTTCTTAAGCATAGATCAATGACTGAACAAAACTTTAATAAAAAGGACCTTAGAGTGTCCTACTAATTTTGCATACTTAATATGTACTTATTGAATAGTTTGTTGATTCGTTTCCAAAAATACGAAAACCTTTGCAAAAGTCCAATGCATTAAATGTTCAACGCGGAGCCCTAATTTCATCGAGTTCTTTGCGTGCTTAAAAAACAAAGCAAGGCCTTTTAAAAATAAAAATCTTCAAATAGATGCACTAAGGATAGATAAATCGGCTTCGGTTAATGAACCAGATGCGCATTCAGGACGCGTGGAGGCTTCAAGTTAATGAGATGAAAAATTATGGTCGTCCAACTGTGGTGACCCCTTTTGCATCCCTAGCACCTCTGCTTTGCCTATTTAGCTTAAATAATATGAGTATATTTAGTCAGCGTATTTTATTAGGTGATGGTAAATCCGCGCTGTTTCGTGTACGTGCTAAAAAATTACATCTTTGAGAAAATAGTACAAAACACACCTACATACACATGTACCTAAAATCACTGATGAATGATATGGCAATCGTAGAAAAATCGCGCAAATATTTATTTTATTAGCGTGTCCGACGGACGCACAAACACTTGTTTATTTATGTTCTAGCTGCTTTGTTATTCGACGATACAATTGATTGCACATCGTGGTTGCACATCGTGGTTGCACATCGTGGTTGCACATCGTGGTTGCACATCGTGGTTGCACTTATAGCTGGAACCGGGAAAATAGGCATATCATGACAAAAAGCGTGGTGATTATGAAAAATACGCAAATACTACATGGGAGACCATCTACTCGATGGACCGACGACATCGTAGCGGTCGCAGGGAGTCGATGGATGGAGGTGGCTCAGGACCGCTATTTGTGGCGTCGTATGGGGAGGCCTATGTCCAGCTGTGGACTTGTATGGGCTGATATAATGAAGATGATGATGACTACAGAGATACGGCGGTCATAAAGTTAGTAGATACCTACTCAAAGGAAATTCAGCGATGTAACGACAAAGTTTAAATTTGATACAGAAGGGACCCTCTGCTGGTAATGGCAAACTAATGAACTTCTCATGTGCGGATATGTAGTTTCATACACAGTTTGCTTACCTACTCAATCAAACGTAGTAGCTTGATAACTACTTTCCAGAATCGAAGCCAAGCTGCGGTGGCGGCCATTAGCTTTGATGATGAACTCTACCTAACGTTTAGGATATCTACGTACCGAGGTATGGTACCAAACCAACGAAAAATCAGACGTAAGTTTTACCAAGATTGTAATTAAATAAAAACGAATTTCATCATCATCATCATAAGCCCGTACACGTCCACTGCTGAACATAGGCCTCCCCCAAACGACGCCTCAAATAGCGGTCCTGAGCCGCCTCCATCTCACGACTCCCTGCGACCGCTACGATGTCGTTGGTCCATCGAGTGGGAGGTCTTCCCACACTCCGTTTCGCATTGCATCAAGGTCGCCACTCGAGAACATTTACTCCCCAACGGTTATCGGTAAAAAAGAATTTGAAAATTTACATTTTTCTTTTACTGTGACTTAGGTGAACAGCTAAATGCAAATGTTTAATTAGAAAAAGAGTAAATGTAGTAATAGACTATAGTAGGTACTATTTTTCCCTTCTATAATAACAATCAATAGTGTATATTTCTATTTGGTACATGTGTATTAGGATTATTTTAGTTTGTTGAAATTTGTATTAGTACTAGCTGACCCGCCAAACGTTGTTTTGCCTTCAACCCTTATCACTTAGGGGTATGGAAAATAGATAGTAGCCGATTCTCAGACCTACTGAATACGCATATAAAATTTGGTAAAAATCGGTAAAGCCGTTTCGGAGGAGTACGGTAACTAACATTGTGACATGGAAATTTTATATATAATATTAGTTTTATTTTTGTATTTAGCACCTGCACCGCCTTCTCTTCTCTTATAAGCTTTGGTTGCCTGGAAGAAATTTTAACTAAAACTTAACTTAAAAAACTAAAACTTAAAACGCTTTAAGCGATAAGGCCGCCAATTGTTTTACTTTTTACTAATATGTATAGTTTTCTACTTTTACTGAATAAAGCCTATCTATCTATCAGTCTATCTATCTAATCAAAAGTATCAAATGTTGCATAGTGAAACTGGGGGCTGTGGTTATGGAGTAACGTACGAGTATATAGTCGAGACGACTAGCTCAATGGTCGCCACCGCAATTGGCCCGGTCTGCTTCAAGGCTTTCAATCAATATTCTGAAGTAACAACAACAGCATTTCCAATATGGATGGAAGTTTGTATGAGCTTGTGGTTAAGTTTAGTATTGGAGTTGAGTAGGTACGTCGCCAGAGACAATTTGGGCTCTATCTGGCTAGATTTAAGCGCTTTAGAAGTTTATTTGTAGACTGTTTTCATCTTCAAGTAAAACTATTAAAATACTTTGGCCTTTGCGGCAAGTTGAGATCAAATGAGACCTTTAGAGCTCAGTAACTAAACAATTGTATAAGTCAACAGTATATCCAAAAGAACCATGCCTACTAATATAGGAATATATTTATACGGTTGTTTCAGTAACTTCCACCGAACTTTCCGAAGTATTTCTCAAACAAGAACCAATAAAATATAAATTGGGTCTTCTTAAATGCTTGACTTATATAATAAACAATAATGAAATTCAATTAAACGGTATTAAGAAGGATTGTTTCAGAATCTCGGTGATTAAATTGCTTTTGGTCTACTTAACGAACTTCCATTGTTCGTCTATGGATGAAAAGGGCTCCATTGGTATGGCGTCATATAAAATGTACCTAAGTCCCTATCCCCAGTATAATGTGTCCCTACCAGCTAGCTTAATATATAGATAAATTTACTATCATCGTTGTAATCATTGGCATATTTTCCTCTCATCATTATATCAGCCCATACTCGTCCACTCCTAAGTTATTTAATTGTATGTATTTCTGTTTGTGTTTTATGGCTTGAAGTAAGCATAATTTTAAGCATTTTTATTGTAAACTATTGTAAATTGACTTATCCAAGTGTGCCCAGTGCACCTACGGCGAATAAATGAGTATGAGTACTGCTGGATATATGCCGCACCCATAAGACGCCACAAATAGCGGTCCTGAGCCGCCACCATCCATCGACTCTCTGCAACCGCTACGATGTCGTCGGTCCATCGAGTGGATGGTTTCCCAACACTCCGTTTCGCTGTGTACCTAGTACCTTAAATATTATATTTGATTTCATTATTGTAATTTTAAATTTGACTTTTATACTTATGTACTCGTAAAATGGATCTTGTGTCTGAAATAAAGAATTATTATTATTATTATTGCGTCGTGGCCGCCGCTCGAGAACATTTACTCTTCAACAGCTATCAGTTCTGCGAGCTATATGAACAGCCCACTGCCACTTCAGCTTACTAATTCTGAGAGCTATGTCCGTGATTTTGGTTCTTCTACGGATTTCCGTATTCCGGACTCTACGTTCACGTAGATAAACAGAAAACCCGCTGAGCGACGCCTGAGTTTATATACGAGGCATATTAAGTAGCGATTTTTCTCTACGATAGACGATTTAACAATTGATTCGATTGTGGTATTGGCTTTCAATTGCATTTATCAATTTAAATTTCAGTAAAAGAAAAAAAACTAAATGTTACAAAATAAATCACCACTGTTTATTTTGACCAGAAAGCTGTAAAATGTCAAGCACTTGTACACATAAAAATGTTTAGATAACACAGCATGTGGTGGAACAAAAATAACGCAGCGGGCCGACTCCGTGCAAGCATCGGTCTGATCGAAACGATACGATGCAGCGATGGACGTATGTGTCTCTACTGCTATGTGATAAGGACGAAAATCGCCTGATTTATCGAAATCGTTGGATCCGAATATAGGCGTTATAATTTTGGGTCAGAGTCGAGGCCATGAGTGTTTTCTACTCGCGCCCGGCATCGGCAGCGCAGGCGCATTTCTGTGAATGCTTTAATGCATTTTTTGCAAAGTTCTGTGTTATTTTATCAATAAATTTGTAGAAAAGAGTAATTGCATAGTTTTGGCAAAGAACTTATTATACACGACTAGAGATTGAGGGAGATCATGAAAATGTGGAAATCTTGTGAAGTTTTTAGTAATATAAAGATCGTTCGTGATGTGTAAAGTGAGCATTTATTTAAACAACTTTCTTCTACCAAACTGTTGGTATTTTAAGCAACGGGCATTACAGTGAATGAAGTGTTATTTGTGAAATTATCAACATGTTTAATCACACAAGCAGCTCTTATATAGCTCCAAGTGGATCTAGCTACAGGGAAAAAAAGAAAACAGCTCCAAAATGTAAGTCACGAGTTACCATTTTATATCATAGTCAACGACTAAGATTGTTGAACGAAACTAAAATAAACTATTTAAACTTTCGCGATTTGTTAACGTACGTATATTAAATATTATATTTATCGGGTATTTATCGCCATGGTCGCTGTAACACGATAGAAACGTCAGGGTAAATATGACAAAAGGTACGTGATAAATAACTGATAAATCTATCTATATAAAACAAAGTTGTGCTAGTTACAAGAACGGCTGGACCGATTTTAATGATCTTTGATTCGTTAGATTTGTCTCCGTCCTGAATAGGAGATTAACAAAAAAAATTGGGGTCATCTGGTCAGTGACGTAAGAGACACTCCCGGAGGAGCAGACCTTGTTTTCTTGGGTCATGGTCATAACGATCAAAATAAAAAAGGTGGATATTTTTAATTTTTTTGAGTGTTAATAAGTACTTTATTCTAATTTTGGCGGTTTGTTCCGCCTAGACAACCAAACTAGACAACTGGTTGTCTTGGTGGTAGGAATTTTCCGCGTGGACAACCAGTTACCTGGACGCAATTTTATTTCCACCTCCGCAACTGTTGGTAACTGGTTGTCTCGATCTACATCTGAATGGAAACCATTGTCAATTTGCAAACGTTTGCACCTACAAAAAGTATGGGAAGTTTAAAATGTTCATTGGTTTTGTTGAATGAACCTACATAACTGCGCCACCGACGCATGAAATAATTTAATGTAAACTCATTATGTTCTTTCGAAGTCGAATTACACGAGTCAATGATTGTATCCAACGAGACCAAAATTCAATTGACTATGTAATGTCGGTACCTATATTTACAGCTGAATTGGTTTGGTTTTTTGAATCAAGTAAACGTGAATAATCTTTCAAAAGCTTTGTGTGCTTTCGAAGGTGATTTTTCCGCATTCTTCCCTTCTTCAAAAGCTGATAAGGTGATTTAATTTTTTTTACGTGTTAACAGAAAAAAATCTTTAGATAGAGGCGGGGAGTTAACGTTTTTCAAATAACAAATCCTTCCATTAAAATTGACTTATGGAAATGATAAAAGAAGTCATTCAATAATTAATTTATTTTGAAAAAATTAAAAGCGGACTGCGAATCCCTTAGATTCAAACGGTTTTTTAAGTTTTGCGGTATAAATACCTTCTAATCCCTCAGGAATATTTTTTTATGGGATTCGCTAGGGATTATTTTCTATACAACTGCGAAATCATCCAAATCGTTTCATACGTACAGCCAAATAGTGAACCTCCTCTTTTTAAACGTTGGCTATAAACAGGTATATGGCGTGTTTTAAATATAAAAAACGATAAATCGAATTCAAATTCTCTTACTTTTAAATTTATTTTAAGTTTTGCGGGATAAATACTAATCCCCTGGGGATAAAAAAATTATGGGACCCCTTCGGGATCGTTTTCTATACAATGGTGAAAAAATTTCAAAATAGGTCTATAATTGGCGGAGATATCGCGTATCATACAAACAAAAAAAATATACAGGCGAATTGATAACCTCCTTCTTTTGAAGTCGGTTAAAATAGGTTTTACATCCCCCGTGTAACTTATATGTTGGTAAGGAAACCAACTAGAATTGCCTCATTAAAATCTATTAATGTGGGTACCAATTTGCGGCGCGGCGGATACGTGACCTACGTGTTTACAATATTCTATCGAATCAACATGATAGGCACACGATTGAGGTGTGTTTACAAGACTGCTATTAATATCACAGTACGAGTACCACTCACACGGAACATTCTGGCAATGAAAACAAATAATTCAATGGAGTGAGCAAAGAGAACGAAGTTCTCGGTGGCAGCTTGGCATTTGGCTGTATGGTATAACTGTCCAACCGTTGGTTGATCCGATTTGCGTAGGTGTACAGATGAGACATCACTACATAGGTATAAAATAAAGTCGCTTCCTGTTGTCTGCCCCTATGTATGCTTAGATCTATAAAACTACGCAACGGATTTTGATGCAATTTTTTTAATAGATAGAGTGATTCAAGAGGAAGGTTTATATGTATAATTTAGCATTGTACCCGTGCGAAGCCGGGGCGGGTCGCTCGTGTGAAATATGCTGGTAACTTAGTGAGACCAAATCCGGCGAGGGGTTTTTGTGACAAGGAGGTCCATAGAGGGGGGGAAATCAATGAAGATTGGTCTCTTATGAAAGGTATACTTTAGTACCTACATTTCAACAAAATTGTATTTTTTTTCCTTAATGTATAGTTTTTTAAGAAGACTGTTATTTCAATGCCATACCTACTTCGTCCATTCATTTTAGAAGACCTCCGAAGTCATATATTCTACCTACGAAGCTCTACCAAGAGAGAGAGCACTTGTAGGCTAGATGGAGCTGTCATTTGTTTTGAACTACTAATACGTACACCATATTCTAAAAAAAACTTAGCTAATCTCTTTGACCATTCCAGATTATAGAGAAAGCAAAAAAGGAATATGAATTCCATTTTTAAACTGAATATTGATGTTTCTTATAAATTTTTGCGCTAAATTACGTCTCGTAATTTAAATATCAAATATCAAAGTGCTTTATTTCCTCTAGGCTCCGCGCAAATGGGCCACCGACCACAGCCACCGGTGGCTGTCGCGCGTCGCGGACACTGCTTACACGAATGCGGCGCGTCTATACAAAATATATGAAAAAGTATGTTATGTGTCTGTCGCTGGCCACCAGTGGCTGTGGCTAGTTTGCGCGGAGCCTTAGACCTTACAGAATTCTTGGACACGTCACAAAATTACAAAAAACCGTCATAACTCCGGAAGACCATCTCGAGTCAAGTAATGAAACTAAAAAGGTCACGTTATTTCTCTGATTGTCATCAAAACTATTTCTGGGAAGGGACTGGTCAGAATTTCTTTATACCTACGAGTAAGTACTCCTATTCAAACCTCGACTGATGAAAAAGAGGATTGTTTTTTTTTTTATATCACTAAGTTGACAAAAAGGCATGCGGATGTGGCCCGCCTGATCGAAAGCGGTTACCGCCTATGGACACCTGCAACATCAGGAATATTAGACGACCCTTTTAATGTCTAGAAGATGTATTATAACAAGCTTTTACTAACAAAATGGATTTTTTATGTCTGAATAAATGAATTTTCAATTTCAATTTTTATTCTACTTGTCGTGTTAGTATGTGTGGAACAAATCTTGCAATGTACCTATATATTAAGACCAGTTATCCTAAGTCGATTGAGCTGAAATTTGGCATACTTGTGAAAGTTTGGTGACAATACAATGTAATGGTACTATCAAGCTGGTCTGATGATGGAGATTGAAAGTGTCAATAGGAATTATATATCCTCAACCACGTCGTGTTTGGATTCGTTCGATTTGTTTTCCCAAGCACTTAGAACCTTAAAAGCTTGTATTATGAAATAAACAATACTTATATATTTTTTTAAATATTAATTTATTTATATACTGATTGTTGATTGTTGTGATTGATGTTACCGATCGTATAAACCTATCAATATTTTCTCTGTTAATGCAAACTTAATCAGAAGATTGGTATGACGTCGCTGCACTGGGTCTTGACATATTCATAGGGTTGGAATATCATTCTAATTGGCTCCACCGCGGTTCAGTACTCACTGGCTTATGAGATAAAATGGACTTCGATAAAGGTAGCTAGTTGGACTCTAAACACGCAGACCCGTTCAATTAAAATTGGATTACGCTATTGGTACTATCGAGAACATTTGCGGCTACATTTAAGGCAATAAATGGTGGCATAGTACATCACGCCGCAGAAACGCAACTTCCTTCGTTAGACATTCTAATTTATAGTTTCCTTATTGTAAAAAAAAGTAAAAAAGTATTTATTATATGAACATAATTATAGTGCAAACAACAATAATAGGAAGCGGTTCGACCTGCAGAAGTAAAATACTGTGTCGCAGGTCCGGGACGCCCACCTCCGGGATTAGAATTAAACAAGTTCCGATAAAGTAAAGGTATATAATGAAAGTAAATACATAGGTACAGATTAACAATAGGTTTCTCTTATTTGATGATATGACATAATGATTAAAATTCAAGGTATTAATTGTTTTTAAATTTGTTGGTATCAGCCCGTTGCTGTTTCTTTCAGCCATGATCAGTAGCTTGATGGAACGCACAACGATATTTGTGAGTTCAAAAAGTCATGTAAAAACATCCCCGAAAAGCGTTAACAGAAACAAGCACGCTATTCAAACGGTCTGAATCGTTTCCTCTGTGGCCCGGTTGGGTATTTCCTAATTGAGTTTCCTATTCAGATATCTGGGTATTCCACCTTTCGGATGCCTAATGGCGAAAGGCGAAGGTTTCGATCCAATGCCGGTCTATGCCCACCTAAATTAATCTGCCCTGTCCCAATCCTGCCTAGTTTACAAATACTTTTTTCATAACATAGAAACAGTTTTTAGAATGTATCAAAAAGAAGCTACTGAGCACATATATTTTTTTATTGTGATATGATAAAATTAAAACTTCATTTCTGATTAGATATACGTATGTACATCAAATATACAATGACATATGTATATCCACACAGGACTCTGAAACATACAAAATATGAATAAAACAAACAAAACATGGAATATATGATTACTTTGTACCATAAGTAGCACGAAATAGTATTTAAGCTTTTCCACAAAGACCCTTTAATAGGAGCAGAGCAGCAGGTGCCGTAAACGCTATGTTTCAGTCATTTATTAGCAAGAGTGTGACAAATTTCACAATGACCTTTCATTAAAAGTCGGACGACTTTCCCAGAGTAGTTAAATATTCCTTGTCCTTTCTAAGTCGTTTCAATTAATCAAAAAGAATAAAAACGTAGGAAATTTAAAACCTTTTCGATCAGGATCGAATGAATCCGACTCCCTGTTCCGGCGAGTGAACGGTACTTCAATCCACATCCTATCTTCTACTGTCACTGTGCGACGCCTATTTCACTGTTATTGATTCACAGTTTTTATTTTCAACCATATAGGGACAATTTGAGAGAGAGAGAGAGAGAGAGAGAGAGAGATACATTATTTACCCAAACAAAAAATATATATGTATATAACTTATTAACTAGACAGTACTTAAATCTAAATAGTAGGTAACACAGAAAAAAATATGAGACGGTTATTGTATGTATATTTGATTCATCATCATCAGCCCATACACGTCCGCTGCTGGACATAGGCCTCCCCTGTACGACACCACAAATAGCGGTCCTGAGCCGCCTCCATTCATCGACTCCCTGCGACCGCTACGATGTCGTCGGTCCATCGAGTTGATGGTCTCCCATGTAGGGGTGGATTTGCCATAGTCACCACGCTTGGCAGGCGGATTGGTGATCGCAGTGTTGGTGTTTGAAAATACTCAGAAGGAAGCTGCTGCCCTTCTTCTGGTAGGTTCCCTTAGTTGGCTCTTACGACATCCACGGGTTGAGTTGGAGGGGTCGATATTCGTACGCCGCGGCCCCATGGCGGCCTTCAATGCAATATCCGTCAGTAAAGGACGCACCCTATCGGCAATTAATTATTTAATATATTTATTTATTTACTCGACAGATACCTTCGATAAAACGTGGGCCCAACTGGCTCGGAGTCGTGATGCATGGAGTGTTCAGGGGGAGGCCTTTGCCCAACAGTGTGACGTTACAGGCTAATTGTAAATGTAATTTGGAATGAATAAAGAAATAATATAGCTGAGATACAATGGAACACTGGAAAGTTTAAAACTGTATCGCATAAGTTTAAAACTGCACCTCCCAGCGTCCAAACTCAGGATACGGTTAAAGCTAATTTTACCAAACAGAATGCATAGTTTAATATTATTTTATTATTCGATTATACAATAAGTAAATTATTTTAACATTTTTGTTTGGTGAAATTGGGCTCTAGGATAGCTGACATTCATTAAAAACAATATTACTTAATCGAGTAGGTACATATTATTATGTACGTACTCGTATTACACAATTATGAAAATATTCAAACAGATAACTCACACTTTTAGAAAATATTTGTATCATCATCATCATCATCAATCAGGTGTGTGTATGTGTATACGTATATTTCTGGTAGAGATCGCTTGTGAGTGATAAGACCGCCAATTGTCACATTTCTTTTTTGTATCTAATTGTTTGTAAACTGTTTTGTTATGTGTGCAAAAAGTATTTTCTATCTATATTTGGCATATTGTAAATACCGACGATACGCCGCGTATGCTCCGATTCGGGTGCAGTGGATGCACTTTAGAGCTCTGTTATGACATCTTGCTCACTTGTACCTAAATGCTCTGCTATTTTGGGGCTAGAGAATGTTTGTTATCATCCATCATTATTTATTTATTAAGTTTTAATTTTTTTATATTATTTCTTTTAAAATAATGTTTACTATCGGCATACTTTGTCGATGCATTGAAACAACAAGCCGAGCAACAGCAGCCGTTACAAAAGTTACAAGACTCGCTGACATCTATACCTTTCACAGCCATGTGCCCACATCCCCACTTGATTTATCGTAGTTGGCGATCTTCAGGAAATTAGTTAGGAACCTACGCACTAATTCCTGAAATTAGTTAGAAACCTATGCAGAAATTCCTAATAGCTTGAATTTTAGAATCTTACTTTCCTACTTACTCTTGTAGCTTTGCTGCCCAAAGTTGATCTCGACCTCGTACACAATACTTTTTCAGATGTCTCGGTTCTGAGCTGACTCTTGCTAGCAGCGTCGAGAGATTTCCACTTTGTCAAGTCAGTCATACCTACGGCGGCTGACTGGTCTACATCCTGATAGGTTCCTTCATAGAAACGCCTTCATGAAAGCCCGATACTCCTCAATTCTCTAGACTTATTCGTGCTAGCAAAAGAACACGGCAAATTATACGTAGAAGTGTTGCCAGTAAATTATGATTAAAATCGAGAAGTGACCTTTTCATTCGTGTTCGAAAACTAAGAGAAAATGTATATAGTTACAAATTGGATGAAGTATTTTTGCCTATTCTGTGACAGTACCTACCTCGCTGCTCACTTATCCAGAAAGCGTCAGGATTTGCTTTTCGGTTAACTGTGACATTTTTGCTGGTATTGTACATTGGAACACGGTTATTGTGCCTTTTCCATTGTGCTTCTGCTGGGAATCTCTCAGGCAATCACTGTATGTAACATTGAGACTGCGATACAACCGCTAGTGCGTAAGAGCGGTTATTCTTGAGCGTTTCATTATATATTTATCATTTTTCATTAGATATTGGCATTTATAATATAACTAGCTGCTGCCCGCGTTTTATCGGGACAAAAATAGCCTATATGTTAAGAAATGAACTGAAATTATTTATTCAAAAAAGAACAGCAGTATTACAAACATTTAACCTAGTCGGTAAAATGCGATCTATTTCTTGTGAAAAAGAAATAATTTTAATTTTAATTATTCCAGGTCCCAAACTATACCCATACCAAATTTCAGCCTAATCGGTTCAGGAGTTTTTGCGTGAAAGAGTAACAAATATCCATACAAACTTTGACATTTATAATATTAGTAGGAAGTAGGATAGGATTATGACATTTTATTAATGTTAAAATGCCTAATTATTATTATTAATGCCTCAGCACACGCTCCACGAAAATCAAATTAACAATACTCGTTAAAAACGTAAGCAAAGCGCAGTAAGTAGATATTTCAGACACTGCCTGCGCAACAACATAAGTAAAAGGTGGAAAATTAATAGGTTGATCCTAAATTCAGTTAATTAGGTGTGCAAGTCCAAATGCAAGGAACAGAAGAGGCAAAAGGCAAGGATATTATATTAATGAGCTTTAATAAAGGTGTACGTAATCAAAGATGAAAATTATGGCAAGGAAAATTTGGCGGAAAAACAGCTTGACCATCGAACGTTTGTCATTTAGTCACTAGTGCACATACTGGGTCAACTATTTGGCACAGGACCATGGGGGCAGTTTCAGTTGACCACTACTTTTTTTGATAACTAATGAAGTTACTTACCTTCTTTTATGTTTTCGTTTTTATTATATATTTTATTTGTGTCTGTATGGTGTTCAATTTAATTATTTTAAAATAAAATTTCTAATAATAATTATGATGAGATTAGAAATAGTCAAATTTCTAATACTGCCTAATTGTTTGTAATTCATATTCATAAACCGTATTGTTCAACTTACACATTTTTTTTCCACGACCCTACAAACAATCATGATTAAAAATACATAAATTTTCTAGAATAATTACCTACTTTTAACCTCACCTTTTCACATCTTTGCATGTAGGTACGTCTCTAAAAATGCCAACGTAATTTACACACCTGACCCGCTTCTCTGAATACGGCCCTGACTTTAGAGACTAACTTAATTGTATGCCGTTCACGGTTATTTTAATTTCTCGCTCGACTGATAATTTTCTGGTGCCAGAACCCATGGAGAGAATCTGGCGCTTATCCTGCAGTACTGGTAGGTATTATAACACAGATGCTGTAAAGATACGACATAAACATTTTATGTAGAAACCATGTGCGAGGGAACACGGGTTCTCTGTTATACAGTTTCAATAAAAATAAAACATGGGCACCAATTTTTTACACCACTTTGTTTGTAATGATAATGAATGAGAAATTAAAGCTTTCAAAACCAATAATTGTTTCGAAAGTCTGTGATTTGCTCCGAGATGATAGCATTGTCGTATAACGTTTTCCACCAATATTTAAGTGATTTTGCAATGCCTTTGTTTACCTACCTACATTTAGTAGGCCTTTTGCGTAAAATATTACGTTAGAATCAAAACAAAAAACCCTACTCCCTAGCGATAATACTGATTGGCGAGTTCTAGGTATAGTTTTTTTCCGCTGTGCACGAGCCATCCTTTGAAAACTATGAAAAAAAAAGATCAAATAAAACTTTTCACTATTTTCTAGTTTAGTAGTCTAGTTCAAGCTCAATCAAGAAAGTCTGAAAAAGATGGATAAAGTTTGTGTCCTTTTTCATCAACAAGTTTTCAACGTTTCAGCAAATGGTAGAAAGGTACATAATATACATATATTCTCTCTCGCACACAAACTATTTGAATTTCAAATGTAGGGTTCAACTCGTTATTACATAATTATACATCTGTACATGATGAAGGGATATAATGCGGCATTTTCAGACTGAAAAGATGGCGCTTTTAGTTTGAATTTAGAATTGCATAAACCCTGCACAGATTGACATGGCAGTCTACCAAAACTTTTTTGTTCTGCGAAAGATCGCTTCCATCTATTGAGGTCTAGTGTAAATAGAGTTTTATCATTTTTGGAAAATACCAAAAGGTTCAAAAGTTTCATAAGATGAGTTGGTGCATAAATCATCATATACGTACACCGCTGAATGTGGCTCGTCTAAAAAAGACGGTATTTGACATAATCATTGCGCCTGGTTGGAGGATTGCAGATCTTGCGGACTTCTTATTGTTATCTTGCTTTATAAGTAAATCTAGATCAGGAATAACAAACACCTATAGATACTCCTCCTAGAAATTGCTAAGAAACAATTAATACGCCATTACGTCGTCCGTTTTCAAACTCGAATTTGTTTTTTTATGCTGCGCTTATGTTGAAGGTTGTGTTTTTGTTTATTTTTTATTACCTTGCTGTTACCGTAGTATTTCTATTTTTGTGAAGTATTTAATCATAAATGCCTCAGTTGAAACAAAATATCTTTGATTCTTAAACCGAGTAGGGCTATATTATATCTCGGAAAACGTCTGCAAAGCCGTGGGCAAAAGCTTTTTTAACATAAACTTTCGCTGTATAGTATTTTCTTTCTCAGTTGCGGCATGAGTCTGAAAAATATGCTGATATTAAATTCCGATCCACGTTGTTATAACATCATACGTGAGTTTGTTTTGATAAGTTTTGTTTGTTTAAAAATTCCTAGTCAAAAAAGTTTAAACAGTTCTGCTGCACATTCTATGCCTGCTGCAAAACTGTTTAAATTCATACATTCCATTATCTGCCTCTTCTGTAACTTCTGGTGTAGGTAATTGCAGCTTACTTGGTTATTAGCTTTTTTAAATATCGTATTTTTTAAAGTATATATTGTTTTAGTTTATTTTGTTTCTAAGTTAGTTAATATAAGGGTTTTTGTTTTGTATTGTAAATATGTGTGTAGTTACTGTTTGTGCACTATGAACCCAATTTTTCTTAAACCTTCTTCTCCATCTCAAGGTTGCCTGGAATAAATTGATAAGGTCGCTCTCAGCGATAAGGCCGCCTTTTGTATTGTGCTTTTTGTTTAGAAATAAGATCTTTTATTAATGTATTTATTTTTCTAGTACAATAAAGTGTTCATTCATTCAGACTCCTTTTATATATTTAACAAATTTATGCATTTTTAGTGATCAGGTGATCACTAAAATCTTCCTGCCAAGGGAGGTGTTTGTGGCAAAACCTTCATGTTTTGGCGAGGCACATTTTGCAGTGGTAATGCCGAATTGTGTGCTGCTGATAAAATTTGTGACATAAAAGATAAAATTCACCTGTAGTCCAGTAGTACTAGAATTCCTTATATGTATGTCTCTTAGACCCGTATTATGATAGCTTACTCAATCATCGAAATATGCTTGAGCAACACTTATGCCATAAAAAAGCGCTACTCAAGCATAGATCTATAGTCAAAGAGTAAAAAATATGAAAGCTTGCTCGACTGAGCAAGCTATAACCATAGCTTAGCATATTATTTAAGGGCCTTAGGTTATTAAAAGTAAGGTACAATACCTTACTTTTTATATATACTTAATACGTAATTATTTTTTACCCCAGATAGAAAGCGTTTTGATGTACCTTCTTTTTAGCTAGATCTAAATTTGTAAAATAAAAATTATTTATACTTATTGTCAGAAGTATTTTTAATTACTTGATCAATTTTAAATTTTGTAAGTTAGGTACCTAGTGCTGTAAGCCTGACCATCGCAGACTGAAGATACTCTTGATTCAACGAAGAGCAATGTAAGAATAAAACATATTTATTTTGTATACAGAACTTAGGTAGGTACTACAATCATACTTATACAAAAGATTTAATTTAAGAGAAAAAACATCTTATGTACGGAGAGCAGCATTAATTGGTAACCCCTTTAATGTTTACACTTCTACCGCTAGAGGGTTACCAATTGATGCTGCTGCAGAGAGCATATTGCACACATTCAGCAGTGTACATATGCCGATAATTAAAGTTACTCATCTTCTGAACATTCCTCTTTTGAGGCTTTTCCAAAAAAGGAAAAACTCTATTTACCCTACTACAATAGAACGTAGGGATCTTTCGCGGATGAAAAAAGTTTGTGGTAGAGTGCCATGTCAATCTGTGCAGGGTTTATGCCGTTCAAATTTCAAAATAAAAGCTGACTTAGGTCCCTTTACAAAATTGGCACATTACCAAATTCATATATCATTTAGGAGTACTAAGGAGCTTACGCATTATTAACGTTTTGGGTAAGTTTTGTGTCACATAAGTAGAGCTTAGTTCTGCTAGTAGAAGGTAGGTATTTACATTGCGTTTCTAGTTTTGTTACAATCAACGTATGCGGGTCTTCAATTTGATTCTGAAAACTGTTTGGAAATCCGTTCCGTAGTTTTTGATTTTACTGCGTTCAGACAGACAGATACACAGCATGAACATGGCGGGAAACTTTTTTTAAAATAAGAACAACCACCAGCAAAATGCAGTGGACAACCTTTGTACTTCCCTTGAAAAATGAGTTCAAGTCGCCACGTTTTTTCCACGGCTCGGAAAAATAATGAAGCCTTGAATTGAAGCCCTTGAAGCAGTTCACTAACGAACTAGCGGATAAATTGACGACCTATGTGGCGCGGCAGGCGAAGGTCCGCCTACGATGCAGAAGGTTGCGGGTTTGATTCCCGCCTCGGGACAAATGTTTGTAAGATCTGCAAATATTTGTCTCAGGTGTTCGGTTCTATTTTCTATGTATAATAAAAAAAAAAACTGTGTCATATATTATATTATGTATATCAGTCATCTAGTACCTATAACACAAGCTCTGCTTAGCTTGGGTCTAGATGATGTGTGCACTGTCCAACATTAGGTATTTATTTGACTTCATTTATTTTACATCTCGCTAAAAATACATTTTTTGCTATAGAAAATACAGTAACATATAAAACTAATCTACAATTCAAAATATATCAAAACGGTGGATTATTATTATTATTTATTTATTTATTATTGCCTTTAAAATTCAGAGTAGATTTTTATAAATAGTGCCGATTTAGAAGCACGTCCTCCTTCCCCAAAACTATTAATTTGTATGCAAGGTGTACCTAAGTTCATTTAAATGATTTCTGCGGGTTTCAATGTCATGAATTTGCAAGTAATTGCCCCTTGAGTTGGTTCCATTTGCATTCTAAACGGTTGTGCACGCTGCTTGCATAAAGAAAAGTGCTGCGAAGGAACTTCACTGTAACCATTTTAATGAGAAATCTAATTAAGTAGTATTGGTTGTTTCATTATGCGTCTGCATTTTATGAAGACGGGCGAAACGGAAAAGTTATTATGATTATTAGATGTTTAACGCATTTACTGCCCAGCTTATCACTGCGTCTTTCGTGGGCGATAGTGACACGATCGCGAAGCGATCTTCGAATTCGAAAATGTATGGGCCGCCGCTTCGCGATTTCGTCAAGTTCGCTCACATAATCTGGGGCATAACACGACGATGTGATTGTCGGCGATATTGACGGAATTCAAAATTTAAAAAAGTATGGGCCGCCTCTTCGCTATCGCGTCAAGTAGCGTGCGACGTTCCGCCGTTATACGCGCTCCAGAAGTTGGCGATGAGCATAATCAGGCACTCAATAGTGTACCTCCTAAAGTGGTTAGTAAAACTTATTATTCGTATTTATAGTCTGCATGAGTCTGCAAGTAACTGTTTCAAATTTAAAAAAAACTAGTTCTCATTTGTTTCGATTCTGCAATTGTAACTTTCTTTGTTAATAAAGTTTATTCTCCCAAAAATAGCTTGAAAAAGATTTTCGTTAAACAACACCTAATAAAATTTGGTAGAAACATCCAATCACAGCCATGTTCTCAGTTTTACCTAAGGCTTCTAAACAACCAGAAAATTCCGACACAAAAGAAAGAATCAACGTGAAACAATTGGAGGCAACAAAAATATAGGTAAATTTAAGCCGCTTTCGATTGCCGAGATTTGGTTTTACCTTCCCAGAAAAGCACAAAAGTAGAACGATTTTTTGTTCCCTATCTCAGGACATCAACTTTATCTCATGAATTAAAACAAAGCAGACTTTTATGAAAAAGTTTTCAAGAGGCGGAATGAAGTTACCTACTGTTTATTTTAATAGCATCATTCGTTCTAATAACGCAAGTGAGTTGAAAGGCTGCTGTGGGCTTGGAATAAAATCTTATCTTAAACCTCCTCACCCTTTATTCGATGCTGTTTATGGCGAAGGAGTCGCAATAATTTGTAAGGCATTCAAATTTAGGGCTTATACCGTTTATTGTGGTTGTGGTTTTGTATTTGTTGCCAACTAGATATATCTCCTGTAGTAATGTTTACCACATGCGAGTATTTACGGAATGGCATTCCATTCTTTACATTGCAGAGATCTATTCTAGAGAAATACATAAGTGTTCTCTTCTCGTGCATATATCAAGGTATATCTTGCTTTTCTTTTTTAACCACTGCCCCGCCACAGCTTAAAAAACAAAATGTATTTTTAAATATTATATGACCTACATATCTCACCCGGGTATAGTGTAGCCAACAGTGAAAGAATTTTTCAAATCGGTTCAGTAGTTTCGGAGCTTATTCAATGCAAACAAACAATCAAATCTTTCCTCTTTATAATATGACTAGTGGACCCCGGCTTCGCACGGGTATTTGACAAAATTTCAAGATCCCAAATTTTTTTGAAAATGTAATTTAGCCTATGTCACCCGGGGATAATTTAGCTTCCCAACAGTGAAATAATTTTTCAAATCGGTTCTGTGTTTCGGAGCCTATTCAATGTAAACAAACAATCAAATCTTTCCTCTTTATAATATTATATTAGTATAGATGAATAGTATAGACTAGCTGACTCGTGCCCACTTCGTTTTACTTGTTAATATATAGCCTACAACACTAACAACTAACGTGGCTTTCTATTGGTAAAATAATTTTCAAAATCGGTTTAGTAGATCCAGAGATTACTCTGTACAACCTCACAGACTCTTAGTAAAGATAGCAACTTGAACAAGTCATGCTAGCATACACCATTTTCTAAGTATGTTCGGTTTCATGGAAACCACGATCGGTCGCCGGGACATCGAATTATGAGAGTGAAAGATTATAGAGTATAGCCGTGTTTACGGACACATTTGTGCACTCTAATATTATGTCCTGCGCACATGGCTAGTCTCCGCTGAGACTGGCCGCCGGCCTTGTCTAAAATTCGACTAGGAAATCGTATCTAGCTTTATTTTAGTTGTACTTTGACAATGCCTCTATACAGCAGCTTTCATGACATTTCTTGACATTTTATTAATTATTGTAATTTTATAAATAGGTACAGCCAACTCTTATAAAATGTTAATTTTAGTGTACTTAATAATTTGACTGTCTGTTTGTTTTCTTTCTGTAATACAATCCCTTATGGTGCTTCCTTTTTCCTGTTTTGATATTGTGTAATAATAATGTAATAGGATAGGAGTCATATTTTTACCCGACTACCGGAGGGTAATGATTTTAGCACCCTATGTATGTATGTATGTAGCCGATTTCTTTGTTCCCACGTAGCGCTGAAACTACTGCTTCGATTTCAACAAGTGAGGTATCGATTGATTCGTCTCATTACCCCGATGGTTATAGGCTATATGGTGTCCGACAAAACTGAGGGTCTTAAGAGATAGCTGGGTCTAAATTACACCTGGAACACTTCGATAGCGCGATAAAATTTTGCGAGACGACATCTAGTTACATTTCGAGTCTAATTTAGTTTGATGTGATGAGTGAAGGATGACACACCCGTTGCCATGGAGACCTCTTGTTTACAGCTGTTGGCATGGAAACTATTTTTTTGTTACCATGGCAACGGGTCATCTAGGGATGGGCAAATGAAAAAATGTATCGATATACATATATTGTATCGATATACATATGTATGTATGGTAAAAAAAAATATAGTTAAAAACTAAAATTCGACTACATAAAAGTCTTACACAAGCGTTCACCTATTGTCCATAGCATTTTCTTTTGATACTTAGGTAATCGGAGGCCTTTGTTACTAATTGTATCCTGGGTATATGGGGTGGGTGTCGTGGGGGTTTTCGTTTTTTTAACTATATTTTTTTTAGAAATTAACGACTTCAAGTTTATATTAAGAAATACCTACGGTGGAAATAAATGAAATGAAATATTCCGATGAGTATATATCCATAATTTTGGTTCAGAAACTGAAACGTGAGGTATTGCATGCACGGTAACTACAATGAGTCACAGTCACCATCTTTTTTGTCTTGTAATATAAACTCGCCGATTTGCCTCCCTAAGTTTGGAGCTCAAAAGATTTATAGGTGCTAAGGTCCCTGTCATTACACTTCACCAGATAGTAAGCAAAGCGAGAGTTCTCAAAAACCTCTCTTTCACGAAGATTGCGACCCTTTCAAATTGAGGAAAGAATTTTGCACGCCTTTTGTTTGAGTGGTTGAACAATTGAAATAGAGATGTAAAGAAGGTTTTTTTATCGGATATCCAAATGTTTTAGACATTGCTGGAGATATCTGATTTTTATTTTTATAAAAGGCCTTTTTTAAAGCAAGTTAGGGTTCAAGATTTAAATCGGAACGTTTTTAGAAATAAAAGAACTGGTACGAACTAGAAGTATGAGTTATACTTACGTTTAATGACATTCAATATTGCGGTAGAGCCAAGCATTATTTTAGTCTCGCAACATGAAGTTTAAACATCGTCATCATGAGAAAAATCAATAAAAACCAGAAGCCTTGCTTACGTTGACTGTACAAAATTTTGTGTATGCAAGTGGGAATCATTTTTTAAATTGAATAATTGGTGTTGGATGCGATTGGGAATCTTTTTTGGATGCGGTGGGAAGGAGCCAAATAAACCTAAAAAAATAAAATTCTACTAAACTTCATGCCCTGCTGCAGATCACTGATTTTTATTTTTATAAAAGGCTTTTTTAAATCAGGTTGTGGTTCAAGATTTGAGGAATAAAATACATTTTACGAACTAGGATTAAGAATTAAATATTTTGTAGACCCTACTAACTTAAAATTCTACTAAACTACATCCCCTCCATCTGGTTGGTATTGGTTTAGCCCATTTTGGCCCAATCCATATCCAACTCATATGTTGGTACGATACCTGAAGTAAAACGTCCTCGCTAACGTTATAATATCATCAAAAATAATTTAGAATCTTCGAGATTATTTCTACATTCGTTATTATTTCACAACGATCAATCGTAAAATAAAATTGGATGCAATAAAATAGGTATTATCGTACCTAATGGTGTGAGGTACGCTCATGGCCACTGCATATCGTATTCTAGTGCAACTGCGTTGGGCTATGAAATCTTTTTTATCTTCTCAGACAACTTTGTTGTCTAAAGATCTTGAAAATATACAAACTTCCTGGCCCCATGGATCCTTTCAAAAGACTTGCTATAGATTTCTATAGGTTGGCTTTAAAAATTCATAAGGGTCTTATTAATTGATAATGTACCTATTAACAAATACAAAAAGCATTCGGGTGCCATCAACTTCAAACAAAAATAACTTATTTTTTTTTTAAATGAAATTAAGAATTATGTATCCATCAATTTTAATACGTAGTTCACACGTTCATTAGTTACTTCTACCATACTACGACCGCTGTGGCACGGTGGGCGAAGGTCCGCCTGTGATGCAAGAGGTTGCGGGTTCGATTCCCGCCTTGGGACATATTTTGTACTATCTACAAAAATATACATAAATGTTACGGGTTATGATTTTTAAAAATAATATTATTTTTATTTATTTATTATCAGTGGGGTGTGAGTTGTCTTCACTCTACCGTAAGTGATTAAACAGCTTCAACCCGTGGTAGATCTGTACAATCGTACTAATATTGAGGCGAAAGTTTGTGAAGATGTTTGGCTGAAAACAACGCCAAAACTTATGATGGATCTGCCTTAAATTTTGCACAGATGTAGACCAAGACCTCAAATAACATAGGCACGACTTATTAAATAAAACGCATGAGTAGAATTTAGTACAATTATAAATAACATAAATAACACCGAATTTAAATTTGATCTGTTCAGTAGCTTTGGAGATATTAGGTAACAGTTCAAAAACCACATGAAGTGGCTTTGTAACTGTTTACAGTATAAAATTTGACTTGTCTAAGAGCTTATTTTGTAAGCCTAAAGAAATAAAGTTATTGAAATCTGATATCCGAAACATAACTTATAAAAAACATTTAGCGTCCGCTTGTATCATGGCCCCAGCAATAAGCATGGAAACGACTATAGCTACTCCTACCTGTTTCCACTTGTGGGTTAAATCGTTAGATCCACAGCGTTACGTACGCTCACTAAATTGGTTGGTAGGTTTACCTAGTCGTTACGTTGTAACTGCACATATAGGGAGATTTAAAATAAGCTCTTGTATTTTTCGATTTCATGTTTTTTTTCGGTAATTTTTTATCCCTAAACTAGTACTGTTACAAAAAGTACGCAAAGTTTGGCTAGTAACAATACTAGTTTCTACTCGTGTGTTCTACTCATACGCGTTATTTCTATGGAAACTTTTAAACATTATCTTTATCTAGGATATACTACTGAGATAAAGGCCTATAATTATGCTATTCCAGAGCTTATCTATCAATGCAAAATTTTTGCCCGATCCGTGAAGAAATTTTGTCATGAATAAGTAAAAATTATACATCCAACAATCCGTCCGAAATTTAACATTTTTGTTCTTATTTTAAGATTAGTGTGATGTTAGAAATATTCAAGCCTAGCGTCGTCAGTAACGCTATAATATTTTGATACTATATGATATTGGGTATTTTACATCCAATCCTTCGTTATGGTAGAAAACAGAGATCACATCTCCTAAAGACCTGCCATAGAACAAAAAAACTAAGGCACAGATGAGGCATCTGAGAGAAGATAAAATAGGTATAACCTGCTTACATAAAGAATGGTACTGAGAAAGACATCTCAATTGTCCTGCTTAGTTCGAATTCGATCTGAGCGAGACAGCATGAAAGCTGACGTCAATCTTAATCCCGTCCTTTAGGTAGATACGCAGGTTATACGTATACATACATCTCATCATACATAGGTACAGTGGCGGTCAGAAGTGGTGACCTATGTTCTAAAGAAATTAGCTACAGCCATTTGTGGTGCTTACGACCTTTTTAAATAGATAAAAGATAAGGAAAATTTTAAATCAATATTACGTTCTCCTAATTTGGGCACCATCGGTGTTGGACTGAAATTTGGAATTAAACGAATTTTACTATTTGGAATCGGAGTAACCTTCAAGCGAGTATGATCTATGTATAAGTTATGCCTCCAAATATGACCGCAACTGATAAATATGATCTCAGGAACAGGGGGTCAATTCTGAGTATCACGTGATACTTTATCGAGTGAAACTCACTATCATGGGATAAAAATATAATGTGATAAAGATCAAGTACCGCCCAAATTTGAACACGAGGCACCGGGGTTCGAAGCCATGCCGAAACCGGCACACGGTGGCCTAAGAGCGATAGCGGCCGATGACTACAGTCTGGAGTGGCTCACCACTGCGGTAGCTAGCCTACCACCGTTGTGGCCAGGAACTAGTGGTCTGGTAGTGGTGCCACATAACAAGCTACCCAGATACCATAAAGGTGTGGTCTTCGTGCCGGACTGCGATGAATCTCCCGAAGATATCAGGCAGATACTAGATTGGTGCAACAATCGGAGATTACCACCCCTGCGCATCAACCAGTGGCCGATCTTTGCCTACAAACAGACCCTGAATGACACCATGACCGACAACGTCATGGTGTTCGGGATTCTGGTGGATGAGCTCTCGGCGTTGGCGGCCAGGAAGCACAAGCTAAAGAATAGACTGGCCAACCTGCACCTGACCGTCAGAGCACCCAGAGCGTCGGATGTCAAAACCCCGATTGTAGCGCCGACGGCCCCGGAGACACCTTGCGCTAGCGGGGGCGTGTCTGGAGCTGCTAGCGGCGCCACCATGGAGGTAGACACCGACCCTAATACAGGTGAGAGGGAATCTCCGAGGAGGCAATAGACAGGCTCCTAGGTGACGCGGGTGATGAGTTGGGAGGCCTTTCAGGCCTAAATCTACTGTCACCTGCGCCAGAGTTGGACACGGAGCTCTCTGAGGCGTCCCCGGCGGGTTCCATCCCAGCACATCATCTTATGTAGATCTGCTTAGGCACTCTTCTACTTCCCCCCTATACCCCCTTCTTCTTTTGACTTATAATGTCTGTAAAAAATAAGGTAACGAAACAAACTCGCCACAATCCCACATCTGGGATAACCAGTAACTATAATCGCATCTCCCAAGATAAACATGACAATTCGAACATTCGAAGCCCTATAATCCAAAACAGGTTAGACGAAATTAACACAATCTCAGTAGTCCAAGCAAATATCCAACACAGCGTCACAGGGTTTGCCTCGCTAAGAAGAACCCTTGAAGAGCAACCACACACCATTGCACTGGTTCAGGAGCCTTACATCGTCCGTGGACGGGTATGTTTCACTTCCTTACCGGGAACTGTATTCACGGCACCAGCTAACACTAAGACAAGAACGCTAATATACGTACCTAAAAACATGAAGCTCAACTAGTTACACACCTGTGCACGGATAATCTCACCGTGGTGCAGCTGGAAACTGGACTTGAAGGTAAGCTCAAAACCATTTTAAGTGCCTCGGCATATCTAGATAGCACCGTGGAAGCACCGCCTGAAGAACTAGAGGTACTACTCCATTACTGCAATACTCAAGGTATGCATACTGGGCTGTGATGCTAATGCACACAGCACCATATGGGGTTCTCCAGATACAAACGAAAGAGGTAAGGACATTTTAGACTTTGTACTACGGTACAACCTAAATATCATGAATAGAGGCTCTGAACCGACGTTTGTAACATCCTGGGCTCAGACCATTATAGACCTAACAATGGCTACCGACACCATTGTAGAGCACATACAAAACTGGCACGTAGCGACACAGGAAGCATCGTGCGCAGACCACAGGCGGATAAGATTCCAACTGATGACAGGAGAAATTCTTCCTCGCACATACAGAAATCCTAAGAAAACTGACACCGCCCTATTCGCGGAAACTCTAAACAGGCAACTGGATGCTCTGCCGATACCTGACCCTGAGTCTCGGCTAACTCCAGAAGATATAGAGTATTCGCTGAACGAACTGACGACACATATAAACACCAGTTACGAAGAAGCGAGTCCGTTGATAACCGAAAGCAATACGATTGCTCATCGCAAAGATAAATGGTGGAACAAAGAACTAACCAAACTCAGAAAGAAAGTACGCCATCACTTTAATAGAGCGATGAATACAAAAGAAGAACAAGACTGGTCTGACTATAAAAAAGTCAGACAAGAATACAAAAAAGAGATTCTAAATAGCCGTAAGAACTCATGGAAACGCTACAGCAACTCCATAGCCACCCAGAGTGAAACAACTCGTCTCAATAAAATGTTCTCCAAGGACACAACCACTAAGCTCGGCTCATTAAAAAGGCCGGATGGATCATACACAAAAACCGAGCGGAAACAGCTCGAGTTACTGTTTAAAACACACTTTCCAGACTGCAAACTGGAGGAGAACACTGGATGGGAAGCCAGAAATCATCAAAAACCCCAAAGCTACGACTGGGAACTTGCAAACCAGATAGTAACAGAAGAAGCGCTGGTTTGGGCGGTTAGAAGTTTTAAACCATACAAAGCTGCTGGCACTGACGGCATTTTCCCCGCCCTCCTACAGTGGAATCTCACAAAAATCACACCAAAGTTGGTCTCCATATTCAAGAGCATGGAAATACATCCCTCGGACTTGGAGGGAGGTCAAAGTAATCTTCCTACCGAAACCCGGCAAAACAGATTACACTCAGCCAAAGTCATTCAGACCAATAAGCTTAAGCTCATTTCTACTGAAGATACTGGAAAGACTATGCGACAAGTACATCAGAAGTGGGCCGCTACTTAGAAATCCAGTTAACAAAAATCAGCACGCCTATCAATCAGGGAAATCTACTGAAACAGCTCTACACCAAGTAGTCTACAAGATTGAAGGTGCGCTTGAAAGTAAGGAATCGTGCTTGGTCACCTTCATAGATATAGGAGGTGCCTTCGACAAAACAACTTTCCCATCAATAGAAAAAGCTTTACGAAAGGAAGGTGTTGATGAAAACCTGAACCAGTAGATAACTGAAATGCTATCCAGCAGAGCAACCAAAATTGAGAGCTCAGAATCCCTGGGGCACGCAACCCAATGCAGGCTGACGCGGGGATGCCCACAAGGTGGGGTCCTCTTACAGCTCCTGTGGATAATGGTTGCGAACGAACTCTTGGACTCGCTGAACAAAGACGGTATTCTTACGATCGCATATGCTGATGACCTGGCAATCATGATATTGGGACTTTTCGAAACATCTCTGTGCGAAAAGATGCAGAAGGCACTTCGGATTGTGGAAACATGGTGCACCAAACACAGTCTGTCAGTAAACCCGAACAAAACAGAACTTGTACTCTTTACTCGTAAAACTAAACTATCAAGACTTGAACTACCCTCACTATTAGGTACAACACTGACACTAAGCAAGGAGGTTAAATACCTCGGCATATGGCTAGACAGCAAACTATTGTGGGGCAAACAACTGGACCACATTATATCAAAAGCCACGAACGTCTTATGGCAATGCACGCGAGCGGTGGGCAAGGACTGGGGCCTCAAGCCCAAACTGTGTCTTTGGATGTACACAGTCATGGTCCGCCCAGTGCTAACCTACGGTGCAATAGTATGGTGGCCTAGAACAAACTAAGTCACCACCATAAACAAACTACAGCAAGTACAAAGACGGGCCTGCACACTGATCTGCGGATGCAGGAAATCAACCCCATCTGCAGCACTGGACATAGTTTTAGAACTAACGCCCTTGCACGTCCACATACAACAAGAAGCAATGGCAGCGTCTCTAAGAATAAAATCAACAAACCAGTGGAAAGGCGATTCAGGCCTAACAACCCACTGTAGAATATTAAGCAAAGCTATTGCTGCAATTCCAGAGGTGGCGAATGGCACTGATAGAATAGCGTCTACTTACTTAACCGGTAAGACCTACGAAATAACGCATGAAGAGAACGTAGTAGCGATCACCTCCCATGACGTTACCACATATCACATCTACACTGACGGGGCCAAGAATAAAACAGGAGCTGGCTGCGGCTACTTTTGTCCCGAAACAGGACTCTCAAAAGCCCAACCACTAAACTCAGTCACTACGGCCTTTCAGGCGGAAACACTGGGACTCCAACTGGCGGCAAATCATATGCTTCTTGAAACAACCATCAAAGAGCCGACCTGCCAGATGCAGCTGTCTTCAAAACAGACAGCGCGGCCCTGATAAACGCACTCAAAAGGACAGACACAAGATCAAAATCAATTGTAGGGTGCCACAACGCTCTACAAAAACTGTCTAAACACAGTATAGTCAGCATAGAATGGACAGAGAGTCGATCCTGTCCAGGCAACATAAATGCAGACAGACTACTAAAGGAAGGAGCGAGAAAAACCCCAACTAAACGGGACATCAATCTCTCAAACCCGCCCACAGCAGAAGTAAAAAATAGACTAAAACTAAACTCAGAAAAAGAACATCAAAAACTATGGGAGCGTCGCACAGACTGCAAACACACTAAATCGATATTCCCTTCTAAAGATAGGAAAACAAGAAACACGATGCTCAAGATGAGCCGCGAGGACCTAAGAACAATGGTGGGCATCATCACAGGTCACTGTGAACTGAACCATCATCTTTTCAAGACTGGAGCCACAGACAGCAGCCTGTGTCACGGCTGCTTCCAGGAAGAAGAGACTGTGGAACACGTTGTAGTACACTGTACGGCCACGGAGGAGGCCAGACGGAAAACGGGATTGAAGAGTCTCATAGAGACATCAAATCAGTTAACAGATATAGAAAAGCTGAAACGAAGCTGTCAATCACCAAAAGTCCTGCTCCGATACTTCAAGGAGCTGGGCTGGTTAGGGCCTAGTTAGGCAGGGGGACAATGCACAATACACTCCTATGCGAGATGTCAGTGCAGATCCCAGTTCCCCCACTTAGAATTAGAATTAGAAGTACCGCCCAAAACTGCATTCTCATGCAACTTATCGAGCAACTCATCCAAGAAAAACCCTCGATAAATATCGAATTGCAGATTTTGAGAAAACACTTGTTTATCACTTGATATTTTGACAGTTCTTGACATATTTATCGAGTAGATATATTGCCAGAATTGCCCTCCTGATCTGGTTCCGCTTTCATATTGCCCAAAACATTATGGGATGAATAACGGGCGAATCATTTTATTATCGGGGATGCACCTTTTCCCTGTCACCGCGTATAAAAGGTCAGGCTCACTTTGCATATCAATTCAGCTTCCGTGGCTGTTTCTCTTTATAAAAATGGAAATACGGTGTCATTCACACTGCATGACATTTAGGGTTTTAATACATGGTGCGGACCCGTAACTAGCTACGGTAAACCGAGTAAAAACTTAACAATAGTTTTATGACTTTGCAATAAAATTGTGAACAAAATTACCAGAAAATTACAAGTCAAATTTTCATGAAGTTGTAACCAAAATAAAGGTCTAGTATGGTTCAGTTTCCAATAGCTAAGGTATATAAAATGTATTCGAAAAAGTATTGACTTTATGACATACTAGCTGCTGCCCGCGCCGCGCCTTCGCCCGCGGTTTATAGGGATAAAAAACAGCCTATATGTTATTCCAGGTGCCAAACTGTACCCATACCATAATCAATTTCAGCCCAATCAGTTCAGTAGTTTTTGGGTGAAAGAGGAACAAACAGCCATAAATCCATACTCAGAAACCGTGACATTTATAATATTAGAAGGACGAACCGAGTATGCCCGATTTTAAAATATTTCAGTTGGAGTTTGGAGTATTTTTGTTGGAAGAACTCTCCGACAGTGTATGCAATCTATTAATTTACATATCTACTTTTACCTTCTGGGTTGATTTATATTTTTTGGTTTGTATCTTTTTTATGATCTTACTATAAAAAAAATTCCTTAGTATTTCGAAGAAAGTATGACCCGTATTCTTTATTGCTTTATGCTGTATAAAGAAACTTATAAAAAGTATGTATTCAAAGTTTTGATCCATATCGCGCAATAAGGTAATAAGTTTCTACTTTTGCTTATTTCCTTCTGTAAAAAATATATGTCCATAGTTTTTTAACTGTATAATTTGGCGTGTTTTGAAAAACTATATACCGACTTCAAATTCCTGAAACTACCTCTTGTTTACGCCCGATGCCATGGAAACTGTTTGTTACCAGTCATTGTAATAATTTGATTGTTTTCAAAAACCTGAAAAACGACTTCTAATGCCTTAGTTGTACACAGTTTTTAAGTTTTGGGGGATAAATACGAATCCCCTGGTGATAAAAATTTTATGGGACTACCTCGATATAAGAATTTTCAAAATCGTTCTATTTATTACAACAAAAATCATCATCATCATCATCATCAGCCCATACACGTCCACTGCTGGACATAGGCCTCCCCCGTACGACGCTACAAATAGCGGTCCTGAGCCGCCTCCATCCATCGACTCCCTGCGACCGCTACGATGTCGTCGGTCCATCGAGTGGATGGTCTCCCATGTAGGGGGGGATTTGCCATAATCACCACGCTTGGCAGGCGGATTGGTGATCGCAGTGTTGGTGTTTAAAAATACTCAGAAGGAAGCTGCTGCCCTTCCTCTGGTAGGTTTCCTTAGTCGGCTTTTACGACATCCACGGGTTGAGTTGGAGGGGTCGATATTCGTACGCCGCGACCCCACGGCAACAAAAATACATTAATATTAATATCTGTTTCTCATTTCCATGATCACGGGCCATATAGTGACCCGGTCCTTTGGGAGGCATGCGTGGAGCCGAAGCCAACAGCACAGAGGCCCTTTATGAGAATTAATCTAAAGGCGAGAGCTACACATAGCGGGTATCATCGTTGGTTGCACAATATGATACACCCGAAGATGATATTCGCCAGGTGTAGAGACTATTGCAAAGGAAAATGAAAATAACAAAAAAGCCATGTTATTGTGGTGAATATGTGGGATGGACTGGGTAATTGGGCTATGGGGGAAACTATGGATGCCTGCCATAAACATACTCTCAATACTGTTACAAGCGGCAGACGGTGGCTTGCCGAATGCTGGACGGGTTCCTCAAAATGTTGGCTTAAATGCCGGTAAAGGAACAACATCGGTGCAAACGACTAAGGGGTGTCGAGAGGTGCGGCCCCGATTTCACCATCACGAAGACACGTGAGCGGGCTACGAGGAAGCCCGCTATTACACCATTAGACACTTCCACCCCCGAGTCTACATCCTAAGATGTATCTCTCGCGACTCCACTCAGACCGGCCAATGAAGGCAAGCAAGAGGTGGGGATCTGGTTCTCTTGGGATACCACTCCGCAAGCGGAGACGAGAACCAGGAACTTCCCCGGGAGCACTCGGTATACCCGTGGTGTCGCTACTCACCAACAGCTCGCCACAAACTGCCCTGCAGGTAATTATTAATATTTACATTACGTGCACATTCGAAACTATTATTAAAACAAGTTATGTAATTCAGAAAAATAAGAGAAATGCAACTAGTAAGTATGTAACTAACTAATAAGTATGTAATTTGCAGACAACTATTATTACCTGTTATTAGACTATAATTGGCGGAAATATCGCGTAACATACATACAAAAAAAAATACAGTCGAAATGAGAACCTCCTCTTTGATGTCGGTTGAAAATTTCCTAACACGATCATATCATTCGAAATAACTTCAGCCCCAAAGCCTTACATTTAATGTTCATAAAAGACATAAAAGTATAATTCTAAATTCTGGTCGAGCGTAGGAGTCGGACCGTTTGTGTTCATTAGTTAGTGTATGTTAACAGCCACGGTCGGAACGGCCCTGAAAATGGCGTAGTACCGCTTAACTGCCCGGTCAAAGATAACCGAGTTTCAAGATAGATCGCATCTATTCTCATATTATACACAAAGAGGTAATGTTTGTGAGTTAGTCGGGGGTAATTATCAGAATTTTCAACGACCGGTTTTAAAATTATTTCACGAATAGATAGCTACATTAACACTGAAGGAGGGAAGCTACATGCTGAGGCTAATAAACTAGCTAAATATCCTTGACTTTGCACCCACTATTCCTTGGAGAAAATAACGGCTTTGATTCGATGGGTTAATTTCCACATTTATTATTTTACAATTAATTATTTTAGCACGTATGTGTATATGACGGCGCTACGTCTTTGTTCAATTTTGTGAAGCGCGTGCACCGATCGAACGACGTCGCGATACCCGCTTCACCCCGCCCGAAGTGGGCGCACATACCTGTGAGGCGGGCGGGACTGGTTACCGGCGGAGCGCTGCGCGCCTATTTAAGGCACGCGCTCGGCAAGAACGTGGCATTCTCGCTCCGTCGCTCGCTCAGTGCACACGCTATCGTAGTGCTCGGTTTTTACTAGTTGCAAAAATTGTTAATCACTGTAAACTTTATTTACGGGCTTATTGTGATTGTGATATAAATTATTGAAACGAATAAGTCTGGGTTTTTCTGACGATGTCTGACCTTACTCCTACATATACATATATTAATTTATACAACCCTATTGTTAATTTAATTAGAGTTAAGAATATGACATGTTAAATATGAACGTTATCAATAACCTAACTATAACTACACTTCGTCGCCTGATACCTGCCACCAGCTACCAGGCAACTGGGACATGAAAAGGCACTAAGGCAACATTTCTAACGTAGAGGTGTTGCGATCCCATTTTTAATTTTATCAGTTCTATAAATTTTAGGTAAGTTTCAATTTCGCAACTTGTGCATCTGTTTGCTAGTACTTTATTATCATTGATAAAGTACCAACATACAGAATAAACAGATAGCTCGGATTACCGATAGGCTAGTTCAAAGCACCTGTAATTGTTTTGGGAATTATGATTTTCAGTAGTCAGCGGTTTGGTAGTTAGGCCGTCGATACTCGTAGTATATAGAATTAAATTCACTTTGTAAAGTAGTTTAGTTTCAATGAGTTGTGGCACATTTTGTGGTTTATTTGTGTTAGTGTATTCAATTGGAATTGTACGTGGAATTACGTGGAATTACAAGGTATAGTTACGACATACTGGTTAAGACAGCATTCTCGTCGTCTACGTAGGCACACGCTATGTGCTTGGTAGTTTTTTTTTAGAGACTTCGGCTTATATGTCACACGAGCAGAGAGACTTTTTGTTAATGGGTGAATATTTTTTTAAGGCAACTCTTATGTCTCTTTCATGGAAAAACCTATAAAATCTGTATTTCAGTTTAAAATAATGTTAACGTAAATTAAACGTTGACGATCGAAGTGGCGCAGCGAGCGAAGGTCCTCCTGCGACGCAGAAGGTTGCGGTTCGATTCCCGCCTTGGGATAAATGTTTGTACGAACGGCAAATATTTGTCTCGGGTGTTCTGGGTATTTTCTATGTATAATAAAAAATATCCATCGATGTAATATATTATAATTATGTAGGTATATCAGTCATCTAGTACCCATAGCACAAGCTCTGCTTAGCTTGGGGCTAGATAACGTTGTGTGCATTGTCCATTATTTATTTATTATTTATTTAACTTAGATTCTCTGCTCGCATGGTAGGTAGTTTCATAGTTTTTTTAGTTTATAGCAAAATTTTTGAATTTCCTCTGGTAATAATGAACACATGCAAAGGTGGAGAAACCCGCGGACACATGTTTTTTGCCTATGTTCCGCTGAGTTACCATAGGAAAATCAAAAATGTTACTCTTCTTCTTCCTGCCCTTATCCCACACTAGGTGGGATCGGCACAACATGTATTTTTCTTCCACTCTCCTCTATCAGCCGTGATCTCTGTACTTACACATGTCCTCTTTCACACAATCCATCTATCTTTTCTTCGGTCTTCCTCACTTCTTATTCCCGTCCACATCTAAATTTAACACTCTTTTCGTCACATGACCTTCTTCCCTCCGCATAACATGCCCAAAAATGTTACTATAAACTCAAATCAAAAATGATACTATAAACTATAAAAAACTATGACACTACCTTATTAGCAGATCAAAAATCATATTTTAAACTGAAATAGAGATTTTATCGTTTTTCCATGACAGGAACAGCAAAGGGCCTTAAAAGTCGATTCACCCTAATATATCGCATTCACTGCCATGCCACGCGGCTGCAGCTGGTGGAAGTCTTCCAATAAAAGTGCAATAAACTGTTAAGCTGCTTTCAAGGATCGAAGGATTTTGCATACAGCATCATCTAGCACAACGCTAAGCAGAGTTTGTATTATGAGTTCTATACTCCGATTCATATTTTATGTCAACAAAGATATTTATGAATGAAAACTCTACAAAAACAGATAACAATAACAAAAACAACAAGGTAATAGCAAAGTTATCACTAAAAACTAAAACGAACTTCAACAACGCATAATCTAACATGTGTAGCAACACGAAGCGCGAGCGAAAACGAATGAGAGAATTGTCTCTCATTCGTTTTCGCTCGCGGTTTTTAAGCTTCGTTCATTGGAACGAAAGCTTAAAAACCAAAACTTGCTTCAAAATTCTGTTCTTTACTTCGATGATACCAATGTCGTAAAAATATTTTCCACCAACATTCTATGGGTTTTTTTAACCCTCTTGTTTACAAAAAATATCCAGGTTCTTGAACCAGAGTATACCTATAGATGATGATCATCATCATCATCAGCCCATACACGTCCTCTGCTGGACATAGGCCTCCCCCGTACGACGGCCCAAATAGCGGTCCTGAGCCGCCTCCATCCATCGACTCCCTGCGACCGCCACGATGTCGTCGGTCCATCGAGTGGATGGTCTCCCATGTAGGGGGGGATTGGCCATAATCACCACGCTTGGCAGGCGGATTGGTGATCACCTATAGATGATATACGTATTAAAACAACTAATTCTAATAAATATATTTTTTTATTATACAAAGAAAAAACTCAGAACGCTCGGAACAATTTTTTCCAGATCGTACAAACATTTGGCCCAAGGCGGGAATCGAACCCACAACCTCCTGTTTTGTCGGTGGACCGTAGCCCGCCGCGCCAAATCGGTCGTGTATCATTAAAGTATACATCTAGAAGACACCTATTCACCAGCCATTGCGTAGAGTTGACGATTTTTAGTTTGTTCCGCCCAGACAACCAAACTAGATAACCAGTTAATACACAACTGTTTGGTAACTTGTTATCTCGATGGACAAATTTCTTCAACGGAGACAACCAGTTACGTGGATGGAATTTTTATTTCCATCTACACAACTGTTTGGTAACTAGGTGGTTGTCTCGATGGACAAATTTCTTCCTCGGATACAATCAGTTACCTGGGCGGAATTTTATTTCCATCTAAGTAACTGTGCTAGATAATAAAATAATCTAAAAATGTATCTTCTGTAGAAGTGTTTCCAGTTGTTCCCGTGGAAAATTCTTTCCACGTAGACAACCAGTTGTCTAATTGGTTTTCTGGGCGGAACAAAACCGATTTTTGTATTTAAGTTGTATTCTTCATTTTTTAAACAGGTAATTTAAGTACAACACCTACTCGTATTACCCGACAAAGTTAAAAATTGCCAATAATGTTTTGAACAACAGGAATCAATTTCACACGCGCTACTAACTCTCAAAGTAATCCAAATTGCAGATTTATAGCGTTAATAATTAAGTAAGTTTGTTGGCGCTAACTTCGGGCCGTAATCACCGGAATTAACTTATACGTAACACTTGCAACTTGCTGAGTTTGATCATTTTTGGCTGTTCCGTGTTAGAAGTATGTATGGAAGTATAGTACAATATATACACATGTACTTATCTGTTAACAATGGTTTTTAAAGACTCAGACTGACCGATATAGCAAAGGGCTAAAACGATAAAACATGGCGTGTTTTAAAAAACGATAAACCGACTTCTAATTCCTTACTTTTACACTTAATTTAAGTTTTGCGGGATAAATACTAATCCTCTGGGGATACAAATTTTATGGGACCCCTTCGGGATTAATTTATGTACAATAGTGAAAAACAATTCAAAATCGGTCCATATTTGGAGGAGATATCGCGTAACATACATACAAAAAAAAACAAACAGACGAATTGATAACCTCCTTCTTTTGAAGTCGGTTAAAAAGTAACGCAATGGTGGATAGATACAAATCTATCTACTATATAAAACAAAGTCTTCCTAGTTACACCACTTATTATTCGCGAACGGAAAAACCGATTTTAATGATTTTTAATTCGTTGGATTTGTCTCCGTCCGGTATAGGACATTAACTAAAAAAAATTAAATTCAACGGGGGCTAAACCGCGGGTACAGCTAGTATAGAAAAGATTACAAAGTTGTAAAAATAAAGAACTGTCTTGTAAAGTAGGTAGTTAATATTTTCTGAGAAAAGATCAGTTTATTTCGAATTTTTTCAAGGTACCGTAGAAAAGGTTCTAACAAAAACCATTTTACCCTGAACTGTGTTACTTGAGCCATTTTAGGTCAAAATATACCAATCTAGTTTTAATGATTCGTAACTAAATGAACGAGTAAAATGGGTATTCCATTTTCTTATTAATTAACTTTCCAGAGAAATCTTTTATTTGCAAACAAAGAAACGCCCTTGACAGGGAGGTCACCCAGCAGCAAGTACAGATGGCAACTATAGGTTCGCACGACCCAGAATAGCATAGAACCTTGTCAAAGTTAAAGGTTTTCATTATAAACCTCTCTCAAAATCAAATAACCAATATCGGTTAATAGTCACTTGTTTTTTTTTCTGTTGACATCATTCACAGAGAGAAAAAAAACACTGCAACCATTGCTTAAAGTTGAGATTATTATGCTATTATAAGTTGTTAATCTAAAATTACCGAAAAACGCTAGCAAAATAGTTTCGAATACTAATTATCCATCAACAATTGTCATTCCATTGTTTCATCCCGCCAGTCACAGACGTAGCTATAATATTGTATATTACTAATATAAATCATAGCAAGGCCTAGCGCGATATATTTTCTATACAAATTTTCGAGTGACCGCACACTCAGCAATGATTTATTTTCTATGACGTCACCAAGCTATACTGTCATTTCTTATATTGCTTGCTTTATTGCAATGGTATATTAATATATATTATAGCTACATACATTTGTTATGGGCTTAGTGTGCAGACCCGACTTGTTTAAAACGGCAGATTATGATCGCGCACGTAATATACGTGTTTAGCCATAGCACGAGTTTGTAGACACTACCCACCGCGCGTGGTTTAGTTCGAGAAGGTTCCATCCTCTACTGATCGTACCTATTTACTTAGCGTCACATTCTATTAGTCAAGTATCGGGCGAGTATCGAATATCGAACCATCATCCAATCCCAATTGATATCCCGGAAACTTTCAGTACATTGTTTCTTGCCCTCATAGCCTTGGAATGTCTCCGATTACTAAGTGGATAAGCATTATATAGGGATGGCTTAATCACCTAACCCTCTCAAAGGTCCCTAATGATAATAAATTCAATATCCGCAAATCATGGGCTTCAGGATAATACAATAACGGACTGGAGAAGGGACAGTGTCGGTGGCCACTAGTCACTCGTTGTCACTAGAGACCTCTTGCTACTTTCACTAGCACGCGCACGCGTTACTCTGGTAGGTAATTTTTTCTAGTTTATTTATGAAGCATAAGTCGTGACGAAAAACATGAAATAATGTTTCACTGCAGATGATGGTTTCATAAAAATTTATGAATAAAATTTAGTTATTTATTAATTACATATGTACATAAATATATGTACATACATACATTTACATAATTTTAACTCAGGTGGTAGTTAGCTTAAAGGTAGTAAATTATAACCGCTATGATTAACCGCGCATTATGTTTTTCAGATTCTCATTGAACAAAAGTCCAGATAATATCTACCGTACTTCTAATACTTATAGCAGGTATACCAGTAACAAAATCTCACCGTTAAAATGATTGGTAGAAGTTATCACGTCCAATAACTTAGTTATTGAAAAAGAAAGATTCTTCGTCCAAACGCTGCTGCATCCTCGGCCACTGTTTTCCTCCCTAGAGATATGCGATTGTCGCGCCGTCAACGGCAAAAAATGTAATCCTTGAAACAAAGGGGCTCTCCAACTACTCATTCCTCACATTTCATTTGATATCAATCACTGCTTGATCACAGCTTACAGCGCTCGGTCGCGCTCGGCCACGGTCGGTAAACTTCGGAACTACCGTTCGCAGCGACTGTACTTCAGTGAGTCTACGCCGCTACGAGAGCCGCACGTTTCGTAGCACTTTGCTACGCCGTAGAATCGTCCACGAACCTCGTAGAGCGAAGTAGGGTAACTTTAGTGGTTTATGTAGGGTATGTGAAAACAATAACTATCGAGTGAACTATGGTGAATTATTAGTCCAAGGATAAGCCCCGGGTTGAAACGTTTATTTCAGTCGTTATATGGTGAGTACGTATTTCTATTACCGTAGCTTGAGTGCGATATTAAATTTAATTACGCTCAGTTGAAATTATACTATGAAATTTCAGATTAATTTGAGATGGAATCCAAGCGGCTTTTTATTGTAATTTTTTTTTTTGTAAAGCATGTTGTACTGGTATTACGTTGTGAGTGTCTGTAAAGCTAGTTAAGTTCGGGTTGACATTTGACAGGACATATTTTGCTCCCGTGGCGGGCATTACTTCATTTTTGCTTTTCCTAGATAAACCTTTTGACCTTCAGCGGATATTTTCTGTATTTCAGCGTTGATTGGCATGTCACTCAGGAGCAACTCATTTTTATCATGATATTTTGTGGGAATTCCTTGTGAAGTATATTTTATGGATTTGCTTACTCTTTACAAAGTTAATTCGAGTGTGTGATCTAAAATCACCACCGTTAAATATGCTACGTATAACTAATGGCGTTAATTATAATGATCGTTATTATATCGAGCGCAGTCATCACATTTCGTTAATTGAATAGGCAAAATCAAACGTTTTCGTCTACATACCGTTTTATACCATGGTCTATAGCAATGAAATTGATTTGACGACCTCTGTAGCGCAGTGGGCAAAGGTTTGCTGCGACGCAGTTAGTTGCGGGTTCGATTCACGCCGCGTAACAAATGTTTGTAGGATGCAAATATTAAAAATACTGTTCAGGGTATTCTGGTCGTTTTCTATGTATAATAAAAAAATATGTATTTATGTAATTTATTCTATTAATATATCATATATCAGTTATCTTATACCCATAACACAAGTTCTGCTTAGCTTGGAGCTAGGTAATTCTGTGTGAATTGTCCAGTATTATTTATTTAGTACCTGGATGACCGTGCTTTACTTGGTATATATTTTTTTGGTATATTATGTATTATAGAAATTATATTTAAAAACGATGTTCAACCAAACACTGGCTTATTGTTGCTTAATAAAGCTGGAGTAGCTTTATTGTGTCATTAGCGAATTTGGTTGCTCCAAATGAAAAAAAAATTGTATTAATATTCGCCAATAGACGTCTCTTCCTAGTCATATTTTTCAGTTTATGACACGGCTGGTTATCTAGGAACGAAAATAATGGACGTTATGCTTTCTGCTATATGATGGCTTTGTAGCGTCGAAATCTTGTCTATGGGAGTGTCCTATCGATGAAGTTGATTATTGAAAACACGAATAAAACTACATTTTCTAAAAATGAATCCTAGTTAGATCGATTTATCGCCCCCGAAACCCCCTGTTTACAAAATTTCATGAAAATCGTTGGAGCTGTTTCCGAGAATCAGATTATATATATATATTATATACAAGAATTTATTGATTTATTTATAAGTGGTGTGTCGCTTTTGTCTGCTTTTCAGGGAAACGCATTATAAATATTTTGGTTCTGAACCAAGTGAGAACTTATCTTTTTCACACATCGTTTTTTGTCTAAATTAGCTGCGCTTGCGGCTTCGTCTGCGTACGCATAATTTTTTTGCACTGAACCCTGATTGTTTTATAGTTATTCTGCTATTTGGGACGGAGACAAATTAAACAGATCAAAGATTATTAAAAAAGGTTTGTCTATCGGTCTGTTACCTTTTCACGCCTAAACGGCTGAACAGATGTTAATGAAAGGTAGGAATGAAAACAATATCCCAGGGACTCGAGAACGGCTAATTCTTGAGATATAATGTTGTACGAACCCGACTCTCATTTATATATTACCAGCTGACCCGGCAAATGTTGTTTTACCATAGACCACTAAGGGCTGAAGTTTATTACAGTATTAACTAATATTAAAAATGGGGGTTGGTGTTAAAAAGGAGAAAATTGAAATAACGTAAAAAAATTGTTGAAGAGCTATACTCAAACCTATCAATACCTATCATACACGGTAAAAACAAAATCGGTCCAGTCGTATCGGAGGAATTAGGTTACAAACACTGTGACACGAGATTTTTATAAGATATATTGTATTGTAGCCATGGCATGGCCATGGTAACAGACAGACAGAGTTAATGCTTTTATAACTCTAATATTAGTATTTTGGAAGGCTACGAACCTCTCCCAAACGGAAACGGATTTTCCCATGCAGATTTGTTGTTGTTTCACGTATGAAATGGAGCGCGCTATGAGTGAGAAAGCGCGTCTAACCATCTAATACGAAGCTGTCATGTGGCTGTGTGCGTGTGCTTGATGTTGGCACGATTTTTTATTATTATTCGTACTTTCCGATTAATTTTGAGTTTACGATTGACATCAAAATTTTTTTTGGTTATTTATAATGTTGATTATATTTAGGATGTTTGCAGCGCGACAGATTTTCGAATAATGCATAATAAATATCATGCAATATCATGCATAAAAAAATCGCTTGAAGATGACTCGATTTGGTCATCAAAATTAGTTTCGCTCTCATTTAAATATCATTATATTTTTTCAAAAACTAAACTGCTGCAAACATAGCTATTTTTACTCCGATTACGTATGGAACATTTTAATAAGATCGGGGACATAGTTTCCAAATGAAGCGGAAAGTACTTTTGTATGGTTTCCGTTCCGTTCTTAAGGTAAATTGGTAGTTTAGTGTTGAAATATTCCCCATAAAAGTCTACTTCAGGCCACGTAGGTTTTTTGGCCATACATCGCATTTATCATCATCATCATCGTATTAGCCCATACACGTCCACTGCTGGACATAGGCATCCCCTATACGACGCCACAAATAGCGGTCCCGAGCCGCCTACATCCATCAACTCCCTGCGACCGCTACGTTGTCGTCGGTCCATCGAGTGGATGGTCTCCCAAGGGGGGTTTTGCCATAATCACCACGCTTGGCAGGCGTATTGGTGATCGCATTGTTGGTGTTGAAAAATATTCAGAAGGATGCTGCTGCCCTGCCTGCTGCTGTGAATGAAAGGCAAAAGATCTCGTGGTCGGTGTCTAACTAGATGGCCGGACCTCATCACCTCTATTGGGTCAAACTTGTAAGAATTAATGTAATGTTTTGAATACATGTATTTTTATATAATTAATACAAATACCTCCCTAACATAAGTCACCATGACCGACTGCTCCCACAACGCAATCATTACAGTAATGTAGTTACCAATCCACATGATTTGGTACACCAGACTAAAGTTATATTTTATTGTAATTTAGAATAGTTTTTTTTTGAGAATGAGTACTCCTAATATGCACACTGTTTTATAATTTACCTAATTTTATTTGTATTAATAATTTTTTATCAATTAGTACTAGTCCAGTTGTTTTTTAACCTGCTTCAAAAGGTTCTCAATTCATCAGTATGTTTTTTTGTATGTATGTTACGCGATATCTCCGCCAATTATGGTTTACTGGTACAATTTGAAAATTCTTTCACTTTTGTTCAGAAAATAATCCCGAAGGTGTTCCATGAAATTTTTATCGCCAGGGAATTAGTATTTATCTCGCAAAACATTTAAAGTAGGTAACTGTAAAAGTGTTTATGGTGTCTGCGACACAGTTTTATTAAAACTACTGCGGGCATCATCGTTATCCAATAGTTACTGTAAACATGTGATCCGTTCCTATATAAATTATTTGAAATATTTGAAAAGTAAGGGAATTTCAACTCGTTTTATCGTTTTTTAAAACACGCCATATTATTTCAAACTTTGAGTGGAAACTGTCTTTTGCTTTATTTGTTCTAATTTATCGTTCTATTGTTACTTAATCATAAGCTTTTTGTTTCCCAAATAAATAAAAATAAAATAGGGTACGATGGCGGCGTATTGCACTAGCAGCCGTTCATCCGAGTGAGTTTCACTTCGGACGACTAAGAGATGAGTCGGGCCCAAGTGAAAATTCAAAAGGAATCAACATTTCTAGTAGATCTTCGACCCACTCGTCGTTCGTTATAAAACTCACCACTCATTTTGTACAGTCGCTAGCCAAATATTATTGTGAGTGAATGAAAGGCTCCTCCGACCTTCCATCATGACCACGACCTGTTTACCGAAAATGTTCACCATTATTTATTATACTTACTCACTAAAAACTGTAAAAAAATAAATATAAAGACAATTTTACACACTGCCCCACTAGCCCTCGATATCAATAAATATTATGTAGCGTCGACACGGCCTTCCTATCTTTCGAGGACATCCGTGAGGGCTGGTTCGGCGGCAGATTTTATCGAGAGGCGCAAATATGCAGGTCTCGATAGAGCCTACGCATTTGCTCCCCTTGGAGTCGAAACCCTAGGTCCGTGGGGTAACGAGGCTCGCCGGGTTTTCAAAAAATTATCTGAGCGCCTGGTCGAAGCGACGCGTGTCCCGAGAGCTCGTGAGTATCTGGCGTAGCACATTAGCATTGCCATACAACGGGGCAATGCAGCCAGCGTCTTGGGGACGCTTCCGACTGGTATTAATATGGACCAGTTGAGCTATCTGTAGATTGTTTTCAACAGTCTGCAATTAGCTCAATTGTTTCAATTGTTAATATTAGTTTAATTTGTTTATATTATTTTATTATTATTTTCTTTGTTTCAAGGAATGTTCTGTATAGACCAGACTTGTACTGAATACCTATATCGGAATTGCGGTGCCGACCTACTGGTCTATAAAATATCAATTGTTTACTAGGCCTATCCAGGACTACCCTACCTACATATAGCACTATTAAGGCCGTTTTTTGTACTTATCAGCAACGGAATCCGTTGCGGCAAAAGTTCAGGTGTCATATTTTTGTAAAAACAATCGTTTCGGTTTCCTGCTGAAAGAAAAGAAAAAAAAACTCAACAATACATGTTTTTTTTTCTATAATATAAAACGAAAACGTCTAGTTCTGGAACTTCTAACTTTCCATCAGGTGAGATTTTGGTCAAACGAAGGTCTATATAATATTAAAAAAAAAGATTTCCATTTCTAGCAAAACCTATTAATTTATGTGACCGTTTCTTAAAATTTACAAAGGTCATCACTACAGAAAGTCGCATTATTTTAACACCTTCATGGCCTACAACGCTACGGCTACATCAGGCAGGCAGGTAGTGCGTTAACGCGCAGTCACTACGTAGCTAGATTTACCTTATCCGAACTAAGCGAAAATGTTTTCCATTAGGTATTGTAATTGTAGTTATTTTAGGTATTTATTTGTCATCTCCCGGAGGCTACTGACTTGCAAATACTGCGGTGCAGCTGCTTTTCGTTTATTTAACCGGAGTAGTATTTGCGTTTCATCAGATCGAAACTCACGAATGTGCCTTTCAAACATAAACTTAATAATGTGGTAGATGTTTTAGTTTATTTATTACTGATATAGTATATCACCACGGATATTTTCATTCTGTACATATGTTTTATTCAACTTTCGAATTTCAGCGTTGCATATTTAAAAAAATATTAAATTCGCAAAAGGTTGGTACGCAATTTTGTAAATAGAACTTACCCACCAATTGTAATGTAATATTGAAATGCAAATATAAATTTTTAGTTGCTATCATGAGGTTGGATGTGGGAAAAATATTGGCATTTTGTTTATCGTAGACGGCTCTTTTTTTTAACCGACTTCAAAAGAAGGAGGTTATAAATCTGTATGTTTTTTTTTGTATGTATGTATGTTACGCGATATCTCCGCTAATTATGGACAGATTTCTAAAATCCTTTCACTGTTTTATAGAAAATTATCCCGAAGAAGCCCCCTGTAATCCCCAGAGGATTAGTATTTATCCCAAAAAGTTAAAATAAGTGTCAAAGTAAGGAAATTTGAAGTCGGTTTATCGTTTTTTAAAACACGCCATATTATTTAATTTCACCTCTGTCTATCTCCATTTGCATACCATAGGAGGAGGCTAAGTCTACATAGCTTTAGACCATAGCCTCTAAGGTAGGGACCCACTTAATCTATCCAGTATTTTAGTCCTCTATTGCATAATGTCACTAATGCATTGAGAATTCCCAGTATTATAAGAGCTATCAATTTAACTAATAAATTAATCGTGTAGCTTATATAAGTTTATAATAACTTTACTTAAAATACTACGTAATTTTCGTAAATAGCCGATATTGTTTCATGAAGCTCGTAATACGATCCAGTAGCTTTACACGTCCAAATATTTTATCAGCATAAAGTTGAGTAACGCGAAATGATAGGGTAAAAGGTTTTTTGTTGCCGTCGAAGTCTATTTTGCAACAGAAATGATAGTTGATAAAATTCATGGTCTCTGCTTCGTTCTCATTTTTCTAGGATAAGAGGTAACGTAAATGCAATTTTCCTATCCATAGTAATGGCGCTGTTCGCGCGAAAAACACACATTTCTCCGCAAACTTTCGTCTTAACATATTATTAGTATTCTACCAAAATTCTGCTTTGTCAGGCTTTCAAGGCAAATCTAGTAATGACGTTGCATCCGGTCACGCAAAACCAGTGGCTTTGATCATGTGATAAGAACATACTTATCTTTAAAATATGGATCATTAAACTAATTTTAGGGGCAAAATAAATAAATAAATAAAAATAATCGGACTGGAATCTTATGATGATTTTTAAGACAGAAAATTCCGTACATTTTACGGCAAAACTGCTGTTTTTCCGATTATCTATAACATAAATTACGGTCGGAATATTACAAATTGTAATTAAAATCTAAGCTACATTCTACCAGTTTTTGTGATTATAGTGCGTTAGCCCTCACACTGACAATTCTACATTCTCGCCATCTGAATCGGTTACTACTTTCGATATTGAAATTCTTATACAACCAGCGCGCCCTGTTGCTTTGTGTTCGGAAAAAACGCATATTTTACGAATTCCTATTACCCACCCTGGAGGCCTATTCCGGAGTCTGTGGGAATGAAATATAAGAACAGTCCTTTCTTTATTGCTTTGGCATCCGGAATCAAAGTTGCGGGATTATTTTTCCACGATTTTTCGATGTAGATTAAAATGGAGCGCGGCATAAAAATATTACAATATAGTTTGTTTACTGTGTGTAAGTGCTTTGAAAATAAATACTATTCTTTTGTAAACAAACTCTACAACTATGGGTTTGTTTAGTTCAAGGCCTGATTAATTACATCCTTAGGAATGGAAGAAGGTAAGACAGGTAAGTTTGATTCCTAGAAATTGAAATTTTACGAAGCATGAACTCGCGAACTAATTATTGAATTTATCGATGAAATACGATTATAAAAATGTAATCATGACAAATTTTATTAGATATTTCGATAGTCTATTTGAGGCTTCCGTCGATTGGGATCGCTAGGTAAAGGGACCGCGGTCCCATTCGCCGGATTTTTTACTTTTTATTTTTCTTCCGGCAAAAGTAACCGTTCTCGAAACGATCGAAAAAATCTATTGTTCAAGGCAAATAAAGTACAGTCAAAGGAAAAAGTAGGTATAGAAGTATAGAAAGTAATATTAAAGAACAAAACTCTTTGATTGCAGATTATTCTAAAATGTAAATCAGAAAAAAACATGTAAATAGACCTAGTAATACTTGAGATTTAGGCAGTTTAGTGCTTTAGGTCATAAATATCGCCCCCCACCGCCGTGATCCTTGAGGAATGTTCTAGATTTTGAAAAGAATCGTTGACAGCTGACAGTTCCAATTCGGTAAGAAGATAGAATGTTTCTTGATGAACGACATATGTAGGTAGTATAATCGTGCAAATCCGTGAGTAGCACATATTATCAAAGAGAGAGTCTCTTTACAAAGCGTGGGTTAGAAAAACTCAGACGTCGCATGTAATTACACGAGTGTGTAAGTATGAGGGTCGTAGCTATACATAAACCATGTACCATGTCCACTGAAGAGAGCTAGCGCCTCGAACACCCAAAGTGCGTCAAAGCTCTCAAAATTACTGCTCGACTGCGGTTTTCCCTACGTAAAATAATAAAATGCATGTTACTGAATGTAAACGAATAAAATTTCAGAATGAGGATTTCTCTAACTGCACTCTGTTATTTCGAAAGTGTTGTGAGCACGTTTTAGTTAACTGGTTATTAAAAACCAGTTTTTTAAAGATAACGCGCGCGCTTGAAGATGTTAATTGTGTCTATTATAAATTTCAGATTAAAATTTTAAATTTATTTCTTTACTCTTACCAAATGATTACTTAAACAATGTTAAATATACAGCTTTGTATACAGTAATTATTATCAAATGCGAATAAGGTTTGGTTTTTCTTCGCGTCAATTTTTTGGCCAGAATAGGGAGTGGATGGTTCTCAATGCAACTTCTCAATATATTTTTGTACAGAGCCTTTAGGACACTACTCTACACTAAAATTGCCCATTGGACACTCCTTCCCAATTTAAGTAGGTAAATGTGAACTTCATAAACTTAGAAATCTATTTACAGGATTAACACAACAAAATTCTTACTAATATTATAAATGCGAAAGTAACTCTGTCTGTCTGTCACGTTTTCACGCCAAAACTGCTGAACCGATTTCAATGAAATTTGGTACACAGATCCTCTAGAGCCAAAGAAAGGACATACGCCATTTTTTAATGAGAAAAGAGGGTTGTAAGGGGTTGAAAGTGGGGTTTTTGTGTAGAAGCATCATCACTTTTGAAGCTAAACGCTTGGAATTTATTTTTTAGGCTGTTGATACGATATAAATAAAAATACCATTTAAAGTTTTTACAAATTTTACCCTCAACGGTAAAATAATAATTATTATTTCTCTTATTTTTCTACCCACTTTCACTATTCCGCGCGGACAAAGTCGCGGGCTTAGCTAGTATGATAATACAAATCCTTAATCATAATTTCTTTTTATAGCATTTCAGCAGTTTTCCAATAATTATAAAATATTTAATGACAGACTAAACGAGACAACCGTTGACTATGTACCTACGGTACAAGACAACCCCATTGCCGACGAGAGTTGGGAACTCGATTCTTTTGTTTGTGAAACAATGCTCGATCGATTCTTCTCTTTTCACGTCTATTTAGGAGATTGGTTATTTATCAGTGACCTTAATTATTGAGATTCTTTAGTGTATAATAGTTATATATACATTTATAAAACTATTTGTATATTGTTAAGACGAATGTGAGTACTGTAAGAATCTTTAGGTTTTATGGTACATAACTTAGTTGAATATGTATTATGTTTGTAATGAAAAATATAATTAAAAAGTTTTTTTCGTTATCCATATCAATATTGGAACGACTGCACTGGTTTTCTTCAAACGTTATGCTAACTAATGCAAACACCACGTAAAATATTCTTTATAATAATTAATTCTTGCTAATTTGTATGAGTTACGAAAGTGTCTTCTTCTATCAACATTCCCGATCAATTGACCTCTTATACAAAAACTATATGTAAATAAGTTTATTCGTAAACAACAGCCTTTTATGTTGGGGGCAAAAGAATGAGCACTTCTTGTCAACTAGTTTAATTTACTTTCTGCGCTCAGATTTAGGATTTTCCTTCGAATTTATTAGATGCTACGAATTATGAATAATATAACTAATGATACTTTGAAATTGTTGCAGTTCGTTTATTCGTAAAGAATTATTATCAAACTGACTCGATCTATTTGAAACATTAGACATTACATTACATTAATTAGAATATGAATGGAGTAAAATACGGCAGGTTTTTCAGGTAATCACCAAAATTTGCGTGGTATTGCAGGAGTTTCAGCTGGCTTCACTCATGTAATTACTGGATCAAACGTGGTTTTTAAACACCAGGCAGTCGGCAAAACCGAACAAAATTGTAGTGGCAAAAATAGCAGCTTATTACTCGTAGGAAGCATTAGTCGTTATGGTTATTTTATCTTCAATAGTAGATCTTCAATTTAGAATATGGATTAGGCTTGAGGCGCATTTATCGTCACTGAAAAAGTCACAGGTATAGAAAATTTGCGGTATTTCACAGTGACAGATACTAAAAATATCTGTGACTGTCTCACAGGCAATGCCAGTGTCACGCAGGAGTGCACGATATTATATCGTTGTTATTTTATTAGGTACCTACGCAATAAATCGCTTCAGCTAGATAATATCGCTTCTATATTCTCTCTTTGATAGTATCACTAAGTAAGAATGAGACACTCCTAGTATACTTGGAAATTTGGAATGTATACCGCAATGCTGCCGCAATGTAACAAAGTTGTTACATTGCGTTATACACATACATTTCAAGAGGAATTTTCGTTACGTAGCGGGACTATTGCTGAATAAATATATTATTCAATCAGTAAAACAATGAATTTGTACGTGATTGGTAGAAATACTAGCTAGTATTTTGTCACTGGTATTTGTCACAGATATTTTGAAGTCACAATTACGCAAGTCACAGGTATCGGATTTTGCCTAGTATAACCCAAGACTAATATGGATCAGTTCACTCGCCAAATATTATATCCATGCAAAAATTAAAATAACACACGAGAAGGACTGTAAAATAACAACATATATTTTTTTTAAATATATGCAGAAGCACAGCAGAAGCTGCAGGCTGAAGTAAAGTATAGTTATATAAATTAAAACAAAGTAAATGGGAACTTGGCCAATAAAAGGGGATGAAAATCCTCGGAAAAAATCGCATAATGTGTCTTACATTGCCATTTTCACCCATTCGTGTATAATTCATACATTTTGTGTCTCATTGTTGTTTAGTGGGAAAAACTTTTCGGGATTGTTATACCTAAGTATAAAAAGAAATATACATATGTTGAGAAAGGAATATTTACGTTTATGTGAAAGTCTATCTACGTGTTATATGATGTTCTTTTCTTTTGTCACAATAAACTGATCATTATAATTACTTCGCAAAGTAAAATAAGGTCAAATAAAGCTGAATATTTTTTTTTGTGTTGTACGTGAGACCGGTCTAACTTAAGCTCTAATTTACAATATGGTTCTTAGCATTTCTCACTGAACCCTGAAATCCCCCCCAAGGGTTAGTACGCTGATCATCAATCTCTACAATTTACAATTATCATTTCGACAAGAGAAAGTACAATTTGACTGAACATTTGATGATCCTGATTCAGCGACCCCAAAATCATACAGTAAACATTGTACCTGGGCCACTTTTTTTGTGTGGCTTTGATATTAGTAAGCTACCGAACTAACAGTTGTTAATTGTCAAATAATATTTCGCAAGTCACGCCCAACACAGCAGGAAGTTGACTTGAATTAATATTTTAAAAAATCTCATTTTTTATTAGGCCTCGGAGGAAAATCCGTAAAACAATATTAGAATGAAGAAATATTTAGTAACAATTCCGCGTATAACCTTCTCTGATAGTATTCATCAAAGTAAGTTGTCTACTAGTTTCGTCTCTCCACGAGACATCTTCAGGACACCACAATACTCGACCTTGACATTGAGATTGGTAAGCACAGCAACACCGACAGAGTCCCGCCAGTGATGTTGCCTCTCCGAGCTCCGCGCGCCAAGTGAAGCATTGCCCGCAAAACCCCCCTTTATATAGTCATAGTAGGATAGACAAATTTGTGGGCAGTTTAACTTATTTAGGTCCATTGAGTGACGGAGTTTCAAGAGTTTTGTCTAAACATAAAGTACACGCAGCGTTCAAAACAAACAATTTATTAAAACAGATTTGTAACGGTAAAGATAGGTTAGATAACAATAAAAAATCGGGTGTTTATAAGTTGGTATGTGACGAATGTAATGGTATTTATGTAGGTCAAACGGGTCGTAGTTTTCAGGTTAGGTATAAAGAACATTTAGCTGCTTATAGAAACAATTATCCAGAAAAATCTAACTTTGCAAAACATTTATTGGAATCTGGTCATTCTTTAAGTCAAAATCATTGTTTTTCTATTTTACATACTTGTGATAAGGGATTTAGGATGTCAGTCTTAGAAAATTTAGAAATTACAAAATATAGTAATAATACACTGTTGAATGAACTTAGTACAGGTTTGCCTAGGTCACCGTTATTACGAATCTTTTCAAACAATATTACTGCCACACACACACTATGAACTTTGTGTGCGCACTGTTTGATCCGTGACTATATAAAGGGGGGTTTTGCGGGCAATGCTTCACTTGGCGCGCGGAGCTCGGAGAGGCAACATCACTGGCGGGACTCTGTCGGTGTTGCTGTGCTTACCAATCTCAATGTCAAGGTCGAGTATTGTGGTGTCCTGAAGATGTCTCGTGGAGAGACGAAACTAGTAGACAACTTACTTTGATGAATACTATCAGAGAAGGTTATACGCGGAATTGTTACTAAATATTTCTTCATTCTAATATTGTGCAATGGATTTCCGCAAAGTAACGCCTGAATCTATTATTTATCTTAGATCAGCAGGTACAGCTGAACAGGCAAAATTATACATCAAACTCACTCAGTCACATCGTATTGCAGCTCAAAATGTATGGTTCAATCAACAGTGTAAACATTTGGGGGTTATTCCATCTTACATTAAAATTAGAAGTAATACAAATAGTAGGGCAGCTAATGTTGCTTTGATAAGGGCTAGGAATACTTGGTTAAATGAGGAAATAAAACATTGGTTTACTATCAGAGACAACTATAAAACTCACTTGGGAGTTTTACACATGGAGTTAGCTTATTCCTTACACAACATAGAATTTGATTTACTAGATAATAAAGCTAGGGAATACGCTGCTGAGTTAGCCCACAGGAAATATATAATTCAGACAGGGAAATTAGATCGATTAGTTAGAGACAAACAGAGGGTAGACCGACTAAGGGGGAATAGTAATACTGTGCAGCAACCATGTCCTCATACGTTCTATCAACGCGTAGAAAATCATAGTGGCGTCCAGTTCACAACTTCAGAATTATCACTGTTAGAAAAGGGTCTTAAATACAACTTACAACCAGTTTTAAATAAGAAAACTTTGGAGATTTTGGCTGTTGATTCAGAGATGGCAATTGTTAGGGGTAAAGCTGACGAAGGGGTTAAACATGAGGTAGCCTCTTTAATAAAGAAACCAATTAGTTCAGCTATAGTTCCAAGTTTACCAAGGGAATTAAATGTTTTTAAATCTTTAAGGAATAAGGTAGATCAAAATAGCTTAGTGATAACAAAAGCAGATAAGGGTAATACTGTAGTTATCTTAGAAAGGGGTACTTATGTGCAGAAGGTTAATGAGGTTATACAGGGCAATGATTTTGAATTATTGAATTCCGACCCAACCAAAGTTTTCACACAGGAATTAAAAGAAATGACAAAAAACTCATGCTTTATTTCTCCAAACTCTCTTAAATATTTAATTCCTATGAATCCAAGAACACCAATGTTGTATGGTTTACCTAAAATACATAAAAATAATATTCCAATCCGGCCCGTTGTCTCTTACATAGGAGCACCAGCATATGGTTTATCAAAATATTTAAATTACGAATTAAAAAGTAGATCTAGATTCAATCCAAAGTATAGCTTAAAGAATAGTATGGATTTGGTCAACAAAGTTAAAGATGTTAGCCTGCCTCACAATGCAAAGTTATTATCGCTGGATGTAGAAAGTTTATTTACAAACGTACCTTATGAGGAGAGTTTGATAATATTGGAAGGACATCTTGAGCGACAACGAGTACTTCCGGCAGAAAAGGAGGAGTTAATATCTTTGACTAGAACTTGTATGCAACAAAATTACTTCCAATTTGGCAATCAATATTACAAACAGAAAGAAGGGTTAGCTATGGGTTCACCACTAAGTCCACTTATGGCAGACATTTTCATGGACAGTTTTGAGAATAAAAACATTATAGGGGAATCAAACATTTTATATTATTATCGTTATGTAGATGACATTATCATATGCTGGACTGGAAGTTTGCGTCAAATAGAACTGTTCGTTAACAAACTTAATGCAATTCATCCAAAAATAAAATTTAAACTTGAATTAGAAATTGGTGGTTCACTGAACTTTTTAGATTTGACAATAACTAGGTTAAACAATAGGCATGATTTTCAAATTTACAGAAAACCTACTTACACAGATATTACAATACCAAATTCATCTTGTCATCCATTCCAACATAAGCTATCAGCTTACCGTAGTTTTGTCCATAGAATGATGTCAGTCCCCTTATCTCAGGAGAACTTTAACAGAGAGCTATCTATTATTTACCACACGGCTGAAAGTAATGGATATAGTAGAAAGATGGTTGATGGTTTAATAAGAAGTAAACAACAAACCATTATCCGTTCCTTATTGTATCCCGTAGCTCCAGAAAGGATAGACAAATTTGTGGGCAGTTTAACTTATTTAGGTCCATTGAGTGACGGAGTTTCAAGAGTTTTGTCTAAACATAAAGTACACGCAGCGTTCAAAACAAACAATTTATTAAAACAGATTTGTAACGGTAAAGATAGGTTAGATAACAATAAAAAATCGGGTGTTTATAAGTTGGTATGTGACGAATGTAATGGTATTTATGTAGGTCAAACGGGTCGTAGTTTTCAGGTTAGGTATAAAGAACATTTAGCTGCTTATAGAAACAATTATCCAGAAAAATCTAACTTTGCAAAACATTTATTGGAATCTGGTCATTCTTTAAGTCAAAATCATTGTTTTTCTATTTTACATACTTGTGATAAGGGATTTAGGATGTCAGTCTTAGAAAATTTAGAAATTACAAAATATAGTAATAATACACTGTTGAATGAACTTAGTACAGGTTTGCCTAGGTCACCGTTATTACGAATCTTTTCAAACAATATTACTGCCACACACACACTATGAACTTTGTGTGCGCACTGTTTGATCCGTGACTATATAAAGGGGGGTTTTGCGGGCAATGCTTCACTTGGCGCGCGGAGCTCGGAGAGGCAACATCACTGGCGGGACTCTGTCGGTGTTGCTGTGCTTACCAATCTCAATGTCAAGGTCGAGTATTGTGGTGTCCTGAAGATGTCTCGTGGAGAGACGAAACTAGTAGACAACTTACTTTGATGAATACTATCAGAGAAGGTTATACGCGGAATTGTTACTAAATATTTCTTCATTCTAATATTGTGCAATGGATTTCCGCAAAGTAACGCCTGAATCTATTATTTATTTAAATCCGTAAAATCTTGTCACATCAATCAATCCAGGAATCGCTTTTCATCGATCAAAACGAGATCGGTTAACGACGTTACATGTCTTTGATATTAAAAAGCTTTCGTAAATTTTATTCAACAGGAAACAAGGATATCAAATTCTACTAGCCTGCGGCTTCACATGGATATACCTACGTGGTATCTAGCATCAAATAAATAGTCAAATTTCAAAAAGAAAAATCGTATTAATACTGAAATATAAACCACGAGCACGTTTAAATATCTAATAACAAATTTCTTTCTCATTTCTTATATAATTTCAAAATTGTTAATTGTCCTGTGTGTAAATGTAGAGGCAAATAAATAATATGTCTATGTCTACGTCCATGTCTAATACGGTATGTATTAGACATATACATTTGTGACAGATTGTTTTGTCTATCTAAATACCGTTTATTGAAAAAGATTTAAGACTTAAAATTATTATATCATTGATCCCCCAAATAAGGATAATACTATATCTTGGGTACCGTGTTCCTTGGGTTCTATACATAAAAAAATAAATAAATAATACTGGACGCAGTATTATCTAGCCCCAAGCTAAGCAGAGCTTGTGAACGAATGAATGAATGAACACTTTATTGTACCAGAAAATAAATAAATGAATAAAAGGTCTTATATTTTAACAAAAAAGAACAGTACAAAAGGCGGCCTTATCGCTGAGAGTGATTTCTTCCAGACAACCCTTTATTTATCCAGGCATGTTCTTATATTGTTACCTGTATTTTCTTAGCCTAGCTGTAAGTTTACCCAAATTTTTGTACATATATAAATAATAAATACCTAGATAAGCTTATCATAGAATGGATCCATAACAAATAAACTTTGAAATACCGGTTTATTAAATAATTACGTTTTATCCAGGTACATAGAAGCCACGAGAAGATGCTAGATAAACAAAAATAAAAGATGGCGGAAAAACAGGATACATCAGGTTGGTACCTGTTTATCGACCACATATTGTGTTAAGTTGTATACATTGTAAGTACATACACATACGAATATGTAAGCTGAAAACCGATTATTTCTGACTTTGTACAAACAGGAATCATTACAAACTAATAAATTGACAGCCACACAGAATCAGAATCAATAACTTTATTTCTTTAGGCTTACAAAATAAGCACTTAGACAAGTCAAATTTTATACAATAAACATAGTTATTATTATCAAATAAGAAATAAGGTGTTATTCATATTCACTCATGGCTTGTTTGTACGCTGAATTACAACACCCGGTTTCTTCCAATATGTAACATATTAGTTACTGGCTAGAGGGAGATGGTTAAGTCAACCATACAGTGTCATTTTCGCCCAGTTTAAAATTATTTCTAAACGACACCAATATTTTTTTTTTATTCACCCCCATAAAAATAAGGTACCCAAAATAAAGTTATCTTATTCTTAATCTCTTGCCAACGCAATTCCTCAAGAGAAATAACTATTTGTTAATGATTTGATATCGAAAGGCTTTCGATTTGCGTTTGATCAAGTTTAAAAAAAGATAGTAGAAGTTAATAGAAAGAATTTTTATAAAATTTGATTGAAATAAGAAAAATTCAGCGGTGGCAGCGCTAGTTTCACTCGTGCCTTTGCCATCAATACAAATACAAATAGTTTATTGATAACCATAAGTTACAGGTCAGAAAAGGGTAAGCAATATAAAACGTAATATATTGAATTAATCTTTCAGTAATATTAGTTACCATTATATTTTCGTGTGAGTTTTATGCGATTTTAGATATTTTTACGACGGAAATGACGCGGTAGGCGAATGTCCGCTTGCATCGTATAATAATTTTAATTAGTATAGCACAATAATAGTATGTACATAGGTATTTTATATAATTAATTAAATAATTGGAGATTCGTAGAATTCTGCTACATAATCTAATATTATTTAACTGATATATAATAATCTAATATCCACTAATATTTTGTTTAAATGATTTAAGTTTTATCTTCATTTTATAAATAAATAAATCATTTATTTCAGGCAACATAGGTAGTCAAGTACATGTTGTAAAATACATAATAAATACGGCCCATATAAAAATATATGTATACTTTAGTCTAACATACATAAAATAAACTTATTTACTACCACGTATTGTTGGTGACGGCGTGTAACTTATAGAGGCAAAATTATTAATGTATGTGTGTGTATATCTATGTACTCAATCGACTGAATGGATTTGGATGAAACTTTGTACCAGAAAAGCTAATCTTTGATTTAAGCATAGGCTACTTTTGATTCCGGAAATATTGTGAGATGATAAAATAATTTAAATATGTACCTGACGTAAACTCAATACAGTAGAACGCCGATTATCCGAATTAATTGGGACCAGGGTAGATTCGGATAATCGAAAATTCGGATAACCGGACATTCAAAGTTGAAATTTATGTGAGTTGCAGTAAATCCTAACTAAGTCTGATAATGTTATAATCGCCAACAGAAAACCTAACGTCAGCTATAAATTCCATAACCATTTCATAGAATTGGTAATCCTTATAAGATACTTATGTACGGTAATAATTTTATATTCGAGATACAGGGGTCAAACGTGTTCGAGTTATGGAGGGAAAATGTGTACAGAAATAGCTAGTAGGAACTCACTAATTATTTCGACGAGGGTAAAAATTTCGAGCTAGGACTGATTCGGTTAATCGACGATTCGGTTAATCGGCGTTCGGATAATCAGCGTTTTACTGTACTTGTATTTCCACGAACAAATAGTTGAGCGGAAAGGACTGAGGAAGCAGAAAGCGTTGAAATGACGCTCACTCTTTTATTATTTTGCGGTGTAAATTAAAAGAAAGAACACTTTTTGATAGAAATATGAACCTTTTTCATTTAGAAGAAGTCCGACCTGCCCACTATTTCCCATTCATTACCTTTTCGTGGTGGAAAACCAGCTTCAGCATGGCTGTAAGTTAAAAACCAGGAAAACAAAACAAAAGAACAATCTCATGTTTGTAACGTCACTGTTGAGTACCTCCGTATATATCCACGTCGACTTCAAGAATGTAAATGTGATGGAGACATATCGTATTCTCGCTCGGCTGAAGAGGAACTGAGTGCCGCGTTTTGTATTCTCGATACTGCAGCTCTTACACACGACGCCGCAGAATGAAGTGAAAAAATAATAACACAGGCGAATTGAGAACTTCATACTATTATTGAAGTCAGTTAAAAAGAGTAGTTGCTTTATTTTTAGAATTATTTAGTTTTAAAACCTTTGACTTTTATGAGTGCCCTGTGAGGGCACACTCGTAATAGTCTTTTAGCAATTTTTTTTATACCAAGAAGCTTGTATTTAGTCACAGTCAGAAATAGAAGATTTAATAAGTTTCTTCTCGGAACGCATGCTCCATTTTAGGCTACATCTTCACTTCCTCAAGTGTGATGGTGGTCAAACACTTTACCATGACTAGTAAAAAAATCGATTAAATAATAGTTTTATTAGGTATTAAGTTTTATATTATATTGCTATAAGTTTTACCGGACGGTACGCACATAATAATAAATAGCACAAGCCCAGCTTAGCTTGGGGCTAGATGACGCTGTGTGAAATGTCCAGCATTATTTATTTATTTATCCATTATTGAAAAACTTTAAGTAGCAACAAAATAACTAGGCAAGACTAATGGCAAGTACATGATAAATAATAGCTCAAACTGCGTAGGTAGTTTCAATATACTGAATTTTCCAAATGAAGCCAACTGAATTTCATGTATCGATAGACAAAGTAATGAATTACTCATTATGCTCCTCCGAACTCGACGTGGAATGTTTGTAAACAAACCGTCCACACATAGCTTAAAATTTATTTATCAATTTATTCTTATGCCGCGTATTTTTATACGCACTTAACATTACTTGTAGATATGAAATCGTTCCTTCAATAAATATTGCTTACAATTTTATCTGAAACTCGACGCCAAGCAAGTTAGTTTTAGATTTTTGTATCGTGGTTTGTTTACAAACATTCCACATCGACTTTGGCTAGTGTATAATTCCCACATTACCAGTAATTTCGAAGTGTGCATCTTTCGTATTTACGGAAATTAAGAGACATAGAAACTGAAAATTGCGTTTGAGTTTATCATCCGAAAGAAGTTGTTACAAAGATAAAATGAAGTGACCTGAAAGCACTGCGCGCCGCAAAACTTGTTACTTCATGTACCTTTTAACTGGATGCTTTTTGCGGGAAAAAAACAATGGTATCCATTTGGAGAAAAGAAGATTCAGGGAGTAGTACTCCAATTGTGTTATGCCGCAATATTGTTTTCTAACTGTGCTTACCTTCGGTAAACTGAACTCTAATGTGCAGGAATAGAAGCTATACGTACGAAAATTTTACGGGTCGGTACTTTAGAGGTATATATATAGTTATTCTGAGCCAGTAGGTGATATTTCGAATATATTGCGGAATGAAATCAATATCTACTGAGATACCATTTTTCTTTTTTTGGTTTGTGTTTGGAAGTTCTTCCAACGTAGTTAATATGTCTTCGAGCAATTTCTCAATAGTTTTACCTAGATAAGATAGGCAGAATATGTAGTCGTACCTTTTAAGCTACCTAGCCTTCGTATATTTTTGTGGTGTTTCTCGGTTGAAGAAGTAGAAAAAAAGTATCGTAATCGAGCAAAATTTCACTAAGTTTCCTAGTATTATTTTAAGATAATAATGGAAAGAAAGAAAATGAATTTGTTGACACACAAAAGCAAACACGAGGTGTCACTAGCTGTATAATTGAGTCTACTATAAACTTGTTAAATATTCAATCATTGCGTTCTACCCGTCATAACACGGAACTGCAATGTGGCCCCTGACGTTAGGGCTGGTCCACCAGTTCCAAGTTGCTCAGCGACCTATAGATAGAGGGTCGGAGTTTCTTTGAAGGATAGAATTCGTAACGAATACATCCGACAGAAAACCAAAGTTAAACATGAAAGAATTAGCAATCTGAAGTGGCTGTGGGCCGGCCATATCTTGCAAAAATCGAGAACCAATGGGGTGAACGTATTCTTAAGTAGAGCCATAGTGTCGCGTCTCGGCAAACGTAGTAGTGTAGGAAACCTTCCAACCAGGTGGGATGATGATCTGCAAAAGACTGCAAGGTGGTAAAAGGTAACGTCCACTGCTTCTAATCTCCTCCGTCAGCCCTCATCTTAATACTCACACCTTTCTTACCCATGTCTTCTTTCACACAATCTATCCTTCTTTTGTTCGGTCTTCCTCTCCTTATAAGGAGACTTGTATTGTATACAACTTGTATTGTATACAATACAAGTTGAATTAATGTGCAAAGTGTTTTACTCCTTGCTTCAGTGCCGGAGCACTAAGTAAACCAAGGGCAGACTGAGAAACCGAACATGCGAACGCAGATAAAAAAAGTGCAGTCCAATCAAAAAGCACCGGGTCATTGTGACCCTTCCTTGCAGGCACCGGGTTAAACAAACTTTCAAATGTAATTTTAAACACTACTTACCTATTTCACCGAAGACGCACAAGGACCCAGATCCTTCCTACGCAATGAAAATTGCTGCCGGCATTTTCCGGGACACAAAGGCCACAAAGGTATTATTGATTTCACAACACGTCAAGAAAGCAATCCCTGGGTCAACCCACGGTCCGACCGTATACTTTTTTCATCTTTATATTTTATATCTTTTCTCGATAGTCTGGGTCACATACGCAAGGAATTGATAATTTTCACATAAATTATTCTGTCTTATGAACTTATGAATGTGAATGGGTTCTTGTTTGTGTTTTAATGTTGGTCAGTGCACGCAGGGACGTGGGACTTGCACGACTAGTACTGCACTCGCCCTGAAGAAGCCCCTCGTTAAGGGATGAAATGTTGCTGTATTTCGAACACGAAGATTCGTTACTTATATATTAATAAGGAATTCGTCAAACTACGACAGTTTTTATAGTGAAATTCTGCCATTTGTTCATATTTTTAAATGCGTTTGTATATACATAGATTGGCAATGGGTTAACATTTTTTTTTTATATTTTTTCATTAATTTTTAATGTATACATACAATGTATACAGTTTATATGAGTTGTGTTATCAGAAAAATCGGAAAATCAGCTACTTCCTCTTTTAACTTTTTAAAGAATATATAAAAAATATTTAAAACTTTTACCTTTTTTTTCTTTTAAGATAAATTTTTAAGCATTGGCACGATTATCTTTCGTTTTTCAGAAAATTATCCACGCTGATGTCAGCAAGTCAGGCCTCCAGTGTACGAAAAAATAATGAGTCGACCCAGCTTTTAAAAATTGACCATACCACGTAAACGGTTCTTCTCAAAGTTATTTGGATGATAATTGATAACACTTTAATTGACGCTTTTTGTACCTACTCAACTCAGCTCAATGATTTATACATTATTGAAAAACAATCCTCTGTCGGACGATAAGATCTCAATAATTTTTAGAGTAACTTCTGTAGGTATCTTTATTTAATTTATTTATTTTAGTAGTGGACTTACAGTTTAAACCAAAACGTCCAAGAGTCAGGTTACACAAGAATAACTAATCCTACTAATATAATAAATGTGTTTGATTTTTAATATGTCCCTTATATCAAACCTATGTATATTTGCATACCTTAGACTTAGGTAGAACATGTTGTGCTTTTATATTATTTTACATCTTTATGACTCATGTTCGCAAATAAATTACTTTTGAACTTTTGAATTTGTATGGATATTTGTTACTCTTTCACGCAAAAACTACTGAACCGATTGAGCTCAAATTTGATATGGGTATAGTTGGGGACCAGGATTAACACATAGGCTATTTATTATCCCGATAAAAGGCGGGCGAAGGCGCGGGCAGCAGCTAGTAAGTAACATAATAAATAAAATCTTATACAATACATAGCAATGAATACAAATAATGAATAATAAGAAAAATCATTCCTAATATCAATCTCGAGTCAATACAATAATCAATTCTATTTAATACTACGCTGCTGATCTCCATTGTGACTTCTATTTTACACGATTTAACTTAGCCAAGCCGTCGTCTTTGTCGTCTACCTATGTGTCGTCCATTAATTGTCCATTAATTGTCTTTCAATCAAAAACGTTTAAAGCTTTAAATTCTCGTTTTTTTTCTTCCGTGACGTCAACGTAAAAATAAATTTGTTTGGCTGTACATACTTTTTTATTTTACAGTAAGTTTTTGTATAAGATACAAATAAAAAAAATATCCTGTTAATATTATAAATGTCAAAGTTTGTATGGATGGATGTTTGGATATTTGTTACTCTTTCACGCAAAAACTACTGAACCGATTAGGCTGAAATTTGGTATGGGTATAGTTACCTGGATTAACATATAGGCGCGGGCAGCAGCTAGTAATCTATAAAATGTGTAATGCGCAGCTAGTCAAAGATTTTTACACAGTCGCACAAAAAAGAAGATCAAAAATCACACTACCAATTCTCAATCAAATAGTCGCAGGTCAATATAATCGCAAAATAAAGCTGTTGTCATAATAACCCGGTATTGCCAAGTCACCTAGTGTTCAAAATTCATGCGGAATTCACCATATTTCATTTCCAACCGCCACTAGAATAATAATGAGTAAAGTAACATGAATACTAAGCAGGCAAACAGTTTATTTCGTTAATCGTGCAAACAGAACTTTGAGTTTGTATTGCTCTATCTGTAGAAACAACTTTGAGGAGCTAGGTTATTGAAACTGCTTATTTAAACTTGGTGGAATGATCCTTGTAATTAACTGGAGAAAAATGTTTGTTCAGCTTGCCTTTTCATATAATCGTTCTTGTTGCTCTGGTTCTTGGCTCAAATAGAAGACGACATTACTTAGATTTTGTATAATTACGATAATGGGTTGAGCTAGGCTCGTTTGACCAGGATGGTCCACAAGACTATGTAATGACAAATGGAAAGATGTAGGCTTTTTTCCTGCAAAGCAATTATTATAAATTAAAGGGTCGTCTAGCTCTTCTTGGTCCAATGATGCAATTTCCTCCAGATTTCTCTTTACATTGCGGTCTCTTTTACTTCTTTTTACGTCATGGAAGCCATTTTCTCCTTGATCTGAAAACCTTACATAGAGGAATTAACCATTACAATTTTATTTAATTGCGCGCCTTTACCTGCGTTTTATAGGGATAAAAAAGTCTATATATTATTCCCGGTTCCAAACTATACCCAAACAGACCAATCAGTATAGTAGTTTTTTAGTGAAAGAGGAACAAACAACCATACATTCATACTCATAAACTTTGATATTTATAATATTAGTAGGATAAAGACGATGTTTGTGCTGTTGTGCAGATGTTTGGCCGAAGACAAGGTCAAAACTGCAGAATGGATCGGGCTGAAATTTTGGACACAAATATCTGGAACTACATATAATAAAATAACATATAGGCTATTTTTTATTCAAAAAAACTTCGTATGGGGGAGGCCTAAGTCCAGCAGTGGACGTGTATGGGCTGATATGAAGAATAAATTATGAGGTATAATTTCAGTCATCAATTTCACATAGTTTTCTTAATTTAGGGCCAGAAAAACTTCCTTTCGCTGAAATACCGCTACGAGAATTCAGAACGAAATGTTTGTAGCTATCCTTTTTCGCAGAAAACCGAGATTTCTTGCTTTCTTTTTGCTGCTCGAACTTAGCGACTTTTCATTTTGATACAAAGCGATGCTTAGTTTGTACCCTCCCGTGAGTATATACCTAAGCCTACGCCACCATGGAATAAATCAGTATCATATAGTATCAGTAATAAAAAAATGATTTCTTCCAAAGTAGTGGGTCTATTTTGTTAAAATAAAAACCATAATCATGTCAGATATGTGACGATGACGATAAAATAACAAATAACTCACAAACGAGTGGCTATCGTGACTTAAAGTTTAATTTTTGTATTAAAATTACATTTTTTATGCTGTTTTTTTCCAACAATCTCCAAAAATCTTAAAATTAAGCCTATAATACTAGATATTTTTATGACTTTTTATTATTGTCTATCATAATAGCTTTTAAATAAAATAAAACCTACGTTCTAACATAAAAAATGCGCTGGCTAGGAGCTTTTAAAGTTGACCACTGATTACGTCACCACTCAGGTAGAGAAACTTTTTTTACTGCTCTGGTAGTATTAAAAATCAAATTTTAGTTACAACATTTTTATTTAACTTATTACATGTAAGTATGAAATAAGGGTTTTGTTTAATGCATTAAATGCTCAAAATGGCTTTTTCTATTTTTTTTCGATAATTTTTGATCTAGTTTCACCCCCTTTCGGGGTTGCACTTTATCCAGGGACACACTGTATAATGGAAAGAATGTAAGTATAACACAATAATGTTGATTGTTTAAAGTAAAGGAAGATACTTCGTCGCAAAAATCGTCTTGAATCTCTCCTCTGGGACTTCTTAACGACGGAAGAGTGCTCAAACATATGAAGATAGAGGCTCAACGCCGAGGGCTGTTTCTGTTAAAAATAACATCAAACAAGTTTTCTAAAGTCAGTACAAAAGCCAAGATTTCGTGAAACACTAGCTGTGCTCGCCAGCTTATAATATACAATTACATGGGAATTAATTTTGTTGCGCGTAACCCAAATTTTTTACACACGGCAAATTATTATAAGTATACGCTTAAATTACCATATATTATATAAGCCAGTGGAAAGCTCGTCAAAGCGGTCTAGCTGTTTCGAAGACTAGCCTAAAATACAGATGGACATGAGTATGCTTTCAAATGCATTTAGTAAAAATTAGCTATTCTTACATTATAACACTTAAATTTTATTAACTTTTATACATATTCGTTCGGCTTCGCATGGAAACGTCTAAAAGTTATTTCTATCCCATGGGAACTGATAAGTAGGATAAAAAGTAGCATATGTTTGATTCCAAGCTTAGAGCTACATCTGTGCAAAATGTTAGCCCAATCCGTTTAGTAATCTTGGCGTGAAGAGGTAACAAACATCCAAACTTTTGCATTCATAATATTAGGGTGATGTGATGGTGTGACTAGAAAAATGCCTGTAGAGAAATATGTCAGAAAGAGCTTTCCTAGATGAACGTGATCAATGTACACGTCCGAGGGACGTGTTGGACCCTATACATACGTTTGTACCGTGTCTGAGTACTGCGAAACTACATTATGAGTACAACATTGACACGGGCGTTGTCAAGATTTCTTCCTGTTTGACATTCTATAACGTGTATAAGACGCGTATTCCCTCATGAGGACAACGCTCTCCCCAAGCATGCACACTTGGACAGACTATACCCGATTTTTTTACTATCTGCAAAAATTTAAACTATTCCGCAGGACTTCTAAATTGAACTTTCTTTTAGTTGATTTTTAAGTACTTTCTTATGTGAGATCCTTTCTTCAATAAATATTTTTAAATACATAAATAATGCTGGACAATACACACAGAATCATTTAGTTCCAAGATAAGCAGGCCATAGAGGTTGTTGATTTTATTGACAATTATATCTTTACCTCAACATCTCGCATGTGAATTTTTGTTCGGATTTCTGACATCATTAGCAGCTATCACTAACAACACCATAGAGAAGCCTTTGCTTAGGCTAGATCCAAAACAACTTTTACAAAATTACATTGTGTAAATAAGGAACGACGCTCAAAACAAAATTTGTTTGTTTGTCCTGGTTTAGACCGGTGGAATAGGACAAATTTCGTTTTGAGCGTCGTTCCTTTCCTAAATTTTAAATCGTAGGATTAGTCCTACGGTTTAAAATTTATGATCACTTAATTTTGTCGCCAATTCATTGCCCAAATATATTAAATTAGTTGGTGCCCGCGGCTTCGCACGCGCTTTTCATGTACCCTATGTCCGTCCCCGGGATACCATCTACATCCCTGCAAAATTTCATTAAGATCCGTTCAGCCGTTTAGACGTGAAATGGTAACAGACAGACATACAGATGTTTAGAGTAACTTTCAAATTTAAAATATTATAAGTAGGATAAGAATACAAATAAATCTTCAAGTTTTTAAGTTGTTCACAACAAAGTTCTAGCCAACATTAGCAGAGTACTTACCTTACCCCACATAAAAAAGTACTTAATAACAGCTCAGCTTGGATTTGAGTTCCTTTGTTCGAAGGAAGGTCGTCGTCTAAACATTCTGTTAAAAGACTCTTTGTGTGTGTAATTAAGCCTTTTTCTGCATTTGGAGAATTTTGGTGATAATATTCTTCAAACAGGACATGGATAAATGTCGAAAGTTTGTTCCCTAAATAACAGAGGCTTTGTTGTTTGACGACCAATGTGGCGTGGCGGCCGAAGGTCCGCCTGCGACGCAGGAGTTTGCGGGTTCGATTCCCGCCTTAGGAAAAATGTTTGTACGATCTGCAAATATTTCTTTCCGTGTCTTCTGGGTATTTTCTATGTTTAATAAAAAATATCTTTCTGTGTATGGGTTGTATTATGTACATATATAAGTCATTTAGCGACCCTATAAGTCAAGCTCTGCTTAGCTTGGGGCTAGATGTTGCTGTGTGGATTGTCCTGCATTCTTTATTTAATTTGATGAGTACCATACTTCAATTCAATGTAGTACCTACTCTACGTTCTCCTAATATTGAGCCGGTATCGTATAGTACGTAATCATCGTCATCATCACCTTATAATAGTCCACTGTTGGACATAAGTCTCCCCTAACGAACGCCGTAGAGACCTGTCTTCACCTTGCCGCATCCAGCGTCTGCATGCAGACTTTCACAGATCATCATCGCACTGAAGGGCATCCTACACTACGTTTGCCGAGTACGTAGTAGTAGGAGGAGTATTCATCATCAGCCCGTATACGTCCACTGCTGAACATAGATCTCCCCCAAACGACGCCTCGAATAGCGGTCCTGAGCCGCCTCTATCCAACGACTCTCGGCGACCGCTACAATGTCGTCGGTCCATCGAGTGGGAGGTCTTCCCACACTTCGTTTCGCATTGCATCGCGGTCGCCACTCGAGAACTTTTAGTCCCCAACGGTTATCGGTTCTATGAGCTATATGGCCTGCCCAGTAGTACATAGTACTAATTATAGTTATTCTGTGTCAGTATCGAGAAAAAGCCCATCAATTTAATTCCATTTGCAGTTTCAGTAAAAATATGGTTCAGTGTTCGAAGGGTAAGTCGATAGAGCCAGTCCATTATGTCGGTATTGATGTAAACTAAGTCAATATTTTACGACAAGAAGCTTTAAAAATAGGAAAAACCTAAATAGGGATAATATAACCTTAATCGTTCTAAAAGCCCTCATTTCATAACATCATCTTAATCTCTGGAAGGAAATGATAAGGCCACATAATATTTTTGGGCTCTTCAATGTAATAAAAACATGGCGGACGTTCACGGTTAATAAATCTCTCCGTTTTCGTAAAATATAATAAAATGCTTTGAAGATGTCAAAGGAAAGAATACGACTGTATTGCAATTTAAATGGTTCCTGTCTTTTATGGTTAAAAAATAATTTCATAACAGTAATTATTTCTGTTAATATTTTTCGGAACAACTCTCCTTTGCTAAACCAGTCTTTTCACTGAGACAATGGTATCGTCACAGAATGACACATTTTGGTATTCTACATTTGTTAAAACTACTTAATATGGAGAAACGAACGTCAAAAGGGGTCAAGGTTCTTAAACCATTCTATCAAATTTTCATCAAATTGAATTAATTTTGTATGAATTATTTTACTATTTCAATTAATTGTATTGTATATTATGAATTATATTATTATTTTTAGTCTTGTATCTTAGAGATCAATTATTTTTATTTTTTATTTTATATTATATTTGTAGCTACAATTTAGATAATTGTGTAGCCAAGGTATAATCTAAGAATCGACATCTTGTTCTTTAATAAAGAACTATTGAAGTATCAATCTCTCCGTGCAAATTGTACCGCACGTACTATCTAGATTTTCTAAGTACGTGACAAGTGTTGTTATGTCCTAGCACCAGGATTGTTGTCTAGGGTAGAATAGAGAAAAAATCACTTTGTCATAGAATGGGTAAATAATTTGAAATTCATTCCTTCAACTTCAATAACGTATACATTCATTATGAATGTAAGCGGGTTAACTACGAACCTAGTTTGTGTTGGAAGAACACCAACGTTTCATCCCTTAACGAGGGACATGTTCAGGTTAAACGAACCTCGTTAAGCAATGAAACGTTGGTGTTCTTCCAACACAAACTAGGTTCGTAGTTATTCCGCTTACATATATAATGAATTCGTCAAACTACGAAAGTCTTTATAATGTATACATTATTGTCTCTTCTCTAGAGAACAATCTCCGGAGCTAATGTATGTTGAGATTTTTATTTGTAAAAGTTCTCCAGCTCGTAGCCGAGTTGATTGATGACATGCTCCGGCCTAGGGGGTGCCACTCTCCAAACCATAAAAATCGTTGTAATCCTCAACCAATTGCTTGATTAAAGCTGTTAATCTCTCACCAAGATACTCATTCTAGATAAGAACGGCTGGCTCAGGCAACTCATGAACACCATCCATTATCAACATTGGGTTCTATATCCAGGAAGGATGCAGTGTTCTTTTAGTGGCACTCACGTTGATGTTTTATTTGGTACTACTAGTAGACCGAGGTAAAAAAATCACAATAACAGCCTGGAGTCTTGAAGTTGCCGATGCTACGCCCTGTGCCTTGGAAAGCATGTTATGCCTTTTGTCCTATGCTTGATCTCTCTCAAGTTGTGTCGGTCTGCCGTCACATTGGATTATGAGCGTGAAAAAATAGAGAGTGAATTAAATTGTATGCTAAAAATTTCAATTTTGGCGGGATTCGAACCCGCGTCCGTCCCTCAGTACGGGACTGTACTAACCAACTACGCTACGAAATCAAGTACCCGAAAATATTTGGAAATATTTGGGACTTTCTAGGGACTCGAACGCCGTTAGTTCCACCTAAAGGGGAAACATTGAAGTTTATCCAATCCTACGCCAAGTGCGAGGGCATATGCTCTATAATAGCATAAACCTTAAATAGAGCGTACACCTGCGTTTGCGCACACACTTGCGCACTATATACATACATCCTGCGCACGTAGCTAGTGACCTTTGAGAGGGACCGCCACGAAATTTGGCTAACAGGACATCATCCACCCAGATAGCAATATTTTAGACACGGCTATTTTAGCGTAGAGCATTTGGAGAGTGATGTACTGCATTTGATAACCGATAACAATAATTTAAGAAGCTCTAGAAAACATTAGCTTATTTCCATCATTTTAAATTTTTCAGCAATTATAACGGTTAAAAGCGGGCTAGTGTGCCATATATGAAGTAAGATTTCTTACCGTCCTTTTTTTTTCTTTAATTATAAATTTAGAACTAAAGTGAACCGAAAAGCAGTATGTAATCATATTATATAAACAGATATACATATATATTATATTTTTTATATTAATATTATGGTATTACACATTTTTTTAAATATATGTTATATGGGAAATATATGACTCTTCAGACCAAGCAAAGCACTTTAATATGATTGATTTCATTATTTGTATGTACTTTATTTAATTATGTATATAAATTTAAGTTCTACACGTGAAAACTAATAAGCTTAACTATTAAGCTACTATTTCTACTTATTTAAGTTTAATAAGCTGTTTGTTTACCAACTAAATAAATTAATAAAAATAAAGTGAACAAGCCATTTACTATTGCCTTGTGTTAGGCCCCAGTCCTTTTTTATTGCACTTGTTTTATTCCTACGCACAAAATCTTGACATCCACGACTACTTAGGAGAATTGAAACGGGATAGTATATTACGTAGCGCAATATGTCTTTGTCTCGAGAAAAAGTCCATTAAGTGATCTCGAACAGAACGCTTTCGCAACTATAGTACCTTTATGAATTCAGGTAAAAGTTGTTTTGGAGTGAATTAAAAAGATTGAAATGATCACTTCACACTTATTATTACTATACATGCGAAAATTTGGATGGATGGACGTATTATCTAAAATGAATGAACAGATCGGGCTGAAATTTTGCATAGATGTAGGTTTAGATAGTTACATCTGGAATAAATAAATATGATACTTTTTATTCCATAACTTAGTTCCCATGGGATCGATACAATTTTTAACCTGCGATCGATCAATTTTTAACCTACGCTATTTACCTAAGTTATTATAAGTTAATAACTATAGATATGGAAATTTCATGCAGCGTCATCTAAAAAGTTTTTAAGAAGGCTACGAACCTTTCCCAAACGGAAACGGATTTTCACATGCGGATTTGTTGTTGTTTCACGTAAAATGAAATGGGGCGCGCTATGATTGAGAAAGCGCGTCTAACCATCTAATATGAAGTTGTCATGTGGCTGTGTGCGTGTGCTTGGTGTTGGCATTTTTTGATATTTTTTCGTACTTTCCGATTAATTTTGATTAATCGATTGATTTCAAAAATATTTTGGATTATTTATAATGTTGAATATAATTAGGTTGTTGGCAGCGTGACATATTTTCTAATAAAGGTATCATGCACAAAAAATCACTTGAAGATGACTCAATTTGGTGGTCAAAATTAGTTTCGTTCTGTTATCGTTGCGATATCATTATGTTTTTTCAAAAACTAAAATGCTGCAAACATAGCTATTTTTCATCCGATTACGTATGGAAAATTCAATAAGATTGGGGACATAATTTCCAAATGAAGCGGGAAGTACGTTTGTATGGAGAATAAGGTTATCCGTTCCGTTCTTAACTTAGCAAATATTATAATAATAGAAGGCTTGGAAGCAAATTTCATAAAATAAGGTCCGAGGGTCTATCTAACTCCAATGGGTTGGATAGACTCCACTCGACCAATAGTAGGTCGGTTAGCATTATGTAAAGACAAGTCCTTTATAAAAAAAAACAATTATTACTAAACTTCACCGACGAAAACAAAGTACTCAAAGATTCAATAATGTTTGTTTCATTTATCTTGTCCACAGTGAGAACTAAAAAAAGCTAGAGAGTTAACAAAAATTATATCCTCCTAGCCGAATCATCGCACACGGGGCCCAACGAAGACTAGCCAGGTGCACAGGACATACTTTAGTGCCCAAGTGTGTGCGCAAATACATACTCTATTCCCTCACTTTCATAATCCGATAGGACGGCGGATTGACACGATCGGCGAGGTTAGGTGCAGGACCAATGGCGTAACATACTTTCCGAGGCACGGGGGTGTAACATCGCCAACTTCCTGACTCCAGGCTCTAACAATTTTTTCTTGCAAGAAGAATCTTACTAATAACTTTAGCCCGACGCAGGATTTGAATCTGGGACCTCATTATCATAGCGAGCGCTAGACAAGCGAGGCAGACTTATACATATTATTATGTAAAAAGGTAATCGTTAAACTAAAGACTAGAAGGTTTATCCCAATTCAATTTAAGCAAGTACCTACTACCTTCTAATGTTTTTCTCGATTCTGACCCTTTTGGGAGCAACTGGGGCGAAAATATCCCGTGAATCTATTTAGTCTTGAATCGATTTACAGAATTATCCTGATTTTCTCTCTTCCCTGATTTAAACCCCTCAAACTAATTTGAAGAAATTTTTATGACTACACAAAACTTCTTGCCTCTGCTTAGAAAACGTTCCATTGAACATATATTGCCAAAATAAATTTAGGTATAAATGATTGATTTTACTGTTTCATCAATACATAAGACTTGTTGAAAAAGGCGAGCAGAATAACTCATGAAGTCTGTTACGAATTTATGATTTCGGCGGTACCTGTGACCTTCATTCAGTACTGGATTGCGCTAACCAACTGCGCCACGAAATCAAGTAACTCACGAGTCAAAAATCTTTGGGACTTCCTACGGACTCTAGCACCGTTAGCTCCACCTACAATTAGAAATGAGTCCGGTATTCAATAACTAACTCAGTACCTGTTAGCATGGTCCTAAAATATCTAACGCTATTGTAAAATCCGCATACCGCTAGGGAATAACTGTGCAAAGCGAGCATCGCGCCTAACCGACCGTGAGCCATAACTACCCAACGCTTCAATACCTATACTTACCTAACTATCATCTACGCATAGGTACTAGCGGACCGTTCACCCGTAAAGTTATGTAGCTGCAACAAGTATTTGGTATTTCTAACCAAAACGGTTAGATGGTATTTCTAACCAAATCGGTTAGATGGTATTTCTAACCAAAACGGTTAGATGGTATTTCTAACCAAATCAGTTAGATGGTATTTCTAACCAAATCGGTGAGATGGTATTTCTAACCAAATCGGTTAGAAATATATTGGGTAGAAATCAGAACAGGTATAGAGTATTGTAACGTTATTGGATACCAGTTGGTACTAGCGGTATTGAAACAAAATACCCAACTAATAACCGGTAGCCAAAATATCCAATAACTCCCATCCTTACCTACAATGGAAACATTGAAGTTTATCCAATCCTGCTCAGTCTAAAGTTACATTTATTGAGATCGTTTGAAGAGTATCGTCGTTGCTCAATTCTAAGCTTTTTGTTTTTCAATGAAATCTGTTATTAAAAACTAAGAGACTAACAAACAAGAAAAATACCTTCAATAACAAGAAAAATTCCTTCCAAAAGATTCAGAAAGAATAATATGCAATCCTATATAACAAGTGCTACATCAAAATTATATCCTCCTCATTCTTGTCTGCTACACGTGTAGCTACTTAAATTTGAGCCGGAAATCATCGATCAAAGTCTGCCCCATGCCCCTATGCTGATCAGGGACTGCCATTTTCTCCTGAGCCTGTAATATTTAATCTCAGCTTATGTAGGATTGCGTGATAATAGGCGGAGAATGATTGAGCGTTACGCAGAAAGCTATTCTCGTGAAGGACTTGTCATTTCCGAGGTTTATTGTTCGGATTTGTGCGTGGTTTGGGCGTGAAGTCTATGAAAATTAAATCTACTTAAAGTCTCACCCACAATGATATAAAGTACATACCTACTAAACAACGCCAACGTGATAAACTTGCGAACTTCGCTGTACCAAGGCGGAGAGTTTATAAATAAACTTCGCATGGTATGTTTTAACCATCGAATAAAAATTATAATAACGCACGAGTAATAATATGATTGTTTAGAAATAATTTATAACAACCTTCAAATCCCTTAATTTTAAACCGCTTTTTCAAGTTTTTCGGGATAAATACTAGTAACTCCGGAATAAAAAAATATTTATGGTACTACTTCGGCATTATTTTCTACTAGCTGCTGTCTGCAACTTCGCCCGCGTTTTATCGGGATAAAAAATTGCCTAGATGTTATTTCAGGTCCTAAACTATACCCATAGCAAATTTCAGCCTAATCGGTTCAGTAGTTTTTGCGTGAAAAAGTAACAAATCCATCCATCCTTACTAACTTTGACATTTATTAGTACGATAGTAGGATACAAATACGTCCAAAAGAATAATCCAAATCGGTTTATAAATGTCGAAGAAATTGGTCATACATAAAAATAACTTACATACAGCCGAATATAAAACCGCCTCCTTTTTTCGAAGTTGGTTAGAAATAAAATATTTTCCCCCATTTTTAGGCCCGAAGAGTGTAAATAAAGTGAATCAAGGTGTATTGAAGAAGTCCATTCCGTGGAGTGAGTTTTCTAAACTTTTGATATAAAATATAAGCCCATGACCGATAAACGTTAAAAAAGTATATTTTCAATTGGTTTTGGCCTTTTTAAATGGTTTTTATAAATACTCGTTTAAAACTATCATAACTCATTTGATTGCACATCGGCAAAAACTAATATTTGCGGTGTGCTTAGCTTTTACCTCAATAAAATAACTTTCAAAGTCCAGTTATATTAAAGTAAAAGCATCCATCTTCCGCGATGCTCTGCAAAAGCTTTCAAAAAGGTAAACCTACAATACGAAGGAATCGTAATTTTTCTAGCTGAACAAACAACAATCACCGGCTGGCCCAGCTAAGGGAAACTTTGCGGTGCTCAACAATATGAAAACATATTTCTTTAGCAGCTGTAGACCAGCGAAAACCCCTTGAACTCTATTCCAACGTGGTAAAATTGCAAACGGATTGTTTTGTTTATGGAAAACTGTAATAAACTGGTAACTTTTACGGGCTGCAGGCTCGTTGTTATTGAGAATGGTGTATTGATGTTTCGACGTTGAACTTTTCAGAGCACCTTTTTAGATTGTATTTTATAAGACTATGTGAATCTCTTCTTCTTTATAACACTCTTGTCAGAGCAGTTGTGATCATCATGTTCATTCTTGTGAGTGGCTGTCGTGTTTCGCGTCACGATGTCTCGTCATCTTTCCCTATTTTGCCTTTCTACTACACTCATGTAAGGGATCCCCCACTGCGGATTTAATATGGTCGCTCTATCGCATGGGTGACCTTCAGCGCGGTCTAGTGCCCTCCACTCTGCCCTATACGATAAGACGCTGAATAGAGTCACCATCCCGCTAAGACGTGCCCGAAGAATCTGCGGCTACGAGTTTGGATCAAGACAGACGCTGTTTGATGCAGAGTTTTTGGACTATAGAGACATTCGAAACTACTACTGTTTACCTATCTACTTTGATTTGAACTGAATTTTGTCATCTTATATTTAAATTGTTTTGCAGTGCCCTACAGGGTGCATGTACTACTGACCTAAGCTAACATTAAGACCTAAGCTGTATATGTATGTATGTATACAGCTTAGGCTGTACATGTGTGCATGAGAGCAAAATAAATAAATGAAATTAACTTGGTCCGATATTTTTCTCGTAGTCATGGCTGAGACCATGGAGGGCCTTAGTACAATGCTCGGTGACCTCGGTAGAGCCTCCGAAAGAGTTGGTCTTAGAATGAACATGGACAAGACGAAAATCATGTCAAATGTCCATGTAGTACTAACTCCCGTATTATTCGGAGGCAACACCCTCGAAGTTGTCGACCATTATGTCTACCTAGGACAAACCATCCAACTAGGAAAGTCCAACTTCGAGAAGGAGGTCAACCGCCGAATCCAGCTCGGATGGGCAGCGTTCGGGAAGCTACGTGGTGTCTTTTCGTCCCACTTACCGCAGTGTCTCAAGACGAAAGTCTTCGACCAGTGTGTATTGCCAGTGATGACATATGGCACTGAAACATGGTCCTTCACTATGGGCCTCGTCAGAAAGCTCAAAGTCGCACAGAGAGCAATGTAGAGGGCTATGCTCGGAGTCTCTCTGCGAGATAGATCAGAAATGAGGAGATCCGCAGAAGAACCAAGGTAACCGACATAGCTCTCAGAGTTGCGAAACTCAAGTGGCAGTGGGCAGGGCACATAGCTCGTAGGACCGACGGCCGCTGTTGCCGCAAGGCTCTAGAGTGGCGACCACGTACCGGAAAGCGCGGTGTAGGTAGACCCCCCACGCGATGGACCGACGACCTAGTGAAGGTCGCGGGAAATCGCTGGATGCGGACAGCGCAAAATCGGTCATTGTGGAGATCCTTAAGGGAGGCCTATGTCCAGCAGTGGACGTCGATCGGCTGATATGATGATGATGATGATATTTTTCTCCAGCACAACATCTCCAGAGCGTCTATTATTTCTTCGACATACTCGTACATAGATAAATGAAGCCTTAGATGATGCTGATACTTTTTTTGTTGCATAGACAGCATAGAGCTTTTGGGAATGAGTAGTACCAGCTCACTCCTTAACTTTTTTATTTTAAAAATTAAAAATATAGGCGTCGGGTATCGCGTCGTTTTCGTTTGTCGCTCAGCTTTGAAATGGTAAATATAGCATTGTACATTGACAACGTAGGTTAGAAGTTCTAAGATAGTGGTGGGCGTTATTTCATGTTACTAGTTACAGTAACTAGCTATGCGGCTTGTAACTGAATAACTAGTTTCTAGTTTAATGATAAGTAGTGATTTTTGTAATGCATTACTGTCCTCTACTCTGCCTTGTGCATTTCATTTCTTTCGTACTGCGCTAGGTTCGGGGCTTTTTAATTTTAACTGGCGGCAACACTGATTTTTTTGCCAGACCGAAGAAGCAATGGGGATACAATCTACATAAAAAACATCCTCCGAGAGTGACACTAGGTGACGTCACTGTCCAGTTGCCACTTTATTTCAACAAGACGTAAAAGTTGGGAAACAAATGTGATGAGGGTCAATTGAAAATACAATAAAAAATTACAATCGTCAATTACTTTTGTTAGATGAGTCAAAACAGCTTGAGTTAAATACGAGTCAATGTGATAAATAATTACTAAATACAAACCACAAAGTTTTATCAGATTAACAGGTAACAAGGAGCTCGGGGAGTTACGATTTTACGCTCCTGGTAGCACCAGAAAACAGATTAGTTTTCTCATACGCCGATAGCGATGTTGACGTAAACAAGTGGCCAAGCGAGCGAAATTATTGGTGGTTGAGTTATACAAACAATCACAGTAGCAGAATAAAAAAAAAAACTAGTTACAAATATCACTATAACTGTTTTAAAACAGGTGACGCCGAGCAAGTCACTGGTTTCGTTAAGTTTTTGAAAATGACGTACCGACCCACGTCTAGTCTAATCTTAGACTATGGCGTCGTAGCACCATGGTCAAAAAAAGAAAGGTTTGTTGCTCTCGCCGGCGGCGACGCCTGAAAATGCCTAATTTACGACAAGTTAGGTATGCATTTTCGGGCGCCGGCGAGTCACCTTGTTATACGTATATTATTATACCCGGTGTAGCACTGTATTTGTAGTTCTATAGTATAATCCTAATCCTAACTAATATTATACCTGCCTTTCTTAAATTCGTATAATACTTTCCATCCAAAGTTTGCCTGGAGGAGATCGCTTCTAAGCGATAAGGCCGCCCATTGTACAGTTTTTATGTAATTTATTATAACTTTTAGTTCTACGACATAAGCGACATTCATTGGAAAGGTTGAAAAGTGTGTGCGCGTTAAAATCTTTTGTATGCTGGTGTCTAACATAGTACGACACTACACATTCTACTAAGGTCTATTACAAGAGATTCTTATAGAGAACATCAAAAGAGAGGCAGTGAGAGGAAATAACTCAATCTTGTCTTATAAATAAATATGCGTTTATTTCAGAACAAATGTAAATTCCCTATGATAAAAATAAAAATAAAAGAAATACACACATACGAGTAAACAATAAAATAGCATTTATATTTGAAAGTACTACCTATGTCCTACCTGAAGTCTTACGTCTATATTGCTTGTAGTAATTTTTTGAAAACGGAAGCTAAGATTTTATAAGATAAGATAACGTTTATTTGCAAAAAGAGAGATTACATGCTATTTCTAATTTTGATATGACAGGACCTAGAGTTCCTTGAGTTAGACTCTGTTCCCCACACTAGGACAAGTTGGCCTGTATGTGTGAGCCCACTCACAGAAATTCACTTCTGGATTCTTCTTGGTACCTATAAGTAGGTACCTTAACAATATTCAAATATCAAAGTAAATCCAAAATAACATTACTATTATTTTTTTAACTATGTAGCAAATACAAATTTAGTAACAATAGTTATTTAACAATGATTGCCAGGAGCCACACCTCTGATCATGTACATATGTAGTTATATGTATAAAAAATTTTATAAACAGCAATAAATATCATAATAAAATAAATACTAATGATACCCCTTGCCATTAGGACGATGATATAATTAAACAGGGTGGCTTTTTGGAATGGAAGTGGATGGCCAAATCCGAAACTACTATGAGAGTGAGAGAAAAGTCGTGAAAGGAGTCATGGCCTCAATTTATGAGAAAATAACATCACTTAGTTATTTTTAAATTATTTTAATCGAATTTTCATCTGTCTAAATAGCTAGGCTAGCGACAAAAACACCATTAGTTCGAAAGGATTATTTGAATATTCGTAGAGTTCGAGTATTCATACTAAAAAAATTACCGTTTCCGTATTATTAATAATTATTATTTCTTTCCGGAAATTAATATTTATCAGTAACCAAATCCGTTGGTGCAAAAATACACTATCATATTTTTGTAAAATGTTTCGTTCGATTTCCTGCAGAAGAAAAAGATTAATAAATATAAAAATGCAGTTTTGATTTCCCATAAATTAAGGTCATGACTTCTTTCACGACTTTTCTCTAACTCTCATGGTTTCATGCCATCCACTCCCATCTCAAAAACCTACTCTCTATATGCACATTATAATCATTAGTCATATGAATAAATTAATCGGCGAACATTAATTAGAAATCAGATAGTGAATAGTCAAATGAAAATTGGAATGAATTAGTTAGTGTAAATGGATAAGTAAAGACCGCTCGAATTTTATTCATAAATTAAAAGATAATGGAGTAATTTACTATAAAAAATATAGTAGTTTGAATTACTTATTTTGAAAGTGGGCGCGGTACAGCACGTTATATATATTGTAACTCGCTCGTATTCAAAATAAATTTATTTTAAGTAAGTAATCCTAGTTTCGTAGATAATTATATTATATTTTTTTTCATTAAAAACTTATATTAATAAAACAGTTATCCACGACTGAGTAATATAGACATATTTCTAAGCATTTAAACCACTTAAATGTTAATGAATACATATTTATGCGTTATCATTTCTAACTCTAGATAAAGCAGGTACAAGTAAAATATTTGAGGCCCAGTGGAAATACACATTGGATGTAAAATAAGCTTATGTCAAAGCAAAAAGGATTTATGTCATGTCACACCTCACTACATCATAAAAATATAACGTTTACTGACACAGACGCAACTGGAATAAAACTTGGCTACGCAAAATAAACGTTACGCTGGGGCCGTAAAGCATCGTCACTTAATAAAAGATCTCCCTGGGGAAGTGGAGCAAACGGCTCAATAAGATGAGACGGTATCATCACTGGAAAAAACCTCATAAAATGTAGGCGGGCCCACATTAAATAAATTGCTGGAACATGAACGCACCGCGCCGCCCGTCGACATCTGCGACGTCTGCTAACTATGCCGAGGTTTGCTCTGCCTCAAATGACTCCCTACTTATAAATATTACGTGTCTTTGTAAAGACACTTTAGCGTCGCTTAAAATGTCTCGTGAAGGGGTGGTGGAACCCAACAACTGCTAATGTCACGTAATAACACTCTAAAATGGAAAGAATGAAAAAGTCTAAAATTGTTGAGTTCTCTTTGTTCAATCGATTACTTACTGCTGAATTCCAAACCTAAAATATCAAGGGTGAAATAAAAGTCTGTACGTACGCTGTACGCAATAGCAGCGGTTTGATAGCGTGGCAAGCCATGAATGAGAGGTGGTAAAAAGAAATAGGAAAGCGACGACAGAGAGGCTAATCGCACTGGCGTGGCGCGACGCCGCCGTGTGTGATAATCTGTATATATCCTTCTTATTCTTATTCTTAGTGGGGGAACTGACATATCGCATGGGAGCGTATTGTGAAATATCCCCCTGACTAGACAGGCCCTAACCAGCCCAACTCCTTGAAGTACAGGAGCAGGACTTTTGGTGTTTGACAGCTTCGTTTCAGCTTCTCTGTGGGTGTGGATGTGGTTTGGGTCTCAATGAGATTCTTCAGTCCAGTCTTGTATCTGGCCTCCTCTGTGGCTGTACAGTGTACCACAACGTGTTTCACAGTTTCTTCTTCTTCTTAGAAGCAGCCACGACACAGACTGCTGTCTGTGGCTGGTGCGGTGGGCTATATATCCCTCACCCTTACAAATCACGAAAGTGTACAAATTAATCTGAAAACTTTTTGACACTTCAAAGTTCTTCGGTCAGCCAAAATAACGCCCCTAGATATTAAATAAAGATTACGATGAAAAACACGCTCCCGAAAAACGAGCACATCGTTGTCGATCGTCTAAAATGAGTTTTATAACTTTAGCTACGTCAGTAATGATACGACTGCTGGGACATCCCAAAACGTAATTATGTATAATGGAACCGTTTATCGGAGTCCGTTGGTACAATTAGTAACTTTGTATTCGTCAAGTGCCACCGTGGAATGACATTTATATCCGTTCCTTGCGTTTTATTATTCAAGTAGGGTTATTCTTCTGATTAAACTTTCGTGATCGTTTTAATCTAAATGAACTGGATATTCTAGGCTCCTTTCACTGAACTAACATAAATACCATTAAAAGTAGGTAGGCATAGCGAATCTCAAGTTTTATAAGTAATTTATCTAACCTAGCTAAATTAGTAAACTAATTATTAAACCTAATGAGTCTCCTGAAAGTGGTAGCGAATTCAAATCGCGGTTAAAACGGGGTCATTTTGGTGTCATTTGCTCTCTATGCCATGCCCTCAAAGCTTTCAAATACGCGCACTGCGCATCCTCAACCAAGGGCTTTTTAAATTATCTTATTATAATATGAGTGAAGCCGAAGGAAGAAGCTTGCTAGATAAACATACATCCTACTAATGGCGAGAAATTGTGAAAATGTCGGATATTGTGGAAGATATTGTTGTAAAGATTGCTTATCCCAGTTTTCCTCCTTAACAGGTAAACAACTGATCGCATCAGACTTACTGAAATTCTCAAACACTACTTAGAGTTAAGCACGTCTTGAGTGATGAATTTTTGGTAGATTTTCATTGAAAACTGACAAAAATCGTGAACAAAATCTCGTTTATTTGTAATCTGAATTACGTTTGAGTATTCAAGGGCCTCAGAGGTTAATTTAAGGGACTGTGAAATTTACAAGTAAGAAAATTTGAATGTAAAACAATGTGCTTGCACTTTTTGAGAATCTGTATTTTAGTGAGTTATTGCCTAAGAGAAATAACCGAATTGTTCTGGATCTGTAGGTAGAAACCAAAATAAAATGCTCTACCTTTTAACAAAACGTGTGCGAAATCGCGGGCAGAAGCAAGTAAGAAATATAGCTAAGAGGTCAGGAGTTCGAGTAAGAAGGTTCAGACTTTTTGACCTTCAGCGCCCAAGGGACCACGAACCATTTGTCTTGTCTGCCGGAATGAAGAAAATAATTTAATTTCCGCACTTTTGAAGTGGCTATTGTTCGACTGCGTGTATTGTACAGGCAATGCCATACCTTGTACCTCTCTCTCTTCAGTACACATATACGTAGTCCACTGCTAAATGTGCCTACCCCAAACAAGAAAGATTTTGTTATAGCCCCCACGCTTGGCACATGATTTTTGATCACAGTTACGGTGTTAAAAATGTATAGAAGGAAACTGTGAATAAGTGAACGGCCTGGGAATCTACCGGAGGAAGGGCCCTCCGGTAGATTCCCAGGCCGTTCACTTATTTTCTTTCTAATTTGATCCATGTGGAACCGTACGAATGATGCTGATCTTCTATTTACCTAATAGGACAGTGCGCAAACTGCGTGCGATTAGTGGTACGTATACATACGTGCGTTTAGTTACGAAGTGACGACGTCCGAAAACAATCTGACCATGTTGGGTTTATTCACACTTTCGTGCGTTCAACCCCAGCCCAGGTGTATGTGAATTGTCGATTCGTTACCCTAGTTTTGATTCCCTGCGTGGTGACTTCCCTCGGTATCGACTTCCCTGGGGTTCGACCATGAATTTGTTTAGAATACAGTTACAAATGATTTAGTTTTAAAATACTCAAAATTTATTTCAATAAGTAACGTCTTCATAGTTACATTAATTGGGTTACGTTAAAATCTTTTTTCTCCATAATATTTATCGAAAAACCTTCGAATTAAAAAACATAATAAACGACGCGATAAAACTATTTTAAACACTAGAAATAATTGAGCAATGAAACATCATTTTTTTTAGTTGTGACCGTATTTCTCATAAATTATCAATTACAAAATTTTTTTGATGTCATCAACGTCATTATTATATAATAAGCATAAACATGGTTTTGGCGCTTACGAGCGTCGTAAGCTCTTCTGTCCCGCTCCTATGAACGCGAAATCCTATACCTATCCTTTTCACAAATTGGCGTCATATACCTCCCTTTTAACGTGATATCATGGGACATTGCCGTATATTATTCGTACGTTTATATACGTTAAAAATTCGCACCCAAAGTGAGCGGGGCCTATTGTATTTGTATTTCTTTATTTATCAAACTTAATCAAATCTTATAATTATTCAGATACTCTAAACCAGATAAGGTTTGGTTAGTGTCTGCGGTTACAACGAGTTGCCACACATTTGACATGAAGTTATCGAACAATATTAATATATATATAAAACATACTTAGTCTAGGTACCTATGTGAGCGGTTGAAGCAAATGGTACCAACCAATATGTACCACTAAAGGATACGGCACCAATTACACAGTTTTCAAAACAATGTTATTTTATCGTTAATTGCCGAGCGGCAAACAGGTTTTAGAGTACGTCCTAAGTCTTCTCTTATCTATGGATAAGAGAAGACTTAGGATATCTATGGATTAGGGTGGTTTAATCAAGTTCAATCTACATCAAATTGACCCCCATTTCATGCTCTGTGTTTTGTAGAAAAGTTTTGGGTAGATACTTATTTCATTATTTCTGATGGAAACTTCTTATTTTATTCATAAGTATGAAATATCATTCATCGATGAACTTAAACTTCCTCTGATCAGCGTCATGGCGCAGCGCCTCTATCTACTAGACACATCCAGCATCTGCGTCCAGCCCTCGTTATCTCACTTAGCCGTAAGGCCACAGATTAGGTAATGTTACTTCGGTAAGTCATCCTGCTGTTTTCTTGAATCATGACAGGTGTGGGGATCTCCCCATAATATTAAATGTATACTTTATTGACAAAGAAAATAACAATCAAATAATATAAAGAAATTAAACTAGTATTTACAATTGAAACAATTGAGCAGACTGTTGCAAACAATCTACAGATAGCTCAACTGGTCCATATCAATACCCGTCGGAAACGTCCCCAAGACGCTGGCTGCATTGCCCCGCTGTTAATGCGCTGCGCCAGATACTCACCAGCTCTCGGGTCACGCATCGCTTCGACCAGGCGCTCAGATAATTTTTTGAAAACCCGGAGAGTCTGGGTACCCCACGGACCTAGGGTCTCGACTCCAAGGGGAGCAAATGCGTAGGCTCTGTCGAGACCTGCTATTTGCGCCTCTTGAGATCCTCGGCCAAATCTGCCGCCGAACCAGCCCTCACGGATGTCCTTGAAAGATGGGAAGGTGCAAGTGTATCGACACATGTAGCGTCCCACACAATAGGCCTCCCCAGCTCCCAAGGGACTAAAGTCATGCCGTCGGGCCTCTTACCATTGTCACGCAACAGTCCATTCGGTTCGAGAATAGCTGGTACGTTAGCGGTGACAAAGGCCCGCCGGATGATGTCGTTAAGGCTGGCATGGCGAGATATCTGACCGGCAGCCCTAGTACACGATAATCCGTGATGACCAAGCTGTTCGACAACAGTACCGCACTGGCATTGATGAGGCGCGCAATACCTTGCTCCCAACCGAAGACATGTTGCTATGCGGAAAGTTACGGGATCCAATAGTGTGCCAGTATTATATGAAAGAAGTGCTTGCAACCAATGTCCTGACTCCCATTTAGAAACGGTCAGGAGACGGGCACGATCTGCAGAGCTGGAGCACGTTTGTAACAAACAATTCCGTGTCAACTCACACAGAGGCCCGTCCCATTGCCGTTGGGACAAAAGAGAATTTGGAGAAGTAGCATCAGGGCAAGCACTAACAAAAACGAAATTTTGAATGAATTTCCAGGTGAGACCAAAGACGGCTTTAAAATTTTTTCCACTAAAGAACTAGTGCTGTAGACGGAAGACAAGAATGCTGGCAGGGCTACACTATAAATTTTGCGGATACCTAAGCCCCCAATTTGACAGGCAGGGAGGCCTGCGACCATGCCTTGTCATCCAAACAGATATTCAAAGCCGATGGTAAAGTATTCTTATATTATGTTGTCTAAGCCTCCCAAGAGCTCGCTGTGTTTCCACAGTTGACAACATCTCAAAGAATACGTAAATTTAGGTACAAACAAGAAAAATCGAATAACTGTAAAAGCCATATGGCTATTAATTTTGAGAAGTCTATCCGAGGTTTTGTTGAAATTTAGAATTTTCTCATCTGCAAATAACTGAAAAGACTCATCAAGAATTGGTGACCCAAGGAGGCGAAGTGAACATTTATCTGCATCTGTAATGCTGGGAGCCAACCTATTGAATTTTATTATGATATTGTTTTTGTCTACACAAGAGTCCGAAATAAAAAGCTCGCACTTTGAAAAATTTAGTTCTAAACCTATTTGCCGAAATTCATCTGTGATGATTTTTAGATCATTAAAAACTGTGTCCACGTCTCCCCCTATTGTTCCGTCATAATATTCAGTTAAAATATTTTATTTAAGTGCATTATTTATTTATTAATTTAATAATATCTACATTAAGTATATATGTATATTCTTACACGTTCACACACTGTTCATACCTTGTCCATACAATCTCCGTATCTCCCGTTCATATCTGCTTAACGTTCATACTCACACACCTTGTTAATACTCTCTACTCCTACATGTTGTCTTCACATTTCTTGCCGCTACTCTCAATAATTTTGTACTCGATATTTTATAACTTTATTTATATTATGTACACAAAGGTTTGCCACCTGGTTTACTAAATAATATTTAGTTCAGTGTTAGATCATAATCCTTACTTAACGATCTTACAAATGCAAAGTTTCTCGGTACTCGGCCGCTTGCATCGGCCGACCGGTTTTGTACAGCGCGCGGGAACTCCCCGCGCCCGGTACCTCTTTCCGACTGTCACCTGAGGCAGTCGTATGGAATCTAATTACCGCGCGCACTGCTTTTGTATAGAGTTGCATCCAAAAACTTATTGTATCGCTCCGACCTCGCTATAACTTCTATCTTTTACTGTGAATTCCCTATCTACTGTAGGTTTCCTTCCTTCCGCTCTTTCTATAAATAAATGTAGTGAACAATAAACCGGCCTGTGAACTAAACTGTGTATCACTTTATCTAACAACAACAACAACGTAGGCCACCCCCGCTGCAACAGAAACTTACGAAATGATTGTATGTAATTGTTTCAGTAAATCCTAAGCGAGGCATGTGGGGTGGGGGTGCGCAGTGCGTGCACGGCTCGCTGCCGCGTGGCGCGCACACGCAGCCCGCCCCCACACTCAGTGGCGCCATCTCAGCACGACGACCACCAAGGTACACTAAATATAGACATATAATGAGTATATAGTTCTTCACATAACTAGCAGAATAGCGGTATGATAGAAAAACCAAACTACGTTCCGTACATAATCCTACGGAACCATAGAGTGGTTCCGTAGAATTGCTCCTTGACAACACCATAAACTAGACAGGCACGATAGTTCCATGACACCACTCAGTGACGTTACACAGTAGCGCATATATCTGTGTTCTGGTCGAGTGACGGGCATGTACCATATCAATAAAATATTTAACAAAAACACAATAATCAACTATTTAGGCGTGCCTGCAATGATAATGTTGATTATTTTTATTAAAGTAAATTATGTATCTTTATTATCAAACACCAATTAGTATTAACAATTGAAACAATTGAGCTAACTGCAGACTGTCATTAGTGAAATATCACTGGCAAACTCATGCACTTACGAACACCTGTGACCGGGTGACCCGATTTCTTTTTTTTAGTTTTTCTTAACGCAAGACCTCTCAAAATTTGCGTAATTAATCTTGAAGACCAGTATAATTAAAATTATACTACATATATCTTAAGGATCTTAACAATTTAGCAAAATTAACATTTTTATGGTAATATTTCGCTAGCTTTAATTTCGGCTCTTGAACTAAATATTTAAGGGTACTAAATACACGACGTTTTGATTTGCATGCAACAACACGTCACCAGCGCCTTCAAATTTGTTAGATTTCGCAATATGCAAATATTCTCAAGTTTCAACTCATTTCAAGGACTTTCTTGACTTGACTTACGAGTATTTTCTTCGGCTTTTAAATTACTTACAGTTGCAATTATGCGGATTTAGTGATAATTTAACAATAAGTTTGAGGCGTGTAGTAAGACTACTTGTGCTATCTTGGGACGATACAAATTATAACATTTTACTTTAATTCTATTTTGAGAAGTACTTCAATATGAAAATGTACCCCAAAAGCAAACGAAATGATAAATTGAAAACAAACTGAAGTGTTTTTTGGAGTCATCTACGGCATGCGGTGCTGGTAATATGTCTGACTTGCCAAAAAATTAGGCTTGTTCTTGCTCGGTCAGTAAAGAGATCGCTCTGTCCTAGTACAATCTCACTAATGTACTAGTTCGGACTTCTAGTTCTATTAGTACCCCACTCGGCAAAACTTTCGGGTCGTTTTAATTACAAAAGGGGTCCTATTTTAATGCTTCAAAATACGCAATCGATTGTTTTGTGTCAGAAACTAGATTGGATACTATTTACATTTACTGAATATTAATTATAATATTATGTCACCAAAACATACACGAAAACAGACGAAATATCCATTTACCGACGAAATATCGAAATGCAATGCTCCTTCTTTGCTCGTAACAAAAATAATACAAGTAGGTACATACATATTACACTTACAAAAGTTGCAAACATAAAATACTAACAGGGCAATTTGATCTCTATCTTCAAACAAATAAAGTTTCTCATTCATTAGCCCTCCGTCTCTTTTACTACCGGGGATTATGCGCTTTCTATCTCTGTTCTACCTTATTCGTTCCTTTGAGACAAGTTGCTACTGAACTAGAAAACTAGATGCATATCTCCGTCTCTCTTACTACCGCGGAATATGCGCTCTCTCTATCTCTGTTCTCCCTTAATTATTCCCTTGTCTTCTAGTTCCGTCTGACACGGAATCACGGAATGTAACAGTGAACTAAAAGAAAGATTGTACTAGGGAACGAGTCATCAAAATGCATTCTCAAACAATTCTTTTTATTCTTGTTATTGGAATTTAAACTTTATGCCATAGAAAATAGTGATTTAGACGCCAAATTTTTAGTGGTTTCGAGATTTCGTGACTGAAGAGCAAGTAAACTACAAGGAACTAGTTGAGCTGAATCGTTCTTACTAGTTCACTGGTGGGAACTAATTCATTTTAGTTCATTATTCCTGAACTACACAAGACTACAAAAAATGTGGTCAATCAACTAAGTACGGATCAAAAATACCTTTGCGAGATATTTCAATCAAGCTGTATCGACTGGTTCCTGCTCTCCTGAGCTGGCAAACCCTCAACCTGATGGCTGAGATGGCTTACTTCTGCTAATCGTATACTCAGACTCTACTTAAGTACTCTTAATCCATCAGAAAGTTTGCAAATACTTGCTAACTACTTGGTTAAAGTATGCCCTTCGATTGAGTTCCTAATCAAGCAAAATACATCTTCTATAGACTGGGCCAAACATTTTTCAACTGATTATGTACTCTCTATTTTTACTCAAAAATCTGAGATCGGTTGTGGATTCTGTTATAGAAAGAAATGCCTTTTTTGCGCATCCAAAAAACCTACTTATCAATATGTTGTTTGATGATAGAGACTACATTCAGGAGCTAGCATTGAGCCGAATAATAAAAGCAGGAGAAGCTGAAAGTAGCACCAAAATCAGGATGTTTAAACCACCAAAAGCTTACTTCTCTGCTAGAGATTACACACAATCGATAGAAAGATGTGTTAAACTGGGAACAGAGGACTCACAAGGTGTAACTGACGCTACCTCTAGAGATAGCTTTATCAGAACACGGTTTCAATCTCAAGCAGAAATGTCACACAAAATCCATTCTGTGGGCAATTGGGCCCACAGAAAAATCATCCCGCTTCCCAATATCCCGTTTTTTTGTGGGTGACTCATCCATTATATTACACCCACCTGTCTGGCCAACTCAGCCCACGGGTTTAGTTGACCACTCGCTATCGCTACAGGGTCTACTTAGCCCACAAATTCAGTTGACCACTCGCTATCGCTACAGGGTCTACTCAGCCCACGGGTTCAGTTGACCAATCGCTATAGCTACAGGGTCTACTCAGCCCACGGGTTCAGACGACCACTCTACTGCTTAAGGGTTTACTCAGCCCACGGAACGGACATTGATTTAATTGTTTGAACAATATCATTAACTGAGAATGTGATTCCCTTTTCCATGCCGGCCGTAGCATCTAAAATTGACTGTGAACTAAAAATTGAGGTACGGAGATTTTATCATGCGACCACCTGAATGTGTTGTTAAAGTCCACCTGCAGGCTGTTCCGCACGACCGCGACGTCCCAAAGTATTGCTAACAATAGCTGCGGAACCCAACATTAAGCATGGCCGACATGCATTTTGACGCACCTTTGATGACTCGCTATATGCACAGTCGCAGTCAATTATTTTAAGCCTACTATTCCATTACCGCTGATAAAATTATATTTGTTCACTAGTTCTATATCTAACCAGTATTAAATAGGTAGGTATAATATCCTAAACATTATTGATCAACTTCAGCTCTTGGGCCGAGTAGACCCCCAATCAGTAGAAAGTGGTCGTCTGAGCCCGCCGGTCGAGTAGATCCTCAATCAGTAGAGAGTGGTCGTCTGAGCCCGCGGGCTGAGTCGGGTCAACTCACCCACAAAAAAAACCGTAAGGGGCGAATGAGCCCGCGGGACGATTTTTCTGTGGGCCCAGTTGCCCACAGCATGACAAAGTCAAGTCCTTTTCATCAATTTTACACTCTTTTATTTTCTATATTTACTTTTTGTACTTTGTTTTATTGATTTCTATATTAAAATGCCTTTGAAACTTGATATTTGTATTTTAGCCATACGGTATAGGTCCATGAAAGAGTACAATAACTATCTCTTGTGGTCCCATTAATGGGACAAAATAATGGGACCCCAATTTACAAAACTTCAAAGTCAGGTAGCGCCCTCAAGAACACGCGACATTATAGTTCTATTACCTTTATCGTAATCTGTGTTAAATTACGCAATTTTTGAGATGAGAGAGAAGCTCTAGAAAAAAATTGCTCGTACATGGACGGCACACCCTAACGAACACTAAAGAAACATAACATAACATTACACTTTATTGCACACCAAGAAAATATAGATATATACAGATAACATAGTTGCACAATGGGCGGCCTTATCGCTAAGAGCGATCACTTCCAGACAACCTTGGGATGGACACGAAGCAGTTGTACACGTATAGACGGTGGCGAATTTCTTAAATATACAATACGTACATACAATACATAAAATAAAATACATATACTAATATAATATAATATATAATATAATACATACCAACTTTATAAATAAAAATATGTGCATTAAAAAGTAACAATTTATGACTGAAGAAAGATGTGTTCATAGACCATACTCTTAAATACAGAGAGCGACTTTGCGCACAAGGTAATAAAGAGGGTCTTTAATAAAGAGGTACTTAAAGTACCTTTTTATTATATTAGTTTATAGAGGTAGAAAAAATCTCAAAACTCAAAGTGATTTATTTCCTTTAGACCTTACAAGAATCTTGGACACGTCACAACATTTAAATTAATAGTAGAACAGAGAAATAAAGTGCTCACTTTGTTTTTTTGTTCACTTCAACGTTTTAAGGATAGACTGATAGATTCACCTAACTTTTGATGCTGGATTTGAACACTCAATAATTTAACACCTATCGAAAGCAGCTGCGACTGCATTCATCTCGTGGTGTTGAGAGAATTTATTTTGCGTAAATAAGCAATACTTTATACTCCACGCGGCGACCGAGATTTATCGACAGGTCCATAAAAATGTCAGTCTCTGAAAACAGTCTTTACGACAAACTTATTTCGAACCGCGGTTTTTTCCGCGATGCGTCTCGGTAGGCAAGAAATGAGAATAATTTTCAATCACAAGATAATGAAATTTATCCAAGACCAAAAACATTAGTTATGTGTGAAGAGTTACGAGAACTACTTAGGCTTTTAATAACAATTTGTATTCGGGTAGAACAACAATTTCATAGGATAATTTGATAGCGAATCAAATTTTAAAAGTACCTCGATATGTTTCTAGAATATTCGAGAAAATGGTTCCAGGTGGTGCCCGTTTATTCGACTTGATAGTGTTACTGTGTGGCCCTGATAAACTTTCTTTTAGCTTGTCTATTTGCAGTAGTGTGCCAGTAGCTTTAATGTCTCTGCGTCGATTTTAGTCTAGTCAAATGAAATAAAGACCAGTACCAACTTTAAGTCACTGTCCCACCGCGGCGCATGCTGTGCATGCTGCTGTATGCTGTGGCTTTGACCACTGGATTAAGGCCACGCACAGCGTACACAACAAAATAAAATACAAATATCTATACTTATAATAAAACTGTAACAGGTCCAATTCTGTACATTGAAGATATTTTGAAAAAAAAAAAAAAAAAAAAAATGGCACTCTATTATCGATACTGATGCCAAAAATGTTTTTTTTCCATCATATCTGTGTCTGTATTTCTGTCTGTATGTCTGTCTGTATCTTGGCCGCGCATAACTCTGAAACTACTGTAAGTATTGAAATGAAACTTGGCAGGATTTGAGTTCATACTACGAAGAAGGACATAGAATACTTTTTATCCCAGATTTCAATAGGGATCGTTTGGGAGAGGGGATGAAAGTAAAATTTCTTGGCTGCGCATAGCGCCGAAACTACTGAATGTATTCAAATGAAACTTGGCAGTATTTGAGTTAGTACTACGAGAAAGTACATAAGATACTATTCATCCCGGATTTCAATAGGGTTCCCTTGGGAGAGGGGATGAAAGTAAAATTTGTTGACTGCGCATAGCGCCGAAACTACTGAATGTATTCAAATGAAATTTAACATGATTTAAGTTCATATATATGAACTTAAATCATCATATACGAGAAAGGGCATAAAATACTTTTTATCCCGAAATTCATTAGGGTTCTTTTGGGAAAGGGGATGGAAGTGAAATTTCTCGGCATCGCAAATGAAACTTAGCATAAATTGAGTTCGTACTACAAGAAAGGGCGTAAAATACTTTTTATCCCGGAATTCAGAAGGGTTCCCTTGGGAGAGAGGATGGAAATGAAATGTTCGCAGTGGGACCCACTCAGTAGCCCCCCACAGTGGGGGCTCTGGCAGTTGGGCCCCGGCAGTAGGGCCCCCGATAGTGGTACTTTCACATTACCCGCAGTGGGACCCCCAATAGCCCCCCGCAGTGGGGGCACCAGCAGTGGGTTCCCAGGCATGGAGCCCCCGGCAATGGGGACCCTGGAAGCGGGGGCCCCGCTGTGGGGGGCACCACTATTGGGTGGCTGGCCGGTGGTTCCGGCTCGCGAGCCGTGTTGCTAAACCGCCCCGTGCTTGCGGGGGAAATATTGCCGGAGGAGGCACAGCACGGCTCTCTTCGCGAGCCGCACCAGTTAACGGCTCGCCGTGCAGTAGGCAGGTGACATTGAATACCACGTTATTTGTGAGTGTTATAGGCTATCTAACAAGTAAAAATGTTTACCGCCCAACGGAGTGGGCACAGGTCAGCTAGTTAATAATAAAGCCACTGGCCCACCGCGGTGCGCGCTGCGCAAGCTGCTTGCTGTACGCTGCGGCTTTAGCCACTGGCCCACTGCTGCCGTGCTCAGGGTGCACACCATACATAGCATACGCCGAAGTGGGATACTGGCTTTATTATTATTATTATTTTGTATTTTATTTTGCTCAATATTATTTATATTGATTTATTTTGCTTATTGTTTTATAAAATTATTTTGTTTATGATTTATAATGTTGATTACTCCATCTGATTAGGTCGCACCTGTAAGAATAGATACTGATTTAATATCTTGGATAAAATATACAAATAGGTGTATATGGTATTCAATGTAAAATACACAAAATGTTAACGGTAATATTTTTCATTATTATACAAAGATCCAAAAAGCCTCACTATCCTACTATCCTCTAGTATCCTGAAACGTGACGTCGGTACAATCTTCAAGCTTTGTGTCCTGAGCTGAAACGGAAACTTATTTCCTTTACGACGGAGGCACTTAGCGATAGCAATTTTACTTTCACTTTTTCCTGTGTCAGTTTCAGCCATGTTCTCATTTACCTACGTCGGATATGACGACCTGATTGGCGTAGTTCTCAATTCTTCTGTATGTTTTTTTTTAATGTATTATGTTACGCGATATCTCTGCCAATTATGAACAGATTTTCTAAATTCTTTCACTATTGTATAGAAAATAATCTACTAATTCCCTGGGAATAAATAAAATTTTATTCTCAGGGAATTAGTAGTTATCCCGCAGAACTTAAAATAAGTGTAAAAGTAAGGGAATTTGAAGACGATGGTTCGATTCCCGTTTTTGGACAAATGTTTGTACGCTCTGCTAATATTTGTCTCGAGTGTTCTGTCTATCTGTCTATCTATAAGTAATAAAAACTATATCTCTATCAATAAATCTATTGTATTATATGAAAATCTCGGCTCATAGTGCTTGTAACCAAACTCCTCCAAAAAGGCTTCACCGATTTTATGAAATTTGTGTGAAAAAATAAACTTTTTTCAGTGACAAGTAAATGTTCCATCGTAAGTCTACCGGTAACCGAACCTTCTCTCTGTCAGTCTCAGTTTTTAGCAATTTAATTCATGGATTTGACCCTTACATCATTCGAAACGAAATTAATATAAGTAAATTAGAGATAGCAAGATATTTTGCACACATACCTTAGATATACATGATTTTTTATAATAATCAAACAGTAAATCATTTAGAAAATATTAGACATTAGATTTCAAGAATAACAACAGTAAATTTCATGAATAACAAAAAAAAATAAGTCTATTATTTCGAATTCCAGGCCAATCCCGCCTTCACCTACCCTCATCGCTAAGATAGACTCCTCGGTCGCCTGTCTCTGGATCCTGAGTCCGCTATCAGCTGGCACCGCCGTGGCCGCGGTCCTCATTGCTGTGTCCACCAACAACTGGCTTCATACGGAGGAAAACATGCTGAGCCCTGCCTACAACGGCTCGGCTCAGTACGGGGTGGTGGCCAAGCAGACAGTGTCGGGGCTGTGGAGGATATGCAACACTGAACGTAAGTTGCGTCCGGTTTCTAATCTCATCACTAAGATAGACTTCTCAGTTGCCTGTCGCTGGATCCTGTGTCCGCTATCAGCAGGCACCGCCGTCGACGTGGTCCTCATTGCTGTGTCCACCAACAACTGGCTACATACGGAGGAAAACATGCTGAACCTTCCTACAAGGGCAGGGTGGTGTGTTGGTCATACAAACAGTATCGAGGCTGTGGAGGATATACCACACTGTATGTTAGTTACGTCGTTATTAGAAATTATGTCGCTACATACGAATTGATTTTAAAATAGTCTCCTTGGAGTCAAGACCCTGGGTCCGTGAGGTACCGAGGCTCTCCGGGTTTTCAAAAAATTAGCGCCAAGCGCCTGGTCGTAGCGAAGCGTGACCCGAGAGCTGGTGAGTATCTGGCGCAGCGCATTAGCATTGCCATACAGCGGGGCAATACAGCCAGCGTCTTGGTAACGCTTCCGACTGTATTGATATGGATTAGTTGAGCTACCTGTAGATTGTTTGCAACAGTCTGCAGTTAGCTCAATTGTTTGAATTGCAAATACTAGTTTAATTTGTCTATATTATTTTCTTTGTCAAAAAAAGAACTTATATTTGAAAAAAAAAAAACAGTATACAAATATCGCTAATCACCTGTTTCATAAATTGCCGAAAACATTAGGCCGTTTTGTTAATCGATTCATTCCGTATGTACATATGTATATATGTATATAACAACTACTATAGAGAATAGATATCAGCCATTACTCCGGTGTGAAATATCAGCCTCGATCTGGCATTCCTTTATCATAATATTTGAAAGGGCGAATGCAAGTGACATCTATCTAATTGCGTTTGTTTTCAGGAAGAGTTCAATCTCGAAGTCTTCAAATAAGTTCTGGGAAAATGTGCTCCATCAGGCCACTACTTGTAATATGGAGGTTAAATACTTAACCATTCATTTCCTCCAACACAACGTTTAAGTTCTGTGAAACTTCACTATGCACTATTTGAGTTGAAGCTGCATCCTTATTTTATTCCAACTTTAATGAATAAACTAAACTAACTTTTATAAAGTCAGGCAATATAATTTTTTTTTGTTTGTTTGTAAAGTTATCAAAGTTGGTTGTTATAAGATTAAATAATAACCAATTTTACTATAATTAAAAGAAAAATAAAAACAGCCGGCACCAGGTGATGTCACACAAGTTGAGGCACCAACGAATGGGCCATGGATCAATCTTCAGTATTATTAATCAACCATCCTAATATGCAGGGTAAAGCATCCCTACCCTTCCACACTTTGCGGCTGAACACTGCATTAATTGCATTCACTTCAAATCGTCGTCATCTACATACTATCTACTGATGATACATGAAAACAAGGTATGGTCTTCTGAGAGACGATGGTCACTTGGGTGCTCCTTGCTTACGTCATCATCGCCATTGGCAAATGAGAAGACGAATCTGTTTCCTGGTGTTACTAGTAGCGTAAAATCTTAACTCTCCGAACTCCTTGTATTACCTGCATAAATCTGATCAAATTACGTGGTTTTGTATTTACCAATCATTATTTATCACATTGACTCGTATTTAACTAACGCTGTTTTGACTGATCTAACAAACATAATTGACGATATTTTTTTTATCGATTTTTCAATGGACCCCTACCACCCTTACCACAGTTATTACATTTGTTTCCCAACTTCTACGTTTTGTTGAAATAAAGTGGCATCTGGACAGTGACGTAAGCAGAGACACTCCCGGAAGAGCAGACCCTGTTTTCTTGGATCATGCTATCTATTTTGTAAATATTAGCTATTATTATTAAATTATTATTATTATGGCTGTTAAGATGAATTATACGATACCTCATTTGTTGAAATCGGACCAGTAGTTTCATCGCTACGTGGGAACATAAAAATCGGCTACATACATACATACATACATAGGGTGTCAAAATCATAACCCTCATCCTTCGGTAGTCGGGTAAAAAAGAGTCAATCAATCATTTGACGCATAAAGCAACATTTCGCGGACCTTTCAGGCACCCAACATAATCACATCATGAAATAGAAATGGGCCGCGCGAGCCAGCACAATGCATTTCCGACTCCTCTCCGGATGCTGAATGTATTGTTGCATGGAGACATTCACGGAAGTTTCGTTCTCATTGTATACTTACCTAGTGCCATACAGTTGTTGTGGTGTGTGTACTGTTATAATGTTGTAAAGACAGATTCTAAGCAGCTTTTGTAACTGTGTACCAAAATAATTAATGTCAAGCAAAAGAGAGTCGTTATACCGATTGAAGAACACAGTGTGTTAGTGGCCCGTTGTGGGTACTGTAAATAAATTTTTAAAATAATAAAAAAAAAATTAAAACAACCTTTTATAAATATCTAGGGCCAAAGTGCTTGCGAAAAAAAACCCATCGAACCCAAACTTGACGGGGTCATCTCGTCAAGTGATTTTTTTTCGTTTTGATTTAAAGGTATTTTTTAAGAGGCCCCTTGTTGAAAAAGCCAACATTTATAAAATTTTAAGAAACCTAAACTTATTCGGTTTTAAAAATAACGTGCCTATAATGTAACTTATCTGTTTTCAGCCGGAGGGTCGGAGTTTCGCTGCAGGGACATCCCTTACTTCCCCCTTTCTCAATACACGCCGGATCTGAGCGACTCTACGAACGCGATACCATGTTAGTATAACAATCATTTAAAATATATTATTTAAGCCATAAAAAGCGTGTTAGTGTAGTGTTAAACTAGTATTTACAATTTAAACAATTGAGCTAACTGCAGACACCAAACAACAACAACAGCAAACAATCTACAGGTAGCTCAACTGGTCCATACCAAAACCAGTCGGAAGAGTCTTTGTTGCCATACAATATATTGGATTCTAACTATGGGAGGGTCGCACAGACTGCAAACACACTAAATCGATATTCCTTTCTAAAGATAGGAAAACAACAAACACGATGCTCAAGAATAGAATAGAATAGAATAGAAATATTCTTTATTGCACACCAAATATTAAAAATAACAAATAAAGAATATAATAACAAATACAGATAATGTACAATGGGCGGCCTTATCGCTAAAAGCGATCTCTTCCAGGCAACCTTAGCCTCAATATGAGCCGCGAGGACCTAAGAACAATGGTGGCCATCATCAAAGGTCACTGTGAACTGAACCATAATCTTTTCAAGACTGGAGCCTCAGACAGCAGCCTGTGTCACGGCTGCTTCCAGGAAGAAGAGACTGTGGCACACGTTGTAGTACACTGTACGGCCACGGAGGAGGCCAGACGGAAAACGGGATTCAAGAGTCTCATAGAGACATCAAATCCGTTAACAGATATAGAAAAGCTGAAACGAAGATGTCAATCACCAAAAGTCCTGCTCCGATACTTCAAGGAACTGGGCTGGTTAGGGCCTAGTTAGGCAGGGGGACAATGCACAATACACTCCTATGCGAGATGTCAGTGCAGATCCCAGTTCCCCCACTTAGAATCAGAATTAGAATTGGATTCTTAATCGTAGTATAGGTATAATAGTTTCAAAAGTTTGATAGATTTTTTTGTCATCAAGGGGGTCTAGAAGTAAACCAAAGGTTTGTTTAAAGTTTTAATCCAAACCAAAGCATTATTGGTGGTAAAATATTTTACGATAATTGAAACCAGTGCCGGAATTGCATCAATGATGCAATCGCAACCGGTATAATTATAATAATTGTACCAAATTTAAACCAAGTATACTAATCATTGATTAGTGGCATCTCGTGCCCTGTAATTTTCGAGTAATCACCCAAATATTTGGCTACTCTTAATTCATAGAAAATTTTCCATGTCTTTTTAAGGTTCCGTACTCAACTGGAAGCCTATTATAATTCTTCAAAATACGTAGTCGTATGTTGCGTTTCCTTTTTTTTTGCAAATTTGCACTCTAATTTGGTGTATTAGAGTACTCCAGTTGGCCGACACGAAAAACGCAATTTTGTATTGGAAAATTAAAATAGGCCCCTTAGACCCGATTATAAAGTTGCCGCTATACGTTCGTCGTCGTCCATCTGTCAGTGGGCTGTATCTTATGAACCGTAATAGGTAATTTCTAGTACCAAAGATTTAAAAATAAAGCGAGAAAATCCATACAACAAATGTGGGTTTTAAACCTCCATAACCGAAATAAAATAGATTACAGTGGTAATTTTCATATGAAAACAATATAGATTAAAGGTTTGAACCCTAAATACAGCTGCATTCACTTGCAAAAAAGAATGTTTTTAGCCAACTACAACTTTATTTTATAAAAAGGATTGCCTTTTCTGACACCCTAAGGAGCTTCAAGTTTCAAACTAACGAACTCGATAATGCTGTGTGCTGATAATAGAATGTCTTTCTAATACGGAACCTTTGGATTAGTGTGCGACTTAGCCTCTCTTTTGAAAGTAAATGCAGCTTCTTTTAGGTTTTCATCCGAATTGTAGTTTTTATTTTATTTAATAGTGATTTGAAGTATTGTAAACATGTACTTTCTAAATTGTTTTTAATTATAATTTTCTAATATTTCAGACGTGGTCACACGATCAGCGGCGCCTCTCCTCTTGGCCGTGTTCACACAGTGTGTTGGCGCACTTTGCTGCGTCCTCGGCCATTGTGTCAAGGGCAGACGGGTTTGCACCTTTGTGGCGGGCGTCATGTTTATCATCTCTGGTAAGCATAATTTTATTATTTACTGTTCCACGCGGTTTCGTGCGCGTTAAATTCGAATTTCATCATCATTTGTAGGGGGATAAAAAGGTCTATAATCCCGTAAATCTCCCATCTCCCCAAAAATCCAGTCGATTGGTTGCGTAAGGGTGTGAAGGAAGAACAAACAAACAAACACACTTCCGCTATTAATTAGGATTTTATGTACTAGACATTTTTACACATCATCTAACCCCAAAGAAAGCAGAACTGGGGGTGTAGTCTCGACATCGACATAGCGATCGTAAAGTACCAATCGCTAACTGTTCACAAACACATTTGCTTGATATACCGATGTTTTTGCTAAATGCAAATCTGCAAACACAAAAAAGTGCAAAATCGTAAATTGAGACGTCGCAAACTTATCAAAAAACCGCAATCATAGAGCGGATCAATGAAGTTCGAACGCATTATTATTGTTAACTACCCGCAATTTAAGTAAAATTTATACTTATAATAAAACTGTAACAGGTCCAATTCTGTACATTGAAGATATTTTGAAAATTTTTTTTGGAGGGCACTCTATTGTCGGTACTGATGCCAAAAATTTTTTTTTTCCATCATGTCTGTCTGTCTGTATCTTGGCCGCGCATAGCTCCGAAACTACTCAACGTATTGAAATTAAAATTGGCAGGATTTGAGTTCATACTACGAGGAAGGACATAGAATGCTTTTTATTCCGGATTTCAACAAGGTTCCTTTGGGAGAGGGGATGAAAGTAAAATTTGTTGGCGGCGCATAGCGCCGGAACTACTGAATGTATTCAAATGAAACTTGGCAAAATTTGAGATCATACTATGATAAAGCATATAGCATACTTTGTATCCCAGATTTCAATAGGGTTTCCTTGGGAGAGGGGATTAAAGTAAAAAATTTTAGCTGCGCGTAGCGTCGAAACGAATAAATGTATTCAAATGAAACTTGGGCGGATTTGAGTTCATACTATGAGAAAGGACATAGGATAATTTATATCCCGGATTTCAATAGGGTTCCCTTGGGAGAGGGGATGAAAGTATAATTTCTTGGCTGCACATAGCGCCGAAACTACTGAAGGTATTCAAATAAAACTTAGCAAGATTTAAGTTCATATTACGAAAAAGGGCATAAAATACTTTTTCATCCCGGATTTTAATAGGGTCCTCAGCCATACGTTAAGGCCAGGCAGACTTGCACTTCCTGGTATATATATACTATATAATATATACCACGAAGGTAAATATATACCTGTATATAAAAACGAATCACTATTTCTCTTGGTCCAGCTATAACTTGAGAACGGCTTTACCAATTTCATTTATCTTTTTTTAAATTTTTTCTATTATTTCGTAGAAAATTCTAACATTAAAAAAAATTAAGAAAATTGCGCAGAAATTTAGAAAGTTTAAGAAAACTTAATGGCTATCTTTATTATAAACTTTTTTAATGTAACCTTAGCCCAACAGCTTTAATACTCTTTGCTAAGCACGTTTGAAATAATGTCTGTCAGTTGTTTGAATTGAATGACAGAACAACGTCTGTCGGGTCAGATAGTAGAATTAATGTTATTTATCAAGCGAAGTTGCTCTTGGTGACCACCAAACTTTCCCATTTATTTCTAAACTATACAAAACACCTATACAAAACAGAGGCATTAAAAACAACATTCGACTATCACAATTTGCCCAACCGGTTTAGAAGACCAGCGTTGGTTGCTAGTTAGCTATATAGTCAACCAAAACATGATGAGGCAGAGCTATTTTGTTACTGGACTTACACTTGAAATATGTTTTTTCTTAGTCTAAGTTTAGTATGTATTCGGTGTAAGTCTTATAAACAAATCATAACCCTCGTCCTTCGCTAGTAGGGTAAAAATATAGTGTATTCTATTTTCGTAAATTCTTCTGTTTAACGTAATAAGCTAAAATATGTAGGTGGCGGCACTAGTATGTATGACCCGGGGTTGAGTCTTCCTTCACCACGCCCTAACTAAGCAACCAATCGTCTTGACTTTTGGCATAGAGTTAGTTGAAAGGATGGAGAGTAACATATGCTACTTTTTGTCCTGGGAAAACATCAAATTCCCCTGGAAGATTTACGGCTTATACTGTTTACGAATTTTAGCGCGTGAAACCACGGAGAACAGCAAGTACTAAATAAAATAGAACTTTTAAATTAGTCTTCAGTTATACTAGGCAAAATCCGATACCTGTGACGTACGTTACTGTGACTTCAAAATATCTGTGACAAATACCTGTGATAAAATACTAGCTAGTATTTCTATCAATCACGTACAAATTCATTGTTTTACTGATTGAATAATATATTTATAGTAGCGATGACTAACCCCCGAATACTCAAACGAATCTCAGATTTAAGCACGACTCAAGTGACGATTTTTTGACAGATTTTCATTGAAACTGTCAAAATATCGCGACATAAGACGTGCTTACATCTGAGTTGCGTTTGAGTATTCGGCCGTAAGTAGCAGTAGCATGTTGATTAACCGACTAAATTTAAACGGTATTTTTTTCAACAACTTTGTTACATTGCGGTATATATTTCAAATTTCCAAGTATAAAATACTAGGTGTGTCTCATTCTGACTAAGTGATATTATCAAAGAGAGAATATAGAAGCGATATTACCTAGCTGAAGTGATTTATCGCGTAGATATCTAATAAAATAACAACGATATAATATCGTGCACTCGTGACACTGGCACTACCTGTGTAACAGTCACAGATATATTTTGTTTCTGTCACTGTGATATACCGCCAATTTTCTATATCTGTGACTTTTATCAGTGACGATAAATACGCTTCAACCCTATTTTAAATACTATCAAAATTTCACACAATACCTAGATATTATCTCTGATCTGCTTACAATTACATTCCTATGTAATTAGTTTGTCTTATGTTTATTTAGTATTTTAGGTACACATTGGTGCGATGATTTCCCACGAAATGTATGAGATAGTTTTTACCGATTTCTGAGATTTTTAGTACTCTTACCTCAGTTGCTCTCATAAAAGTTTTTGATCTCATTAGGAAACAAAATCGATTGACATAAAAAAATATTCGTGTATAATGTCAATTTTCTTGCTAACTTCTATCCCTCTCCAAAAATTATGGATGGTCTCTTAAGACCATTTTCCGGTAGATTCACCGGTTAAGGTCATCACTTCCCCGTCCAAAAAATCCGCCCTTTATATGCCTAAATACGGTTTTTCGAACGCTAATTAGTATAATGTAGAGTTTTACGATTGATGAGTTTGACCGCGGCGGTCTCGACTTAGAACAGATCCCACTAACACGATCCGTGGATACCGCAGGATCCGACTAAGAGAATCTATTCATATATAAATAATATAAATATGGCTGGACAATTCACACAGCATCATCTAGCCCGATATTTGCAGACTGCACAAATATTTGTCTTGGGAATCGAATCCGCAACCTTCTGCATCGCAGCAGCCGTAAAAATGCATGCAATGCGTTAATCAGCATATATATATCTCAGCAGCTTCCTTCTGTGTGTTTTTTGAAACATTACTGTGATCACCATCTTTCTGATAAGCGTGGTGATTATGGTAAAGCCTGGAATAAATTGATAAGACCGCCCATTGTATTTGTTCATGTTATGTCTATGTTTTTTATTTAACTTTGTGGTGTAAAATAAAGAGTTTTGTATTGTATTGTAAAACCCCTTGTAGCTAGGCACGTTCAGTCGACGAAGACTTTTGAAACTATCATGGTTATTCATAACACTAAAGTTAATAACGGAATATTTACCGCCTTGGGACAAATGTTTGTCTCGGGTGTTATGGGTATTTTCTATGTATAGTAAAAAGTATCTATCTATGTAATATATTGTATTATGTATAAATCTCACCTAGTACCCATAAGCATAACACAAGCTCTGATTAGCTTGGGGCTAATTGATGTCGTGTGGATTGTCCAACATTTTTTTATTTATCATAATTTGCGTTCTACCATATTTCGGCAGCTCAGATCTTCAATAGTCCTTACTATAAAAAAGTTAGTTACGTAGTTAAATTTTGTAGGCTTTGTTCTTAATTTGGCATAAAATCATCATCATCATCATTCCTCTGGTAGGTTCCCTTAGTCGGCTCTTACGACATCCACGGGTTGATTTGGAGGGGTCGATATTCGTACGCCGCGGCCCCACGGTCCCATGGCATAAAATGTGATTTTTTTATAATTTTCTATTAATTCGTTGCTATAATGACTATAATATAATTTATCTTCAATTGCAGGTCTCATCATGCTGACCGGTATCGTAATGTACATATCTGTGTTCAAATCGCAACTGGGCCACAAACTTCGCTACATGATAGTCTTCGATACGCCGAGGATGTCTTACAGCTACGGATATTCTTTCGGCCTCTACCTCGGCGGGTTTCTAGCCTGTGAGCTCGCAGGCACCTCGGCCATATTCCTTTTCCTACAATGGTACCAAAAAGACTGGATAACACAACTTGCCGAGAAAGCGAAGTCAGATTGCCGCGTGTGGGATAGAGAATATGCCTTCTCAGACTTCAGAGAGAGAGATTCGACCTTACTTGAAAGACGAATGATGAAAAGAGACACGTATCCACCGACAGGTTCATCTGCAGCCACGCCTAGAGAGCGACGGCGCTTTATATTCGACGGCGATGAAATGCCTCACTGTTCTATACACAACAAAAATAGAAGAATTAACCTTAGCTCGGCTTCGTTGAAGGATCTCTCATCGTCAACGCTGTACGGTTTCCCGGCGGCGCCGCGGCCAACCGCTTGCGAGAACTACTTTGATGAGTTCAAAGAAGTGCCACAAAGTGCCAATACTCTGAGTGGGTTAAGGAGCGCATCGATATTCCAGTCACAAGTATCGGTTGCTAGTGGGAGATTCTTGGATACTTCCGCAGTGGAACCGCCACCGTCTAGAGAGGAAGAGTTGGTAACGTTTGGGGTGGGGACGAGGGCAGCGATCCACGCGGAACAAGCTCGCCATGACAGGGCTGTGGGCACAGACCCTTATCGCAAGACTACACCTGTCTGATCCTAACTCCTGGGCACACCTGCCTCCGTTAAAAGCATATCTACAAGTGATAAATGACGCTGTGAATTCACGTGCTGTGTGTGTACTTACTTAAACTATTTATACCTAATCACGTAGACCGTTAAAAGAGTGTCTTTCGAATTTATGAAAGTACTTTGACCTTGTGTTATGAAGTTTTAAATTGTTACTTATTCCTATAATAAACACTGCCATTTGTCTATTTTTTATATTATGATGACATTAAACTTAGAATTAATTTGACAGGTAGAGAGCTAGGATCAAGCAGCTTACGTTCCTATGGTAGAGACATACAGATTTTATTAATGCTGCTAAAAAACCAGTATTTGCAAAAAAAACAGATTTTTTTTTATTGACTTGAAATTCCTTAATATGTATATACATATTAAATACTTCGTAGTTCCATTCTCCTCTGCTATATTCGCGAACGACAAAACTCAAAAGTACCTATCTGGAAAAAAAATTGTGCGTGCAACACTATAAATCCAGTCATTACGTTTAGAGATACAAGGGCCTGAGCTATGTATACCTATGCTATGTATAGCTATGTACAATATTTGCGATGGGAGGGAGAGACCTTCTATATATAAGGAATTTCAACTCCAGTAATCAGGACAGAATCTCACTCAGGTGAGTTCATTTAATCCTGTAATTATTTGTGTTGAAATTTCTTATATATTTTTAGTCTGTAGATGTTCGATTTGAAAATAAGCCCCCTACTTAATTTTACACCGAGAGATATTGAGTTTGTTTAGGAACGACTGAAAACGAATTGTCTCGAGAAAACCAAGATATTTATGTTTCTGCACTCAAACAGACTTAAATTTAAACTTCAAAACACCTTTGTGCTAAATTATTAGATACTTATAATATTTTCATAGACATACAATTAATAGATTCAGGCGTTACTTTGCGGAAATCCATTGCTTAAGATGAAGATTAATAATAAAACAAATATTTTGGGGTTTATGACATGTGAAATGTATTAAGAAAAAATGTACTTTTTGGGCGGTAGGCGCGAAAAAATAATCACCATTTGTTTTTGCTACATACTTTATAAAATAATTAAAAGTACTTACTGGTTGAATACTTACACTATTTATGATTTAAACTAACTATTTGTGCACCCTACCTGCCACTGTTTTCACCATCCATTGTTTTCATTCCAATCGACAACCTAAAAACAAAGTTAAACTAATAAACTGCACTGCACTTCATAACCTCCAATCTCACAGTTGGCGAATACTGAGGGTATGGGTTTAGGCATAAAGTGAGACAGTAGGAAATCGGAAGGGCAGCCGACACATAACTTTAAGTACGGAGCGCTGTGCTCTTTCCAGAGTGATCATATGTGTCTTTGCAGATCCTCCCTAGACTGTGATGCAATAGCCCAGAATTGATTCGTACAGTGCGGTGTACACGAGCTTTAAAGTGTCTAGGTCAGACCCGTGCCGGAGCAGTTTCATGATGTGTATCATTTCACGAACTCTCCCAGAAAGTGTATAGATGTCTTGAATGACAGCTTCTCATCCAGTATAACACCTAATACAACACACAATAGCAAAGAGAGACTGACCGTTCAATGAAGGGACAAGAGCAGCCAGTAGTATTATGAACGTTAGTATTCATGAAACCACAATTATTTATACGTAAGGTGTTCAGGTTAGAAGGAGCAGACACTATGGTTTTATGAAAACACAGAAATTTAGTTTTGCTGGCATTTAAGGTAAGGAGGTTGGCATCTAACCACGCCGAGGCACGTGATAGGAAGTGCCCTCCTCAGCGCGATAGGAAGCTTCCTCCCATGTGTTTCCAAAGAATAGGATTGCCATATCGTCAGCATAGCATTCAATTTGAGTGTCAATTGAGCCATTAAAAAGTGCGATTAGGTCATTTAATTAAATTGTGAATAGAGTAGGGCCCAGAATACTGCCCTGCGGTACACCGAAGCTGATATTCAGAGCATCGCCCTCTTGGCCAGCGATAAATACACGTTGCGCTCTGTCTGATAGGTAGCTGTGAAACATTTCGTGTGAACAAATTCGAGGGCGACACCCCTAATGCCATGGCATTCCAGCTTCCATAGAATTTTTTTTCTGTAGAAAGCAACCCTTTTTATTTAAGTTTGTCATTTATTTTACAACTATTACTAGCAAATAAAAAATGTTTCCTTGAACAATTGCAATTTTATATGCTACAAAGTAGGTTTTATCCATATTTCTAATACACTCCATCAATATCTATGTAAGTTAACATAGCTGTTGATTTTCCAATAAATTAAACAAATGGTAGTAAACTATTGTAACAGTGAATTATTTATTATTATAAAATTCTGGAAGTTCAATACTATTATAACAAGTTTTCAAGTGGTCCGAATATTACTACCTACCTACTTTATAAGATCATCATGGAGATGTTTGAGTTGGCTAAACTGGCTTAATTGTAATGCCTTTGGCATTATTTGTATTATTAAATATTTTAATTCTTCTAATCTAGGTATCAAAATAGCATCTAAAAAAGTTTATCTAAGAAAATGCTAGGCAGACTAAAATTATTTTTGTAAACAACAATGCATAACAGTTTAGCAATAAAGTAACAGCAAACCCTTTCTTACACCTTATATTAGAATGCAGAAACCATGGTTATCTCTTTATTAAAATTATTATATAGATTTTCAAAGAGGAGAGTAGGTGCACTATGGGCCGCGGCATAGAATACCGACCCCTCTAACTCAACCCGTGGACCAGAGGGAGGGCAGCAGCTTCCTACTGTGTACTACCAATACCTTACTGCGATCACCAATCCGCCTGCCAAGCGTGGTGAATATGGCAACCCCCCCCCCCCCCAATATGATGGCAACAATTACAAAACGGGCCCCAGTCCCCAGCGGCTTCACTATTCTTGGTCACGGTAGCGGCTATGGTAACGGCGGGGCAGGGGGTGCTAGGAATCTCCAGCAGAGATTGAGCAACCAATCCCAATACCGACGATCCTTGCACCTGGTAGCATACAACGCACGAACATTGAGGACCGACGAGAAGGTAATCGAGCTGGAAGAAGCGGTAGACAAGTTACGGTGGGACATTATATAGTCCGAAGAGAGACCCTTAATTCCGGCAACTTGTTCTACTACCGGGAGGGCGACCAGCTGTCCCAACACGGTATCGGTTTTCTCGTCCAAAGTCCCTCGTCAACAACATTGTAAAGATCGAGAGCGTCTCGAACAGGGTGGAGTACCTTATACTCAGAATCACGAACCGGTATTCGCTGAACGTCATACAGGTATACGCCCCGCACTCGGCACGCCCTGACGATGAAGTGGAGATCATGTATGACGACATCTCCAAGGTCATGCATGCCTCGAAAACACACTACACTGTTGTGATGGGGGACTTCAACGCGCGGTTAAGCGCAAAGAGCGGTAACGAACTGAGAGTGGGCCAGTTTGGATTTGGACAGCGAAACCAAAGGGGTCAGTGACTGGCCGACTTCATGGAAAAGGAGGGACTCTTTGCGATGAACTCCTTTTTCGAGAAGCGGCCGTCCAGAAAATGGACCTGGCTGCACCCCGGCGGCTATAAGCATGAGATAGACTTTATCATGACGACCCACAGGCACATATTCAATGACGTCTCTGTGATCAACAGGGTTAAAACCGGCAGCGATCACCGTATGGTAAGAGCGTCATTGAATATCAATGTAAAGCTAGAAAGGTATCGTCTGATAAGGTCGACTCTACGCCCAAACCTTGTCCAGATACAAAATCTCGAGAGCTTTCAGTTGGAGCTACAGAACCACTTTGAATGCCTCGCGGAATGCGCAACAGTGGACGAACTAAATAACGGGCTGGTGGAAACTGTCTGTGCGGTCGGGTTGGACTTTTTTAGGACCCCCCGCAGAAATAAAACACAGAGACTCTCAGGTCACACTCTGCAGTTAATGGCAGAGAGGAGCGAAATGAGACTGCAATCTCCGGCAGACATGTCGACATACAGTGCGCTCAACAAACAGATCTCGAAGTCTGTGCGACACGATTTGCGCTCATTCAATACCAATTGTATTGTGAGCGCAATTGAGCGGAACAAGGGCTCCAAAGTGTTCGCAAGAGATCTGTCGCTTGGGCAGAGCCAGTTGACGAAGCTGAAGACCGATAGCGGCAGTATCATTTCCACCAAGCCTGAGATCTTGAGAGAGCTTGAAAAGTTTTATGGACAGCTGTACACCTCATCACAATGCCCTGCAAATAGCACGGCAGGCGATGCAAGAGCCCGTTTAACCCGACACTATACCAAAGATATCCCGGACGTCAGCCTTTACGAGAAAAGGACGGCTCTCAAACAGCTTAAAAACAACAAGCCATCCGGGGATGGCGGAATAACGACAGAGCTTCTGAAAGCGGGTGGATCACCAGTACTTAAAGTCCTTCAGAGGCTATTCAACTCCGTCATTCTCGAGGGACAAACGCCAGAGGCGTGGAACAGAAGTGTACTGTTACATAAGAAGGGTGACAAAGCCCTTCTAAAGAACTATAGGCCCATCTCACTGCTGAGCCACGTCTATAAGCTGTTTTCGAGAGTAATCACCAACCGTCTCGCTCGAAGGTTTGATGACTTCCAGCTGCCCGAACAAGCCGGGTTCCGAAAAGGCTTTAGTGCCGTAGACCACATACATACGCTCCGGCAGATTATACAGAAAACAGAAAAGTATAATCGGCCGTCATGTCTAGCGTTTGTGAACTACGAGAAAGCCATTGATTCAGTCGAAACCTGGGCAGTCCTGCAGTCTCTCCAGCGGTGCCAAATCGACTACCGGTATATCCAAGGGTTGAAGTGTTTGTACAGCAAGGCCACTATGTCAATTCGTCTCCAGGACCAAAGCACAAATCCGATTCCACTGCAAAAAGGGGTGAGACAGGGAGACGTCATTTCTCCGAAACTGTTCACCTCTGCATTGGAGGATATTTTTAAGCTTGTGGACTGGGACGGATATGGCATCAATATCAATGGCGATTACATCACTCACGTTCGGTTTGCCGACGATATAGTCATTATGGCAGAATCGCTGAAAGACCTTAGCAGGATGCTCAGAGACCTCAACACCGTTTCCCGACAAGTGGGTCTTAAAATTAACATGGTTAAGACAAATATCATGTGTAATGCTCATGTCGCACCCTTACCGGTCTATGTGGGGAACGATGTTATCGAAGTTGTTGATCATTATGGCTACCTAGGCCAAATGGTCCAACTAGGTAAATCCAACTTCGATAAAGAGGTCAGTCGACGAATCCAACTCAGATGGGCAGCGTTCGGGAAACTTCGCAATATCTTCTCGTTACAGATACCGCAGAGCCTGAAACGAAAGTCTTTAACCAATGTGTGTTACCAGTGATGACTTAAGGGTCCGAGACGTGGTCGCTCACTATAGGCCTTGTGAATAAGCTTGAAGTCACCCAGCGAGCTATGCATAGAGCTATGCTCGGAATTTCTCTGCGCGATAGGGTCCGGAATACGGAAATTCGTAAAAGAACCAAAGTTACCGACTCTCAGAATTAGCAGGCTGAAGTGGCGATGGGCAGGCCATATAGCTCGTAGAACCGATAACCTTTGGGGAGTAAAGGTTCTCGAGTGGCGACCGCGATACAATGCGAAACGGAGTGTGGGAAGACCTCCCACTCGATGGACCGACGACAATGTAGCGGTCGCAGGGAGTCGTTGGATGGAGGTGGCTCAGGACCGCTATTAGTGGCGTCGTTTGGGGGAGGCCTATGTACAGCAGTGGACGTGTACGGGCTGATGATGATGAGGTGCATTATCCATTAATGGTAACTTTCTAGACATCGATCAACCAATACACGACCAACAAACACGGAACGGAATATCCGAGAGGGCACTTCACAATCGTATTTATTTACAACTAGCTGACCCGTGCCCACTTCGTTGGGCGGTAAACATTTTTAGTTGTTAATATATATATATAGCATATAACACTCACAAATAACGTGGTTTTCAATAGGTAAAAGAATTTTTGAAATCGGCTCAGTAGATTTAGAGACCTCCAACCTCACAAACCTTACTTATTTTTATTAATGTAGTATAGTATAGATTTACATATACCTAGATTATATTAACTGGGCGTCACACAGCTCCACATTTACCTAGGTATATTATGCGCTTCAAAAGCTTTTGAAAGTACCTACTGGAGAATAGGGCACTACACATCTATTGTCCAGTTCTAAAACTGGAAGTCTCCACAATTTCTATCTTGATTCATGGCGTCTCGTAGATCTACATAATTCTCAGCACGCAGTCTTCTCTCATTTCTGCTGTTCTGATGTGTGACCTGTCCACCAGAAAACGGTTGAACAAACTTCGAAACCTTTGCAGGTGAGCAATGTGACCTTCTCTTATTGGTAAAATGTATCTCGGCATAGAACTGCATTGCGGAAACTTTTTTAATGTCCAGTCTCGTCAATTTTCGGATTCACATGTCGAATATTAAAGTTGTATCTGTCTTCGCCACGACAGTAGGTGTATAAACGAGTAGAGACTGAAGAGCATCAAATGCCTGGTGCGTATCGCTAATGCATTGCAAGCGGCCATCCCGGGTATGCAGCACAACGTCCCGCCCGTCACAGTGCTGATCTACCAGGACGACGGCAACATACAGACGGTAGTGAGGGCTTTGTACCAACCAGATGCTGTCCAGTAGGTTGTTTATCGGCACTAATAACAATTTTGTTATCATTTTGTTGGCTTTGAGGTATGGACTCGTATTTTATGTCCTTCCTCGTAGTATGAACTCAAATATTGCTAAATATCATTCGAATCCATTCAGTAGTTTTTGCGCTATTTTACTTCCATCCTCTCACCCTTCTGAATTCCGGGATAAAAAGAATTCAGGCCCTTTCGTGTAATATGAACTTAAATTATGGTATAAGTTTCATTTGAATACCTTCAGTAGCTTCGGCGCTTTGCGCAGCTAAGAAATTTTACTTTCATCTCCTCTCCCAAGGGACCCCTTTTGAAATCCGGAATAAAAAGTATCCTATGTCCTTCTTCATAGTATGAACTCAAATCCTGCCAAGTTTCATTTGAATATATTTAGTAGTTTCAGCGCTAAACGCATCCAAAAAGTTTTACTTTCATCCCCTCTCCCAAGGGAACCCTATTGAAATCCCGGATGAAAGTATCCTATGTCCTTTCAAGTGGTATGATCTCAAATCTTGCCAAGTTTCATTTGAATACATTAAGTAGTTTCGGCGCTACGCACAGCCAAAAAATTTTACTTTCATCCCCTCTCCCAAGGGAACCCTATTGAAATAAGGAATGAAAAGTATCCTATGCCCTTTCTTGTAATATGAACTTAAATAATGTTTATTGTTATTTGAATACCTTCAGTAGTTTCGGCGCTATGCGCAGCCATGAAATCAAATATCAAATATCAAAGTGCTTTATTTCCTTTAGACCTTACAGGACACTTGGACACGTCACAAAATTAAAATTACATAAGTAAAACAGGGAAATAAAGTGAGCACTTTGATTTTTTGTTCACTTCAATCTTTTTAAGGTAAAGTAAAGAAGCGAACAAGAAACCTTTACCTTGTTAGGTTGTTAGTTTTCGAGTTGGAGCAAAAGTCGTCCCATGCTTTTTTATCCTCTAGATAATCTGATATTTTGTAATAAGCCTTTTTACAAAGGATATGTTTGATAGTTTGTTTGAATTTATTTATTGATAATTTTTGCAACTCACTCGGAGTTTTGTTGTAGAAAGATACACTAATCTTGTGAAACTTAAAAGATACACTAATCTTGTGCAGCCGAGTTTTGGGGAAAGCGAGTTTGTTCTTATTTCTAGTATTTACATTATGTATGTCGCAATTTTTAGGGAATCGATCGATATTTCTATGAGTGTACAATAAGTTTTCATAAATATATTGACATGGTACAGTCATTATATTTATTTCTTTGAATTTATCACGCAGGGATTCTCTTGGACCCATGTTATAGATAGCACGAACAGCCCTCTTTTGCAGCACAAATACGGTATTAATATCTGCAGCGTTCCCCCACAGTAATATGCCATAAGACATAATACTATGGAAGTAGCTGAAATAGACAAGTCTAGAAGTATCAACGTCTGCAAGATGACGGATTTTTTTGACTGCATATGCTGCAGAACTAAGTCTCTTCGATAGTTTATCTATGTGTGGGCCCCATTGAAGTTTACTGTCTAAAGTTTTTCCTAAGAATACGGTACTGTCTACAATGTCTAAAGTTTCTCCTTTTACGTTTATATCAGCCTTTACTTGTTTTACATTTGGTAGAATAAATCTAATACATTTAGTTTTGTTTATTACTTTCCTCCCCTCTCCCAAAGGAACCCTATTGAAATACGGAATGAAAAGTATCCTATGCCCTTTCTTGTAATATGAACTTAAATAATGTTAAGTTTCATTTGAATACCTTCAGTAGTTTCGGCGATATGCGCAGCCAAGAAATATTACTTTGGGATAAAAAGTATTCTATGCCCTTTCTCGTTGTATGAACTCAAATCCTGCTAAGTTTCATTTCAATATGTTCAGTAGTTTCGGAGCCATGCGCGGCTAAGATACAGAAAGACAGACAGACATGATGGGAAAAAAAATCATTTTTGGCAACAGTAACATAATAGAGTGACGTCCAAAAAACATTTCAAAATATCTTCAATGTATAGAAACCCGAAACCCATAAAGCGATTCAATTCCTCGGCCAGCAATTGAAAGAAACAGATAACAAATTAACATTGAGAATAGAATCGGTAGATGAAAAATTTACGACAGCTTCATGGATCAGCCTGAGGAACTACAAATAAATCAAGAGTCATATGACTGTCCAGTACTATACAGATCGTAAGACGTCGGTCCACGCCTGTTTTCTTGACCTATCCAAAGCCTTTGACTTAGTGTCATATGACGTACTTTGGAGAACTTTGGAGACAGGGGTGTGTCGGCGGAATTACTTAATATGTTTAGGTATTGGTATGCAAACCAAACCAATTTTGTGAAGTGGGCGACTCACTATCAGGGACGTATGTGTTGGAGAGCGGGGTAAGACAAGGAGGGTTGATGTCACCCTGCTCTTCAACATATACGTTGATGATCTCATTGTGAGGCTGAGCAGCATGCGTGTCGGGTGTCGGATAGATGGCGTAAGCATTAATAATATTAGCTAAGCAGTCGAAATGGTGCTGCTCTGCCCCACGGCGGGTGGCCTACAGGAAATGCTGGGAGTCTGTGAGCAATGCGCTGTTGACCATGGGCTGGCATATAATGCCAAAAAATAGAGTACATGGTGTTTGAGGTTGCCGGCAATGGTCCAGATAAGAACACCTATAATATTACCCTTAATGGAATTAACATAAAGAGAGTGAATAAATATAGATATCTTGGAGATATCATTGCCGACAGCCTCAAAGACGATGCCGACATTGAAAGGGAGCGTAAGGCGCTGGCAGTTAGAGGTAATATGCTGGCCCGCAGGTTTTCCCGGTTCCCGGTACAGAGCAAGTAAAAGTAACTTTTTTAAAGGCTACTGCCAAAACATGTACATTGGAAGCTTGTGGGTTAGACATACCAAAGGCTCACTAGCGACCCTACGTGAATACAATAATATGTTCAGGATTATGTTGGGGCTGCCTTGCTTCTGCAGTGCATCGGGGATGTTTGCAGAGTATCGAACGGATGGCTTCGAAGCTATCATCCGCAAAAAAACTGCATTCCTGATTCGCAGAGTGCTGGACAGCGACAACAGCATCCTGAAAACCATAGCGGACAGGTTTTCATCGCCGCTGTGGGAATGCCTGGTTCGCAGAGTGATCCCGGTAAACGTGTCTTTACTATGATGATGATCGCTTTGGGAACGGGGCATGCGTTTATACATAAAAATATTTAAATTGTTATTTAATATTTTTAAGGTTGTACTAACGTCTGTTATATTTTTGTGTGCTTACTAACCCAATATGGATCTGTAGTTATCCGAAATAAAATAAATAGAATAATAAAATAAAGAGATTTTATTTATTTATTATAGGAAAAACACTTAGATTAATTAGAAAGAGAAATGAGAATTAAAAAATTAGTTTTTTTTGGCGTAGGCGAACAAGAGACTTTTAAACTTACGCGATCTGAAGTCATTATTATTAAATATTCACGGGTATTTATCGCATTTATTTACCTATTTTTTTCCCGACGTTTCAACAGGTTTACAATCTGTCGTAGTCACGGGATGACAAAAAATAGGTAAAGAACCCGTGAATATTTAATAATAAGAGATGACGTATTTTGAACGAGAAGACATATTTTTTAAAATAAAAAAAGAAGACTTGGAAGTTGATTGCTTTAAAAATGAGACTCAACATGTAAAAAGAAATGGGAAAACAGAGTGACAAAACAAGACCTTTAACGGTTACACTAGGACCTACGGGAAAAACATACAATTACTTACCTAAGTACTAAAAATAAAAACAAATAAATTACTTCTGGTATTTATTTACATTAAGGAAGACTATCCCCAAAAATTCTGCAACGAAGGAAATATTACAAGATTAACTAAAAGAAGGAATAGAAGGAGGCTCCCATCATTATCAGACGCTGTTAACCGAGCAACGCTACTACCTCCAGCCCAGAGTTCCAGTGGCGTGAAAGAGCCTAGTCAAAAAACTTCTCATGTGCACGAAGTAGAGATCGTTCATGGTAACGACGACTTGACTACTACCTACCCTAACACTCAACAATGGACTGAAATAAAATATCGGAAAAATCTTGTCGGCATTGCGTAGTACTGCGGGTCCTACAACAACAACGTTGAAAGCGATTGAGCCGGTAAAGTATCTCCTCTTTGGAATATGGCATTCAGTGCTGATCATGTTCTCCAGTATCTTAAGAAACTGTGTCACAGTAAACTTACTAGAACTAGAAAAATTCTGTAATTAACTGTACTGGAGTTATGATGGGATATGCTTGATGTGATTCTTGTAAGGGAGAGCGATGAGGTGCAGGCGGCATACCATAGATGCAATAGCTGACACATTGTCAGCATTTAAAACGGGACACTCTTGACGCTAGATATTTTATAAATGTGTGATACTGGCATTTATATTTATACTAACAACCGTTCACATGTGCGCTCAGTCAAAGCAAAATCCTCTAGACAAGAGCGATTGCGCGTTGACGCGTGCTTTGATAGGTATCAATGTGACCTCAGTTTGCTCTTCAGATGAGCGCGCGCTTACATGGCGATTGTTCATACTTTTTTACCAAACTGAAGCGTAGTAACGAGTGCTCGCAACGTGCTTTGGTGCTCGTCATCTGAACTCTCATTAAATTTTATCGGGCGGTGACGCGCGTCAACGCGCGTTTCACATCGGAACTTAGCTTAAAGGCAATCGGCCTTGGTCTCTCCCAGAGAATTAGAGTCTGCCTACCAGCTGTCTACCTTTTTGCACCAACCCGGTATAAAACTACTGACGGCGATGATTTAAATTTGGAACTATTGTACGCGTTTGTTCCTTTTTTTGTCAAATTTACCTATAACTGAGACGTCAAACCGAGTTGTCAGTCAAGACCCCTGCAGAAAGCAATATTTTGAGAAGTCGTATAATAAAATAAATAAACGCTAGAAATATAACAATAAAATCACTGCATCATGTAAGTATTTCTAAATAAATATTTATTTACATTATATGTATTTTCCTACCTTTCATAATCAATGGCAGGTAGCGACAGTTTTTCCGGTTCCACAGTGACGTTTATTGTTCGACCATCCCATCAACCCATGCACCACCACCATGCGTCCACTGCTGGACAGGACATAGGCCTCCCCCATACGATGACGCCGCAAAAGATGTCCTAAACCGCGTCCATCCATCGACTCCCTTCGACCGCTACGAAGTCGTCGGTCCATCGAGTGAATGGTTTCCCACACTCCGTTTCGTATTGCATCGTGGCCGCCACTCGAGAACCTTTATTCCCAGCAGTTATCAGTTCTGCGAGCGATATGACCTGCCCACTGCCAGTTCAGCCTACTAATTCTTGACTTTGGTTCTTCTACGGATTTCCTTATTCCGGAACTTGTCACGTAGAGAAACACCAAGCATAGCTCTTTCCATACGCTGAGCGACTCTGAGCTTATGAACGAGGCCTAACTTGTTAGCGTAATTGTAACCACGTCTCGTATCCATAGGTCATCACTGGCACTGGTCAACACGGATTGATTGAAGGCTTTCGTCTTAAGCGCCTATAACTATTTATCTTTTACAATCCCTTATGGTGTTTCCTATTTGAAAAGTTTGTGTGAGAAGTTTGTATAAGAGAGAAGACATCAAGTGTAACATGTGTACGGTGGAAATAAATAAATACAAAAAAGTGCAAATACATAATATCTACAAAGATAATTTTACCCTGTAATGACAGCATTGAAATATTATAAGGCCAGGTTTTGAACAACCAATACCCGATTTGGCTTATCACTAACTATGGGAGCTGCGGTGGCGTGGCAACCTGCTTAGGTAGATAGATGGTACATTTTATTTGAAAAATACTTTCACTCAAGTGTATAGAAACTAAATGTAGCGTGGTGGACCATGAGCTTTTATATAACGGTATACGAAACTGATGCACCGTCATAAAGTACCGAAGTAAATATGCGGCTGAAAATGGAGCACGCAATCCGGAATCCGTAGAAAAAATTGATAAATCAGCCATAATAGTCCATTGCTGGACATAGCCTCTCGTAATGAGCGGCACAGCGTCGTCTTCAGCTTACCGTATCTAGTTAACTTCGATGAGTAGGTATTTATCACCGATCATATGTGGTGCCGGCTTTGAATTAGCACCACTCCAACTGTTCCCGTGGGTGTTTGTTATAAGATGCGACTAAAGGATAGTCACTGGGGGTGAGCAGCAGCGTCCCTTGCACAGATTCACCACTGAACTACGATCTTAACCATGTCCATTGTGTTGACATTACCCCCTAATAATTATATGACCCAATAAGGCAGTTATCAGCAGCGGACTGACTGGTAACAGCTGTTGATGTGATGATGCTGATGATTATAGGCTATTCATATTTGTCTTACGCCGGAAGGCCTGTAGGAAGTGGTAGGTAAACTAATATCTATTATATTAGTTTACCTACCACTTCCTACAGGCCTTCCAGCTGTTGATGTGATGATGCTGATGATTATAGGCTATTCATATTTGTCTTACGCCGGAAGGCCTGTAGGAAGTGGTAGGTAAACTAATATAATAGTATTTACTGGAACTCTAGACATTCTTATATTCAACCTAATAAAGTACCAGCGTAAGACCGAGTGAAGCAGTGGAAGCAATGGCGTTTTTTTATCCTCGATAGACCTTCTTTTGACCACAATCTCACCAGATAGAAAGTAACGATGTGGCCGACGGTGTAACACAAAAGGTCTAGAAGACCTAGGTATTCACTCTTGTGCGTTCGCTGGCCACATTTGATACAGAGTTGGTCTACCTGTGGTCTAGAGGTGCGTACCCATTTGTAACATTTCGCCAAACCAAACACCGTAACATGTTACGCGAACTTGTTATGGATAGTGTTGACGCCCGGATGGGTGGAGGTTTGCATCAAATCGAACTCCGGTAGTAGTACTGAAAATATTTGCTCAATTAATTCCACACAAACGATATTTAGCGAGACGCACCAGAGAACATAATCATAAAGCCTAGTGAACGTCAGCTGCGATTCCGTGTAAAATATTCAATCATTTCCTCCTAACTAGATACTTGTTTTTACGATGTCATCGTCCCATCGTTTTGCGGGCGGTTTATTGGGTACCAATTCATTATAGTTTTGGACCATCTTTCGTTTTTCATTCTCTGAATAAGCCTCGCCCATTTCCATTTTAGAGATAGAACTTTTTGTACTACCTCTTTTGCTTAAGTCTTTTTCTATGTTCCTAATTTGATCTCTTAGTTTAAGTCCCAGAAAACTTCTTTCTATCCCTCTTTGGCAGACCTTTAGTCGTTTGATGTTCTTTGCGGATAAAGACCATGTCTGGCCTGCGTAAGTGAGGCAAGGAAGTAGGCAGGTTTCCATGGCTTTGGTTTTGAGCTTAATTGGTAATTTGTTCTTGAACACTTCTTTCATGGCCCAGTATTTTTTTCATGAAAAAAGTTTTCAAGAACAAACTACCAATTAAACTCAAAACGCAAACTTGTATTCGTAACAAAAATAGCAGTGTGAGACCGAACCGAACATCCTTTGAAAAAGACCGACTGTGGATGGATCGGCCCGTAACCCGTAACATTTGGCAGTAACAAAATCAAACCACTGAAAACTCTGTCCACACTTGTAACTGGCAGTACGAACAATGTTCGGGCAAACTTTCATAGATTTATATTTTGTATGGGGTATGAGACGGATAACTGATCGTAACATTTATTCGCGTAACAAATTCCGTCCACACTATTGGTACAATTACGCGCTTTGTTACGGTTACGGTGTTGTGTTTTGCGAAATGTTACAAATAGGGACGTATAGGGGGTAACCTTTTCACAGCAGTTGGATTCATAAGACCTATTTAAATGATAATGTTTCTACTAAAATAATGTGGTTGGTGTACCCACTATTGAGCATTTTCATGGGAAAACTTAATTTCTTTTATGTGAATCCATTTTTTGACTGGGTGACGTGGGACTTTATTAAAAATTAACCTTTGTATACAGGGGATCAGCATAGTTTAATTTAATGGTGTAATTTTTTACAGAATCATGAGTAACTGGGATATTTTTGTAAGTACCTAGCTACTCGTACCTACCAACTAATAATTCATTTTAGTTCTCTATGATTAATAACAAGAGAATAGGGATGACGACAGTAACTAAAAATCACAAAAATTATGTATTTGCCGAATTTAAACCTGAGCCATAGATTACAAAACACATATTATATTTTATGTTTTGATCGAGATTAATTATTATTTTGATAATATAAAACTACAAAATACAGCAATCCGCCATGACACGTTGAACACTAATCAGAGAATACATAACTGACGTCATACCGTCACAATGTGTAATGTAAAGGCACAGAATAGCTGGTAAAGCTTTTCTTGAAAATATTGATCATTCTGTATCATCAGATGTTCGTGCATCTATGACGTCATAGACAGTTGCCACGAGTATTGTAGCGTTTTTGAGCGAAATTGAAAATGCATTTTTAAAAGCTGTATTTTTCCTTCGATTTCCATTTTTTTAGCAGAAATATGATTTATTTGGCATTCAGTGCATGTCTAAAAATATCACGGTGTAGTTTCTCAAAATCAGTCGTCATGCCTATTACTACTAGATTTTGATAATACCTATGAAATATTCTCCCTACCCACTGCTTTAATAATTGGTATCAAAAAGTACATAAAGTATGCAGGGTGAATTTTTGAGACGGGGCACCTTAACCGTTATAGTTACAGCAAAACGTTCCTAGTAGACTCAGATATTCTGAACTGCATTAACAGATTTTGGAAAAAATTTGCAATCAGCAAGAAAATGGTACTACTTAAAAAATACTATTTTATTTAATATTGGCTGTCGTTATAAATTAATTTATAATTTAACCTCTAATATACGTCACTTATTTAACGAGAATCTTTGGTTTTTCCAGCAGGTTCAAGCAGGGAACAGCAGGAGACGCTCCGGTCGGATTCGGGGATAAGATAAAAAATATCTTTAGAATGAACTACAGAGGAATTATCGGATTTTTTGTGCCTTTCTTTGCCCTGATCTGGCAAGGAGACAAATTAAACGTTAGTAGGTTTTACATTAATTTACAGTCTATATTAATCCACTGCTGGACATAGGGGACGGATCCCCTAATAAACGCCGTCTTCAGCATGCCGCACCCAGCATCTCTCGCAGGTTGTCATCCCAGCTGGGCATGGAGTTTCGATATAGGTATATAGCGATCGCATGGCAACCAGAATCGGTTGCAGTCTTACCGGTCACATTTTCACGATACTTTATTGCCGATTCACAAGAATCTAGATTCAAAAGAAAAGAAAACTAAATATTCCTAAATACATTAAGTAGATAGACACCTGAAAAGGTAAAATTCTTAGAATTGAAATTCATCCGATATAGGTAGTAATATCATAAAAAAAAAACGGCTAAAATTGGAAATTGGAAATTCAATGGATCCCGTTTTGTAACTGTTTGTCGCAATACAGATTTCGTTTTTTTTGTAAGATAGCTCCAATAAAGCATGGATGGAAAAACTGTATTCAATCATCAGAGTAATTCAACGTCTTAAATCTAAACTCAATGTTTGGTATTTAGATGAAGGAACCATAGGGGGAGACGTGGACACAGTTTTTGATGATCTGAAAACCATCACAGATGAATTTCGGCAAATAGGCTTAGAATAAAAATTTTAAAAATGCGAGCTTTTTATTTCGGTCACTTGTGTAGACAAAATCAATATCATTATAAATTCAATAATTTGGCTCCCAACATTACAGTTGTAGAAACATTTTCACCTCGTCACCTTGGTTCACCAATTCTGAGTTTTTTCAGTCATTTGTAGATGAGAAAATTCAAAATTTCAATAAAACTTCGGACAGACTTCTCAAAATTAATAACCATATGGCTTTTACAATTATTCGGCTTTGCTTGTTTGTACCTAAATTTACGTATTGTTTGAGATTTTGTCAACTGTGGAAACACAGCGAGCTCTTGGAAGCCTTAGATAACATAATAAAGAATACTTTAACATCGGTTTTGAATATCTGTTTGGATGACAAGGCATGGTCGCAGGGCCTCCCTGGCTGTCAAATTGGGAGGCTTAGGTATTCGCAAAATTCTGTCATCGTTATTTTCGTCTATAGTACTATTTCTTCGTCTATAGTACTATTTCTTTAGTGGATTTTTTTTTAAAGCCTTCTCTTTTTGTCTCACCTGGTAATTCATTCAAAATTTCGTTTTTAGACGAGGCACGAATGGCTTGGCATAGTGCTTGCCCTGATGCTGCTCCTCCAAAATCTCTTTTGTCCCAACGGCAATGGGACGGGCTTCTGTGTAAGTTGACACGAAATTGTTTGTTACAAACATGCAATACAGAATATACTGGAAATATTGTACATATATTGATCTGCTGTAGCATTACATGTTCATAGCCCCCATTTTGAGTAATTCTTTGATCAGTTTACTGATAATTTCTGCATTCATTAAATTAGCCTTTGGCTTAGAAGATTGCACTGGGCAATTTTGTGAACGTATTTTGTAGCCCTTTTACCATTCTAAAATGATAGGGTCCTGTGTAATTTTTTCCAAACATTTAATAAAGTGAGATAATCTACCTGCGGAGATTTGGCACGGCCCCTGTTTGCTGGGAACCTCTGGTTCTCTGAGGGCTTGTACGGTTGTTGAGGCCGTTGCTGATATGCCCCACGTCTGTGCTGATAATGTTGATGTCGGGCCATATTGAAGTTATTTTGTCTGATTTTTACTTGATCCACTAGCATTTGCCGTTTTATTAAAAGAGGTCGTTGGTGTCACTTGCGGTTTTGATTTTATGACCTGAAAAGCTCGTTTTAGAGCTGAGAAGGACTTTATCGACTCCTCTAAATGAGAAAATAAGTTTTAATTTCGAGTATTGCCTTTAAGGTTTTCTACTAGGTCCTTATCAAGATATGGGCTTATCATCTTCTTTCTCAATTCTGTGTAGGTGAAATGCGAGTTGCAAATTACACGACAGGCCTCACCAAGCTTTTTCATGTCATCTGCTTTACAAAAATATTTTCTTGAGAGTATGGCATAAGCAATATCCGCAGCTGATTTACCTAATGCTTGTTGACGATCCTGAATGGTCTTGTCATGGATCTTAACCCCTTGCAACAATACACCTTGAAGTTCTGGGTTGAGTTTGGGTGCCTCTAACAATTTGCAGTTTGCTGGAATTATAATTTCGGGTAATTTCTCCCTTTCTTCCTTAGTTAAGCCTTTGAGTAAAAGGTTTGACATATTAGAAGCCAGATTAGAATGAATATCTTCCCCATATTCTTCAATCTTGGGCACCTCGCCCAAAGCTTCTTTCAAAGGTTCCTCATCAAACTATTCTTCTATTTCTCTACCACCTCTTCTGGAATAATATATGGGTCCTCTGGTTGATCAATATCATGATCTGAAAGAATTTTTGGGTACAGTAAAGACCATCCATTCTAGCACCTGTTTCTCCTTCAAAAACAAAGGTTGCTATTTAGATCTTAGCTACTATCCCTTCCAACGGAAAGGTACAATTTGCACTGCAAACCTGTAAATAGAACTGAATTTCTTCTGAAGGAGTAGATTCCCAACCTAACTTTACCGGCGAGGCGCCCTCTGCGCCTGCCAAAAGTCCGGTAACGCTGTCATGGCCATCTGCGGTCAACAGCATTATAATGCTTTCGAAAAAAAAAATGAAGGAGTAGATCTGTAGCTAATGGCCCAAGGGAGGTTTTTTTTATGAAGGTCTCTGGGACTCCTTTCCACCGGAAAGGTACATTAAGCACCGCAAAACGTAATAAGAACTCAACTTCTGCTGGAGAAGAAGAGTAAAGCCCAGGCATTATGTATCAAAAAAACCACTCTCATCAGAATAAACCAACTATAGGTAGTGTGTTAGATCTGATGAAGCATAAGTGAAATCTTGTTAGTGGTTTGCTGAAAACTTCTTAAGAGCTGTAAAAAAGAGAACTATATAGAAATCATACCTTTACTGTCCAACCGACGCCTTTTATATTTCTCCAATTTTCTTTCCAACTTGTGCTTTTTTCTTCATATTTTCTTTTCGGCATTTTCTCTTATGTTTACACAACACAATATAATGTATTCAATAAAGAATAAATTACTTTCAGAACTTTTTACCAAAAATAAAAGTTTTTTACGAAATAAAATGGACGGTACGATAAAGCGCGAACGGACGAACGATATAATCTGTTGTGTTGCAGGTCAATGTTTTTTTTTCTGAGGGTTCAGCTTAAGACGCGCTTCTTATAGCAGGAATTAACAAGTACTACAATGAATAATAAGGAATTTACAACAAAAATAATTTAGCTTTATACCATAACAATAATATAGAATAATGGTCTTGATTACTACATTAAAACGTCTTTAAGTTGTAACGTTGCACGTACATGTCTATTTATTTCTATACCTCAGTTATTATTATAGTTGTATTATTTTTTCTGCAATATACGTACCTACCTAATTAGCTCCTTAATTTAATTAACCTACTACTATGTGGGCCGCTTAGCAACAGTTAACGTTTTTAACAACGACTGTACCGGTCCGACCGACGCTGCACTCTTTCACCGCGCTGATTGGTCATTGCAATTCTTTTTTCCGGATATACCATTCCAGCCGCTCGGCGCGGTTGCAGTTGCACGGCGCAAGGAGCCGAAATCACTTTGTCCGAGACGGAGGTGTGTCAAGTGCGTTCTCTAGCTACCTACGTTCGCTGAGTGTCTTCTTACATGCTTGCTCAATCTCCATATTAAATTCCCGTGATACCTCTTATCACGTATTTCGGAGTTTCCTTCTAAAATAAATAAATGTCGCTCTGCACCCCGATAGGGTTGTAGACGTTAAGTTATTTAAACCGCTCCGTATCAGAAGGTCTATCAAGGAAAATGACGTAGTTTGCAGAACGTCGGCACATTAAAACGTCTTTATGGTGGCAATGTCTTGAGCGGCAAAACGACTTACTAGTAAAACGTCCAAAATGTAAAATTGACACGATTATGAAGTACAGGTATCAACATTGTATATTTTGCTCTTTTCATAAAAGTACTTAGTATGGGGGGGAAATAATATTTTACACGTATGAGGTTTTAAGTACTACTTGAGATTGATACTCCTTTGTGATACTGGCTGGCCACTTCAAATTTTACAGTATGAACGAAATGTTGACATATTCATGACAACTGCGTCAAATATTAATCATTGGAGATTTCTTCTATGGGACGCTTGTGTTTTGCCTAAGAATGGAAGAAATTGATAATCCATTTATTTTCATAACAAGTCAAAAAGGAAAATTAGTACTTTTGCACGATGGATACCGATACAACCACAATGTTAATAATAAAAGCGGAACAAGCCTGTGGAGATGCGCTAAACGGGATGAATGTAGTGTTTCGGTCACATTAAATGCTAATAAAACTGAAATTATTAGAGGGGGGTATAGGACATTCGTGTAAAAAAAACCCAGATAAAAATGAAAATGACCGTATAATGGACATATGTAAAAAGGAAGCGTGCGAGAAGTTTACTCCAATTCCAAAAATTCTTGAAAAAAAGTTTCGTGATTCAAATCAAAGTTTCATACCGAGTTTCGAGTCAAAAAAAGATACTTTATATAGAACAAGGAGGAATTTCTTGAAAGTACAAAAGACAGAGTTTTCATGCGTCAATGAAGTTGAGATTCCAGGATTGCTGGCCAAAGATTTTCTAGTTTGTGTTGATGGCACAGAGAACGACACAATATTTCTGTTTTCCACTAAACTCTGTTCACGCATTGCGAAAAGAAGCAAAATGGCAGGACCTTAAAATTACACGCGCTTTATTTGATGGCCAAAGACGTAAAAAAAATGATATTATTTTTGATAAAAAATACAAGAGAGAAACCGATAAACTAAATAACCAGGAGACAACATACGTATTTTTACAGCGACTCTCTCATATAAAACGGATTATTTTTGGAGATTAATTTTGTTAATAAACATTTAAAATTATTTTCTGTTTTTGTTCTTGAGTATACCTAACGTTTTATATCGTTGACAATTTTATATTTTGGACGTTTTACTAGTAAGTCTTTTTGCCGCTCAAGACATTGCCACCATATAGACGTTTTAATATGCTGACGTTCTGCAAACTACGTCATTTTTCTTGATAGACCTTCTGATACGGAGCGATTTAAACTGGATAAAAACATATCTAGTTATTCATTTAACTTAGATACTATTTTAGTTATTTGAATATTTTGTTATGTCTACTTTGGGCTGGAAACAGTTCATGATCAATCCGCTAACTAAATAGATACTTGCCCACATTTCATCAAAGAATGCTTTCATTGGATACAGTGCATTTCATTACATTCCTCATTCTTGGCTTAATGCACTTAATTTACCAAACTTGCATTTACATTGTTCTATCCTCTCTGCTTTGTAACTCCGTTCTGATTTTGAACCACCTTTTCACCAACTACCTACTTTCTCGGCTTCTTCGCATAGGCACGTCAATACAGGGGGTTTACTATCAGCAGAAAGCGTTCAGAGCAAAATGTATACTGTGGACATTTATTCACAGGGTCCGATGCTAGGGTTTAATCCCTAAGGAGAAATTGTATTCAAGACCACGGTTAACACCTACCATCTTCAACGGTCGGTCATCACCTACCATATAACGACCCTCCCTATGAACATCGTGTGGATTTCGAAAGTACCAGGATAGCATAAGATACCAGAGTGGTTTCTTTCTAAGATGGGAGGATGGACAAGCAAATATTGCAATGAAATGCATTCGTCAAATCCAATGTTGGTCAAAACCTGTAATAATCATCGCAGAGTCCTACAATCGTCAGGTGGTGCTTTACTAACACAGTATTTCATAAGTATTTTAACGAAATATTTAGACTAGATGAAACTTCTGTCATAGTTATGGTATCCTGGTACTTCAGCCGAGCTAGAGGTAGAGTTAGCTCTAGCTAATTCTACCACTAGCTCGGCTTCTCGATCTCCGACTAGCAAGTTTTTAATCAAAGACAAATGTTAAAGTGCGAATTTAATTTTGGTACTTCACAAAAAAATCTATCTCGTATAACATAAATGTATCCTTACGAATAAAAAAAATATCTTGACGTAAGGTGCAATGCAAGCATGATGGCGGAAAATTCAAATTTTTATCAATATAAAATCACTCATGTTTAGGTAAATATAGGTAAGCAAAAAACGTAAATATGCCACTGCACAGCAAGGAACTTGACATAAACAAGGTGACAATTAACAATAAAACACTCAAATGTTCTTTATCTGTGATATTTCAAGTGGCCAGTTATTATTGTAAAGAGGATTACCTACCTACATCCTCGTGCATAAGAAATCTGAAAAAGTGGGAATTTTGGGAAGTCTATATTATATGAAGTGTGAGTTTAAGTTAATGAATGTTTTAAAAAGTACGTAAAATCAAGAAAGTGGGAATTTTGGGAATTGTGAATAAAAGTAATTAAGACTCATGTACCGAAAGGGTTTCTAGAAGCATTTGCCACATATTGTAGGTCCAGTATTTCGGCCTGAAAAGCCGTGGTAGCTGAGTTTAGTGGTTGGGCTCTTGAGAGTCCGATTACGGTACAAGAATAGCCACCGCAGCCATTCTTTGCCCCATTTGTGTAGATGTGATATGTGATGACGTCATGTGATGCGATCGTTTCAGCGTTCTCTTCGTGAGTTATTAGTAATATAATAACGCATGAAGAGAACACAGAACTTACTACGTAGATCTTACCGGTTAGTTAAGTAGAAGCTACTCTGTCAGTGCCCTTCACCACCACTGGAATTGCAGCAATGGCTTTACTTAGTATTCTGCAGAAGTTTGTTAGACCTGATTCGCCTTTTTACTGGTTTGTTGATTTTATTCTTAGAGACGCTGCTATTGCTTCTTATTGTATGTGGACGTGCAAGGGCGTTAGTCCTAAAACTATGTCCAATGCTGCTGATGGGATTGATTTCCTGCATCCGCAGATGAGTGTGCTTGCAAGCCAGACTTTGAACTTGCTGTAATTTATTTATAGTGGTGACTAAGTTTATTCTAGGCCACTATACTATGGCACCGTAGCTACGCTGCTATAGTATAGTATTTTTTTTAATTTGGTCTCGCCCGGTGCTAACCTTTGCGTAGGTTAGCACTGGGTGGACCGTGACTGTATACAGATAGGCACAGCTTTGGCTTTAGGCCCTAGTCCATGCCAACCATGCATGCTTGTATTGTCAAAAGACGTTTGTGTTTTTTGTTATAAAAAAAAAACAATTAAAATTGTATATTTTTTATGTCTATTCTTAGACATTAGGAATTTTCTGTCTATTCTTAGAAAACAAAAATTTTATGCGTGGAATAAAATTATTGTTCTAAATCATTTGACTGTTGGATGGACAAAAACAGAGTACCTATCTACTTTATCAAAATTTTACTTTCTTTATACAGTGACACATCAAAAACGGTACTGATCGGATTGATGACCCAGAAAGAATTCGGGCCCCTTTCCCAAAATCACGATCTTGTTTGACAGTCTAACGTAAGCAAGTAAAATTTGGAATCAATCAATACTTGATTACGATTTTCTGGAAAAAGTATTTTTGGCAGTAGGGCACGGCACGTATCGCCACTGAGGTGGCTATCCGAACTCTACCTTTGTGCCTACGTACTTAAGTTAAGAATATAATGACTTATGATTTCAGCATCCTAACACAATACAATGTATGTGGATATTCATGGGATGGTGCCTTTTATTACAACCGGTGCATTTGCCTGTAGCTGGGTTGATCCCTGTTTTTGTGTTACCATTTTGTGGGATTCTGAATAGCGTCGATATTTGCTTGGCCTATATTAACGTAAGTCTAATTTTATTTCACCACTTTCACACCTACTATAGATATTTTCATCTCATTCACTCGGAAACATTGCTTGTCTTTCACAAACAGATTTTAACCGGCTAAGTGCTAGACAGGCATAAAAATATAAGATTTCCAGATTTTTCTTGGTTGTGCTCTAAGAGTTACCTTCATAATGGAATTCAACATAATAGGAATTCAACTTAATGGGAATTCAGCTTTCGGGAAATCCAACTTAAGGTCAACATTATTTACGTGAATATCAGGTCAACATAAGTTCGACAAATTTTTTCTCAACAATTACTAAACATTTGGACAACAAAGTTATTTATGGGCTTTCGTTAGTTTTGTGATCAATTGAAATGACTTAAAAATATTTATTTATTTACTTGAGTAGGTGCCATCCAATTTACCATACTGCAGTACAGCCGTGGCTATAGGCTATATTTTTATACCTATTTATATATCATTTTTTACTGGCTATATTTTTAAAATAAACTAATTGTATATTTTTTTTATTTGCAGGAGTCCATTTGCCTGTTTTTATTGGGCACTATGATTAATATGTTGCTGAACAACTCTGGATTCGACCGACGTATAGTGCTGTGTTTAATACGCGCAGGTCCCAATAGTGCTTATAATACTAGGACGTAAGCTAAGTACCTATAATGTTCCTTACTAGTTATCTATGCTATGATAGGTTTAAATACGGTTCTAATTTCGAATCTAATACCATTCAAATAACAGCTTCATAAATAAGGTTTGATAACAGCGACCAGACCGGTACAAAACTCATTTCGCCAGGTTATGATTGTGTTTGCAACTGAATTTTTGTAGATAAAACGATAAACCGACTTCAAATTCCCTTACTTTTACACTTATTTTAATTTTTGCGGGTTAAGTACTAATCCTCTGGGTATAAAAAATTTAGGAACCCTTTTGGGCTCATTTTCTATAAAATAGTGTATTTATTCTTGCTCTAAGTCGGAGGCACCCACCCCATATACCTATAGGGTATCATTAGGAACAAAGGCCTCCGACTACCTAAATATCAAAAGAAAATGATAAGGACAATGGTGAACGCTTGTTTAAGACTTATGTAGTCGGGTTTTAATTTTTAACAATATTTTTTTGCGTAAGCACACCTTTATGCAATCAGTTGTTTTGGCATTGTCTTTGCCCAAGCATCTCACAACTCTCGCCTTTATAGTGTGGATGTCGTAAGATTCACACGGATATTATTATTAATACGAAAGTTGGATATTAACATATTTGGACGTTACTTACTTCTTCACACCAAATGTACTGAACCGATTGTGCTGAATTTTTATGTGTGGCTCTAAACCTGGATTTGGTTACTTTTTGTCCCATTAATCAGTTCCCATAGGATAGATAATACCTTTATACGTTTCCAAAAAACGCAAGCACAATCAAGTTTAGAAATAATGTAAAAATTTTGATAAAATTACCTGTCCCCCTTATGTCCAAAGTTTGCAGAGCAATACACCTGAAATGTACATATGTACAATTTGTCGATTTTCGTCAATAAAAATATAGTGAACTTTGTGAGCAGAACACTTAAATAAACCATCAAGTGCAAGTCGCTCGCGCATCAAGGATTCCATATAATTTATAACCTTGCTTCTTGCCAAATATCATGATTTTAGGTTTTGGTCCCTCACAAGAATAAAAAAGTTTTGTATTGTTTTTGCTTCTTGCGAATTTTGGAAGCATTATTTCTTGCGAAATTTCATGATTTTAGGTCACCGGGAAGTACCACACAGGTTTTCATCCCTTGCGACATTTTAAAGTATATTTTATGTGTATTAACTGCAAAGTGGTTTTCGTATTTTCTGTTTAGGTACTTGTGCTATAAAAACTTCATATTTGCCATATTTAATGATTCTAGGTCCATTGTGAGATTCTATAAACCGACCAAGTGTGAGTCGACTCACACATGAAGGGTTCCTTATCATACTTGCAAAAGTTACCACAGACACAAAGTCTAGCTTTTACGGTTCAGGCGATACAACCCGCAGACAGACGACGTTAAATTTTATAAGGAGCCCTCCTTACAAACCGTAACGTTGTCATTCTGCAACACAGTTTTCAACGTCTACAGATGACATAGTTTTCAAAACAATCTGTTCTATATCTTGTACCAATAAACGTTTTTAAGACGGACAGCCGAATTACCATAGCCGGCTTAATAATTCCACCAAGCGCAACTCAATCAACTCAATCAACTACTAAGCTCGATAATGAATGAAATAATGAAAAGTTTTATTAAATATATTGTGGTTTTTAGATTGGTGTTCAAATCTGCTACTGCGGCATTTGTAATGTCTATATTTAGCAACAGGCAAATGGTAA